>OY856409.1:639896890-641249390 GCA_963693085.1 Alisma plantago-aquatica | reverse complement strand
GATTAGGCGGAGTCATGGCATAAGAGCACTAGGGGGTCCTCCTATCCTCACCATCACGATGAAGTGATCGGAGAAAATATGAAGAAAGGAAGAGCTCGATGAAGCTGCTGGATGCTCGGAGTAGTTGCTCGTGCCTGTGGGAGTAGTGGTTTTGTTGAGTTGTGAGAGAAAAGCAAACCACGACCTCCCATAGGGCTGGTGTCACCCTGCTGTGATGGAGTCGGTGACACTGACTTTTGGTGGTGAATCTGTGCCCTCAGTACAGCTGTCGGTGCATGATCTGAATTTGTGGATTGTTGACGAATCGGTGGCACCGACATGAGGTCGGTGGGACCGACTTTTGGGTGGGATTCGAATCTGCGACTCATCCACTTGGGCGCATCTAGGCCGTAGATGAGGGGTGCCCATGAATTGGTGTTTTCTGTGGTCGATGCCACCGACAATGGTGTCGGTGGTACTGACTCAATTATCGATCTTTTTTTCCTTCAGTGCATCGACGAACCCACCGAGCCTAGGACCCCTTGCCGAGTCGGTGCCACCGACATGGGTGTCGGTGGTACCGACGGCTTATCAGTTAGACACATCTGAGTTCCTGCATTTTCTTCAGAAATGTCGGTGGCACCGACTTGTATCAGCTGAATTGCCCATCTGTCTGACCCTATCTCAGTGTCATCGACATGAAAGTCGGCGACACTTACTCAAGCACATCCTACACACTCAAAAACAAGTCAGGGTATCATTTTTGCATAAAATTTAAGAAGAACTAAGTACTACTTAAACAACTTAATGAAAATAAAGGACACCAACATCCGAATGGTTTGGTTGCCACCCAACAAGTGTCCTTGTTTTACATCCTAGGATAGACAAATCTATTATTTTGAGATTAATTAGGGATAATAAGTTTCACATCATGCTCCTTTCTATGGAAAGCTTCCCCAGAATAATGTTTCAACCTTTGGCCATTGACCAAGAACGATCACTCTCCCTCTTTGATTCTAACCACTCCATGTGGAAACACTTCTTCTATAATGAATGGTCCACTCCATCTAGACCTTAATTTTCCTGGGTGTAATTTCAACCTTGAGTTAAAAAGCAATACACTCTCTCCCGGTAAAAAGACTCTCCTTGTTATATGTCTGTGATGTCCCCGGATTTTGATTTCTCCAAACCCTATTGGGAATGAGATGTCAGAATTTGAAAACATCATCCAATCATATCAGAGAGCGATGAGGAAGCATAATTCACATACATGAACAAACAACCATAACATACTCAACATTCAACATGCATATTTATACAATATGAATTATTACAAAATGATTTACAATTACATATTGAATGAAAATTCTACAAGTCTGAACATGTATGCTAACAGGATCTTAGACAATAGGTACAACCTGGACAACTGCTCACTTCCCATCTTTTATCTCAAGCTAGCTTTGAACCTAAAACATACGTGAAACAACGAATCAACACACAAGGTGTTGTGCACGTGGGTAGAAAGATACATACTAATATGTTTGCATAATTGAAATAACTTGAGAAAGAAAGATTAAAGGAAAACATTGTTTAAAGTGATAAATAGGTAAAAATTCCTTTTATTGCATTCACTTTGATGCGGTTGTACTACACATACTTCCACTTGACTTACATCTAGTGTGGGCAATATAGTATCATCATACATCTAACATGGGCCAAGGAATCATACATCCATGTTAGGCAACATACATCCACACCAAGATATGTGCTCTAGTAGCTACAACCCATCATACTCATTTATGTTCTATTAGATTTGGCGAAGTATAACTCATACTAGTTCAACCAAGCAATCATATCCAAATACGAGCATTCAAGATATCACATATCATAGGCAACCAGAAAACTAGTCTTATACTTAATAAATCCCACATACCTGAGTTCAGAGATTTCTAATCATTCTTGCTCATCTAGATATCTAGTCATCACCTGGTTAATAATAAATTAGTCATCATTAATACAAGGTTCACCATTATTAATGGTATTTAGGTCCAAAATTAGGGTTTAAGCCAAACCTTGGTTCAAACTGATCTAAACTTCTATTTGATATTTTTCTACTGGTCTAGAGGTCATTATTTAGGTCTGGTTCAGATTTCATAATTTTTTGATGATCGGTCTATTTTCTAAAATTAAAAGGAGCGTAAAAGTATCTAATTAGTCTTTAATAGAAAAGGACCTATTATTTAGCAATAATATTCGGATTATATTCTATAAATTAGTTTCAATAATCATTAGGACTCTATAAGAATTTTATGAGAATTAATATCAACAGGATATTTTTCGTTTCATTTAACAGATTGAAATAAGGAGCACTATACTTTAGATTAAATGTCATCATTATCTGTTCTTCACAAGCCTGATCTAAGGGTTCAGTAATGTATAGGATATTTTTTTGAGTCTAGGGATATTTTTGGGGCATTTATTGGCCAAGGGAGCTATTTTTAATCGTATTTCTAAGATTTGTACAATAAATGGGGTATTTACCTTTTATGAAAATCCGTCAACCATTAGATGTCTTTGTTAGGCTCTGGATACGCTCCACGTAGCTTGTAAGGAGAATTGTGGTCCTCTGCTGAGTGTCTCCTGAGCCGCCTAGTTCTCGTATGGGTCGACCGGTCCAGCAAGATTGAATCCCCACTGGGACGGGGTCGAACCTCATCACTTTTGCCTCTGCGAGAGGCCTAAGATCGCGATGGAAGTGTCGCCGTATGGGGCAGATTTGCTGAGGAAACCATCCATGTTCCTGCTCCCTCCTAATCCAAATCTAGCACCATCAAAATCCAGCCTCTCCTCCGTGAAGGTCTGGGCTATGGTTGGTGAACTGACCTGTCGTTCTCCTTCTCGCCGTACACGCGTTCAGACTCCCTCGTGAATGCCGCCCCAGACCAGAGCACCGTCGCCCAGATTGGGAGCAGTGAGGGAGTACTGGAGAAGATATTCCAGATCTCGGTGGCTCTGGATGTGCCTGATCACGAAAGCAATGCCGACGGAAGATAAGCATCCCGCCTTGTTCCTTCTTGTCTCCCATCAGGATCAGAATCACCATTACAGTCCGGGTGGTGGTATCATGCTGACTGGAATCCTGCATTCGACCTGTGAGTCCCCTTCAATCTGGTTGGCGGTCATGGCGCCACCGCAAGGAAGGGAGAGGAGGGGGAATGGATTCTAGACCACCTGGCGATGTTTGTTCATATCGCAACCCTCCCAAGAAGAAAGGGGTGCGCCGGTAGGTGAGAAATCCATGAGAAGACTCGCTTCCCTTGTATACTCGTTCAGTTGCTTATGGAAGTTGAGATTCTGGGAGTGAGGTGGTGAGGATTTCTCAGTTAGGAGATCACGCTGATCTGTTGTTTGTTCTCTCTCCGGTGCGGCTGATTCATAGCCTGGCCATATCCCTCTGATCCATAATTGACGGAGGTTGGGGATGACCGGTTCCCTGGATCAAAGGCTCCCAGCCAGTAAAAGGCAGCGTGACATTCATATGTCACATATCTAAAGACCAAAGTCTGATCAAAAGAAAAAATATCATCAAAGTCCCCAATTTCAAATAATTCTATCTCTCTGTAGCAACAACCAAAAATCTTGAAATTTGTAGCATAGGCTCACATTATCCTAAAGTGTCTTCCAACAAAGTTTGAGACTCAAAGTCCATTATTTGTTTGTGCAAATAAATTCTTCGAACAACCTTATAAATAGACATATTAACCTTGAATTCAATTCAAATCATCAAAATTCTTGATCCTACAAGTCCAGAACACTTGTTATGATACTACTACCTCAAAGTTCACTAATATATCACTTGAGTCCATTGGTAGTATTAAACGGGTCCCATGGACTCATATGTACCCAAAATAAGTAATCAAACCTATTCATCATACTTGAACTCAATTAATGTTCTAATTGTCAATTGCTTATATATAGTTACACTTTTTGGGTGGAAATATACAATAATTGAGTAACCAATTCCTTCATTTGGTATCATCATCTACATGATGCCCACAATCTTCAAATACTATATTGGGTATCATAATCATAAAATTGGGGTCATCACAATGTCGGTCATGAATTTGCATAGTTCTTTCCTTATACAATCCTAAACTCTCATAAGCATTCATCCAAATTTTAGTAAGCTCATTCAACTCTAACATCCTTGTCTTACCTGCTTCATCAAGATCAAAATTGAGCCTTCTCAACACCCAATGAGCCTTATGTTCTAATTCCACAGGAAGATGACACACTCGTCCATATACTAACCTAAAGGATGTAGTTCCTATGGGTGTTTTGTAGGCAGTACTATAGGCCCATAACGCATCCACTAACAACTCACTCGAATTCTTCCTACTTGACGACACTGTCTTCTCAAGGATCTTTTTAATCTCACAATTGGAAATCTTGACTTGTCCTTGGGTTTGTGGGTGATAAGGTGTACCCACATGGTGTGTCACTCCATACTTGTTCAAAAGTGCCCCAAATTTCTAGTTGGTGAAATGAGTTCCTCCATCACTTATAATCATCCTTGGCACTCCAAATCTACATAAAATGTGATCCTTAGTGTGGGTTGGAATCGCTTCCCCCCATTTTGACACGTAGTCAACAACCAACAAGATGTAAAGGTTAGAGTTAGAGGACACAAAGGGTCCCATGAAATAAATACCCCATATATCAAAAACCTCTACTTCTTGAAACACATTCAAGGGCATCTCCTAACACTTTGATATGTTACCTGACCGCTAACATGTGTCACACTTGTGCATAAAATCATATGCATCTTTGAATAGGGTCGGCCAATATAACCCGCTCTCCAACACCTTTGCGGATGTCCTAGAACTAGCATGGTATCCGCCTATAGGAAGTGTGTGGCAATTTTTCAACACACTCTCATACTCACCTTCAGGTACACATCTTCTCAAAATTCCATCCATGTACTGTTTCAACAAAATAGGATCATCCCAAAAGTAATAGCGCAAAGAATGAAAAAATCTTTTCTTTTCTTGATACCCCCAATCAACAGGTAATTCCTTACAAGCTAAATAATTCACAATGTTAGCAAACCAATGATCTTCTTGCTTAAGGGTGAACAACTACTCATCAGGGAAACTCTCTAGAATGGGTATATTCATGTCCTTCTCATCTACCCTCTCCAATCGAGATAGGTGGTCAGCCACCACATTCTCTATCCCTACTTTATCTTTGACCTCAATGTCAAAATCCTACAATAAAAGGATCCATCTAATCAATCTTGGTTTAGCATCCTTCTTCTGCAGTAAGTAATTAATAGCCGCATGGTCAGTCCACACCACCACTTTTTCCCCCACAAGATATTGTCTAAATTTTTCAAAAGCAAAGACAACAACTAATAACTCTTTTTCAGTTGTGGTTAATTAAGTTGTGCATCATTAAGTGTTTTAGATGCATAATATATGACCATAGGAACCTTGTCTAGGTGTTCCCCAACACCACCCCGACAACATAATCTGATGCATCACACATCATCTCAAATGGTTGGCACCAATCTGGAGCCTGCACAACCGGTGCAGATATGATTTTTTATTTCAAAATCTCAAAAGCCTTTAAACACCTCTCATCAAAATTGAAATCAACATCCTTTTCCAAAAGCTCAGCCATTGGTTTAGCAATCTTTGAAAAATCCTTTATAAATCGGCGATAAAACCCGGGGTGGCCTAGAAAGCTCCTAACTACCTTCACCGTTGGTGGAGTAAGTTTTGAAATCACTTCTATTTTATTCGGATCCACCTCCAATCCTTTGCTAGAAACCTTGTGGCCTAACACTATGTCTTCGCTAACCATCATGTGACATTTTTCCCAATGAAGCACTAAGTGTGTGTCTTCACACCTCTGCAAAGCCTTATCCAAAATTTTCAAACAATCCTCAAAAGATGTCCCATAAACTGAGAAATCATCCATGAAAACCTTGAGACATCTTTCCACCATATCTGAGAAAATCACCAACATACACCTCTCAAAAGTAGCAGGTGCATTGCATAACCCGAAAGGCATGCAGCGGTATGCAAATGTGCCATAAGGGCAGGTGAAGGTAGACTTCTCCTGATCCTTAGGCTCAATTGAAATCTGGTTATAACCTGAATATCTGTCAAGAAAACAAAAGTGAGAGAGACCGGCAAGTCGCTCCAAAATCTGATCAATGAACGACAATGGAAAATGGTTCTTAAGTGTGGCAGTGTTCAATCTGTGACAATTAATGCAAATTCGCTACCCTTTCACGAATCTAGTGGTTGTTTGTTCATTAGATGAATTGGTGGTGACAGTAATTCCCCCCTTCTTTGGCACTACCTGTGTTAGACTAACCCACATGGAATAAAAAATAGCATAAATTATACATGTCGACAGTAGCTTGATTACCTCCTTCTTTACCACCTCCATCATTATTGGATTTAAGCGACACGGAGGTTGAATGACCGGCTTCACTCCTTCTTCTAGCCAAATCTTGTGTTGGCACAAGGTGGGAGAAATCCCCTTGATATCAGCCACAAACCACCCAAATGCACCTCGGTGGTTCTTTAGCACAATGATCAATTGTTCTTCTTCTGAGTTACTCAGTGATACCGATATGATGATTGGTATCTTCTCCTCATAAGCTAGAAAAACACACTTTAGATGAGGTGGCAATGGCTTGAGCTCTAACTCAGGTGGGTTTAGGAGTGAAGAAACCAATGGAGGTGGCAACGGTCCCAAGTCCTCAAAATGCCTTGTGTGATGACATGGCAAGGCCTTCAGTAGTCTTGTACATTCCTCCAGTGACCGGTCACAAACACAATCATCCATTAAGTTCATTAGACAAGCCTCTAGCGGAAGCTACAAATGGACTTGTAGTATGGGATCCTCTGTGTCATCATCCACAGTAGATAAGCCCAATTCCTATTGTCTATCATTTGGATACCCTACCGCCTTGGCAAGTGAGACCACCTTGGTGTTCTCCATGATGTCCACAAGAAGTGTACCCTTGTCCACCTTTGTCATAACATGTGCCATGTCAAAAAATGGTTTTCCCAAGAATAAAGAAATATTGTTATCCATGTGTTGCATCATATTGCATTTCTCTTGAGCATTAGGTGACTTGGAAGTATCCGACATAATTATCTCAAACCTGTCATCTTTAATTCCCATAGTCAAGCGACCTCTTCCCATCTCGAAGATCATATCAGTTATTGCTTGGAAGGGCCTTCCCAAAAGAAGCTGATTTCCATGTTCAACTTGCATCTCCATCACCACAAAATCTATAGGAAAAAAAATCCAGTCCACCTTGACAGGCACGTCCTCACAAATGCCATATGGTGTCACTACTGAGTTGTCTGCCAACTGGATCGTCATGCTGCTTTTCCTAAGATGTTTTGAGACCAAGCTTCTTAAAAATGGATAGGGGCATCAAGTTGATGTTTGCCCCTGAATCACAGAGTGCCTCACCAAACTTTGTTTTTCTGATGTAGCACGTGATGTTGAAGCAACCAGGGTCCTTCCTCTTTGGTGGCAGTGTACCTAAGATGAAGGCGCTGACTTTCTCTCTTAATACAACCACCTCACAATCTAGGATCTTCCTCTTCTTGTTAATGATATCCTTTATAAACTTACCATATGAGGGTATTTGTTCAATTGCCTCAATCAATGGTATATTTTTACATAAAGCTACCTAAAGTTGTCTAAAAACTTCTTGAATTGTTGATCCATCAATGTTGCCTTCAAGCTATTTGGATATGGATCTGGTACCATCTGTGTCCTCTGATGTGGTGGTACATATGACGTCCTCTTTTCCACCCAAGATTCTTGATTTTTCTCTTCCCCTATGTTGACTGCCTCTGGTTCTTCTGGAGCCTACTCTGCCATTGAGTCATCACTGTCAATGGGCTTTATCACCTCAGTATCCACTATCTGTGGAGTCAATGTCTTATTCCCACTTCTCAGTAGTATGGCCTTCACCTACTGGTTTCATGTTGGAGTATCAGTGTTTCCTAGAAAACCTTGTTGCGTAGGCTTTTTCAAAGACGCCACATCTGCTGCTAACTGAGACAAAGTTGTCTCAAAGCTTCTCATCTGGGCCCCTTGGTTCTGGAGATCATGTTGGAAGTTATTTATCAGTTGATCATTTTGCTTCACTATGCGGTTGAGAATTTCATTGGTGGTTTCCTCTGCTACAGGTCGCTGTTGCTGATTGTTCCTGTGTTGGTTTTATTGGTCGGGGTCCTGTAGGAAGTTGTTTGGATATTTCCATGAGAATTTGGGATCCTTTCTCCATGTGTAGTTATTATTCCTGTAGCCTTGTTATCGCACGTACTTCACTTGGCCTTCTTCATCCTATGAATTATTGTCCTTTTCTGGCAGCTTCTTTTCTATCAAGTTAAGCTTTTCTTTCAAAGATGTGATAACTTTAGATTCCCCTATGCTCTTGATCTGCTCTAGATTGTCTCTCTCATTGCCCCATGCCTGATTCTTCTCCATATTTTTCAAAATGTCCTGACATGTTGAGCGTGGGTTGTTAAGAAAGAACCCCGATCATGCACTATCCAAAGTGGTCCGTTCACTTTTGCGGAGTCCAAAATAGAACATCTTCACTTGATTCTCCAAATCTATTCCATGGTGTGGGACCTTCCGGAGCATGATCTGAAAGCGCTCCCACGCCTCAGAATATGATTCAGATGCATGTTGCTTAAAATTGTGGATGTTTTTAATCAGATCATTAGTCTTCTCTGGAGGAAAATATCTTTCAAATAATGCTTCTACCATTTGATCCCATGTCTCGATCAACTCTTTCGGCAGGTTGTGCAGCCATTCATTTTCCTTATCAGCCAGTGATGGTGGAAATGGTTTAAGATAGATAGTAGTTTGAGGAAACCTGTCTACTTTCACCATATCACTGATCTCCACAAAATTACTAATATGGGCTACTGGGTCTTCCTGAGTGTTCCCATACAATGCTTGTGACTTGACGAGTGCAATCAAACCTGGATCAATCTTATATTGAGCTGCATTTACATTCTTCTTTTTGATAGGCCCTATCTGTGCAGCTGAAGATGATGCCTTTATCCTCTCCCAGATGGTCCTTTCTACTCTTGGATTTATGTCCCCCATTGCTTGTTTCCTGGGTGACACGGGTATGCCTTCTAGTGAAGTTCTTTGAATTGGAGCTTCGACAGTGACTGGAACCTCAGGTGTAGCTTCTCCGTAATCTATGGCCCTTATTGTCACCATACACTAGTACCTGAAAAGTTGAAGATGGTTAGTCAATGTACTTATCAAAGAAAATTCGAGATATGAATATGCAATAACTATATTTTTTTCTTTTAGATTAAAATGAAATTGCACAAAAATTAAAAAGTGGCCTAGAGTGGCCGACCGCAACACTCATAGTGTTGAAACGTCGTCGTCTCCCCGGCAACGGCGCCAAAAACTTGACAAGCCAAAACTGTGTATAAAAATACAAGTGCACGCGTCGAGTAATATAGGCCTATGTGAGGATCGAGTCGAACTCAGGGAGACATAGTCTTAGTGACTACTACTAACTATAGTGCGATCAACTAAGCTGGTTAAAAAGGTTGAATTGAGTTTGAACAAAACAAAAGAAAATAAGAGAAAATTAAAACGGTTGATTCGAATGAAATGAATTCCTTTGGGTTACCAGTTTCACCACAGGGTCTCGCCGTATATTATTTCTACCGAATTAATATAGATTCCTACTTCTATCATGGATAGAAAGAATGTAGTCAGAATTGTTCGCTTCCATGATGCAATTCACTACCTAAATCTAATCCAATTCCATGTCTATGGTAATTTATTCTTAGCTTAGGTGCATTATTGAAAACTCTAGGTTCTTTCCACTAACTGTACATCACCTATTCCAAGAAATGCATAGGAAAGTGTACAAGCTAAGGTCAGTAGTATCATGCAAATTTTGAGAGTGAAATTTATTTAAGGTGGGTAGAATTGTAACATCCCAAATATAAAAAAAATAAGTATGGGGTCTTTATTGCAAATTTACAACTTCTATTTTTAAAACTTTGCACATTTAATCAATTTTCCAAAAAAATTATATAGTTTATTTGAATATGATAAAATGAGAGAAAAAAAAATATATTACATCTTTTTCTTTATGGTTAAATGAGCTCAGTATAAATAAAAGGATATATAACATTATTTTGTCCATTTTTATCTCCCCCCCTAAGGATCTTTTCTCCAAGAGATATAAAATATAACAAGTTTTGTCCTTGAGTGGATAATCACTCTCAATCTCAGATTATTGGACTCAACTATCTCACTAAGGAAAGGATAATTCGATTTATCTATTTTAATTGGTATACATTAAAATGGTGACACTTTTTTTTAATAAGAGATGATCAATACAAATATCTAATCACATAGGAAGGGTCTTGACTTCTTAATCTACCTCCGTTTCAAATTTGAGATCGATTTGACTAGGCTATAAATGGGTACGCGTAGACCCGCACACCTATAAATCTAGACCCTTTTAAAACCCATCATGTGTCTAAATATTTGTACCCGTAGAGCTGTGGACCAGCATAACCATAGACCCACATATATGCGGTCTACTAATGGGTATGCTTGGACCCAGACCCACCGAACCATGTACCTTCTATACATAAATTATGACTTAAATAATATGGTATTATATCATAGTTTACTATTCTAATTAATATAATACTTGAGATTACATATGACTCTAATTATAATAAGGTTAAGACTAGTCATCTAATTGAGAATTAAATATTTTAATTACAAACGTGAGCATCATATGTAAACTTAAAATCAAATACATAATATGCTATATAACTACAACACAATGATGATGACTACAAACATGTAAATAATTAACCCAATTAATCTTCAATCTACAAAGTACTACATTATTTAATATAACTACTGCATGGTTATATTATATATAATAGCAATATCTTGTTGTATTAGAATATATAGAATCTGGTCATAATTTTTCTTACATAAAAAATATCATATTTATATAGAACAACTTACACGCATACTTGCACCACAAAACCACAATTATTGCAGGTATAGATACGGTGTGAGTCTAAATTTTTATGATGCGGGTCTAGAACCAAAACTAGGCCCACTAAATTAATTGGGTATGGGTATGGGTACATGTATGGGTATGACCAAACCTGCACCGTACCTACACCATTTACACCTCAAATTTGACTTTGTTTGATCCCTAATTTTTTAAAAAGTTTTCATAAAGTTTAAGCCATAAAACAATTAATAATTGAATTACTTGAGTTGATTTAGTAAGATTATGTCTAATATAATTGGCACACATGCTTCTATCTTTTTAGGTCCAAATCTAACGGCCATGGAGACATCCACTAGATCACAGACTCATCCATCGACTATGGGTTACCTCCCCTACCCGGTTCCCTATCCTTTTACAACTCCAACAGTTCCCACATTCTATTATGATATTGATCTCTATCCACAAAGCATCCTATCCTTTTCTGACTTCTCCACCAACTTCATGTCACCTCCCCGAGCTCATCCATCCCATATTCCTAAAGATTTCTGGCCCTATCGGAAGAAACACCAATTAGGGCTTGGACTCTCCTCACCCCATAGTTTACAAAACCCACCTTCCACCCTTCTCATCTATAATTAAGGGTGCCAAAACCATCCTTTGACAGAGGGAGACACTCCTCTTATTCCAATTTGATCTCCAAAGCCTTGAGCCAACCCCACCTACTTAGTTTACTCCTCCAATGACCTTGGATTACCCCAGCCATCCATGACACTCCTCAAGAAATGGAAACATAGGTGAGCATCCTCGACTCTCTTTCATGTTTTTCTTGTCGGTCCTTCACCGTATCATTTAGTTTATTGGAGATTCCTATTGGAATATTCACAAAATGTAATCTACTTCACCTCTTGACATGATGAAGACACGCTTCTGTCAAATACAAACTACCAAAGGATTCTCATTTCACCCTCATATGTTTTTCCAATCTCTGTGGGCACTCACATGCCCTGCTGGACGATCTTGAACCTAAGATCCCATGCTCTGTTTCTAAAGATCTGAACCTAGGAACCTTTATGTTTTGGGGACCACAAGTTCTACATCTGGTCTTGCCAAGTCTGCCCAAAGGTTAAAATGATTGTCACCCACAATTTTGCAAGTATGACACTTTGATGTCACAGATAGAACCTTGAGAAACAACAACGTCTCACCATTCACAACCTGTCATGCTTCTTGTAGGTGAAGCACAAGCTTGGGGGTAAATGTACTAATGTACCCTATATATATTGATATTTGGATAATGCTTCGTTAGGGTATTTTTGGAATTTTATGCTCATATTCAGTTTCTTGGCTACGATTAATTTTGAATGATACAATGACATTTTTGTCCCTATTTTTTGATATAAATTTAAAGCCCACCTAAGTCTTTGTGTCTTTTCATATTTGATATACCTTAGTTTTATTTTTATTTGATTTAAATGTCAAACATATAGTTTTTTAAATTCTAATTGTTAAGTATTATAAAATCCATAACTAATATTAATTATTAAAAAATTATGTAAAAGTACTTGTCGAATAGGATTTTTAATTGAGGAATATGTTTTGAAGGTTTTGAACCTTGATTTAGTAAGGGAAGGCCATGTTTTCCTAATGAAATATGATTAGAGGTTAAGATGTTAAACAATATGATAATTAATGTAGACCATGTTAATTTTAGGAACTTAGGGGTTGACTCAAGATCAAAGGAGCTAAATTAAGATTTTCTTTTATCTATGTAAAAGGGTCATTCCACTATGCATATATACCTAGGATGAACTGTATGTTATATATGATTTAGAGTTATCCTTTAAATTCCAAATTAATGAATGAAATTAAGATTAAATGATGCATATGATTATACTATTCCATGTTGCTTGATATATTCACAAAATCTTGTGTTTATCACTGATGCTCATTAGTTTAATGCTATGTTTATATACTGATTAAGACATTAAAGAAAGAATCATGTAAATCATGTAATGTTAATTTCAAAATTAAGAGGGATGAAACCACAATAATTAAGATAATACACTAAAGTTGTGAATTATTCCTCCTGATGAACACTTTGGTGCAACTAAGATGTGCCTTAACCGGCCTATGAGCACTTTGATGCAAGTATTGGATGAGGACAGTTTACATTTATGGAAAGATAATAAAAATGATTCTAGTGAGTAAGATAAGAAAATTATGTAACTTATTATATGCTTCTTGCAATGATGGACCTTCATTAACGTCATGGGCTTCTTAGGAATGATGGTATTTCCAAGTTTGATGTGCCCCATGTGGGTAGTTATATAAAGAATGTATATAGTAATGTTTCTGAATTCTTTGATGTAATGGAATATAAGGTGTGATGATAATTATTAATGTTAAGTCATGTACTTTTTATTTCAATTCAAGTATATATTTATATTTTTTAGTTCTTATAAAATGCATTGTGCCACTTAGTTACGTTGTTGTTTTCTTTTTCATAGCTATGGGACATGATGTCTCTAGATCAAGGAGAAAGGGAGGATTGAAGTGAGTCCTTTAGCATAGATGACATCAAAGGAGACTTGAGCTTGGTGGAGGGCCATCTAGTACCCAATAGATCCTCTGTCTAGTTGTATTTCATGATTTAGATTTTCTTAGCCCACATGTTTTATGTTTGAGGTAAATGTGAGACAGTTTATGTTTTTTTCTTTCTTTTAGAACAATTTATAAATCTTTTTAAGACAACTTATGGTGATTTATTTATTTGTTTGCAATGAGTATCATGAACTTACATCCCCTTTAAAAATGAAATGCTTCCTCTCAATTACTATATGTATACATAAGTCGGGTGTTATACACACTCTGTCCCAACATAGGCATATAAAATTGACACTTCTACCACCATGACCTACTTCAAACCTCCTATATCATAGACTCTTATTCGATCAAGAAATACCTCAAACCTCCTATATGTCCTCATCATGTTCCACCTTGCTAAAAACACTTAGAAAATTTTAGGAAACTAAAATTGGAGTACATCCAAGCTCCCCCCACAACAACACCCAACCACCTGACAACATTCACTCTATTTCAAACAAAAATATAAAGAAATGTATAGTATGGGTTAGGAAAAATGACGACATGTGACCCAATGGAAGATCTCAAAAAATTAAACAACACTTTGGTCACCAAAAATGATCCATAAAAACTTCCTACCCCTACCTCCTCCAAAAAAAATAGTCCATAAAAACTTCCTGCCCCTGCCTCCTACAAAAAAATGATCCATAAAAACTTCTTGCCCCTACCTCCTACAAATTTCACTAGTAACCCAATATTTGCATTAGGATGTTGATGCATCCCTATTTTAGGGCTCCATCTTTTACTTTATTCACATCCAAACATTGTAGAATGCAAGTTAAATCCCTCAATATGAGTATTACTATCAAATGCACTTATGGATGTTCTTTGCATTATTTTTAGGTATTTGGACCATGCTTTGTATGGATGAGAGAGGAGGAAGGAGTTCTAGGGTTCCTACTCTCATGGTGGGTCCAAAGAAGGCCCCAAATCTCCCTCAATCTACCCCTAATGGACAAGATTCGACATCAAGAAAAGTAGTCCATTTATGTTGAAGATTGAAGTTCATTTAGCCATTGAAGATCCCAACACGGCCGTGGGCATCCACCATGGTCGTGTGAATTATTGTGAAGAATCAACAGGGAAGTTAGGGTTTTTGCACCAAATGCACGACGATCGTGACCATCAGCACGACCATGGCCCATTGAAGAAACCATGGCTGTGGTCATCAGCACAGTCATGGCCAACGGAAGACACAATGACCGTGGGCTCCACAACGGCTGTGGGAATTATGCGCAAGGTTCCTCAAAATCAATAGGGATGTGGCCCCTTTTATACTTGTATGACCACGGTCATGGCCACTCACCACGGTCGTGTCCCTTGAAGATTGCCTCACCCATGGTACCCCCCATGCTCATGACCTCCTCCTCCAAAATGGTTGTGGTACCTCAACACGGCCATGGTGCCCCTTACCCAGCACGACTGTGGCACCCCATGATGGCTGTGGCCACCACCTATACTTATCCTTTTCACCCTCTTTCACACCATGGCCATATCCAAACCCCCATGACCATTCTTTTCTACCCCCACCATGGCCATGGTACATCAACACGGTCGTGGTGACCAATTAAACCTACCTATTTTCTACACTACTTTTCCTATTCTACCCCTACTTAACCTAGTGCTTCCCCACCACCTATATATATATAGGTGGTGGCTAGAGCATGGAGGTTATACCCCATAGATTCCATTACTCCCCCCTATCCACTCCTTGAGCATTCATTGCATCCTACTTGCATTTATTCTCTCCACCCACCATTTCCACCTCATTTCCACCTTGGAAACCTAGTTTTATAGGTTTTCTTCCATAATCCCCCATATTCTCATGCCCATCTTCCCCATTGGAGGAGAGAGGTCATCCCCTAGTTGCTAGGAGGTGAAGAAGGAAGATCTACTTAAAGCTTCATGGAGTTCTATCCCCTTCTTCCCCTTTCTTTTGCTATTTCTTTGATCATGTCTAGCTAAGCCCCTAGTGGTGGGTTGTTTGGGGTTAAAATGTGAGTTTGATACCATGTTGGGGGGAAATAACTTGTAATGAACATGATTTCTATCTATGTTGATTGCTTGTTGCTTCTATCTTATTTCCTATTTTATTGCATGTGATTTGTGCTTATAACATGGATTGCTTGCTTTGAGATGTTTGATGACACTTAGCCTCTTGAAGCAAATGGAGTGTATGTAGCAATCCTAAGAATGGCTCCTAAGTCTAATTACTGGATCCCTAGATAGCCCTCTTTGTTCCTACATACATATCCCTCCTTATACAAGTGAGTGTGAGATCAAAGTGGCTAGTGTAAGTGTGATTAGTGCAATTGCCTAGAGCTTTGTAAAGGCTAGATGGCTAGTGGCATGAGGTGAAAAACCCTCATCTCTACTCCAATTTCTACCCTTGGCTCTCAGTTGCCATAATACCACTTATCCTAGTGACCTAGACTTGACAAGTCCTACTAGAATTACACCTAACCCTAGTTCTCTAACTAGTAGTATAGGGTACATTCTAATAGCACATGCCTTATTGTTTGGTTTGGTAATCTAGATAGAATTGTGATAATTGCTTACTATTGACACCCCCCCACTAATATCAAATCACATCCCCAAATGGCCCACCTACCTAATCTCATTGCTTAAAACCCACTTTGCCTTCTTATCTTGTTCATGCTAATCTATTTGAGTTGCTTTTGCTCAATCTAGTTCATTGCTTAATCTTGTTCTTTAGGGTTAAGTTAGGCTCTTGCTCTCTATAGTGGTTAACTTAGCTCTTAGTTGCTGATTTCTCTACTAGTTTAGTGTAGCTAATCTTTGCTCTTGTTTAGCTAATTCCTTGGTCTAGTTCCTTAGACTTTCTTACTTAGGATAATTTAGGGTTTGCAATAACTTAGATTTCATTTTTCCTTTACTTACTTGTTCACTTAGTTTAACAATCAAACAACTGCTTTTAAACCCTTCAACCCTAGTCTCCTCATTAGAAACATAGCCAATGCTAACCTAGCTCTAGTACCCCCTCAGTCCCTGAGGATCGACCCCTACTCTTACCTATCACCTATACTACAATAGTACCATGTGTGCTTGTGGGTGACCTATTTAGTGTTTTGATTGAGTCTTGTTAGGGTTGTTATAAATTTTGAAAGATCCACCCATGTGCTTTACCTTAGGGTTGCATCTAGTCACCTTTAGTTAACTAGTGTGTGGCCTTGATAAGAATCACACCAAGCTTTATGGCACTGTTGCCGGGGATAGAGGCGCTCAACCTAGCTAGTTAGTGTAGCATAGCCTTTCTTATTGCCCTCATCATTGCTATTCTTTATTCTTTGTTCACTTTTGCATATTGTCATTCTAACTTGGTTTCTTATTGTTTGTTTATGTATTGTGCATGTGACAGTTGTGCATGCGCCACACACGTTCTACTTGTACCAACTTGTTGTTGTACGACCCCGATATAGGTAGGAGGAGACGCCAAAGATGCCCCAACCAACATCGAGAAGCTGAGATGGGTGACCACATGGAAGACAACAACCCTCATGGGAATGCTCAACCACCTCCACCGCAGCCCAACCACCCACTCCATGAGTATTTCACCTCGGATAACTGCAATTCTCCCATTGCCACCCTAGTTGACCAAATGTCGGGTCAAAAATTCTCCAATACACCTGCACTCCTTGGACTCCTCCATACCAACTATGGGATGGAGAATGAGAATACCTACCATCACATCCATGCATTCCTTGAGACTTGCTCCACATTCTGTACCCCCACAACTACTGATGACTCCATACGGTGGACTCTCTTCTCGTTCTCTCTAAAGGAAAAAGCTAAATAATGGTACATTTCGAGGCCAGAGTTGGTGACTTAGAATGGGGTCGAAAATGAGTTTCTTAAAAAGTTCTTCCCAATTGCCAAGGTGACTCACATGAGAAGATGTACGACCACTTTTGCCCAAAAGGAAAATGAACCTTTCCACGAGGTGTGGGAAAGGTTCCAAAAGCTCCTTCGAGACTGCCTCCTCCATGAAATACCATTGTGGCAGCTAGTCCATGCCTTCTACATCGGGCTTGAAGAAGTAAGACAGAATTATGTTGATTCATCATGTAGAGGCACATTAATGGCAAAGCATTTTGAGGAGTCATGGCCATTGTTTGAACACCTAGCTGAAAATTCCTGCCATTGAGTCTCTACTAAAGGGGAACATTGTAGCCAAAACTACGCCCCTCCACCTTCTCCTGTAGCTCCATCCCGCACCATTGCCACCCCAGATATGATGAAGATGATGGAAGAAATGATGAATATGATGAAGAGCCAAGCAGGTGGTTCTTCTAGTGAATCCACCCCACAGTTCATTCTATAAATGAAGAAGTTCATGCTTTGCACTCTTTTGGAAACTGGAACAATCAAGGTCCCATGTCCAACACTTACACTCTCGAATGTGGGAACCACCCCAATTTTTCATGGAAACAACAAATTGAATATGGCCAAGGACAAGGGAAGCCAAGGACAAGGTATAACTCCAAATTTGAAGATGAAGTGCTTGGGAGATTAAGAAATTTGGATGAGGTAAAGAAAGAGGTGTCCTCTCAAGGGCAGAATATTATCCGCCTTGAGTAAAGGCTTGATTAAATCTCAATCTCACTTGCCCGCTATGAAGTGGGAAGGCTCCCACCTAAATTGATGGAAAATCCGAACAACGATGGTGGCTATGTGAGCACTAATCTAGGTGCATATATCCCACAACAAGGCCAAGTACCCCAAATCCTCCAGTACCAAGGATCACCACATCCATATACTCTGCCACCCCACCAACCCCCATTCAACTATCAATATCCCCCATCTCCGTCACACACCTATCAACCACCACCTCCACAAGAACCTCCCCAACAACCAACTTGCATACTCCAAAATCCTAACTCGCCTCATCAAAGACTGCTACCACCTTCATCTTCAAGCCCCTCCTTCTTCCCATGAATAAGTTAATATGGTGTATATTATATGGGGAAGAGAAGATACTTAGAAGTTTGAAAAAAGGGAGAAGAAAATGATTAAGGTTGATGACAAGGAATTGATGCTATAAGAGTCTAGTAAGGATCAAAAAAGCACCAAAGAATTTGCTGCTCAGTTACTGCTTGAGAAAACCGAGTGCAGCCAAGATCCCAGTGTTCTCGTTGTGTATGAAGATACATATTCAGTTGTCCCATCCTTTCTTGGATGTGATGAAAGTGCAAGAGATTTGGTTCTTCTATCCTTTTTGTGATGAGATCATGTTTGTTGCCCCACATGCCATTGACATAGCAACACTTGATGCAATGCCTTGTTGGGAGCCAAAACTTCCCCATGAGACAAGAATCACCATCATACCTCCTCAAGGCCCACAAATTGCTATAGAAATGTTTGATGCAAGTGGGGTGAAATTCCATGAGGCTTGATAAGGCCCCTTTCTCCAAGAGAAGAGTAGTAATATCATGAATCTCCTACGGTCCTAGAAGCAAGGAACGTCAAGCATCAAATCATTCTTTTCATTGGTGAAGCATGTTTGCATGGGGAAGAGAAAAATGTTGTTATCGCCACTCAATGAAATCATCGCAACAAAATCAGTGAATTTCATCGTGGACATTGGTTTTCCAAAAAAAAAAGGATGATCGGGGAGTTCCTCACATTACATGCTACATCAATGCACAACTTGTTGAGCACACTCTCCTTGATTAAGGTGCAGGGACAAGCATTATGCCATTGAGCATGTACCTATGACTCGGCCTTAAGAAAATGGAACTGGTGGATTGTGTCCTCATCTTCGGTGATGGAACTAAGAGAAAGCCCTTGGGGATATTGCTAAACACAATAGTAGAAATGGATCAAAGGATAAACATTGCATACTTGACCAATTTTTTGATTGTTGATTCTAGACCTATTGATGGAAAATAATACTTCATATTGGGGAGTCCCTTCTTGTCCACTGTGGGTGCAGAGATCAATGTGCGTATAGGTACACTAATGGTCACTTATAAAAGGAGAATTTTGATTTCTTTATATTCACTAAGGAAGAGAGGTACAAGCTGGGTGAATAAGATTTTAGCAATAGTCTAGGCTACTATGACCCCCTAGAATAGTGGAGATCAAGTCCTTACCTCTGTTCGATATACACTCCTTGGGATGAAGCCCATGTCATCAGAACTCTAGAAAGAATCACTGTGGAAGAAAAGGAATACACCGTGGGTGTCAACACTTAGTAAAGAAAGCAACAAGCCTGGGTGAAGGCTATAAATTTAGTGATAATGGGAGGCAACCCATGTGGTTTGAGATTCTTAAATCTTGCTTTATCACACTTTTTTTTTCAAGAAACACACACACGCTATACTTGATAGTTTTTCTATTTGAGAATCATGTTAGCACAAGCGCAAGGAAGAAAAGTGACGCATAAAGGGTTTAGCCAAGGAGAAGATCAAAGTTGAAGAGAAGGTTGCTATAGGAAGGAGTCTAGAACAGTCGTGCTACTTAGCACAACCTTGTAACCGGCAAGACAGAATGACTTTGTTTCTTAGCACGACCATGGTGGTCCTGCCCTGCTCACCTAGTGCTACATTGATCACTCCATCTCTCGGTGGTTGCCTTTCGCAACTCCATGCCCTTTACCCTACTATTCTAAACTTCTATTTCATGCTGAGGACAACATGATTTAAAAGTTTGGGGTGGTAGGGAGATAAGCCCTTCTTTCATCACATTCTTATCTATGTACCCTGTGCAAAATTTTTGCAAGATGAGAAAACAGTTTGACTGACTTTCTTACTTGTCTATCCTGGCCTTGTGTGCCTGCTTGCATCATTGCATATCATGTAGTTACCTTCATGCATTTTTGCGTAATTTTAAAAAAATTTGCTCCTTTTTGCCATTCATTGCATATCATGTAGATTTTTGGTAATGTTTTGCATGTTTTAGCTAGGATTTACTTATTTACTGCTTTAAGTTCAATAATGTAGATTTAGATATGATTGGAAGCAAATTGGCATCATTTTGGCCAATTTTGTTCAAATTTGAATGTTCTTGCCTAAAAGCATGTTTTGAGTTAATCTCCACTGTTTCAAATGAAATTTTTAGTCTTTTACTAAATGCATGCCATTTCTTAGATCTTATTGCTATATGGTCTTGATTGTTGACTTTTTACATGTGCACCACTTCTCTCAAGTTTGTGAATGTTTCTATTGAATTGTGAATTGAGCAAGCTACAAATGCTTAAAGCCTATGGAATCACTTGATATAAATGTGAATCTCATGTTGTTCAATCATGTGGTGTGATATCATTTGATGAAGTGTTGGATTAGCTTTCATACAAGAAATCTTATGTTGAAGACTACACTAATGACTCCTCTTTGACCAGACTCTTCTTTCACCATCTTCATACCTCTCTACCTCATGAAAGGATGCCCTAGTGCACATAATCAGCCTTGGCCACCTCTAAAACTTTGGGGTGGCCATACTTACATCTCCCCCACTTCACTCTGCCCACCATAAGCCCTATCTGCACCAAGGGCAAAGAAAAGAAAAGAAAAAGATAGCAAAAATAAAATAAAAGGATGACTCTATTTAAGATCATTCAAATAAAGAAAATATGAGTGCTATATGTAATAGCACTCCAAAAAAATTTCCGCTACCCTTTCTTCTATTTTCATACATATTGAGCTAGAAAGCATCAAATATAGCTCACTTTACCCTTTTCTATAGCCATGTGGATCATTTGGTGTGGTTTGAGGCATAATATTGAATGCATGAAAGTGAAACAACATTCCTAATCATCTTTTATTAACACCAACATGAAACGGTTTACTCGGAATGATATGAAGGACATATGGACAGCTTGTGTATTCTATGCTTTATATTTGAAATTTGTATGCTCAGTGCTCATTTCATGATTGGAATGTAAATGAGGAGATGAGAGAGGTGGAACAAATGAACTTAGTCACTTCCAAGACCATTTAGTCAATAATCATCTATTGCTATGCGTTTGTCATTTTTGTTTATTGAAAGAAAACTAAAAGGAGAGATTAACTTGGAGCATACTTGAGGACAAGTATGTTTTAAGTTTGTGTCCCCATAAAAGTATCTCCACAATTTAACCTCCTCTAAGAAATAAAATAGCATGATGAAAACTAAAATATATTCATCTAGATCTTAACCTTGGTCCTTACTTCTAGGAAGGACAACTCAAACATGCAAGTAGCTTCATTTTTTATGTGATATTTGATTACCATTTCTCACCATCCCTGACCTAGATGTTGACATTGTCCCTATACATACTCCTGTTGGACCTACTCATGAATCACCTCTCTAGTATATAGATCCCAACCCTATCTTGTGGAGACACCATTTGATCTGCACCACAAACTAACACATCCAACATTTTATATTTTCTCCTAGATCCCTTAAGCAACATTCTTAGTTGGATATAATAGCAATACTATGTTTCCATATGTGAGAAAATTGGCATTTCATTTTATTATGATGTAGATAAAAGAAAATTCAATAGAGTGATCAAAATGGATCTCTAGTTGTCCAACATGGAGGTTCTTTATGATTTTGACAATCTTTTTACATTCTTTAATATTTAGCTTATATATATTTCCTATATATTTTTTCATTATTTGGTTTGTCTTTATGAACAATGTAATTTATTCCACAATAGATGTTTAATAATTAATTGTACCCAGAGTAGAAAAGGTTTTGTTGCTTTCAACATGAAATTATTACCCAAATAACTGATTAGACACAAAATTGACAACATTATCATCCATGAAACTAGAATCATTTTTACCCTACAAAGCATCTACACAATTGGAGGTCAAGACTGAGAGAATGACTAAAAAAACTCCTACCATCAACCCTAGTGGGGTATCCTCATATAATGGTGTCATAGAACAATTATTACCCCAATCCCAGACCCACTTCCCAGATAGTGGTAGAGGGACTCAAGCTTCTGTCTCTAGGTGGCTAGAAGAAAATAACACACTGGCATACACAATAAGAAATAATATCTCAGAACAAAAGGTTAATAAGAACAAATCAACCCAAATAACATTATCCCTCATGATCAAGTAAACATGTTCAGTCCTTGTCATAAGAGTAGTATAGTCAATTTGTGAAAGAATGATCTTGGCAACCCACCTATATCACCTAAAATCATAGTTCACGACTCATGGTTAGTGCAAATGCACATGAACAATGTAAAAAATAATATAGTTTAGTTTTCAAGAATAAGTTTGCTTGGCGGGACTTATAAAATAATACTTGACACTTTGAAGTCATTCGATACATCCTTCATATTTTATCATGATTTTACTACTTCTAAACCACAAGTATCATAAAAATTTATAGAAAATTCCAAAGAAGTGTGATCCAACAAGTATATGGCATCTTCTTAATGAAGATAAATCCTTAGCCCCTTTTTCAAGAAAGCAATACTAGCTACTTATAAAAGAAGTATGAACCTAGACACTTCCACTAGAAGCATGATCATAAACAATAATGGAAGTTCTATTTTCTTATGTTCCAGGTTTGATCAACACTATGTGTCTGAAGGCACAATAAAGAATGAGGAGCTAGACTTTGCCAATCTAGTTGAGGTTGCTGACATGAGTGTCACCAATATGCCATGAAGTTCAAGATCCTGCAAAAGTATGGTTATGATAATATGAGCATCGTGAAACAAAGAAGCTCATCAATAGATTCAAGTCAGACCTAAGCTTTTTCCTATCAGGAAGAGGCCACATGACCCTTCAAGGAGCCATGGATGCATCCCTAGAGCTATAAGATCACTAAGGAAGGATGTGGAAGAAGGATAACCACTCCCTCATTAAATCCAGCCACCACAATGACAATAAGAGGTTGAATCTCCTAATTCCCAATAAAAGTACAGTACCCGACATGTAAGAGGGTCTATGGAGGGTCATGTAGGTTTCATATTGGATTATGATATTGTTGTGGATATTTTGTACATATGAAGTTGGATTATCCTAAGATACAAAGAAAGGAAGCTAGAAGCCAGAAACCATCTCCTATGAGACAATCAAGAATCTTGGCAAGGAATATGTGATGGAGTGCACTTTTGGAATCCTTAAATGTCCAATGATATATTGGAATTCATATGTTGAGTTATTTGAGAGTTCCAAGTATTTTCATAAAGTTCGCTTGTTGAATGATGCTCATATCATAATTTAAATCCCAATGTTCATGTCTTTTGATGTATTTTATTCATTGATCAAACAATAGAATTTTGACACCAAATTCTAGTACAAAGTAGTTTGAGTGGTGAGAAAACTATGGTTAAAATATGGTGGAAATTGGAACATCCTCGAGGAAGTTATGACGGTTTGAATATAGTGAAATAATGTGCTTTTGAAATACAATGTATCAAAATCTTATATCTTCATAGCCTAAGTTTTGAAATAGGAGTGTGATGTCGCATCTTCTTTGTTTGAGAAGTCACATATTCACTCATGTGAGGACTTCATCCCATCCACACATAGGTGACTAATGCCTCAAACTATATTGTGTACCATGCAGTTATGGTCGTAACCCTGGTTGACAACCACGATGTTGTTGTTGTCAAGTGATCATGGGTTGAGGAGTAGTTCTGTGAAGATATATGTGTGCAAGTGGAACATAGAATCAACTGGCCCCTTTTGTTGAAGACAGACCTGATCGAGGGAATTTCACTCCTCATCTCTTATCTCTCCACCAATAGTATGAGGAAGAATGAAACATAGAGAGAGGGAGCCAGGAGAGCTAGAGCAGTCCTTCTACATCGACCTCCTGGAGAAGGAGATCCACAGCCGCATCCAAGAAGAATAGGCGTCGTGTATGTCAAGAAGACCTATACAAAGCTAATGGAGGTTCTAGAAGCTAGAACAGAGGAAGTAGCAGAGATTCATTGCTCGCCGGAGAGAGAGATGGCGGTGGATCTCGCACATACTGGAACACACACACTAGCGAGCACAGAGGAAGTCGACGCATTTGGGAAGTGGCCGACTCACTCAGACCAGAAGAAATGATCAGAAAAATACAAATAAGGTACTAAAATTCTCAAAAAAATGCATAGAACAACATGGAAGTATAACATCATGATTTTTATGCTTTAATATCAGTGATATCATGTAAGATGCTTTACACTTGTTTCATGAGTAATAAATATCAAACCATGGCCTAAAATTATGAGAAAATGCCAGTAAATCATAAATCATGTTTGTAATCCATATAAGGTATGTAGTTATGATGTTAATGCACGAAATCATGTAATTTTCTTCTTATGGCTAATTAGGGCTTTTAACCGTAAATAAAATAGAATAAATATTTACATTCTCAAAAAATGGTGAATTTTACGGAACACTCTCATATCAATAACTAGAAGTTAATATGTAACTTTGATATCAATCTTATGCATGAATTTCATGTTATATGAAGAGCGCCCTTAATACATGTGATGTAACCCTAATATGGTTAACGAAAGTGACATAATGATAAATATGTTCACATAATAATGTGACACATGAGTATATCCAGTTGATGAACTATAATCTGGAATATGACATCAGTAATATAAATCTAAGACAAGAATACAAGTAATCATGGAAATATGTTAAAGAGATGAATTAAACCCTAATGGATATAATTAGGGTTAAGATGACATGTAAGAGGATGAGAACCTGGTGGAGATATATGATCTTGTCTTAATCAGGGTTTGACCAAGATGTTAGAGTTGACATGAGGGATATATGATGATTAGGTTTCTCTTGATCAAGGTACACCATTACCTCTTACTTGGATTATTATACATTATGCTTGTGTTATATTTAGTAAAATACTTGGCATATGGTATTGGATGAAATGATTGTTCTTGTATGATATCTTGCTTGATTTTCCGTACTTATGGCTATGAACACATGAAACATAAGATATCTGATCCATCATATGACAACACTAAACTCTTTGGTAGTACAATGCATTGAAGTGATCTCAAACTCTTTGGTAGTAGATCACATGTGTTAGATCTCAAACTCTTTGGTAGTAGATCACACGTAATATGATCTCAAACTCTTTGGTAGTAGATCATAAGGCCTTAAAACATTAAAGCCCTTGGGGGCAGATATACGAGATATATGATGGAAATGTTCTTAAAATATATCTGTTCTCTTTTGTTAATGAATATCTTTTTTCCAGTATACACTTTTCTTATATTCTTCTTACTGCCAAGTATTAGTTTTATCTTATTGCCAAGATATGATGAGAGGTATATAAAAGACACATAGGCGTACTCAGTACAATATTCTTGAATATTGTACTGACGTGTACCACACATAATATTTTGTTTAGGTTGTGGGAATGCTTTTGAAGATCTAGGATAGTGAGAGTTGTGTGGTGATTTGATGTATAGGTGGACCTGTTGTCTTAAGATCCTATAGTTTAGTGGTAGTACATGTATATGTATAAGTTTGTTGTTAAATATGTAATATCAAATGATGTAACAATTAATGTTGTAATTATATGTTGAATGGTGAACATGTGTTGTATGGTTTTATTATTGTTCATGTGCATGTGCTACTAATTATTTCATTCTGACTTCCTCTGATTTGATTCTTCTTAGCCTAGTGTGGGATGTTTAAATTGGGATTCTCGCTGAGGTGAGGTTTCAATTTGGATGTCACACATCAGATTAAGTTTTTGAAAATCCGGGGACGTCACATAATAAGTAGGATGAGCATAATCAAGGTATGGCTTAAGATTGTCACTTTTAGATTATGAATTTATCTTGAGGCCATGTATGTGTATAGTCATGAACTTTTGAATAACAATTTATGTTGTTATTAGGACATGGAAAATCCTAAGGTGGGTAGTATCATGCAAATTTTGAGGGAAAAAATTATTTAAGGTGGGTAGAAATGTAACATCCCAAATTTTAAATAAAATAAGTCTGGTGTCTTTATTGCAAATTTTGAACTTTAAATTTCAAAACTTTATACATTTATGCAATCTACCTCAAAATATTAAATACTTTTTATGAATATGATACAATGGGAGAAGAAACGAAATATGTCCCTACTTTTTTTCTTTATGATTAAATGAGTTCAATATAAATATAAGAATAATAGCATTATTTGATCCCTTTTTCCACCCCCATAAGGATCATTTCTCCAAGAGATATAAAATATAACAAGGTTTGTCCTTCAGTGGATAATCAATCTTAGTCTCAAACTATTGGACTCAATATCTCACTAACAAAAAGATAATTCAATTTTCTAATATTTTAGCTTGTATACATTAAGATGGTGACACTTTTTTTTTTAATAAGAGATTTTCAAAACATATACCTAATAGAATAGGAAGGGTGTAGACTGCTTAATATACCTATATTTCAAATTTGAGATATTGGCTTTGTTTCACCCCTAAAACAATTTTGTAACAATTTATAAAATGTAAACTTTAAAATAATTTATAATTGGAATAATTCAGTCGATCTAGTAAGTTTCTATTTGATATAATTGAGACACACTTCTATCTTTTTAGGCCCATATTGGACATCCTTAGATATGTTCATCAGTTCATGGACTCATCCAATGACTCCAAGTTAACTCCCCTACATGGTTCTCAATCCTTTTAGGACTCTAGCATTTCCATCATTCCCTTATGATCTTGATCTCTATCCACAAATCATACTATCCCTTTTTTACTTCTCCACTAACTCCATCTCATCTCCACAAGCTCATCCATCCCATTTTCTTAGGGAAATCTGGACCTATCAGAGAAACACCCATTAGATTAGGATTTGGTGTTTGAGAACCTATGGCATCCGATAACAAGATCCAATGTACTTGTTTCTGATTACCATAATGATGATCATTCATCCTAAATATGAAAAACAATTTCACAATTTATTGACAATGTTAAATATAAATTTAACACATGTGGGTGAATGATTTAGTAGATTATGTATGTTGGAACATAAACATATCCTTATTCCTTATAAACAATCAAGTTGTACATTAAAATTTGACATCATGATTTCCCAATACGGATATGATACGATTCAAATAAATCTCAAGAAATAAAAGTCAAGTTTAGGTAAAGCTTTAACCTTTCATTTCTTAAGCACCACTAAATATCATTACATGATAACTTTTATATGACGATTTGGAATTAGATGTTAAAAGTAGTCTCATTAGGTCCATATCATTTTTTTTAGTATAATGGGCTATAGTTTGTCTAATTCTAATAATGGATGCATGAGATATGATGAAAGTGAGTTTGAGAGAGGGAGAGGATAACTTGAAGAGAGAGGGGTGCCGAGCTACTACAACAACAAACATGGCCACCAACCTTGGAAAGAGGGAAATCTGTGAGAGGGTAAGGGAGAGATATTTGAAGCTCTGGTTGTGTTTATGTGGTAGAAACTGACTCAAAGGGGTCTTTATATACAAGAGTGGAGTCTATGGCTCAGGCTATTGGATGCCAAAACATCCATGTAGATGCAAGGATGGGGCTTCTAGAAGCTTCCAGGAGAAGGTCTATTTAAAAGAGAAAAACACATGAAAGAGTGGAATGATCTGAAATGGGAGAGAATGAGACTAAAATCATGCAAAATGGGAAAGGAGTGATCGGGATCCAAGTAGCTAGGGTTCCCCTACCGGGAAACCACTGTATGCATCTGATCCTAGGTAAGAGATGACCATGCAACCATCAGATCAAGATCTGATGATCCAAGAATTGGCACCCTGCACTGATTCAGCCGCATTGGTCGTCCCATTAAGGGCATTTATTAGCACAACTAATAGGTGTTTTTATGTGAAGTATTTGAGAATTTATAGAAGGAGCTACATAACTAAAATTGGAGCAAAATTTGGACCCAAGATTCGTAGATGGCCTATAATATTTACAAAATGTTTGGTATCCATAGGATAAAAATACATTTTTTTAAATGAGTCAAATGAGTATCAAGTCAAAAACAAAGTGTATCTCCATATACATAAAGTATAATTATGCATCAAATACTCAATTAAGAGTCACAAACTTATCAATTAATCAAATGTTGATAAATTGAAGTCCAAAGTCAAGAATGCATCAATAATATGGTACACAATTTAGACATCAGTCCAAGTATTTGAAAGTCATCTCATACTAGGGTTTTCACTTATTAGTGTATCAATTTGATTCATATGTAGTGTCATCGATTATGGAAAATAGCACGAGTGAGGAATTTAGGTCAATTGAAGGGTAATTGAGTAAATAGATTATAGTTGGGCCATGGAGCACTTTGTCACATCCTTCCCCTCTTTGAGAGGAATTTTGTCCTCAATATATATTATTATCAATGTTTCCATGATCTCATAATTCACATCATCATTCTCAATATCATTATCATTATGTCACAAAAACTGAATAGTCACTAAATTGAGTTCTATATTAAGATGATCAAACTAGTAAAAAAGGTTTCAAAAATTAAAATCCAAGTTCATGATAGGTTCTAACTCATAAATAAGTGGATCAAGCCCAACACACTAGGGCATCTATTTCAAACTTTGAAAAATTATGGTGATTCTAAAATCACAAGGTTTGTTGCAAGGAATAAAAGAGTTACATAATCAAAATAGCACAATCTAGATATAGTTTGGATTCCCTTGGTTCTTTCCTTGATGATTGGCATCGGTGACCCAAAAAGGTGGGTTGGGAGCACTATCCCATGAAGTGTCTCTATATCTTGCAGTAATGATAAACAATATTTGGGTATCTACATCTCCCTTCATGATTATTTATGCAATTTTAGCATCTCATCTTTTGATTTTGACCATTTCCTTGGTGAGGGTTTCTCTGGCCTTGATAGTCCTTTTTAGGTCCTCAATCTTTCTTA
Source organism: Alisma plantago-aquatica (assembly GCA_963693085.1). Lineage (NCBI taxonomy): Eukaryota > Viridiplantae > Streptophyta > Magnoliopsida > Alismatales > Alismataceae > Alisma > Alisma plantago-aquatica. The sequence continues at coordinate 641,219,823 of OY856409.1, read as the reverse complement.
GGATTGTCTAGAACATCATTTGTTAATCCTAGATAATACAAGATCTAATTATCATGTCCTATCCCTGGGGTTGTTTCCTTCTTCACAACATGGTCAAAAGCATCCTCGAAGGTGGCAGGTCTGGAAGAGGCAAGCAAGGTTTATAAAGGCACATTGAGTCCTTCAAAATATCAATCCAAATTCTCTTCTTGGGTCAAATTCTTAGCTTGATAATCAAAGAGTCAAAAATACCGACTGTATTTATACATAGAGGAGTCACCTTCCATCAACACTGGGAATTACTTCTTATTTTCCATTAACTTATTTCTAGGCATGAAACAAGCTATGTAGATAGGTTTGAGGACTTCCCAATTCCAAGGAATAATTTCCTAGGAGTTGGTGTAACTTTTCCACTAGATTTGTATTGCACCCTTCAGTTGATGGGTGGCAAAAGGAACTTTATTATTTTTAGTGCATCCCAATACTTTGGTATTTTCCATGGAAGATATCCATGGATCTGCCTTGTCCAAAACATCCTCATTGTCCTCACCACAAAATGATTATTAATTTAGTTTAAGAAAATAGTGATGATGATACGATTTGGTTCATTGATGTGGATTCCTCCAAGGGATGAGGATGTTGTATGTTTTTTCAAATTTATCATACCATCCATAAGTGCTTTGTTCTTTACCTCCTAAACATCCTCCTTGAGAACCTTTCTTTGTTCATCCTTATCATTATCTTCTTCTTCAGGATTAGCTCTTTTTTATCCCTTTCCTTTATCCACTCCTTTTCTCTAGTATTTCTTAGCTTCTTTTTGTATCCATCTTCTTTTTCCTTTTCATTTTCTTTTTCATCTCCCTTTCTAGATGTCATTTTCATTTTATGCTCTTTCTTCTTCTTCTTCTTCTTCTCCTTCTTCTTCTCATCTTCTCTTGTCTTATCAAAATCCCTTTTCTTTTTATCCATCTTTCGCTTTCAATCATTGTTGGTTTCATATGATCCTAAAATTTTTTGGGGGAATGTTGGGCTACAAGAATTATCCTAGTATGAGTCTTTTTATTACATAGGTTGACTACATAATATTTCAGATCATAGTATGATATTGGTATATATTCATCAAATTTTATTTCATATTTTAGTTGTTCCCCATGGTCTAAAACTGGGAGATTATAGATCGTCAAAATCCTAACAAGAGATAGAAGAGAAGAGGTATCAACCAACTCAATCTAATGGGTGGTCTCTAGGTTCTTTATAGAAAAGATGAGATGAATGAAGACTATATAAGGTTCCAAAGGAGAATGTTTAAATCCAATTTTTGATCGACTGATGCTAGTTAGAGTGGAGAATGTCAGTTACCATTGTGATACAAATAGGACATTATTACTAGCTAGATTCCCGAGCGTAGACACCTTAGATTTCCTCATTGTGGACTTTCAAGGTTTCCTAGGTTTGAGAGATTGGAGAAGTTATTTATTTAATGCATATGGGAGTGTTTTGGATCTAATACCAAATGTCACAAAATCATTATTATGCCTATCATAATCACATTGCCTACACAGTGGTAGAGGGATGCAAGCATTCATCCTTTGGCATCCGTAGGGAAATAACACACTGGCATATGCAATAAGAAATAATAGTACACAACAAAATGTTAACATAACTAACCATCCAAAATAACATTATCCTTCATGATCAAGTGAATATGTTCAATCTCTATCATAATAGTAGTATAGTCGATATGCAGAAGCATGTTTTGGTGGTTGACATGTATTGCCTAAAATAATAAATTCAAGACTCGGGGTCAATGTAGATGCACATGTATGTTGTCATAAGCAATATAGTTAAACTTTCAAGAATAAATTTGATTGGCAATACTTATAAAATAATATCAATATTTAATACAAAAATCAAGTAATTAGAAAAGCCATTCATATTTTATCATGATTTCTTCCATTTCTATGTCAAAAGCCTGAGAACATGTTATAGAAACTTCCAAACAAGTGCAATCCAATAAGTATATGACATCTTCCTAAGAAAGATCAATCCTTCGTCCCTTTTTATAGGAAGTCTGATCGTTAACCATCATGGAATCTCCTTTATTTTCTTAAGTTCTTGGTTTAATCAAAATCTCTATTCAAAATATAGAAATTTATTCATAAGGAACATTAGCTTAGACAAGAAAGTAGTCAAAATACACATAAAAGTTACATATCAGACATTATAAGAAATACCATAGTCATATCAAATTTGAAGAAAACACACCTTAAATGAATAGTGGAGATCCTTGAATGATTGGGTGTCACAAGATCTGTTTAGACTCATTCAAGAAGATTTCAAGTCACAAGTTCCAAGATGGAGTAGATTAGGGACTAGGGTCAAGACCTGGTCCAAGGTTAAGTAGATCACAGTCATGATTTTGTGATCCATATCTTTTGGTACCCAATAATAAGATATAAAGTATTTGTTCTTCATGACCATAATGATGACCACTCATCCTCAAAATAAACAAGTAACACAAATTATATAATTTATCAACAATATCGCATATCAAGTTAGCATGTGTGGGTCATGATTATGTAGATCATGTATGTTGGAACATCAACAAACCCATAATCTTTATCAATTTTCAAGATATACATCAAAGTTCAAGATAATGGTTAGAAAAATGGATCTAATACTAATTCAAATAGAACTCATTACATCAAAGTCAAGTTTAGACCAAGGTTCAACCTTTGATTTCATAATCCCCACTAAAGTTAATTATAAAATAACTTTTATAGGAGGGTTTAGATGTAGATGTTAAAAGTAATATCATTGTGTCTGGCACATTCTCGTGATAATTTTTTTTATAGTTTTGTATAATTCTGATAATAGATGAATGAAATATGATCAAAATGTAATTTATAGAGAGAGAAGATACATTGGAGAGAGAGAGGATGAGGAGATGCTACAATAGCAACAATGGTTGTCAACCCCAGAAGGGGATAAATCCACAAGAGGCCACATGATAGAAATTCAAATCTATGGTTGTGTACTTGGGTAAGAAACAAACTCCAAGGGGGTCTTTATATGGGAGAGGGGAGTCTAAGATTAGGGCTACCAAAAGTCACAAACTCCATGATTGAACATGGAGAGGGCTTCTTGAAGCTTCATGGTTAAGGCCCAATTCAAAGAGAAAAATGCACAAAAGAGTGGTGCAATCCAAAAAGGGAGAGAATGGGACTAAATCCCTAGATACCAGATCTAAAGAGGGATCTAGTAGCTAGGGTTCCCCTACGTGGCCACCATTGTAGCTGACCAATCAGGATTTGTTGGTTCATGGGTTGGCATCCTGCTCTAGGTCAATCGCATCGGTCGGCCCATTAAGGGAATTTCTTGACCCAATTAAGAGAAATTGAATGGGAAACTGGGTGTTTGAATATGCAATTTTTGAGAATTAATAAAACAAGTTAGGAAACCCCAATTGGAGTGAAATATAGAATAAAGGTTCACAACATGGACTAGAATACTACATATAGTTTGGGATGCATAGGATAAAGTTACATACGGAAATTATTCAAAAGAGTATCAAATAAAAAACAAAGTATATCTCCATATACACGATTTATAATTATGCATCAAATACTCAGTTGAGAGTAAAAAACTTATTAGTTAAACAAATGTTGATAAAGTGAAGTCAAAAGTCCATAATGTAGGAATAAGATGGTACAAAATTTAGATATCAATCCAAGGATTTGAAATGATTCTCAAACTAGGGTTTTTTGTTATTAAGTGTATCAATTTAATTTAAAACTAGTTTCAATGATTATGGAAAATAACAAGAGTGAGGAGGTCATGTCAATTGAAGGGTAATTGAGTAATTAGATCATAATTGGGCCAAAGAGCACTTTGTCACAAATGGATTAGCACTCACCTAAACTTTCAAATCCACATTATTTACAAATTCTCAAACACAATAACCTTCCACGACTCCTATGTCAAAAAAAAAAAATCATGGACCCATACTGGCCTTTCAATGACCCAGTTTCATATTAGCGATCTAATTATGATTCTTTAAAAATCATGAAAATCTCTAAATGTGAATTTATTTAAAATAATTAGGGTTTGAGATTGAAGACCATAACCGGGCATAATTAGGATTTTGGTAGCATATGAATACAAAATTTGATAAATATAGTGGTCTAGAAAATAATTTTTATTATTTGTTTTACAAATGTGATTTACTTGAAATTTGTAAATAAAATTATTCTTAAAAAATTATAATGTTGAAATGTTTAATGACCTACTTGTCGGTAGAGTCACCCCAGGTGAAACTCAGCCAACTATGTATTCAGACTAAAATATAGCAGTTTGGTGTTCAAATTTTATATTTTTTTTGGTATATCAAATTGATATGAAATTCTTAATTTAATTCTAAAACTATATTTTAGACATGCTATAAAATTTCTATAATATTTGGATGATTTTTGAATCTTACATAGTGTGGGTTCGATCGAGTTTCTTATCAGTAACAACTCAATCGACGATGTTCCAAACTACAATATAGTAGTGTAGTGTTTTATTGTTATTTATTTATTGATAACTCCAAATAATCTGAAATGTGTACTAGATCTATAAAATTCTGTCTCAAAAAATATGTTAAATTTTCATAATTTTTTAATTAGGGTTGTCCTATTGAGTAAATTATCTTCGGTAATATTTTTATGATAGAAAATTCTACTGAAATAAAAGACAGTGTAAAGCTTAGTCAATTTGCAATTGACCCAAGCACCTTAATTGATCTATATGAGAAACCTAGAACCCAAGTAGCTCTCATATTTCTTCATTCATTCTAGAGAAACAAAATCCTAGTGAGAGAGGGAGATTTAGGGTTTGAGTAATGAAGAAGGTGGAGATGTTGACCTAGGGATTTATCATAAGAGAAATGATGAAATCAATTAAGTTTAGCTTCTTCGCATAGTATTTCATCGATAATCTTCTCTCGCATGTCAAGAATTTATCCCACATCTGATTTTATTTGAAATGAGATCAAATCTCCCTCTTTTCTCATCATTTCTCTCCTATTTACCATTTCTAGGGTTTTTGAGTTGAGAGAAGGACGAAATGGATTCAATAGCTAGAACCTTAATGGATTTCTAGAAAATTTAGAGTCTGGCCTATGTTTTGAAGGTTCTTTCCACCTTAGGTGAGTGTTCCTCTTCCTATTGTTCTTTGTAATCATCTTCAAACCCTAATTATATCTGGATACAATAAACAAGATTCATTGGTAGTATTTTTATGCTATTGTGTAATCAATTGGGATGGTTTTGGGGAAATAAATGCTACTGATTAATATTTGTATACTTTTTGAACTATTCCTTTAAGTTCTATAAATAATCTCATAGATATTGAACTATTTTGTTTCATTCAAATGTTTCCTAGAACCAACTATTGAATGATATGCTTGGAATATGAGTTGACATGTATAGAATCATATTGAATTGTGTTATAATGAATTACACAAGTGTATTGCTGAATCTTACTAACATTGAATATGATACATACATAAGGATCAATATGATGTGGCAATTTTCCATGCTTAGGGTTTGCATTGAGGGATTGAATCAAATGAGCTAATGAATCAATGTATACTTATGATTGATGAATGAAATATGTGGAAATAAAAACTAGGGTTTCCATGTGTGTGAATATCCCTAAGAACCCCTATGCACCATGATGAGATTATTGAATGATATTCTTATGATGTGTGAACTAATATGACTTATTGAGCCCTAGAAATATAGTATCCAGTTGTGTATGAGAGATAAAGCTCAAAGTTGTATATAGTCTTAAAATTGTGATGAAATTCTCAATTTGTAGACATTATTTCTTCATTTGAAGGTGATAAGCCATAAGATGATATAAACCTAATGTGTGTATTCTAGTATAATATATGCAATATGAGAAAACCCCACGTGAATGCTAGACTTTTATATAAGCCACTTGAAGATTAATTGAGAGATGAATGACTAATGAGTAAGACAAAGAAACCCTAATATGTGGTAGCTTCTAATTTGAGATTTTGATAAAGAATGGAAGGATTTATTTTACTTATCCAAATGTCATTATGATTCAAATGACATGGTACATGTATGTAGATGCAACATAAGAAATGGATAGGGTGAGACAGATTTTCATGATATTAATGAATAAAATATATTAATAACATAAGTATGAGGAAGTATTTTGTCTTTCAACTTTAACTATATCTGGGATAACTTAAAATTAAAGCAAAATGTTGAATTTAAACTATAAAGGATTTTAGGTAGAGAGAAACTGTATGTGTAAATAAATTTAGAATGATTTGTTCCTAGAATATTGATGAGCATGAAATTAAATAAGCCACAACTAATGAATATGAAATTAAGGTAACATGATGAAAATTGGTAGATGTATCTAAGAACCTAACCCTAACCCTAAAATAATGGGCTATGTGGTGCTAATGAATAATGATCTCAAAAGAGGGATCAATAAATGCATATGAGTATAGTTTAAATTAAATTACAAGATGGGATTCAATGATATGAATTTCTTTATAAGAATGCACAATTGGGTTGTAATTATGTTATAATAGTTGTATCCTAAGAATGGCCTTCTATAATGAATTTCTTATGAGATCACTTATGCGTTGAAAAGTATCTCTAACTGAAGAGTGGTCAATAGTAAATGAGGAGTATTAAGTGTGTTATGTAAATTCATGTTTTGAGATTTATTTATATGTATATAAATCAAATTTAATAAGTATATGTTACATGATGAACCTATTCTGAGTATGATGAATGCCACAAGATGTCTATTCACATGTACTATTGCTAATTTTCATGTCTCCATGAATATATGTTGAGAAAATGTGATATAGAATGAATTGATAAGACATACGTTGACATTGAATTTAACATGCACTGATTACATTTGAGAAATAGTAGTGAGGGTATATGATGGACAACGAGATTATGTCTCAGGGATGAATTCCCAATGATGATGACTACTATGGGATGATGTGGAAAATGGAAAGAACCAAATGTATTGCAAACTACAAATTTGTTGTGCTTCTTATTTTAATCATTATCGTTTTCATAAGCCTAATTTAATTCATGTTTGTTCTAATTATGTGAGAATATACACATATGATAAATGATATTGAGTATACTTTAACATGAGTAAAAAGGATTAATAACAAATGGAATGATGGCACGTCTTGATAGGTGCCATGAACACCATGAGTTTCCCCTAAGTGCCACATTGGGGAAATGAAACATATATCCTTGTAGTAATCAGATAATTATGAGAAGGATTTCTAGAGTGTGGATCGATTCCTTAAAGGATAGACCACCACGATTTAGGAGTGAGTCATCTGGAGTGGTTGTGGCTGTAAATCCTTCATGTGAAAGTTTCATCCTCGTTGTGAAAGTCTATGTCCATGAGGAATAGACTATGATTAAATGAAAACTTTAAAACATGTAAAATATGATGATATGTGATATACAATGATGATATGTGATTTTATGTTACATTGGTTCCTACCTCGTGTACCCAAGATGAGGATGTAAGCAACTTTAGGCAACCCTGAAGTGGACTAGGGTCTATTATTGATATCTTAGGGTTGCTAGCTAAACCCTAATATAATGATGGTTAGTTGTTGACGCAAGAAGCAGGCGTGACAACTTCTTCTTAGTGAGATACAATCCAAGTAGTTTTAGGGCAAATGAATAAAAGATGACAAGTTATGTAGGTCATCAGTTGTATGTTTATTACATTCCTTTTACTGCTAATTGATAAATATATAGTTGATGAATATGTTTCTCATTATGAAAAATAGTTATTCTTTTTTAAATATAATATGTTGCCTCATTCTTATCTGCTTAGTATGGAATGTGATCTGAAATGTTGAAAAATAGTTAATGATGGGACTTAACATCCATTGTAGTATGATTTGGATTTACTTGTCATTTGGATATGCATGCTTGGTATACATGTCTTATGTGTACTTCAGATTCAGGACTAAAGGATGTGTTCCTGTTCTGGCTGGTGGAGTGTCACAAACATGATGGTATTGTTACGTATTGATTCTAAATGTTTAGATCTTGACATGTTACTCATACTAATGGATTGTTATTCTGAACTAAGTAACATTTACTAGTTTGTTCATAGACATGCTCTAAAAGATGTTAAAAAGTTGGACTTGGTCTAAGTGTTTACCTAATTTTAATATTAGATTATTATCATAAATTTGATTGGACTAGTTTCTAGAACTGTCTGCTAAACTTTTTAATATATGTAAGTTTCTTTTAAATTCATTATACTTAATCTGAGGTTGATGCATGTACTTAGCTTGATTGGTAGGTATCCACTCACGAGGATCTGTATGAGTCTCATGAGTTTCAAATGTTTTTTTAAGTATAATGATATCCATCAGAGAGGTCATGAAAAAGAAGATGTAAATAGAATAATCTAGATAGGATAGAAAGTCCATGTACTCTATGTTTCCTAAGATGGGTTGTAGATCAAGTTAGTTCTTTTATGTTCATGTAATTGATGTAAATAGAATCACATCTAGGCGATAAGTGTTGATTCAAGATTTAATGGAGTTGAATACGATTTGTGGTGATTAAATATGTTGTCATTGAGGTGACATTATTATGAAGTTTTATGAGAAACAAAAAGGAAAAATTTATCTATTTCTTCATATTTTGTGTTACTCATATTTGATGAAAATTAGTTATTTAGCTTCATAATCTAGGTTTAGGTGTTGGGTCTCCCTCTATTGGTTTGCATTAGTGTTTATCAAAAGAGAGGTCCTGACAGGCCTCTATGGTGAACCCTCTCTAAATAGATACCTTGTCTTTTAATACATCAGATGACATCAAACAATTCATTTAATATCACCCTTTTGGATCATATGGGATGACTTCAATATCTCTAGAATCCTTCAAGAGGTATGTGGTATTCTTAATAACTTACATCCAACATGAAAAGTTCAATAATTTCATAAAATATAGTGGCCTTATTGATGTAAGTGAAACAATCTACTCATATTCATGGTCTGATAATAGATTTCCATCTCTTCATGTTAAATTAGATAGATCTATCTTTCTCCTACTTGGTCACATGCTTACCCTTTATCTCACACCATCCACCTATACTAAGATCATAATTGACCAAAGTTCCATCATTTTGAACACAACAAACTTGTAGGGGGCCTGATCTTTCCATTTTAAAGGATTTTGGATATCACACCTTTCATATGAAAACCATATGAACTCCCTTTGGTTGAGCTTCAACACCCATTTGGTCAACACTCTTTGACTCTTCTCTATAAAAAACAAGAAGCATGTGGGCTTGATCTCAAGGATTGGACATGTCACTTCCTTTTCTTCTCTATCTGATAAACTAGCTTCTTCCTATGTGGCATACAAAGCATTGGTGACCTTGATCCACTAGACTAAGAATTTACATTCACACAAAAAACCATACCCAAAACAACCTATAAGATCTCCTTCTAAATCAAGAAACCAACTAAAAATAGAGGCCCATAATACATTTCTTAAAGAAGTTATTCTAATCCAACTTTCTTCCATTGGAAGTGCTTATCACAAAAAAGGAACAAGGCCCTTACTAATTTTTTCATCTACAACACCAGACTAGTAAGAAACTAGACAATATAGTTGATGCAATTGTGTATTTTAAAATCTCCTAAACCAAAAGCCACAAGAAATGACTCAAAATCCTCCTCTTTACATGTTGATTTCTTCTCAGACTATTTGGTCCCCCTATCCAACTCTCCTACTATTCATTTCTCCCATGATTAAACATTGAAAGCCACACAAACTTTAGATTATGATAAATTACTTGTTTGAGATGATTACTCTCTCCTTCTTGATGCAATCCAAATCCACTAACTAATGTTTATGCCCATCAACATAAATTAGACCAACCATTCAATTTAAATTTTCAAACAAAGAATTACAATTTTATTATTTTATCTTTAGATACATAAAATTACTAAAAGAAAAAGCAAATGTTGGATCAACTGGTAAACAAGATGGTCTGCTAGATGGAATTTTTTGGGTTTGAACTTTGAAGGGGTATAATTTCAAGGAAAATAATCCTCCTCCACAGACTCCCACTAGGGGCTAGCTTGTGACGGGATTAGAAGTGGCATGTGGGTATCTTGCCATCACGTGTCCAATCTCAAGTTTTACTCTATTGTGATGGGTCTAATGCAACCCTACTTTGAAGGGTTTCCTCAACATTACTATTTTTTACTAAAAAGTATTTTACAATCTTTGTAAGAAACATTCATTTATATTTTAAAGGAAAGTTTTCACATATGAATTTGACTTTGACAAAATAACAAAATATATAAGTATATATTGTTTTAGACTTTGATATACATAATATAAAATATTATACAAAACTTGTTCTCATTCTAACTTTCACATTCATAGGACCAGAGAAAGAGTAAGAGGCCTCATAGTCATCTATCTGATCCTCTCTAGACATCACAACAACTCTACCCTTATTGGTGGATTGCTTATATATGCTCTTTCTACTAAGTACTTATAGATAAAATTATTCAAATAGAGTGAGACCTAATTCCTTAGTGTATGAAATGTTATCAAGTAGCCATTATATAAGATTATTTATTATAGTTACATGCAAAGAAACAAAATATAGAAACTAGAAGTTGTAAATCACACAAAATTGCATGTATACTAATAATAACCACCAGTAAAAAATATCTAGAATAACTTAATTACATTTATTATATTATTTTGTCAAGTCACATGAGACTATAAGTCCTTTAAATAAGATTATTGAATTTCCATGGAAATCTTTACTTTTATCCATGAATACTGTATCAATTTTCTAGATAAGCAAAAGACCTCCTTTAAACATGGGTACTCTAGAGTAAAAGAATAGGATTAACTACCTAATTAGTTGTTTCACAAGGACAGACCCACTAAATAGTAAATGGCCATGTGAAAATTTTTGGGTACCACATGAATCTTTAGTTGATTTAAGATACCACACTATATTGGTATTAGTAAACTTACCGCACAAACAAACTCTATCTACCTATTCCAATTTGGTATACATGGCATGTCCTTCTCAATGCCCACCTCCATGATGGATTTTATAGTGTTCATGACATCTAGAGTCAATGTAATTCTATTATTTCACTCATTATTCATGTACCATGTATTTCTAATCTTAGCTCTATTTTAATACATCATTCTTAATTTTTTTGCACTAACATGTAACTAAGATATTAAATTTCTATATTGTGTTATTGCTTAAATTGACTAAACGAAGCATATAAAAATGTATAGGAAATATTCAATGCATTCATACTATTAAACTCATAACTAGACGCTGTTTAATAATTGTATCACATTTTTTGAGATATAATTTGTTGGTGTTGAATAAGGAAAAACTTTGGTATATTAGTGGCATTGAATTCGACTAATATATAGTCCCATAAAACTTTCATGCAAACATTCTAAGTCTATAATCATTCACAATTTCTCAATTTTTCCACACATGTGTTTCTATCCTACATTGGAAATCTGGTTTAGGTCTTCTCAATCCAAAACAATAAAAATATGAAAATAGGGCACATACCATTCTTCATGTTTTTCCTTAATTTCTATAGAATCTGTGTCAAATGTTGATTTTCCTCTCATTCAAATTACATTCAAGCTATTAGGTTGGAATCTAGGCTAGCTCAAGCCAATTGGGGAGAAAATCTCCAAACCTTCTCCTAGAAACACATTAGGCTCTTTTTCTTGGGTAACACATACAATGGAAAGAGGGGAAGAGTGTTAGGGGAAAATAGAAACCTAAATTAGGAAAAATTTTGATTTGACTAAGGAAAAGGTGGAGGAAAGAATAAGAAATTACTAAAAACTAGTTTACCTTGATCGATCCAACTAGAAACCTAAATCTTCCTCTCGATCACCACCACTTGGATTTTAGGATTATGGTAGCTACCTGTAGTTGTTACAAAGCACTATTACAAATACCATCACATTCTATTAAGTATTTCTCAAGTCATTGTGTTCATTGTGATTAGTTAAGATGGCGACAACAGGGAGTATCCACAACGATCACTGGAAAAGTCAACAGTCGAAGCACTGCCTCATGTATAGGAAAAAAAATATGTAGGCCTCACAACATGTGCATATTACTCCCAAAGGATAATGAGATGGACAAAAGAGGTCCAATCAACAATCTTTGTGGTCCCCAGATGCACCTTCTTTGTTAAATTTGGCCCCAGCCAAAGTATCCAATCTCCCAAATGAAGTCATCTATCAATCACACTAAGTGGTCAAAAATCAACTCATTTGGTCGATGTAAAAACCTATTGATCTATGACACTCATACATCGATCAACACAATTTTTTTTCCTTAAGTCAAGCATATCCAAATTTCTCTATATAACTTCTACATCTTTTATTTTTAGTTTTGATATTAAAATCAAAACATATTTTTGACTTAGTCAAGATAAACATTCAACTAAGTCTTATCATTAAATATGAACAAAGGTCCTCAAAGATAACTAGCAAAGTTATAGAATAAAATTGAGGATTTTGTGAACACTATGGTTACTAGAAAGAAAAAAAATTGGGTTGTAATTCTTCTACACCTCTAGCCGTTCCACCATCAAAATTGTACCTTTTTCATTTTCAACGCCCTTCATTCCCATGAGAATCCATGCAATGGTCTTACTAGACTCAATGCTACCACCTAGCCCATGCCAAAAAAACAAAATCCTGACAACAATTTGAATACATGCCTATTAGGCTCCTTAATTGCAACTAAAAATCATTGCCAAAGCCCTTATTTCCAAACTTGCTTCAAGGCTAAACCACATTATTTCAAAGAATCAAGATGCCTTTATCAAAGTCTTAATATCCAACATGCATTCAATACTTCTAATGAAATCTTTCCTCATCATCAAAAGAGTACACAACCCATAACCATTCTCAAACATCACTTTGAAAAAGCATTTGACTGTGTTAAGTGGGCTTTCAATGGAAAATTTATTGGGCCTTCTCTATCCAAATACATGAATCATTTGGATAAAATATTGCATAACTAAAGCCTCTCTACATACTCTTTAATTGATCCTCATGTGGTTTCTTCAAAAGCTCAAATAGTGGCAGACTAGGAGAAACCTTTTCACCACAAGTGTTCACCATACCCACACAAAGTCATAGTATAAATCTTCAATCAACACAAAAAACCAATTGAACCTATAAATTCAAGATAAACATCAATTTGTCCATTCACTTTATGAATGATACATTAATAATTATGATAACTAGCACACAAAAATTTGTAAATGTCAAGCATATTCTATGTATCCTCTAAACTTTATATTTCTTAAAAATAAACTACACAAAGTCCTTCCTTCTCATTTTCTGTGTAGCACCAAAAGACCAAAACCTTTGATCAAATATCCTCCAATGTAATATTGAAACATTTTTTAGAAATGTCTTGTGCGCCCTTGCCACCACAAACTCTCAGAATTATAATTTGGAACTGTATCCCAAACTCTTTTTAAGGAAAGCTCTATTTTAGTTCAAGAACTCGATTCCCAAGCAAATAGTCTGATCTTAATAAATGTTATCTTTACACAACTCCCATCCTAATTTCATTATTTCCTACCACTCCCATAAAGTATTAAAAATATAGTGGACAAACTTTGCTGTGACATTCTATGACAACCCACCACCACATGAGCAAGATTTCTCAATACAAAGCGCATAACTAATACTAAACATCTAAGTTACTCTAAATAGGGTAAATTAAAACCGGTTCCATATAACCACACAAGTAGAAACATATTACATCGAAGTGCAAAGAGTGTGCCACTTGTTTCATATGTAATACCAAAAGATATTACATATCACTATTCAATGCCTAACTAGACAGAACTTGTACATATGATAACTTGTTCTCATATACAAGTCATATCTATACAACCATGGCATACTACCAAAAACTTGTATTGATGTACAATGTATACAAACCTCCCCCAAGGACCTGATAGTACATGGACGACACATTGGAATCTACTACAAAATACTAGAAGCATATCCAACCTTCAACAACTACTACTCATCTTGCTACTCAACCTCAAACACACGATCTCTACCTCATCATGCAAGACCACCTAAAATATGTGATACCAACATCCCAGTAAGAGATATAACTCTCCTCCAACAATTATTATTAGCAGAGATAAATTAAAGTAGGAAGATAGCATTATAAACAGAATGAACAGATTCAGCTAACTGATTATTTTGAAACCGATAATACAGATTAAACAGTTTATACATCTACAACTGAGCACTAGAACATCATATACTTTTAGAAGGAATATGAATAACATGCATAATTGTTATCAACTAAATAGTATAAGAAATAAGTCAAGGGGTCATCCAATGTGAATCATGTTAGACCCTAAGCAAATATGCTACAAGGATGTGTTACGTCTTTTATTATGCCTTGAGGAGATGAGATATACCACTCATGCTCCAACTAACCACTGCTAAGTCAAAAATAGTGCCATACAAGATCCAAAAGGAGCCAAAATCCAATTATCTCCTACACCCTCGGTCATTCTGAGTCTGCCATAGTGACATATAGAGTCCAACTGCAAAACAACTTGGTATGCCTTGGTATATAGGAACAACACTAGTAAAAATTGAGTTATGACCGCAATTGCACTCCTGCCGAGGTATGACTACAGCCATCCTCAAATATATCATATATATACTAAATCACATTATCTGAGATACGACCTTGACCATTTTCCTGCCAGTGTATGACCACAACCATCCCTATTAACATGCATATGTTCAAGAATATATGACTCTGAGCTTCCACTAAGGGAGAACTCGTATCACCATTCAGCAAATAGTGATTCTGAAAATGGATCTATTCCACAAGGAAACTACATGATTAGGGTTTCACTTGATTAGTTAAGCCAATTGGGTGTCTTTTAGTATCAATCGAGTTACAATGGACAAACCCTAAACAAACTCTACAAAGATAAGGGTATGTTGCAACATCAGAAGATATAAAATGTATGAGGTAATACTTGTCACACCATCACATGATACCACTGCCATTGAAGGCCATCATCATTATCACATCATCCTGGGATAATCATCCCTCATCACAAGAGTATATCACCTCAGATTGACATTGAGCCTCTGCCAGGTCATGACACCCAATCACATAGTTCCTGCATAACATCACTATCTTATTATGACTTACAAAAGCTCATAATCATCTCCTTGTGTCATATCAAACACACCATAGCAACCACTGGCTATGATATTTATTCCACCAGCAAGGTTTTTTTTGGTCGGTCCAAAAAGTGTGTTACTATTAATACCAAAAACTTTGGGCACTAAGTACCCCATTACATCAACATGAGATAAATAGCTCATCAGAACCAAGATGTAAGACACCCAGAGAACAAAAGCAAAAAACAGAGCTCCTATTGAGCCATCTATCTGGACAAGAAAAGGGAGGGGACAGACCTTCCAGCCAGACGTCAGTCCAGGGAACACCTAACTAACCAAGACATCAATAGCATTATCCACATCCTACTGAAATTATGATGCCTTAGGTAGAAGATCATCAAAAAAATGATAGCATAACTAGCAGGTCCAAAACCAAACTCTATCCAGAATCTAGATCAAAAGCATCCAGCTAGCAAGATCTCAGAACACCAAGATTTCAAACCCTAAAAACATGGAACCAGAACCAAGACCTACAACTGATCATCCAAGAACTTGCAATAAACCTCAACCTCTGAAAGTGTGCCGAACAAACAACTGAGGAACATCGTGCTGACCCACGAAAACAGGCTAATCCCCTGATGAACTGACAGGTTGCAGCCTGGAAGCCAACCTCCATGTCACACGAGCAGCAAGGCTCCTCGTCAGATCCCTGGTAAGCCTGCAAGAGAGCAAGAGACATCCACACAAGGCTTGAAGCCCCTGTTTGCACTGGGTCGTATCAACCAGCACCTAGCAGGCATCATTCAAATCAGCTACTGGTTGCCCTGAGGCAAAGCATCGAACACCAAAGGTGTCCCAAACGCTGTAATAGAGAAGATCAGTAACCGAGCCCATAGGGACACAACCCACACCTCCCAGGAGGAGCAAGGTCTTAGCCAAAGCGTGAAGACCCTCCACTGCTGTCGAATCATCAAACACCTTGCAGGTGTTCTCCTCAAGTACCATAAAGGCCACCCAGCCATTAGAAACATGGCCTACACCCGAAAGCAAGATGACTGGACGCCCTCAAGCCACAACCCCTCCTTGCTGAATCAAGCAGCGAAAGCCGCCTGAATTGAGAGCCCATCGAGAGGGACGCCGCCAGAGCCTGGAGAAGGACTCTCCATCGATCTTGGAGGATGCCTCTAGAGCCCACCCACAATAGGTTTGCCTCCTCGTCCACCCATCAACACTCCTAGCGGTGAAGACGGACGCACGAGTAGAACCACGGCGGCGCCTAAACCTCCACGCTGCATAGGAAAGCCAAGAGGGAGAAGAGATTGGGAGCCCGATCATCACCTCCAGCTGAGCCATGCCTCCTGGAGCCGAAGAAACCTTCGATCAGCCATCTGGTGTCCCAAGGCCAGAAGCAAGCGCCAGCCAAGATGGACACTCTATTGGCAGCATAGCAAGCCTGAAGTCATGATGTCGCCGATGCAGTAGACGAAACCAAAATCTAGCTTGAGAAGAAGGGACATGCTTGGAGAAGGAGATCGAAGGCCTCCCTTACTCCGCCTACAATGACGGAACAACTGAGCGAGAAGTTGGATCTAGCGAACGTAGCACCTCTCCATCCATCCCTATTAATGGCCTGAAGACGACAAGGTCGATGCAACCAAGATTGCCCCAGATCCGTGCTTCAGACTGCTCGCCACATCTACCCCTCTTCCAAGCCATGTACAGCCTCGACCGATAGCAACCAGCAAGGATCCCTCTCTCCATGGATCGCAGTTACCCGAGTCCAGGCCAAAGACGATGAGAGCCAGGGGGAGGAAGACGTTGAAGCAACGCTCCCTCCCCCCATCGATAGCCATCGGGGATTCTAGAGAGGGGCAAGAGAAACCCTAGAGAGAGAGAGGGGTGAGAGCTCCACCAGCAAGGTTAGGGTTATACAAGTAGTAAAGAATACATCATCATGTGCTAATTACTTCAAGCAAGGTAAAAAATTACTTCATTCACTCGAACTAGGGTCAGGGCTTCTCATAGATAACCAATTAGGGTTTCCATAACAACCTCCGCATCAAACCCTAGATGTATTACATCCCACATTCTTGGAGCACATCAAGATTAAGTACAATAACACATGTAGTGACCATGCTAGGTATGTAGTGACCAACACTCTTTGCATGTGTAGTGACAACAATGGGCAACACCAGGTAGCAACCATCCAAGCACATGAGTAGCGACCACAAGGTAGTTAATATCTTGTTGCAACCAAAACACCACCCCTAGTAGCAACCACTCATGCATGAAGCATGTAGAAACCAACTCGAGGACCATAGAACTTTGACCACAACAAGAGCCAACTTAGGTAGTGACCAAAACATAGCTAACTATAGCGACCACTCACCTAATCATGGCTAGTGACCATCACCACCTCTAGATGTAGTGACCATTATGGTTAGCTCACCCTTGCTACATCAACACATTGATCAAGTGTCAAACACCAAAGAAGGACCTTATTGCGACCAACCAAGAAACAAACCATGGGTGGCGACCATCCAATAAGGACAAGGTAGAGACCCAAAAATAAGGGTTCATATGTAACAATGAAAAAATGCTCAATGTATTACCATCAATCCCACCTAAACCACCACTCCCACAAGGGGTAATTACAACATGAAGCATGAGTATCTTGATGATCAAAGCATAATTATAACATCAGGGAAACCAAGTCATCATCAATATGAAACTCTATGCATAGGTTAACATCAAAACCCTAAATCAAGTGCCACAAGACTCAATCATAAAAAACAAGGATATGAATGGTGAAACCAAACATCAAGCACATGTAAAAAGGAACCTAAAACCTCCATTCAACATAGGATAACTAAAGCATAAGAAACCAACATTCAAAAGACATAAAAGAATCATTATTTCCATCATCACCATATCTTTGGGTACATGAAATTAGGGTTTAGGAAAAGGAGTAATCTATAAGAGAATACTTCAATATAAAACCATAAATCAAGATAGAATTATCCATCAACTTATGAACATGTTTTAAATTTAGAATAGAAGCATGCAAGCAAGAATAAGGGGCAATAATAGTAGATGGAAGAGTTATATAACCTGCCTTAAGATGAAGATCAAGCTCCAAAGCCACGAGCTCTAAGAGAGAGAAGGAAGCTACAACTAGGATCAACTCCATGCTTAACAAGGTCACTTCAAGAAGAGAAGAACAAACCAAGGTCAAAGAAACTCTCAAGAAGAAAGAAGCACAAACTCTTTGCCAAACAAGGAAGAAGAAAGAAGAAAGAGGAGAAATTCATCTCACTTAAGTACTCCAATGGAAAGCTATGGATCTCGACCTCTATGGGGAGAAGTTCCTCAAGATAGCCCCCATGGTAACTGTAACATCCTAGCCTTTGAGGCCTCAGATAACATGATTTTAAGAGGAATGATTGGACTACCCATATCACCAAGGTGCACCTCCTTTTCTGGGAGCCCATCACTAAGAACTCCATAGTTAAGCGTGCTCAGCTTGGAGTAGTACTGGGATGGGTGACCTGTCGGGAAGTTGATCATGGCATGCACGTGAGTGTGGACAAAGTGTGATGTTAAGGCTAGTTGTGGTCTGTGGGGCAAGTCATCATTCCTGAAACTCTACTAGAGCCTTGGGAAGTGAGCCCGGGCGTTACAAATGGTATCAGATCCAATTCCCCTCCAGTAGGTGGGGACCACATGGGCATGGCATGTCAGTCTTGAGCCGTGCGGTCCAGGCATGTTGGAAAGGGATGTCCATGGTTGACGTAGCCACTCTTGCGCTGGTATTCTGTGATTGGGAGATGGGTGTCCATGGGCCATTGTCGGTCTGCACTGAAATGGGGAAGAGATTATGAGGCCTTATAGTTGAGCCTTGACGAGGACGTCAAGAGTCTAAGTGGGGGAGATTGTAACATCCCAGGATTTGAGGCCTCAGATAACATGTTCTTAAGAGGAATGATTGGACTACTCATATCACCAAGGTGCACCTCCTTTTCCAGGAGCCCATCACTAAGAACTCCATAGTTAAGCGTGCTCAGCTTGGAGTAGTATTAGGATGGGTGACCTATAGTGAAGTTGATCCTGACATGCACGTGAGTGAGGACAAAGTGTGTTGTTAAGGCTAGTGGTGGTCTGTGGGGCCTCCAGTCATCATTCCTGGAACTCTACTAGAGCCTTGGGTAGTGGGCCCGGGCATTACAGTAACCCATAGTCTCATAGCTAAGAAAGAAGGAAGCAGACATGGTTTAAAGGAAAAATGAGATCAAGGAGATAGAACCACTTACAAGATCAAAGATCACCAAGAATCACCATAAGAGAGATGATCAAGCTCAAGATCACCACATGCAAGAGGAGATAATCCACCTTCTCCAAGATCAGCACCTTCTCTAGAACCACCAAGCTCAAGGCCAAAGACAAGGGAGAAGCAAGAAAGAAGAGTGCTAAAGGAGATACTTGCATGTGAAATAAGGAGCATATATACTCAAGGGTAGGAGGGAGGTAAGATATGTGTTGTCAAGATATGAGGGCACCAAAAGGACACATGGCCAACAAAGTCCTGACCATGCAAGCACTATAGAGATTCATGCAACAAAGGGTGTTAAAAACAAGGTAGTGTAGCGACCACTTAGGCCCACTACACCCTCAAGGTCGAAGCATAACCAAGGGTAGAGACCACTGCACTAGGTCACCAAAAACAAACGTTCACAACACTCTAAGAGACTCATGCACCCAAGAGAACCATGCAAACCCTCGCTGCATACACATGATGGCACATCATCAACCAAGGTCAAAACAAGGCACCCGTAAGCATAATTCTCTCTATCATGATGATAAGGCACAAAAGGCATAACCTATATGTGAAAATTGCAAGATTAACCCTCAACATGGGTAAATTGCAACTTGGTCAACAACAAGCATAACTAGCTCAAACATCAACCAAACATGACCAAACTCAAAAGATAAACTTGTCACATGTTATTAAGGTGCATCACAAGATTAGATTTAGGTTTAAGCATCTTATTAAGCAAGGCAAGCACAATCATGCAATAAGCTAGGTCAGGGGTCTTACAACCATAAACCCCTAACAAGGATTTCACCCCCAAAATCCTACGTAAAATAGATGGGTACTTACTACGCATCTAATCCTCAAGCTCCCATGTGGCTTCCTCCATGCCACGGTGATGCCACAAAACCTTAACTAACACGATGTATTTCTTCTTCAACTTTTTGATCCTCCTATGCAGGATCAACACATGACCTTCCACATATGACACATCCTCATCCATCTCAACCTCCATTGGTTGTAGCACCAACTCAGTGTCAGGGTGACACTTTCCATAACATCAAAACATGAAACACCATATTCAACCTGTGGAATTCAGGTAGCACCTCCAACTTATAAGCCACCTTCCCAATACGTTCCATCATAGGGTAAGGTCCCATATACTTGGGAGACTTAACCTTCTTTCCAAACCTCAATACGCCTTTCCAAGAAGAGACCTTGAGATTCACCTTGTCTCCCACTTGGAACTCCAAGAACTTCTAATGATTATCAGCATACGACTTATGTCTGTCTTGGGCTACCTTCATCTGTTGTTGGACCATCTTAATCTTCTATGTTGTTTGCTGCACAAGCTCAGGACCCAAAATCTAATATTTACCAGTCTCATGCCAACATAACAGAGATCTACAACATCTTCTATATAATGCCTCATACGGATCCATGTTAATACTCCTTTGATAGTTGTTATTGTATGCGAACTCTATCAAACTAAGATGTATATCCCAACTTCCCAAAAACTGTAACACACAAGCTCCCAATAGATCCCCTAAAGTTTGTATTGTCCTCTCAAATTATCCATCTAGGTACGAGTGAAATGTCATACTAAACCTCAAATACATACCTATGTCTATATTGAGATGCTCCCAAAAGCAATAGGTAAGTTGAGGACCTTTATCAGACATAATGGTAGCTGGGATACCATGTACACTATTAGATCCACATATATCTGAGAAAGCTTCTCTGTTGTATACATTGTCTTCACAGGAAGGAAGTGCACTGACTTGGTCAACCTATCAATGATCACCTAGATGGAATCATGACCTTTGGATATCCTAGGAAGTCCAATCACAAAGTCCATCATGATATGATCCCATTTTAACTATGCTATAGGCAATGGTTGCAAAGTCCCTACATGTTTCTGATGCTCTGCCTTAACCTGCTAACACATAGGGCACTTCACCACAAACTCAACTACGTATCACTTCAAGCCAGGCCACCAATGCAAATCTTTAAAATTATGGTACATCTTTTCGCTACCTAGATGCATAGAATACATCAAAGAGTGAGCCTCTTGTAGAACCAACTTCCTTAGATCATTACCATCAGGTACCACTATTCTACTGTGGTAACATACTATCCCATCCTCTGACTTGTGGAATCCATCACGCTTCTCACAGCCAAACTCTGCTTGGATCTGTTGTGTCATGGTATCATCACATTGTGCATCTCCAATCTACTTCCTTAACATAGGCTTCACCGACAACTAGGCCAACAAGCCTGCCAACAAGGAGAGTTCCAACTTCACATTCATCTAACACAAGGATACCAATATGTCTCTCTTATAACACACCAAAAAACACAACTATGCCTTATCAACCGATGAGGATGATGAAGACTTCCTGCTCAAGGCATCTTCCACCATGTTCGCCTTCCCTGGATGATAGTCTATGGTGCAATCATAGTATTTGATTAGCTCCATCTAGTGACGTTGCCACATATTCATCGTCTGCTTCGAGAAGATGTACAATAGATTCTTATGGTCAGTGAAGATCTGTCACTTCTCACCATAAAGGTAGTGTCTCCATATCTTCAATGCATGGACCCCCATTGCAAGCTCTAAATCATGTGTCGGGTATTTCTCCTCATACTTCTTAAGATAAGAAATGAAAGAAATCACATTCTTGTCTTACATCAGCACGCAACCCAAGCCATTCCTCTACACATCACATAAGATTATATTACCTTTCCTTTGTTCTGGTAACACTAACACTGGTGCACTAGTCAACTTATCCTTCAAAAACTAGAAAGAAAGTTGATAGTTATCATCCCAAACAAATGACACACCCTTCCTCACAAGCTTCATTAGGGTTAACGCCATTGTGCTGAAGTTCTTGATAAACCTTCTGTAATATCCTACCAAACTAAGAAAATTGCATACTTTTGACGATGTCTTCGATTGTTACCACTCTAACACAGACTGAACCTTCTTGGGATCTGCACACACGCCTTCAATAGATATGATGTGTCCAAGGAAAGACACTTCCTTCAACCAAAACTCACACTTGCTGAACTTAGCAAACAACTGGTGTTGTCTTAACAAAGTCAACGCCTGGCATAAATTTTGCTCATGTTTATGGTTGTCTCTCGAGTAGATCAGGAGGTCATCTATGAACACAACTACAAACTGGTTAAGATATGTCTTGAACACCCTGTTCATCAGGTCTATGAACATTGTAGGTGCATTGGTTACCCCAAACAACATAACCACAAACTTGTAGTGACCATACTAAGTTCTAAAAGCTGATTTGGGTATGCCATCCACCTTGATCCACAATTGATGGTATCCAGACCTTAAAATCTATCTTTGAGAATAATGTGGCACCTCACAACTGGCCAAATAGATCACCTATCCATGGAAAAGGGTACTTTTTCTTGATTGTCACCTTGTTCAACTGCCAGTATTTGATGCACAACCTCATGGATCTATCCTTCTTCTTTACAAACAACACTATAGCACCCCATGCGGACATGCTTGGTCAGATAAAGCCCTTATCAAGCAACTCCTCCAACTGCTTCTTCAGATATTGCATCTTAGCTGGTGTCATTCTGTATGGTGTCTATGCTATTGGTTGTGTATTGGGTACTAGATTGATCTCAATATCAATCTCTCTAGGTAGGAGAACACCGAGAAACTCATCGAGAACCATATCCTCAAACTCACAAACAATTGGCACTTCATGGATACTAGAAATCCTCACCTTGTTATCTACGGCATGTGCCAAAAATGCCTCACAATCCTATCTCATCAGCCTCTATGTTATCATAGCTGACACTAAACATGTCAGAAGAATCTTCCTATCTCCTTGGAAAATTCATGAAACATCATCTTCAAAAAACGTTGACACCTTGCACCACACTCCAAGATCACCCGATACTTCTCCAAAGTATCCATTCCAAGGATCACATCAAATCCATGCAAATCCAGTGGTATAATGTCCACCTGAATGTTGCATCCCAAGAAAGAAAGAATGCAGGATGGACACACTCCCGCAACTCATCCATACAAGCCAAAGGGGTTTCTAAGAGAAGACTATCAACTCTATAATTAACCATAAGAACAACTACCTGTCACTTCTCTGGTGATAAAAGAGTGTGTCACACCTGGGTAAATTGAAATAGATATAAAGTAGGAAGAAGACAAATCAATATGAAATAACTCTGTCTAATCTATCACAACTTGAGGATTTACTTCTCCTTCCAGATGATTCATAGCAAAGAATTGAGTCATTGCATGTTGTCACCCCCGTCCTCTACTAGCCTATCCAGAAGAACCAGCCTTTGATGTCTGACTGCAGCCTCTGCCACCATCATTTCTGAACTGTCACTATTGTGACCCATGCTGACTCTATCTCGACTATTATGTCACCTCATCATCCTTCATAGGGCATTCCCACCTCAAATTTCCTACTTGCCCACACTTTTGGGAAGTCCTAGTCTTGTACAGTGGTTGGGACGACCCCACCACTAATATTGAAGCCACACTGTGGCCTCTACCTTTGCTTGGCGACCACTGAGACTGGACCACTGACCTCTACTGTGACTGAGGTGTTGAAAACCTAGGCTTCTTGAAACCTCCAGAAGACTGTCCCTAATACTGTGTTGATCTCTTCTTGGCATTCACTTCATGCTTCTCCATAGCTGACTATTCTATCTACCTCATGAACTCTACAAACGTGGCAAATCGCTCCCTGTTCTCTAAAGCTGACACCGTCATTGTCAAATTGGAACTCAAACCTTTCTCAAAATGTCAGATCCTCTCCTTATCTATCACAGAAATATGTGGGGGCAAGATCTCAAAAGCTCAATGAACTTCACCTCGTACTCATTGATTGTCATAGATCCCTTCCAGATCTTCTTGAACTGAGAGATCTTCTTGTCTAGATAGGTCTCAAGGAAGTATTTGTTCATGAACTCTGGCCAAAAATCTTCCCAACTGACCACCACTCTAGGACTCTTCTCCTCTTCAATGGCCCACCAATGGCAAACACTGCCCTTCAAAAGGCAATTGCGTGCTTCACCTTATTTACTTTAGGGATATTGAGGATCTTGAAAGCCTTCTCCAACTTGGTCAAACACATGCCAGTGTCTTCCAGGTTTTCCGTACTGACATACTCCAATGCTCCAACATGTTGAAGCTTCTCAAAGGTCTTCCAAGAACCCTAGGATTCTACATTGGGGACCGCTGCCCTTGTTTGGGGTACATGCATCCTATCTGACATATGCTTCATCATGGTCATGAACTATCCAAATATGGACCGGAAAGTGGGTATTTTCCATGACTGTAGGGTCAAACTAGGGCTCCTCAGGCTCTCTATTATCTCTACCCTACCTCTTGGAACTACCTCTTGGTGCAACAACATTGCTCTCTACATGTTCTTCATGTTCTCCATGCATATCTTTTCATCTTCTTTTTCTTCTGCATAAGAAGAAGTTACCATTAATTATGTCAGATGACATGAGACCAAACACAAACCCTAGTCACATGTCCTTATAGACTCAACGAACCTAGAGCTCTGATACCAACCTTTTCATGTGACAACTGAATGCCAAATGAGCGAGATTACTCAAAACAAAGCACATCATTAATTCTAAATATCTGGATTACATTAAAATAGGTAAATTAAAACCAATTACATATAATAACTAAAGAGGAAACATAATTTATCACACTCCACAAACTGTGCCACCTGTGTCATATATCATGCCAAAAGATATCATACATCACTGTTCAGTGGCTAACTAGCCACAACATATACATATGATAACATGTTCTCATACACAAGCCATATATGTACAACCATGGCATACTGTCAAAATCTCATATTGATGTACAATGTCTACATAACACCCCAAGGCCTAAGAGTATAGGGGTGACACATAGGACTCTACTACAAAACACAAGCAGCATATCCAACCTTCAACAACTATTGCTCCTCTTATTGCTCAACCTCAACCGCACGATCTCTACCTCATTGTGCATAACCACCTAAAAAATGTGGAAACTGATGGGGTGAGACTAACGTCCCAACAGGAGATATAACTCTCCGACAAAAACTATAATTAGCACAAATAAATTAAAATAGGAAGATAATATTATTATCAGGGTGAACTGATTTAGCTAACTAATTACTTTGACATTGATAATACAAATTAAACAGTTTAGACATCCACAACTAAGCAGTAGAACACATTATACTTTTAGAGGAAATATGAAGAACATGTATAAAAATTATCAAATAAATAGTATAAGAAACAAGGCAGGTGGTCATCCAATGTGAATCATGTTTAATCCTAAGAAAATATACTACACAGATGTGTTACGTCTTTTATTATTCCCTGAGGAGATGAGGTATACCACTCGTTCTCTAACTTACCACTTCTAAGTCAAAATTAGTGCCATAAAAGATCTACAAGGATCTAGAATCCTATTTTCTCCCACACCCTCGGTCAATCCATGTTCACCGTAGTGACATATAGAGTCCAACTACAGAACAAGCCTAGTCCACCTTGGTATATAGGCACAATACTAGTGAAAACTGAGTTACAACTACAATCACACTCCTATCGAGGTATGACCACAACACTCCTCAAAAATATCATATATATATTGAATAACATTACCTAAGATACAACCTCAATTGTTCTCCTACCAGGCTATGGCCATAGTCATCCCTGTAAACATGTATATACTCAACAGTATATGCCTCCAACTGTCCACTAAGGGAGAACTTGTGTCACCATCCAGAAAATATTGACACTAAAGATGGATATATGTAATAGGGAAACTACATGATTAGGGTTTTAGTTGATTAGTTAAGAGAATTTGGTGTCTTTTAGCATCAATCAAGTTACAATGTACAAACTCTAAAGAAACTCTATAAAAATAAGGGTATGTTGCAACATAAGAAGATATAAAATGTATGCATTTTATAATTATCACATCATCACATGATACCACTTCCATATAAGGACATCATCATTATCCCATCATCCTAGAATAATCATCCCTCATCATAAGAGGATATCACCTCACATTAGCCATCAAGCCTCTTCCAGGTCAAAAGACCCAATCACATAGTTCTTGCATAACATCATTATCTTATTATAACTTACAAAATCTCATAATCATCACCTCGTGTCATATAAAACACACTATAGTAATATCTAGATATGAAATTTATTACTCCTACAAGGTTAGGGTTACACAAGTAGGAGAAAGAAAACATAATCACGTGCTAATTACTTCAAGTAAGGTAAACAATTACTTCATACACCCCAACTAGGGTTAAGGTTTCTCATAGATAACCAATTAGGGTTTCCATAACAACCTTCACATCAAATCGTAGATGTATTACTTCCAAAATTCTTGGAGCACATCAGGATTGAGTATTATTATCATGAACAACCACACAATCAGTGACCATGCTAGGCATGTAGCGACCAACATTCTCTGCATGTGTAATGACCACAATGGGAAACACCATGTAGAGACCACCCATGCACATGCGTATCGACCACGAGGTAGTTAACATCTTGTTGCGACCACAAAACCACCCCAAGTAGTGACAACTTGCACATGAAGCATGTAGCACCAACTCAATGACCATAGCAGTTCGACCGCTATAAGAGCCAACTTAGGTGGAGACCAAAATATAGCTATCTCTAGTGACCACTCACCTGGTCATGGGTAGCGACCATCACCACCTCTAGGTGCAGAGACCATTATGGTTATCCCATCCTTGCGACCACAACATATTGATCAAGTGTCAACCACCAAAGGAGCACCTTGTTGCGACCAACCAAGAAACAAACCATGGGTGGCGACCATCCAACAAGGAGAAGATACTGATCCAAAAACAAGGGTTCGTATGTAGCCACCAAAACATGCTCAAAGTATTGCGATCAATCCCACCTAAACCACCACACCGAGAAGGGGTAATAACAACATGAAACATGAGTATCATGATGATCAAAACAAAAGTATAACATTAGGGAAACCAAGGTGTCATCAAGATGTAACTCTATGCAAAGGTGAACATCAAAACCCTAAATCATGCACTACAAGAATCAATCATGAAAAACCATGATATGAATGATGAAACCAGACTTCAAACACATCCAAATAGGAACCTAAAACCTCCATTCAACATAGTATAACTGAACCATAACCATGGTGATAAAATCAATATTCAAAAGAAATAAAAGAACCATTATTTTTGTTATCACCATATCTTCAGGTTCATGAAATTAGGGTTCAGGAGAAGAAGTAATCTACAAGAGAATACTTAAATATAAAACCCTAAATCAAGATAGAATTATCCATCAAATTATGAACATGTTTTAAATTTATAATAGTAGTATGCAAGCAAGAATAAGGTGCAATAATAGTAGAGGGAAGAGTTATATAACCCACCTTAAAATGAACATCAAGCTCCAAATTTGTGAGCTCTAAGAGAGAGAAGGAAGCTCCAACTAGGATCAACTACACAGTCAACAAAGTCAAAGGTAATCTCAAGAAGAAAGAAGCAGAAACCCTTGGTCGAACAAGAAAGAAGAAAGAGGATAACTTCATCTCAGTTAGCTACTCCCTAAAAAATTATGGATCTCGACCTCTATGGAGAGAAGTTCCTAAAGATAGACACCATGGTAACCCATAGTCTCATGACCAAGAAAGGAAGAAGGAAGGAGATAGGGTTCCAAAGGAAAAATAAGATCAAGGAGATAGTTACACTTACCATGATCAAAGATCACCAAGGATCACGACAAGAGACATGATCAAGCTCAAGATCACCACATGCAAGAGGAGATCATCCACCTTCTCCAAGATCAGCACCTTCTCTAGCACCACCAAGCTTAAGGTTGAAAACAAGGGAGAAGAGAGGAAGAAGAGTGCTAAAGGGGATAATTGCATGTTAAAGAAGGAGCATATATACTCAAGGGTAGGAGAGTGGTAAAGATATGAGGTGTCAAGATATGAGGGCACCAAAAGAACACATGCCCAATAAATCCATGTCCATGCAAGCAGTCTAGACATGCATGCAATAAAAGGTGATAAAAACAAGGTAGTGTAGTGACCACTTAGGTCCACTACACCCTCAAGGTCGAAGAAAAATCGAGGGTAGCAACCTCTACACTAGGTCACTAAAACTAAACAGTCACAACACTCTAGAAGAGAACAACCCTAGAGACCTCAACAAAGGCCAAAACACCTAGGTCGTAGCAAACACCACCAAAAAAAGGTGTATCAGTCGAAGCACTCTTCAAGGCACAAAACACATGGTCAACACCAATAATTCATGCACTTAGGGGAACCATGCAAAGCCTAGATCCACACACATGATGCCACATCATCAACCAAGTCCCAAACAAGGTGCCAAACTCTACTTGGGTCTGATGTATCACAGTATCATCATGCTATGCATCTCTAGTTTTCTCCCTTAATGTAGGCTTCACCTGCAACTGGACCAACAAGCTTGACAATAAGGAGACTTCCAACTTCACATTGATCTGACGCAAGGAGACCAACATGTCTCTCTTATGTCACACTAAATAACACAACTGTGACATATGAGCAGATGATGATGAAGAAGAATTCTTTCTCATGCCATCGACCACCATGTTTTCCTTCCATGGGTGGTAGTCTATGGTGCAATCATAGTCTTTGATTAGCTCCATCCAGTGACACTGCCACATATTCAACTCCTACTTCAACAAGATGTAATGTAGATTCTTATAGTCGGTGAATATCTGACACTTCTCACCATAAAGGTAGTGTCTCTATATCTTCAAAGCTTGTACCACTACAGAAAGCTCTAAATCACGCGTCAGGTAGTTCTCTTCATGTTTCTTAAGCTATCGTAAAGCAAAAGAAATCACATTTTTGTCTTGCATCAGCACACAACCCTAGCCATTTTTCGACGCATCACAGAAGACTATATAACCTTTCCCTTGCTCAGGTAACACTAACACTGGTGCATTGGTCAACTTCTCTTTCAAAAACTAGAAAGAACATTGACACTTGTCATCCCAAACAAACAACACACCCTTCCTCATTAGCTTCGTTATGGATAACACCACTGTGTCGATGATCTGAATAAACTTTCTATAATAGCCTACCAAACCAAGAAACATATGTACTTCTATTGGTGTCTTTGGTTGTTCCCTCTCTAATACAGGTGAACCTTGTTGGGATTCACATGCACACCTTCAACAGATATGATGTGTCCAAGGGAAGACGCTTCCTTCAGCCAGAACTCACACTTGCTGAACTTAGCATACAACTGGTGATATCTCAACAAAGTCAACACCTGGTGTAAATGTTGCTCATGCTACTGGCTGTCTCGGGAGTAGATCAAGATGTCATCGATGAACACAACCACAAACTGGTCAAGATATGGCATGAACACCCTATTCATTAGGTACATGAACGTTGTATATGCATTGGTTAGCCCAAACAACATAACCACTAATTTGTAGTGACCATACAGAGTCCTAAAAGATGACTTGGGTATGTCATCTACCTTGATATGCAATTGATGGTATCCTAACCTCAAATCTATCTTTGAGAACATTGTGGCACCTCACAACTGGTCCAACAAATCATATATCCACGACGAAGGGTACTTGTTCTTGATTGTCACCTTGTTGGTAGTCAATGCACAACCTTATGGATCCATCCTTCTTCTTCACAAACAACATTGGATCACCCTAAGGGGACGTGATCGGTCTGATAAAGCCCTTCTCAAGTAACTCTTGCAACTACTTATTCAGCTCTTGCATCTCAACTGGTGCCATTCTATACGGTGTTAGTGCTACTTGCTATATATTAGGTACTAGATTGATCTCAAAATCAACCTCTCTAGGTGGGGGAACACCAGGAAACTCATTGGGAAACACATTTTCAAACTCACAAACAACTAGCACTTCTTGGATGCTAGGACTCCTCGCCTTGGTATCTACTGCATGTGCAAAAAATGACTCACAACCCAGTCTGATCACCTCTCTACTATAGCTGACACTAAACACATCAGAAAAATCTTTCTATCTCCTTGGAAGATCCATGAAACATCACCCTCAAAAAACATTGCCAGCTTGGCACTACAATCCAAGACCACTTGATACTTCTTCAAAGTATCCATTCCAAGGATCACATTAAATCCATGCATATCAAGTGGTATAAGATCCGCTTGAATGTTGTGTCCTGTGAAAGAAAGAACACAGGATGGACACACCTCCCGCAACTAAGTGGAACCAACTAAAGGGGTTTCTAACCGAAGACTGTCAACTATATGACTAACAGTTAAAGAACAACTAGCTATCACTTCTCTAGTGACAAAAGAGTGCATCACACTTGGGTCAACCAAAACAGATATAAAGTAGGAATAATACAATTTAGAATGAAATAACTCCATTTGACCTATCACGACCCGAGTGTTGACAACTCCTTTTGCCTGACTCATATCATAGAATCTAGTTTTTGCCTATTTTCTCCCCCATCCTCTTTTAGAATTTCTATAAGAACCGGCATGTGATGCCTTACTACGTCCTCTGCCACCACCACTCTGAATTGTCATTGTTGCGACCCATGTTGACTCTATGTCAGCAATTTCATCACTTCATCATACTTTATAGGGGATGCCCACCTCAAATATTACAACCCAATCTCACAATTTCCACTAATCATGAGATTAGGGCATAAATTGAGGATTTAACGTAATACAAAGATCACCCTTAACGTTTTCTTCTCTTTCAAAACTCTTTGTTTTCTTGCATTGAACCACATAAACCAATTTTATAAGGGAGTCTAAACATTAATTTCTCTAATTTGATTTCAACAGTAAAAATGCATGTCTGAACATTCATTATGTTCCTCATACTTTTAAGAACATAAGACTTGATGATTCACACATATTGCTAAAAGAGGAACAATGTTATACATCATCATTTACAACTCTCTCTTATTTCTTTACAAAGACCTAGAGTGACAAGGACCGACTGAACTTAACTATACTCAGACTTAACTCTTGTGGCAGATCTACTCTGATGCAATGATATCTTCTTCAAGTCCATGTGATTTCCCTAAAAATTTTGAGTACATGGGTAAGCCTACTTGCTCAGTGAATGAGTACTTCAAAGAAACAGTCTAAAGAACTGATATAATTACAGATCTACTTTTGAGAAATTGATATCAATTATAACAGCAGAAAGCTTTAGAGAGTCTAATAATTGACAATCATAAATATGGCAGGATACTCTAAATATCTATAAGAGTGAATCAATATATGAAATGCTTGATTCTTCATAAAGAGAACTAATAATTCAGAAAACATACAAAGAATAATTGAATAATTGTACACACTTGTTTGACCTCTCATTCATTTTATTATGCCCTGATCATATGCAATGTACTCTACATATGAAGACTCATAGTGCACTACGATCACATCATACAAGACTTAGCAGACACACCCAAGAAATGCTAAGTCAGACTACTCTCCTGGTCTACAATAGGGAAATGGCTCTCTGGGCAAAATTGGACTCCTCCTCTAACCTAAGCACACAGGCGGAGAGTCAAGCCACCTCTTGCCTTTTCTGTACTCTAGTGCCACCAGGACTTCTGGTTGATATTGGACACTACAAACTATAATTTAAGGAGACTTACACTGGGCTTCATCCCCCGTGCCACCTGATATCATGTTCCGACCCTCGTATATTGGACGCTACCAGAGTTAGGTTATTTCACCCCTAAGGTGCAGATCTCACATAGGGGTTCTAAAGTGTTCATGGCTCCTACGTCTATTATTTTATTATTCCTAGAAAGCTCTTTCTACATTTACCCTTCTCTTACTTATACTTTACTCTGATATCTCTATGGTGTCACATCTACTTATTTGAAGTTATAATACAACATGTATATCATTCTAAACTTGGCAAAGAAGTATATTCAAAACACTGTAATATACTAAGTAATCAACATACTATACATGCAGGCAGACTAAAATTCTTAAATAAACATATTTCATGTCCACTTGGCACATACACACTAGAATCGTGCATATCAACCCAAATCTTGAGTTGTGCATCTCATAACGCAATTAAGAGTTAATTATTTATCATGACAAGAATTATTAATAATAACTGAGAACATTGATATCACAATACTTTATTCATTAAACACCCTACCCTTAGGGTTTCATTTAATCACCACAAATGCTACAAAGAAAGGTGTAATACATCTATCACGTACTTTTCAAATCTTTTAAACACATGATACCTAGGATCTCAATCCCTTATCACATTACTGGGAATTATCATCCCTTCACATCATTATCATGATTACTGGATCTGTGTATTCAAACCCTTAGATCATCACATAGCATTGTTACCTCTGTAATAGGTAACCATTACCTCTAGGTCCTTAGACCAAGGTATTCATTTCATTGGTTGTACAAGTATTCTAATGGCTCACAAGGCCATCACACATCTTGTCACCTCTCACTAGGCAACAACTTATTCACATGGCTCCCACAAAGATTTCATGCGACATAAACATTCATTGAATAAAGACTACTATCAACAAATCCGATAAAATCAATATGTGTATGAAACCTTGGAACTGAGTTGAATTTGGGTTTCCATGCCATTCACTAGGATACCATGCATCAATAATAACATTGAATAAATAAAGTCTAGCATGTCAAGAAAATTCCTTCAAATGGATTTCACGATATCTATTCGCAAATATCCCACTTTCCTCGCATCTAGGGTTTCACCATCTTTACTGAGATATCAAACAAACACTATTCACTTTGAACAAAATCCAAGATAGTATCTGACATATATGTATTAGGAATTTAGATAAACAATCATTCATAACCAAGGGGATCTATATAAGCAATTTTCTCTATTTACTTATACAACAAATTCCAGTCATAGACAAATTCCATATATTTCAGTTTACTCTTATAACTTCTATGAATACTTAGGGAATTCTCATTAGGATGTATTTTATACATTTCTAATATGATTTTATCATCTGAACTTCATCCAAATAGAGGAAGAATCCATTTCATATCATTTTGCAACAACTTAGAACAAATAGACAATTTAGGGTTTGTAGTTGTATACTAGCAATTAAAGATTATGGATGAATTAACCAATTTTCGAGTAATATACTATTTAAAGGACGTTACCACTCACCCGAAGGTGTGAAAACACCTTAAAAATGTAGCTCATCCCTGAAAATCTCGATCTCATATCAAATCCCTATCAATTCACCCAATTCTTCTTCCTTTCAACTCAGAAACCCTAAAAATGAGGAATTATGAAGAAAGAGTGAGAAAAGGGGAAGTTTTGATACCATTTTGGATCAAATTAGAGGAGGGACAGAATTTTGACATGTGAGAGAAGATTCACCATGAAAATATATCCAAATAAGTTAAACTTACATGATTTCATCATTCCTCAGACCGCAAAACCCTAGGTCAACATCTCCATCAATTTCTCCTCTCAAACCCTAACTCTCTCACCCTCTCTAGGATTTCGTTTCTCTGGATTGAATCATACATTACGAGAGCTCCTTGTGTGTTAGGTTGATCATATAGAGCAATTAAGCTGCTTGGGTCAATTGCACATTGACCCCTCACTAAACTTTTTCTTATTTTAGCAGATTTTTCTATCATAAAAAGGTTTATGTGAATTCGTGTATTTAAGAGATAAAACCTTCTCAAAAAATTATTATAATTTATAATATAGTGTATAATTGAGTATTAAATCTTTAGTTAAAATTTGAGACCATTACAAGCTTTAATTAAATAACTAAAAATTGAATAGTGCACTGCTATCTAGAATTTTGTAGAAATGTCAGTTACTGTAATTCATCTACTGATAAGGTCTAAACGCATCAAAAAATTATGAAAAGTTTACATGTTGTTCCAAATTTACTTTCAGATCTCTAGTTAAAATTTAAGATCATTTGGAATTACCAATAAATAATTAAAAATAAAATACTACACTACTAAAAAGCACTCTATCAACATTTTTGTCGAAGTATAGTTCGACCGAGAACCACATTCAAAGAACACTCAAATATTCTGAAATTTGTCTCCAATATGGATGATTGAGTTATACATATCATACCGAAAATTCAATTAAATAAAAAATTTGTAGAAAATATGAAAAATCATTTACCACACTACTATCCTGATCAAACTCCATACTCATGTACCATCAAAACCCTAATTTCAGCCAACTAGGGTTTATATTTCTCAAACCCTAATTTCTCAAACAATAGAACACTCAACATTCTTATTAGGTTTAAAAAATCATAATTGAATTATCATCATTAATTAGATTTAAGCAATGATCAATCCAATTAAGTATATAATCATCCAGGTAAACCCTAGTTTGCCAATTAAGCTCAGATGTGGTCATAACAATCCTCCCTAAAAAGGTCTCGTCCCCGAAACATAAATATGCAATTAAAGTACATTCAAGTTTTATTTTAAGCTTATAAAATCTTAAATGTCATTATATTCTTGTAATTCATACTTGAATGCAGTTTTCAAGATTAAGTCCTTTATTCATTTACTAAATCACAACATGTTTGAAATAGTTCTCAATGATAACAAACAAATTCTCTATGCCACAATCAATCATAGGATAGAGAGAGAAACAACCATTTCAATATTTTCATACTCTTGAGGTGTTACCTCAACATCTATAATCTAATCCAACTATCTCAATTCATACTGCTAAATATTTACTATTGTTATATATCACCTCTAAATCACGAAAGAGAGTTCACCATGTTCTTTTGAATTTTACTATTGTGCTACTCAAACAGCAAAATAGTCTTGAGTTGAAAGACTAGATTCAACAACAATTGTACATTACTACTCACGACATCCCCATTGGATCATGGATGCATAAGGTGAAGCATTACCATCACATTCCATACTATTCTCAAGTATGAACCCACACATAATTCAAGGTGTAACCATCGAGTTATAGCATACTAGGGTTTCAACAACAGTAACAGAGTACTCCATAATTGTATTAGTCATTCAAGGACTATTCATACCCAATTACCATCACTTAGTTATATTAAATCTAGGTATAACAAGCTACACCTCATTAGGGTTACATATTAATACAATATGAGTGGTGTGATATGAAATAAATTCTTACAGTAATAGCAAGAATGATGAATAATCTATTCATACCTTGTATGTTTCAATTTTAGGGATGTTTAATCTACATGATTAAAATGAGAAGGATAAGTAGAAAAAAGTAAGTAGTAATGAATGAGGAGAGAGATACAAGAAAACAATGGCTTTTAGTAATATGTGAATTTGTTTTTAGAAGTATAATTTGTTGAAGGTATATTTAGGGATGTAAATTGGTTCTACGTATGATTTCAGTGTATATGTGCAAGAAATATGTTAATTAAAGGTGTCTGATAGTTTAAGTCATTCATACTAGTAATCCATCTTAGTATTATACAATTGTGGTATGGTGATATGGGTTGAATGATGATGGAACAAATGGAGGGTTACCCTAAATATGGTAGTCTTACATATGAGAGAAATCAATGTTTAGACTCCCTTGTAAAGTTGGTTTATGTGGTTCAATGCGAGAAAATAATGAGTTTTGAAAGAGAAGAAAAAGTTAAGGGTGATCTTTGTACTACGTTAAATCCTCAATTTATGCCCTAATCTCATGATTAGTGGAAATTGTGAGATTAGGGCATAAATTGAGGATTTAATGTAATACAGAGATCACCCTTAACTTTTTCTTCTCTTTCAAAACTCTTTGTTTTCTCACATTGAACCACATAAACCAACTTTACATGGGAGTCTAAACATTGATTTCTCTAATCTTATTTCAATAGTAAAAATGCACGTATGAACATTCATTATGTTCCTCATACTTTTAAGCACATAAGACTTACTGATTTGCACATATTGCTAAAAGAGGAATAATGTTATACATCATCATTTACGACTCTCTCTTATTTCTTTACAAGGACCTAGAGTGACAAGGACCGACTAACTTAACTATACTTAGAGTCAACTCTTGTGGTAGATCTACTCTGATCCAATGATATCTTCTTCAAGTCCATGTGATTTCTCAAAAAAATTTGAGTAGAGGGGTGAGCCTACTCGCTCAGTGAATGAGTACTTCAAAGAAACAGTCTAAAGCACTAATATACTTACAGATATACTTTTGAGCAATTGATATCAATTATAATAGCAGAAAGCTTTAGAGAGTCTAATAATTGACAAGCATAAATATGGCAGGATACTCTAAATATCAATAAGAGTGAATCAATATATGAAATGCTTGATTGATCATAAAGAGAACTAATAATTCATAAACATACAAAGAATAATTGAATAATTGTACACACTTATTTGACCTCTCATTCATTTTATTATGCCCTGATCATATGCAGTGTACTCTACTTATGAAGACTCGTAGCGCACTAAGATCACACCGTACAAGACTTAGCGGACACACCCAGGAAATGGTAAGTCTGACTACTCTCCTAGTCTGCAATACGGAAATGGCTCTCTGGCCTAAACTGGACTCCTCCTCTAACCTGAGCACACAGGCGGAGAGTCAAGCCACCTCTTGGCTTTTCTGTACTCTAGTACCACCAGGACTTCTGGTTGATGTTCGACACTACAAACTATAATTTAAGGAGACTTCCACTAGGGCTTCATCCCCCGTGCCACCTGAAAGCACGTTCCGACCCCCGTATACTGGAAGCTTCCAGGGTTAGGTCGTTTCACCCCTAAGGTGCAGACCTCACATAGGGGTTGTACGGTGTTCAGGGCTCCTAAGTCTATTATTTTATTATTCCTAGAAAGCTCTTTCTACATTGTACCCTTCTCTTACTTATACATGACTCTGGTATCTATACGGTGTTGGGTCTAATTATTTGAAGTTATAATACAACATGTATATCATTCTAAACTTGGCATAACAGTATATTCAAAAAACTATAATATACTGAGTAATCAACATACTATACATGTAGGCAGACTAAAATTCTTAAATAAACTAATTTCATGTCCACTTGGCACATACACACTAGAATTGTGCATATCAACCCAAATCTTGAGTTGTGCATCTCATAACTCAATTAAGAGTTAATTACTTATCATGACAAAATTTATTAATAATAACTGAGAACATTGATATCACAATACTTGATTCATTGAACACCCTACCCTTAGGGTTTCATTTTTTTTGGATAAGGTAATATATTGCTCACCAAAAACCATATAGGGAAACCTATACTATACAGGGGTGTGTTACCTACAAAAACCCCAATGGCTTATGATATCCGGGTCTAAACCTTTACAAATCTTGGGATTGATCTTGCACAGAAGATTAAGGTTGTCAGCCAAAATATCAAAAATACAGAATTTGTCCTTGTTGAGGCCATCATGAACTCTTGTATTTCTTTCCTGCCCAATGAGATAAGTTATCACAGTAAGGCCTAATCCTCCGAAGGCCATCATGCATTTGTTCCCCTCGGATTTCCAATGGATCCATTGAAGGCAGCCTACAATGCTGAGGGGTGCAGAGCAGCCCCATCTGTTCTTTAGCGCCCATCTAGTAACCATATAGCCGGAGAACTCACAAGTAAAGATCTTAGGGTTTCATTTAATCACCACAAATGCTACAAAGAAAGGTGTAATACATCTATCACATACTTTTCAAATCTTTAAAACACATGATACCTGGGATCTCAATACCTTATCACATTACTGGGAATTCTCATCCCTTCACATCATTATCATGATTACTAGATCTAGTGACATGACTTTATTGTGCTTATAACGCAAGTGTACGCGTCAATGTAATATAGGCCCTGTGAGGCCCCAGTCAAACACAGGGAAACATAATTATCGATAGACTACTACTAACTACTCGCAATCAGCTAAACTGATTATAAAAGTTTGGAGGTTGTTTTGAAAAAGAACAATAAAAATAAAAGAAAACAAAGCAATCAATTAGATGGTTGATTTAATAAATTCAAAAGAAATCTCTAGGATTGCAGTTTCACCACAGGTTCTCGTTGTACTAATTCCTTCACAATTATCACAACTCGTCTCCCTTGTAGCCAGAATTGCTCACTTCCATGATACAATTCACTACCTTAATCTAGGTCGGTTCCATGCCAGTAGTAACCTATGCCCTAGACTAGGTGCTTGAAAAACATGTCTCTAGGTTCCCACCATTAATCGTACATCGCCTTTTCCAAAGGATTTATTAGTTAATGCGATTACCACCTCTTTTCAACCATTAATTATATGTCAAAAGCAATTAAAGGTATTAGATTACCATTATGGTGATCAAGAACAATGATAGCAATGGAGAAAATGATATCATACCGCGAATTTAAGAGACAAATTATGATAAACTATGTAAGAAGAGTCATACAATGATTGCCCGGGCTACTCCCGCTCCTAGAGACAAAGGGGATTAGCCCCGCATGTTCATCTCAATGCAAAACATCACGAAGGAATGAGAAAACATAGAGAAAACATGGATGGAGATGGTGTAACCCCGGAATGGAGAAGAACCAGATGATCCTCGACGTGGGATGAGCATTCTGCAGCCTTCCGGTGGTGAAAAACTTCGTCTACGTTTCTGAAATCTCTTGGGGCATAGCTCTCGGCTCCGTTTTTCTCTCTCTCCTCCTTTGGGACTTGTGCAATGGAATAGAACATGTATATCAGCTTTGAGACGTCTTTTCCTAGGAATAGGTACCACTTACGGCCGCCAAAAGAACACAACTGTCTGATTGAAGTCATGCTAGACAAAACTTTGATCCGACGGCGTCGATACCATCAATGAGGTTTCGATGGTACCGACACCTTAGGGTACCGATGCTTTCTTTAATTTCTGGAAACTGCCTGAAGCCTTCTCGATACCATCGACCGTTCTCGTTGATGGTATCGACGGGGTGATATTTGGCTCACTGTTGGACATTCGCGACCATCGACACAATGTCAATGGTATCGAACTATCTGCTTCCTCTCCGGCTCTATCATTGTTGCTTTGTCGATGCTATCGACAGACCGTCAATGGTATCGACGGGTCCAGAATTGTGAATTTCTTGAAAATGAGAGAAAAACACAAATCAAATCTGAGAAATATGATAATCTATACAAAATAATGTAAAACAAGATGAATTCGATGCATGCAAGGATAATAGGCTAAAGGAATTGAATCATGTGATACTAACCACAAATATGACCAATAAGCGGATTAAATGAGTGTAAAACTATCCTATAAAAGCAACTCAAAACCCCTGCATCAAACTCCCCCAAGCTTGAACTTTGCTCGTCCTTGAGCAACAAAACTATAGAATAAAATTGTGAGGGTCAACTGAAGAACATAATCACACAAAAGACATCACATTATGATTCCCACCTACAAGACACATATCGGCTCTCACTAACCACAAAACAATAACTACCCTAAAGGTGACAATGATCATCCATGAGAGATGTCCACCCCGTAATCAATGAACACAATCAAATAAAGTAGATAATATAATAAATTCCTCTGGTTCATGCGTGGTGCATCTTGTGATCTCCTATCTACGTTGCTTAAATCCTAACTACCATCTACAATGGAAGTAGATCTCCTGATTATACAAGAATGAGGAGATAATCATGGGTGGCCTACCATTTTGAGCAACGGGTGGATGGAATGGGTGACTGTGAAAGAACAGAAAGCACAATACATTTTAACATGCAAAAACAACAAAAATGACCTAAATGATGGATATGCATATGAAAATGACCTAATGCCTACATTTTAGGTGGAATGATGCATGCTCTACTGTTCTATCTCAATGTGAGATAGAATGTCTACGAAATCACATCATGTGCTTATTCTTCCTATTATGCAGGTGAAACAAGTTCCTTTCTCCCTCTGATTTCTACTTATCTTTTTCTTTTCTTTTCTTTTCTTTTTCTTCTTTTTTATTCAATTCTTTTTCAAGCCCCAATTTTCTCAATTGACTATAGAAATATTTACAAAACATAATGTTTTTGGGTTTATTTTCACATAACTACTACAATTGATGCATTAAAATCTACTTTTCAGAGAGTATAGAACAAGTTACCCGACTTTATTATTTTTTATGCATGCACTTCTAGAATGGCATGCACTTTTAGAATGTGTGCATGCATAATTGATCTACAAATTTTTTATTTATTTAATTTTTTATGCAAAATCTAGCTATAATGCAATCCTATCTAAATGACATGCAATCAAGAGATGAAAAACTATAGTGTTCTCCCAGTTCTTATGGTGGAGTGTGAATGAAGTAAGGTGGATAGATCACAATACTAAATGACAGAACCATTGGAAAAGATTATATGTCCCTCCTTTCTGACATGTGCACAGGGTAACTAAGACATTTCTCTCTCTCACTTCAAATTAAAGTCTTATTACCATTTGGTCAGTTAAAGCTCAACATCCATATCCATCCTCGTTTCTTGAACCATAAGGATATACAGTTATGATCATATGTTTTAAAGTTGACCTACCCAATTATTTTCATAAGTTATGTGCTCAATTTCAAACAATTCACACATCATGCCCATATGAAAAACATTGAGATGACACACTTACATTAGACACCCACAGATTACACTAGATAGAAAGTGGGTCCTAGAAAGCTGTAAATAAAACAAATTACAAAACTAGAAGAAAAATTGCAAAAAGCTAAGAAAAATGCTCAAATAGAAGAAAATAAAATAAAACTAAGATAGAAATTGTTCCATCTCCCCCCTGAAGCTTGAATTAGACTATGGCCTCATAGTCAAGAACAAACTCAGAAGGTGGAATAGGGATACCCTACTACTGCTGAGGTGGTGGGTGTGACGGGTACTGGTGGGTATGGGGGTTCCACTCTGAATACTACCCTTGAAAGTTGGGATCATAGGGTGGCATGGGCGGTGGTTGTGGATAACCCCCAAAGTAGTTTCTGCTCTAGTAATGATTATAGAAAGGCTATTTTTGTTTCTCTATCCTGCCCAACCTTTCATAGACCTACAGCTGGTTGGCAAAGAGCTGGCGCTCATTCTCGAAGATCGCCTGCTGATTTTCATAGAGCATATTCTGCGTATCCTAGATCCCTACAAAAGTTGTCTGATGTGACTACATCATTATCTACTGGGATTCCTGGATCGACTGGAGCATGGTATACATCCCCTACATAGAATAGGGGTCATCTCCATTATGGGAGGGTTGTGATGGCGGTGACTGGGAAGAAGAGGATGCTCCATAGTTTCATGGATGCTTTCTCGGAGCAACTCATCATCGAAGAGGAATAGTGGCTTCCTCCTCCCCTTCTTCATCATCATCGCCCTATGGAGCCTCTGCCTCTTGAGCGGCATCTTCTTCTTCATCATCAACATCAATGATCGACCACCTGTAGCTTTAGCCTGGTCTGATGTTGAAGGTAGGGTCGGGAAATTATGCCCTTTGAAACACTCCTCGCACATGACATGTGGCATAGGCGATGCCATGTCGGACTTCAAGGAGGCCAGAGTTGACAAAGTGAGAGAGGTTGAGCGTGTTTTGACTCTCTATCTTGTCGAGCCCAGAAAGATCAAGCCCCAAGTGCATGGCAAGATGAGTAATAAGGCCCCCAAAGTAGATTGGAGCCCCAAGAGAAACATTCCTCTTTACCACCATCATGAGCGTGAGAAGGAAGGCTTTAAAATTGATCGGTGTCCTCTCTAGCAGACAATGGAGGAAGAAGAGATCTATCTACTGGAACTTTCTCTGAGACAACTTGGACCTTGCAAAGAATGACTTAGAAATTATCCGATGAAGAATGTGGACAAAAGGATGCTCAAAATTAGCTACAGCAGTGTGGTGCCAGCTGATAGAATACCCCTCGGGTATGGTGACCATCTTTGCATACATTGCTTCATAATCAACATTTTGTGGTGGCTGACGTAGATCGCCATGGCACCACCCATATATCCTATTGAAATCACGGAGGGTAAGATTGTAGTCCCTATTGTAGAGGCGGAAAGACACATGCCCCTCCTTCCATGTTGTCTGCGCCGAAAGTAGTTCATTGGGAATTACACATATATCGAGAGACGCCAGGAACTCGATTACAATTTCCTTGTAGGTAGGCCATCCGATGAAGAATGGATGCCCGTCCTCATGGTCATGGAAGAGAATTGGGGACTCTCATTGTTGTCCCTGAAGAACATAGGTGAGATTGTCGTCAAAACCCAGATCCTTGATAAGCTCACAGTCACCATACTAGGTTGGCTCAATCAGCCGCTTCTATAACTCTTCATAAACCTTCTTGACCTCCGGTGATGGATGGACTAGCCTCGGGCAAGAGACTAATCCTTGCTGCGGAGAGGGTAGTGCAGGTGGTGCAGCCCTAGATGATGATGCTCCCAATCTCACCATGGTTGCACGACAACGAATGAGGAAGAGAAAAGAGAATGGAACTCAGAGAAGATGATCGGGGCACTCGGAGAAGATTGAAATCCACAAAGGCAAAGAAGATGCTCGGAGACGATCGTCAGCGGTGATCTTGGTTTCTCTTGGGCGCTCAGAGATGCTAAGCCTCAGATGTGGAGGGTAGGCAATGACATTGTGTGATTAGAATGAAGATTTTCCCTCCTTTTTATAAGGGACATCCAGGTTTACTGTTGATGCATCGATACCATCGACAGTCCCATCGATGGTATCGACGACTGTTGGAATCCACCCCTCGCTATAATCGACGGCTGTTGACAGCTCAACGTGGGGACCCAGATCGACCTCATGTCGATGGTAGCGACTGGGTGTCGATACCATATACACATCCACGGATAGGCGTTGTGGACCTCTCAATGAAGACCTAAGATCACTAATGTGTCATCGATATTATCGACCAATGTGTCAATAGTATCGACACCTATATGTTCCTTTGATCCCCATGAAGTCTGACCAATTCAATGCTACTGTAGACATGTCGATACCATCGACCAGTGTGTTAATGGTATCGAAATCACTGAGACAATTCATCTGAAAGTCTCCACAAAACTCGCTATAATCGACGACGAGTTGTTACAATTGACGCTCGATCCTTTTTTTGCCTATTCCAGTTTTGATACCATCGACGAGGCCATTGATGGTATCGACAGAATGAAATTTTGGTTGAATTATCCGATGTTCCAAATTTCATACCATCGACCCATCTGTCGATGGTATCGACCGTTCCCCATCTTGCACACTCAACAAACACATTAGGGTATCATTTTTAGAGACTAAGTGCTAAATTAATGAAAACTACCTAGGAATGCGAAAAATTTGAAGAAACAAACATGTACACTACCAAGGTTGGGTTGCCTCCCAACAAGTGCCTCATTTAACGTCTTGGGATAGATGCATGCATTCTCCTCATTCCTCATTTAGTGCCATGAATTTGATTTCATGCACTTTCCTTGTGTAGTCTTCCCCATAATAGTGCTTCAACCGTTGACCAAGAATGTTCTTTCACCATATCTCACCATAATAGCACCATGGGGTCACACCTCCTCTATAACAAAAGGTCCACTCCATCGGGATTTCAATTTCCCGGGATGCAACTTCAACCTCAAATTGAATAATAGGACACTCTAACCCTTCTTGAACACTCGCAATTGAATGTGGCGATCATGTATTTTCTTTGTCCGCTCCTTGTAGATCCTTGAGTTCTCATATGCATTC
This sequence comes from Alisma plantago-aquatica, assembly GCA_963693085.1. Taxonomy (NCBI): domain Eukaryota; kingdom Viridiplantae; phylum Streptophyta; class Magnoliopsida; order Alismatales; family Alismataceae; genus Alisma; species Alisma plantago-aquatica. The sequence continues at coordinate 641,175,411 of OY856409.1, read as the reverse complement.
ATCCTTAGCTCATCCAACTCATTGAGCTCTAACATTCACTTTCTCCCTACATCATCCATACTCAAGTTCAGCTTCCTTAGCGCCTAGTGCGCCTTGTGCTCTAGTTCCACCGGTAAGTGACAAGCCTGCCCATTAGCCAACCTAAAAGGCGTGGTGCCTATAGGTATCTTGAATGCGGTTCTATATGCCCATAGTGAGTCTGGTAGTAATGCACTCCAATTCTTCCTCGAAGAGGCCACCGTGTGCTCTAATATCTTCTTAATCTCCCTATTGGACACTTCCACTTGGCCCTGTGTCTGCCGAGTGATATGGGGTACCTACATTATGCATGACCCCATATTTGCTTAGTAGTGTAGCAAATTTCTTGTTCGTGAAGTGGGTGCCTTCATCGATAATTATCATCCGTGGCACACCAAACCTACAAAAAATATGCTCCTTCACGAACATGCACACTACCGCAGCATCATTAGTCCTTGTGAGTATTGCCTCTACCCGCTTCGACACATAATCAATAGCAAGCAAAATATACAAATTGAAATTAGAGGACACAAAGGGTCCCATGAAATCAATGCCCCACAAATCAAATACCTCAACTTCTTGAAATACATTGAGGGGCATCTCTTGCCGTTTTGAGATGTTACATGCCCTTTGACATGAATCACACTTCCTCACATAATCATAGGCATCCCAGAAAAGTGTAGGCCAATAAAGGCCACTCTCTAATACCTTCTCCGCAGTCCTCGTACTCGCATGATGACCTCCGGTGGGAAATGTATGACAATGACTGAGCACACTATCATATTCACTCTCAAGTACACACATGCACAAAATTCCATCCCTGCACTGTTTCAATAGAATAGGGTCATCCCAAAAATAATATCTCAAATAATGGAAAAACCTCTTTCTCTCTTGATAAGTCCAATCATCTGGAATTTCTTTACATGTGAGATAATTCAAGATATGTGAAAACAAAGGGTCCTTGGATTGAATGGAAAGGATGTTCTCATCCGGAAAGGTCTCAGTAATGGGTTTGTTGGTATATCTCTCATCTACCCACTCTAGCCGAGACAAGTGGTCCGCAACCACATTCTCAATGCCCGCCTTGTCCTTAATTTCAATGTCAAATTCTTGCAAAAGTAAGATCCACCTAATAAGTCTAGGCTTGGCATCTTTAATTTCCATTAAGTATTTTAGGGCGGCATGGTCCGTCCATACCACAACTTTAGACCCCACCAAATATTGCCTAAAATTTTCAAATGCAAAAACCACAGTAAACAATTCTTTTTCAGTGGTGGTGTAATTGAGTTGGGCATCATTCAAAGTTTTAGACGCATAGAAAATAATTGTGGGTTTGTTCTCAAGGGGCTACCCAAGAACGGCCCCCATGGAGAAATACGACGCATCACACAAAAGCTCAAAGGGCTTAGTCCAATTCGATGTTTGAACAATCGGCGCGGAGATCAACTTTTCTTGAGGACATCGAAGGCATGCATACATTTATCATTGAAGTCAAAAACAACATCCTTCTCAAGCAATTCTGATAATGGCTTAGTGATTTTAGAAAAATCCTTAATAAACTGGCGATAAAACCCCGCATGACCAAGGAAACTCCTCACCCCTTTCATAAAATTCGGTGGAGGTAGTTTGGAAATAACCTCAATCTTCACTGGATCTACCTCCAGTGCCTTGCTAGACACCTTGTTTCCAAGCACTATGCCTTCGCTAACCATCATATGGCATTTTTCCCAATTGAGGACTAAATGTGTATCCTCACATCTTTATAGCACCTTGTCTAGGTTATACAAGCACTCATCAAAAGATGCATTGTAGATAGAAAAGTCATCCATAAAGACCTCTAGACAATGCTCTACCATATCCAAAAAGATGGCAAGCATGCAACGCTGAAAAGTAGTTGGTGTGTTGCACAAACCGAACGGCATCCGATGATATGCGAAAGTCCCATAAGGACAAGTGAAAGTAGATTTCTCTTTGTCCTTAGGGTCTATGGAAATTTGATTATAACCAGAATAGCCATCAAGTGAGAATGCCCATCCAGCCGCTCTAAAATCTGATCAATGAATGGGAGAGGAAAATGATCTATTAAAGTGGCAGAATTCAAACGACGGTAATCAATGCAAACACGCCACCTGGTTACCAATAGGGTGGTGCCAGGCTCATTCAAAAGATTTTGAGTTACCATGATTCCCCCCTTTTTAGGGACTACCTATGTTGGGCTAACCCATGTAGAGTCTGAAATAGCATAGATGATGCCCGCGGAGAAAAGCTTGATCACCTCCTTTTTGACAACCTCCATCATGACGGGGTTGAGGCGACATTGTGGCCGAATTATAGGTTTGACTCCTTCAGCGAGCCGGATCTTGTGTTGGCAAAGAGTAGGGGAGATCACCTTGATGTCAGAAACCGACCACCTAAATGCACCACAGTGGTTCTTCAACACTATCATCAACTGTTCTTCCTCAGCGGCACTCAAATATGCCGAAATGATCACCGATAGCTTTGCCTCAGCCACTAAGAATGCGTATTTCAAGTGAGGGGGAAGCGGCTTAAGCTCTAACTTCGGCGGGCTGACCAAAGAAGATTGAAGTGGTGGTGGTAGTGGTACTAGCTATTCATAGTTCTTGGCATAGTAGCAAGGAAGCACTTGAAGCATCTTAACACATTCTTGTAATAATGTACCTCTCATCCAATCATCCATTATGTTAAACAAACAAGCTTCAAGAGGTAATTGTAGGTATGAGTCAAGCACGGAGACTGCTATAGCTTCATCTTCAGTAGATGGTGAAACTTCCTCTTCCTCATCATTGGGATAACCCACAACTTTAATAAGAGAAACCACTTTTGTTAGTTCCATGATGTCCACAACAATTGTTCCCTTATCTACCTTCGTCATGACGTGAGCCATATCAAGAAATGGCTTCCTTAAGAAAAGAGAGATATTATGATCAAATTGCTTCACTTTGTGACATTACTCATTCGCTTGTGACTGCTTTGAATTTGGTGGCATGACTATCTCAAATCTATAATCAACTATACCCATTGTCAACCGACCTCTTCCCATATACAATATCATATCAGCAGTGGTTTGGAAAGGTCTTCCTAAGAGCATCTCATTCCCTTGCTCATCTTGCATCTCCATGACAACAAAATCAACTGGAAACATGAAGCTGTCAACTTTGACTAAGACATCCTCACAAATACCATACGGTCGTACCACAGAATTGTCCGCAAGTTGAATTGTCATGTTGCTTTGTCGATATTCTTTAAGACCAAGCTTTTTGAATGTAAAGAGGGGCATCAATTTGATACTTGCCCCAGAATCACACAGTGTTTCAGCAAATTTCACCTTCTCAATATAGCATGATATATTGAAACAACCTGAATATTGTCACTTTGGTGGAAACTTTCCCAGAATAAAGGCGCTGACCTGTTCCTTAAGCACTACAACCTTAGTGTCCGGAATCTTCCTCTTCTTGGTAATGATATCCTTCAAGAACTTACCATAGGAGGGTATCTGCTCAATAGCCTCTAGCAAGGGAATATTGACTGAAAGTTTCCTAAATCTATCCAGGAACTTTTTGAACTATGCATCAACTTTCTTTGCCTTCAGACTATTTGGATAAGGAACCGGGACGGTTTGTACCCTCTGATGTGGTGGCACATAAGGCGTCTTCTTCTCAGCCTCTTTCTCTACAATGGGCTCTTCTGTGGCCTTCTCTACATCATCCTCCACTGTCTCTATAACTACGACATCCTCTGCGGCCTCACCTATGTCTTCTTGATGTAGTGTGCTCAGTTCATCGGCCTTGGAGTTTAAAAGTTTCTTTCCACTCCTCAATAGAATTTCCTTAGCTTGATGGTTCTTTCCGGGAACATTAGTATTCCCCGGGAAACCTTGCATTGTGGGCTTCTTTAGACTCACAATCTCCACTTCCATCTGTGCTAAAGATGACTCAAGTGTCCTCATTTGTGCCCTATGGCTTTGTAGCATTTGTCCAAACTGATTCATAAATTCCCCTTGAGTTTGCAGGTGCTTGCTGAAAATGCTCATGAGTTCTTGGTTTTGTTTCACAATTTTATTGAGAAACTCATTACGCTTCTCCTCTACAGTAGGTTGTGGTTTGGCATCCAGATCCTGTAGAAAGTTATTGGGATCCTTCCATGAGAACTTCTTATCCTTCCTCCAAGAGTAATCATTATTCTTGTACCCTTGTTGTTGGCGCATAAATTTGACATGTACCTCATCATCAGATCCTTCATCCTCTTTTTCTAGCAATCTCTTTGCTATTAGGTCCATCTTCTCATTCAGCTCTTTAATTGCCTTTGATTCCCCTACAACTCTAATTTGTTCTGATGCATCTCTATTACCCCACGACTGCTTTTTGGCCATGTTCTTGAAGATCTCTCAACACCTTGTACATGTGTTGTTCAAGAAGAAATCTGATCCCGCTGAATCTAAGTTGCTTCTGTCATGCTCATTGAGAGCAAAGTAAAAAAAATTAACTTGCTTGTCCTTGTCCAGCCCATGATGTGGGCACTTCCTCAGCATGATCTGAAAGCGCTACCATGTCTCTGAATAAGTCTCACTGGCCTTTTGATAGAAGTTATGGATCTTTCTCACGAGGTCATTCATCTTCTCGGGCGGGAAGAATCTCTCGAAGAAGACCACTACCATCTGGTCCCAGGTCTCAATGTGCTCGTCATCGAGATTGTGCAGCCATTCATGTGCATTTCCCGCTAGAGAATTGGGAAAAAGCTTTAAGTAGAGTGCTTCTTGCGGGAACCTATCAATCTTTATCATATCACAGTTTTCCACAAATGTGCTGATGTGGGCCACTAGATCTTCATTGTTCAGCCCATGAAATGCATTAGACTTGACCAGGTGTATTAGTGCTGGATCAAACTTGTATGTAGGAATGTTGATATCCTGCTTTTTTATCAGTCCCTTAGACACGGATGAGGAGGAAGCCTTGATCTTCTCCCATATTGTCTGTTCCTCGGCCATTACTTCAGGTTCAAAATCTATGTCTAAGTCTTCGAGTTGATTGTGGATATACTCCTCCTCATCACCCGATCCCGAAGGTGGAATCTCAGGTGTCGACTGTGCATAGTCTGTACTATGCGTCTTCACCGTGCACTAGTACTTGAAATGTGAAAAATTGATTAAGTACAGTGCTACAAGAATAAAGAAATTGAAAGATAGACAATTTACTCTAAATTATTAAAATTATTAAAAGTGGCCTAGAGTGGCTTCTTGTAGTACTCATAGTGCCGAAAATTTTTGTTTCCCCGGCAATGGCGCCAAAAACTTGACACAACATTATCGTGTGTATAACGCAAGTGTACACGACAATGTAATATAGGCCCTGTGAGGCCCGAGTCAAACACAGGGAAACATAATTATTGATAGACTACTACTAACTACTCGCAATCAGTTAAACCGATTATAAAAGTTTGGAAGTTGTTTTGAAAAAGAACAATAAAAATAAAAGAAAACAAAGTAATCGATTAAATGGTTGATTTAATCAATTGAAAAGAAATCTCTAGGATTGCGGTTTCACCGCGGGGTCTTGTTGTACTAATTCCTTCACAATTATCACAACTTGTCTCCCTTTCCGGATAGTGGCCTGTAGACAGAATTGCTCGCTTCCACGATACAATTCATGACCTTAATCTAGGTCGGTTCCACGCCAGTAGTAACTTATGCCCTAGACTAGGTGCATGAAAAACATGTCTCTAGGTTCCCACCATTAACCGTACATCACCTTTTCCAAATAATTTATTAGTTAATGTGATTATCGCCTCTTTTCAACCATTAATTCTTCGTCAAAATCAATTAAAGGTATTAGATTACCATTATCGTGATCAAGCACAATGATAGCAATGGAGAAAACGACATCATATTTCGGATTTGAGAGACAAATTATGATAAACTATGTAAGAAGAGTCATACAACGATTTTCGGGGCTACTCCCGGTCCTAGAGACAAAAGGGATTAGCCCCGCATGTTCATCTCAATGCAAAATGTCATGAAGGAATGAGAAAACATGGAGAAAATGTGGATGGAGATGGTGTAACCCCTGAACGGAGAAGAACTGGGTGATCCTCGACGCGGGATGAGCGTTCTGCAGCCTTCCAGCGGTGAAAAATTTTGTTTGCGTCTTTGAAATCTCCTGGGGCATAGCTCTCGGCTCCGTTCTTCGCTCTGTCCTCCTTCAGGACTTGTGCAATGGAATAGAACGTGTATATCGGCTTTCGGCCATCTCTTCCTAGGTATAGGTACCACTTACGGCTACCAAAAGAACGCAGCCATCTAATTGAAGTCGTGTGGGACAAAACTATGATCCTACGACGTCGATACCATCGACGAGGTGTCGATGGTATCAACACCTTAGGGTACTAATGCTTTCTTCAATTTCTGGAAACTTCCTGAAGCCTTCTCGATACCATCGACTGTTCCCGTCGATGGTATCGACGGGGTGATATTTGGCTCGCTGTTGGACTTTCGTAACCATCAACACAGTGTCGATGGTATCAAACTATCTTCTTCCTCTCTGGCTCTATCACTTTTTCTCTATCGATGCTATTGACAGACCGTCGATGGTATCGATGGGTCCATAATTGTGAATTGCCTGAAAATGAGAGAAAAACACAAATCAAATCTGAGAAATATGATAATCTATACAAAACAATGTAAAACAAGATGAATTCGATACAGGAAAGGATAATAGGATAAAGGAATTGAATCATGCGATATTAACCACAAATATGACCAATAAGCACTTAAAACAAGTGTAAAAGTAGCCTATAAAAGTGACTCAAAACCCCTGCATCATATGTGTATTCAAACCCTTAGATCATCACATAGCATTGTTACCTCTGTAATTGGTAACCATTACCTCTAGGTCCTTAGACCAAGGTATTCATTTCACTGGTTGTACAAGTATTCTCATGGCTCACAAGTCCATCACATATATTGTCACCTCTTACTAGGCAACAACTTATTCACATGGCTCCCATAAAGATTTCATGCGACATAAACATTCATTGAATAAAGACTACTATCAACAAATCATATAAAATCAATATATGTATGAAACCTTGGAACTGAGTTGAATTTGGGTTTCCATGCCATTCACTAGGATATCATGCATCAATAATAACATTGAATAAATAAATTCTATCATGTCAAGAAAATCCCTTCAAATGGATTTCATGATATATATTCGCAAATATCCAACTTTCCTCACATCTATAGTTTCACCCTCTTTACTGAGATATAAAACAAACATTATTCACTTTGAACGAAATCCAAGATAATATCTGACATATATGTATTAAAAATTCAGATAAACAGTCATTCATAACCCAGGGGATCTAGATAAGAAATTTTCTCTATTTACTTATACAACAAATTTTAGTCATAGACAAATTCCCTATATTTTAGTTTACTCTTATAACCTCTACGAATACTTAGGGAATTCTCATTAGGATGTATTGTATACATTTCTAATATGATTTTATCATCTGGACTTCATCCAAACAGAGGAAGAATCCATTTCATATCATTTTGCAACAACTTAGAACAAATAGACAATTCAGGGTTTGTAGTCGCATACTAGCAATTAAAGATTATGGATGAATTAACCAATTTTTGTGCAATGTACTATTTAAAGGAAGTTCCCACTCACCCTAAGGTGTGAAAACACCTTTAAAACATATCTCATCCCTAAAAATCTCGATCTCATATCAAATCCCTAGCAATTCACCCAATTCTTCTTCCTTTCAACTAGGAAACCCTAAAAATGAAGGATTATGAAGAAAGAGTGAGAAAAGGAGAGGACTAGGGTTATGAGAGGCGGAAGCTCTGGGCGATCGGGAGGCAGAGGAGGTCGGGGCGGCTTTGGCCATGCCTGCCCTCCACCGGATGATCCCACTAGCGATAATGAGGGAGTCGACTGCGACGTTGACGGGAAAACGGGGTCTGGAACTCCTGAGGTTCAAGAAGATGATGTCTGCATGGTGGAAGATCTAGAGCAATCGGAAGTCCCTCGAAACGACGATCCAGAAGTGCAACTTGGAAAGAAGTCCTATAAGGATACCGTTAAAGGCCCCAGTTGGCACGACGGCTATCCGATCATCTCGCCAGATCTCCTAAAGCCTTCGGATGTGGTCATCGACCACAACGGAGCGATCCCAGCTATCTCAATCCGTGAAGAAGTTGTTCCTCCCCTCCTGGAATCATGGAAATATGCGATCGTTATTAATGCCATTGGTATGAATATCAGTTTCCAAACCTTGGTTAACCGCATATCCATCCTTTGGGGTATTCACGATAGTTTTCGTATCATTGATCTGGATAACGGTTATTATGTGGTTCAACTTTTCTCCAACGAGGACTTCATGAAGATCATGACCGCTGGCCCCTGGACCTTGTTTGGCAACTATCTCTCTGTTCAAACATGGTCTCTGCACTTTCGCCCCTCAGATCCGATCCCAAATAGATTGGTAGTCTGGATCAGGGTCCCGGACCTGCCTGTTCACCTCTACCAAACACAACTCCTCATTGGTATTGGGAACCTAGTAGGGAAGATAATAAAGATCGACTCTACAACTGCGCAAGGCAATAGGGGTAAATTTGCAAGAATTGCTACGGAGATCGATACCCGACATCCCCTCCGTCCAGCTATTTTCATCAACGGAGAGATATTCTATCAAATATGAGAACATCCCAAACCTATGCATCTGTTGCGGGCGCATAGGCCATGAAGAAGCATGTTGCCCTCAGACAGTTGTTGCATCATCCTCGGCGAATCCTCCACCAGCCCCAGTTGTTCCATTCTCTGCGGCAATGCACGCAAAGAAACCTGAAAGGCACCCACCCCGCAACTCATCCGAGAAAGGTCCCCCCCAAAACCAGAGTCTTCCTTCTGCGCAAATCGGCCCTGGTGAGGAGTCGACTAAAGACTGGCAGACTATGACCAACAGGAGGAACTGAAAAAAAATCCTCTGCGGTCAACAAATAGACCACATCCAATAAGAACATGGAGGCCAACATGGCTTCCCACCCCTCAAACACTACTGTGCACCTCGTCGGTGATGATACTTCCACCGGGAGAGCACCGGAGAACAATGAGGCTCCCTCATTCCAATTTAGCTACAACTTCAGTGTGTCTCCGGAGTCAGACGGCGGTGTCGGCGGTGCTGGCGAAAGGAGATGAGGAGTTTTATTGAGAAATAGGCGCATCGTCTATAATACAACGACGCCTATTACCCCGAAAGAATTCGTAAAAAAGGAAAGGCACGAGAGGCCACGAACAATGAAAAGGTGATTGAGGCTCGTCTCCTTTTCAGCACCTCAACCCCCCAAGACACAAATACAGAATCTAGCAGTGTTGTCTCTGTTGATGAAGATGACCCCGGTCCAGCCACTGGGCAGCACAACACCGCTTAACCCACCCTTCCTAATGAATTACGCCTTCTGGAATATCCAGGGTGCTTGCTCTGATAAGAACATCCAGTTCATTCGTTATCTCAAGAGAAAATTTCAGTTAAACCTTATTTGCATTGCTGAACCTCGATGTAGTGGGGAAAGGGCAGACAAAATCATCAGATCTATGGGGTTCTCATCCCCTCACAGGGTCGAGGCCATTGGCTTCTCAGGTGGCATTTGGATCCTCTAGGACCAGAATACCACTTCTATTGACTTTCTTCTGAACCACAGGCAATTCATACATTGTCGGGTTAATGGCTCCTTGGTCACTTTCGTCCATGGAAGCCCAAACCCGTCTGTCCGGAAACTGCTATGGAAGCATCTCTCCAACATCTCTGAAGAAGTCTCCGGTGATTGGGTTGTCCTAGGAGACTTCAATACCATGTTCTCGGCCACTGAGAAAAAAGGGAGTCGGTACTTCGATCATGCAGCCTTCTCTGCCTTCAATGAGGCTCTTCTTTTCACTGGCCTAGCTGAGATTCATGTTGTTGGACAATGGTTCACTTTCCACAGAGGAAACCTCTTCGAGCGCCTAGATAGGCTCCTAGCTAATGCTGCATGGCTGGACGCTAACTCCGCCACCACTGTATCAGTTCTCCCTCATTTCATCTCTGACCACAACACCCTGTTGGTGACCAGCCAGCCCGACAATGCCCTTCGTGATGGTGGCTTCAGGACTAAGTCCAACTGGCAGCTTCACGCAGACTTTCCCACCCAAGTAGCCTCCCTTTGGGACTCCTCTTTTCCCTACTCGGAGACGCTCAAGAAGTTCTCACCGGCAATCTTGCATTGAGAAAATAGCAAGATGCACTCACAACACAAACAGAAGAACCACATTCTCAAGCAGCTGGAGACCCTACAGGTATCTCTTCCCGCATCTCCTTCTATTGCTAATGAGCTTAGATGCATTGACCTTCAGGAACATCTTCAAACCATCCTCACGCGTGAGAAGGCAGACTGAAGACAGTAGGCGCGTATTGACTGGCTCCAACTAGGAGATAGCAATACGAAGTTCTTCAATTCCTATGTGAAAGCTAGGTGGCAACGTAACTTAATCAGCAAGCTCAAGAATTCCAGCGGGGTCTAGGTCACCAACGAAGAGGACCTTAAAGCCCTGGTATGGTCGCACTTCAACGACCTACTAGCATCTCCTTCGCATATCACTCATCCATGCACAGCATATGTGGGCACCTTCCCTGGCATCAACAATAGACTGCTCTCCAAGTTAGCGGTGCTTCCTTCTATAGCTGAAATCAAAGATGTCCTCTTCAAGATGTCTCCGTCGAAGGCAGTTGGCCCTGATGGTGTACATATTGACTTCCTCCAGAACAATTGGTCCATGGTTCGCCCCTCCGTGGCCTCCATTATTTGCCAGGACTTCTCTTCAGCTTCCATCCACCATGAGCTCGCCTCATCCCATATGGTCCTCATTCCCAAAACCAACAATGTTGAATCTTGTAGTGATTTGAGACCCATCTCTCTCAATAACACCTGCTTGAAATTGATCTCTAAAGTGATTGTCGAAAGAATTAAACCTCACATGAATGGTTGGATCGCCCATACCCAGTCCAGCTTCATTCTGGGGAGAAAGATCACATACAACATCTTGCTAGTTCAAGAGGCCATCCACTCCATGCATATTCAGAAAGGTAAAAAGCGATGGATGGTGGTGAAGATCGACCTGTCGAAGGCATTTGACAAAATGAATTGGCTTTTCATCGAGGACACTCTCAATAGGGTGGGCCTTCCCTACCCTATGATCAGATTAATTATGAACATTATCACGTCGGGGCACACCTCTATCCTATGGAGCGGTTCCCCTCTTTCCTCTATCAAGTCTACTAAAGGAGTGAGGCAAGGGGATCCACTAAGCCCCTACATCTTTGTTCTATGTATGCAGTGGCTGCATCAAGCCATTGCTGTGGCCATGGTGCGTGGGGACTGGAAGCCTCTAGTAGTGAATAAGAAAGGGCATCCTATCTCTCATGCCATGTTCACTGATGATATCAACTTGTTCGCTGAAGCTTCTGTCAAACAAGCAAAGTGCATCAACCGTATCCTGCATGACTTTTCAGCTGTCTCTGGGCAGGAGGTTTTGACCCATAAGTCAAATTGCTTCTTCTCTCCCAACACCCTGACAGCGTCTCAGAATCGCATCAGTCGGCGGCTGAATATTCCCACTTCGGATGATCTAGGCAGATACCTGGGAGTGCCCATCCTTCATAAGCAGATCAACATGACAACATATGTATCCATCGTGGATTCCATCAAGACCAGAATGAATGGGTGGTCTCAAAGACACCTCTCGATTGCTGGGTGTGTCTATCTTGCCAGGTCCTCACTGCAATCCATCCCCGCCTACACCATGCAGTCAGTGCGCCTTCCCCAGAGCGTGTGTGAGGATATCAATCAACACATAAGGCGTTTCATTTGGTAGGGATCTGGAGATCAGCGCAAACTATCCCTGGTTTCCTGGAAGAAAGTGTCGTCTTGCAAAAAGAATGGTGGCCTTGGTATTAGAGATGTTGTTGATCAAAATACCTCCCTCATGTTGAAGAACACCTGGACATTCTTGACTTGCCCGGAGAAACCTTGGGTTCAGGTCATGAGAAGCAAGTATTGCCCTAAAGGAACCATCAAAAAAGGATCTTGCTCGCCGACCTGGTCCTTCATCCGCTCCTCTCTAGAAGATGTGCAAGCTAACTTCCGTAAGATTGTGAATAATGGAGCCAATACAAATGTCTGGTTAGATGCTTGGCTGAGCAACAAAAGTCTTGTGGCTTTACACCCTGCCATGGACATCCCCAATAGCCTCAAAGACCTTAAGGTCAGATCCATGATCTCTTTGTATGACTCTTGGGACTAGGACTTCATCAGAAAATATATTCCTATTGATGTCTGGGGCTGAATCAGGAGCATTCCTCCTCCTGCACCTTCTGCTGGACCTGATGGGTGGGCTTCGATGGACGACGCCTTGGGCAAGTTTATTGCTGCCTCTGCCTACAATTGGATTAGGTGCCAAAAGGAGATCAACTATCTGGGCAACTGGTCGACTATATGGAAAGCTAAACTCCCCAACCGCATTAAGGTTTTTCTCTGGTTATTTCTCCACAAAGTCTATTAACAAACGTGGAGAAGAACAGGAGATACATGGATACGTCGTTACTATGCCCCCAGTGCAACGCCGAGGATGAAATGCTTCTCCATTGTCTTCGCGAATGCCCCTACAGAAGGGTAGTTTGGTAAGCTCTCGATGTAGACTGCATGTTCTTCAATCTGGATGTCGATGCCTGGTGCTTGCGCATCATCGCCTCCACCACTTCAAACTCTCTACATGTCATCGCAAGCTGGCATCTATGGCGGGTCAGGAATGACTACGTTCACTCCCAAAATGTCATGCCTCCACAGGTGCAAATCAAGTTTATTAGGGAACGTGCGGGCACTATTGCTGGCCTCCCCAACCATATCTACAAGCAGTTTCCTAACACTACGCCATCTATTAATCTCAATAATAGATATTGTATTGCTTTTGTTTCCTCCTCCTATCACATCTCGTCTCACTTCTATGCCACTGGAGTCTACATTACTATTACCTCTGGAGCTCTCATTCGTGGAGTAGGCTTCCCTGGATACGCTTCTAGCACCGTCGAGGTGGAAATCCAAGTCATCTCTCACACTGTAAACACTTTTCAGACGGAAGGTCTCTCCAGGCCGATCATCCTTTCCGACTCTAAGTCAGGCATCTCCTTCTTTCAGAACATGGAGGAGGCGCCACCCTGCCTGAAGCCCCTCTTCAGGCAATGGTCTGATGACTAGCTATCTTCCTTTGTTTTCCAGTATCTTCCTAGGAAGTTTACCTTAGTTACTGATGTTGTCGCAAGGCATGTTATGGATACCACCTTGGCCATAGACTTTACCCTTAAACCTCCGTGGCTAAGGCCAGAGGTTCCTCTCTGTAATTTATTTGCTAGTAATTAATTCAGTTGTTTCGCAAAAAAAATGGGGAGGGGAGTTTTGATACCATTCTGGATCAAATTAGAGGAGGGAAGGAATTTTGACATTTGAGAGAAGATTCATCATGAAACTATATCCAAAGAAGTTAAACTGACATGATTTCATCATTCCTTAGACCGCAAAATCCTAGGTCAGCATCTCCATCAATTTCTCCCCTCAAATCCTAAATATCTCTCCCTCTCTAGGATTTCTATTCTCTAGATTGAATTAAAAATTATGAGAGCTCCTTGTGTGTTAGGTTGATCACATAGAGCAATTGAGTTTCTTGGGTCAATTGCACATTGACCCCTCACTAAACTTTTTCTTATTTCAGCAGATTTTTCTGTCATAAAAAGGTTTTTGTGAATTCGTATATTTCAGAGATCAAACCTTCTCCAAAAATTATTAAAATTTCTCATGTTGTGTATAATTGAGTTATAAAGCTTCAGTTAAAATTTGAGATCATTCCAAGCTTCCATTAAATAAATAAAAATTGAATAGTGCACAACTATCCAGAATTCTATAAAAATGTCAGTTACTGTAATTTGTCTACTGATAAGTTCTAAATGCATCCAAAAATTATGAAAATTTTACATATTTTTTGGTTTCAGATCTCCAGTTAAAATTTAAGATCATTTGGAGTTACCAATAAATAAATAAAAATAAAACACTACACTGCTAAAAAGTACTCTGTCAGCATTTTGGTCAAAGTATAGTTCGATCGAGAACCACGTTCAAAGAACACTCAAATATTCTGAAAATTTTCTCCAATATGCATGATTGAGTTACACATATCATATCGAAAATTTAATTAAATAAAAAAATTGTAGAAAATATGAAAAATCATTTACCACACTGCTATCCTGATCAAATTCCATACTCATGTACCATCAAAACCCTAATTTTAGCCAACTAGGGTTTATATTTCTCAAACCCTAATTTCCCAAATAATAGAACACTTAACATTCTTATTATGTTTAAAACATCATAATTGAATTATCATCATTAATTAGATTTAAGTAATGATCAATCCAATTAAGTATATAATCATCCAAGTAAACCCTAGTTTACCAATTAAGCTCAGATGCGGTCATAATATCAAATGTCCTACTTGCCCAAACTTGTGGCAAGTTTTGGTCTCGTACTATGGCCGAACAACCCTATCACTAATATTGATGCCACATCGTGAGCTCCTACTGGTGCAAAATTGCAACCTCTGCCTTTTTCTTGGTGACCTCTCAGACTGGACCACTGACCTCTACTATAACTGAGGTGCTAAAAACCTAGGCTTCTTGATGCCTCTAGAAGACTGTCCCTGATACTATGTTGATTTCTTCTTAGTGTTCGCTTCATGCTTCTCCACAGCTTCACTTCATGCTTCTCCACAACTTACCATCTTATCTGTCTCACAGACTCTACAAACATGGAAACCCACTCCCCGTTCTCTAAAGCTTACACTGTAGTTATCAACTCAAAAATAAAACCTTTCTCAAAATGTTAAATCCTCTCCTTATCTATTACAGCCATATGTGAGCAAAATCTCAGAAGCTCCATGAACTTGGCCTTGTACTCGTTGATTGTCATAGATCCTAGCCAGGTTTTCTCAAACTGAGAGATCTTCTCATCAAGATAGGTCTCCAGGAAGTATCGACTCACAAACTATCACCAAAAATCTTTCCAATTGACCATCACTCTTGGCCTATTCTCCTATTTGATGGCACACCAATGGCCATCACTACCCTTCAACAAGTACAATGTGAGCTTCACCTTATCCTATTCAGGGATATTGATGATCTTGAAGGACTTCTCCAACTTGGCCAACCACATATCCATATTTTCTGGGTCTTCCATACTAACAGACTCCAATTCTATAACACGTCGAATCCTCTAAAAGGTCTTCCTAGAACCCTGGGATTTTACATTGGGGACTGATGCCCATGCTTGGGGTACATGCAGCTATCCACCATATGCGTTATCATGGCCATGAACTATCCAAACATGGACCGAAAAGTAGGGTTTTTCATGACCTTTGGAACAAAATATGACACCTCGATCACTCTATCATCTCTGGCCTGCCTCTTGGTACCATCTCCTGGTGCAGCAACACTTCTCTCCGCATGTTCTTCATATTGTCTAGACATATCTTCTCTTCTCTTCTTCTTCTTCTTCTTATGTATAAGCAAAAGTTACCATTAAATATGTCATATGACACAAGAATAGACACAAACCCTATTCGTAGGTCCCTATAGACTCAACAAACCTATAACTTTGATACCAACCTTTTCATGTGACAACCCACCGCCACATGAGTGAGATTACTCAAAAAACGCACAGAACTAATAGTAAACATCCATATTACTAGAAAATAGGGTAAATTAAAACCAATTCCATATAACCACAAAAGTGGAAACATATTACATCAGAGTCCATAGATTGTGCCACATGTATCATATATCATGCTAAAAGATATTACATATCATTGTTCAGTGGCTAACTAACCACAACATGTACATAAGATAACATGTTGTCATATACAAGCCATATATACACAACCATGGCATACTACCAAAAACTCTTATCAGTGTAAAATGTATACAAAACACCTCCAAGGATGTGAGAATACATGGATGACACATAGGACTCTACTAAAAAACACTAGCAGCATATCCAACTTTCAATAACTACTAGTCCTCATGCTGCTCAACCTCAACTGCACGATCTCTACCTCGTCGTGCAAGACCACCTAAAAGATGTGGAAACCCACAGGTTGAGACCAACGTCCCTACGAGAGATATAACTCTGTGCTAACAGCTATAATTAGCATAGATAAATTAAAGTACGAAGACAACATTATTATCAAAATGAATAGATTCATCTAACTGATTACTTTGAAACTGATAATACAAATTAAATAGTTTATACATCTATAACTGAGTAGTAGAACATCTTGTACTTTTAGAAAGAATATGAAGAACATGTGTAGCTGTTATCAACTAAACAATACAAGAAATAAGGCAAGGCGTCATCCAATGTGAATCGTGTTTGACCCTAAGAAAATATACTACATGGTTGTGTTAAATCTTTTATTATGCCCTGAGGAGATGAGGTATACCACTCATGCTCCAACTGACCACTATTAAGTTAAAATTAGTTCCATATAAGATCTAGGAGGATCTAGGCTCCCATGATCTCCCACACCCCCAGTCAGTCTGAGTCTGCCGCAGTGACATATACAGTCCAACTGCAAAACAGCCTAGTCTGCCTTGGTATATATGCACAACACTAGTGAAAATTGAGTTGCAACCACAACCAAACTTCTACCTAGGTATGACCATATCCATCCTCAAATATATCATATATATGCTAAATTACATTATATGAGATACAACCTCAACTATCCTCCTACCAGGGTATGACTCCAACCATCCCTGTGAACATGCATACACTCAACATTATATGTCTCTGAGCCTCCACTAAGGGAGAACCCATTTCACCATCCAGGAAATACTGACGGTGAAGATGGATCTATGGCACATGGCAACTACATGATTAGGGTTTCACTTGATTATTTAATCCAATTGGGTCTCTTTTAGAATCAAGCAAGTTACAACATAAAAACCCTAAACAAACTCTACAAAGATAAGGGTATGTTGCAATGTCATAAGATATACAAGTATGAGGTATATACTTGTCACATAATCACATGATATAATTGCCATACAAGGACATCATCATTATCACATCATCCCGGGATAATCACCCCTCATCACAAGTGGATATCACATCACATTAAGCATTGAGCCTCTGCCAGGTCATAAGACCCAATCGCATAGTTCATGCATAACATCATTATCTTATTATGACTTACAAAAGCTCATAATCATCACCTTGTGTCATATCAAACACACCTTATCAATCACTAGATATTATATTTATTCCACTTGCAAGGTTAGGGTTACACAATCAGGAGAAAGAAAACATTATCACATGCTAATTTCTTCAAGCAAGGTAAACAATTACTTCATACACCCGAAGTAGGGTTAAGGTTTCTCATAGATAACCAATTAAGGCTTCAATAAAACCTTTGCATCAAACCCAATATGTATTACTTCCCACTTTCTAGGAGCACATCAGGATTAAGTATTATTATCATGAACAACCACACATGTAGCTGCCACGCTAGGTATGTAGCGATCAACACTCTTTTCATGTGTAGGGAGCACAATGGACAACACCATGTAGTGACCATCCAAGTACATGAGTAGAGACCACAAGGTAGTTGACATCTTGTTGCAACCGCAACACCACCCCTAATAGAGACCACTCACACATGAAGCATGTAGCAACCAACTCAAGGACCATAGCACTTCGACTACAACAAGAGACAACTTAGGTAGCGACCAAAACATAGCTATATCTAGTGACCACTCACCTAGTCATGGGTAGCGACCATCACCACCTATAGGTGTAGAGACCATTATGGTTATCTCACCCTTGTGACCACAACACATTGATCAATTTCCAACCACCAAAGGTGTTCCTTGTTGCAACCAACCAAGAAACAAACCACGGGTGGCGACCATCCAACAAGGACAAGGTAGCGACCCAAAAACAAGGGTTCATATGTTGTGACCAAAACATGCTCAAAGTGTTGTGATCCATCCCACTTAAACCACCACACCCACTAGGGGTAATTAAAACATGAAACATGAGTATCCTGGTGATCAAAACATAAGTATAACATGAGGGAATCCAAGGCGTCATAAATATGAAACACTGTGTAAAGGTGAACATCAAAACCCTAAATCAAGCGCCACAAGAATCAATCATGAAAAAACCATGATATGAACGATGAAACTAGACTTCAAATACATGCAAAAAGGAACCTAAAACCTCCATTCAACATAGGATAACCGAACTATAAGCATGGTGATAAAACCAACATTTAAAAGACATAAAAGAACTAGTATCTCCTTCATCACCAGATCTTCAGGTACACGAAATTAGGGTTTAGGAGGAGTAATCTACACGAGAATACTTCAAAAGTATAAAACCCTAAATCAAGATAGCATTATCCATCAACTTATGAACATGTTTTAAATTTAGAATTGTAGCATGCAAGAAAGAATAAGGTGAAATAATAGTCGAGGGAATAGTTATATAACCCACCTTAAGATGAAGATCAAGCTCCAATGCCACAATATCCAAGAGAGAGATGGAAGATCCAACTAGGATCAGCACAACGATCAATAAGGTCACCTCA
Source organism: Alisma plantago-aquatica (assembly GCA_963693085.1). Taxonomy (NCBI): domain Eukaryota; kingdom Viridiplantae; phylum Streptophyta; class Magnoliopsida; order Alismatales; family Alismataceae; genus Alisma; species Alisma plantago-aquatica. The sequence continues at coordinate 641,156,644 of OY856409.1, read as the reverse complement.
AGAAGAGAAGAACACACCAAGGTCAAAGGAAATCTCAATAAGAAAGTTGCACAAACCCTAGGATGAACAAGGAAGAAGAAAGAAGAAAGAGGAGAATTTCATATCACTTAGGTACTCCCATGGAAATCAATGGATCTCGACCTCTATGGCGAGAAGTTCCTCAAGATAGCCACCATGGTAACCAATAGTCTCACAAACAGTAAAGGAAGAAGGAAGGAGATAGGGTTTTGAAGGAAAAATGAGATCAATGAGATAGAACCACTTACCAAGATCAAAGACAACCAAGGATCACGACAAGAGACATGATCAAGCTCAAGATCACCACATCTAAAAGGAGATTGTCTGCCTTCTCCAAGATAAGCACCTTATCTAGCACCACCAAGTTCAAGGTTGAACACAAGGGAGAAGAGAGGAAGAAGAGTGCTAAAGGGGATACTTTCATGTTAAAGAAGGAGCATATATACTCAAGGGTAGGAGGGAGGTAAAGATATGAGGTGTCAAGATATGAGGGTACTAAAAGGAAACATGCCCAACAAAGACACGGCCATGTAAGAACTCTAGACATGCATGCAATAAAGGATGTTAAAAACAAGGTAGTGTAGTGAACACTTAGGTCCACTACACCCTCAAGGTTGAAGCAAACCAAGGGTAGCGACCGCTACACTAGGTCACCAAAACCAAACAATCACAACAAGCCTCACGAGCAAAACCCTGACGACCTCAACCAAGGCCAAAATAGCTAGGTCGCTACAAACACCAACAAAACAAGGTGTATCGGTCGAATAACTCTTGAAGGCATAAAACACATAGTCTCTACAAAGATCACAACATCAAGGTCGACACCAACAACTCATGCACCCAGGGGAACCATGTGAACCCTGACTCTACACACATGATGCCACATCATAAAATAAGGTCTAAATAATGCATCCCTAAGAATCATTCCCTCTATCATGATGATAAGGAACAAAATTCACAACCTATATATGACAAATTGCAAGATTAACCCTCAAGATGGGTAAATTACAACTTAGTCCACAACAAGCATAACTAGCTCACACATCAACCAAACATGACCAAACTGAAAACATAAACTTGTCACATGTTATTAAGGTGCATCATATGATTAGATTAAGGTTTAAACATCTTATTAAGCAAGGCCAAGACAATCAAGCACTAAGCTAGGTTTCTTACACATTCTCTGGAAGAACAAAAAAATCAGCTACTAGTTAGGGATAAAATTCATGTTTCCAAGTGAGGACGTGGTTGGGGCATTGGTAATGTTTGTACCATGTCTTCCTATTATGCATTACAAAGATGTTCTCAATCTTATCAACAACCTTGCTTAGCAGAAACTGCCAAATACTACATGGAAATTCCCTATTGAGCAACAATATTGTCCTACAAATGTTCTTTTCTTTTAGTTCGAAGAGATATTAGTATCCCCTCCCTCAAAGAGTATGCTAGAGCACGGATGACAACAAGGGTGGTAAATATTGTGCGTAATGGTAGGTTCAAACTCAAGTCACTCGGGGAGGACCTACCGTGCTCAACCATCCACGCTACACAAGTCAAGTAAATGATCTTTTATTTTAAACATAAATATAAACATGGATATATCTTCATGAGCATCAACAAATTCCCATCAACAATTACAATTAATCTTCCATCTATTTTGACACTTGGTTCCATGACTATATTTTAGTTTATGATTTAGAAATATCATATCCCCATCTAACACCTAAAACTCTCCGTCAGACCACAAAATTACTCTTGAACTCCCACAATAAACAAATTTGAAGAGTGATCTTGATAGCATTCCCAATGGTCTTGAAAGTATTATAGATCTTTTAGTTCTCCTATAAATCAATCCTGCCATTTAATAGATCTAGACCCAACCTTCTCCATTAAATAAGCAGTCAATTTTTTATCCTTAAAGGTTCTTCATACCTTCCACACTCAAAATTTGGAGCATTAAGATATTATATAAAAAATATTATTCTGGAGCTAATGTGCTAATAAGATTCTTCTCGGACCATATCACCACCATAGAAATAAATATTCATGTCCCATTCCCCGACATGACTTGATGGGATGACCTAGAATTTACCAAACAAACTATTTTTCTATTGCCACTTCTAGATGGAGATATAGAAAGTTATATACCTTCATAGACCAAAATACCTTATACTATCAATAAGAACCAAAACATTGGAAATAATTAAGATTTTTCCTTACATCTTCAGACTCACGCCGTATCCAGAAAACACAGTATGCCTTACTGTATCGGACATTTGGTTGGAAGAAACTAATGAATATTCAGCAATGCATACTGTTCTCTAGTTAAAAATGAGATACTATTAGTGTTGATTTCTCAAAATGCCTATTATGGTTACCTCTCCTATCACAGATTAATCTAGTAGAGTAACCCTTACAGCATGCTAGGCTCTCATCACTTTGAGGTAGTCAAGCAACCCTAACAAGTACAAAGAAGAAAGTGCGTGGTGACTTTCCTGACCTGACCAGATCCTCAACCTCCCATTATACTCGTCATGATTTTCATTGATATTGCTGATGTCTATTGATTAATTCCTTTTTATATGTAATTATGGATTCATGTTGTCATATTGTCCCCTCATACTACCAATGCAAGTATTTCCTTTAGAGGAGGTTTTAAAGGGAGATCCCATTCCCATGGGCCACAGTTGTGAATATTCTCACCCATATATAAGAAGTTTGTAATCTTGAAAATCCCAATTTATAATCCTCTTTGAGATTTTATATTCTTTTGTTGTAAGGAAAAAGTGTTTACAATATCGATAAGGTTCACAAACTAAGAGTTTTTTAGGATTATAAATATATTCTATATGGGCAAAGATATTCACAACCATGTGAATATTAGACCCATATCTAATTCATGTCATCTTTTATTTTGCCAAATTTTCAAAGGTTATTTGTGTTTTTAATGTATCCTTCCTAGGGTTGTCAATGAGGAGGGTATGAGGAGGGTAAGGCTCTATACTTACCCATACCCTCCAAAGGGTATCAGGTACAAGTAAGGATAATTAAACTTCTTAGCAATCCCCATATCCTCTCTTTACCCTTACCCTCTTCCCTACATGATAAACGAGGAGGGTAAATGGTAAATGAGTAATTTTGATATAAAATAAATTTCATAGAAAGATGACTTAATTTTATGGTGGTGCATAGGGTGATAAAGATTGAGCCACATCTTATTTGACTTGCATTTTCACAAATGTGAATATAGAGAGTACAATGTTATATTTTTGTAATATTTCTAGATATTGGTCCAAGAATAAATTACTGAAGGTCACACAATCATCCTTTTTCCATTGTTACACAGTCCTATCAATTGGTTCAACATTTAATAATAATATACTATAAGCATTTGAGTGTGAGTAGGGATAGGATGTAAAAAAAAACCACAATCTTTCCTATTAGAATTAGTAGGGTGGCAATTAAACTAGAAGCTTCTATATAGTTATATATCTTTGTTAACAAAATATGGGTAAAAAGGTAAAAGAGTATGGATAATGATCATACCTTACCCTCCCCTTTTAATATGACATGGAAACATGATGACTCAAGTTCTAAATTGACTAAACCCTTATTTTGATGATGGCTAACCATTCCACTTATTTGTATCTTATGCTTCTACTTGAGTGATTTTAGATTAGGTATAGATACACTCCAAATGCCCTAACTTGCACATTCTAACTTGGAGAAATGACAAGTCAATATCAATGCAAGTGTACTTTTGTGATGGAGTGAACTTTTGAAGTATTTGGATACATGAACTATGGATTTGAGAATTTCAATGCCTTTAAGTATATGTTGTTATGTTTATGATGACATCATGTTTCATATACCTCGATATGTGCCACTTTGGAAAATTAATTGAAAGGCCAATCATTGAAGCATGTACCTAAAATTTGGCAAGTAGGTAACTTAGGAAATTTTGAACCTATGTCTGAAGTTTCTTGTTCAAATGAGGTTCCTAATTAATTATTAGATTTATGTTGATGACTTTAGTTCTCAACATATTAAAATAGATGGTTACACTAGTGCGTCTTGCGGCCAACCCATGTATATGAGCAATAAGGCATTATTTTTGTGGCCACAGATCAGTCTTTAATGTACAGTTGGCACGACCCTTGATCAGATGGATGGGGAAGTTTCACAGTGGTTAAGGTGAAAGAGACACCCTGTTTCAACATATCCCCCCACGTCGTGTATGTGGTTTGATAGACGAAAGGAGCAAGCCGTTATAATAGCCTCGTCAGGACTACAGAATAGACTTGTGTGGGAGATCCATCTTTTCCCATCTCTACTTCTTCTCAATGGTGAGGTAGTGCAAAATAGATGAATATGGGTATGCTACCATCGTGAGGGTGAGAGAGCAAGGAGAAGGGGGTCTTCACCTTCTCGGCCTCTCCACCAGCAACATGAAGTGAGAGAGAATGTGAGTTTTGATGGGTCAACCATGGAAGATCGTTCGTTGGATGTATTCCTGGGTACAACATAGAGACGAGGGCGGAGCTTGGGCGGTCGACCGTCGCTGAAGATCTTCACCCAGGCGGCACCCCCTCACACACTGAGGAGAAAGAAGAGTTGTAGCCCAAGAGGCAGCGCTCCCCTTTAGCTTTGCGTCATCATTCCAAGTGGTGAGCCTGTGGTGGTGGCTTCCCAGAAGCGATGCAGATGAAGAAGGCAGCGAGCATCGAGCAGCCTCCCGTTCACGCGAAGAGAGATCGCTCGCATCAGCATTGCATTGAGTGGAAGAACAAGGAAGCGGAAAGAAAGGGAGGACTGGGTCTACAACCTTGAACTAGGTCCAAGATCCTTTGAACTAGCTGGTGAATCCAGCGCAAGTCAGGAGGAGCCACGCCCCCACGTGGACACGTGGCGGGCTTTGATTGGCCAACAGAGGTAAATATCTCAAAAAAGTCTAGATCTTCCAAAATTCATAGTAATTAGTATGTTTATCAGAAAAATACAAATAAGGTACCAAACTTCTCAGAAAAATGAGTAGAACATAGTAGAATGATAATATCAGGATTTTGATGCTTAAAACACTATGATATCATGTAAGATGCTTTATAGTTGTTTCATGAATAATGAATATCAAATGATAACCTAAAATTATGAAAATGCATCAGTTGATCTGAAATATGATATATAATTCAATAGATGTTAGATATGATCATGGTATGACTTTTAATCTTGTAATTTGCTCAATATGGCTATTTAGGGTTAATAACCCTAAATAAAATGTAATAAATACATGCATGCTCAATAAATGATGAAATTTATAGAACACCCTCATACCAGTAACTGAAAGATAATATGTAAATTTGAGATCAATTTTATACACAAAATCCATGTTATATGAAGATGGCCCATAATACATGTTATGAAACCCTAATTTAGGTTAATGATGTAACCCAGAGTTAATATATGTGTGCACAAAATGACATGGAAGCTAATGTTCATATAATGAACCATAATCTGGAAAATGACATCAATAAGATAACTCTAAGATAAGAATGCAAGTAATGATGCACACATCCTAATGAGATAAAGTAAACCCTAAAATGGATATAACTAGGGTTAAGGTGATGAGAATCTGATGATAGTATGTGATCTTATCTTTATCAGGGTTGACCTGGGATACATAGTTAACATCAAGAATGTGATATGTGATTAGGTTTGTCTTTCTTGATCAAGGTATGCCATTACCTCTTACTTGGCTTGTTATACAATATGCTTGTGTTATATGTGTAGTAGAATGCTTAGCATATGATATTGTATGAAATGATTGTTCTTGAATGATATGTTGCTTGATTTTTCATATTTATGTATATGAACACATGAAACGTGAAATATTATGATCCATCATATGAAAGCACTAAACTCTTTGGTAGTACAGTGCATTGAAGAAACATCAAAGCCCTGGGTGGCAGATGTAACATCAAAGCACTTGGTGGCAGATGTACGAGTTATATGACAAGCCCTAAAAATATCAAAGCCCTTGGTGGTAGATGTACGAGATATATGATGGAAATGTGCTTAAAATATATGTGTTCTCTTTTATTAGTGAACATCTTTATGCAAGTATACACTTTTTATTATATTTGTTTATAACTTCCAAGTAATAGTTTTATCGTATTGCCAAGATATGATGATAGGTATATAAAAGACACATAGGAGTACTCAGTACAATATTATTGAATATTGTGCTGATGTGTACCACATGTAATCTTTTGTTTAGGTTCCTGTTATGATTTTGAAGAACCGAGATAGTTGAAAGTTGTGTGATGAGATGATGTACAGGTGGACCTGTTGTCTTAAGATCTTGTCATTTAGTGTTAGTACATGTATATGTATAAATTTACTATTTAATATGTAATATCAAATGTTGTAACAATTCATGTTGTAATTATATGTTGAATGGTGAACATGTGTTGTATGGTTTTATTATTGTTCATGAGCATGTGCTACTGATTGTTTCCTTCTGACTCCCTTGATTTTCTTCTTCTTAGCCTAGTGTGGGGTGTTTAAATTGGGATGCTTGTTGAGGTGAGGTTTTAATTTGGACGTCACACATTAGATTAAGTTTTAGAAAATATGGGGACATCACAACTTTTGTGGAATATTATCTATATCCATTAGAATCATGTTGTAAATCACTTGTAATTATTATATACATTGTAATTAAGCTTAGAAAAAATCAAGAGAACTTAAATCGAATATTTAAGCACTTTAATGACATTTTCCAAAATTCATTACATGGTGTTTTTCGGTCGAATTTACCTATGACAAACTCGACTGATGCCCTTGATAAATTTTGACAATGTCCAGGTTCGATCGAGTTGCCTATACACAAAATGTGATCGATCCCTACACTGGACAAAATTGATTTAAGCATTTGGCTGAATTTCAGGATAAACTCGACTGATGCTTCAATTGTGCTTTGTCGCATAGTGCAATCGGCCAATTTTCCCAAAAGTAAACTCGACCTATCGCACTGAACGGAAAGTCCATAAAAAGTGTTTCTAGCTGTTGGAGTGTTGTAAAACTTTAAATAATATCTGTTGTAACATCCCAAATGGCTACTATTAATCCTTAAGTGTTCCCACTGGCTAGTAGGCATCCCCAACTATAAAAAGGACCCCTTGGGATTCATCCCATGGTTAGCCAAGCACTATGAAGGTACCTATATTATAGTTGAGTGGATCCTACAACCTCCTCTCTCTCTCTCTCTAAGCTTAATCCCTTGCTACACTCCTTAGAGTGAGTAGGAGATTTGTAAGAGAGCTAGTCCTACATGTATATCTTGTGAGGCTCTCACTTCCTCTACCTACCATTCTCTCATTAAACCATGAAGATGAAGATTCTCTCTCTTAGCAAAGAGAGGTGAAGAAGAATAAGGGAAGGAATCCCCTGGTGAAATCTTCTCCTTGGAAAAGGTGAAGTCAAAGGAAAAAGACCCAAGAAGAGTGGGTAATTCCTACAAGGAGGAAGAATTGTGCAAGAGTGGGTAAGTCCTTGGCGAAGGCAAAAGACTTGGTGCAAAGTGGGTAAGCCCTTGGTGAGGTTGAAGACTCGATCTTGGATAGGTAAGTCCTTTTGTAGGTTGTTGGCTCCCTTTTCCTTAAAGGGAAGGTTGGGTATCCTTGACCCAGAAAAGGAAGGTCATGTATTTATCTTTTATATTAGAATATAAGGAAGGTGAAATGGTGGAAAAATCATAGGGCTTGACCTCTCTAGGTAGTGGACCGACTTACTCCTATCTTGGAGTATGGAACTACTCTATATAGCTCGTGTTATTTGGTAATTGTTCAATATTTCTCTCTACATATCGTGTGTTATTTGGTGATTGTTCAATCTCTCTCTCCCTTTCTATGTATGTTTTAGTTGCACTCAAACCTTATATTATCGACCTTTTCCTATGATATATTTTGAAGGTCTAATAAATTGTATTTAAGTGCATTTTTAGCTATATTCACCCCCTTCCTTTAGAGAAAATCACCCATCCTAGATCCAATAGTGGTATCATAGCATGTCTTCTCCAAACATATTTCCACAAGTAGGAGAAGATGGGTGATTGTCAAGGTGGGAGGTACCTCATCAACATTCCAATCTTTGATGTGAGAAATTTCGTTTATTGGAAAAGAAGGCTACAATTCTACATCCACGGATCAAGTCTTGATCTATGACAAATGGGAGACCATCCATACAAGCTACCAGAGATAAAGATAGAAGAATGGGATGAAGCTACCTTGAAGAAGCAACCTTGGATGCAAGAGCCATCAACATTCTCTATGTCTCCATGTCACCCACCGACGTCCAACAAGATTTCCTCTTGTGAGACGGCCTATGAGTTGTGGAGAAAGTTTTTCATCACTTATGAGGGGACAAAACAAGTCAAGGAAAGAAATTTCTACATGCTCAAAGGCCTCCTTGAAAACTTCAAGATCGCAAAGGAGGAAAGGGTGGAAGATATGTACTCAAGACTCGGTGTCATTGTACATGGTATTGCATCCTAAGTCATCCTACGGCTAGAGGAGAGATCAACGCAAAGATCCTTAGAACTCTCCCCAAGAAGTAGGAATCCAAGATGACTTCCATTGTATAAGAAAAGCCTCTTTGTAATATTCCTATTGAAGAACTCATATAATAAGAAATATACAACCTCATGAAGTCAAACTTGACAAGAAAGAGGAAGAATAAAGAGAAGAAGAGAAAGAGTTCAAGAAAATGAAGAAGGCTGAAATCAAAGCTCAAATTGAGGCTATTATTGGTCAAGATTCTCCATCCTCTCAAGTTGAAGAAGATCCCATGTACACCAAGGGTAGACCCTACAAAGGAAAGTCTTCCTCCACTATCTGGTACTTCAAGTGTGAAAAGAAGGGTCACTTCAAGGAAGATTGTCCACAAGGCAAAAAGACCCATCATCACAAGATAAGAGAAGAGAAGTACAAGAAGAAGGAGAAATGGCACAAAAGCTCAAGTGACTTTTCCAACTCAAGCTCAAGTGAAGAATCTTGTGGAGGATCTAGATCAAGCTCTAGTGATGAAGGAGAATGTCATTTTTCTCTCATGGCCTCAACAAATGAAGACCCAGATGAGGTAAATCTAAACTCTTTAGATAAAGAATCTTTAATTACAATTATCATGCTACTCGTGCCTCTATTAATTCTTCTAAAAAGAAAAAGAAAAAGCTTGCTAGAATTGTTGATAATTTGCATGTAGATAAGGTTGATATTGAACATGCTAATATTTGCTTTCTAGATAATAACAATCCTTATCTTAGTCAAGTAGACTCTCTTAAACTTGAAAATTCTAGTTTTCTTGATAAGATTAGATTTATAAAAGATCAACTTCTTATGCATAGTGCTAATGATGAGCATAGTAATATTGTGAATTCTCTCATACTTGATATTGATGTTCTTAGAACTAAAAATGAGGAAAAATATTTTGTTTTGCAAGGAATAGAATATGAAAATAGTGTTTATCTCTCTAAGATTTTTTTTCTTTAAAATGAGAATGCTTCCTTGGTAGATAAAATCAATGTTATTGAATCTTGTTCAAGTTCAAGTAGTATAGAGAAAATTGTTGTTGCTCTTCATATCGATAGAGATTCTTATATGACTAAAGCTCTTTGCTTAGAAATTGATCTTTTGCATTCTAGAGATAATATCAATCAACCATGTTCTACAATTGTTTCTCTTATGTATGATAATAATAGTTTGAGGTCCTCTATGCAAATTTCTAAGATCATAAAAAGAATCTTAATCAATTCCTAGATAATACTACTGAACAAATGGGTAGATATGGTTTTGGACTTGATAGTAGCCAAGGGAACAAAAAAGACAAAGGATCTTTAATTTTCAATGAAGAATCCTCTAGTTTCATGTCTAGGAGATCATGCAATCATTGTAATGAAATTGGTCTTTAGAAAAGAACCCAAGAGCATTAGGACTTGGGTTGCTAAGCTAACCCCTCCGGACCCAAAAATATGATTGGGGACTATTTCATCTTTCTTCTTGTAGGTCACATGCAAATGGATTGACATGAACTATTCATTTGCAAATTGGTTCTCAACCCACAAAAAAGAAGAAAGGTGAGATGTGTATGGGGTGTCCACAAGTGGAAAAGAAATGGTAAGAACAAAGGTAATGTTATTATTTCTCATATCCAATCATAGTGGTTTTTCCAAGTTAGTATGCACTATACATATGGTTTTTAGTAAAATTTAATATTTTGTGATTCTCAACACTTTCTTGCTCAAAAATTGCCTCTGATGCTTTCATAGTGCATTACTAACTTGCTTATACATGTTTGGATATGACTTATATTCCTATCATGCCTCTAGATAAAATTTTATGAACTATACATGCTTTCTGATAGAAACTGTTATTGGCCAAGTTCATCCTAATGAAACTTGACCGACAAGCATCAATAGGTGTTTCCAACAGCTATTTTTGTCTCAGAAGTTCAACATAGAAACAAATATACAAATGGCTTTATGGATGAGAATTTCCCTCTCAACTAGACTTTCTCAACCAATAGCCTTATCCTTTGGCACTCCCTTGGTATATTTTTATGTGCACATTGTTGTGATTTTTATTTGCCTGTCTTGCATACAACTCTATCTTTCCAATTGCAATATTTTGGTATCTCACAAGTGGTATCCTTATATCTTGCAATCACTTGTCTTGAGTTGTTATGCAGGCTTTGATGATGATTTCTTTGGATCCATTGGTTGTGTCTTAAATTGCTTCCGTTATGCTCTAACTTGCTACATCTATCTAGTTATATATCATGTTTTTGATAAAACATTGAGGTTCTTAGTGGTAATCATCGTCTGGTAGTGATGCTTATTTTCTAGTGAGTGATATACTTTCATTCTTCTGATATTGCATATCTTCTAGTTTGGATATATATATATACATCCACTCATAGCTTGATCTTTCACTTATGCATCTTTTGCTATGATCCAGATCCTACTAGTAGTCCTAACTTATGATATCATCTACTAATAGTTCATATACATGTAGTTCTAGCCTTATTCATCTTTTGATCAACTAGTATTCTTTTGTATGCTATGCTTGTATCTTGTTTCATACTCAACCTTGCTCCATGACTTGCATATCTACTATCTCGAGTTACTTGCTTGCATAGCATTACCTTGATTGTTTTCTCAAACTGCATCTAGGGTTGTTCTAATGCCTGTCTTATTTTTCTTTACATACTATGCTTGGACAAGCCCCTAATTTTTGCTCTTATACTCTCCATTCTAACATTTGGTATCCCCTTTATCTAACATGTTTTGTTTTAACTCTTCAAACCCCTACTTTTTAAAATGACAAAGGGGGAGAAGGCATGTCTTATGTAAGATGGGGAGAAAACATGTGTGAGGATAAATCTTGTCTTACGTTAAGGAGAGAAGACATATATGTAGAACATATATGAGTAGAAGACATAGCTTCTATAAATGTTATGAAAGATAATCATGCAGGAGAAATAACGTCGATTGAGGGGGAGTATGAGAACTCTATGACCATCAATTGAGGGAGAGAATATGAACTCATTCTATATAAATCCCTAGGTTTCTCCAAAGGGATGATTTTACTTAAATACTTTCAATATATTTATGGAATGGTTTGTCATCTTCAAAAAGTGAGAGAATGTTGATTCAAGGTCAATGTTGACTTAAGGTCTAAATTGATTAAGCCCTGGTTGTGATGATGACTAACCATTCCAATTATTGTATCTAGTTCTTCTACTTGAGTGATTTCAGATTAGGTATAGGCACACTACAAATGCCCTAACTTGCGTATCCTAACTTGGAGAAAAGATAAGTCAAAATCAATACAAGTGCACTTTTGTGGAATATGATGTATATCCATTAGAATCATGTTGTAAATCACTTGTAATGATCGTATGACTTGTAATTAATCTTAAAAAATTAGGAGCAGTTAAATAAAATAATTAAGCACTTTAATGACATTTCTTAAAATTCATTATAATGTATTTTTTGGTTGATTTTTACCTGGGACAAACTCGACTAATGTCCATGAAATATTTTGAGAATGTCTAGGTTTAGTCAAGTTGCCTATACACAAAACTCTACTGATCCCTGCACCAATTTAAGCGATCGGTCTAGTTTCATCTAGGTTAAAATTGACCGATGCTTCAAATTTATTTTGTCACTTAGAGCAATTGGTTGAGTTTTCTGAAAGTAAACTCAACTGATCCCACTATACAGAAAGTGTAGAAAAAGTATTTCTAGCCATTGGAGTGTTACAAAATTGAAAAAAATATTCATTACAACACCCTAAACGGCTAGTATTTGTCCTTAAGTGTTCCTATTGGTTAGTAGGCATCCCCAACTATAAATAGGACCCCTTGGGCTTCATCCCATGGTTAGCCAAGTACTATGAAGGTCTCTATGTTATAGTTGAGTGCATCCTACAACCTCCTTTCTCTCTCTAAGCTTAATCACTTACTACATCCATTAGAGTGAGTAGGCGATTTGTAAGATAACTACTCTACATAGCTTGTGTTATTTGGTGATTGTTCAATCTCTCTCCCTTTCTCTGTATGTTTTAGTTGCACTCAAACCTTATATTAGCAACCTTTTCATATGATATATTTTGAAGGTCTAATGAATTTTATTTAAGTGTATTTTTAGCTCTATTCATCCGCTTTAGAGAAAATCACCCATCCTAGATCCAATAAGTGGTATTAGAGCAGGTCTTCTCCAAGCATACTTCTACAAGTAGGAGAAGATCTACGATTATCAAGGGGGGAGGTACCTCATCAACATTCCAATCTTTGATGGGAGCAATTTCGTCTATTGGAAAAGAAGGCTACAATTCTACATCCAAAGATCAAGTCTTGATTTATGGCAAATGGTGGACCGTCCATACAAGCTACCATAGACAGAGATAGAAGAATGGTATGAAACTACTTTGAAGAAAAAAACATTGAATGTAAGAGCCATCAACATTCTCTATGACTACATGTCACCCACGGAGTTCAACCAGATTTCCTCTTATGAGACAGACTTTGAGGTTTGGAGAAAGCTTTTCATCACTTATGAGGGGAAAAAATAAGTGAAGAAAAGTAAAGTCTACATGCTCAAAGGCCTCCTTAAAAACTTCATGATGGGATAGGAGGAAAGGGTGGCATATATGCACTCAAGGCTCAACACCATTGTAAATGGTCTTGCCATCCTAGGTCATCCTATGGATAGAGGAGAGATCAACTCAAAGATCTTTAGAACTCTCCCCAAGAAGCGGGAGTCCAACGTGACTTCTATTGAAGAAGTAAAGTCTCTTAGTGATATTCCTATTGAAGAACTCATAGGAAATCTACATGCTCATGAAGTCAAACTTAACAATTAAGAGGAAGAAGAAAGAGAAGAAGAGAAAGAGCTCAAATGAATGAAGAAGGCTGAAATCAAAGCTCAAATTGAAGCTATTGTTGGTCAAGCTTCTCCATCATGTCAAGTTGAAGAAGATGACATGTACTCCAAAGGTATACCCTACAAAGGCAAGTCTTTCTCCTCTATTCGGTGCTTCAAGTGTGAAAAAGAAGGGTCACTTCGAGGAAGATTATCCACAAGGTAAAAAGGTCCACCATCACAATAGAAGAGAAGAGAAGTACAAGAATAAAGAGAAATGGCACAAAATCTCAAGTGACTCCTCCAACTCAAACTCAAGTGAAGAATCTTGTGGAGGATCTAGCTCAAGCTCTAGTGATGAAGGAGAATGCCATTTTCTCTCATGGCCTTAACAAGTGAAGACTCAAATGAGGTATATCTAAAATCTTTAGATAAATAATATTTAATTACAATTATTCATGCTACTCGTGCCTCTCCTAAGTCCTCTAAAAAGAAAAAGAAATAATATGCTGGAAGTGTTGATAATTTGCATGTAGAAAAGAATGATCTTGAACATGCTAATATTTACTTGGTAGATAATAGCAATGCTTATCTTAGTCAAGTAGACTCTCTTATACTTGAAAATGCTAGTTTTCTTGGTAAGATTATATTTTTAGAAGCTCAACCTCCTACGTGTAGTGCTAATGATTAGCATAGTAATATTGTGAATTCTCTCATACTTGATATTGATGTTCTTAGAACTGAAATTGACGACAAAGATTTTATTTTATAAGGATTAGAATATGAAAATAGTGTTTATCTCTCCAAGATTAATTTATTTAAAAATGAGAATGCTTCCTTGCTTACTAAAATCAATATTCTTGAATCTTATTCTACTTCTACTAGTAGATAGAAAAATATTGTTGCTCTTCATATTGATAGAGATTCTTATATGGGTAAAACTCTTTGCTTAGAAATTGATCTACTATTGCTTCTCTTATGCATGATAATCATAATTTGAGGTCTTCTATGCAACGATTCTTAGATAATAAAAAGAAACTTAATCAAATCCTAGATCATACTATCGAACAAATGAGTAGAGATGGTTTTGGACTTGATAATAACCAAAGGAACAACAAAGATAAAAGGACCTTCAGTTTTCAATGATGAATCATCTAATTCCAATATTAGGAGATCATTTAATCATTAAAATGAAATTGATCATTATTCTTTATATTGTCCTTGTAGAAAAGCACCCAAGAGCAATAGGAGTTGGGCTGCTAAGCTAACTCCTCTGATTATGGATGATGATCATACCTTACGCTCCCCTTTTCATATAACGAGGAAACAGAAAATAGATAAACAAGAAACGGATAACAAGAATCTTTACCCTTACCATTATCCTACTGGTTATGGATAAAGGATAAGCGAATAATATCCTCCTATTGACAATCTTAATCCTTCATTCATGATATATATACACTAAGGGCCTGTTTGGTAGGGTGTGGTTTGTCTTCCTGAATTTAAATGTATGCTTTTGTGTTTATAATTTTGTTTGGTAGGGTGTAGTGAGGTGTAGTAGGATGATTAGCAACTGCACAGTTGGCTGCCGATTCCCGGAAAACGTACCGCCTCCTTTCACGGTGCGGTCCGGTGTAGAATGCTAGGATTAACTACTTATTTACATATGTGCCACCGCCAGCTGTGCCACCGCTCCATGTCCTCAGAACAAGTTGTACGTGCTGCTGATTTTAGCTGTCCACCTATTTAGTTCCGCTTATGTCCTTTCGTCAGCTCATTCGTCCTCTCATTTACGATTATCTCCTACATCGTACCAAATGGAACTAAAAACATTTAAAAGATAGGATTTAATTCCCATGTTTCACAATTCATGAAATTGCACCCTACTTCACCCTACCAAACAGGCCCTAATCGTAGATGATTGTAGAAAAGGAAACAAAAAAAGGTCATGCTGACGGATGTTGGTCAGGCGATGTGCCACATTGTGCAAGCACGGCCAGATATTCAACATTGTGTTTAATATATTTTTCTTTTGCTTAGGGGTGACACAGACGTGTGGCTCGAAAGGTATGCATGTGGTTTAGGCGGCACGCGGGGCCGATGTACCTTGAAAGTGAAAAGACATTGTAAGCGAATCCAGTTTGTGCGGCATGCGTAAGGCTATAAATAGACTTAAGTATACCCACACATCTAAAATTCCTACTCTCTAAAATCTGTCATCGGAATACGTTTTGATAACCACGTAACAACTTACTTTTATACTCGCATATTCATCTCTCAACGAGTAAGGTTATTGGTCGTGTATATCCATATCATGCATATCCGTAAACCCATTCAATTATATTTTCATGTAAGAAACTTATCTTAGGATGTAATATTACATATTATAGCACTCACATATTACAAATATAAATACCTTGCAACAATATTATAAACAGGGAAGTTATTGTAACAAGCCGATGTAAAGGTCTATTCATGATAGTTTCATATATCTTGAAATTTGTCGTGTGTTATTATAACAAGTCTATTCATAACGCATACAAATTACTCATTTGTTTATCCGATAGTTATGCGAATATTAGTATTATCCAGATACAACTTTTGATAAAACAAGTATATTCCAAGCCCATTTTTTTTTAATAAAGGGGAGATATTGATTCATCTCGTCTCCTGGCGAGTAAAGGATAACTCAATCGCTTCCTTACAAAAAATCGCGGCGATCCTGAAGATCAAGGGCGGGAACGCAACAAAAACAAACTTTGTGCCTAAAGGTATCTATGTACAGAACGTACGTATCACTGTAAAATCGCTGTATTGTATCCTATGTCGATCCTATCCTTCCTCAGTCTTTCTCGTGTAGCCGGGGGAAGCCCGGATTCAGTGAGCGCGCCATGAGGAGTGGACATTATCTGGAATATTCCGTCAAGGAGTTCGTCCTGCCGTTGGCCTCCTTGGGTATGAGGCTGCACGAAGACGAGAACATATGCCTAAACCATGTCCGCCTCCTTCCTCGAGTAGGTGCATCGAGTTCGATGAGATCTGCTTTGAGCCCTGACGCCCTGCAAAGATTGTAAGCGTAAACTAAACCGCTACGGCTGAGTCGGCATATACGCACCATACCTTATCCATTAACATCCCTAGGCACGTGGGTGTGCAAATGATCTAGGCATGTTTCTTGTCTGCTCTGGACCCCTGGTCGGACCTCTCGATCCTGGTCCAAAATTGGTGTTCATATCACATACCCTCGTGCCAGCCTACCGACACGTGCCAGACTACCACAACACTCGCTGCTCATTATAATAACTTCAAATCGAAGCGACGTCGTGGCAGTTCGCAATATAAGAGTGAACTTATCGACTGGTATCATGTCAGCCATTGTGCACGGTTGCCCTAACCAGGGGAGAAAAGAGAGTTCTAACCAACATCGGTGTCGTGGCAGCTCGCAATTCTCTAGAAACTGCATCACCTTCTCATTCATATTCAGGCAACTGAGGGAGCGTCGGCAGCTGGCCGGTCACCTACTCCGCATCGCGCTGATGAAACCGTGGTTGTAAGTTGAGACTTGGTCAGAAAAGCAGCAAACGCCGTGTGGCTGCGGTCTGCCCCGGCTACCCAGGCGCTTGTTAGACAAGCGTTGAAGTCTTGAGCGTTTCCTTGTTCGCGAGGGTATCAAGGGGAAGAGACACTGAAGAATGAAAAAGATGAAGATAGAAGTCTCACTAGAGGATTCTTGGTCTTTTCGGTTGTCTTTCCTTGATTGATGTGATTATACTGGTTTAGATAGAGGGGAGGGGGCACGTGCTGCAGGATCTATTGTTCACGTGTGAATATAGAGTCAAGCGGATGAATAACTAGGTGTAGCCCATTCCTTTTCAAACGAGGTGTAGCAAATCTGATTTCATGCAAGTTTTAGTGGAGCAAAGGATTATTATACCATGTTTACTTGGTTTTTTAAATAAAAACTTCGCCAGCAAGGACTCAGTTGGTCATCAAGCTCGTCCGTTTGTTTGTTGGACAAGCAGCATACGTGGAGTCGCACCATTGATGTTACATCCCCATTGGCCAAAAGTGGAAGGAAAATAATAGAGCAATGATGTGTGAGTGTGTCTTATTTTACATTTGTTTCTAGAGGATTGGTGAATATCAAGTGATTACAAAGATCACACTTTAACAGAAGCCCGGCTATCCAATGCATTGCACGGGTTTGGGAATGTGAGATTATTGTAAAGCTGTAATCATGGCGTTTTATCACCTTTAGTAGCTAAAGAGAAGAAAAAAAATAACATTGGAGTTGGTAGACAATTACACCGTGAGCAAAGTTGGCAGGACGGAAGCAATATCTATTGAAATTTATATCCATTAATGTTGTAGAACCAATATAAAAGAAAAAGAAGATCATGAAAAAGAGAAGCAAGGGGTCAAAGTAATAATAACAGCTTCCCAAAGCTGGCAATATCAACATACAAATCCTTTTATGTATCACGTCCAAGTGATCACTGACAATATCAGCATACAAATCCTTTTATGTGTCACGTCCAACACAACACCCGACTTCAGTTGCGCTACTCTTTCAAAGGACTACTTTTGGATCAAATGGGCTACTAAAGGGGGGTGAGTAGAGCTAAAAACACTTGCAAAAAATTTGTTAGACCAAGTTACTACAATGTATGTGATTGTAAATATGAAATTTGTAGTGCAACTAAACATATATAGTAAGGATGAGAGAGATTGAATAAACACAAGAACACAAGCTGATTAGAGTGGTTTCAATCTTCAAACTATTAGATAGTCAGTCCACTACCTAGAATGATCAAGCTCTAGGATTTTACAGCTCATGTATACTAATATTCTATCATAAGACATACAACATGATCTTCCTTTTCCAGATCAAGGATATCCATTCTTTTCTTTGAGGATAAGGGAGTCAATAACCAAACAAGGTCTTACCTTCTTGGAGGAGATAGAGTCTTCTACCTCTACAAGGTCTTACCCACTCTTGTCAGCAGCTGAACACCTTTGCCAAGGAGATCTCCTTCTTACAACAAGCCTTTTGTCTTGAGGGATTTACCCATTCTATTCTCGGATCTTCAACCTTGACCTTCTCCTTCATCTTGGAGAAGATTTTGTACCTTCTTCTACAACTTGAAGAAGCTTGCACATTCTCCTTCACTTGGAGAAGCTTTCACCAACTTGATCTTGAATAAAGGAGTTGGGGAAGGGAAGCTTTGAAAGCTTTACAAGTTTATAATGAAGTAGCTCTCCCACATAGATTCTATCTCACTCATATGGACGTTTTTATTTGTAAACAAGAGAGAGAAAGGGGCTCAAGTGGATTGGATGCACTCAACTATAGCTAGAAGCTTGAATAACATGAAGGAGTAACCTTGGAATGAACTCCAAGAGGTCCTATTTATAGTTTGGGTGTCCACTAGAGGGTAGGAGCACTAAGGAACGTTTTTTAGCCGTTTGGGGTGTTGCAGAGGATATTATTTTAAGTTTTGCAACACTACAACACTTAGAATCATTTTTTCTACACTTTTCAGACAGTGCATTGGGTCGAGTTTTAATAAATTTGAGTCGAATGATTTCACTATGCGACATAGCTAATTTATAGCATCGATCGAGTTTATATTGGATGAAACTCAACTGAACTTCTTAAATTGGATCAGTCGAGTTCTGTGAATGGTAAACTCGACTGAACTTGAATTTTTTCAAAATCCAATAAGAGAATCGGTCGAGTTTTTCACAGGTAAAACTCGTTCGAAAAATTTCCTGTAATGAATTTTAGAAAATATCATTAGAGTGATTAAATGTTTGAATGAAGGGCTCCTGATTTTTTCTCATCTTAGTTACAAGTCATTACATCAATACAAATGATTACAAAAATCATCCTAAGAATTTTAGAATGTTTTCCAAAAAAAGTGCATTTGCATTACTTTTGACTTTAACTTGATCAAGCTAGGGCTTAATAGAAATAATTCTTTTCATGTACCTAATCCTGAAATCAATCTCAAGTAGACATATTAAATACATATGAATGAAATGGTTAAGTAATTATCAAAATATAGACAATATGTAACTCTCAGGTCAATATTCCTCCTCTTTTTGACAATGACAAACCATTCCTCAACATATTGAAAAGGATATGAAATTTAAACCTTTACCTTTTAGAAGGATGTGAAAGTTAAACCTTTACCTTGTGAATTGCAAGGGGATACATGAATGAATAATGTTAATTGTTCCCCCTCAATTCATGCTTACTTTACCTACATGGTTAGTCTTTCCACAAACAACCATGGCACACATATATACTACATGGTCCATTAGCAAGTCACATAATATTTCAAATAATTGACAATAAAAGGATCACATAGGCAATAATTTTCAATATGGCTGAGCTCAAATCTCCCTTGTGGTACATGATGATCTCTCATATTCTTCTCTCCATTTATCATTGCAAAAAGGCAGGGGGGGGGGTAGAAGAGCTATAAAGCACGGGTCTTGCCCATAGGCACAAATTACACAAGCAACCACACATAGCATGCACCAAACAGAGACAAAACAGAGAGAAACAAGCAATATAGAGTCATAATCAAAATATGGCATAACATACCAATAACTCATAAGATATAGTCAACAAAAGAATTAGGGTACATAAGATTAAGATTACAATACCAAGCATGTCCTCTCGGAATAAAAGCTACATACCAACAAAAAATGATGAGATGATAAAATAGTATGCCTCAGACACTGTGCTAGGAAGGGTGTGCGGGTAGCTACCCCGCGTAGGTATTAAAGATGAACCCATATATATATATATATATATATATATATATATATATATATATATATATATATATATATATATATATATATATATATATATATATATATATATATATATATATGGCTCATCTTTAATACTCGCGCGGGTAGCTACCCACACACCCTTCTTGTCACTTTTTTTTTAATTCGCAATTGTAGATGAGCATTTTATCTAGCTCTCCAAAAAATTTCATCCAAAAATAATATCATTTGCCCCACCAAAATAAAAAAATATGTCCATATATTTACTGACTGTATATTTTCTATGTAGTTACTTTTTTAGTCATATAGTTACTATTTTATCAATAAAGTTACTCTTTTGATCTTAGAGTTACTTTTGTGTACCATATAGTTATACTTTTGAATATGCGGGTAGTGAAAAATTAGACTATCCGCGCGGGTAACGAATAAATCCCCATATATATATATATATATATATATATATATATATATATATATATATATATATATATATAGAGAGAGAGAGAGAGAGAGAGAGAGAGAGAGAGAGAGAGATCTTATGCGACGCATGTAGTTGTACGAGCCTGCGAGGCATTGTTCGTAGCCACTGAATTGTTTTACTTTGAATGGTATGTGTCTCGAGCATTGGACATGACATTCAGAACTTCAAAACTAGCGCTCGTATATTTTATCTTCTGAGTAGTTCTGCTGTGTCTTGACATGACGTTTCGATGCTAAAACTGCTACAACGAAAGCTACTAATGGCTCCCTCCAACTCGTCTGCTTACATTTGATTGTGAATATTATAATACACGAATAAGCCTCCACCATATTAGCTGCTATGTTATTTGTATACGTGATTCTATTAGTCAAATTAAATTGTCAGCCAATTTTTTTTCCAACATCATCTCTTTAGTTTGTTTCTGATTTTGAACCTTTTCTTTATGTTTTCTTTTGTTGTTGTCATGTCTATCTCCCCCTAATTATCAACGGATTATCTTAATGCAACTAATCACTAAGCGTGATTGCTATCTTAATATTGTTGCATACAAGTGAACCATTTTGAAAATGGGCTGTCTATGGATCCCTCACAATATTAGGGGTGTCAAAAAATCAATTTCAGATCTGACAAAGACAATGAGGTTGATGTAAAATAAGTCAACCCAGAACTAATTCAGTCAATTTTTTACAAACTTGTATATTCTGAATCGGACCTGATTTTAAAATGTGTAACTCAGAATTAAATTTGGATTGTATAATTTTGTAAACAACTCCTGATATGTAACAGTTTATACACGATGAGCACTTGTATTGTCTAAATTTTGTAATCTAGATTGAACAAATTACCATCCAAACCCAACCTATATGTAAATTGTTGTGATTACTAGTTATGTGTTAGCCGTACATGGTCACATGCCTAATAAGGAAACATGTGTAATATTGTAATGACACGCTACTTACCGGAAGGGTCCATTTTTAGTGATTTGAGTTTTTCTTTATAAGTTATTGTGAGCACTAAATATATAGACAAGAATGAAAGCACACATAACATATTATATATAAATTATTTTCAGTATTTATTGTATATTAGATGTCAACAGACTCACACTTTTGCTAAACTGAAGCCTTATTCTAAGTTTGGAACTTAATTCATCATTCCAATTCAATGAAAGTTACATTGTTGATCTTATCATACCAATGTTACTATAATTGTCTTAAATTGGTTCTCAATATGTTTTTATTGAATTTATCATCATAAAATTTAAATTTACAAAATCTAAGGATCTTACAACATCCACACCGGTCACCCATCCTAGTATCGGGCTCACAAGCAAACTTATTGACTATGTGCTTTATCTCACTTACGTGCATGTCAGGTTCAACTTTCTGACTGGTCACATATCCTGGTATTGGGCAGAGCATGCTTAAATACTAAATTCTTAGTGATGTGCTCCATAAAAAAGAGATGCACCTTGGTTATGCATAGTCCAATCATTCCATTGAAGATTATTTTATCTAAGGTCTCAAATCCTAAGACGCTATATCTATTATTATACTTCCTGGTCTAATCATGATCTAACATTTGCGTTATTATTTCCTACTTCTAAGTCGAGTAGAGTTGCACTCACTAGGCACGACTTTCATACCTAATTGAAAGCTAATGAATACATCATACAAGAGGTACAGAAAACACAAAAAAAACATGATTTTTGACACCTTTTCTTACCACCTCACGTAACACAAGTGATAACATGTCATTTTGTGAACTTTTTACTCTTGTTTTATTTTCATATTAACATCCCTATTATGGATTTCCTGTCTATTTTGATGTCTTTGAACAAAATTGGATTTTACTTATTATCCTTCCTTCATCATAAGTCACGTCTGCGACATCATCTTGACCATAATGGTCCATGGATGTCTCGCCCGGGACAGATCCGATGATCAGCAGTTAGTTGTCGCGACCGTGACGGTACATCAGGAGTTTTAGTGTATACTAATCATGACTGTAGTCATGACCGAGAAGAGACGTCGTGACCACAACGTTTGGTCTCGATCAAGAGGAGGTTTCGTGACCGATTACAGAAGAAGTAACCGCAACACATTCACGACCGAGATATGAGTCGTGACTGTGACAAAGAGTTAAGTCGGTGGGCAATGTCTATAAATACACCCCGATCACACACAAAAAGGGGGGATGATCAAGAGAAATGAAGTGTTGCCCAACCCCAGAGTCATCCTCGTTCATCTCCATTGGTCTTGGATCTCCAAAACCAAAAGACGGAGGAGAGAGAATATAAGGACCCTGCATGGTGGATGACATGCTTGAGCTTGAAGATGACCAAATTGATAGCCCTAGTCGATAGCTTTTGTGAAACCGGTATGGGTTGCTAATCTGACACCATGGGCTAGTGTTGAATCGGGATGACAAGCTGATGGACATATGTTGAGGGTAGCAACCCGATACACACCCTAGAGGAGCTAAACCGATATGTTGAGGGTGCTAGCCTAACATGCCTTGTGGTCGTTAGGCCGAGATGCTATCTTGTGAGCCGGTATGCCTTGAAGTGCCAAACCGAGATGCCCTTGGTTGAGTGAGATGTCGACATGATAATGTCTAACCCGAAACACTTCCAAGTAGGGTTAAACCAACACACCTTGGGGTGGTTAACCCTTGTACCTTGCATAGAGGTAGTTGACATGTTATGGTTGTGACAAGTAGACACTCAATGTCAAGTATCAACCTGACATGCTTGGACTCATGCCAAACCGGTACACCTCTAGTGTAGTGTAAACCAATACACCTCTAGTGTAGTGTAAACCGATACACCTCCAGTGTAGTTAACTTGACACCTTGAGGTATAACATGATATCCTTAGATGAGTTTGCCCTACACACCTTGGTGTGGTCAGGCCAACACATGAAGATGATGAAACCAGGATCCCTCTAGTCATATGAAACTGATACTTTGCGATGGTAGTCATGATACATCTTATTGATGATGGGGTTGTAGGGTATGATAGGATACCCTAAGAGGTGTTTGTATGAGCAACAAGAGAGAAATATTTTCTATGACCTTTAATCTCACAAAGTATTCTATAGTGATAATGGAAATGATGAAGTGAGGTTGGTTGTTGAATCCAACCCTATAAACCCTAATTGACATGAATCTTTATGAGATGGTAGTAATGACAAAGTATCGTCTTTATTGTTATGAGTTTCTAACCTTGTAGGTGTCACAAGTTGATAAGCATAGCTAGATAAGAACTATGGTGTTTATGATATGATTGAATTGGCCTTATGAGGCATGTGAGATGTTGGTATCACAAAAGAGGAGATAAATGGGTCCTATGACCTAATGATGATTTATTGCCTAATATGAGGTGATATTTTCTCAACAATGAAATGAGGGGTTACTACCCCAAAGTATGTGGTCTTTGTGATGAAAAATATGCTGAATGGCAAGCATCAAGTGATAATATGATGAGATCACACCTTATATGCTCAAATATTTTCTGGTAATGTATTATACCCTTATCTTTGTAAAATTTGTTTAAAGTTCATACGTTATAACTTGGTTGATGTTAAAAGACACTTTAATTTTCCTAATTAATCAAGTGAAACAAAATCAGTTTCTGGTGCTTTTTGTGAATCAGTTGTAATGTCTAGTGATCCTTTGGTTAGTGGTTAATCACATTTTGTTTTGAGTAATCTCACTTTATGTGGCGTGAGACGCCACAGAGAAGACCCACCATCCTCTTCGAGAGAGAAGGAGTTTCTATCTTCCACGCCCGTACCCAATCTAGATTTGAAGTACCATTGGTGTATCACCTCCTTCCTTCTTTAGATCTATCATCTTCCTCACGCTATACCTTCTCCCTCTTCATTATTCTTGATGTATCTACAATTTCATAACGTCGTTATGCTGCCCGTTAACATGTATGGCCAAACACTTTACTTGGGTTAGGAGTAGCCACTAAGGCTCTTCCAACATGTATGTACTTACATCTTTTTAAATATACATACTCCTAGCAAAGATTATCTTCATACTCTTGTTCTTAATACTTCACTTGCATGATTAGCTGTCATCCTGTGATGTATGACTGTTAATGCCTCAAAAGAGTAGTATTAACCCTATCTAAGTGTTATGGAGTTGTATGAATGCATGAAAATGTAGGAATGCTAAAGTTAATGGTCATATGGGTTGCTTTGTGATTGTTTGTTTGCCATCTCGAGAGAGACAACCTTATAATCTAGATCTATCCTAAACTCAAGAGAGGAGGGAATATATATATATATATATATATATATATATCTGTGTGTGTGTGTGTGTGTGCGTGTGTGTGTGTGTGTGTGTGATTGCTTGTAATGGTATATAAAAGAGATGTGAGTATTGCATGTTGGTAAGAGACCTTGGTAGGTAAAACCCATCCCAAGTTCCCTTCCAAACTTTTGATTACATCTTTCTTGTTTGATCATATTCCTTTGTTTTAATTACTTACTTTTACTTTTCTTGCTTTGTTTGAAGTAAAATCGTTCCATAAGGAACACCATCTTAATCTACCCTTTTCGTTTGGTGTATTTGAGTCATAGTCTCTATGTTCTTAGCACTTACCTACTTTGTCCATGTGGTTTGACTCCGATCTACTACATAGGACCCCGTATAATAGTTACAGAGGTCTAAATGTCGGGTTAAAAAATAAGAGTCCGATAACTTTAGATCAGTTCCATTTTGCTCCTTTTTAAACGGTTGATTTTGGACGGTCTAACAAGCTCAGAGGGTGCCTCCATTGTAAAATGACAACCACAAGTGTAACCACTTTGATATTTACATGATCATTCAAGTAAGAATGCTCCACGAGATATTGACTGATACGGGTGAGGAGTGAGGACGATATGATAGAAGAAGACAAAGGTTGTTTGTGAGTGGAGGAGTTATAGAATTATTTAATTAGAGGACTACACCAGAGGAGAGAAGAGATGGATGATGACATCATTATTTATTACACTACGTCATGTTGAAAGCAAGGAAATGGCTCTCACAGCACAAAAGAGGAGTTATAGAAATATTTTATTAGAGGACTGTACGAGCTGAGCAGGAGAGACTGGTGACGAATGAATATTAGTTGCAGTACGTCATGTTAAAGTTGTGACACTGCTGCCATCTCAAACGAGTGGTCCAACTCTCATCCTCGCATGCTCGCATATGGATGTGCCTCACATAGGATCGTTACTCTCTCTCTCTCTCTCTCTCTCTCTCTCTCTCTCTCTATATATATATATATATATATATATATATATATATATATATATATATATATATATATATATATATATATATATATATATATATATATATATATATATGAGCACTCTAATAGACTACAAAACTAAACATCTATGACATCTACTACATCAACTAGGTCCTCATTATCGTCATCCTTGAGCTCTTGCTGGCAGTCATCGTCATCATCAGAGGACGCAACAGTGGCAGCAGGTGGAACATCACCTTCATCGCCATCATCAGATCCCTCATCACCATCATCAAAGTCATAACCATCCTTAATATCCTCACCTTCAGCCTCATCCTCAGCATCCTGATCTGCATCTCCTCATCAGCAGGATGTCCAAAAGTATGAGTACTAGGCCATCTGGCATTCTACTCAGGACAATACATGCCACATGCAATAAGTACATTTGTTTGCTCAAAATAGGGAGTAGAAGTCCCATCAAAACCAGTAAGCAGAGTGGAAATGGGGCCAACATGTAGAGACAAAAGAGGAAGAGAACCAGGGGTAGGGATAGGTCCACCATCAATAATAGTAGGGGGTGCAATGGAAGCAGTAGGAGGCAGAGGGTCAGGGTAGAACTGTGTGACGACCCTAATTTCCGTATACTTTCCTTAATGACATTCCTAGATATGCGTGCACTCATATCTAAAGATGTTAAAGGGAAAATACAAGAGATTGTGATAGTCAACTAAATTATGAAAAGGATCCAGATGGTTGTTCACAAGTATCATTAAATAGCCACACAAAATAACATTCATTGAGGATAAAAGTCATACATGTTATTCAATAGAGGGAAATGAATAGTTCTAAGGAATGAAAAATACATAGGAGATAATTCTTCCTATATATCATCTAATGGGAAAAGAAATAACTATCTAAAATAAATAGAGATAAGAAGCAGCAATCTCACTTGCTATCCTCCATGAACAATTATTTAGTAGCTTTCGGTACTTTGAGATGCATTATTTGTTCCTTGTACCTAGAAAATATGAGAAACAAAAATCATCAACACAAGGTTGGTACGTGGTTAAAAGTACAATACTATGATTGCATATTTCAAAATACTTGAAGAAACAAAAGAAAGAAAAGGAAATCATTGTTTAAGGCGGAAAATTAGGTAAACACCTCTTTTAGACATATCATGGGGGTGTCCACTAGAGGGTAGGAGCACTAAGGAACATTTTCTGGCTGTTTGGGGGTGTTGCAAAGGATATTATTTTGAGTTTTGCACCACTTCAACACTTAGAATCACTTTTTTTGCACTTTCTAGACAGTGCATTGGGTCGAGTTTTAATAAATTTGAGTTGACTGATTTCACTATGCGACAGAGCTAATTTAAAGCATTGGTCTAGTTTATATTGGATGAAACTCAACTGAACTTCTTAAATTGGATCAGTCGAGTTCTGTGAATGGTAAACTTGACTGAACTTGAATTTTCTCAAAATTCAACAAGAGAATCAGTCGAGTTTGTCACAGATAAAACTCGTTCGAAAAATTCCCTGTAATGAATTTTAGAATATATCATGAGAGTTATTAAACGTTCGAATGAAGGGCTCCTGATTTTTCCTCATCTTAGTTACAAGTCATTACATCAATACAAATGATTACAAAAATCATCCTAAGGATTTTAGGGTGTTTTCCAAAAAAAGTGCATTTGCATTAATTTTGACTTTAACTTGATCAAGATAAGGCTTATAGAAATGATTCTTTTCATGCACCTAATGCCTGAAATCAATCTCAAGTAGACATATTAGATACATATGAATGGAATGGTTAAGTAATTATCAAAATATGGACAATATGCAACTCTCAGGTCAACATTCTTCCCCTTTTTGACAATGACAAACCATTCCTCAACATATTGAAAAGGATATGAAATTTAAACATTTACCTTTTAGAAGGATGTGAAAGTTAAACCTTTACCTTGTGAATTGTAAGGGGATACATGAATGAATAATGTTAATTGTTTCCCCTCAATTCATGCTTACTTTACCTACATGGATAGTCTTTCCACAATCAACCATGGCACACATATATACTACATGGTCCTTTAGCAAGTCACATAATATTTCAGATAATTGACAAGAAAAGGATCACATAGGCAATAATTTCAATATGGTTGAGCTCGTATCTCCCTTGTGGTACTTGTAGTACATGATGGTCTCTCATATTCTTCTCTCCATTTGTCATTGAAAAAAGGCAGGGGGGTAGAAGAGCTATAAAGCATGGGTCTTGCCCACAAGCACAAATTACACAAGAACCACACATAACATGCACCAAACATAGACAAAACATAGAGAAACAAGCAGTCTAGAGTCATAATCAAAATATGGGATAACATACCAATAACTCATAAGATATAGTAAACAAAAGAGTTAGGGTACATAAGATTAAGATTACAATACCAAACATGTCCTCTCGGAATAAAAGCTACACACCAACAAAAAATGATGAGATGATAAAATAGTATGCCTCAAATATTGTGCCCTAATGTCTAATACATGATAGTATATATATATACATATATATATATATATATATATATATATATATATATATAGAGAGAGAGAGAGAGAGAGAGAGAGAGAGTCAGGCTAGAATACACTCGAGTGTACGGATCGCACTAATACACTCAAGTGTGCTTGCATATCAAGATTATTGTTTATAAAATGTAAACCATTGATCTTCACTGTCATACTATAACTAGGCTACATACAAATTTTGAGCCCATTTGGATGAGTGTATGTCACTCATCCAAGGGCAACAAAATCGACTCGCGAAACTAATTTGAAATGCAAAATTTTTGCAGTCTTCATAACATGATCTATACATATCCAAATGTGCTCAAATTTTGCATATGAGTTGTTCACGAGATGTTTAAGAAGATCAACGGATTATATTTTCAAAAACAATATTGCATCATTAAAAACTACTTGAGTGTATTCTGCTCTAGATACACTCGAGTGTATTCTAGCCTGACTCTATATATATATATATATATATATATATATATATATATATATATCTATATATATATATATATATGAGCACTCTAACAGACTATAGAACTAAACATCTATGACATCTACTACATCAACTAGGTTCTTATCATCATCCTTAACCTCTGGTTGGCAGTCATCGTCATCATCAGAGGGCACAACAGTGGCAGCAGGTGGAACCTCACCTTCATCGCCATCATCAGATCCCTCATCATCATCATCGAAGTCATCAACATCCTCAATATCCTCACCTTCAACCACATCCTCAGAGTCTTGATCTGCATCTCCTCATCAGAAAGATGTCCAAAAGTATGAGTACTAGGCCATCTGGCATTCTGCTCTGGCCCAGACATGCCACATGCAACAAGTACATTTGTTTTCTCAAAATAGGGAGCATAAGTCCCATCAAAACCAGCAACCAGAGTGGCAATGTGGCCAACATGTAGAGCCAAAAGAGGAAGAGCACCAGGGCCAGGGGAAGGTCCACCATCAATAGTAGGGGGTGCAGTGGAAGCAATAGGAGGCGGAGGGTAAGGGTAGAACTATGTGGAGACCCCAATTCCTATATACTTTCCTTAATGACATTCCCAGATATGCGTGGACTCATATCTAAAGATGTTAAAATGGAAAATATAAGAGATTGTGATGGTCAACTAAATTATGAAAAGGATCTAGATGGTTGTTCACAAGTATAATTAAATAGCCACACAAAATAACATTCATTGAGGATAAAAGTCATACATATTATTCAATAGAGGGAAATGAATAGTTCTAAGGAATGAAAAACATGTAGGAGATCATTCTTCCTATACATCATCTAATGGGAAAAAAATAACTATCTAGAAGAAATAGAGATAAGAAGCATCAATCTAGCTAGCTATCCTCCATGAACAATTATTTAGTAGCTTTTGGTACTTTGAGATGCATTATTTGTTCCTTGTACCTAGAAAATATGAGAAACAAAAATCATCAACACAAGTTTGGTACGTGGTTAAAAGTACAATACTATTTGCATATTTCAAAATACTTGAAGAAATAAAAGAAAGAAAAGGAAATCATTATTTAAGGTGGAAAATCAGGTAAACACCTCTTTTAGACATATCATTAGATGCAGTTGTACTACTATTTCTTTTAGCACTTTATCGTACATCCAGTATGGGAAAACTACTTTATCCTACATCTAGCATGGGAAATTCATCATACATCCATACTAGGCAACATATCATACATCCATATTGGGCCATCTCCCATTTGTGCTCACCTTAGTAGCTACAACTCATCAAAAGTTCATTTACGTTCCATTAAGTTTTGGAAAAGCATAAAATACTAGTAATTATCCAATGAAGTATAAGCAAATAGGTTCTCCCAAGGTACATCATATCTTATGCAACCATGGAATACTAGTCTTATACTTAATAAAGACCACATACCTGATTTGATTATATCTAAAATCCAAGGGACTAGAGGAACTGTAAATAGATCACCCTGAAAGGAAGCAAAGACCTAATGTCATTATAGGTTCTCATCATCCCATAGTAGGGTTTTGGTCTCACTAGGGCTTTCATTTAAGGTCTTGGGTTTAGATCACATTATTATAGAGAGGATCTCAGGTTAGGGACTAGGGTTTGGATTTAGATATTTAGGATGGTTAATTTTTCCTTAATCGCCATTATTGAATGAGAGAGAAAAATAATAGACCATTCATGTGGTGTTAGGGAAAATAAGTCCACTGTCATTCAACAACCTATGGTTCTGGTCAGAGGTCACAATATTAGATTGATGTCTCATGGATTTTCATAAATATTGATCCCTAGTTTAATATCCATTTTTCATATGTTAAAATAATTAAAAGAACATTAAAGACACGAAAGGGTACAACAATTTTAGAATTGTCTCTAGGTATAGGTAATAATTTATGTAGGTTCTCCTCATTTTTTTGAGAACACGGGTATTTTATGGGGATTTTTCAGATACTGGAAACAATTATTATGGATTTTATAAGATCAACCAGTCTAGAAAATGGTCAGAGTTTTTAAAAAGAAAATAAAAAAAGAAAAATAAGTTGGGCCTCATGGATCAGAGAAGGGATCTGACTCCGCAGATCCTCTTCCTGACCCACGAGCTTGCTTTGGCTAAGAGGGTCGAGCAAGAAGGTTAAAAGACTATAGTGCCCATTGTGCAAAATAATCGGGCGTGACAGAACATGGTTAGATCGGGGATTTCATTAGCTTGATTGTTTTGCTGCTCGTGCCACGACAACCGCTCACGATGGACGAAGAGGGATGATGGCTAGATGTGGGAAGGAGGTTGTTGGGTTCATGTTGAGGGCTTAGTTGACCTCATGAGGTTGTGCCAAAATTGACTAGCCTAGAAAGGTTGCTAGCGGTCAACTGGAGACAATGTTTTGATCAAAATAGGTGGAGAAGATGAAAAAAAGAATCGAGAGTCTTACTTTCCCTCGGGTTTGAGTGAGGGGTCAAAAAGCTTCGTGTCGAGTTTGTGATGCTCTGTGATCACTTCATACAACTCGAAGGTGTCCTTGACCTCGGTGGCGATGGGGCTCTAGAGTTTGGTTGCAGAGGCTCGTTGACCCAGGCCTCTGGACCTTTGTGGATTCAACAGGTGGTGCACTTCTTCTCACTGAGGTCCCTGGAGCATGGGGTCACAGCTGATTGGAAGGAGGAGGCTCACAGGAGTGAGGGGAGCACTCTTGTTACGACCCACACTCAAATTAACTAGTAAGTATGATAATCACAACATTTATAAGTTAATTAAGTTGGATTAAGTACACAAGAAGCGATTAGTAATTTGATTAACTTATACAAGCTAATTGGCATGTTTTTATGCCTTGAGGTTGTAGAGGATCTCACGCTTGAAAAGTTTCAAAAGAAATCACCTTAATCGGACATTTAAGGCAGGAGTTATGGCATTTTCAAAAACCCTGGACTTAAGATGCAATTTTTACAAAATTCGGGTTATAAACCCTTTCCTTTTCTTTTTTTTCCTTGTCATCTTCATCTGATCAAATAGCACCGCTTGAGCGGCACTGTAGCTGCGCGATAGCAGCAGCCAAAGGATGGCGATTTGGGTGCGATTTTCTTGGCCCTAGCTCTGATCTAGCTTGGCGCCCTTCCACCCTTCTTCCTCCACTCCTCTTCTCTTCCCCTCTCATTTCCCTTGCCCGAGCCTAGGGCGGCGCCCCTTTGCCACTGCGCCAACATCAACTCCGGCAGAGCTGCGGTCAAGCAGCAAGGCACCGGCTAGGGGGCGAATTTGGGCGAGCATCACCATGAAAATGGTCGCCTTGATTCCGTTTTTGAGATCTAAGCGAGATCCTGCAGCTTCCCCACCTACATCATGCCACCTACATCATGAAGCAGCAGGGGCGACACCCCCTATTTGCAGCTGCGGCCAGCTGTTTTGGCTCGGCCAGGAGCTCGATTGAGCAAGCAAGTAGCACCAAACTGCCGCCCCAACTCCGTCCATGAGGTCCTTGCTTGAGTTCGAAGTCCATAGCCATGGCTAGTTGCTAGCCCAGCCCCTCGTTAACCTGTACGTGTGGAAGAAGGTGCTGCTTGCAGCAGTAGGTCCAGACCAAGAACAACTTGGTGTGGGAAACACCGCGATAACGATGCCAATGAGTTCGGCCAAGGATCCCGAATGTGAATCCGTTGTCAACTAGCCACGAGAAGCGACGAATCAGCTGAGCCCTTCTATCTGTGCGTGAAGCAGGTTCGTTAACATAGCTTTTCAAAGGTTGGAGAAGACCCAAAAATCACCCGGAATCTGGCCTTGGACGCAGTTCCGGACAAATCCGGATAGTTCAAATCAATGTGAGTAGGAGTTCATTTAGTTATCATCATTTAACTCCTTAGTTGGAATTTTTTTGGTAAACTATGCATTTTTCGCTGATACTTGGCTTTTGGACAGTATTTGGCGTTACTCGAATTTTATTTCATAAACTGCTTCCTTATGCCGTTATATGATTTAGTTTAGCATCTGATCAGTGTGGATTGAATTAATGAATTTATATTGTTCATTGGAACTTGAAATACGTAATATGATTGATGAAAATGATAGAATTTCCTGTATTACAACTGCAATGTATACGTTGAGCATAAAATGGATATTTAGCATCGAAACTGGATAAGTTGATACTGAGTCATGTTTATAGATGACAAATGATGTTTATGTGTATATGTGGGTAATAGAGATTACCCGGATGCCGAGCATAGTAGCATCCGTAGACTTTTAATTTGCATAGTTCAAACGAAATGAAATGATTAGTAAAATAAATGTGTATGCTTTACGAGTAATTTCAGTAAGATGTGAATAAATATGATAAAGTATTTCAGGTTGAGTATTC
Source organism: Alisma plantago-aquatica (assembly GCA_963693085.1). Taxonomy (NCBI): domain Eukaryota; kingdom Viridiplantae; phylum Streptophyta; class Magnoliopsida; order Alismatales; family Alismataceae; genus Alisma; species Alisma plantago-aquatica. The sequence continues at coordinate 641,123,266 of OY856409.1, read as the reverse complement.
CTTTCAATACAGTATATTTGAATGTTCAGTAATATAAAATCAGTATAGAGACGTGGAATAGATATGAAATATATTTATAGTGAACGAATCTGTTTGCATGAAAGCATAGCTGAGTTATGAGTTATTGCGATATAAGAGAATAGTTGTTGCACTATATTTAGAAATGTTATGAAAGTTGAACTTCTAGTTTCAGCTAGTGAATTGCAGAATTACAGTATATTCCAGTAGTCGAATATGTGAGAGAGAGACAAAATGTTATAAGAGTTTTCTTGTTATAATAAAATGTGTTAGACTTAGATGCCCTGACACCGTAGAACCCCTTTGAGAGGTCTGTGCCTTAGGGGTGAAACGACCTACCTAGCGTGTGTCTAGATGGTCGGTGGCTCGTGTTCAACAATAATCCGTGCGTGTGTCACGGTGGCACGAGGACAGGGAGGCAGTGTTCAACAATAATCTGTGCGTGTGTCACGGTGGCACTGGAGTAAATAGGGGTTATTCAACAATAATCCGTGCGTGTGTCACGGTGGTAACACAGACTCTCCGCCTGTGTGCTCAGGTTAGAGGAGGAGTCTAGAGTACACTCTTTGAGAGTGCAGTGAGGCCCTTGAGCGCCTGAGAGTCCTGACGCAGACCAGGACAACAGTCAGACTTAGTATTTCCCGGGTGTGTCGCTAAGTCTTGTACGGTGGGTTCGTAGTTCGCTACGAGACTTTATATGCAGAGTACACTGCATATGATCAGGGCATAAGTTAAAAGATGATTACTTAGAATTAAGGTAGATTAATATGAAACTTGTGTATGTTCAGATTTAGAATTTATAATACTTGTTCTTTAAATGTTCATTATACTTTTCTGCGATAATTGCACTGTTTAATTAGAACTACTCAGTTTGTTATTTTATTCACATATTCCTGTTAAATGTAAAATTATGGAGTTATTAGATGATGGCTAAGTGAAATATTATTCACTGAGCGAGTAGGCTCATTCCTCTACTCAAACATTTTCAGGTCAGCGATAGTTCCAGGAATCTGAAGGATCTTACCACCCTAGTCAGTAGAAGGTATATATAGTTAGTTAGATAGTGGTCTCTTAGTCCTTTCCCCTCGGTCCTTGGGACATGGTGTGGGTGAGAGAGAGTGTGTATGTGGAATGTGTATAAAGATGTAAATTAACTGTTATGTTTACTTTCTGTTAAAAAATGTTACATGTTGTAAACTCTGTTTACTTACTCTAGCCAGTTTAATTGAAATGCTTCCGCAATAGTTTATTATGTTTTAGTTTACAACAATAATCCGGATATCATTACGATGTTTTAAAAAGAAAAAGTTCTCAGTGATTTGTTTATGTGATAATCCCTCCGTCGCGCCCTAATCTCGTGATTAGTGGTTAGTGTGAGATCGGGGTGTGACATCTTGGTATCAGAGCATAGGTTGAGTATATGAATACTCTAAGTCAAGGTCAGGGGACGATAAGAGACCAATAGGATTAGGATTTAAGTGTCTCCCTTCTAACTGCAATTTTCTAACATGAAGTGTTCTGTTATACTATTGCAGATGGCAGGAAGAGGATGTGGTCACGAGAATCAAGTTGAGAGTTTAAGCTGAGTTATCAGGGATCATTAGGATCAAAAGAGAGTATGATAATTAAGATGGATAAGAAATGATGTGTCTTTAGCTCTGGGAGGTCTGAGTGTTTAGATACCCTGGCCAGGTGTCTGAATACTTAGATTGACCAGTATCAAGCTACTCTGTCTATTCTTCTCTGGATGCCCTGGCCAGGTATGCAGAGGAAGGATAGGCTAGAGAGAAACCCTAGAAATCTTAGGGTTAAGAAACTGAAATTTATGCAGGAGTAAGAGATTAAACATAGGATGTGATGCAACTCTTGCTTTATATTGCTTATTTGATTGGAAATCATTAGAAATGCTCTTATATGTATGGATTTGGATTTTCAGTTTGTAGAATAAATATGATTCTTTTATATTGTTGTGTGTCATGAAGTGATTTAGTTATTGTTTATATTCTTTGTATTAAGTATACCAGAAGTTATGTTTAAATGAGTCTGCTCTAGGTGAATATTCTTTCCACATGTTTAAGATTAATAGGAGTTGGTTAATCCTGAGTAGCTCTTGGCTTCAGGACTACAGGTTCGGCCTGGTCCGGCTGGCAGGATGCGTTACTGGGATCTAATGACTCCTATTAAAAATATAATAAAAGTAGACTCTGGATAATTTAGATCAGTATCATAGTGAGAATGTACATACGCTAAGACGTTGAGATATAAGGGAAATATTAGAACAACTAAGGAGTAGCTGGAACTGATATCGGAAACTTAACGTTGAAGCCTCATATGAGAAATCCTTAGTTGGAAATTAAGGAACATGATATAAGGTTCAGATTAAATTTAATGATTTGTATTATATGAACTCTAAATATGAGAATATGGAAAAGATATGAGAAAAGTACGTAAGGGCTAAGATAGTAAGAATCAACTTTGGAATGGATCATGGAATAGAGTAAAACACTTTTACGTACTTCAAAACAAAGGGAAAATAGAAGAAAAGAGTTAAGTATACAATAATTACATAGAAATAAAGAGTCTTATGTAAATCATAAGACTAGGACAAGAGGCTTAGTTGAATCAAAAGAAATGTTAGAAATGATGACCTTGATTAAAGAATGAGAATTACATGACATAATTGAAAGTATGGAATGCATATTTTTATTATATAGTTTAATACATTCATACATACTACCTCTGGATTTTGAGTCTCTATAGACTAATAAATTAGTTCCTAAAATAAAGAACAAATGCGTAATTTAGAAAACGAATGAATCACATATGATGTATAGCTACCATGGTAGATGCTTCTAAGTGAATGAAATAATGAAACATAATACGCTGATGAAACCCTAGTAGGGTAAATTGAGAATGTAATTTATCTAAATGTCCAAATAAGAGAAAGGAAATTCCAGTGATAAGATAAGGAAGTTTTTAGTAAAATTTATGAGATCCAAGTTTGAATTTCAAACTAAGGAAGTAAAATCACATCACAATAACGTCGTGTTGCTGATAAAGACGAAACTCTAGAATGTTTAGAGTTGTAGTAGTTCAAGGGATGTCACTAGTGATTTGACCTTGAGTACTAGCATCTCTATAAAATAAGATCTTGAGATTTGCATAACGAAAGGTAAGATAACACTAATTAAATCCAGGGTTTAGAAGTAGTTAATCTAAAAGGTAGATAAACAACATGAAAATGACACGGAGAAAATAGTAAGATATAAGTTTGAAATGTAACAAGTGTGTTTTGAACAAAAGGAGAAATACAAAATAAGTGAAGTGTGTTATGAAATAAATTCTGGTAGTAATAACAAGAAGTAAGTACCATAGAATGAGGAGTATTACCTGATACATGATCTGAAGTTAGCTGCTGTAGTTCATGCTCTTAAGTAGATGCCCTCAGCTGGAAGTCGAGTTCAATAGTTGATGCATTCTCTATTGCATGTTTCAAGAGAGACATGCTAGTAGAAATGTGAAAGTTAAACTTAGACTTAGAGGTGACAAAGTAGAGTGGTTTGATTGCATAGATGCAAGTCAAGCCTACTTTTTACGATCAGATCAAGGAACTACAGTAGGGTGATAGTGAGTTACGGCAGATCACGTATGACATGACAAAGGGAAAGAGACCAGAGTTCTGGTTTTCATATGATGATGTGTTATATGAGCATGACAGGTTCTATGTGTCTCGAGATAGTGATTTGAAAGAATAGATTCTTGTGGAGGCACATGCATCAATGTACGCTATGCATCCTGGCAACACTAAGATGTGCAGGAATCTCAAGGAATTGTATGGGTGGCCTGGTATGAAGAGGGATATAGCTGAGTATGTGGTTAGGTGCAGTGTGTCAGCAGGTTAAGGCTGAGCACCAGAAACCTACATGTACTTTGCAATCTCTTCCTATACCAGACTGGAAATGGGAACATATCACAATGGATTTTGTGATAGGGTTACCCAAGACACCTAGAGGTTGTGACTCGATATGGGTGATTGTGGATAGATTGACTAAGTCTGCTCACTTTCTCCCTGTTAAGTCAACCTTTGATGTCCTGAAGTTGGCTAATATATACGTGGATGAAATAGTCAGGTTGCATGGTATCCCAGTTTCAATTATATCGGATAGAGATCTTAAGTTCACATCCAAGTTTGGAATCAGTTACATCGTGCTATGGGCACAAAGTTGAGATTCAGTACAGTTTTTCACCCACAGACGGATGGCCAGTCTGAGAGGACCATTTAGACTCTTGAGGACATGCTGAAAGCATGTGTCATGCATGTTAGTGGAAGTTGGGATGAACACTTGAGCCTTATAGAGTTTGCATACAACAATAATCACCATTCCAGTCTTAGTATGGCCCCATATGAAGCTCTGTATGGAAGAAAGCATAGATCATCCATATGTTGGTATGAGGTAGGTGAAAAGTAGATTCTTGGACCAGGAATAGTGGATTTGACCACTGAAAAGATTGTTGTGATCAGAGAGCAGTTGAAAGCTGCTCAGGATAGGCAGGAGAGTTACGGTGAGAAGAGACGTAGACCTCTTGAGTTTGAGGTTGGTAATGAAGTGTATCTGAAAGTTTCAACATGGAAAGTAGTGTTGAGGTTTGGCAAGAGAGGCAAACAGACTCCTAGGTTTATGGGCCTGTATCCTATCATTGAGAGGATTGGACCTATAGCCTATAGGTTGGAATTGCCATCTGACTTGGCCAATTTACATGATGTGTTTCATGTATCGATGTTGAAGAAGTGTTACCCTGGTACAGTGAAGATAGTAGACCCAGAACCTACACAACTCAGAACAAATGTGTCCTATGTTGAAGGACCAGTACAGATAATTGATCGAAGGATCAAGAAGTTCAAGAATTGCGAGATACCATTAGTGAAAGTTCTGTGGAGGAATCATAACTTAGAGGAAGCTACATGTGGGAGCTTGAATTAGATATGCGTAACAAGTTTCTTTTTCTCTTTTAGGAATTTCAGGACAAAATTCTTATAAGGGAGGGAGATTGTTACGACCCACACTCAAATTAACTAGTAAGTATGATAATCACAACATTTATAAGTTAATTAAGTTGGATTAAGTACACAAGAAGCGATTAGTAATTTGATTAACTTAGACAAGCTAATTGGCATGTTTTTATGCCTTGAGGTTGTAGAGGATGTCACGCTTGAAAAGTTACAAAAGAAATCACCTTAATCGGACATTTGAGGCAGGAGTTATGGCATTTTCAAAAAACCATGGACTTAAGATGCAATTTTTACAAAATTCGGGTTATAAACCCTTTCCTTTTCTTTTTTTTCCCTGTCATCTTCATCCGATCAAATAGCACCGCTTGAGCGGCACTGTAGCTGCGCGATAGCAGCAGCCAAAGGATGGCGATTTGGGCGCGATTTTCTTGGCCCTAGCTCTGATCTAGCTTGGCGCCCTTCCACCCTTCTTCCTCCACTCCTCTTCTCTTCCCCTCTCGTTTCCCTTGCCCGAGCCTAGGGCGGCGCCCCTTTGCCACTGCGCCAACATCAACTCCAGCAGAGCTGCGGTCAAGCAGCAAGGCACCGGCTAGGGGGCGAATTTGGGCGAGCAGCACCATGAAAATGGTCGCCTTGATTCCGTTTTTGAGATCTAAGTGAGATCCTGCAGCTTCCCCACCTGCATCATGCCACCTACATTATGAAGCAGCAGGGGCGACACCCCCTATTTGCAGCTGCGGCCAGCAGTAGCAATGGCTGGCGGCCAGCTGTTTTGGCTCGGCCAGGAGCTCGATTGAGCAAGCAAGCAGCACCAAACTGCCGCCCCAACTCCGTCCATGAGGTCCTTGCTTGAGTTCGAAGTCCATAGCCATGGCTAGTTGCTAGCCCAGCCCCTCGTTAACCTGTACGTGTGGAAGAAGGTGCTGCTTGCAGCAGCAGGTCCGGACCAAGATCAACTTGGTGCGGGAAACACCGCGATAACGATGCCAATGAGTTCGGCCAAGGATCCTGAACGTGAATCGGTTGTCAACTAGCCACGAGAAGCGACGAATCAGCTGAGCCCTTCTATCTGTGCGTGAAGCAGGTTCATTAACATAGCTTTTCAAAGGTTGGAGAAGACCCAAAAATCACCCGGAATCTGGCCTTGGACGCCGTTCCAGACAAATCCAGATAGTTCAAATCAATGTGAGTAGGAGTTCATTTAGTTATCATCATTTAACTCCTTAGTTGGAATTTTTTTGGTAAACTATGCATTTTTCGCTGATACTTGGCTTTTGGACAGTATTTGGCGTTACTCGAATTTTATTTCATAAACTGCTTCCTTATGTCGTTATATGATTTAGTTTAGCATCTGATCAGTGTGGATTGAATTAATGAATTTATATTGTTCATTGGAACTTGAAATACGTAATATGATTGATGAAAATGATAGAATTTCCTGTATTACAACTGCAATGTATACGTTGAGCATAAAATGGATATTTAGCATCGAAACTGGATAAGTTGATACTGAGTCATGTTTATAGATGACAAATGATGTTTATGTGTATATGTGGGTAATAGAGATTACCCGGATGCCGAGCATAGTAGCATCCTTAGACTTTTAATTTGCATAGTTCAAACGAAATGAAATGATTAGTAAAATAAATGTGTATGCTTTACGAGTAATTTCAGTAAGATGCGAATAAATACGATAAAGTATTTCAGGTTGAGTATTCCTTTCAATATAGTATATTTGAATGTTCAGTAATATAAAATCAGTATAGAGACGTGGAATAGATATGAAATCTATTTACAGTGAACGAATCTGTTTGCATGAAAGCATAGCTGAGTTATGAGTTATTGCGATATAAGAGAATAGTTGTTGCACTATATTTAGAAATGTTATGAAAGTTGAACTTCTAGTTTCAGCTAGTGAATTGCAGAATTACAGTATATTCCAGTAGTCGAATATGTGAGAGAGAGACAAAATGTTATAAGAGTTTTCTTGTTATAATAAAATGTGTTAGACTAAGATGCCCTGACACCGTAGAACCCCTTTGAGAGGTCTGTGCCTTAGGGGTGAAACGACCTACCTAGCATGTGTCTAGATGGTCGGTGGATCGTGTTCAACAATAATCCGTGCGTGTGTCACGGTGGCACGAGGACAGAGAGGCAGTGTTCAACAATAATCCGTGCGTGTGTCACGGTGGCACTGGAGTAAATAGGGGTTATTCAACAATAATTCGTGCGTGTGTCACGGTGGTAACCCAGACTCTCCACCTGTGTGCTCAGGTTAGAGGAGGAGTCTAGAGTACACTCTTTGAGAGTGCAGTGAGGCCCTTGAGCGCCTGAGAGTCCTGATGCAGACCAGGACAACAGTCAGACTTAGTATTTCCCGGGTGTGTCGCTAAGTCTTGTACGGTGGGTTCGTAGTTCGCTACGAGACTTTATATGCAGAGTACACTGCATATGATCAGGGCATAAGTTAAAAGATGATTACTTAGAATTAAGGTAGATTAATATGAAACTTGTGTATGTTCAGATTTAGAATTTATAATACTTGTTCTTTAAATGTTCATTATACTTTTCTGCGATAATTGCACTGTTTAATTAGAACTGCTCAGTTTGTTATTTTATTCACATATTCCTGTTAAATGTAAAATTATGGAGTTATTAGATGATGGCTAAGTGAAATATTATTCACTGAGCGAGTAGGCTCATTCCTCTACTCAAACATTTTCAGGTCAGCGACAGTTCCAGGAATCTGAAGGATCTTACCACCCTAGTCAGTAGAAGGTATACATAGTTAGTTAGATAGTGGTCTCTTAGTCCTTTCCCCTCGGTCCTTGGGACATGGCGTGGGTGAGAGAGAGTGTGTATGTGGAATGTGTATAAAGATGTAAATTAACTGTTATGTTTACTTTCTGTTAAAAAATGTTACATGTTGTAAACTCTGTTTACTTACTCTAGCCAGTTTAATTGAAATGCTTCCGCAATAGTTTATTATGTTTTAGTTTACAACAATAATCCGGATATCATTACGAGGTTTTAAAAAGAAAAAGTTCTCAGTGATTTGTTTATGTGATAATCCCTCTGTCGCGCCCTAATCTCGTGATTAGTGGTTAGTGTGAGATCGGGGTGTGACAACTCTAGTCAGGCTAGGTGTGGGTACCTCGGTTAGGGGTGGTGGCGATGCCTTTCGGTGTAATTGGTGGTGCGAGATGATTAAAGGAGGGTCGGCGGTGCTAGATGGGTGATTAAATAAGCATGGGAAGGAGTAGAGGGAAAAGCCCTAAAAATGCCATCATCGCCCAGTGAGAGGGGTGAGGACTCCTCCCTGACCCGAGGGTGTGAGGATGCGTGTGAAATATGGTTGAGTTCACTTCGAAGAAAGGAACTCGTCCTCCAAAAATATCGAGTGGATATGGTGTAGATAATCCTCGGGGTATTGGGGTTGATTCAGCATTAGTTGTTGGAGTAAGCCACGATCTACGGGAGGTAGATGACAAAGCTAGGGTCATTGGATTCCTACTTGATCCATGATCAAAGGGATTAGGCAGCCAAGATGCATGTGTGCATCAAATGACTCGCCCCCTTAGTCAGATGGTATGTGTGACATGAAATGTCACACATTTAATCAATTAAAAACAAGAAAATTAGGTTCCTTGCTAAAAAAAACATTATATGCATCCAATTTCAATTGCCTATAACTCCTTAATGGTTTTATCCAATTGTAATGAAATTTTAGTTGGATCTTCATGATGTCATTATCCAGCCATGTTACAAAATTGAGGGTCAAACTTGAATATTTGTTATATAAATTGACTATGTACCCTAATACATGTATTTCATTTATTGTGAAATTTAGGTTTGGATTTTTATGAAATTGATAATCACTTTTAGTCAAGGGAAAAGGTTGAGGGTATTATTGTAAATAACATATTACAAAATAGAGATAATATAAGTAAAACTCACTCTATCAAATTCTCCCCTCCTTTTAAAGATTTTTCCTCAAAATTCAAGCATCTTGAAATAGATGCAGGTATTTCTGCTTGACCTCAGACTTTATCTCCCAGGTGGCATCAGTCTAATTATGGTGGCTCCAGAGAACTTTCACCATATCTATACATCGATTATAGAGAAAATCCTTTGTCTTGAAATCAAGAATCTTGACTGGGGACTCAGCATAAGACAGGTCATCTTTTAGCTCAAGAGGCTCATGATTCAGAATGTGACTAGGGTCTTTGACATATGGCTTCAGATTTGATACATGAAAGACATTATGCATGACACTATACTGAGGTGGGAAAGTAAGATTATAGGCACATTCACCAACCCTTTCTAGAATCTCAAAGGGTCCCACATAGCCAGGACTGAGCTTCCCCTTGTTCTTGGCCAAAGCTCGAATAGGTCAGATCTTCATAAAGACGTGATCACCTTCTTTGAACTGAAAATCCTATCGGTGAGCATCTACATAAGATTTATATCTATCCTTTTCCTACTTCATCCTCTACCTGATCAGTGCAACTTTGTTGGTATACAACTACATCTCCTTTGATTTCATCATGGTGTGTTCCCCAACGTCATCCTAGTGTAGCGGAGATCTGTACGGTCGGCCATAGAGAGCTTTATCGGGAGGCATCCCGATACTCGCCTGATAGCTATTGTTATATGCAAACTTAGCTAAAGGCAAATAGGGGTCCCATGAGCCTTCATTGTCAAGAACACAACTGTGATGAACCAATATCAAATCAAGCCACCACCAGTAAATAATTGTGGAATAACCATAAGCAGCAGATTAACAAAATCACTAAAACTGAAACCATTTTGCAAAGAGATCCTCTTCCAGGAAACTCTTACTGAAAAAACCAATACTTTATATACATCAGGGTTCACATTGTACCTACATTGTAACATTTCATCTCGAGGATAACATATAATAATTGATTTCTTAAAACATATATTGAAGCAACATAAAACCTCGAGGCATACAAGCCAAAATCTCATATTGTTTATAAAACATTTACGTACTGACTCCAAGGACCTGAGAGTATAGAGACGACACATAGGACTTCTATTTACAAGACACGATAGATAGTGCACTCAACCTGAGCTGTTACTGATGCCCATGTTGTTGTTGTTCTTCCTCTACAGTACTGTCTCTACCCCCTTGTGCATTTCCACCTAAAAAAGTGTGGATCCCACATGGTGAGACAATTGTCCCAGCAAGAGATATAACTCTCCGCCAACAATATTATTATCACAAGTAAGTAGTATAAAACAGAGCAGAGCTTCTTTTATATTAACAAGTAAGATTAATCATTGTTATAAGAAGAACAAAGTAATCTCTTCTCTTAAAGTAATGCAACTATCTATGATAGAGAAATAAATCATCTATTCACTTTACAAGGAATATAAAGAACATGTATAACATCTATCCAATCAAGATGTATAAATGAAGTGTACATCAACCAATGTATTCTGTATTCGATCCTTAAGCAAATACACTACACAGATGATTACATATTTACAATCACACTTATGCCCTAAGGAGATGAGGTATACCACTCATACTCCAACCGACCACTGCTTAGTCGAAATCGGTAACATGCAAGGTCAATGAAAGAGTTGAATTCCAAGACTTCACCCATCTCGGTCAGTACGAGACCACTGGTAGTGACATCACGTGTCAAACTACAACTAGAATGCTAGGGTATAGTGGCATCTTTACAATAGAGATACAGCCATAGCATGCACTTTCTTCAGGGAGATTTCAGTTATCCATCCCCAGATTATAACATTATTGAGTCATGGCATATTTCCATACTCTAAGCCACGGGCTAGTTCACTGTGCCCATTTCTTGAGTCAACGACCGTAGCCGCACTTGAGCCAGGATATGGAATATAGCCAATCCTCAAGATCGTGGACAAAAGGGGACCGACTCATATATGGTCGTCCAAGCTCACGCCACCACATATTCAAAAATATGCAATCTAGGTAATCCCGTGGGAAAAACCTATTTCACCATTCAGCAAATCATGATGCTGATGGATCTATGGCCAGGGCAACTACATTTTATGGTTCCAATGATATATTAAGTGCATTAAAATATTCTTTTAGCATCAAACAAGTTATAAGCATCAATCATAAACAAATGCTACAAAGAAAGGTGTAATACATCTCTCAAGTACTTTCCTAATCTTTGGAACACATTTAGATACATAACACTCGGGATCTAAGTCCCTTATCATCTTATTGGGGATTCTTATCCCTTAATCCTTATCATCATCATGATTATATGATCTGGGTATTCCACTCTTAGTTCATCAATGTACAATGTCACCTCTTATCAGGTAACCATTACCTCTAGGTCCTCAGACCTAGGTATATATCACACTTGTTGCACACATATTTCACATGGCTCACAAGGCCCATTTAAACATCTTGTCAGCTCTCACTAGGCAACAACTATTCACATGGATCACAAGGGCCATTAAACATATTGTCATCTCTCACTAGGCAACAACTAATCACATGGCTCACAAGGACCATTAAACATCTTATCACCTCTCACTAGGCAACAAATATCTTTTAGGTCATCAGACCACATAAACATTATACCTATTATACAATTATTTATCATGTCTCACAAGGCCTATGCAATAAGAGAAATAAAACCTTCTCATTATTAGGGTTAAGGTTTCCCTTTATAGCTGAATAGGGTTTCAAGTTCATATTATCAATCCAAACCCTAATTCATTGCTCCACACATCTGGGAGCATTCATTGATATCATAAGTATTCAATCATACTTATTTATTCTCATCATTTATTATTAAATGATTATCAACACAAAGTATGAGTTTCTCTCTCATCCTCACTAGGATATTGATTACATAATACTTTATTAACTTGGATTAACCCTTTCTCAAGGTATGTTAGCCTCCATTTATCAAAGTGCATTAAATTCATTACATCTTAATGTAACAACTGACATGACACACTTCATGTGTTACTTATCCAAGTACATTGGAGTGTTGAATCACTTTTATCTTCTCAATCGTCTGTTGTACAAGCTCAAGACCAAGAAGTTGATATTCACCTATCTCATACCAACACAACAAAGATCTGCAATGTCTCCCATATAGCGCCTCATACAGTGCCTTGTCGATGTTCCTCTGATAATTATTATTATAAGAAGACTTTAGATTTTTGCAATGACTTTCTGAGTGGTAATGATGCTCCTATAAATGACAAAAATACTTAGAAGTATTTTGGCAAAGGGATTTTAGAATCACGGATGAAAGTAATCAGTTGTGAGATGTTGGAGCAAGCTCACTTGTATATTTTACACAACATAAAAAAGTGAGTGTTTGTATCACTGAACATACCAATTTCATCAAGAAACAATATCCTCGAGCCTATTCAATGTGGCTTGCTAGAGAGCATAACAAGACAATTATTAATTGGTTTGAAGATAAAGTCTTACATCAACTATCTCAAACACCAAATAATATTGCTGAAAATATCAAATGCCTTGCCTTTCAACCAAAAATGAATGTTATGTCTTATGAAGGGTTTGACATAAATAGATTTTCATATTACACAAAGGGCCAGGATGATAAGAGCGTCATCCAAAACAGTGGGGTCACCCTTCAAGCATCTTCATTGTTTTTTTCTAGTGTGAAAGATAAGAATCCACATGAAGTTAAAATGTCATATTACAGTGTCATTGAAGAGATATGGGAGTTTGACTATGTAGATTTTAGAATTCCACTCTTTAAATGTAATTGGGTTGATAACACCAAAGGAGTTATAGTGGATGAATTGGGTTTCACATTAGTGAGTGTGCACCTAGATTACGTCAGTATTGCCGGTAGTAGGTTGAAACCTAGGCCAGAAGGGCATGTTGGATAGCTTATGAGATAAGCATAAAGAGTTATGGATGATCTTGAGTGAATGTAGGTTTCACCCATGTAGGGGTATACATGTGAGCTTGATCCACCCTTTTAGAGAGAGAACCTCTAGTAGTAAGGTTGTTTGTAGGGTTATCTCTAGAGAGAGAGAGCAAGACTCAAGTAAGAAGGTTGGAAGCTTAGACTTTGGGATATAAGTTGAGTATGTTACGACCTAAGTGGATGGTTGTGGTTGCCTCATGCATGATCCTTGGAGGCTTGTGGCATCTGGGTTGTCTTTAGAGGAACCAAACCCTAGAGAAGGAAAGAGACTTCTTAAACTGAGCTATGGATGCTATACGTGTTGACCTTACCTTCTAGGGATAGGAAGAGGAGTTCCTTAGACCCTGAGGAGGTATAGTGTCATGTTAGGAGGCCTCATTCCTAGATGTTTGTCCTGGAGGAAGGCTTAACTCTAAGGTGTTGTTGACGGATAATAGGACGTGCATGATGTACCTCGTACATGCTTGGTTCATTGTTAGAATTTTGAGCATGCAATGGGACAGCTGTTGCATAAGAGGTGAACCTAGGGTTCCTAGATCTAAAGAGGGGAAGTAGTAGTACCTAGTGAACCTGATGCTCATGACGAGATTTGAGTTTCTATAGATTGGAGCATGGCACTCCACATGTTTAAGGGGAAAACGGAATCCCTTAGACTAAGGAATATGTTTGATGAACCACTCACATATAGGTTGGTGACATGGGCATGTATGAGGATGGTCCAATGTTGAGGAATGAGAACAAGTATGACCTACCGTGGAAACCTAGTATGGTTTAGTAGGTGATCTATTTGTTATCTATGTACCTTAGTAGCTTGATAGGACTAAGCATGCTCATGTTGATGTAAATCCTAGATGCGAGGACGTTTGTGACCTTTGTAGTATCCTCCCACCCTGGGAGAGGGACCCTTCTATAAGGGATGTACTATCTTTTGTTGGGTTTGAGGTAACCTAAAGAGGTCTCATAGGATCTTGAGAAGCTATGTGGAGAGTATATAGTATGAGGATGAACCTACAGACCCATAAATAACCATCTCTAAGGGCATGTGGATGTGTTACCATGGAGGTAACCAGTATGGGGCCTGACCGAGGTAGTTGGGTTGCCATGATCCCTATGAGAGGATGTAAGTCAGACCATGAATGTCAAGAGAGATGATGGAAAATTGGGTAAGGATTCAAGTTGGATATGTTCTATGTTAGAATCCTAAGTCTACCCTAGGGTCAGGTAGGGATAAGACCGATGGGAGTTGGAGTTGCCTAATTCCCTAGTTGCACATGACCATAGGGTCGGGAGGTAACAACTAGCATTATCTGAGGGCCATGGGTTAGAAGATTGATCACCTTCATGAACTCATGGGACCCAAAGGGCAGATGAGGAGGGCACATTCTAGATGCATAAGGGAAGAGGGATGACCCCAAAAGTACCGGCATCCTACAGGCCTAGAGGATATGACTAAGGATCGTGTAGTGACCCAAGTGTGTCTGAGACCAGTTCTCCATGAAAGAAAACCTGATGTAGAGATGTTCATGATGTAGAGACGTGTTGCACATTTCAACTTAGATTGGAAGGTGTACCAGCAATGTGGGATGCACCATCTCTACTCTTGGAACGGGAAGAACTTTGTGTTTGAACGGCCGCAAAATGCTTATTTCCTCTTGTTATGGGAGTGAGATATAGGACTGTGTGCATGCCATACACCAAGGATAAAGATGAAGTAAGTGGAAATGTTGCTATGATGTATAAGAATAGAGATAATAGCATACCCTTGTGGAATGTACAATGTGTGGATGGTTTACGAACACCAAGAGAACTAAGGTAGTTATCTTATAAGGATGTTCTTATCATGAGCTATATGAAATTTATGAGTTATATAAGTTTGAGTTGATAACCAAGAGGATGAGCTCTGAGTTTTATTGATAAAGGTAGACCTAAAGTCTGAGATGAGATAATAAGTGGAATACATGGAGGTGTATGTCTTCATTGTTACCTAGCACATAAGGATGAAAGGTGGTAATGGATGCTCTTATAGAGACGTAGTTGCCTAGTGGAAAGGCTGGAAGAGGTGGCTAGGTGAACCCTAAGTTGTGAGATATGTTTGGCTAACACTCAAATGTAACGAGATCCTTTGATCGAGTTAGTGGTTGCTTGGTTAGCCAGCCTAGGTCTTGATGCGATAGAAGGATGGTTGTAGAACCTCAAATGCACTTCTTTGGAAAAGAAGGTGATGAAACCCATGACTAGAGTGTTTTAGGGTTTCTGAGGAATCAACCTTGAAAAATCATGACATGCAGGAGATAGTGATTTTAAGTTCATCATACACCGTGGTACTACTAAGATAGAAAGTTGCAGTAGTACTTTGGATGTCTAAGATGAAGAAGTGTACATGTGGCTTGCCGCCATTCATGCCAGGAGGTGAAGGAAGAACATCAGTAACCCATTGAATTGATATAGAGGATATAGAGTCTCCTAGGGGGAATGGGAGTTCATCACTATGGATGTTGTGGTAAGTCTCCCATGGATCGAGGAAAGTCAAGATGCAATATGGGTTATGGTAGATCGCATTACCTAGATGACATAATCTACGAGAAAGAGAGAGTACTATCAGGAGACAAATCCATTTGAACTACACGTAAGAGAGATGGTTCAACTACACCATGATACGAGTTCAAAGGTTTTTGAGTATGACCTAAAGATTCACATCCATGAGATGGAAGTAGATACATGAAGAACTCAATGTTAGTAAAGAACTCAATGTTAGTAAAGCTTATCACCCCTAACTAATGGTTAGCATGATCCAGACTAGAGGGTTTGATGAGAGCATGTGTGCTCGTTCAAGGTGATGTATGGGGACATTTCTCATCCTATGAAAGTTGTGATGATAGCCACCATATCCAGTATCGGGATGTAATAAGTTTGGTAAGGGAGGTTGTGTTGGTCACCACTTCATGAAGATGATATCGGTGGAAAGACCTTGTGAAGGTCAGATAGACCATAGTGAGTGCAGATGAAATCGCTTTGATCGTGTGATGGTTGAGAAAGCCCAGGGGTGACATGAGTCGTGAGCTGATGTGAAGCAGACTGACATGTAGTTCACTGTGGGAGAATATGTGATATGATAATCTGACCCCTCTGAGCTATAGATGAGAAAGTTGAGTCCCCGATACATGGGTCCATTCGAGATGGATTGGTGGATATGCTTGTGTGTAGCCTTACCCCTTAGGATAATGTGATGTATGATGTGTTCCACAAGTTCCATCTAGAGTACTATGTGAGATACCCGAGCCATGTGTTGAACCATGAACCTATCAAGCTTCGAGAAAGAGGCTGAAATGTCCTGAGTCACCTATGAGGGTACGAGATACTAAGGTGAGATAGAACTCAGATGTAAGAATATAAGATGATGAAGGTTCTTGGGAAGAACCATGGAGATGGTAAAGCCACATGGGATCCATGATGGACATGAGGAAGTCTTATCCTGCTTGTTTGTATGTTTGATGGAATTTTGAGGGCAAAATTTTTGTAAGAGGGGAAGGTTGTTACAACCTCAATTTTACATGGGTTTTCATAATTGAAATGTAATAACTTTATGAATATGGACTTGAATTGAGATGGTTGTATGATTTGCTTCAAAGGATGGATTTCCTTGCAAATCTCCCTTTTGATTGGAATTTTGTAATATCTACTATTTTTTTAATCCAATAATGGATATAAAAGAGGAGAAAAGAAGAAAAGTCCAAATATTAGAAAAGATAAAAGATAATGAATATTAAGTAAAGTACTTATGATAAATATATACAAATCTCTAGAAAGTGGAATTAATGGCCACAATTGAGTAAATTTCGTTTACATATGATTTATAATGGAAGAAAAAGAAAAAGAAGAGAAAAGGAATTTATTCGAATAAAGGAATAAATAAGAAAAGGGATGAAAGATAAAGAAAAGGCTAAGAAATATTCCCAATATGGGATTTCAATCCATTAAGGTTCCTTGAGGTCCAAGGAATTCAAGATAATAATTTAATGGCAAAGGAAAGAGAAAATATGTGAGATATGTATATATTTGAGTGATAACTTGCAACTAAAGAAAAGGACCCAATTTCTTTAGATAATAAACCCAAATTTGGTATGATGATAGATTGAGTCATTAATAAGATTCTCTCAAACTTTGGGATAAAATAGAGCCATGTATTAGGAGTTATGATTTTTCCAAGTTCTCCTAAATAATGAGAATTTATCTTGAAAATTGAATTTTGATTTCCTTTTTGGTTGAGCACAAGAAATAGGGGTTGTTGGATCTTGATCCAACGGGAGCCGCTCATCATCTATTTCCAATGGAACTCGGACTCTGGCTGAGTTTCTGAGGGATCTTTCCCCTCGATTTTCTCACGATCTATCACATGTGCAAACTAGCTAAATTCTTGGTTGAATCTGGGAGGGAGTTCCAAACCTCCTAGACCATACTTTGTCGAGTTCTAGAGGAATCTAGAAGAAACGCCCAAATCACCCAAAGGTGAGGGTGGCGGGCAGGTTGAGAAACCCTAAGAGAGCCCTCCCTAATCCTATAAAGGACCCTCTCTCAATTCCTCATCTCACAACGACCTCGAACGGTTGCCTCACGAGCCCCGACCCCCTCTCTATCTTTGAATTGTCCTTGCTCCGATGAGGGCTCCGCTGTGGCGCCGCCGCGAGTTTGAGTGAAGGAAAGAAGGGGCAAGAGAAGCAACGATCATCAGATTGAGATCCATCGTGGTCCCGCACGTCGATGTGACGATCCAAGGAAGGACCGGCTAAGTTAGCCACGGTGACGGGGGGACATTGGATTTAAAGAGCGGATCACCAGACTACCGATCGAACAGCCATCGTTTTTTTGGTAAATCTTCCTCTCTATTCGAAATTCTAGAAAAAGGCTTTTCCTTGCAAAATTCATAAAAATTGCTAGAAAACTCGGATGACAAAACTTTATATATGAAAGTTGATCAGAAAAATGCGAGGAATCCATTAAAATAGTTTTAGAGCCTAATTCCTCTTGTTGTTCGAAAAGTAGTTAAAGTTGTCAAATTTAATGCATTAATGATTAAGAAAACCCTAATATTGATGTTAATAAGATTGAGAAAGGTATTATGGGTGTTTTTAATCAATATTAACATGTTGATTATAAAAAGGACACATTAGATCCAAAAGGATGATCTTTATGCGTAGTTTGATTAATGTAGGGTTCCATGTACATGAATATGCTTTAATGGGCCTTGAAACCCTAATTTTGGTAATTATGACTCTTAATGGCTTTAA
Organism: Alisma plantago-aquatica; assembly: GCA_963693085.1. Taxonomy (NCBI): domain Eukaryota; kingdom Viridiplantae; phylum Streptophyta; class Magnoliopsida; order Alismatales; family Alismataceae; genus Alisma; species Alisma plantago-aquatica. The sequence continues at coordinate 641,105,012 of OY856409.1, read as the reverse complement.
TTGTTCAAATCCATGAATAAAGTTGAGATATGATGATTCTAAGCTATTTTGAGTATAAAAGTTTCTAATTGTGGATAAATACCCTTAATTTGGTAATTAGGGTTTCCTAGTGGATAAATGTGGAATTAGGGATAAATCGGGTTCATATTTGAACTGGACTATAATGAAATATGAGTTGTCAATTTGAAAGAAACCAAACATGATAATTGGGCTTAATGATCGTGATATAACTTAAAAGGATAAAGATGGTAGTTTTAGTGTAAAAGAGATGTAATAGACTTAATTGACATTCTATTGTTCCTATGATGTTGAGATTAGGGTTTGTGGACTAAAAGAGCATTAAATGTGATAAAATCTTTGTGGAGGCTAAAACCCTAATAAAACTCTAAAGTTGACCTAGAAATCCTAAGGTGGAATCCAAGTCAATTTTGAGAATGTTTTGAATAAAACAATGACACATGGATGTTATGCATTAATTCCAGGATATTGTTGATTGCTTGATTGAATGTTCTTGATTATTGCTTGGACATCAAGTTGCTCTGAATCAAGTATGTGGTTATTTATGGTTAACCACTTTAGTTTCACAAAGATTTCTCAGGTGATTGATCGAATTGAATGCAACCTATCTGCTTGGATGTTCATATACGCAAATTCATAAAGTCACTATGATTATCACAATTATGTTATAAGTGTGTATTCTCGCACCTACATGCCACCCTGATGGAAGTTGCAATGAGGTCAAGCCCAAGAGGGAAGACCAATGGGAACCATGAGAGGTGACCCCAGACACCAAGCTTAGGATAGAAAAGGTGGCCTTATGATATTGCATGACTAATGGGCACCATGAGAGGTGACCCCAGGCACCAAGCTCAGGATGGAGAAGGTGGACTTAAGTCAATTCCAAAAGAGAAACCCTAAGGAGGGTATTCCAGGGTTAGGGCAAAAGTGGTGGCGATTGACACACTAAAAATGTAAATTGAATTGTTAATTAACTTGATTGTGATAATTAGATTGTTAGCCATATATGCAAAATTTTGGTTGTCCCCACATACTAGCATATTCATTTATGGTGACTGACGTTTTGTTTGTCAGTGTTTTAGGTACAATATTGAAAAGGACAAACACTAAAGTGACACATGGTGAAAATAAGAGTTAAAGTGCAATGAGCATTAGTTAGAGTAGACTCCAGTTATGGATTGAAGTTAGATATCCAAGTTTTTGAAAAAGGTATGCAAAGTTTTATTTTATTCCAGCTTTCTAGTATAGTTTTGGTAGAATTTAGTAATTATTATTGATTATTTGTTGAACCATTGATCCAGAAAATTGGGATAACAACTCTGACCTTTTTGTCTCCCTTAATTGGGGGTTATTGGGAGCCGGGGTCATTACAGTTGTTAACGCTACAAGGAACATTAGGGTCCCATTCATTTCAAAATCATGAAATGGTCCATATCATTTTTACATAGGTACAACACAAAAAAGATGTCTCATCATTTCCAGTCCATTGTTGCATAATCTGCATATGGGGTTGACTTGTAGTCCCCAATGCAACATCCAATCTTTCCTTGGGAATATGTTCTTCATGATTCTATAGAGAAGGGTGCTCCATTTGAGGCATTGAAATTTACCCAAAAGAGCTTTGTGCCGTGGTACATACACAACTTTTAAGGTGTTTATCCAAGGTGATGTATGATTAATACAAGAACCATAACCATGTGAATCAACATTATACAAATGTATGGCCTCCACATACATCCTACACATCCCTCTCAAAATCCTATAAGGGTTACTATTCTCCCTGAGGTTGGTAGTATATCCATACCTCATTTTCATCCACCTAGTCCATATGCATTAGGTTATCAGATGAATTTGCCCATGTGCTTCATGACACAAGTGTCCATAATATCTCACAATAAGTGACCTAAAAAGACCACCTATTCTGTAAGGTTTAGCAATGGCTTTCCATGCCACACCATGGCTACCTCTTCCCCAAATTAAGGTAGTAAACATAAATGTAATGGTGTCGAGATAAGAATTTGGGATCTCATAGAGGTCTCCCTAGTACCTAACAAATGCTTTAGGTGACCTCCCTAATGAGGACCAGGTTTCCAACCATGGATATATTTAGGCCCACACGCTTCCCAACGGTGTCCTTTATCTTATCAACACACATCTTAAATTCTTTGAATGTGTCTTTACCTACATCTATAGGGACACCTAAGTACCTAATAGGCCAGATTCTCCTTTTAACACCCACATTTGATTCTTGACCTTCTACTATCAAATGATTTATAAGTGAAGGCACTCAACTTAATCTCATTGATATATAACCCAATAATCTTACTGAGACCAATAAGCATGTTGGCGTTCCTATCCAAGAAAAGGAGTGCATAATCATAGAAGATGGGGTGCGTCAACATTTTGACTCCTTTCACTTTGAAAGTCATGATTCCTCTATTCTTCAACCCCCTTAACGGCATTGGTCAGGCCTTCCATGATCACAACAAAGAGAAGAGGAGAGAGGGGATCTCCCTATCTCAACCCATTAGAACCATGGAACAAACCTTTTATGACTGCATGTATGCTTAATTGGTAAACTAGGGTTTACCTAAATGAATACATGCTTAATTACATTGATCATTGCTTAAACTTGACTAAGTATGGTAGCTCAATTATGATAGGGTGTTAAAACTAGTCAACACTCTAAGTGTGTCTTCATTTTAAATAATTATGGTTTGAGAATTATAAACCCTAGTAGGCTGAAAATCGGGTTTTTTCCCAACATGCCTGTGCTTGGGTGGAATGGGCAAGGTGATCAAAGGGACCGTGAAAATGGGAGTTGTAAGCTTGGGTAGAATGATCATGGTGGTAGAACGGCCTTGTAGGGTTGTTGGTGGCACAGACATTATAGGCCACACAGTCATTTTGGAGAAATAAAAGTGTTGTCTGTCTTTATACTTAAATCTGCTGGAACCAAAGGCACCACAACCATGCTAGGTGGTAGAATCATTGTAGCTTGAACAAATGTTTTGGGGGTCACTAAGGCATTCTGTTCACCAAATGAATATATTGTAGACTACAATATAGCAGTGCATTGTCTGAGTTTTAGTTATCTATTAGTAGAATTGCCTTAAGAAGGCATTCTTCATTGTTTCCCAACTCATGATGTCCCTCCTTGAATCATACCAATCATTGGTGTTATCTTTGAGGGAGAAAGAGAGAAAGGTGAATCTGATGGTGTCATCACTATCCGTTGGAATCCTAAAGGTGGAGCATACTTCAAGAAATGAGTCAAAGTGCTTGTAGGGGTTCTCACTCTCCGAGCCCTAGAAGATGGGCAGGAGCCCAAGAAGACCTAAAGGAATGGAGAATTTCTCCCCTAGTATTTAATCAACCCTGCTAGCAATTAGTGATTCATAGTTGCTAGGCATGAAGCAGTCTTGAAGTGGTTTGTGATTTACATTTTGAATAGATGAAACCCTGCGGACAGAAACACACGGTGGATTCACTTTTGAATTTATAAGGACCTAACTTAACACACTCTCAAAAACCAAAACACTACACCCGCAAGCACACGGGGTTGTGACGTAGTATAGGAGGGCGGCAAGTATAGGGTTGATCCACAGGGGAAAAGGGGGAACTAGAGCTTGGTTAGTTTTTGGTGCTAGGTTCCTACCACGGAGTATAGTGTTGAAGGGCTTAAAGGTTCATTTGATTGTTAAACTAAGTTGAGCAAGAAAGAAAGTAAAGGAAAGCAAACAAGATTAAAACCTAAGTTAACCCTAGACAATTAGTTCTACTAAGAAAGAAAGACAAGGTAAGGCAAGAAAGGGAACAATCTACTCTAAGGAAGGAAAGGAAAGTCTACACTATAATAAGCTAGAAAATAGAGCACAAGAGCAGGTAAAGACCTAAACTAGAAAGAACAAAGGAAGAACAAGGCAAGAAGCTAAGTAAGCAAGTAAAGGACTAACTAAGCTAACACTAACTAAGTAAGAAAGAAATTAGGGTTTTAAAGCAATAAAGGGAGATGTGGGCTATTTGGGGGATGCACTTATCAATTAGGTTGGGGTGACATGTGAAAATAATGATTTCATTTAGATTATCAAACCAAACAACGAGCTAGAGTCTAATGAATTAGCCTAAGCTACTAACTAGCCATGGATATGATAGGTTGTGTATACAAAAAGTAGTCCCTAACACTCCCTACTACCCTTGTGAGGCTCAATTGGGTTAGGGTTTAGGTATAATTCAATTAGAGTCTAAACAAGCCTAGGTTTTTAGGTTATATGATTTTAGGATGATTAGGGGCTGAGGTTAGTAATGGGAGTGGAAGTGAGGTTTTAGGCCTCCCATCACTCAAATTCTAGCCTTGAGAAAGCTCCATGCTAAGCACACCAAATTCATCTAAACTAGCTACTTAGATCTCTCAACTAGGGTTAGCAGAATTGATTAGAATTTGGGAGGATGGTTAGATAGCTAGGGATCCAATAATTGGACCTAGGAGCAAATCCCAAAATTCACACATATGAGCAATTTCCCTAAATTTGTAGGTGATTTCAAGCAAAAACCAACAAGAAATTTAGGTAGAATGAGATAGAAATAGAACATAATCATTAGAAAATGAAATTACAATGTTTACATATCCTTTTCCCCCCAACATGGTATCAAAGTAACATTTTTCACCCCAAACAGCCCACCCAAGGGGCCTAGGTACTCATAGTAATGAAAAATACAAAAAGAAGGGAGAAAGAGGTAGAAGAAGCCATGGATCTCAATGTAGATCAAGAAATCATCCACTTCATCTACTGATGGACGTCCTCCTCTCTCCTCCAAGGTGCAATGGCATGGGATGGTGGTGAAATGGGGGCAAAACACTAGGAAACTAGGGTTTTGGTGGTGGAAATGGTGAAATGGAGTGAAATGGAGGTGGAAATGGAGTGGAATGGCTAAGGGACAAAAATAGGGAGCTAGGAGGTGGTAGAAGGTAGCTAACCTCGTGCTGGAGCCACCACCTAGGTATATATAGGTGTGGGAGAAGCACTAGGTCAAGTAGGGGTAGTATGGGACATGCAGTGCAAAAATAGCAAGGTTTTTTGTGAGTAGCACGGCCGTGGTGGGAGGAGTGAGAATGGTCGTTGTGGATGAAAATGACCAAGGTGAGAAATGGGGAAAAATCATAGGGACTTGGTTTATTTTGTACTGGAGGTGACACGGCCATGGTGGGGCTAGGGTAGCATAGCCGTGATGGCTCAAAATGCACTACCCGTTCTTGGCTCCATGACTGTTCTACCTCTTCTATCACACTGTCGTGCAAGGTGGCATGGTCGTTCTGGGTCATTTTACCATGGCCATTCTGAGTGGCATGGTCGTAGTGATTCTAGCTTTGCTTGGAGATGGCTCTGTTGATTTTCAAGTGTGCTAGCACAACCATTCTGTGGTACCACGGTCGTGCTAGCCTCTGGATCAACAGTTGGACTTATTTCTTTGAATTTTCTTGGACATCATTACTTCAATGGATCTTTGGCCACTAGGGGTAGGTTGAGGGAGCATTGTACTTCACTTTAGGTCACTCCAAGGGTAGAGAAACCCTATGATCACCCATTCTCTCTCTCTCTCTTCCATCAGGTGTGGTCCAAATGCCTGAAAAGTATGCAAATAATGTCCATAAGTGCATTTTATACAAATATGTATATTGAGGGGAATGGAATGTAATCTAATAGGTATAAATGTGATTGAAATGAAATATGACACAAGATGAAGCCCTAAAATGGGGTTGAATCACCACCCCAAACATAAAACATACTTGTCCTCAAATATGCTCCAACTCAATCTCTTTGCAATTTTTCCATAATCAATAAATGAAAAATGTAATGTAAAAGATGATTATTGCTTAATGGGATAAATAATTACTAAGTGCATGCATTCCACCTCTCTCCTCTCTTGATTTCACAAACCAATCATGAAAAGAGAACAAAGCTTATGAACTTCAAATATAGTGCATAAAACACACAAGTTATCCATATTTCTTTCATGTAGTTCTGGGTAGACCGTTTCATGATAGTGTTAATCAAGGATGACTAGGAGTGTTGTTTCATCTTTATGCATTCAACCTTATGTTTCAACACCAAGTGACCCACGTGGTTGTAGAAAGGGCAAAATGAGCTAGGTTTGATGTTTCCTAGCTCAATGGGTATGAAAATGGAAGAAAGAATTGTAGTAAGCTTTTGGAGTTCTTTTACACACTCATTGTAGCATACTAAATCTTAGATTCAATTGCAACATAACCCATTTTCAAGATTTTATTTCCTTCATATCCTTTTTGCCCTTTTCCCTAAATTCTCCTATCTTTTCTATCCTCTTTGGCCTCAATGTTGAGATTGAGCAATACTTAATGGTTGGAACTATATCTACCCACATTTATTTCAATGAATGGGTTTTTGAACAATTATCTTAACTAATGTGTTAGTTAGAGTTTAATAACGCAAAATGGTCATTTATGAGAGACAATTAATAGATTATATTAATATAGAGTTTTATGGCTTTGTGGGACAAGAAATGAAAAATAAGAAATTTTATATCAAAATTTATTAAGAAATGTACTAAACATATTTATTAGGCACTTAGAATACAATTAAATACAAAAATGCGTTCAAGAGGAGAAGTTAATATAAATTTAGACTCCAAACACTTTAAATAGCAAACCCATGAATTTTCAAGTCAATTGGAATTTCTTTACCCTCTTAATTAATTAAAAGAATATGCAAAATATAATATATATGTATATATTTATATTTATATATATATATATATATATAAATATATATACACACACACATATATAATGCCTAATGCATGTGAAAAAGGAAACCTACTTGACTCCTAATTAACATGCCCTTTAAATTTCTTAAAAATTAGATATTAATATTTGTCCCAATTGAATTAGTATTTAAAATTCTAATTACCTAAAGTTTTAAAAATAATATTGACTAAGCATTTTAGTATTTTCCTAATTGCACTCTCCCCTCAACATAATGCAGCATTGTGTTACTTCCTTGATCTCCCTAAATAACATGAGACTCCTCTCAGTATTCTTCTTTTCTGAAATAGGTGATGCCCCATGCCTGTTCATTTTCCTAAATGCAGTGCCTCTCTTCCTCGACTTACTCTAGTCATGGCCTATCACCCGCATTACTTGCGCTGGGTGCAGCTCTTGTAACGGTTGTACGATGGCCATTCTCCCTCTTTTACCTCCTTTTCCTCTCTATCCACCTCTCCTACTTCTGTCCCCCATCCTCGCTTATCTTGAAGCAGTTCTAACTGCTATAAACCCTAGCCTCCCATCCTACCCTCACCCTACATCCAACAGTGGCAACCAATGCCAGGCAGAGTTGAGGATCATTGGGCAGTGTCATCTCTGACCTCCTTTCCTTCTCTTCACCCCCTTCAGGTTCCACTCAGTCTTTGTTGATGCCCCTACAACACCACGCTGACACCATGATGTATGTGGCCATGACATGAATATACGATCTACCGTCAGCCCCTTCTTCTCCCTCCTTGTGGATTTCAAAACTACAAGCAACTTCAAAGAGACAACAACTTGCTGATCTAGCTACCCCTTCTCTCAAGTCTCCAGGCCTCAAGACAACATATCAGTTTAGACATAAGGAACATCCACTAGCCCTCTGCTATGACAACCACCCTAACAGTAGGGTGTCATTAGCCACCAAGTGCAATGTCGTCGACTTCTCTTCTGCAATGTCATCGACTCCTCTCTTGCAACGGTGTCAACTCCTTCTCCTACAGCAAACACCACGATGTTGTGATGTCGTCGTTAATACCTACAACACCACCTGACGATGTGTCATCTAGCAGTAAGGTGTTTTCCCTCCAAAACCTATAACACCTCCACTAAAGGCTTGGAAACCCCTTTAGCATGGTGTCAACCTCTCCACATTGCCAGCAGTCTAAGCTAGTGATCTGACAAGCTAAGATCTGATCTAGTGGAGATAGATCAGAACCAATCGATAATATTATTAGGTATGTTATCCTTCTATTATTTCATTTTGTTGTGAATTCAGTTTACTAGGTGAATGGTAATGATCGAACAACAGTGGCTTAGATAACCATGGTAATACATGTACATTGTAATCAAGTTAACCCTAGGTATATATATAAATACAATTATACATATGAGTATGATCCTATTGTTGATATAATGAACCATACATAGGAAATATTCATAATAGGTCATGTATGTAAGAGTGTAGCTAAAGATGACATCTAAATCTTAATTGATGATCTGTATAGTAGATCTATAACTAAGGAACTATTTTGCAAAATGTGTTCACATTATTATATCATATAGACTTGTATACATCCTATTAATTTATACATGTATCCATGTAGTATAATGGATGTAAGATGAGCATGTTGCCTTATTGTAATATTGATTTTCATGCCTCAACTAACAATAGAAGATTATATATAAGATGAGTTACATTTAATACTACACATAAATTATCAAGAATTTCAATAATCATGTTTCAACAAATCCTAGATACACAAATACATATTTATACAACAGATGGTAATTATAAATAAAAATATAATTATAGAATGCATCTAACTATATTGTCTTCTTATGAATTAAATGGTGAAAAAGATAATAATGTGTAAAAGAATATACTTTTATAAACATATATCTAGATGACATGTTAGTTGGGTCAAAGAATGTGTATATTAGTGAACCTAATAGATATTCATGTGTAATATAGTTACACCAATATACATGGTAATCATGATGTTAGGAATAATATGGATTCACATTATAGAGAAGAGAATGACATCTTTAAACCTATTGGAAGAATATATATTATTATACATATGTATAGAAGTTCATAGACTTGTCTGACTAAAGATGAGTAATTAGAACTCATATAGATATATAAATAATCACATATTCTCTCAACAAAGATTAAAATTATAAACCTAACATAACATTAGATGATTGGGAATAGGGTAAGAATAATATAAAAATATAATAGGAATAAATATGTTCACTTCGACTTGGCTAACATACTAATGTGTTTCTAGGATGAAAAGTTGACTTTGTGGACCAAAGTATACTATTTGAGTTAACCTTTACATGTGAAAAGAGGTATGTGCATTCTAAACCCTAAGTTGGGCATTTTGATATCCAACCCTAATATTTCCAATGAGACATTATCTTAGCCTTTATTTGCTTTATTGCCTTCTTAAGGCACCTTTACTAAAATTATTCTAGGGTGTTGGACCCCACTTGCAAAGTTTTTAATTTCTTAAATCTACCATTGAATTATTCTAGCATGATGATGTAAATGACTAATTAACTAATGTAGTGTACATGGGTACAAACCACCCATAGTGGGAATGTGTTATTTCACCTAGGGGAATGTGACCACTCTCCCCATTTTATATAGATTAGGGTGCTTGGGAATGTGCCTCAGCCCTATGTTAGTTTAATGTAGTCATATTAAATCATGCATGCAACTTTATTATTATTTGATTTAGCAGAATTCTTATTTATTTACTTGCCTCATACTTTTGACCCTCTTAACATAGTAGTTATTTATCATGCAATACTTTACTTTATGTTTGTCCTTATTTTTTTATTTGACACATACTTTTATCTCCTCTTGCTGGGTGATCCCAACCACCTAGGTTTAGGATCAGAGTGCGCAACAGGAGCATGGTGAACTAGCCTAAGACTAGGGAAAGGAGTTCATCCTTCCATCATGGAGTAATTGTTAATTTATTTTATTAGAGAGATATTGATGTAGTTGAGTTTCCCTCTACTTAGATCCTTTATTTGTATAAAGCATGTACACCCTTTTAGGAAAATTTTGATGTACCATGTATGAAATTGAATATAGTCAAAATTTCAACTTGCATTGCTATTCATTGGATTTTGTTTACCATTTTAGAAGAGAGGTGATTTCACTTCTTTACACTCATCTTTTCTTTATTTATATGCTCTTAAATAGGAGCATCTTTTATTTTCTTTTTGCATTTTATTTTTCTTTTTCTTTTTCTTTGTCCTTGGAGTAGATAGGGCATATGGTGATGAGAGTGAAGTGGGAAGATATGAATGTGGCCACCCCAAACTTTTGGAGGTGGTCACGTATGATATGTGTACTTTGGCATCCTTTCAAGAGGCGGAGGGGTAAGAATATGGTGAGTGAAAAGTTGGGTCAAAGAGGGGTCACTAGTGCAATTCTCAACATAAGATCTCCTACATGAAAATTAATCCAACTTTTCATCCAACAATTTCACACCACATGAATGAACAATAAGAAATTGATACTTCTATCAAGTGATTTCATAGGCACTAAGCGTTCATACCTTGCTCAAGTCACAAATCAACCAAAACATTCACAAACACAAGAGAGGTGGTACGCATGTACAAAGTCAAGAATTGATACCATTTAGCAATAAACAATGATAATTCACTTGCATTTGCCAAAGGTCATCATTTTTATCCAAAGAGTGGAGATTCGGTCGAAACACACTTTTAGGCAAGAAATCTCAAATTCGAGCAAAATTGGCCAAAACGAAATTGAAAATTACGCATAAATTGCAAGAAAGTAACTACATGGCATGCAGGTATGCAAAGTAGGTAAATTCTAAACTAAAACAAATGAAAGCAAGAAAACAAAAGTAAATGGCAGGTGAAATGCAAAAGGAGAGTGAAAATGAGATAAGGGCATACCGCCCTACCACCCCAAACTTTACAATCATGTTGTCCTCAGCATGACAGTAAAGTCTAGGAATGATAGGGTAGATGATCATTGTGGTGGTGGTTCTCCTCCCTATGGTGGAGGATGCTAGTAATAGGAACCCCAATAGTCTGACTATGGAGGTGGGTAGTTGTCTTGAAATGCTGACAATGAACTCCACCAATCTTCCCCCCACTGGGGGTTCCTCTGGGACTGGGCATGCTGGAACTGATATAATTGGTTGACCTGATAATGCATCTACTGATGGTCTAACCACATGGCATCATGGGTTCATCAAAAACCCTCATACATCCTCAAAATACCCTCCTGGGTGCTTAGTGTGTGATCTTGAGTGCTCTGGATGCCCTCCAATTATGCATGTATGGTGTACATGTCATATGCGTTCATCGTGGGCTGCTACTGTTGATGTGATGTCTCTGCCTCATGTCGCCTCACCCTATGATTCTCTCGCTCCTCAACTGTCCTCCTCCTCCCGATAGCTTTTTGTGACTCTCCAAGCCCTTCAGGTAGATCTCTAGGCTACTGCTTCCATGTATATCTATGGTTCTCTCTTCCCACCTCCTCAAGATGTTGAGAAAATCTGAAGATGGACCACATCCCTCTAGGAGAGGTGTGGCATGGTAGGGGAGCTCTAGTAAAACCCCTGCATAAGGAGGGTTGACCTGGTAGAAAATATTTTGATCAACCACTGATATCATCGATGAGCGAGTCAAGTAGTATAGATCAACGAGCTTTCCTCCTTCTGTGTTTGTGTATCCATATACATCATGCCCTAGGGCCAAAGCAATGAAAGTTACAATCCCTCCCATAATAAAAGAATTCTTGCTCTTGGACAGGATCGTCTTCATGTAATCAATAATAAGTGACCCCAGATTTACATGCTTTCCCTATACCATCATCCCAACACAAAGTGGTCTTTCTTGGTACAACTACCTTAATTTTTATATCGGGCAAAGATGGTGTTTGCCAAGACCTTTTGAATATATCTTAATATGGGATTGTGAATCAGACTAGTCTTTGATTTATCTGCCACAAAACTTCTTTTCCCTATAAGTCTCTTCCACATTGCACTATAGTTTGCATTGGCTTCTCTATCTATGCTTCCCTAATCAATTGATGTCGCTGCTTCAGGAGTTGGAGTACAAATTTCATTCAAAAAAGATGCAGTGATAAGGTAGGTGCTAATCCCCAAAGTGACACTGGCGGCATCCTATGAGACCTTGTCTAGGGTTGTGAAGAACTATTTTGTAAGCTCTACATAGGTCTCCTGCACTGTGGTCAACACCTCAACTAGCCCTTTATTGCTTTGACTATCAGGTGTTGCATCATGATGCACTTCAGGTGCATCCTCTTGTTGTGCATATGGCATTGCCTCATTTGCATCATCTACCAGTAGCCACTGTCGTGCTCTCAGTTGTGGCTGTGGTTGTGGTGTCGTGGACGTCAAAGGTCGTACAGCTGAAAATGATGGATGACTCACCGAATCTGATGGATGGGATTCTAAGACTGATGGTTGGGTTGCTTCCCTACCTCTGTTGGGTAGTCTGGAGGACTCCTCCATCATGGGATCCACCATTGCCACCACATGGGGTGATTCCCCTTGTGAACTGGAGGATGTTGATGGTGTCATAAGGGAAAGAGGTGTCAATGGAGCCGAGAAAGACGCATTTTTTGGTCAGAGTCCATAGGAAATGACCTCCTTGGTCTTAGATACAACATTCTAAGACATTTACTTCATTTTGGATCAAAATTGCTAGAGAAAATGGGTTTTTACGTTTTCTCCAAAGAACGAGGTTGTTGGGGCGGATTGGAGAGAAATGGGGTGTTTTGTGGATGAAAATGGCTGGAATCTAGAGATTAAGATAGTGGAAATGATGGGTGGTTGATTGGGGATGGATTGGGGGTGATTTGGTGGTGATTTGAGGGTGGTGGAGTGGCTAGGAGGCACTACACATCCGTCATTCATGGATAACGATTGTGGTGCTTACAGAGTTGAAAATAGAACTGATTTGTGATTTTTGCAAAACACTAACTTAAGTGCTAGAGTCAGGCTGCAGCACAGCCATGCTACATGGCATGGCCATGGTGGCTTGGTTTCTGCACAGCTGTGGTAGCCCACACATACGTTCTGAGTGGGTGGCTACACTGTCGTGCTGCCTTACACGGTCATGGTAGGTCTGTTCTTCAATTATTGACGTCTTTGATTTTTCTCAATTCCCTTCTTGATTGTGAAAGCACCACCACGGTCGTTCCATGTAACCACAACTGTGATAAGTACAGTGTAAGTTGTCCCACACCTGAATCTCATCAAAACATCAAATCTTTGATTCAAAATGATTTTTCATGGATCACATTGTCAAAATTTCATCTAATTTTCCTCATTTCACCCTATTTTCACCTATATATCTTAAAACTAAAAAAACTATTAAAAACATGTGTGTGTGTTCTTGGAAAGTGTAGAAACAAAACAAAAGTATCAAAAATGGAAGGTTGGGTGAAAAATTCCCAAACCTAGGTTGGAGGCATCCTACAAGCGCTGAGTTTCATGCCTTCATCTAGGCTTCTTGGAGATTCTTCAATCATTCATCCGTTTGGCATCCTCATGTGCCCATTTTTGCAATATATACATCTCTCATTTGAATTCAACCTATGCTCCTCATCCCTTTGATCACCAAAGTTGTCATCAAATGCTTCATCTTGATCTTCTACTCTCAAATGATCAATTGGACTCTTGAAGTGAGCATATCCAATATCCTCACCTCAAACCCATCGGTTTGAGGACTTGTATATGTTAATCTTTATCTTCATGTCCATGAAAGAGACTATCATTATGCCACTGTGAACATGTATCTCAAAATCAGCTGTAGATAAGAATGGTCTCCCCAAGATGATGGGGATCTTCCTATCGTCTGGCTCCATGTCAAGAACATTAAAATCATCCAGGAACACTGCTCCTTTTTCCTTTTCAATCATCACACATACATCATCCACTCATCCTCTAGGCACTTTGATGGAGCAATCCACCAATTGGAGAGTGCAATGTGCCAGTTTCAACTTGCCTAAACCCAGCTCAACATAGACACTATATGTCATCAAATTCATATTGGATCCCAAATCAAGTAGGTATTTGCCTATGTGATGTCCCCTAATGTATCTAGGTATGATTGGGGTTCTTGGGTCTTTCCTCTTCATAGGGAGTGAGTGATGGAGGATAGAGCTCACTTGTTCAGTCAACTTCACTTTCTTTGGTATCCTCCCTGTTGACCTTCTCTTCACAATGCATAAGCTCTTCAGAAACTTGGCATATGATGGGATTTGCTTGATAGCACACAATAATGGAATATTGACCTTCACTTGACAAAAAACCTCAAGAACGTCAACATTGTACTTTTGTTTCCTCCTTACTTCTGGTGGCTCATCTAATGCTTCAATGAATGGTGGCTCACTTACTTTGGCCTTACTTACATCAACATGAGGTGGAACACTATGGATGTTGGGACTTGCAAATGGAGTATGAGGTGGAGCACATCGTATCCTAAAATCAACAGGATGTATCACAGAATCATCTTCGGCAATCTCAATCATAGTATCACCACTTGGTTGCATTTGCTTTGGTTTATCAACCTTTCTTTGACTTGCGGGCTGCTCAAAAGTTTTCCCACTCCTTGAAATTGTCACAGTGCTTCCTTATTCATGGTGGATAGGGGGAGCTAGTTGTGGCTGTGGAGGAGGTGGAGGTGACACTTGGTGTTGAAATTGAGGTGGAGGGGCAATTGAGGTTGGAAGGTGAGTTATTGAGAAAATGGTGCTGATGGAGGGGGAGGTGTTGTATAAGGCTTGGGATTTCCTTGGAAGTGGTATATGGGTTGCACTTGTATGGGATTTGGACTATAGAAAACTTGTGAAGAGTGCATTGGTCCACTTGCTTCATTGAAACTCAAGATGGGTTTTAAAGACAATTTTTCTTCTTGGAGAGCAATTATGGAAGATAGCTGCTCTATCCTCTTCTCAAGCCTTATCACATTTATTTGTATGTCATCAATGCTCTTTAACCTAGAGAGAACCTCTTTCTCAAACCTTGAGTTTTATCTTAGACTTTATGGTTCTTGGTAGCTATTTGAGTGAGGTGTCTTCTTTTCTTCATCATAGAACTCAATAGAATTGACTAGGTGGCAAGGAACATTTGTCACCTGGTTCTTCATGAAGCTCACCATGTCACCAAGAATCTTCATCACTTGTGGGATCAAGTCATTATGAGTAGAGATGTAATATCAAAGGTATGGCCACCATCATCCATCATGCCAGATTCTTGAACCTTCTGCCAGCTGCTCATACAAGGGACATATCTCCTCGGGTGGCCTAGTCATGAAAACTCCTCCATAAGAAGAATCCATTGAGGTTTGTCCCTTTGGAGATAAACCGAAATAAAAGGACTAAACTAGCTGCCACATATGTATCTCATGGTGTGGGCACTCTCTCAACATCTTATTAAACCTCTCCCATTCATTGTGAAATTGTTCATTGCCCATTTGACTAAAACTTGTCATGTCACGCCGCATTTGTGTTAACCTTGCTACAGAGTAGAATTGCCTTAAGAAGGCATTCTTCATTATTTCCCAACTCATGATTTCCCTCCTTAAATCATACAAACCTTTGGCTTTAACTTTGAGGGAGAAAGGGAACAAGGTCAACTAGATTGTTTCATCACTACTCGTCGACATCCTTAAGGTGGAGCATACTTCAAGAAATGAGTCAAAGTGATTGTATGGGTTCTCACTCTCTGAGCCTTAGAAGATGAGAAAGAGCCCAAGAAGACCTAGAGGAATGGAGAATTACTCCCCTAGAATTTGATCAACCCTGCTAGAAATTGGTGATTTTTAGTTTCTAGGCATGAAGTAGTCTTGAAGTGGCTTGTGAGGTACATTTTGACTTTCCATCTTGTCTTCTCCCGAGTGGCTTGTCACATGCACAAGGCACAACCAAACAAAAGAAAATAAGTTAGCAAACCAATATGCACAAACAATACAAAGAATAAAGAATAAATAATAGCAATGATGAGGGCAGTAGGAAAAGTCAAAGCAAAACTAACTAGCTAGATTGAGCGCCTTTACTCCCCAGCAATAGCACCAGAAAGTTTGGTGCGTTTCTACTACACACTACTCAATTGGAGTTTGAAAAAATGCAACCCCACAGACAGAAACACACGGTGGATTCACTTTTGAATTTATAAGGACCTAACTTAACACACTCTCAAAAACCAAAACACTACACCTACAAGTGCACGGGGTTGTGTCGTAGTATAGGAGGGAGGCAAGTATAGGGTCAATCCATTGGGAGAAAATGGGGCACGAGAGCTAGGTTAGTTTTTGGTGCTAGGTTCCTACTGCGGAGTCTAGGGTTAAAGGGTTTTAAAGTTGATTTAATTATTAAACTAAGTTGATCAAGAAAGCAATTAAAGGAAAGCAAACAAGATTGAAACCTAATTTAACCCTAGACAATTAGTTCTACTAAGAAAGAAAGACAAGGTAAGGCAAGAAAGGGAACAATCTACTTTAAGGCAGGTAAGGAAAGGTCTACACTACATTAAGCTAGAAAATAGAGCAAAAGAGCAAGTAAAGACCTAAACTAGCAAGAACAAAGCAAGAACAAGGCAAGAAGCTAACTAAGCAAGTAAAGGACTAAGTAAGCTAACACTAGCTAAGAAAGAAAGTAATTAGAGTTTTAAAGCAATAAAGGGAGATGTGGGCTTTTTGGGGGATTCACTTATCAACTAGGTTGGGGGTGACGTGAACATAATGATTTCATTTAGATTATCAAACCAAATAATGAGCTAGAGTCTAATGAATTAGCCTAAGCTACTAACTGGCCATGGATATGCTAAGTTGTGCATACAAAAACTAGTCCCTAACACTCCCTACTACCCTTGCGAGTCTCAATTGGGTTAGGGTTTAGGTGTAATTCAATTAGAGTCTAATCAAGCCAATGTTTCTAGGTTAGATGATTTTAGAATGATTAGGGGCTGAGGTTAGTAATGGGAGTGGAAGTGAGGTTTTAGGCCTCCCATCACTCACATTCTGGACTTGAGAAAGCTCCATGCTAAGTAAACCAAATTCATCTAAATAGCTACTTAGATCTCTCAACTAGGGTTAGGAGAATTGATTAGAATGTAGGAAGATGGGTAGCTAGCTAGGGATCTAAGAATTGGACCTAGGAGCAAATCTCAAAATTCACACATATAAGCAATTTCCTTGAATTCCTAGGTGATTTCAAGCACAGACCAACAAGCAATTTATGTAGAATGCGGTAGAAATAGAACATAATCATTGGAAAATGAATTTATAATGTTTACATATCATTTTACCCCGACATGGTATCAAAGTAACATTTTTCACCCCAAATAGCCCACCCAAGGGGCCTAGCTACTCATAGCAATGAAAAATACAAAAAGAAGGGAGAAATAGGTAGAAGAAGCCATGCATCTCGGTGTAGATGCATAAATCCTCCACTTCAGCTGATGTTGGACGTCCTCCTCTCTCCTCTAAGATGCAGTGGCATTGGATGATGGTGGAATGGGGGCAAAATACTAGGAAACTAGGGTTTTGGTGGTGGAAATGGTGAAATGGAGGTGGAAATGGAGTGGAATGGATAAGGGGTAAAAATGTGGATCTAGGTGGTGGTAGAAGGTAGCTAATCTCGTTTTGGAGCCACCACCTATGTATATATAGGTGTGGGGGAAGCACTAGGTCAAGTAGGGGTAGTATGGGAAATGCAGTACAAAAATAGCTAGGTTTTTGTGAGCTGCACGGTCGTGATGGTCACCACGGCCGTGGTGGGAAGGGGTGAGAACAGTCGTGGTGGATGAGAACGATCGAGGTGAGAAATGGAGAAAATGGATGCCTTGGTTTCCTTTTGAGTGTCTTCCCTACAAAGGGCTTTATTCATGGTATTAGAGACATGTTGGGTGGGTAGTTAGGCGGCATTATGACTGTTAGGTCCCTTCACTTGGTTGTAAAGGTTGAAGTAGTAATCAATAGCATGCTTTGACACCTCCTATGCCCTTTAACAACTTGCCTGAATTCATTATGGGCTCATGTATCATCTCTCTCATCTCCTTCTTTTTAATGGAAGCATGGTAGATCTTAGAGTTGCAAACTCGATAAGAGTTTGATGCGATGATTTTGAGTCGCATTTATAGACCTTTTTGCTAGGTGTTTTGTGCTCTAATTAGTCATTTTTATGGATAATATTGCATAATTCACTCATTTCGGTCTTTGCCATTATTTTATGTCAAATCCCCTTTGTTTTACTATTTTGAGCATTATTTATCATATTATCATAATTTGTGTGGATTTACTTGGTCTTGTTTTGGAATTTCAGGAAAAACAAGTATCTGCTTCCGTCGATACCATCGACGAAAGTGGATACCATCGACGGAAGTCGATACCATCGACCAAGCCACAGATTGCCAGCTGAGAGGAGCAGCACAGAGTCGATACCATCGACACTCAAGTCGATGGTATTGAGATCCCTTCAGATTGCTCGCGAGGAATCTGTCGATACCATCGACCCAAGTCGATCCCATCGACACATTGAGGCTACAACGTCGCTAAACGACAACAACCGACGCTAAAGAGAGTCGATACCATCGACCCAAGTCGATGGTATCGAGATGACACAGGCACTCAGACGAAAAGAAAAAGAAAGCGACCGCTAATACGCTGGGTCAATACCATCGACCCGCGTCGATGGTATCGACGCCGGCGGATATGCGTTGGATTCATTTTGATTTCGATCAGACGGCTAGAGTTATTTGACGACCTAATTAGGGACTTATACCTAATGACGGCCGCCAACACGAGGAGGGGATCTGATTTTGCATTGCACGAGTGCCGAGGAAGGAGAAAAAGGAGAACGGAGGCCAGAAGCTCATCTCGGGTGATTCGGACGCTGTCGAAGACGAATTCCACCACCGACAGGCGGGGAAGCTCGTATTCTACGCCAAGGATCTACCGGTTCTTCTCCGTTCAGGGGTTTTCCCACTTGTTTCACGTTTTTCTTATGAATTCCCCTATTTCTACCATGTATTCGTGTGAGATGAACATGAGAGGCTAAAACCCTCCATCTTTAGGACCGGGAGTAGCCCGGGAATGCATTGTATGACAATTTTATATTGATAATTCATATTTTCTCTCTTAAATCCGTGGTATAGTTTCGTTTTCTCCATATATATTGTTATGCTTGATCACCATAATAATAACTTAATGCCCTTAATCACTTCGACAGAAGGATTAACGGTTGAAAAGAGACGAAATCTACATTAATCAATAAAACCCTTGACAAAGGAGTTATAAAATTAATGGTTGGAACTGAGAGATCGTTTATAATGCGCTTAGTTTAGGGGAATGATTACTACGATGGTGGAATCAACCTAAATCTAAGTAGTGAATTACACCACGACAGTGGGTAATTCTGTTTTCAGGCCACTATCCGGATAGAGAGAGAAGAGTGAGGTATTATATAAAACCTAATACAATGTTGACCCACGGCGAAACCGCAATCCTAAAGATATCCTTTTGAATTGATTAAATTAACCTTTAATCAATTGTTTTCTTTGTTTCATTTTATTTTCTTTTAATTTCGACAACAAACCTTACTTTGTTATTTGGCCTAGCTAATTGCGATTAGTTAGTAGAAGTCTCCAATAATTCACGTGTCCCTGAGTTCGACTCGGGCCTCACAACGGCCTATATTACTCGACGCTTATACTTGCGTTTAAGCGTGTAGTAAAATACACGTCAAGTTTTTGGCGCCGTTGCCGGGGACACGGCGAATTATTGGCACTTTGAGTGCTAAGAGCGGCCACTCTAGGCCACATTTTTTTTATTTATTATGAAACAATTTTAAATATTTTTAAATTTCTCTATAATTGTGTTTACTCGTTCAAAGCATAGTACTGAACCTCGATTTTCTTATTTCAAGTACTTTGCATGGTGCATACACGTAGTGCAGACTACGCAAATCGCACACCTGAGGTTCCACCTCCGGGACCAGAGGACGAGGATTACTACGAGCAAGATCACCAAAGCGACATAGATTCTGAATCTGAGCAAGAGAAAGCAGAAGAAATGGCCGAACCATAGACGATATGGGAGAAGATCAAAGCGTCTTCTTCATCAGCTTCAAAGGGGCCTATCAAGAAACAGGCGGTCAACATACCAACATATAAGATCGATCCAGCGTTGATCAACTTGGTAAAATCAAATGCATTTCATGGATTGAAGAATGAGGACCCAGTGGCACACATCAGCCAGTTCGTGGAGAACTGTGACATGGTGAAGATCGATCGATTTCCATAAGATGCTTTGTACCTCAAGCTATTCCCAAGTTCCTTGGCAGGAGCAGCAAGAGAGTGGCTCCATAACCTCGATGATGAATTTGTTCAGTCTTGGGATCATATGGTGGAAGTTTTCTTCGAGAGGTTTTCCCCCCCTGAGAAGACCAACGACATGATTAGAAAGATTCACAATTTCACCCAACAGGCGGGTGAAACTTATTCTGAGACCTGGGAGCAATTCCAGGTTATGTTGAGGAGGTGCCCACATCATGGGCTGGACAGGGAAACACAAGTGAAAATCTTTTATTTTGCTCTCTCCGAGCACGATAGAAGTAATCTTGATTCAGCCGGATCCGGATTCTTTCTGAATAATACGGATACCAGATGTTGGGAGATACTAAAGAACATGGCTAGGAAACAGTCATGGGGCGACAGAGGTGTAGTGGAACAGGTCAAGGCTGCTGGTGAATCTAGAATAGTTAGGGAGCTGAACGATAAGTTAGATCCTCTAGCCAAGAAGCTACTAACTAAGGAGGATGCATCTAACGATGAGGAGGCCCAAGAGAAATTCATGCAACAACAGGGCTACAGGAACAATGACTATGCATGGAGGAAAGATAAAAAGTTTTCATGGAAGGATCCAAATAATTTTCTGCAGGATCCGGATGCCAAGCCACAACCAAGAGTCGAGGATAAGAACACTGAACTACTGAGTCAAATGGTAGAGCAAAACCAAGAGATGATGGCCATGTTTGGTAAGCAATTGCAATCTCAAGGTGATATTCTAACCAAGTTTGGGCAGACGCTGCAAAGCCATGGAGCACAAATGCGGGCATTAGAGACCACCGTGGCACAGATTTCGAGTGAAGTGGCGGCCATCAAGCACGCCAATCAACAAAAACCAGCTGAGAATGCAAATGTGGCTCAAGCACACCATCAGGTCAAGTATATGTCTGTGGTAAGAAATGAGGAATCTCAGGTGCAAGAAGTTGTAGAAGAAAGAAAAATGATTTTCAATGTGAATGCAACACCGGCGATACCATATCCACGCACGTACTATGGATTGCCGGGCGGAAACCCTTTCTTCAGAAAATCACAAAGAGTTGTGAATATTGTATCTCCACCTAGGCAGGAAGAACAAGTGCAAGTTGTTTGTGCACATGTGGAGACATCTAAGGTGAGAGAGGAACCACAACAAGCTGCTACTATTGAGGATGTCTCGCCAAAGCCCACGTCGGAGGGAGTGATTGAAGCAAGCTTAGGGGAGGTACCCTCGAAAAGCTCATATGTGCCACCTCACAGGCGTGTTGATGCAGCAGATGTTTCAAATTCGATCAATACTAAGACAAAGAAAGAGCATCGTCATTTTAAGAAATTCCTGGAGATATTCCGAAAACTCCACATCAATATTCCATTAGTGGAGATGATCGAGAAGGTGCCCGCCTATGGGAAGTTCATCAAGGAAATCATCAATAAGAAGAGGCGGATAAAAGACGATGATATTTGTCTGATGAATGAGACGGTGAGCTCTATGATTCACGGGAGTTCACCAAAGAAGAGAAAAGACCCAAGAGGTTTTTACATACCGTGCTCAATAGGTGGTCAACATTTTCCTAAAGCGCAATGTGATTCTGGCGCTAGCATAAATCTCATGCCTTTGGCGACATTTCAAAAGCTGGGGTTAAAAGAGATAAAGAGGTCAGCCGCAACAATTGAATTGGCATATGGGTCTACTGTGAGACCCTATGGAGTATGTGAAGATGTTCTAGTCAAAGTGGATAGATTCATATTTCCGGTGGACTTTGTCGTCATGGATATGCCACCACTCCAAAGCTGTGAAATTCTTCTAGGAAGACCGTTTCAAGCAACAGCGGACGTCGTGACTGCCTTAGGGAGAGGTACTTTGTCATTGGGAATTGGAGGAGATCGAGTTGAATTCAAATTACCGCATGATCCTCTAAGCACAGTCTCCAATGTGAAAAGATGATGAGCTTCATACCGTCTAGCCTAAGACGTTAAAGAAGGGCGCTTGTTGGGAGGCAACCCAACCATTGGTACATTAGGATAGTTTAGTTATAGTCGTAGATTGCTTTTATTTCGTTTAATTTTAGTGTAAAGAAGATACCTTGATCCATTTGTTCAATGTGCAGGCACAGGCAGGGTCGATACCATCGATACACTGGTCGATGGTATCGACATGGGTTCAGGTTGACAGCTGCAAAAATCGCACTGAGTCGATACTATCGACGCCACCGTCGATGGTATCGACATACCTACAGGCAGGTCGCAATAAAAATGTCGATGGTATCGACTTACCAGTCGATACCATCGAGTTCTCTGGAGAAGTTCAGAAGATTTTTGCTCAGTCAACTCGATACCATCGACGGCCTCGTCGATGGTATCGACATGATCACAGGTTGAATTGAAGAAGTGGCGGTGTCGCAATAAAAGCAAGTCGATACCATCGACCCTCGTCGATGGTATCGACATCCATGTCACCGATCGGAGCCAAGGCATCGACGACGATTGCGAGTCCACGTCAGCGATCCGGGTGTTGCGTCGATACTATCGACTTCCGTCGATGGTATCGACAGGTCAGCAATCCGGGTTTCCCGATCCAGCAAACGTCAGTCGTCGATACTCGCGAGGGAGGCGGATAGCATCGAGACGTGTCGATACCATCGACCCGCGTCGATGGTATCGACGGGTCGATAGTAGCGCCGGCCAAGTGTATTGAAGGAGACTTGCAACGTCATTTGACGTCACACCTTCAGAGCAAACGTCCTCCTTTGCACCGAGCACTCCTCCGAGCCCTCCAAGACTGAAGAGCAGCGACAGCGAGCAGGGAGCTTCACCGAGCGGAGAATCACTTCTCCATCTTCCCCGAGCTCTCTTCTTCTAATCCCATCTTTCTTGCAACAATGGTGCACGCTATTGGATCATCGTCCTCGAGCGCGAATCCCATGGAGATCGTGGAGTTTGTTCCACCCCCTACTGCTTCAGTCTCACGCCCGCGCTTGATTCACCCTTCCGCAGAGGTGAGGAAGGTCTATGAGGAAATCATGAAGCGGAAGATCGAGCCGACCCGGTATGTGGACCGGGGAATGATCTGTGTTCTTGGATTCGAGGCCAACTTGGCCTATGTGCTGAAGGGTCAAGCACGCCACACCAGCATAAGGCCAGGCAAGTTGGAGCGCCATGCGGATGGGCAGCCGTTCTTCGGCGAATGGCCCACCTACAAGGAATTGGTGGCGGAGTTTATGGCGTCCCTCGACGTCTGCGTCGTACCCAATGACGTGGTGGCGTCGGACCGTGAGTGGATCAAGGGGAGGGTGTCCTTCCGGCTGTTCAACATCAACTACAACATCACTCTTCAGCAGTTCAACAACATGTTTAACTGGAACCACTCCCAACATGATCACCGACGCCCAGATTCCCGCACCGACTACGACAAGATCTTCGCCGAGCTAGTCACAGTGCCGGCGGGAAAGACAGTGAGCTACCATAATGCTGCGGTAGCGGACTTCGAGCATCCCTTCATCCGGGTCTTACACCGGATGTTGAGCCTTACGTTCTTTGCTCGGAGCGATTTAGCATTGAGCAAGTTTCAGGAGAGCGATCTTTTCTTCCTCTACATGCTCCTGAAGCGACAAGAATGCAACTGGGGTGCGTTCTTTCTGTAGCGCGTCCTGGCGGTGAAGAGGAGTACAAGGAAGGCTCCGATCCATTTTGGTCGGCTCATCACCAAATTGGAGATGTACCTGGGGCTGAATTTACAGTCCATGACTCCGATTTCCACGAGGAGTAAGGTGAACGTGCAGCATCTGCACCGTTCAAACCTTATCCTTCTCCGGGATGGGTTGGCGTACGCACACTGCCACGTCAACCACGCTTACCAGGAATGCGCACTGCCGGATGCCGTCTTCCACATCGAGGGAGCCCAACACTTCCGGTGGCCGATCATAGCCGTCAAGTCTGATGAAGAAGAAGGCGGTAACGATGACCAAGAAGGCGAGGCTGAGGAGGACGAGGAGGCTTTCACACCTCTCCGCGCACGAGTAGCACCACGGAAGCACCCTAGGATGCATCCGGGTGCGTCTTCATCATCACAGCCCCCTTCGCCATCACCACAACCCTCACAGCCAGGCGAGGATCCCTACTCAATGCAGGGAATGTACACGATGCTGCAGGACATACATCAGACACAGCAGCAGCATCTAGAAATGTATACCGGTATTCAGGATACTACGAACCGGTTACTTGACAACCAAAGGGCGATGTTCGAGAATGAACGTCTCCTCCTCGACAACCAACAGCAGATACACAATCAGTTGCAAAGGATGGAAATGCAACAGGAGCCCTTTTACGACCATTACTGGAGTCAGAGCTACTTTGGAGTCTATCCACAGCCTCCGCCGAGGACCCATTACGATCTGAGCTTCCAGGGGGAGTATCCTTCTTGGGATCCTACGGCCCCACAGTACCCGCCTCCGCCTCCACAAGAATGATCCGGGTATCTCTGTTCCACTCTTAAGTTTGTTTTTTACTATGAGGCCATAGTCGAATTCAAGCTTAGGGGGGTAGCTGGAACAGCTCTATCTTTTCTTTTGTTATTTTAGTTGTTACTTGCTATTTGTTTCTTGCATTTTTAGTTTTTGTTTAGGATCCACATCTATCTAGTGTAATTGTGGATGTCGTAAAAGTTGTCATCTTGCTGTGTATTCATGGGAAATTTAAGGGAATTTTAAAATTTTTGTGTCTTTTGGTTAGCTTGACTTGGTTGTCCTTGGGGAACTTTTCCTATGAAAATGATTGATTATGTCAACTTTAAAACAATATGTCACACCTATACTCCCTTTGACTCATGAAAAGTGGATAGTAACGGTTGTTTGAGCCTAACCTAACCAAATGGTAATGAGACCTTAATTGGATATAAGAGAGAGAACCCTTTGAATCACTACACATGTCAGTAGGGAGAGACACATAATACCCTTCTAAGGTTCAGTCATCTAATCGTGTGATCATTCCACTTCATTTTTCCATAATCCACCTAAGAATTGGAAGTAAAGTACAGTTTTAATTCCTTCTTGTGTGCATAGCATTTAGATAGGAATTGCATTGATATTTTCCATACTTTTGCATAAAAAGAGAAAAATATAGGGATTCACGCACATTACCTTTAGGTGCATGCCATGTAGTTGCACTCATGACTTTCATGATTATCAGGCATAAAGTACACCATGTATCCCAATTTTTCCTCAAAAGTGATCTAAACTGTTCCATACCTTCGAAATATTGCAAAGACTTCCAATCATGAAGAAAACAGCCCAATACATGTATCTCTAAGCAAATTATGGATATGTGGGCTATAAAAGAAAGGAAAAAAAAAGAGAATTTAGAAGGAAATGGAACAAGAGGGAGAAAGGAACATGATATCACTCGCATTATAGGAAAATTGAGTACATGATGTGGCGTCAGTAGATTTTCATCTCATTTTGAGATGGAAGGTTAGTGCATGCATCATTTCACCCAAATTAGGCATTAGGGCATTTTTATTGTGCATTTGCATCACGTAGGACATTTTGTTTTATGCATATTGAAACTGTGCAATACTTCCAAGTTCTTCCATGAACCACCCATTCCATCCACCCGTTGCTCGGATTGGTAGGCTACCGTGAATTTCTCCTCACTAATGATTATCAGGAGAACTGTGTCCATGTAGATGGTAGTTAGGGCGAGCAATGTAGTGTAGGCGATCACAAGATGCACCAATGCTGAATCGGCGAATTTTATTATGTTAACTGCCTTATGTGATAGTGTTCATCGGTTTGAAGGATAATTTCTATTATTGATGATTATTGTCCCCTTTAGGGTAATTACTGTTCTGTGGTTAGAGAAGGCCGGTTTGAAAACGTTCAGTGGGAGTCACATGGGATGTTGGGTTGGTGTATTGATTTTTAGTTGACATCTGCAATTCTATTCTAAGGATTAGTTGCTCGAGGGCGAGCAATGTTCAAGCTTAGGGGAGTTTGATGCGATGATTTTGAGTCGCATTTATAGACCTTTTTGCAGGTGTTTTGTGCTCTAATTAGTCATTTTTATGGATAATATTGCATAATTCACTCATTTCGGTCTTTGCCATTATTTTATGTCAAATCCCCTTTGTTTTACTATTTTGAGCATTATTTATCATATTATCATAATTTGTGTGGATTTACTTGGTCTTGTTTTGGAATTTCAGGAAAAACAAGTATCTGCTTCCGTCGATACCATCGACGGAAGTCGATACCATCGACCAAGCCACAGATTTCCAGTCGAGAGGAGCAGCACAGAGTCGATACCATCGACACTCAATTCGATGGTATCGAGATCCCTTCAGATTGCTGGCGAGGAATCCGTCGATACCATCGACCCAAGTCGATGCCATCGACACATTGAGGCTACAGCGTCGCTAAACGACAACAACCGACACTAAAGAGAGTCGATACCATCGACCCAAGTCGATGGTATCGAGATGACACAGGCACTCAGACGAAAAGAAAAAGAAAGCGGCCGCTAATACGCTGGGTCGATACCATCGACCCGCGTCGATGGTATCGACGCCGGCGGATATGCGTTGGATTCGTTTTGATTTCGATCGGACGGCTGGAGTTATTTGACGACCTAATTAGGTACTTATACCTAATGACGGCCGCCGACACGAGGAGGGGATCTGATTTTGCATTGCACAAGTGCCGAGGAAGGAGAAAAAGGAGAACGGAGGCCAGAAGCTCATCCCGGGTGATTCGGACGCTGCCGAAGACGAATTCCACCACCGACAGGCGGGGAAGCTCGTATTCTACACCAAGGATCTACCGGTTCTTCTCCGTTCAGGGGTTTTCCCACTTGTTTCACATTTTTCTTATGAATTCCCCTATTTCTACCATGTATTCGTGTGAGATGAACATGAGAGGCTAAAACCCTCCATCTTTAGGACCGGGAGTAGCCCGGGAATGCATTGTATGACAATTTTATATTGATAATTCATATTTTCTCTCTTAAATCCGTGGTATAGTTTCATTTTCTCCATATATATTGTTATGCTTGATCACCATAATAATAACTTAATGCCCTTAATCACTTCGACAGAAGGATTAACGGTTGAAAAGAGACGAAATCTACATTAATCAATAAAACCCTTGACAAAGGAGTTGTAAAATTAATGGTGGGAACTGAGAGATCGTTTATAATGCGCTTAGTTTAGGGGAATGATTACTACGACGGTAGAATCAACCTAAACCTAAGTAGTGAATTACACCACGACAGTGGGTAATTCTGTTTTTGGCCACTACCCGGATAGAGAGAGAAGAGTGAGGTATTATATAAAACCTAATACAATGTTAACCCGCGGCGAAACCGCAATCCTAAAGATATCCTTTTGAATTGATTAAATTAACCTTTAATCAATTGTTTTCTTTGTTTCATTTTATTTTCTTTTAATTTCGACAACAAACCTTACTTTGTTATTCGGACTAGCTGATTGCGATTAGTTAGTAGAAGTCTCCAATAATTCACGTGTCCCTGAGTTCGACTCGGGCCTCACAAAGGCCTATATTACTCGACGCGTATACTTGCGTTTAAGCGCGTAGTAAAATACACGTCAGGGTCGTTCGGCCGTGCTCTTTCAAAAAACGGGTACTTCCATGTATAAAGAGGTAGACAATGGTATTTGGAGCAGCCGACCCTGGGTGGAACGGCCATGAAATAGCTGTAAATTGGCAGCGACCCACCAAGAAAGAAACTAGGATGGAGCTTGGATGCGGCAGTTTTGAAATCCGCCATATTTCACGTACTTTGTGAGTTCTGCATTTCTGTGTATTAAATACATGTGCTTCTCCGTGAGATCCAGTTAAGAGTGTGTTTTTGCATATAAATTACCGACATTCCAAAAGACGGAACCCAAACTAGGCCTAAGTATTCCACTTCATCTAGCTCCTTTGCTAGTATTACATATATTGAGCCTTCTCCAACTGCAAGAGGTGAGCTTCTTCCATCCTTTCATCTTAATGACCTATATGTCGAGGGGGTTGTGTCTGACTCTCATCGCTACAATCTCTTAGCTTGCTTTGGTACTCCTAACTAGGTTAGGAAGGTTCAACTTCTCCTTAGACCACTTCTTGTGCGCTTGCTTGGTGTACTTAATTTTCTTTAGCACTAAGAATAGGGGTTGCCTTGTACTTTCCTTTGCCAGCTTTCCTCAATAGTCTATTTGAAGCCCGAGCAGTAACACTATAGCTTCAAGAATTTGAAGGGTCTTTGGAGTTTGAATGGAGGTGGTAAGGTCCAACCTCATCCATGCATGGTCACTAAAAGGGTCAGCATCCACCTCAGGACCTCATTAGGAAAAGTATTAAGCCATTGGTCGTTTATCATACCCCTAACCAGTTGATTGACGATGCAGAAGCTAGGGTCTTATTTATTGGAGCAGGTAGTGTCTCCTCCAACCACTAGTACATAACCATCCTTTAGCGTCGGTTATTTAAGGCCTTTAGTGTCGGTTTCTATGTGACACATATGTGGGCGTCGCTAAAAGCCCAACCGTTACGCGTCGGTTCTCAAACCGACGCCACAACCCTTCGCGCGCCACAGAAAACGTGCCGAAAACACGCCAACAGGGGGTATAGGCATCGGTTATAAGCTTAGAAACTGATGCCATATACCTTCACGCCACAGAAAGGGTGCCATCTGGGGCACTATCTGCGTCGGTTTATTAGTGATTACCGACGCCATATCACCCGCTGCCACGGTCATGCTGACCAGCACGGCTGTGGTGTCTGGCCTCTAGGGAAATCGACGTCGGTTACTAGTAGGGAAACCGACACTGTAAACATATGTCGTCAGTTGTATACAAATATCCGACGCCTATTTTATGTCTGGTTCGCTGACACGGCCGTACTGGCCAGCACGGCCGTGGTGTCTGGCCCTCATTAGGGAAATCAACGTCGGTTTCATACAAATAACCGACACTATAAACATATGTCGTAGGTGTCGTACAAATAACCGACGCCTATTGTATGTTTTTTTTTCTAGATCAGTCTGCGGACCTGCTGTGGTTGGTCGCAGGATGAGAAACTTGCAGTTCAGTTATGAACTGCAGGTTTTACGACATCCATTGATATCATCCAACAACCGGCCACAAACCTACAAAATTAACATGATAGACAATATTATATATATGTGATTCACACTCATGTATAAGAACATTTAATTCATATTAATTTTTCATCACACGCATGTAGAAACCTGTAGCAACCTACAGTTCCATTTATTTCATCTCTTTTCACATTCAGACACGTGTAGAAACATTCATGTATTGATGATTTTCACACACATATGACAATTCATAAAAATTCATTCACATTCACATAAAATTAATTATGAGAACAAAGTTATTCTTTATTCATCATTTTCAGCAAAATCATATTGAAAAATTTCCACTCTTTGCAGGGCTTTTACCCAATCTTCTGTTACAACATCTAATTCATCTCTTGTATAGGCAGCATGTACATCGAAACGCTTTGCACCTGTGTTGAAGTCCTTAGTTTTAAAGACCTAAAAAGAGAATGATGTACATACATAATTATAATAATATATAATAAGATTCATATATTTCATATTATCTAACGAGACTATGTATAATACCTGTTGTATGTTATCGATTTCCAATACGGCATGTTTGATGATTAGGTCCATAAATCACATCACATAGTAGGCACATGCCCAGTCGTTGTCTTGTGTAGCACACTATAAATTGAAACATACAAAATATTCAAAAATACAAATAAGCACAGTTCACATAAATAATATATACATTGGAGTCAGGGAATTACTTTCACATTCTCCCAAATGAGTGTCAGATTTTTTTTCCTGGGGACCTTTCCTCCAGCTTTTTTGTACTCTTATAAAGCCCTATATATTTTAATGTAACACATTAAATTGCATAATTAAATAGTAATGCAGTAACATATGTTAACAGATATAAATTCATAAAATATTTCTCACGAGAATAATGGCCTTTTAATTGCATGTCCATATAATATATCCAACTCACTCCCCGCAGGATCTAGATAATAGATGGTGAATGTCTTGGGGAAAATAACTAATAACTCCCAAAGCTTAGCACTACAGGTAAGAAAGTAGAAAATTAATAACTCAATATCCACAATAAAAATGTAATTTGCTTAAGTCTAAATTACAAGCAAAGTAAACTTACCCGACATTGAATGGAGCTATTATCACCGTCTTATTATTTTTACCAAAATATTCAAAATCATCATAGCAGTATGAAGTAACTGAAGACGGGTCTGTATCTACAAGACTAATCAAAGATGGAACCAAAAATCCCACATGGGAAAACCCAAAATATGTACATGTCTTGTGTAAGTGGCTGCAAAACATGTATTACGTATGCATTAATATATAAGAAACCAGATTTTCATATATAAAACAAGGTATATGGATGTATAAACTAGATTGTCGTATGCATTAATCTCACCATATCCACAACTCTATCATAGATGTGTTCAGCCATTCATAACTAAACAACTCCAAAATATCTTGTATAAATATGTTGTTTCTGAATGTTTGACCTGCATTAATACGTATCCAGAACTTCTATTATGTATGCATTAATACGTATGCTAAACTTATATAAATAGATTGTTATCATATGATTTACCTACAGTAGTCTCCGGAACAGTAACATTTATAGGGCAATTTGGATTATGTTCGCCGATCCAGACTGCCACACTCCTACAATTAGGACCTATCGAGGCGTGTAGGTTCCCTGGAAGCCAACTTGGTAGTCGAGGAGGTGGAGGCCGAGATGTAGCGGGTCTCATCTTTTTGACCAGTATATATAATTTCATATCAATTGACTCATATATATACACACTAACAAATTAAAGTAATGAAAATTTATCATACAATATCAGTATAGAGGACATCCGCTTCGGGCCACAGTATCACTCCGCCTACTGCCTCACCAAGTGTGTCAGCATCTGGGTGTGCATGAGGAAGTGCAAGATTCATCCAGCTAGGGAGTATATGTATCGGGCTCACACGTACCATGCCATCTGGTACTGGACTCCCATGAAACATGCACCCTTTAAGGGGTGGGTAAGCTGATGCATCTGCAACGATATATCCTTCACTTTGTAGTCGGCATGGCTTCAACCCCTATAAATTTACGTAAAGAATGTTATATGCATATAAACACAAACATATCATCTCGAACAAACTAGCTATTATATATGCCATAAAAATACTTACAGAGGACGTGCTAGGTGGGTCTATAGGATTGATCCCAACCTCTGCAGTACGAGGAGTAGGAGAAGAGAGGTTCGCCACAGGTACTGTCTGAGTGGCAGTCTGAGACGCCTACCACTTGTTAAATGCTTCCTGGAGTCTTTTATCAACTACTTCCTCGACTCTCCTATCAATTAAGGAATCTACTTATACATGAATAAAAGAAATGCTAGTTTCTGATTATTGAATTCCCTTTCGCAATAACGTTCTAAAATAAAAATAAGTTACCTCAGCTTGTGAAAGTCCCGCTTTTGGGATAGGTTTACGTTGGGATGGCCCAAAGAACGCTTTGATGCCCACACCAGTGCCTGCACCCCTTACACGTCCAGGATGCTCTAGGTTACCCAGAGCAACTGTCAGTTCATCCCTTGTGCCCTGAGGGATGAACTTGCCTTCCTTCCTCTGCTCGTGCAGCTCCTGCTAAGCACCATCAACAAAAATTCATAAGTAAACATAGCAATAATCAATATCGATAGATTTCTCTAAGAGTTTGATTTTTACCATTTTTGAAGCCGCCTCATCGGTTGCGGGCTTCGGTATCTCTCCCTTCTTATTTTTCCTCCCAGTTATCCACATAACATGATGAGGCAGAGGTGCGGGAGCAGCAGTAGAGGACTCTGCAGTCTCCTGAGTAGCAGTAGGCTGAGTAGACTCAGCCTGTAGTCTTTGGAGAATGCCTGCATATCCTCTTGAACCCATTGTGTGGTCGTGCACATTTAGTGCACGCCTTACTCGTTGAGCATCGCTCTTAGCCTAGTTAGTTATCACATTGATTTGGTTAGTAACACTAAAGGTTAATCTTGAATAGGTGAATACATAAAAACGTATATTAATTAAATTGAGAGTGGCGCTTAATACCTTGAATTCATCTGTTTTTATTTGGGTAACAAACTCCTCCCATTCTTTGGGGTCCAAGTAGTTCCATTGTTGTGTGGCTTCCTTCTTCCTATATTTATTTTTCAAAGAGAATACAAACAAAAATTATTAGTGTAGAGTTAGTGAAATACTAATCAATGTCTAGAATTGGAATCAATCAAGAACCTATTCTCAGCATCGTGTATGTAATCTCGGGTGAGATTGGTCCTATAGTTCCTTAGGACCCTCCCACAACGTTGCATCACACATTTACGATGCAGCTTTTCATCCAGATCAAATATGCTCTGCAAATTAAAATAGAATTGCTATTAACTAGTATCCTAAAACTTAGTAATCTACACAAATAGAATTACAAATAATAATAACTCACGCATAGTTCCTTCCATATGTGGTCTTTCTTCCCCTTAGGAACTCTATGCCATGATTCTAGGATAGGACTGCAATGGCTGCGAGTAAGAACCCCAAGATATGAAACAAATGAGTTGCGGTTCACTCCATATGGATTTCCTGCCTGATCAAAATCCACAGCCAATTTGGGTCCATTGCCCCTTTGATGTATTAACTTGTTCATCATTGTGATGCCCCTCACTTTCTCAATTTTCTTTTGCTGCTCATCAAGTGCTGTAATTTCTTCAGCGGGTACATCACCAACCTAAAATTTGATAAAAAAAACACACTTACATAATATAATTATGCTATGAACATATAGATAGAAACCTCATGGATATATTCTTAAAACTTACATTGTCAGGCGGTGCAAGCACGTCCTCACCCTCATGGCGATCATCAACACGGTCTTGATCAGCCATCTGAAAACTCACATTAAAATTATAAATTTCACATTGTAAAGTAACACTAGGAATCCTTACTAGACATTATATATATAGCCCTAATCATCATATTTAACATACTACGTTATTAATAACCCTATTTCTGCATGTACATGATTATCAACTTTAAAACCCTATAATTCATTAAAATCATTCTAATTCAATTTAAGATGTTGGGATCGCATAATTATATACTGACATCAGAATAAATAAAAGAATCATAATTAACATGATTAACAACATGCTCATCAAACTAAGGTTTTCTTGAATATCATCTAATATTCGTGTACTAACTATACCTTTGTAACAAGAAGAATAATAGAGCTTTAAGTATATTTTATTCACAATCTATGCATTTTTCTGATCAAAATCATATACAACATGTCTATAATTGGAGCTAGCATTCATTTCCCTAGGAATCTTTACTAGACATGTATAAAAATTACCCTAATGACAAAAAGTCTAGGAATCTTTTACTAGAAATTATATATATAGCCCTAATCATCATATTTAACATACTACGTTATTAATAACCCTATTTCTGCATGTACATGATTATCAACTTTAAAACCCTATAATTCATTGAAATCATTCTAATTCAATTTAAGATGTTGGGATCGAATAATTATATACTGACATCAGAATAAATAAAAGAATCATAATTAACATGATTAACAACATGCTCATCAAACTAGGGTTTTCTTGAATATCATCTAATATTCATGTACTAACTATACCTTTGTAACAAGAAGAATAATAGAGCTTTAAGTATATTTTATTCACAATCTACGCATTTTTCTGATCAAAACCATATACAACATGTCTATAATTGGAGCTAGAATTCATTTCCCTAGGAATCTTTACTAGACATGTATAAAAATTACCCTAATGACAAAAAGTCTACGAATATTTACTAGACATTATATATATAGCCCTAATCATCATATTTAACATACTACGTTATTAATAACCCTATTTCCGCATGTACATGATTATCAACTTTAAAACCCTATAATTCATTGAAATCATTCTAATTCAATTTAAGATGTTGGGATCGCATAATTATATACTGACATCAGAATAAATAAAAGAATCATAATTAACATGATTAACAACATGCTCATCAAACTAGGGTTTTTTTGAATATCATCTAATATTCGTGTACTAACTATACCTTTGTAACAAGAAGAATAATAGAGATTTAAGTATATTTTATTCACAATCTACGCATTTTTCTTATCAAAACCATATACAACATGGTAATATTAATGTGAATCAGAGACAAGTTTGCAAACTGGAGAGCAACAATAAGATTGGGTGTCTAATAAACAAGAAGGAAGTGCACCTCAAATAATGTTGTTCAAATAAATAAATCGCATAGCAACTCTACACCACAATAACATTGAAGAAAAATTACACACAGCCACAGCCATAGGATTAATGGGCGTGCCTGTGATACAGGAAAAGCAAGAATAGGGGGAAGGTTAGGGGAAAACTTGATAATGGGCATGCCTGTGAGAAGAGGGAAGCGTCCAAGCAGTGGGCGGAGGGCTGGTCGTCGAGCAGAAGGGCTCCGGGCGGAGAGCTGGTCGCCGACGTCGGGCAGAAGGTCGTTGGGCGGAGAGCTGTGGTCGGGCGGAGAGTTGTGGTCGCCGGCAGCGGCTGGCGGAAGTAGAGGCGGCGGAGGCAGAAGAGGTGCGGCGGCAGATCGGCGGCGGCGAGTGGCGGCGGTGTCGACGACCAAAGCACGGCCAGCAAACGGCGGCGGGGGTGGAGGCGGAGGCGGAGGCAGAGCAGCAACGGAATCGTCAGAGCAAACCCTCAGCGGAAATGAATGAAACAGAAGGGGAAGAGTCTGTCTCGCGCTGTTAAGTTAATTAACAATAGGTGTCTGTTGTTACCAACAACCGACAATAAAAATTATAAGCGTCGGTTTGCAACGAAACACCGACACTAAAGGGAGGTGAAAATTTTCGCGGTTATGCGCGCGAAAACACAATGGCGTCAGTTATTGTCACAAAACCGACGATAAAAAGTGAGAAAATTTCTATCTCGCAGAAAACCTTTAGTTGTCGGTTTCGATTTTAAAAACCGACGATGTATGTTAATTTTTGGAGGTAATTTTTTTCGCTGGAAATTTTAGTTTTGGCGATTACTTTTAGGCGTCGGTTTCTTATTAAGGAACCGACACTGAATAAAAGCGATATCCGTGTCTGGTCGCCCTTCACAGATTGATGTTGGCTTATTTTATACACTGACGCTGTATAGTTTAGGTGTCGGTTTATTATTACAACCGCGTTATAAGCTATTTATGCAGTAGTGAACGGTGGGGACTTTGTGAGCTATGTCGTTTTCCCAGAATAAGCCTTCATAAATAAAGAGATCCTCCCGACAGCAATCCTTGTAACCACGCCCCTGCATTGGCCGGGCACGCCGCACGCGGTTTGCGGAGTAACAAAGTCTTGATCGGCCCTTTGGATTTGCTGCACCTGAATTAAAACGGAGTACGCTGCTCCTGATTTCAGACGGTGCCCCATATCAACTAATATTACAGTGTTTATCAACCTATACACGTGTACCAAGATAACAAAAGGAGTAGCCTGATCGGTGCCATTAGGCAGTAGATAAGCGGACCGTCCGGCTGCCGACCCTCCACACTTTCTCTCCACGTGCGCTCTTTTTGCTGATTGAGGTATTAATTTCAGTTGGATCTGCAAATGTGACGGCTGAACAAACATTCCGAATGTTCCATAATATTTCTTTGACGCCAGTAACCGTCGCAAAATTTTAAACGCCTTTCATGAGAACAACCATCACTAGTCATGAATGATGCATGAGAAATGTATGGACGAGCATAGGTTCTGAAATCAGAGATTCATAATCATATTTTCCTAATAACAAAGAGCGGCCTCATGTTGCACTCCTTCACGTTTGCGTCATTTACACCTGCAGATCATTAGGCCTGGGTTGGTGTATAGCTGAAGAAAACAAGCAGTGTTTACTCATTTGAAAGGGTGTCGTTAACTTCAGGGCATTATGACAACAAGCGCTGAATGTCGCTGTGTTCTTGATCCAAAATGGCATTCCCCGTCTCTTCTTCGAAAACTACTCGATAGGAGGAGGATGATAAGAAGAATTTAATGGTGTGGTCACCAGAGGAAGGGCCTTGACCATTGAAAAACCCCTTGGCGGCCTGGACGGGACAACCTAAAAACAAGGGAACTGCCAAATCTAGAAGCTCGGCTCGCCAATGAACACTGCCAAGTGCTTACCCAAATGGCTCGTTCATAATTACGTCATAAGCATCCTTCGCATATACCAGACATGGCATGCCCGTAGCCGCGGAATGCACGCTCTTCACTTCTTTCCCAACACGTTTCCTGTCCTGCTTCTTCCGTTGGCGCAATCCAGTCAAGCAGATAAGGCGACCATGATGGCCCTTGTCGACCGTAGGCTCGCAGCTCCTCTTCACGTACCTCGTGGCTTGTAGGATTGATGTGAGGATACTTAGACTAGAGCATGACTTCGACAATTCAACCAACAAGCTGTTAGACTATATAGGTAAATAGTCCGATAAGTTTGAGCTACTGTTTCTCTGATTATATCAGTCAATATTGTAAATGGGCTTATTTGTATTTGGGCCCAATACATGAGAAGTAACTGAAATTGTAAAAGGATTCCGTTTATAAATAAAGAAAATAGAGGAGACACAACAGTGTGATGTGGCGCGTTGGATTACCCCGTTTCTTTCCTTTTTCCTCTCGAATCAATTTAAACATGATATGTCTTTCCAAGGCGACATGCATCTCGACCACCCTTTAGGGTTTCAAGAAATAAACTCTTAGCAGACTCCTTCTTTGTCTCTCTACTTATATCATCCCCTTCCCGATCTCTTAAACTCTTCGTCCTCACCTAGAGATTCTGAAGATTCTGATCTCACAATCTGTTCTGCTCTCGGCATACTCGTTACCTCTACCTGCTCGAGACTATCTTGTCTACATCGACATCGTGTCATCAACACTCCCAGAAGTTTGAATATCCCACGAGGTTCTCCCGACTCATTATCTTCTTCGCCTTTTCTGATTGTCTACCTTGATAAAGTCTGGAGACTCAATGATGCCAACCTCTACACAAGAAACTCGGACCTATCCCATCCAATGGGATTGAATGTTTATAACTTCCTCTCTCTAAAGAATAATCTGAACGACTTTCTCCTATGGGAAATCTCAAATGAACACACTTGCATAATCATGTTTTCCAGGATGTTTCACTTGATGAATATGGATCTCCTCCACTACTCCCAAATCCTGACTCCAATGGCCTACCCGATGTCAATCCATCAAGTAAGTCATGGGTGGTGACGGATAGGCTTCTTAAGGGATGGATCTGAAGATCCCTAATGGATAAAGTTGTTAGAAAACAATCAGATGCAAGGCTTTGCATGAGTTATGGACTGTGTGCAATAAGAAATTGGTTGAGTCCTTACAGTCTCATGAATTTCAAATGCAGTTGTGACTAAGAACCTTCCTAAAAGGCATAAACTCTCTGAATAAGTACTTTAGGAAGTTTAATTCCATTTGTTATTAACCAAATTCCATTGGCAACAATATTAGCAGTCGGGAGAAGTTCTATACTCTATTCAATGTGTTCTATTATAGAAACCAAGAAGCATTTGTTGCCTCCATGCTTAAACCTTATATTGCTCCTACTCCAATCTAATTTCCTCACTGTATGATTTTTAGAGAAGAACGGCAAGGAGACCTAGCTTAAATCAACCTATAGCTATCTACACAAATAAGTCATGTTCTAACAATTAGTCGACTAATAATATATAATAGTTTTATAATCATAATAGTTTTAATGGTTGAGGAAAGTCTTCTAGTAGAGGACAAGGCAGATACCAAAATAATAGATATATTTATGAGATGTAGGTAGTGAACCTTCTCAAAACACTACTCAATTTAGTTCACAGAGCTTTACTCAATTTGCTCAACAAGAAAGTGGAAATTTCAATGAAACTCAAGATTTTATTAATAGAGGATCTTTGCTATATCAAATTTGTTGCAGGAGAGGACTTGAATCTCTAAAATTTTGGAACAAATAAGAAAATGTAAACATGCCAAAGACCCTTGCTAGGAACACTAGTACAACTCGGGTAGCCTGCATGATCATTGAAGTTGATCTAACTGAATGACACATCAATTCGGATGATATTGATCATGCAAATCAAAACCTAAGCAATATATATAATCTATGTATACATATCTGTCTTGCTTTTATTAAGGTTTTAACCAAATATATTCTATCAAATTCTCAGAATGGTGATATCTTGATACACAATGTGACCTATATACCACTTGTTAGAATAATTAGTTTATTATGTACATGGGCCTAATTGTATTGGCCCATTAGCGTTAACTTATGCTTCTTTGTACTTGCCTCCTTTCCTATATATAGGAGAGGAGGCTTCCTTCTATTAATAGCAAGTATCTCATTAGCCTTTCATCTACTTTCCACAAGGTATTAGAGCATAGATCCAAAACCTAATCATAGAGAGAAAAGGAGTGTGCCTCCACCTACGGGCGGTCGCCTACTTTTCTTAGTTTGACTACATGTCGAGAATCTTTACAATATTCATCTTCCCTTATCTTTACAAAATCCTCATCGTGTATCTAGTTAGCATTGCCACAACCTTGCCTATCCCCAACCATTCGTCAACCTCACCTCCCTTGCATCTGACCTTGCTTGTAGCCAGTCGCCCAGACTCCATGGCCCTCGTACATTTTCTTTACAGTGGCAAGAAGCACCATTGCATAATCCAAAACATGTCCCTGTCATGCATACTGAAGTGCCTTAAACACCTCCTGATTTCATAAGAAGATGTTAAACCCTAAGCCACATATTGCATCCCCAATTAGGATATAATTATGTTCAAAGATCTTTCCAGCCCTACACCATTATCGATCCATCTACCTACTGTCTATTCATCTACCAAATGCCAAAGTCTGATAGGGACTCCCTGATGAAACTCCATGAGTAAGGGTGTATTTGAGAATCACAATTTAATGTGAATAGCAAGTTGACACTCTCTCATACCACACCTGCCCAATCATCCTCCAGCCCTTGATCACAAACTCTAAACTTTGGTCGGTGATGAGCGGACAATATTGGTTTTCATTTTGTGTCTGTGTGCTGGATTCACCGATTGGTTCCCTATAATTTCCCACTATTTTGTCTTAATTTCTATTTCTCTCGTCCTCTTCATGATCTATTCCTCACAACAGTAAGAAAAATAATCATGCGGTAATTTTCTTTCTACATAGGTCGGAGCTTCTGTGAGTCCCCTAACCTTGGTTAAATGGTTGAACATATGCTTAATCATCATAAGTAAGTTCTAAAAACCTTAATATAGCCATAATATATGCTTAGACATCATGTGACAAGATTAAGTTTCAATTTTGGTCCAGTTTGGACATTGTTTATGCAAGTTATGCAATGATATGCTTGTTTTGGGATTTTCCCTAATTTACCCATATATGTTGTTATTCTTGTAATTTTTCACATGATTTGTGTTCCTTATATGTTTTTTTATCATTCTTGAGCTTGTTGGTCCATGGTGATCCTAGTTGTACCTTGGTTTGGTGGTGTTACCCTTCTAGGGTGAGTTACGATTTATCCCCTCATGGATGAGCTACCTTTGAAGCCAAAACTCGATGGTCCTTATGTTTGGTTGGGATCTGATGGTCATCACCAGGTGGAGAAAACTTATGGTGATCTCTAGAGGTAGTAGTTTTATGGTTTTCTCTCTTGGGGTCCCTTGGATCGGTGGTTTTCTTGGAAGGGGTGACCAAGTAATAGTTTAGCACCTAGTGACCTAGGGATTCAACAAACGATGATCACCATGTGTTAGAAAGTGATAGACACCCTGGTAGGTCATCATCTGATGGCCTAGAAGACTCCCACAACTAATGGATCTACTCCTTGCATGGCCGTGACAGCTATAGGCCATGGACACATGGCAAACCTACTAGGACACCTCAACATTCTCTTATCCCTTATCCATAAGCTTTATATACCCTTCCTTTAGCACCCAAACAAAACCTTTGGATCCTTATCTCTTCCCTTATATCTATAGATTCGTCCTCTCCTATTTGGTGATGAAGAGGGTGCCCAAGGTAGAAGAAGAAGAGCGATCTCCTTGCATGAGTGGCTAGAGCTTGGATCTGCCTTTCTTTAGGGCTTGTGGAGATTCCTTTGCTTGTTACTAACCTATGCAAGTAAGTTCTCCTTCCCTCCTTCATTTCCCTTGATGTTCTACCTTCTTCCTCCTTCTTCTTTTCCAGAACCATGTTGTTCCATGGTAAAGCTTGCTCTAGAGCTTAAAGAACCCTCCTTTCTTGCTTCCTTGACCCAGGGTTTGCTTCTCTTGTGGAAAAAGAGCTAGCTTGGCCGTGTTTAGAGCTAAAGCTTGGGTTTCCCACCTCCTTTGCTCAAGATACCTTGCTGTCTGGAGATTTGTCTTCTTCCTAGAGGCAAGTTATATAACTTTTCTCATGTTTACTTCTTACTACTACCTTGTATGCTCATGATCTTGATGTAAAATGAAGTTCTAAGATAAAATAAGCTACCTTGCCTAGAGTTTAAGCTTATATGATTATCTTAAGTAGTTTTTCACCATAAATGGACCTTAAATCTTATGCACGTACCCTGCTTGGTAGAAGAAACTCTGGACCTTGCTTCCATATGCACA
Organism: Alisma plantago-aquatica; assembly: GCA_963693085.1. Taxonomy (NCBI): domain Eukaryota; kingdom Viridiplantae; phylum Streptophyta; class Magnoliopsida; order Alismatales; family Alismataceae; genus Alisma; species Alisma plantago-aquatica. The sequence continues at coordinate 641,064,098 of OY856409.1, read as the reverse complement.
AATGATGGTCAAAAAATACAGTTTGTGAAATGTTTACATCCCTTTCTTTGCAATCTGATGGTTTGGTTCCTTTGTTGTTTTGCTTGACCTTGGTGTGCCAATCGATGGTGGGTACCTTATTTCTGTTTGAGCCTTCTTTTGGTACCTAAATCCTAAGGATATGTTTTGTCTAAGTTGGTGTATTTAATGCACTCATCAAGTGGTTCTAAATGATGGGTTTCACTTAGGGTTTTGAGGTTGTCTTCCTTCTTGTTTTATCTATTGATGATGTTCTTTCTTGATAAAACCGAGTTCTTAGTGGGTTTTGGATTCCTTACCTATGACAAACGATGGCCATGTCTTAAGTTCTATTTTGACTCATTTGGTTCTCAAGTATCGATGGTGCCCCTTGAGTCAACAACCGATGGGTACCCCTTGAATCAACAATGATGGTGCTCTTTGTGTTATCAAACAATGATTTATCTGGGTTTGGATGGTGACTCTTCCAAGGTCACAACTCAATGGTTCATTATGTGGTTTGTTCATGGTATTTTCTTATGTTGCAACTGATGGTTTTTACCCTCTCAAATCCAATAGTTGAGATGATGTTCATGGCATGATGTTTTGGTTCTAATGATGTAGAACCAATGGTGGCTTGCCTTGATCAATTAGTCTTACATTTGCCCACGTATGAAGGAAATGGATAGTCACCATAATGAGTGGATGTGTAAACTTAAAGTAGCATATCTTTGTACATTTAACCTTAATGCAATAAGTGATGGTTAAGCCTTATGTTATGCATGGGTCCATACTTGAGGATGGTATGGGATTTGATGGGGATGTTTTACCTTATGCATCCATGATTTCATGGGGATGCCATGAGTTAGGGTTTGTGTTGAATGTTGAATTGTATCTTCAATATAACTTATCTTTCTAAATATAACTCCAGTACAAATAGATGATAGTGGTTAGTCATTCTACCCTTCCTTGAATGATTAATATAATGATAGAACATATTCTCTAATGTTGATTGTAACTCTAAACTATTAACTAGTGGTTATCATGACCCTATGATTAAAGCTTTCTTATGTTAAACATGTTCACTATAAGTATGATGATGTTCAATCATACCTAGCCTTCTTGTATGTTGACATAATGAAGGAATGCTTTTAAAACTAACATAACCCTGCTATGTTATCATGTGAATATCTTGTAAGCTCTTTAATGCAATATCATGTTTAGCATTTATGTCACATGTATGGTGATGTTTTGTTGAGCCTTATTATAATGCATGGAAAGATAATGATGATCTTATAAGTATTGATGAGATTGTTTTAATGACCTTTGGGTATGGTTAAGCCCTGATGTAGGTGTCATCCTCTTCATGTTGTGACAAGGGTTGAAACCCTAGAACAATGTGATAAGGAATTGTGTATTGTGTTGAAATGATGACAAGTATGGTCATGGATGGCAATGGCATAGTACCATGTGACATTGTGATTAAGAATTATACCTCATATGTTATATATTTTTTGGAGTTGTTATATTTATATGCTTTCTTGAAATGAATTAGGGTTTGTATAATCACTTGTTTGATGCAACTTTAATTCACCAAATTGGCATTAACTAATCAAGTGAAAACCTAATCATGTAGTTCCCTATGCCATATATCCATCCTAGTATCAAAAATTGTTGGGTGGTGAAATGAGTATTCCTAAGGTAAACTTGGAGCGCATATTGTTGATTACACAGTGTGTCCAAGTGTTTAGGGAGGATGGTTGCGGTCATACCTAGCCCTCTTTTGGAGAACGATTGCAGTTGTGTCTCTGTGATTATATATGTGAAGTGATTGGAGGACAACTGTGATTGTACCTCAATGGTAGGGATTTTCTTTGCATACCCTGGTGGCTAGTGTCTTGACCTGTACCAAAGGGAAGACTACTTGTTTTTAGCTTGATTGTATGTCGATGTTGGTAGTTTGACCGATATGTCACTATGGTGCAGACGTGTACTGACTGAGTATGAAGAATATCTTGGAGTCTATCTCTTCCTAGATCTTGTATGGAACTGATTGTAACCAAGTGGTGGTTGGAATTTTAGTGGTACGACTCAAAATCCCCAGGGCTTAATAAAAGATATAATTCAACCATGTAGCGTATCTATTTAGGACTATACACAATGCTTCACATTCGATGGTAACCCTTGATTGCTCTTTTCATATATATATATATATATATATATATATATATATATATATATATATATATAGAGAGAGAGAGAGAGAGAGAGAGTCAGCCTAGAATACACTCGAGTGTATCCGGAGTGGAATACACTCAAGTAGTTTTTCATGATGCAATATTTTTTTTGAAAATATAATCCATTGATGTTCTTAAACATCTCATGAACAACTCATACGCAAAATTTGAGCACATTTGGATATGTATAGCTCATGTTATGAAGACTGCAAAAATTATGCATTTCAAATTAGTTTCGCGCGTCGATTTTGTTGCCCTCGGATGAGCAACTTACACTCATCCAAATGGGCTCAAAATTTATATGTATCCTATTTATAGTATGATGGTGAAGATCAATGGTTTACATTTTGCAAAAAAAATAGTCTTGATATGCAAACACACTTGAGTGTATTCGTGCGATCCGTACACTTGAGTGTATTCTAGCCTGACTCTCTCTCTCTCTCTCTCTCTCTCTCTCTATATATATATATATATATATATATATATATATATATATATATTGTCTATAGTACAATAATAGAAGTAGACATGCTTATGATATTAGACATATTTCTACTATTGGTTAAGTCTTTGATGATAGTCATCTCATGCTATTAACTATGCTTACACAGCTAGCCATGCCTCTATAATTAGAGATGCTTAATTGCTAGTCATGCTTATGAAAATAGATGTGCTTATGTTGTTAGCTCTACTTATAATGTAGGTCTTTTCAACATTTTAGACATGTTGATATTGTTGTCTATGCTTATGTTGTTAAACTTATTCATGATGTCAGAGGTGCTTATGCTACTAGACTGTTTATACTAGTAGCGTAGTATATGATGATAGTGATGGTAATGATGATAGTTGTTATGTACTCCTTTGTGTATCTTGTTAATCATATCCTTCTCTATTCCTACATATTTAATATGTTTACTTTGCTTAAACTGATTTACCTAATATATTGTAATCAATAAGCGGTGTTGATAATTATATCTCTCGTTGGGACATGGGTCTCACCTTGTGGGTCACCACATCTTTTTAGGTGATCGGCGGCATCAGAAACGGACCTATGGCAATGAGGAGGAGCTGAGGTGATGGACCTTAGAGAAGGTTGTTAGATGTCTAGTGTGTCTTAGAGTCATCCATGTACTCCCAGGTCCAGGCAGGAAAGTTTGTATACAGTGTTTCAATCAAATTAGGCGTTTGTAAGTATTATGATGCTTGTACATGTGGTATATGTGGATAATGATATCACGTGTATATATGTAGTGGATGAGACCACATATCAGTTGTAAAAGATTCTTGACATGTTATATGAAATAAAGCAAGATGTTGGGTTCTTATATAAATGTTTCTGAGAATGTTCGTGACATTGAAATCAATTTTAATTTACCCTCTTTTTTGGGTTTGTGTTTAATTAGTGATCATTTGTGTTTTGTGTTTTGTGTTTTGAGTAATATTGTTTATTGTGATGGGTTCTCACAAGTTGGTATCATAGCTCTAGGTTTGCTGAGTCTACAGGGACATTAGGACTTAGGACTAGGATGATGCCTAAGAAGTGAGCATGACATGAAAACATGATTCATATTGCCTAATCTCAGTGAATGGATGCCCTGTCCAGGTATTCAACTATTGAAGAAAAGGTAAGTGTGGAATTCTTAGATTGTTATCTTTCTTATTACTCTGATCAAGTAGTCATTTTGAAACAATCTAAAGAGCATAACAAATCAAAAACTATGGTACTAATATCTCAATCTTACTCTAAAGAAGATGAGAATTACATCATAACCCATAAAAACTTGAATGTTTGGTAACTACAAGAGAAAGATATGACACCTTGAAACCTAAATCCAACACAAATAAGCTAAAAAGGAGTTATTGAAGTTGTAATGCCAAAAGATAATGAAGTAAAAGAGAGATGAATCTATGTTAATGAAATGATTTCGGGTATAAAGTCCATGTAAGAAGAAGAGAACTCCTGAAATAGTGTAATATGAGAAGACAAATAAGAACAATGATAGATGGATAAAGTGGAACCTAAGTTAATCTCAGACCAACCTATGAGTGTAAGAAAGTGTTAAAGTAAAATGTTCATGGCATGTGAAAGAAACTAAAGGAAGATGATCCTCGTTTAATGAAGAAAATGTTCAATATGATGATCTATCCTTTGATAAGTGGTTGAAAAGCATGATAACACGAGAGGACAAACACAAGAATGATGAACAATCAATAAGAAAAGAGTAATGAGATATGATAATTATGATAATTCCTATGATGATGGAAAGGAACCCAAGCCGAAAAAGGTAAAATGACGCATAAACAGTTGTCACCCGCATGATGAAGATAGAATTGGTAACCCCTTCCTAGTGACCCTTGGGCAGTGTTCTTGGGTTGTGGGAAGCATGTTTTCCTTCATGTGCTTTCTTTTTGTGGCACAACTTTCAAGTGGATATTATGCTACTTGGTACGTGAGGATTTGCTGAAATCCTAGGAAGGGGATATCTTATTATAGTATGTGATTGTTGGGACTATGGTTCTAAGATCTTGATGTTTGTGATGAGTATGCTTTTTGAGGCTTCCAAGAGTTAGGAAGACTCCTCCTATATGTTCTTAGTCAGTTATGATGTTGAGGAAGTGGATGAGACATGGATGTGAGTTCCTCTTGACACGTGAAGTGGATACCAAGGTGATGATTCCTAGAATCTGAGGTGTAGTAGTAGTGTATGATGTTTGGAAATGTTTATTAGAAAAGTTTCCTAGTGTTTATCTTCCTTAAATAGAGAGAGAGTTGGATATTGAGATCCTCCAAGTGTAATAGATGATCTACTTCCAGCTGGATAAGACCACTGCTAAGGATAGATGGTTTACTAATCAATCAACATGTGCTACAGTGTTTCTTCCATAGACCAGAGGTCGATATATTATTAGATAAGAACCAGAGTGGATGACATATGTTGTATAGTCACCATGAGATTATAATTGTGCCATTTAAACTAATCAATACATCAAAAATGTTTATGGACTTTATGAACAGAGTGCTTAGGTTGGGTCCTTATGAGTTGTGGAAAGCTTTGATTGATAACATCTCAGTGTAGCTCATCATTTGTTAGTATCTTTTCTAAGCCTTCGAATTGTTGAAATCGCAATGAGTGGATGTCAAATTCAACAAGGGTGAGTTTGAGGTTAGCTAAAATGTCTCCTCAGGGTTATGATATATCTACTAAGTATGAGTATGAATCCAAATAGAGAGGAGACAATGTTGGAGTGTGAATGGTCCCAGACACTGATTGAGATCTAAAGCTCCATAAGCTTAGCAAGACACTACAGGAAAGCCCATTCAAAATGTCAGTGTTGCTACTTTACCCCTAACAAGGTTGACTAGGAAAGGTGTTCCTTCTATTATGAAATAATAGGTGGCAGAGTTGGTGTCACCGATCTTTCTAGATACTGAAGGAGAAGTCGATAAGTGTTCCAGTGATAATGTTACTAGAAGAAAAAAAAGGAAGGATACAAATTCTTTTGTGATGCTTCAGGGAACGGATCGAGATACATTATGATACATGATTATGATTGTATGATAAATGTTCAATTAGTAAGTCATTATCGTCAATGTTTGTAGACAGGGCATAGCTTTTCTCTTTGATGTATCATGAAAGAAGACATACCAGCATCGCTTCAATAGGAGGATGAATAGTTGGAGGTATCTTCAATGGTAGGATCATGAATACAGCTACAAGTGAAGTCAACACTTATACAATAGGATAGAAATATAGGTGAATCATACCATGATTGAGGGCATTAGATCAGAGTAGCACAACGGGGAGCATGATAGCTTCCATAGACTAGGTGACAAGGTAGTGTATGACTCTACAACTAGGCAATGGTTCCAAATGTCGATGGTTTAAGTGAGATAGTACATGAGGAGACTCATCTTTGACACATATGATGTGTTATGAGTTGAAGAACGTGCAATGATAGCCAAGCATGATACAAGGTATGGCACAGATATGATAAAGTGCATGGTTTTTTGGTGAACGATCAAGCTCACAGTTGTCAGTCAGTCAATAAGAAACATTAGGAAGCTGATAGATATGAGGATACAATGAAGGTTAAACACATCCTTATGTGGTAAATGGATGGTCAGCCCACCATTGAGATGATTGGCTAAGAACATATGTCATGTTGTTCTTAACAGTTAGGGGATATGTATCTGATTGATTGAGTTGCTCACTAAGAAAACCATCAAAGGATAATAGACATGACACCTTGTAAAGTCATAGATGGTAAGAGATATAGTACATTCTATGATTGGTAAAAGTAAGTAAGTATGGCTTATGAGCGGTGTGTTGAGACAATATACTATAGTGAGGGACATGATGATTCAACAACAGATGGAAATAGTTCAGGATGACAACTAGAGTTCTAGTGGGAGTTACTCCCAGAGTCACACAGGTTGCATTATATTTTCTATGTTCCATGATTGAGGTATTGTCATCCTAGTATAGAGTAAGTGTCACGGGCAGTAGAGGAGGAGTTGCTTGAGGATGTTTTTTATGAGGAGATTTTGTGCTAATCCAAGATGACACATATAGGGGTTGAGGGAAAGAACATGACTTCTACGAGAGTGATGTGACATGGCCATGAGATTTTAAGTAACCATGTGGAGGTTTGTGGATGAGGTGCATAGGACGTACCCATTTTTACTTGCCTTGGAATTCGGCGGCAAAATCCCTATTAGGGGTTTATGGTTGTGAGATCCCAACCTTGATTCAATGGTTCAACATGCTCAATCATCATAATTAAGTTCTAAAAACCTTAATCAAATCATAATAGATGATTTGACATCATGATAAAAGCTTAAGTTTCAAGTTTGGTCTAGTTTGGACATTGTTTATGCAAGTTATTCAATTATATGCTTATTTTGGGATTTTCTACAATTTACCCATATCTGAGGTTTTTGATTTCAAGTTGTCACATTATGTGTGTTCCTTATATGTTTTATTATCATTCCTTATCTTTTTGGCCATGTGGAACCTAGTTGTGCCTTGGTTTGGTGGTGTTACCCTTCTAGGGTGAGTTAGGGTTCACACACTCATGGATGAGCTACCTTTGAGGCTATAACTTGATGGCCCTCCTATTTGGTTGGGATCCTATGGTCATCACCAGGTGGGTACAACCTATGGTGACATCTATAGGTGGTAGTTCTATTTTTTTCTCTCTTAGGGTCCCTTGAACTAGTGGTTTTCTTGGAAGGGGTGACCAAGTGATGGTTTACCATCTAGTAACCTAGGGCTTCAACAAATGATGGTCACCATGTGTTGGAAACTGATGGCCACCCTGGTATGTCATCACCCAATGTCCTAGAAGACTCCCACAACCTATGGATCTACTTCCTGCATGGCCGTGATAGCTATAGACCATGGACACATGGCAAACCTACTAGGACACCACAAGCTTCTCTTCTCCCTTATCCAGAATCTTTATATACCCTTCCTTTAGCACTCAAACGAAACCTTTGGAACATTATATATTCCCTACTATCTAGAGATTCATCCTCCCCTATTTTGTGATGAAGATTGTTCCCAAGGTAGAAGAAGGTGGGCTATCTCCTTTCATGAGTGGGTAGAGCTTGGATCAGCTCTTCTTTAGGGCTTGTCGAGCTTCCTTTGCTTGTTCCTGACCTAAGAAAGTAAGTCCCTCCTTCCATCCTTCATTTCCCTTTCTTTTCTACCTTCTTCCTCCTTGTTCTTAGCTGGAACCATTTTGTTCCATGTTAAATCTTGCTCTAGATCTTAAAGAAACCTCATTTCTTGCTTCCTTGACCTAGGGTTTGCTTGCCTTGTGGAGAAAGAGCTGGTTTGGTCGAGTTCAGAGCTAAATCTTGGGTTTCCTACCTCCTTTACTCAAGATACCATGTTGTTTGGAGCTTGTTCTTCTTCCTAGAGGTTATTTATATAACTTTTCTCACACTTATTTCTTACTACTACCTTGTATGCTCATGATCTTTCTCTAAAACGAAGTTCTAAGCTAAAAGAAGCTACCTTGCCTAGGGTTTCAATTTATATGATGATCCTTAAGTATTGTTTCTCCATGAATGGACCTTAAACCTTATGCACACACCCTTCTTGGTAGAAGAAACTCTGGACCTTGCTTCTATATGCACAAATGATGGTTTTTCTTAACAAACGATGGTAAAAAATTAGTGTTTACGAGCCATTTGCATCCCTTTCTTTACAATCCGATGGTTTGGTTCCTTTGATGTTTTACTTGTCCTTGATGTGCCAACTGATAGTGGGTACCTTGGTGCTTTTTTAGCCTTCTTTCGTTGCCTAAAGCCTAAGGATGTGCTTCCCCTAAGTGGATAGCTTTGATGCTCTTCTCAAGGGGTTCTAAATGACAGGCTTTACTTAGTCTTGAGGTTGTTTTCCTTTTTGTTTTATCAACCGATGGTGTGCTTTTTTGCTAGAACCAATGGCTTTTTCTTTGTGGGTTTTCGATGTTTACCTATGTCAAATCATGGTCATGTATTAAGTTCTATTTTGACTCTTTTGGGGCTCAAGGATCGATGGTACCCCTTGAGTCAACAACCGCTGGTACCCCTTGAGTCAACAATCGATGGTGCTCTTTGTGTTATCAAATGATGGTTTATGTAGGTTTGGATGGTGACTCTACCAAGGTTACAACTTGATGGTTCTGTAGGTGGTATGTTCAAGGTATTTTCTTATGTTACAATTGATGGTTTTAGCCTGTCGCATCTGATGGTTAAGATGATGCTCATGGCATGATGTTTAGGTTTTAATGATGTGGAACCAATGGTGGTTTGCCTTGATCAATTAGTCTTACCTTTGCCCTCGTCTGAAGGAAATGGATAGTCACAATAATGAGTGGATGTGTAAACTTTAAGTAGCATGTCTTATTATATTTAACCTTAATGCAATAAGTGATGGTTAAGCCTTGTGTTATGCATAGGTCCATACTTGAGGATAGTATGGGATTTATGGTGATGATTTACCTTATGCATCCATGACTCAATGGGATGTCATGATTTAGGGTTTGTGTTAAATGTTGAATTCTATCTTCAATTTAGCTTATCTTTCTAAACCTAACTCTAATACAAATACATGTTTATGGTTAGTCATGCTACCCTTCCTTGAATGATTAATATATGATAGGATATACTTTCTAATGTTGATTGTAACTCTAAAGTTTTAACTAGTGGTTATCATAACCCTATGATTGAAGTTCTCTTATGTTAAACATGTGTACTATAAGTATGATGGTTTTCAATCATACCTATCCTTCTTGTATGTTAACATAATGAAGGAATACTCTTAATGCTAACATAACCCAAATATGTTATCCTATGAATATTTTTTAAGCTCTTTAATGCAATATCATATTGAGCTTGTGTATCACATGCATGGTGATGTTTTGTTGAGCCTTGTTACAATCCATGGAAAGATAATGATGATCTTGCAAGGATCAATGAGATGGTTTTAATGACCTTTGGGCATGGTTGAGCCCTGATGGAGTTGTCATCCTTTTCATGGTGTGACAAGGGTTAAAACCCTAGAACACTGTGATAAGGAATTGTGCAATGTGATGAAATGATGACAAGTATGGTCTCATGGATGGCAATGGCTTAGTACCATGTGATATTGTGATTAAGAATTATACCTCGTACATTTTATATCTTATATAATTTATATACTTATATACTTGCTAGAAATGAATTATGGTTTGTATGTTCACTTATTGGATCCATAATCATGTAGTTCCATGTGCCATTGATCCATCCTAGTGTCAGAACTTGCTAGATGATGAAATGAGTAATCCTAATGGAATCTTGGAGTGTATACAGTTGAGTAATTGGGGTTCTTATCATCCTGGCCCCAAGTGTTTAGAGAGGATGACTGTGGTCATACCTAGCCCTTTGATTGAGAACGGTTGTGGTCGTGTCTTGGTGATTATATATGTGATGTGATTAGAGGGCAAATGAGATTGTACCTCAATGGTAGGGTTTTTCTTTGAATACCCTAGTGTCTAGTGTCGTGACCTGTACTAAAGGGTGGACTATTTGTTTTCATCTTGACTATATGTCGATGTTGGCAGTTTGACTGACATGTCACTACGGTACAGACTTGTACTGACTGGGTGTGGAGAATATCTTAGAGTCTGGCTCTTCCTAGATCTTGTATGGAACTGATTATGACCAAGAAATGGTCAATTGGAATTTAAGTGGTATGACTCAAAATCCCCATGGATTAATAAAAGATATAATATATTCATGTAGCATATTTGTTTAGGGTTATACACAATGCTTCATATTGGATGGCAACCCTTGATTGCTCTTTTCATATATAGATGATGTATAGTACAATAATAGAAGAATCCATGCTTATGATGTTAGACATACTGCTACTGTTGGTTATGTCTAAGATGATAGTCATCTCATGTTGTTAACTATGCTTACACTGCTAGCCATACCTCAGTAATTAGATATGCTTAACTTCTAGTAATGATTATGCAAATAGTTATGCTTATGTTGTTAGCTATACTTATGATGTAGATCTTCTCAATTTTTTAGACATGCAAATACTATTCTCTATGATTATGTTGCTAAATTTATTCATGATGTCAAAGATGCTTATGCTACTAGATTTATTATACTATTAGAAAGGTATATGATAATAGTTAGGCTAATGATGATAGTTGTTATCTTCTCCTTTGTGTATCTTGTTAATCATATCCTTTATTATGCTTACATGTTTAATATGTTTACTCTGCTTAAACTGTTTAAATACCTAATCTATTGCAATGAATAAGAGGTGTTGAGAGTTATATCTCTCACAAGGGCATAAGTCTCACCTCGTGAGTCACCACATCTTTTTAGGTGATTAGCATTAGCAACAATGGACCCATGGCATGTGAGGAGGAGCTGATATGATGGACCTTGGAAAAGGTTGTTAGATTTCTAGTGTGTCTTAGAGTCATCCATGTACTCTCAGGTGTGGGTGGGGAAGTTTGTGTGTGGTGTTTCAATCAAATCAAGCTTTTGTTAGTATATTGATGATTGTACATGTGTTATATGTGGATAATGATCTCCTGTGTATATATGTGGTGGTTGATGCCACAGATCAGTTGTAAAATATTCTTGGCATGTTATATGAAATAAATCAAGTGTTGGTCTCTTACGTAAATGTTTCTAAGCATATTGTTGATGTGGAAATCGGTTTTAATTTACCGTCTTTTATGGGTTTGTGTTTAATTAGTGATCATTTATGTTTTTTGTTTTGTGTTTTGAGTAATCTCATTTTATGTGACAGGTTCTCACACTTCTAAAATTGACTTTGGTATAAGATTCACCATCATTAGATATTGTTTATTAATTGGCACAATATTCATCATGGCATGGATTATCAATTTCCATTTTGTATTAATCTTTATTATTTCCTTCGATTCCATAGTGCTCACTACCTACACTATTGTTAATCCTTAACAACAATGGAGTTCTCATCCAACCAAGACGTTCTTTGAACCACTTGGGGTATCAATCTACTCACCCAGTCTGATCACTTTATGTATCAACTGGGCCAAGGTCCCCACTCTCATTATATCATGGAATGTTAGAAAAAAAATATCTGGTTCTAATTTATAAAGCATAAAAAATGAGGCACATCATTAATTTTTCTTCCTACTGTACTTTCTCTGGAAGTGCTTTGTTTTTCATATTGAGTTTCATTCCAATAGTGCTACTCCTCTTTCTACTGAGTTTCCATTCTAATAGTATTTTTTATTTTGTTATATCGTGTTTATTCTAGTAGTGCTTTATTCTTGTGTTGTCGTTCCTCCATTATTTATGATTCTCCACCCCAACCACTCTCATGATCTTTTTCGTGTTGGGGTGAGGGGTAAAATAGAGGAAGATGATAATAATAGAGAAGTGGAGATAATATGAAGAGAAGAAGTCATGTCATCTGATCATGTTTACTAGTTTCTACATATTCATCGGTGTTTTTGGTACCTACTACAGTGCATATTCCTATAGTGGTGCATCCCAAGCATGTACCCACATGCTATTGTGTAATATTCCTGAAGTAGGTTGTTATCCCAACTACTATGCATTATTCCAGTGTTGGTGCTTCTTATATGGAAACACTTCGAAAACAATGGAAAATCAAATGACTTCTATATATGTTCAACACCATCTACATTACTCTAGTTGCTTATCAAATATTCAAAATTTTATTTTGGTGGATCTAAGGGCTCTAGAGGTGGGGTGAATAGAGCTACAAAATTTCTCACCAAACATATTAGACCTTCAAATTATATCAATTAGGAGCAATAGCTTAATGAAAATTTGAAGTCCTATCTTACAAGCATAGCAAGGATGAGAGAGATTGATAGAAAGCACTTGATAAAGGGAAGTAGAGTGGTTCCACACTTCAAACTAGAAGTGAGTCAGTCCACTACCTAGAGAGGTTAACCTCTAGGACTTTGCAAGTGCTTTTCTCTATTATATCACCACGGACATTACATCAATAGACCACCAAAGGACTTACCCATCCAATCACAAGGAGATCTCCACCTTAAAAAGGAACTTACCCACTTAGCTTGAATCTTCAGCTTTCACCTAGATCTTACCCATTCAAGCCCAAGTCTTTTGTCTTGAAGGACTTTTCTTCTCCTCTTAGATCTTCCACATTTTCCTTCTCCTTTACTTGGAGAAGATCACCACCTCTTCATCAACCTTGAAGAAGACCAGCTACAGCTCCTTCTTCACTCTATGAAGCTTGCTTGCTTCAACTTTTCTTCATGAAAGAAGGGGATAGGGAAGTGGTGGAAGATTGAGAGCTTTGCATGAACAAAGGTGGAGCTCTCTTATAGTAATCCTAACTCACTCACAAATCACAAAATGAAGTGTAAACTAGAGACATAAAGGGGCTCAAGGGGTGGTAGCACACTCAACTATAGCAAGGACCTTGTGTGTAGTGAATGAGCAACCTTGGAATGAACTCCAAATGGTCCTATTTATAGCTGGGGTGCTCTCTTGAGTTGGGGAACAATTATGGTCAAATTATAGTCATTTTTACTCAAGGCAACAAATCTATTTTCATCCAAATAAGTCACAAATGGTTAGAATCACTTTTTCTACATTTTCTGTACAGTACATTTGGTCGAGATTCAATAAATGTCACTCGACCGATCGGCTAAAAGACAAACTGGATTTTCAAACTAGCGATCGATTTTGTCTTGGGAAACTCAACCGATCAGTTAAAATCACATTTGGTCAATAACCCGATCGGTCGAGTTCTGTGAATGCACAACTCGGCCAATGCACTCTCCAAAAAATTGATCCAAGGGATCGATCGAGATTGTAACTCGACCGATCAGCAGTCTGTGATCAATTTTCTAAATTCATTAAAAAGTGATTAAAACTTGGTACTAAGTGTCCCACATATTTGTATCATCTTAGTTACAAGTCATATCATCAATACAAGTGATTACAAAATTCTTCTAAGGTCATTTGAATGGATTTCCTTATTAGCACACTTGCATTGCATTTGACTTGAACTTTGATAAGTTAAGGCTTGTGTAGATTGATTATTTTCAAGTACCTAACACCTGAGATCAATCTTGAATACACATATAAGATACATATGAATGGAATGGTTGAGTCATTATCAAAATATGGACAATGTATAACCTCTAGGTCAACATTCTCCCCATTTTTGACAATGACAAACCATTCCTCAAACATATTTAAAAGAATAGTGAAAGTATACCTTTGCCTTATGAATTAGGGGGATTCAAGATTTGAATAATGTGAATTGCTCCCCCTCAATCTATGCTTACTTTAACCTGTATAATTTCTCTTTCTACACAAAGCAATATAACATGCATGTACTACATGATCCTTTAGCAAGTCACATGATAAAGCATATAAAGAACAAGAAAAGATTCACTTAAGCAATAATAGCAATTTGATTGAGTTTCAAGACATTGAAAATTCTCTCCCCCTTTTGAAATTATCAAAAAGTAGGGGGGGTAGAAGAGCATACAAATAGTCTTCTCCAAACACAACAAAGAAGATATTCAAACATGCAATCACATAACATATATCAAACAGAGATGAGAGAGACACACAAGCTAGGTCATAATCAAAATATGGTGAAATATGGCACCAACTCATAACATATAACTGATCAAAGAGTAAGAGTGCATAAAAGATAGATTATAGCCCATGAAGCATGTTCTCATAAAAACAACTATAAGAGAGAAACAATGAAAGTCGAAGATAAAATAGTACATCTCAGATAATGTGCCCATATGTTTCTAATGCAAAATGGCCTAGAAAGATATATATGATCAGCAAACTAGACAAAAAACTAAGGAACAACTAGACATCTAAGCTATTTATGTCCACATCATCATCATCCCCGACATCGGGCTCGTAGTCGTCGTCTCCATCTAAAGGTGCAGCAGCAGTAATACCTTCATCATTGGAGTCATCACCAGAGCCATTACCATCATCAGATGCATCCTCACCATCACCAACATCCTCATCTGCATCACCAGTCTCAGCATCAGCCTTGTTAGGCATCTCCTCGTCCAAAGAAGGACCGAAACCACGACCGGGCCAAAGAGAATTCTGCTCATCCCAAGTCATACCAAGAGCATTAAGGTCATTGGCCTAAGGGAAGGAGGGAGCATAATCACCCAAACTGGCAAGCAGGGTGGCCAGAGAGTCAGTAGGCAATGGTAGGAAGACAGGAGCAGGTCCACCAGTAGCAGGGCTGTGGGAGCAGCAGTGGAAGGCTCAGGGGAAGGGTAGAATTGATTGTATGCATAGGATGCATCATCACTACCGGGATAAGGATGGTAGGTGGGGTATGGGTGTGCATAGGATAAGTTCATGTTTGACATGGTTGAACATAAATCCTGGTGCAGATGCTCCTGGACCTAGAGGTTGTATGCATGTTGGTGCATCATGTAACCCATGAGGGCTTCATTGAATACACAGAATGAGGCACAGCTAGGCTAGGGTGGCTGAGGAGGTGGAGCTCAGGTAGAAGTAGATGTAGGTACAGCTGAGGCAGAGGCAAAGGGTGAAGCATTGGGTGTGGTGGAGGAAAGGATAGGCACGGATTTCTAAATTTTGGTCTCATTGATGCACACTCCCTTCCTAGAAGGTCTATAGTAGAAGTCAAAGAAGAGTGATTTCTCAGTGACGAACTAAAAAAGACCACAAATCAGGATAGGATAAGGTGGATGGGTGCCACGGGTGTTCTTGCTAGAGTCAAAGCAAGTCATATGGTGTAGGATGTATCTAGACCACTTGACTCTGACATTCTCTAAGATGTAGTACATGATCACCGCAATGTTCTCTACAATATCCGTTTGATTTTTCTTTGGATGGATGTTGCAGTTGACCACTAGGGATAATATACACTTCTTGAGATCTAAGTCGGAGGATGGTAGGGTGCTCTTCTTCTTATAGGGAACATGGGGTTTCTTCAGATAGCGATGGATATCAGGAAGGGTGATCTCATTCTACCAATAGAAACCCTCAGGATCCAAAAGGTCAAAAAAATTCACCATAGTCCTTACACCAGGTGTCATTCTCATCGGCTCCTAAAAAGAAAACATTTAGGATATCCTCAGAGATTTCGAATCTCTTCCCAACGATCATCGAAGTAAGGATTACTTGAGTATTCGGAGGGTGTACAAGGGAGTCGTAATTCCAATGCAAATTTGCATAGAATTTGTGAACTACTTTCGTGCTAGACATTGAATTATAAAAGCAATCACGCTCAAAAACCAGGGCGGATAGGTGATGAATGGATAGCAACCTCGCCACTTGATCGATGATGGATTGACGCCTAGGTCTACGCTCAAACAAAGCTCTAAAAGGAAAAGGACTTCTAGGAAGAAGGTCCTTATACCTATTTACAACCTCTATTGAGACAAAGAGGGTCTCATCAAATGGAATCAAGTGAGAGGATGAAGAAGAGGATGGTGCATTGCTAGGGGGTATCTTTCTTCTATTAGAAGCCATGGAGGTGCAGAGAAGGAGAAGGAGAAGAAGAGAGCAAACGTACAAAACAAACCACCAAAACCGTTCACACACCAAGGTAGAGCAAGGGGGAAGGTCTAGGACGGTCTATCTAGGTCAGATTCGGGCTAGGATAGGGAAGGTAAGGTTTGGGGTTGACATCTTAGGGCTAGGAGAAGGGGAATCAGTCGTCTATTCTCTAGTTGAGAGGGAGAATAGTCAGCCAAATCCAACTTAAGTTGGCAACAACCCGTCGATCGGTCGAGTTTTATGAGTCTAAAACTCGACCGATTGGTCGTTTTTTAAAAAGCTCTCATCTAGGGATCGGTCGAGTTTATCATGGTGGAACTCAACTGATGGTCAACCTGACCTAAAACCATCAAACTTAATTTCTAGCCATTTGAATGCTAATTAAATTTATTTTTCAAGTCCATTATGTATATTGAACATACTTAGGCACATATCACTCATCATTGGGTACTATTTTGTGATAAATCCAGCGTTTACGAAAGATACCCAAAAACAAGAGAAAAATAAGGCGAAATGAACATGAAAAAGCAATTTTAAGCATATAAGTGATGGTGAACCTCTATATGTTTTAATGAAAATTTCCGCCAACTGATTTTTCGTGTCCACATGCGTGATATAAATATACTTCTTGGAAATGTGATCACAAAGAAAGTGATGGCGAACCTCTATATGTTTAGCTCTACTATGCAATATAGGATTGTAAGACATGTTAATTGCACTAGTATTATCACAAAAGATAGGAGAAGCATCAAAATGAATGTTAAAGTCTTGGATCATTTGTTTCATCGATAGGACCTGGGCACAACAACTCCCAGCTACAATGTACTCAGCCTCGATGGTTGATAATGTAACGGTGCTCTATTTCTTAGATAACCAAGACACCAAGCATTGTCCTAGGAGGAAACAAGTGTTAGTTGTGCACTTTCTGTCAATCAAGCAGCCTGCATAATCGGCATCACTATAGGTAGTAAGAGTAAATTCCCTTGACTTGGGATACCACAGTCCAAAGTTTTGAGTTTTGTCTAGGTACCTTAGAATCCTCTTAACAACTATAAGTTGAGATTTCTTAGGATTTGACTGAAAGGTGAGATTTCTTAGGATTTGATTGAAATCTAGCACACAAGCCAACACTAAACATTATGCCAGGTCTAGAGGCAGTTAAGTAAAGTAAAATTCCAATCATACCTCTATAGAGCTTCTCATCTACCTTCTCACATTCTTCATCTTTATCAAGTTTGGAGGTGTTGGACATGGGTGTGTCCATCGGCTTGGTATTCTCCATACCAAAGTGCTTGAGTAGTTCATATGTGTACTTGCCTTAGTTGATGAAGTTCCCATCTTTTCTTTGTTTGATTTGAAAGCTGAAAAAGAATGTGAGTTCACCCATCATGCTCATTTCAAATTCACTCTACATAAGATCACTAAATTCTTTGCAAAGATCAAGGTTAGTTCCACCAAAAATGATATCATCAACATATATTTGAATAATAAGAAAATTGTTAGAAGTGTGCTTTAGAAATAGGGTAGAATCCACTTTGCCCATGATGTAACCATGATCTAATAAAAAGTTCTTTAATTTCTCATACCAAGCCCTTGGTGCTTGTTTGAGTCCATATAGAGTTTTTTGCAAAAAATAAACATGGTTAGGTAGATTATCATGTTCAAAG
Source organism: Alisma plantago-aquatica (assembly GCA_963693085.1). Lineage (NCBI taxonomy): Eukaryota > Viridiplantae > Streptophyta > Magnoliopsida > Alismatales > Alismataceae > Alisma > Alisma plantago-aquatica. Next base: position 641,046,129 of record OY856409.1, on the reverse strand, counting down.
CCCAGAGGTAGTGCAACATACACTTCCTCCTCAATTGTACCATTCAAAAATGCACTTTTAACATCCATTTGATACAAAAGAAAGTTTTTATGACTAGAAAAAGAAAGCAACATACAAATGGACTCAAGTCTAGCTACAGGTACATAAGTTTCATCAAAGTCAATACCTTCATGTTGATTGTAGCCTTGAGCCACTAACCTTGCTTTGTTTCTTACCACTTTGTCACTTTCATCTAGCTTGTTGCGGTAGATCCATTTGGTGAAAATGTTCTTTCTATCACTTGGTCTTGGCATAAGGGTCCAAACTTTGTTCTTCTCAAATTGTTCTAGCTCCTCTTGCATAGCTCGGATCCATTCTTCATCCCCAAGAGCTTCCTTGACATATTTAGGCTCTAGTTGTGAGATGAAGGTGATGTTGGCTTGTTTTTTGTTGAATGCAGCCCGCGTCTTCACTTTCTCAAATGGATCACCTAAGATCAGCTCCTTAGGATGATTCTTTGTAAACTAGGGAGTTGGATCCTTCTTTTCATCATCTTTGTCTTCTTCTTGAGCAGCCACCTCTTTTCCCTTTTGGGTGATGTTGAGTTCTTTAAGGATAGGAATCACTTCATCTGCAACATCATCATATGAAATAATATCTTTGGGAATAGAGGGGTTAGTCTCAATAAACTTTACATTAATAGATTCTTCTACCTTAGCAAGATCAACATTATAAACTCTATATGCCTTGCTAGTAGTGCTATAACCAAGAAAGAAAGCCTTATACGATTTTGGATCAAACTTTTTGAGAGAATCCTTCATGTTCAAAACAAAACCAAGACATCCAAAAACATGAAAATACTCTATAGAAGGTTTCATGCCACGCCATAGTTCATAGGGGGTTTTCTTAAGCTATGGATGTGTGAAAACATGGTTTTGCACATAACACGAGGTACTGACAGCTTCAACCCAAAACTTCTTTGGAGTACCAAACTCAAGAAGCATGGTCCTAGCCATCTCCTGTAGAGACATATTCTTCTTCTCTACAACCCCATTTTGTTGAGGAGTACCAGGTGAAGAAAAGTTGTGTGCATAACCTGATTCTTGACAAAAATTCTTAAAAAGTTCATTTTCAAATTCTCCCTCATGGTCACTACGGATGGAAACAATCTAGCAAGAAGCTTCATTCTCAACATGTTTACAAAAACTATAGAAAACATCAAGCATATCACTCTTTGAAATGAGAAAGAAGGTCCAAGTATATCTAGATAAATCATCGACAATAACAAGACAATACTTGGAACCACGAAGCGATTGCATTCTTATTGGTCCAAATAGATCAACATGAAGAAGTTCAAGAGCTCTCTTAGTGCTAAGGACTCCTTTGGATTTGAAGGAGGACTTTGTTTTATTTTCTTGTGTACAAGGTTGGCATTCCTCATCCTTTTCAAAATCCAATTTAGGAAGTCCCTTGACTCAGTCCTTTTTTATCAACTTCTTTAATTGATGCATATTTACATGACCAAGTCGGTGGTGCCAAAGAGAAATATCATTTGAATTGGCTACTAGGCATCTACCAGCCACAGGATTAATAAAGATAAGAACAATAACATAAAGATTACCACTTCTAGATCCCTTATATATAACTTGGTAGGTGAGGGAATCTAGAATCAAACATTCAAAAGAAGTAAATAGAACAAGGTAACCATTATCACAAAGTTGACTAATACTTATTAGATTGTGATGTAGGCCATCCACAAAAAGAACATTCTTGATGCATAAGGATTCACCTACATCAACCTCACCTTTCACTTTACCTTTCTTGTTGTCCCCAAAGGCGACGGATCCTCCTTTCTTCTATGTTAAATTGTTGAAATGGCTTACATCACCCGTCATGTGCTTTGTGCAACCACTATCAACAATCCATCTATCTTTTCCCTATAAGAAAGGAGAATGACGGTTCCCAACTCAAACTTTAGGATCTAGAGTTAGCTTGGGGACCCATTTTATCTTTGGGTTGGTCCCCCTAGGCTTGTAAGGATAATAAGTAGAATAATGGTCATCACATTTTTAATAAGAACAAACCATAGAATTATTAGTACCCAAAGATTTTCCTACAAAGAAAGAGATCTCCTTGCTCTTTTTATTACCTTTGGCCTTACTCTTGCCCTTTGAGGCTCCCCCTTCAAATCCCAAACCACTAGTACCCCTTTGTTGGGTAGAATGATCAAGGATTTCATTTAGGGAGTTCTTCCCTTTGAGGAATTTCTACAGGGATGCTCTTAATCTATGGTTATCATCATTCAAAGAAATAATAGTAGAAGATAAACTAAATATATCATCCCTAGCATGGACAAGGTCAGCCTCAAGACATAAAGCTTTAGTAAGATATGAATCCTTTTCAAGAGAGATGGAAGATACATTAACACTAGGCTACAAAGGTCTAGAAGATAAATCATTTACTTGACTAAACAACCTAGCATTTTCATATTTTAGCATTTGAATCTCTTTGAGATTAACATCTCTCTCTTCTCTACGAGCATCAATAAGAAACTTAAATTCAACATTCTTAGTTTTAAGAAAATCAAGTTCTTTTAGGCAATTTTGGTTCTCTTCCTTAAGATTTTCAATGTTCTTAAGGTCAACACCATTCTCAACTTCAACCCCATTGTATTGGAGCTCAAGATCAAGGTATTTCCCTTGCAAGTTATCAATACTCTCAAGATTGGTTTTCTCATTCAATTCCAAAATTTCAAGCTTAGCATAAAGATCATCAATGATTTTTTCTAACCATTTTCTTTTATATTTACATTTAGCAAAAGAAGAACGAGTAGTAACAAGAATGTCAATAATAGCTTCTTTAGGCAGTTCATGAAAGCTTATCTCACTTACGTCACTTACCTCACCAATGTCTTCACTTGTAGAGGCCATGATGGCAAGGTGTCACTCTCCATCTTCTTCGGAGCTAGAGTTGCTTGAAGATGAAGCTTCCCAAGTTGCATTGGCTGCATTCTTGTATCTCTTTTCCTTTTTGCCCTTCCTCTTATGCTTTCTCTCTTTCTTGTAATCCTCATGTTTCCTTGAGCTACTCCTGTGGTGAGACTTTTTTTACTTTGAGCATTCACTCTTGTAGTGCCCCTTTTTGCCACACTTGTAGCATCTCAGAGTAGAGGAGGAGAAGGCTGGCTTTCCCTTGAAGTGCTTATCCTTGATGTAGTTGGCTTCATGCTTACTAGGGCCTTCATCTTCACTAAAGGAGGGAGAAGAAGTTCAGCAAGCTAGTTGTTGTTGAAGGATGACAGCCTCCACTTGTGCTTTGAAAGTACTATCTTTAATCTTCTTGACTTCCTTCTCTTCTTGCTTAGCTTCTTCTTCTTGCTTGTCAAGTCTAGGCTCATGGGCTTGAAGACTTCCAATGAGTTCTTCAGTTAGGATGTCACCAAGGCTCCTCATTTCTTCAATGGAGGTGACCTTTGACTCCCATCTCTTTGGAAGAGTTCTCAAGATCTTTGAGTTGATGACGTCTCTTTCCAAAGGAGTGCCCAAAGCAGCCAACCCATTGACGATGGCATTCAACCTTGAGTACATCTACGCAATGCCTTCTTTCTTTCCCATCTTAAAGTTCTCTAGGAGGCTACCCAACATGTAGATTTTTGCCTCCTTGACTTGTTTTGTGCCTTCATATGTGTTGCACAGCTTGTCCCAAATCTCATAGGCAGTATCCCATGATGAGATCCGGTGAAACTATGTGGGAGTGAGGGCTGGGTAGAGGATGCTAATGGCCATTGCATTTAGTTGAGATTCTTTGAGAGAAGCTTCACTCCATGTTGCAACAGTTCCGGTTGTCTCTTTGTAAGGTGTGAACATCACCTTCCACATATCAAAGTTCATCCCTTGAATATAAAACAACATCCTTCTCTTCCAATAGAGAAACATTGTTCCATCAAAGGTCATAGGATGCATGGAGAAGCCTCCCTCTAGGTTGAGTGAACCAAGTAGGTTGTCTCCCATCTTCTCATCTCATGGGAGATTGTTGGAGAAGATCATTAGCTCTGATGCCACTTGTTAGATCTAAGATCTCTAGAGGGGGGGTGAATAGAGCTACAAAATTTCTCACCAAACAGATTAGACCTTCAAATTATATCAATTAGGAGCAATATCTTAATGGCAATTTGAAGTCCTATCTAACAAGCATATCAAGGATGAGAGAGATTAATAGCAAGCACTTGACAAAGGGATGTAGAGTGGTTCCACACTTCAAACTAGAAGTTAGTCAATCCACTACCTAGAGAGGTCAACCTCTAGGACTTTGCAAGTGTTTTTCTCTATAATATCACCACAAATATTACAGCAATAGACCACTAAAGGACTTACTCATCAAATCACAAGGAGATCTCCACCTTAACAAGGAACTTACCCACTTAGCTTGAAACTTCAACCTTCACCTAGGTCTTACCCATTCAAGCCCAAGTCTTCCACCTTGAAGGACTTTTTTTATCCTCTTGGATCTTCTGCCTTTGCCTTCTCCTTCACCTGGAGAAGATCACCACCTCTTCATCAACCTTGAAGAGGACCAGATACAACTCCTTCTTCACTCGATCGAGCTTGCTTGCTTCAGCTTTTCTTCATGAAAGAAGGGGATAGGGAAGTGGTGGAAGATTGAGAGCTTTACATGTACAAAGGTGGAGCTCTCTTACAATAATCATAACTCACTCGTAAATCATGAAATGAAGTGTAAACTAGAGAGAGAAAGGGACTCAAGGGGTGGTAGCACATCAATTATAGCAAGGACTTTTGTGTAGTGAATGAGAAACCTTGGAATTAACTCCAAGTGGTCCTATTTATAGTTGGTGGTGCTCCCTTGAGTTGGGGAATACTTAGGGTCAAATTATAGCCATTTTTGTTCAAGGCAACGGATCTATTTTTTCCAAAATAAGTCACTAATAGTTAGAATCACTTTTTCTACATTTTTATATAGTACATTTGGTCAAGATTCAATAAAGGTAACTCGACCGATCAGCTAAAAGACAAACCCAATTTTTAGACTATCGGTCGAGTTTGTCTTAGGAAACTCGACCGATCAGTTAAAATCACATTTGGTCAGTAACCTGGTCGGTGGAGTTCTGTGAATGCACAACTCGACCGACGCACTCTCTAGAAAATTGATCCAAGGGATTGGTCGAGACTGTAACTCGACCGATCAGCAGTCTGTGATCAATTTTCTAAAGTCATTAAAAAGTGATTAAAACTTGGTACTAAGTGTCCCACATATTTTTCTCATCTTAGTTACACACTAGTGCAGTAATGGTCTATAGGGTCGGTTTTTTAAAGCATGTAGCATCACATTTAAATGACGCCTAAGTGGCCATCGCTATAGAATTTTCTCTATAGGGTCGATTTTTTAAACCAAAGAAAACTGACCTTAGAAGGTAGCGCCGGGCTGGAACAAACTAAAAACTGAGGCAATAGTTGCACCGCTGCATCTCTTATATATAAAAAACCAACACAAGAGGGGTACAAATAACCTGCTGAACCCGATGTCTGTAAGGTTGGTTATATACAAAAAATCCAACCCTAGAAGACTATAAGGTCAGTTATATGTAGAAAACTGACCCAAAAGTCAGTACAAAAAATAACCTGCTGACCGTAGAGATCTAAGGTCGGTTATATATAAAAACAGACCCTAGAGGTCAGTTATTTAAAAAAATGATTTGTTGATATCATTGTATCTAAGGTCAGTTATTTACAAAAAAAATCGACCCTAGAGGTCTCTAAGTTCGGACATATATAAAAACTGACCCAATAGACCCAATACCCAAAAACACACTGAGTAGAGTCTCTAAGGTCGGGCATATGTAAAAACCGACCCTATAGGTACCTGGAGAATTTTAATTTGCATTGAGGTTGTTAGGTCGGTTATTTTAATCAAACTGACCCTATATGTATTTAAGGTCAGGCATATGTAAAAACCGACCCAACAGCCCCAGTCTTTAAGGTCGTCTATTTTAAAAAACCGACCCTATAGGTCTCTAAGGTCGGGCATATGACAAAACCGACCCAATAGACCCAATAGAAGTTGATCCTATAATATTTAAGGTCGGATATTTTAAAAAACTAACCCTAGAGGTCTACAAGGTCAGTTATATGAAGAAAACCGACCCAACAGTTGTACAAAGATCTGAAAAAATTTGCATTGAGGCTGTTGGGTCAATTATTATAAAAAAATGACCCAGTAGGTCTATAAGGTCAGTTATTTTAAAAAAAGACCCTAGAGTTTCCATTTTTTAAAGAAAAATTCTACATAACAGAAATCTTCAGAACAAAAATTTGCAGAATAGAAATCTGCTTTACAAAGTTCAAAACCTGCAATAGAAAGTAGACTTGCAAATGCAATGATGCAAGCCAGAAATACATTCCAAAGCCATTTTCTAGCTTTTATGTCCAATCCTTTTTGAATTGATGTATCAATTTTCAAACCACACACATTCATAACAACAATAATTCACATATTTAGTTGAGACATATTCATACACATAGCACATACTAACATTCACAAAATGATAGATTGTAAGTATAAGATGATATTAAAATTCATGTCAGATACAAAAGTAAATTTGAAAGAGTTTCAAAACTACATACATAAATGAAGTTATGCATTCAATCCAATGCAATAGTGACTTCATTTAGAAAAGCATCTGACCACTCTTCTCGAAATTCATTTAAATCATCAAGTGTGTAAGACTGAGTTGTAAAGATCTGCAACAGAAAATGCACATGCTAATATTTTATAAAATGACTATATCTCACTTGTAAATTTATGATATTATTCTTTATTACCTGATCTATAGTCTGAATGTCATGTGATGCTCCTTTGACAATAGCTTGCATATATTTCATTACATAGTAGCCACAAGCCCAGTCATTATTTTGTATAGGACACTACAAATAAAGAATTATACTTAATGTTAGTAAACTACTATAAACAAAGTTGAGATAAGACTATAAGAGTTGACATTAATACATTACTATAAGAGTTGTACATATAAGACTAAGCCGTCATAGTAGCTACCTTGACATTTTTCAAACTCAATGCCTTTAATTTTGTGGGAATTCGTCATCCACCATCACAAAAAGCCCTTTATACCCCTATCAATTAAATCATTACGGTAGCTGTCAAAATAGAAACTCTAAGTAAAAATATCATGTTGAAGCATAACAATTGATGTGGTAGAGACTAAATTTATGCTTACTCCATAGTTGGCAATTTCAATTTGTGGCCCCTTATTGTTTTTCCCATTGGGTCAAGATAATAAAAAGTCATCAATTTTGGGACAACCACCACTAACTCCCAATGTCTAAATCTGAGTAAGAATAAAACAAACATTAAAATAAAGAAATTTAGTCATTATTAAAATTATATTGAATAATAATACTGGTTGGATGTTAAAAGTAATTAGAATAACTTCCTTTCCCACACTAGCAAAATATTTGAATGCAGTAGAGAAGTACTCATTCACATCTCAATATATGTCTCCACTTGACTAGTGAATGAAGAAACTAAGAATCCAACATTCTTTATATCAAAATTTATGGCCTCAGTATATAAATGGTTGTAAAACATTTTTAATTTCATATATATAAATAAGTTAAAAATGTGTATTGGAATTTTCTATATTGATGGATGCTTACCTTATCCATACTTCTAATATTGAAGTATTTATCCAATCATACCGGAACAACTCTATAATATCATCAAGAAAAATATAATTCTCAAAGTCCCTCCTAGTTGCATCTTCTATTAAATTGACCAACATATGTGATCTTGAGCTTTGGTTGGCTAAGTATCGACACAAACATTTACATTTACTTCCCAACTCATCGAATGTGGATTCTGGAATAAAAGATAGTTTGCGCATAGGAGGACGACTAGTAGAATTTTTACTTTTTGGTTTATAAACCTGTTAATTAAATTACATACTTATATTACACTAGTTCATATATGTAGTCAAATATGAAAAACAAGGTAGAATTCAGGTATACCTTGTCATTGATAACCAAGTGTCTAGGCCAACCCACCATAGCACCCTCTGCTTCTTCAACTGTACTATATTCATAATTATATATGGGTAGTGGTTTGTCCCCCATTCCGTCATACACAAGATGGATGGACACACGATAGATGTCATCAGTAATTGGTTGGAAATGCAATATACCACCGAGGTTGTATACCTTGTCCACTGCCACAACAATATATTCTAGAACCTCCACTGCAAGTTTACAGTTCATACCAACCTATAATTGAAATAATATAAGTTATATACGAAGCAGTAAACCAGATACCTACTACAACTATATATATATATATATATATATATATATATATATCATACTAATAACACAACGTATAGAACAAACTTACTGCAGATTTTTGTGGTGGGTCATTGGGAGTGCTCCCACGACCTTCTACAACTGGAGCATGGTCTTATAACTCATCATTTGAGAGACACACAGTTTGAATAGGTTGAGAAGGTTGACTAGGATGAAATGAAGACATTATTTCTTTTACTTTTTGTGCTACTAATGCTTCAACTTCCTCTTGTGTAAGACCTCCTATACGACCTCTTTTGGATTGTGAAGAGCCAAAATAAGAATTGAATCATATGCCAGCTCCTAATCCCCTAATAAGGCCAGGATGCTCCTTCGTACCAAGAGCAACTGATAGTTCATCCATGCATCCAATTAGGATGAACTTTCCTTCCTTCCTTTACTCATGGAGATCAATCTATTCATATTTAATAAAAATATTAAATCACAATCAATTAGATATAAAATAATTCAAAGTTTGTGGGAGTTACTCTTTACTTAGTTGAGATAAACCTACCATCTTTTGTGCCACCTCCTTAGTTGCAGGGTTGACAATTTCACCTGTTCAATTTTTTCTAGCATCAATCCATTACAAGTGTCAGGGTGGACGCTCAACTTGAGTGGTACTAGACTCTTCTCCAGAAAACAGTTGCTTCTCTTGTAGTTGGCAGCGGAAGGCATAACCACTGGGCCCGAAGTGATGGTCATGCACATTTTTGGCCCGTATTTCCTTTTGGGCCTCATGAATAGTCTGATCATTTAACATGAGGTATTGCAATTTATACTTGGCAAACATATATAAAAAGATTCACCTCCTTAATTGTATAAAAAGATTCATACAATACATCAAATCTTTATTACCTGAAACTCTTCCAATTTCCTAGATGCAACAAATCTTTCCCACACCTCAGGATCTATAAAAATATATTGATTTGTTTCTTTCTTCTTTTGATTATGATTATCTATATAATCGATTTTGAGATAGGTCTTAAAAGCCCTCCATCGTACACCACAACATTGTAGCACTTTTTTCTTGTGATCTTTTTCATTTAGATGAAAAACACCTCATACATACAAAAGAAGCAATAATGTTATTTAAAAAAGGGCATGTCTTTCTAAGCAAATTAAATTAGAATCAATAAACAAAAAAAATATTAAAATAATATCACTTCAACTCACAGATATATCTTTCCATAGGAGGTCTTTTAAGGCATTAGAAATATCATGCCAATTTTCTATATCTATTGCCACCTTAACGTGCGTAGTCGCCCCTACATAATGCTTGAAAGCACTAGCATGTTCCCCAATAGGTGCTCATGTGACATCAAACTGGATTGACAATTTCTCCCCTTTGGCCTTGAGCTCCTGCAGCCTACGCATCAGTGTGGGACCTCTACATTTCTTAGCATCACCACTACCATCCTCATGGTACTCATGCTCAGAATGTTCATCTTCACTTGCCATTTTAGAACAACCTGCAAGTATACATGATAAAAGAAACATAAGTGATAATAAAAGAACAAGTGGTGATATGATGTATATTTAAAATATTACATGCTTCATGATATTAAAATAAATAATTCAAAGAATACATGCCTCTAATATTGGTTGGGTTGTTAGTCAAGTAAAATTCCTTCAACATGGTCTTGACATTTATAGTATTCATTGGTGCTAAATTTAACATTTACACTTGGCAAACCAACTGAGAATGGGATGGAATCATCATACTTTTTGTAATATTCTTCTTCATTTATAGGATCTATAGTAAGTTGTCTTTTTCCATAAAGAATGACAGACTAATTTTTATTTTTCGGGTCATCAATAAAGAATACTTGTTTTGCTTGGTCTGCCATGATGAATGGCTCATCTTTCTCACCAATCTTTTCAAAATTCACCAATGTGAAAGCCAACTTGTAAGGAGTGAGTCCCATATGGACCACTCCCTACTATTAAATTGAAAATACACCAGCACAACCCATGGTTTCATTCACCATGTTTAGATAATAGGGGTGCCAAAATTATTCTCAATATAGACGGTTCATCAAGAGCAGATAAAAGTATAGCAACGGAAGAAAACTAATTTATTACATATTCAAAAATAGGCTCAACAATAATTCTCATGTTATCTAGGAAAAAGAAAGAGAACTATAACTAAATGGATCTATTGCAGTAGGCAGCCTAGCCATCTTAGAAGTCATGATCTACTGTTGGATGGTGTTCTCAAATTTTGGGCCCACTATCTCTTCTCCTCCCACGGGATTATCCACGGGCTGATCTGTACCTGAGTGGTAGGGAACATCACCCAGGATGGGAAGGACAAAAAGGTTGAATCAGTAAAACTGAGTATGTACGATATATGTGTAAATGGGCATTATTTTGTACGTAATTAAACAAGATGTTCCCATCAAAAGGGGCCAATAAAATCTAGGTAAGTTTCAATGAGAATTTTTAAAAGAAATGAATTTTCAAAAAAAATGAGGCATTATAAATATTCCAATAAATAACAGATCTTGCCACCATTAATTATCACATTACAACAAATATTTGCATGTAGATATATTGGACTAAGTTAACTATGGTAGGGCCAAGACACCACTGAGTCATTGGCCTATATATAAATTTTGGGTAGAAGTAGCACACCCATAGGCAGAATTAGCACCCCTCTATATATAAAAGGGTAGAAGTAGCACACCCTAGGTAGAATTAGCACACCCTAATGGTTACGCATAAGCGTCTACAATAGTTAGCTAGTCAAATAGTCTACCATGCATAAAATAGTGGCAAAATATATCATTCATTAGACATTTGTGTCATAAGACAAGCATAATAACAAGTGGAGTCATTGACCCAATTCAACCTGTAAATAATATTTCCAAGAGAATAGTATATGCCAAAGTGAAACAAGAGCAAGTATATCAAAAGATGCCTCATTATGGGAAATTTAGTCATATAATGCCCAGTTATAAAATAGATAGGAATACATACCTCCAGTCGAGTTCAAGTCAAATAAATGGCCACCTAAGTCTGAGCCAAGATTAATATGACCTACGTATAATATTATAGTTGGTGTTAACATTGTTTACATGCATTATCTAATCTAATAATTCACTCCACTATAAAACTTATTATTCCTGTATGAAGCACCCATAATTACTTCTGAAACAAAGGCGGAACCCACACACAAATAACTCTATTCTACTGTTGATTTAACGTTGTCATAGTTATTAGATTTCTAATTAAAAGTCAAAACAACAACGATCACTGTTCTCTGAGTTTCCAAAAGCCAAAATTGCTATTCAATTAAGAAAGTAATCAATCCCCTTCTTATGCCTACTGTAGGACAGTCCCAAAGCATCCGCCTCATACCAGGGATGAGTCCCTTGTAACCAGTGTCGCAGGCGGTCAACATCAGTCAAGCTCCCACAATAGTAAAATTGATCAATAAACAAAGAAGACCATTGTGTCATAGTGGCGACTGGACAGATTTATAATGCAAGTCGGATCTTCCAAACATGAAAACTAAGCTCCAAATATGGACGCGTTGCTAGTCCTCCTGGCATGATCGGACGTTGGCACGCGAAGTAAAATCTGATCCATAGTTTTGGATTCCACTAGTGAGAAAACCTCAACAGAGACCGTAGCCTGTCAAATTCTAATGACAACCAGCTAAGATATCTCTGAATTCTGTTGCATAACCAGCAAGTAGCTAGAGGCCACAGTCAAAGAAAACAACTCTGCTGGTGACGATATCGGCACAGATGAAAGACAAATTGCAGTCCAGAAATCGCGAGTCGGAAGGATACCAGATGAGCGGTCGGAGCTGACTCTGGGTTAACATGCGAAAATATATAGGCACAAGACCTTCCGTCGGCCAGGACTCGCACGTAGAAAATAGGGAAATTTGTCAGCCCAATGATTTGGGCAAACCCAACGCAAAATGAAGGTAAGGATCAGAATCCTAGGACTAATAGATTGTGTAGTTACCTTTAATTGATTCAAAAATAACCACGGTGATGCTACAACCTACTCCTCTCTGGAGACGATGGCCACCCAGGTACGAGGATTCACTGGTGCTCCTATGAAATTGGGAGTAGGGAGTACTACAGGAAGTATGGTACTACTGGTTTGGATGGTCTCGTAATGTTAGGAGTTGAAAAGGCCAGACGGCCAGTAACTAAGGTAATGACGACATAGGAGGGTTTTATGCATTTTATGATCAAGGCACCGTAAGTGTTGACTTAGAGTTTTTCAGGACCGTCGTGATCTCCCAAAACTGACGCCAATGAAAACGGGAGCTATTACGACTTTCAGGCAAGAAAACGGCTGAGGAAATTCTCGTAACGCCTGTGCACGGGTATTGGGGATGATGATAACTCCCTCTCTCACACTCTGGTTTGTCGAGATGAGTGATCTTGACCACCCATTCAGCAAGGCATTTCCAGATGTGGCTAGCACCAAAACAAAGCCAGCATGACCCATTGACTTCGAATGATTAATTCCAACCAAATAAGTTTCTCTTCCATGCAAATTAAAGGGTGCAATTTACGTTGGACCCCCAATATTAAAGGTTGTCTATTAAACCAATAAGGAATCTGATTTTTACCTAAAACTCCATTTTAGTTATGCTAATAACGAATGTTAACCAGTAGGTGTTAAATAGCTAAATATAATGATAAATTATTTTCTTTATACTTGGTATTGTCTCTAGATGTTGTCTTCCCTCTAGTCTCTCTTTCTAGGGTGAAAAGGACATTATATCAATCTCGACCCCACATCTAAGATTAAGTCTAGGTACCTCCAAAAAAATGTGAAATACATTCTAAAATTTTCTCAAGTCACATAAAGGCTAATGCTATGATACATTATTTCAGGGTCAAGGACAATTACTCATAATAATTTAAGGGAAGGAATAAAATTTAAGTTTTAGGGGAAAAATGGGAAAAGATACGTAGACTTGAGGTTGTTACAACACACCACCCGTTAAAAAGATTTTGTCCCCGAAATCTCAAGCAAATAGTGAGGGGTGAGTCCTCAACATCTCTTCTTTGAGCTCCCAAGTGGTCTCTTCAATTCTATGATACTTCCAAAGGACTTTCACTAGTTCGATGTGTTTATTCTTCAAATGTTTCACTATGGAGTCTATGATTTTCACAGGTCATTCTTCATACGACATATCTTCTCGTAGCTCAATAGGTTCAATATATAAGACATGTGAGGGATCCTTCACATGCTTCCTCAATACTGACACATGGAAGACATTGTGAATCTTGTCATAAGAGGGAGGAAGAGATAGACGATAGGTACACTCTCCCACTCTATCCAAGATTTCAAATGGCCCCACAAAATGCGGGCTTAACTTGCCTTTCACCTTGGATCTAGCAATTGATTGGATAGGTTTTATCTTCAGATACACATAATCATCTACTAAGAAATTCACATCCGATCTCTTCTTATCAGCATACATCTTTTGTCGATCTTGAGAAGCTTTCATTCTTTTCTTAATCAAGCATATCTTATCAATCATCATCTACAAGTCATCATTCTTCATCAGTGTACGCTCCCCCACATCGTCCCAATGAAGTGGGGAACGACAAGGTCGGTCATAAAGTGCCTCAAAAGGGGGCATACCAATGCTGGCATGGTAGCTATTGTTGTAAGCAAACTCAACCAACAGGAGATATTTGTCCCAAGTACCTCCCCAATCCATCACACATGCACGGAGTAGGTCTTCCAAGATTTGTACTGTCCTCTCATATTGTCCATCTGTCTAGGGATGATATGCAGTGCTAAAACATAAATCAGATCCCAACTCTTCCTGTATTTGCTTCCATAGATGTGATGTGAATTTCAGATCTCGGTCAGACACTATCACCTTAGGAACCCTGTGTAACCGAACAATCCAGTCCACATACAACTGTGCCATGTCCGGAACCTTATAAGTACTTTTAAAGGACAAAAAGTGAGCCGACTTGGTTAGGTGGTCGATAATGACCCATACTGCATCGTACCCACGCCTTGACTTGGGAAATTCGGTAACGAAAATCCATCGTGATTTTCTCCCATTTCCACTCAGGTATCTCGAGCGGGTGGAGAAGACCACTAGGTCGCTGATGATCAATCTTTACTTGTTGGCAGGTTAGGCACTTGGCGACATATGTAGCAATGTCTCTCTTCATGTTCTTCCACCAGAAGCCTCACTGAAGGTCCTTGTACATCTTTTTTGTGCCCAGATGAATCATGTACTTGGAACCGTGGGCTTCACACAAAACTCTCTGTCTGAGATCGGCAACATCAGGTATCCACAATCTATGGTGAAAGCGAATGGAACCATCCACGCCGATAGAAAAATTGGATTGTGGTTTCTCGGTTAGCAACTTCATCTCAGATAACTCAGGACAACAAAGTTGTGCGTCAACAACTTCAGATAACCAAGTAGGAGTAACAGACAAGCTTGCTATATGAGCAGTCAACTTCTACACACTAGGATTCAACTCAACTGTTGGTAACTCTGGTCTCCATCTAGAAACTTGTTCCAAACTCCTCCATAAGAAGCAATGAATAGAGGCACACACAACATCCTTCTTCCTACTCAGAGCATCCGCTACCACATTGGCCTTACCAGGGTGGTAAGTGATTGCAAAATCATAGTATTTTAGGTATTCCATCCATCACCTTTGTCGTAGGTTCATGTCCATTTGTGTCATGAGATAGCGCAAGCTTTTGTGATCACAGAAAATTTCAAATTGAACTCCGTACAAGTAGTGATGCCAATCTTTAGGGCATGTACTATGGCAGCCAAGTCTACATCGTGTGTAGGCCAGTTTGTATCATTCGGCTTCAACTGACGTGAGGCATATGCAATTACTCACCCTTCTTACAAAAGGACCCATCCTAAACCTTGTCCAGAAGTGTCAGTATAAATAACATATGGTTTGCCTTCCACGGGTAAAGCAAGCATAGGGGCGGAAGTCAACCACTTCTTCAGTTCCTAGAAACTCTTCTCACACTCAGGCGTCCAGATAAACTTGGCATCCTTATGAGTCAACTTTGTCAATGCAAGGGCTAGCTTAGAAACGTTTTGCACAAACTTCTTATAATAACCGACTAGTCCCAGAAAACTATGTATCTCAGAAGTATTCTTTAGTGGTTGCCACTTCATCACAGCTTCAATCTTGATAGGATCCACGGCGATATGAGCCGCAGAGATTACATGGCCTAAAAACATAACTTCATCAAGCCAAAATTCACACTTCGAGAACTTTGCAAAGAGTTGGTGATCTCGCAAGGCTTGGAGGACAATTCGTAGATGCTCCCGATGTTGCTCTATGGATTCAGAATATATGAGCACATCATCAATGAGCACCACCACAAAAATGTCTAGGTACAGACGGAATACTCAATTCATCAAGTCCATGAAGGCAGCTGGGGCATTAGTCAAGCCAAAGGGCATAACCAGCAATTCATAATGCCCATAACGAGAACGGAAAGCTGTTTTTGGTACATCTTCATCCTTTATGCGCATCTGGTAGTATCCGATCTGTAAATCCATCTTTGAGAATATGGTAGCAGACTTTAGCTGGTCAAACAAGTCATTGATATGCGGCAGAGGGTAGCGGTTCTTGATCGTCACCTGATTCAACATGCGATAATCCATGCACATCCTCATGGAACCATCCTTTTTCTTCACGAACAAAACTGGGTCTCCCCAAGGCGAAACACTTGGGCAGACAAAATCCAACTCTAGAAGCTCCTACAACTACTTCTTAAGTTCAGCCAATTCAGCAGGTGCCAGACGGTATGGCAGCTTTGAGATTGGAGTTGTGATGGGTATGAGATCAATAGAGAATTCAACCTCTCGTGAAGGAGGGAGTCTTGGCAACTCATCAGGGAAGACATCAGGATAATCTCGCACCACGTCGATATCCTCAATCTGTGGCAGTGTAGGATTGAGGACGATCGATGCCAAAATGGCTCTATAGTCGTGCAAAACTAACTTTTTGGATTTGAGTGCTGAAATAATGAATTGTCATTCATTGCGCCTCCTGCCCTTAATACATATACGTTCACCATCAGGATGCAACAAACTGACCTTCCTATATTTGCAAAATAGAGCTACCTTGTACTTCTATAGCCAATCCATTCCCAAGATGATATCGAAGGCTGTCATGTCAAGGATGATGAAATCTGTCGAGAACATCTTCCCAGCTATGCTCAATTCTACGGTTGGAATTTTCAAAAAGGAAGAGACTAACCTCTCACTAGGTGTCTGAACATCTAAGATATAATCCATATACACAGTCTCTAGATCTAACATTGTTATGAGTTTGGCAGCTATGAAAGTATTTGAGGATCTAGAATCAAATAAAGCTTTTACAGGGTGTTGAAGTAGATATATCATACCTTCAATGACTCCATTATCATCATCGACCTATGCAGCGTCCATGGCATAGACGCGACCAATATGCCTCTCCACAGGTGGATGACGATCATGCTGATTGTTGATGTTATTGTTGTTTCTTGGAGCTTGTTGTGGTCGGTGTGGTGATGGCGGCTGCTGTGGGGCACGTGGCTGAGTAGGAGCTGGAGCCTTTGAGAAACGAGGACATTGAGGTCTAATGGGCCCTGCCTAGCCACACTCATGGCAAATCACATGTCCCATGTCTCTTTGTGATGTATAACCCCCAGAAGGGCATTTCCCTGGGAAGTGGAGACGGTGGCAATGTTTACATTTCTCACAGCCATTCTCAGAAGCATTCTTCCTTTTATTGGGGCTAGATGACGACAACTGGTATCCCAGATATGCCTCGACAGTGAGTTCCTTATCCACCATCTGCTGAAAGGTGAGTGGAAATTGTGGCACCAAAGCTCATCCAATCTTATAAGACAAACCCTCAAAGAATATCTCAGAATGACGGTCTTCATGTAGGTTTGCGGTGTAGCACTCCAGTAATAAGAACTTTTGGACATACGCAGATACACTCGATGAACCCTGCTTTAAGCTATATAACTCAGCTTGTTTCTTCTTCAAGGTGGCTGTACAA
Source organism: Alisma plantago-aquatica (assembly GCA_963693085.1). Taxonomy (NCBI): domain Eukaryota; kingdom Viridiplantae; phylum Streptophyta; class Magnoliopsida; order Alismatales; family Alismataceae; genus Alisma; species Alisma plantago-aquatica. The sequence continues at coordinate 641,028,746 of OY856409.1, read as the reverse complement.
ATGTATTTCTCCCGAAAAAGCACAAGTAACCGCTCCCAAGTCATCTATGAGGTATCACGTGTGTGGGAAATTCCATTCCACCACACCCTAGCTGGTCCGTCTAGAACATAAGTAGCAAAGTGAACATTCTGTTGAGGAGGGCATGCCATACCCTCGAAGGTACGTTCGATGGCCAAGACCCAATCATCAGCCTTATCCACCATCTCGATCTCTCCCTCACCCTTAAAGTAGGGTGGTTGCATCTTAATGAACTCTGTGAGGGAGTACTCCTTGGGCTTGGTTGACGAAGAGGCGGTATTGACTCGTCCTATCATCGAATTAGACACCAATTGGCGCAGGAAGGCCAACTCTTGCTCTGGAGTGAAAGTTGGTAGAGGTGGAATCTCTGAGATAGGGGGCGCCACAGTGACCACTGGTTGAACCCCAGGATGCGTCTGTGCAACTGGGGTCTCCAAAGGGGGATCCATATAGGGCATGCCAAATTGATGATTTGGTGGTGTAGTGTATTCATCCTCCCCATTGAATAGTTGGTAGGACCCACCACTTCTCCCTACAAACAAATTGGTCCTCCTGAAAAAGGATTATCAGGGTAAGAAAGCTACGTAATGTTTTCTAAGATTCGAGACTACTGACTGCTATGCTGTGATACCATTTTGTAAGGAGTGAGTCCCATAGGGACCACTCCCTACTATTAAATTGAAAATACACCAGCACAACCCATGGTTTCATTCACCATGTTTAGATAATAGGGGTGCCAAAATTATTCTCAATATAGACGGTTCATCAAGAGCAGATAAAAGTATAGCAGCGGAAGAAAAATAATTTATTACATATTCAAAAATAGGCTCAACAACAGTTCTCATGTTATCTAGGAAAAATAAAGAGAACTATAACTAAATGGATTTATTGCAGTAGCAAACCTAACCATCTTAGAAGTCAAGATCTACTATTGGATTATGTTCTCAATTTATGGGCCCACTATCTCTTCTCCTCCCAAGGGATTATCCACGGGCTGATCTATACCTGAGTGGTAGGGAACATCACCCAGGATGGGAAAGACAAAAAGGTTGAATTAGTAAAATTGAGTATGTATGATATATGTGTAAACGGGCATTATTTTGTACGTAATTAAATAAGATGTTCCCATCAAAAGGGGCCAACAAAATCTAGGAAGTTTCAATGAGAATTTTTAAAAGAAATGAATTTTAAAAAAAATGAGGCATTATAAGTATTCCAATAAATAACAGAACTTGCCACCATTAATTATCACAATACAACAAATATTTGCATGTAGATATATTTGACTAAGTTAACTGTTGTAGGGCCAAGACACCACTGAGTCATTGGCCTATATATAAATTTTGGGTAGAAGTAGCACACCCATAGGCAGAATTAGCACGCATCTATATATAAAAGGGTAGAGGTAGCACACCCCGGGTAGAAGTAACACACCCTAATGGTTATGCATAAGCGTCTATAATAGTTAGCTAGTCAAATAGTCTACCATGCATAAAATAGTGGCAAAATATATCATTCATTAGACATTTGTGTCATAAGACAAGCACAATAACATGTGGAGTCATTGACCCAATTCAACCTGTAAATAATATTTCCATGAGAATAGGATATGTCAAAGTGAAACAAGAGCAAATATATCAAAAGATGCCTCATTATGGGAAATTTAGTCATATAATGCCCAGTTATAAAATAGAGAGGAGTACATACCTCCAGTCGAGTTCAAGTCAAATAAATGGCCACCTAAGTCTGAGCCAAGATTAATATGACCTACGTATAATATTATAGTTGGTGTTAACATTGTTTCACATGCATTATCTAATCTAATAGTTCACTCCACTATAAAACTTGTTATTCCTGAATGAAGCACCCAGAATTACTTCTGAAACAAAGGCGGAACACACACACAAATAACTCTATTCTACTATTGATTTAACATTGTCATAGTTATTGGATTTCTAATTAAAAGTCAAAACAACAACGATCATTATTCTCTGAGTTTCCAAAAGTGAACATTGCTATTCAATTAAGAAAGTAATCAATCCCCTTCTCGTGCCTACTGTAGGATAGTCCCAAAGCATCCGCCTCATACCAGGGATGAGTCCCCTGTAACCAGTGTCACAGGCGGTCAACATCAGTCAGGCTCCCACAATAGTAAAATCGATCAGTAAACAAAGAAGATCATTGTGTCATAGTGGCGACTGGACGGATTTATAATGCAAGTCGGAGCTTCCAAACATGAAAACTTAGCTCCAAAGACGCACGCATTGCTAGTCCTCCTGGAATGATCGGACGTTGGCACACGAAGCAACATCTGATCCATAGTTTTGGATTCCACTAGTGACAAAACCTCAACAGAGACCGCAGCCTATCAGATTCTAATGACAACCAACTAAGCAATCTCTGAATTTTGTTGCATAACCAGCAAGCAGTTGGAGGCCACAGTCAAAGAAAATGACTCTACCGGTGACGATATTGGCACAGATGAAAGACAAATTGTAGTACAGAAATCACGAGTCAGAAGGATACCAGATGAGCGGTCGGAGCCGATTCTGGGTTAACATGTGAAAATTTGTAGGCACAAGACCTTCCGTCGGCAAGGACTCACACGCATAAAATAGGGAACTTTGTCAGCCCAACGATTTGGGCAAACCCAACGCAAAATGAAGGTAAGGATCAGAATCCTAGGACTAAGAGATTGTGTAGTTACCTTTAATTGATTCAAAAATAACAACGGCGACGCTGCAACATGCTCCTCTCTGAAGACGACGGCCACCCAGGTACGAGGATTCACTGGTGCTCATCTGAAATTGGGAGTAGGGAGTAATAAAGGAAGTATCGTACTACTGGTTTGGATGGCCTCGTAGCGTTAGGAGTTAAAAAGGCCAAACGGCCAGTAACTAAGGTAATGATGACAGAAGAGGGTTTAAGGCGTTTTATGATCAAGGCACCGTAAGTGTTGACTTAGGGTTTTTCGGGACCGTCGTGATCTCCCAAAATTGACGCCAGTGAAAACATGAGCTATTACGGCTTTCAGGCAAGCAAACGGCTAAGGAAATTCTCCTAACGCATGTGCGCAGGTGTTGGGGACGATGATAACTCCCTCTCTCACGCTCTGGTTTGTCAGGTTGAGTGATCCCGACCGCCCATTCAGCAAGGCATTTCCATATGTGTCTAGCACCAAAACAAAGCCAGCATGACCCATTGACTTCGAATGATTAATTCCAACCAAATACATTTCTATTCCATGCAAATTAAATGGTGCAATTAATCTACGTTGGACCCCCAATATTAAAGGTTGTCTATTAAACCAATAAGGAACCTAATTTTTACCTAAAACTCCATTTTAGTTATGATAATAACGAATGTTAACCAGTAGGTGTTAAATAGCTAAATATAATGATAAGTTATTTTCTTTATACTTGGTATTGTCTCTATATGTTGTCTTCCCTCTAGTCTCTCTTTCTAGGGTGAAAGGGACATTATATCAATCTCGACCCCACATCTAAGATTAAGTCTAGGTACCTCCAAAAAAAATGTGAAATACATTCTAAAATTTTCTCAAGACACATAAAGGCTAATGCTATGATACATTATTTCAGGATCAAGGACAATTACTCATAATAATTTAAGGGAAGGAATAAAATTTAAGTTTTAGGGGAAAAATGGGAAAAGATACCTAGACTTGAGGTCGTTACACAACTCATTCACAAAAACTCCTTTGTTGTTATCAATCCAATTACACCTAAAGATAGGAACTCTAAAATTTGTATAGTCCAATTCCCATGTCCTCAATGACATCGTAATATGACATCTCAGCTTCGTGTGGTCTTTTATATTTGGCACTAGAAAAATACAACGAACAAGCTTGAATAGTGACCTTGCTATTTTGGACTACAGTACTTTGATCTTGACGCTTTGTGTAGTATGAAAACCCATTTATGTCATATCCTTCATATGACATGACATCCATTTTTGGCTTAAAGGCGAGCCATTTTATGTTCTCAGCAACATTATTCGGTAATTCAGATAGTTGATTAAAGACTTTCTCTTCAAACCACCTAATAAATGTTCGATTATGCTCTCTTGCAAGCCACATTGAACTATCGTGGATGATCTCTCTTGATAAGATCATTGTGTTCAGTGATGTAGCTACTAACTTCATCGATGTTGTGTAAAATATACAAATGTGCTTGTTTCCACAACTCATGACTAATTCCTTTCACTCGTGCTCCCAGAGTTCCTTTGCCACAATAAGATTCAGTGTGATGGGAATTTTTTAGATCGCTAGAAGTTTATTGCAATTCAAAAAATCATTGCAAAAGTAAATCACCTCTCTGGCCACATAACCCTCAATAATACTCCCTTTAGGACGATAACGATTCTGAACATCACCTTTAAAAACACTCATGTAGCGTTCAAATGGATACATCCAGTGTAAGAAAATTGGACCCAACATTTTCACCTCCCTTGTTATATGTACTATAAGATGAACCATGATATCAAAAAATGAAGGAGGAAAGTACATTTCAAGCTGACACATGGTAACAATTACATCTTTTTATAATTTATTGAGAGTATCAGGATGTATCACTTTGTTGCATATTTTATTGAAGAAGAAACAGAGTCTTGTGATTGCAAACCTTACATGCTTCAGAAACATAGATCGAATAGCCATAGGTGAAATTTGTTGCATTAAGGTGTGAGAATCATGAGATTTGAAACATATCAACTTCAGATCTTTCATTGATACCAATCTATGAATATTAGAAAGTATCTTTGTGGAACCTTAATATTATACAAGCACTCATAGAAAGTCTTTTTCTTCTGCTTTGACAAAGTGTAATAAGATGGTGGTATTTATGTGCGACGACCCCTAATCTCCACTAATAATTCTTTTCTTATACCCATTAATTCTAAATATTTTCTAGATTTGATGTCGTCTTTAGTCTTTCCCGATATATTCAATAGCGTACCAATGATGCTATCACAAATATTTTTTCAACATGCATGACATCAATGCAGTGTCTAATTGACAAGAATATCCAATAAGGAAGATCCCAGAATATTGACCTCTTCTTGTATAGAGATTTGTCACATGCGAGAGTACGACGAAAACTCTTTCCAAATTTATTAACAATATCTTTCACCCTGTCATATACATCACTTCCTGGTATAGGTTTAGGAGCACTTCGTTCCTCAGTTGATCCATTAAAGGTTTTGTGTTGCCTTCGATAAGGATTCACTTGTGGGAGAAATCTCCGATGACCAAGATATATGATTTTACCACCATGTTTCAGTCAGATTGAATCAGTATTTTCCTCACAAATAGGACATGCTTTGTATCCTTTTATACTATATCCAGACAAATTTTCATAAGCTGGAAAGTCATTAATCGTGCAAAACAACATAGCACGCAAACTAAAGATCTCTTCACATGAAGTATCATATGTCATAACACCTTCTTCCCATAGTTTCATTAGGTCATAAATTAGAGGTTGAAGGTAAACATCAATGTCATTTCCAGGCTGCTTGGGCTCTGATATCAATATTGACAACATGACATACTTATTTTTCATACACAACCAAGGAGGAAGATTGTATATAACAATCGTAACAAGCCAAGTGCTATGTTGGCTGCTTAATGTACCATAAGGATTCATTCCATCTGTATAGAGTCCAAGTCATAAGTTTCTTGGTTCTTTACCAAATTGAGGGTATAATAAATCAATTTTCTACCATTTTGGTGAATCAGATGCGTGTCGTAGGACACCATCATCATTGGCCTTTAAATCCCCATGCAAAGACAAATTTCACACATCTTCAGTATTAGCAAATAAGCGTTGAAATCGTGGTATTATTGTCAGATTCCACATCACCTTGGCTGGAGAGCCATTTTTAGCCTTACCTGAATTTGTGGTCTTGTACCTTGATGAGCCACATTTTGGACAATTTATCAAATTACTATAGTCCTTCTAAAATAACACACAATCATTTGGACATGCATGAATCTTCCTAGCCTCTATTCCCATTGGGGATATTATTTTCTTTGCTTGATATGTTGAAATTGGAAGCTCGTTGCCTTCAGGAAGAATTTCCTTTAACAAAGATAGAAGTGAAGTGAAACTCTTATCGTTCCACCGGTTTTGAGCTTTAAGAGTATATAATCGCATCAGAGCACTCAACCTCATGAACTTAGTACAACCCTTATATAATGGTTTTTCAACATCATGGACAATGTTTGCAAATAAATAAGGTGGATCAATGACATTATAACACCCCTGACCTGGGTTATACTTAACCCTAGGTGTTTTTATTAAGAAATATGATTAAATTATTAATCTCATCTTGTGAAAAGTAATTAGGCCTCAAGAGGAACTTATGTTGCAATTCTAGTCCTTTTTGAACATTGTTGAAATCAATGTTTTGTTTGTATTGGACTAAAGTGCAAATTACCCAAGTTGAGGGGTTTAAGTGAAATTGTGCATGATAATATGTTCATCATGTGTTGAATCATCATGAGAGTGAAAATGATTCTGAGGTATGGCTTATGGAAGCCTGAACACTAAGAAAGAGCTGATAAAGCAATGTTTGTACATAAAAACCTAGTTTTGGAGTAATGTGCAATTTACCCAAAACCAAGGGTTCAATATGCAATTTACCACTTCAATAAAGTCCCTAATGTTTCTTGACATCATGTAGAGCAAATAAAATAAGAGGGACCTCCCATTTGAATTAAGATGGAGGAGAGAGAATCTTGATATTAAAATAATCAAGATTTGATCCTAAGTGAAACCCCTAATCCAATTTAGGGCAAAAATGAATGTATTAATTAAAGGGCCTTCAACCAAAATTAAAATGATTGGATTCACATGTGTGTGGATAATCCTAAAGCCTTGCAAAGGTACGAGCATATCCTAAGGAGGTGAAAATTCCACTCACCATTATTATAAGAAAAAGAATTTCCACTCAAATAAGGATATTCTTATTATAAGGGTTAAGGTGCTTAATTTCTTTTCCCTTAATTCATGGATAATGGAAGGGAGTTCGGTGGGGATAGAGATTCCCTTTCATACAAGAAACCAAGGGGGAAGTGGTGGCAACAATTTTGGAATTTAAAAGACTTTTATAAAGTATCTTCTCTCTCCTCAATTTTCTTATAAAAGTACCTTTTCCAAGCCAAATGAAAGGCTTTTACGACCCCGCTTCTTCTCCTTGCTTGCAAAACCGACCAAGAAGTCTAAGGACAGCAGGGAGGACGTACCCAACCTATTTGTAAGCCTTTTATCTTCGTTCTTCATGATTTCATGGTGAAAATCATAAAACAATGTGTAATTCCTTCATTTCTTCACTCAATCTTCAATTCTAGCCGATCATTTCACTCCAAATCTTGAAGTTGAGCCTTGGAATAGTTGGAGAAGCTCCATACACCATTAGAGCCGTGTATCTTGGAGCTTGGAGATCAGATTTGAGGCTGGTTTTATAACTCAAACCCTTAATCATTGATATTGCATCAATTCTCTATACTTTGTTGATTGTTATCTTTAATTTTATACACTCTTGTTTCTTTGCTGCAATTTCCATCAAGAACGGTTGCTGTTCTTGGTTGTTCGAAGGAAGGGGATGATGACATCATCCTAGATGCTTATCCAAAGAAAAGTACCAAGCCAAACGGTTTTGATAGCTACTCCAAATCATTTTAATTTGATTGGTTATGCGGTTTCAGCAAACCGTTTAAGGGCAAACGGTTTGAAACCGTTTGGGAGAAAAAGGTTTCAAAACCATTTTAGATGGTTGACCAAGCGTTGACCCATTTGGGAATGTTGTTTCTAATTATGTAGTCTGATAACCCACCAAATTTGATGGATTAACTCCCAAGGAATCGAGGGTTGAAGGCTAATCAATTAGGCAATCGAATTGAATTAAGAGCTGATTTTCAATCTGTTTAACTTGACCTTTTTGGGAAAACGGTTTCAAAACCGTTTGAGATGGTAGACCAAGCATTTACCGTTTGGTATTACTGTTTCTAATGATGTTGGTTAATGACTCACCAAATATTAGGGATTAACTCCAGAGGAATCGTGAGTTGAAGGCTAATCAATTAGGGAAACCTAATTGGATTAAGTGCTGGTTTTCAATTTGAGTAATTCGACTTTTTGGGCAAACGGTTTCAAAACCGTTTGAGATGGTTGACCAAGCGTTGACAGTTTGGTATTACTGTTCCTAATAGTGTTTTTTAATGACTCACCAAATTTGATGGATTAATTCCAAACGAGTCATGAGTTGAAGGCTAATCAATTGGGTAAACCCTAATTGAGATTAGTGTTGAAATTCCAATGAGTTGATTTTGAGATTTTGGGTTGATTAGCCCAAATAGTTTCAAAACCGTTTGGGGATCACCCAAACGGTTTCAAAACCGTTTGGGGATCACCCAAGACCGTTTGGAGGTCTGGGGTCAAGTATGGTTGACCAATTCAAGGTCGAAAGGTACCAAATCACATTGCAATTAATTGGTTATGTGTTGATCAACTCGATAAACCAAACCTTGATGATTTTTCACTAGAATCCAAGGGTTGGATGAGACAAATGGTCTCAAGACCGTTTGGAGGTCACCCAAGACCGTTTGGAGGTCTAGGGGTGAGTATGGTTAAGCAATTGATGATCCAATGATACTAAGTTAAAGTGTAATCAATTGTTGATTTGGTGATCAATCCAATGATCCAAACTTTAATTGGTTGACTTGGATTTTGATGATATGATGGCAAACGGTCTTCACCTGCTTGGTCAAGCGGTCTTCACCTACTTGGGCAAACGGTCTCAAACCGTTTGGAGACCTAGGTGGTTTCAAGGTCAAGTTGTGTTATGTAATTGAAGCTTCAAGTGGTCAATCCAATTAGATACCTAATGTAATTGAAGGTTCAATTGGTTAACCCAATAGAGAACCTAATGCAATTGAATGTCCAATTGAATAACCTAATTGAGTACCTATTGCAATTGAAGATTCAATTGACCAATTCAATTGGATACCTTATGTAATGGAGGTCCAATGTGATTGAATCTCTTGAGAATCAAGATGATGAATGATCCATTGATCCAATGCTGATTAGTAATGATAGTCAATGAAGGTACAAAGGTTGAAACCCTATTAGTACCTAAGTGGTTAGTGCCAATTAAGGGATGAACCCTAATTGCTTATAGGATCAATGACTTGGTACACTATGTTAATCATATTTGTATGAACTCGATTGAAGGGTTGATATGACCTAATCAAGTTGAGATGATGATAGCATGAATTCATATAAGAATATGATTCATGTGATGTTTAAGGGTATGATCCTTAAGTAGAGAGATCATGAAACCCTAATCATGAACATAAACCCTAATTGACAAGGTTATTGAACTCTAACCCTAGTTGAGGGTGTATCCTTATGAAACCCTAGTTGAGGGCGATTCCATGTGAAACCCTAGTTGAGGGTGATTCCATGAGAAACCCTGACTAAGTATTAACATCACATGATGTTCTAATACTATGTTGTGATGAGAGGCCCTGAGAAGGGTGAAGGTATATGAGACTCTTATGTGAAGTCATAATGCATAAAGCCCTAATCTTGGGCAATATGACAATGAATTATAACCCTAATTTTAATTAGGGTATAAAGAAATCTTAATGATGAAATAGAAGGAATCTCCTTATAAAGGTGAAACATTTCATGAGGTGAACTCATGTAGCACGACTATGCAAGGTAGCATGGTTGTGGTAACTTCCCTTTGCACGACCGTGCAAGGTAGCACGGCCGTGGTGACTTTCTTTGCACGGCCGTTCCTGGCTGCACGACCGTGGTGCTCCATGATGGACTTGGAGATGATTGATAGTAACCTAATATGGTCATATACCTTGATGTGTTATAAGTCCAATATAATTGAATGAAGGATACATGAGATATGTGATGGAAAACCCTAATCCTGATAAAGGAATAAGGGTGATACTCTTGAAATAATGATGCATTTGTTTTGCATGGTATTGATAGATAATTAATGTACTGCTATCATATGTGCTAACCATGCAGGTATCATGAGATGATGAGCATAGCCAGGTATGGGCTATGATGTGTTATTAGTTTGAATTTGTTTATTGGGCCTGGTGTGCCATAATATACCTTGTGCCTGGTAAGAGGTGGCAAGAGAGTTAATGGGCCTCAAGTGCCATGATGGATGCTTGTGTAGCAAGTATCATATTTACCTTGATCAGATGACCTAAAGGTGTTAGTTACCTGAGAAAGTGATAACAATGCTCAAGTGATGAGCTAAGGGTTTGAATACCCAGGATTTCATGGTTATGGTATTGAAATTGTGAAGGGATGAGAATTCCCAGTGTTGAAATGAGGGATTAAGATCCCAACACTTTATGAAAAGAGTATGGATACGGGCCATGACTCCACAATGATAATGCCAGGCTTTAGATATATGATCTAAGCCTGAAAAGAGTTAATGTAGTGGTAATGATTATGTAGTTTAAATAGATGTTATACATGTTCTTCATACTCATTAAAGAATAAGTGACATGTTGATTCTATCAAGTTATAGTTGCAATGCTTCTGATATAGAATAATGTTCTAATCTGTTAGACATTAAAATATCTGCTGTCAAATAAATATGATTACCCTGTTCATATTTATCTTCTTAAGATGCAATAATAATGTTTCTGGCAGAGAGTTATAACTCTCGCTGGGGCAATTTTTATAATTGTCTCACCCCCGTGGGAACCACATTTTTAGGTGGACGTGGACGAGGAGACAGGAATCCTTCAGTAGGTGAAGAATAGCAGTAGCAGCAGGGACAGCAGTGAAGTCTCAGGTGGAGACACTGGTTGTCATGACATGTATAGTTGTATATAAAGTCCTATGTGTCGTCTTTGTACTCTCAGGTCCTCAGAGTAGTAGTTAGTGCTTTCGAGATTTTGGATCAGTGTCTCGAGATTTTATACTACCTGTGTTTAACTTAACAGGTTAGCTGATGCTTGTAATTCTCAAAAAGAGATGATGCATGATATGTACCTTTGATCCAAAAAGTAAATGTGTTATACTTTGGCTCTTGAAGAAAAAGATTTACTATGTGTGGATCTCTTTGCAAAAAGTTTAATTTTTAGTGATTTTCGCTAATCCGCTGCTTGATGAACACTTCCGCATTAGTTAATTATGTTTTTATGAATTGTATGCCACATACATTGTCCTGACAACTACGTAGCATCTCATCAACCATATCATCTTGAATCGGTTCACTTGAATTGGTTCATCATTGATATTATTATCATTATCTATATATTCTATGCCACAACTATTAGTATCGACATTTTCTGATCCATAATTAAATTTCTCTCCATGCCAATACCATTCATTATAACCTTGTATGATCCCATTGCATATGACACGATTCTTAATTTCCTCAACAGTATCAACTTTCAAATTGTTACCACCATTTCTACATGGACAATAGAACCTATCTATTGGTAGATATCCTATGTTCCTCAGCAAATCTGATAAATTCATCAAGACCTTTGGCAAACTCTAGACTACAACGATTCTTGATAGACATCCAACTTCGATCCATTTTCTAGATCACATTAAAATTAATTATAAAACTGAGCATTTAATATTGATACTATAAGTTGTAAGTTTTTATTGATAGGAAGTTAATTACTTTTATACTAAAGTGTACCACCTATCCTATTTTTGAATATTTAATCTCACTAGTAATTGTATAATGTATGTTTAGTTTTCAAGAAAATTTCAACAGCATTTCCCCTAAGTTCTCCACGTACATCGATGTAAATGGAAAATAACCACCCACATATGTACCCAGAGAACAAATGAGGAAATACTACTAAAATTTTCTTCAAAACTAAACATACAAATACACTTACATCCTAAGTGAGATTAAATATCCAAAAATAGTCCCAGACCGGGGACTATCCAAAATTTACTCCTAATGATTAAATTTTGAACGGGTTTCTAAGTTAATGTATAAATGTATTATTGTCATATTTATATATTAATGTAAACATCATGCATTGATGATCTCATCTATAAACCCTAAAGTATCAATTTGGGACTACACAATTTCTATCCTCATATTTCTAGAATGTATACAATGATTACATGTGTGACTAATAATAAAATGTAGATATGAAAGAATACATATTTTTATTATTGGTTGGGTTACTAGTCAAATAAAATGAAAAAAAAATGTAACTGACCTGAACCACCGAGATGAAAATGAGAGAAGACCATGGGTAGTGGAAGGTGTGTAGGTGGCAAAAAGCAAGAGGATTATCATTGAGCGTCGGAGCTTCTGCAACCAAGAGGACCGATCATTGGTTGTTGGATTGCCATGCCGATCAATTAAAGACCTACAGTTGAAGACGCGAGGGTTTAGTATATGTGGTCTAAGGAACTACAACAAATTTAGGTAAGAAGAAGGTGAATTCTGGCACTACTCTATGTTGGTTTTGGGAGGAAAATATGAGTCGATCTGCTGGCAAACCATTTCTCCTTCTCTGCCCTCAATTCCCCCAACACAAGTGTCAACCTGATCAGTTGGAGATGGTTGCTCTGGCTATGCCTCTTGCAGATCCCTTTGGGTGCCGGTGGTAGTTGGTTGTATGAACGGGTCAATAGTCAATCTACTGTGGCGGTGGGGGAGCTTGCGCGGCAGAAGAGACGGTACGAGGAGGCAAGCTTGCAGCGGCAGTTAGGTCTAGAGTGTTGGGCACCAGAGACGGTGGTTGGGGCAGCAGCACGGTGGTCGGTGGTGGTGCATCGATGGCAGAGCAAATGAGCAGACCTTACAGCTTGTCACTACCGGGGAGGCGACCCTTGCAGCGCCGGAGGCTATCGTCATCGTCCAAGGAAGAAATGATAGAGCGGTTGGGTGTCATTGTCGATCCAAAGAAGAAAGTAGAGCGGCCACAGAAACCCTGACCAATATCTCGTGAGGTAATAACCAGAGCAGTAGCTCGATCACGGGACTCACGTGAGTATATGTGGGTACCAACACCTATAGGGTCGGTTATTTGAAAAAACTAACCCAAGAGGGCAGCTACAATGTCACTTATTCAGTAAAAAACCGACCCTAGAGGCAACAGTCGCCGATTCAACTACAAGGTCGGTTAACTGGGGAAAACTGACCCAAGAGGTCTCGCAATATTGAACCTACTAGGTCGGTTGGGTGAAAAAAACTGACCCAATAGAGGTAAGTGGTACTCGAATTATTTTGTACACTCCTAGGTCATTTATTTGAAAAGAAAATTGACCCTATAGCTCGACGTGCGAAGGAAAAATGGAGCCAATTTTCGTCGCGGGAAACTTGTTGAGTCAGTTTTCTGATAAAACAGATGCTATGTTTCTGTGTGTGAGTGAAATTTTGATTTTGCAGGTCTTTTGTAGCATCGATTATCTTTAATATAACCAACCTTGTACCTCAACCGGTTCTCGGATTTTTCCTGATGACTTATTGCTTCAGTTTTTTTAAAAGAAATGATGCAATGACTTATTAGGTCGGTTTTACTAGTATAAGTGACGCTTTCAGAAGCAACGTTATTGGTCAAAAATGTAGTAGTGACAAGTCATATCATCAATACAAGTGATTACAAAATTCTTCTAGGGGTCATTTGGGTACATCTTTTAACACTGCAGATGAAGTTTAAATAACAACACTTGGAATCCAAGTACTTAAAAGTAGTGTTAGTTTGATAGATGTCGTTTGGATTAGCACCTAGCATTTATCAAGTTTTCTTCCTCTTTAGTTCTTTACTTACGGCTAAACTCCACAATGATGTCTCATGCCACAACCCTGGGTGATAACAGATCTGTTCCATTGTTGGAGTGTCTTCTGCTCACAACTCATTCACAAAAGAAGCACAACATGCATCTACAGCAAATATATTGCTTCCAATTTCCATACGCCATCTTGGACGTTGCCGTTCTACCTGCCATGAATGGACCAATATCCATGGCTTTCTGAGGGGAAAATGAAACAAAGCAAAGTACAAAACTGGTTGAGAAGACGGGGCTTTGTTATCAGCCGTCCTTGTCCCTCCAGATAGCAAGTTGTATCATCGATATTACTGCTTGTATTCAACCGGACACCACCGTAGTTATGGAGTACCGGCACTGCGACCTCCGCACCACGGACAGTGAAAGATATGGCGATAGGGGCAGTGAAGGAGATGGTGACAGGGGAAGAGGAAAATGTCCAGCAGAAGATGGAGGTGTCATGGAACAAAGGAAAAGGTGAAGTACAGGAAGATCGGACAAGGGGTCGAGCCATCGAGGAGAAATGTAGGAAGCGGCGAAGAATAAATTTGAGATTTTTACGAGACGCCAGAGGGCGGAGGCGGGTTTCCTAGGAGGGTGTGCTGAGTGGTTTCTCAAATCACGCAGTTATCGGCGTGATTTAGAAGACCGCAAATTTGAATGGACAAATACCGAAATGAAAATACAAGTAATTACTAACTACCACCACAGAGCGTCCAAACAGAAGATTTATTAATACTGCATTCAGAATACCAGTATCAAATACAATCCCATCTTCAACTACTTCATCCAAACAGCCCCTAAGGTCGTTTGAATGGATTTCCTTATTAGCTCACTTGCATTGCATTTGACTTGAACTTTGACAATCTACGGCTTATATAGATTGATTATTTTCAAGTACCTAACACCTGAGATCAATCTTGAATATGCATATTAGATACATATGAATGGAATGGTTGAGTCATTATCAAAATATGGACAATGTATAACCTCTAGGTCAACATATTTGTGATTGCTTCAACAAGTCTAAAGATCTCAAAGAAAATGATTTGTGATTAATTCTACAAGTCTGGTGATTATTTAATCCAGAGGGAGTTCATGCTGCTATTAATGCTTCTATATTGATCTTATCTGTGAGAACTGATTACACTAAATGAGATTACTCAAAACACAAAACATGATTGATCACTAATTAATCACATCCTCATAAAGAGGGTAAATTAAAACCAATTCAACATTACCAACATGTTCTAAAGTATTACACTAGAGCCCAACAACTTGCTTGTATTCATATTATGCCAAGAATTTCTTACAATTGTTCCATGGCCTCAGCCACCATATATTCATATTACACAGGAAATATTTCCACATTTATCACTTGAACAATCACATAACATGCTACCAAAAACCTAATTTGGTTGAAACATTATTTACAAACTTTCTTGCCCGGGACTTAAAGTACAGGGACGACTCTAGGACATACTAGACAACAAACAACCTTCTCAAAGGTTCAACACCAAAACTCCTCATTGATGCCACGAGTATGCTTCCATTGTTGCCAATCACCTAAAAAGATGTGGTGACCCACGGTGTGAGACCCATGTCCCAACAAGAGATATAACCTCCAACAATGCTTATTGATTACAATAGATTAAGTAATTAAATAGTTCAGGAAAATCAAACATGTATAACAATTAGGCTTAGCAGCAGTGTTGATATACAAGAAACATAAACAACCATATAACAATTATCATCATTAGCATGACTGCCATCAGTTACCTTATTAACAGTATAAGTAGTTCAGTAGCATGTGCATAGCTAACATCATAAGCAAGTCTAGTAGCATAGCATCTCTTATCATCATGAGTAAGTTTAGCAACATAAGCATAGCTTACATCATTAGCATGTCTAATATATTGAACAAATCTATATCATAAGTAGATCTAACAGCATAAGCACATCTATTTGCATAAGTATAGTTAGCAATATAGCCATATCTGATTACAGAGGCATATCCATCAATATTAGCATAGCTAACAGCATGTGATAACTAATGTCATAAGCATAGCCAACAATAGTAGTATATATATCTATCATAAGCATAGATAGTGTGTGTACATATCTTCAAAATGAAAATATCCACAACATAAGCATATCTACTATCTTTTAATGCACTAAACATCATTTCTATGTAAAGAGAATAAATAAGGGGATCATCCAATGTGAAGTGTTGTGTATAACCCAAAACAAATATGCTACATGGTTGTATTACATCTTTTATTATGCCCTGAGGAATTTGAGGATACCACTACAAATTCAACAGACCACTGTTAAGTCGAAATCGATGCCATACAAGATCTAGGAAGAGTCGGACTCCTAAGATCTTTTCCTCCCTTAGTCGGTACGGGTTTGCCAAAATGACACATAAGGTCAAGTTGCTGACAGCCTAGTCTATACTTGGTATATGTCACGAAACTAGTGAAAGGAGGTGGGTACGCATACCCTACCATCTGAAGTACAACTACAGATGTCCTCCAATCTCATCACATGTATAATCCTCGAGACATGACCACAACCATTCTCAAATTGAGGGCTATGTATGATCGCATCCATCCTCCCTGAACACTTGGAGTCAGGATGACAAGTACCCCACATACTCAATAGTATGTGCTCAGAGTTTCTCTTAGGAATACTCATTTCACCATCTGGCACATGCACTCTGAGTTTCCCTTAGGAATACTCATTTCACCATCTAGCAAGTTCTGACACTTAGATGGATCTATGGCATAGGGCACTACATGGTTAGGGTTTCACTTGATTAGTTATTTCCAATTAGGTGAATTAAGGTTGCATCAAACAAGTGGACATACAAAACCTAATTCATTTCTAGAAAACAGTGCTATATAACAACTTCAGAAGACATAAATGTGTGAAACATAATTTCACATCTCAACATCAGAAGGTACTATTCACTAGCCATACATGTGGCCATACTTGTCAATACATCACCACCACATGGTACAAACCTCATTACATTGTTCCAGGGTTCCAACCCTTATCACATTATGAAGGGGATTACACCTCATTCAGGGCTCAAATATGCCCAAAGGTCATTAAGACCATCACATCATTCCCTACAAGTTCATCATCATTATCCATGCCTTATAACAAGGCTCAACAATCATCATCATGCATATAATACACATGCTTAGCATGGTATTTCATTAAGGAACTAAAAGTTATTCATAGAATAACATTCAAGGGTTATCTTAGCATTTAAGAGAATTTTTTCATTATATCAACATATAAGGAAGCTAGATATGATTGGCCATCATTACACTTATAGTGTATAAGTTTAGCATAAGAAAGCTTCAATCATTAAGTTGTGATAACCATTACTTAACACGTTAGAGTTATAACAACATTAAGAAGATTATTCCATCATGAGATTAACCATTCAAGGAAAGGTAGAATGATTAACTGCCATCATTTGTTTGCATTAGGGTTAGGTTCAACAAGATAGATTACATTGAAGCTACAGTTCAACACTCATCACAAACCCTAACCCATGACAACCTCATCTGATCGTGGATGTATATGGTAAAACATTACCTTCAAACCCCATACTATTCTAAAGTATGATTATATGAATAATAAAAGGTTTAACCATCACTTAGTGCATACTAGGGTTTCAAAAACAATAAGAGAGCACTCTATTAATCTATTTATGATTCAAGGAGGTTGTTCATAATCAATTGCCATCACTTGGTTGAAATGGATTAGGTGTAATAAGCCATATCCCATTAGGGTTGTATATCAACACAATATGGTCATTATCATTTCTATTCATATGAGGGTAAAGGTAAGACTACCTAAATAAGGGCAAACCTCCATTGGTTTCAACATCATTTAAACCATACCAACATACCAAATCATCAACCCAGAACCATTGGATTGGTGAGAAGGTAAAACCATTGGTTGTTTACATAAGTAAATACTTTGAACAAATCACCTATAAATCTCTTGAATTGTGTCCTAGAAAATTTCACCATATATCCCTAAACATTCCTTGTTTAATAACATAAAGGGTACCATTGGTTGTAGGGATAAAACCCGCCATCAGTTGTACATTTAAAGCAAACCATTTGTTTGTTAACAAACAAGCTTCTTAAGTTGATCGCATGGGGGAAACTGTAAGGACCCTGACCTGCGTTTAGGGTTTACCCTATTTGTTTTGCTTAACCTTGGTGGTTTGATGCTTGCTAATCACCTTTGAGTGGTGATTAGGGTTTTTTTGTGCTTTGTTGAGAGTTCGAGGGGCTACTTGCAAATAACCCAAGTCTAGGGTTTTGTGTGCAAGTTTGCCATCTTGTGAGATGTTTTCCCCTCTTTGCTTCCTCTAGAGTTGAGAGGAAGGCTTGGGCTTGTTGTTTGAGTTTCTTGGGCCTTGCTTGAGCTTGTTTGGGCCTTAAGGTGCTTTGTTTGGGCTTGCTTGAGCCTTGTGTCGGCCAAGACCAGCTTGTGTCACCCAAGTGAAGACTGTGTCGACCTAGGGTGTTTGTGTCGGCCAACAAGGAGGTGTGTCTCCCTAGTGCAAGCTTGGTGTGTCGCCCATGGTGCTTGGTCTTGTTTGGTGGACACTTGGTGCATGTTTTGGACAAGTGTCTTATGGCTTGCTAGAGTGGTGGTTTGAGCTTGTGGACAAGTGTCCTTTGTGGAGGCAACACCTTGCCATGTTCCACCTTGTTTTCTCCTCCCTTTCTTTCTATAAAAGATGGTTCCTTCCTTAGCTTAAGGACCCTTTGGTTCCTCTCCCTCTTGTGCACGACACACTCCCTCCTTCCCTTGCTTGGTGGCCGACACACCCTTGAAGGGGTTGCTTGGAGGTCAACACACCCTTGGAGAAGAAGAGTGGTGGCCGATACCCACCCTTGGAGGAGCTTTGGTGGTCGATATCCCTTGGAGCTCTCCATCCTCTTTGCTTGGATGTGCGTGGAGCTTGGAGTTCTTCTTCTTCCTTGAATCTTGGAGCTTAAGGCGGGTTGCATAACTTCTAACCCTAACTCCTTTACCTCTAGCTATGATCTTGTTGCATGTTAGTAGTTTAGCTTAGTGCCTTACTTTTATACCTTTCTTGTGTACCTTTGGTGGCCGATCCCTCTCTAGGGTTTAGGGTTTCCTTGTGCTGGAGGTAGGTGATGATCCTTGGATGGGCGACACCCTCTCTTGCCTTGATGATGGGTGATATCCTCCCTTGGTTTGGGTGTGTTGGGCGACACCCTTATTCTTGTGATGGGCGACATAGTGGTGTCCTTTGTGTTGGCCGATATGGTGACCCCTGTTGGGCGATACCCTACCTTGTTTGCGTGTGTTGGGCAACATCCTCTCTTGTGATGGTGTTGGGCGACATGAGTTTCGTGTGTTGGACGATAGGTTAGTATGATGAGTTAGTCGACATGGTGAGAATGATGGGCGAGATGGTCCTTCTTGTGTTGAGAGATATCCTATTCCTGATGGTAGACGATAGACCCAAGATTCTTGGAGGTTTGTTGGTGCTGGCCGATAGCCATGCATGGTGTGTTGGTCAATATCCATGCTGACCGACACCCATGATGGTCGATAGCCCTAATGGCCGATAGCCATGTTGGGCGACAGCCTTGGGTGGTGATGGCCGATAGGGTTGGTGTGTGTGTCGGCCGATAGGCCATAATAGGTTTTAGTGAGGGTTGATAAGAGTTATGGTGAGAGTCTTGTAATCCTATAGTAACGGTCCTTTGTGTTATGAAAGTGGATGTTTATGCTTAATGATGGTGATATCTTGTTAGTGATAACAACAATGAATATGATGCCTTGTAGACAATAATAATGTCAATGATAATGTTGTTGATAGCAATGATATTAATAGTCGTGTGATGATGGTAATGCTTTGCTAGTAATGAAAGTAATAATGTTGATTAATGATGGTAATAATGTTGCTAAGTGATAGTTACATTAATAGTTGGCTAAATGATATGGCAATAAAGATAATAGTGGATGATAATGCTGATAATATTAATGATGATAATGGTAGTAGTGATGATAATGAGGAAGGTAATGGTAATAAGATGCATGATGTGATCCTTATGCTTACTTGTCAAAAGAAGATGATAGTAATGATGATCATAATGATGATGACAATAATGATAGTAATGATATGCATGAAGTAATATTTGTACTTAATTGTTAAATGAGAATGATGTTAGTTACACTAGTAGCTTGCTCAATGATATGGTAATAATGATGATAGTGGATGGTGACATAATGGTAGTGGTAACAATAGTACTTGTTCTGTATGTTTGAACATCTTGATTATTCATATAGTTCTGAGATAAGGATAAGTATAGATATGGTTTGTTGATGATGTACTTTATACACTTGATCAGCAAATAGTGTAAGAATGATAAGTAGAAGTATCTTGAATAGATTTCATGATGGTAGAATATTCCTTATGATTGAATCTACGATTATTGGGTACTCTAACCATGCAGGTGATGATTATCCTTGAAAAGGGCTATGAGACACATGTGATGAGTAACATCACTTGGTAATTACTCTGGTTAATAGAATGATATGTATAATGTGTTAAGTTCGATGATGATGATGTGAGCCTTGAGAGGCATTGACAGTACATGATGAGGGATTGAGATCCCATGGTATATGATAATCCTTGAGATGGATCTGGATGGTTGGCAAGAGGCCAAGTGGTAACATGTGATGTTGGATCCTTGTGATGGATCAGGTTGATGTGATTAAATAATAATATAATGTTGTTTACTTTCCGTTATATCTTGCATGTTATACAACTTGGTTGAATCTTGCAATCCATCTAAAAGATACTAATTAATCACACTGAAATATATCATGTAGTTTGCTCTGGCCATAGATCCATCATCGTCAGGACTTGGTGATGGTGAAACAGGTTCTCCTACGGGTTAACCTGGAAGCGCATATTGTTGAATATGTGTAGGTTGCTCCTAGCCTAAAAATGAGGAGGTAAGAGTGTAACTTCGGTTACAGACTCAGATATGTATATGGAGCATGGTGAACAGGCCCATGGCTCAGGATATGTGATGTGTGGAGCATGAATGCGTTCATGGCTCAGAGCATAGTGAACAGGCCCGTGGCTCAATTTTACTAGAGCCGAGACCTGTACCAAGGCAGGCTAGAGTGAGGGTAGCCTATGGAGCTGACCCTGTGGCTTAGACCACTTCAGCATGTGACTGTGGTCCTGCTTGTGTTGTACTCGTGTACTGTCCACGAGGTGGGAGGTCGTGGAGTCCGGCTCTTCCATTGACCTTGTATGGCACTGGCTTGGGTTTCGTAACCGAAGGTTGGATTTGAACGGTACGGTTCAAATCCTAAGGGCATAATAATAATACGTAACACAGCCGTTTAGTATTTACTGCTTAAGATAAACACGTAACATTGGTTGAGGCCTTGTTTGTGTAATATCTTTGTTATATCTTGCAGGTTATGTGACAATATGTCTTACCTTGAGAAGCAGGTTATGTGACATTATATCTTGTTCTGATAATCATGTTACATAGTGATACATTTTATCTTGCTAATCATATTCCTTGAGATACATCTGGTTATATGCTTTGTATAGCGGGTAAGCTTGTCGGTAAGAATAATCTGTCTTACATAGACTGCTCTTGTTATACCTGTTATTAAATATCTGCTGTTATAGTATATCTTGCTGAGGTTCTGTAGTTGCAGTGGGGAGTTATGTTTCCCGCTGGGACAATTGTTCAATTGTCTCACCCCACTGGTTTAACCCCTTTTTAGGTGGTCGAGGTAGGCGTGGTCGTGGTCGTGGTGTTGTGGCCGAGCAGCTTGAGGAGTAGTAGAAGGCAAGCGAAGGATATGTTGTTGTTTTGGATGTTTTGTAGTAGAGTCTAGAGTCATCCCTGTACTCTCAGGTCCTTGGCAGTGTTTTGACGTTGTTTCACGATGATCGATCGATGACGTTTGTATATCCTACTGTTGGCCAGATGTGGGCCTTTATGTATATGAACAGGTGGTGAACTCATGTTATGAATGAACAGTTGTTCCTGAGTTGCGGACACGTATCAGATCTCGTGTATGTATATATATGACATGTTTCTGTGCAGGATGAGGACTGCAAATTAATAGTTTCACAGTTTATCTGTTTTTCGCAATCGGTTTTAATTAACCCATGTTTTCATAAGCTGTGGTTATGGTGATTTCCGCACATTTTCGCGTAACACCTCATTATCTGTGTGATAATGGGATGTGTTGCCTCAAGTTTTGGTATCAGAGCTTTGGGTTCGCTGAGTCTACAGGGAGTTAGGACTAGGTTGAGTCTGTTCTTATGAGTGTCCAGGTTTTCTTACAATATCTTCTGCCCTCAGCGGAAGAAAAGTCAAGATGTCTAGAAACCATGAAGAACACTCTGCTGAGTATAGTGATGCTGCATCAGTTGATGGAGCAGATGGACAGGCACATGAAGATCGGGTGCCTGAGGTTCCCCAATTTAACCCGGCCATACTTGAACATCCTGCTTACTAACAGCTTATGGGGCAGTTAATGGCTACGATGAATCTCATGGTTGAGCGATTACTAGTGCCTCCTCTGCGAGCACATGTTCCCCATGGAGAAGCATCAGGTATTGGGAAGACCTTCGAGTGGCTTCGCCAAGTTGGAGCTTTGGATTATGCTGGAACGACTAATCCAGCGGATGCAGATCTGTGGCTGACAAGTCTCGAGAAGACTTTCTGGATCCTTGACATCCCCGAAGAAGACAAGGTAAATCATGTTGTCTACCTTCTAAAGGGTAGTGTTGGTCACTGGTGGACCATCGAGGAAGAGAAGTGACCTGGTGAGGTGATCTGCTGGGAAGTGTTCCGACGCGAGTTCGTCACCAGATACTTTCCAAAGACGTACCTGGATAAGAAGGTGAGTCAGTTCGAGAATCTGAGGCAAGGAACGATGAACATCACCGAGTATGAAGCTAAGTTTATGGATCTGTTGAGGTTCTGTCCTCACATGGCAGCAACAGACGAGGAACGGATCAGACGTTTCGAGAAGGGTTTGAGTGCTGAGTTGACAACCCCGGTGTCTGCGCTGGAGAACTGAGAGCGGTTTGCTATGTTCATGGAATCAGTTCGACGGATCGAGAGGACATTACGGGAGAAAAGAGAGTCTATGTCTCTTAAAAGACATGCTCAGTTTCAAGGACGGAAGTTTGGTGGCTTTAAGAAGCCTAGGTTTTCAGCACCGTCAGCGATGAGAAGTTCTGGTGTACCATCTCAGTGGTCTCTGAGTAAGGGGAGAGGTTATGTTTCTTCACCGTATAAGGTGCATAGTTCAGCTTTGGTGGCAGTAACAGGGCCAGCTTGGCCACAATTTGAGGACAAGTCATGTCATCTTTGTGGACAGGTCGGGCATTGGAAGTCCAATTTCCTGAATAGAGATGTTGAAGTGACACAGCAGCCGAGGCAGAGTTTTCAGAAGTCAAAGAGACCACAGCGATGAGAAGTTCTGGTGTACCATCTCAGGCTGGATCGTCTGCTCAAGGAAGCAGAGGTCGTGGACAGCAAGCAACGGCTCGATTCTATGCCATGAATCAGCCGGAGGCGATAGTCAACCTGCGAGTGGTGACAGGTCAGATGGAGTTATTTCATTCTGATATGTCTTCTTCTTTCTTTATATCTATTTTGGTTGACCCAGGTGCTACACACTCTTTTATCGCCTATAGTATGCTTGAAAACTGTCGTTTATCTGTTAGTTGTAAGAAGGATAGCTTGTTGTTAGAAACCCCTCTTGATGGTTCCTCTTTGCTTCGAGAAGAGTGTCCATCTTGTGTTTTGTCTTTCTCGGGACATCGTATTCAAGTGGATCTTAAACCACTTGATATGCATGGTTTCGATGTTATCCTTGGGATGGATACCTTAGAGAAGTATAAGGTTGTCTTGGACTGTGGTTCCAAGCAGGCAGTGTTTGATGTTGCTGGAGAGAAGTGGATCTTCCAGGGAGATAGGAAGATTCTTCCGACATGCTTGGTATCAGCCATGGTGGCAGATAAGTTGTTACGACAAGGATGTGAGGCGTTCTTAGCTCACGTGGTGGATACCGTTATGGTTACCAAGGCGAAAGGTCCTAGTCTTGAGGAGGTGTCTGTAGTTTGAGAGTTTGTAGACGTGTTTCCTGAAGAGTTTCCTGGTGTTCCTCCACCCCGAGAGATTGATTTCGAGATCAATCTGGTTCCAGGGACACAACCAGTTGCACAGTCAGCATATAGGATGGCTCCAGCAGAGATGGCAGAGTTGAAGAAGCAGTTGCAAGAGTTGTTGGAAAAAGGTTTTATCTTACCGAGTACGTCGTCGTGGGGTGCTCCCGTGTTGTTCGTTAAGAAGAAGGATGGTTCGATGCGGTTGTGTATAGATTACCGGTAGTTGAACAAGGTCACGATCAAGAACAAGTACATGTTGCCAAGGATAGATGATCTGTTCGATCAATTGTGTGGTGCTATAGTGTTTTCGAAGATCGATCTATGGTCTGGATATCATCAGTTGAGGATAAAAGTGGATGACATACCAAAGTCAGCTTTCAGGATGAGGTATGGTCATTTCGAGTTCGTGGTTATGCCATTTGGGTTAACCAATGCACCTACAGCTTTCATGGATCTGATGAATAGAGTGTTTTGTCCGTTCTTAGATCAGTTTGTTGTAGTCTTTATAGATGACATCCTGATCTATATTTGGGATAGGCTAGAGCATGAGCAACATCTTCGTCGAGCGTTGACTCTTCTTCGTCAACATCAGTTGTATGCCAAGTTCAGTAAGTGCGAGTTCTGGTTGGCAGAAGTGACTTTCTTGGGCCATGTGATATTTGTTGAAGGCGTCAAAGTAGATCTGAGGAAGGTGGAATCCGTTGCGGATTGGGAACAACCGAAGACGCCGACAGAAGTTCGTAGTTCCTTGGTTTGGCTGGATACTATCGGAGGTTTATCAAGGACTTCAGTGTGATCGCTTTGCCGATGACGAAGTTGACTAGGAAGAATGTACCTTTTGTTTGGGATGATCGATGTCAGCAAGCTTTCCAGAGTTTGAAGGAGAAGCTGACCAGTGCTCCAGTGTTGATCTTGCCAGAGTCTGGGAAAGGCTATGTTGTTTTCTGTGATGCTTCCAAGAAAGGTTTAGGTTGCGTGTTGATGCAGGAAGATCATGTGGTTTCTTTTGCTTCGCGACAGCTCAAGAAGCATGAGGAGAACTATCCGACTCGTGACCTGGAGTTAGCGGCTTTGGTTCATGCATTAAAATTTTGGAGACACTATCTGTATGGGGAAGTGTGTCAGATCTTTACGGATCATAATAATCTGAAGTACATCTTTACACAGCAAGAGTTGAACATGCGACAGCATCGATGGATGGAGTTGATCAATGATTACGACTGCACTATCGAGTATCATCCTGGTAAGGCGAATGTGGTAGTTGATGTGCTTAGCAGGAAGTCTTCTTATCTTTCTTCAAAGAAGGCACAGTTGAGTTCTCTGGTATGCCATAAGCGAGATATGTTTGTTTCTCTGCGAAAGATGAACGTGCAGATGGAAGTTTCTTTGTTGTCTGGTCTTTTCACACAGATGCAAGTTAAGCCTACGTTGAGACAGCAGATCAAGAATGCACAGCAGATAGATGATGCGGTACAGTTGATCAGATCAGAGTTCGGCAGCGACAAGCGTGCACTACTACAGAAATAGCATTCAGTGTCACTTTTCTGAGCATCAGTTATTACGGAAAACCGACGCCTTATATGTTAGGCGTCAGTTGTTTAAGAAAACCGACGTCTATATTCGAAGACCAGCCAGACACTGGTACCGCTTTGTATTCAGCGTCGGTTGTTTATAACAAACCGATGCTTAACGTCGCCCGCGAAATCCAAATTCCGATCAAAAAAATAGTGTCATTTCCAGCGTCGGTTATTTAGGTAGAAACCGACGCCTATGTGCGATGAAAATTTGCGCGAAAAGTGTCACCTTCAGCGTCGATTATTCCAGGATAACCGACGCTGAAGGTGGTTCCCGCCAAACAATTTCATGAAAATATCGTCCAATTGGACGTCGGTTTTTTCAAGCAACCGACGCTAAAGATGTTTAGGCGTCGGTTGTTTTAAACAACCGACACTATTTGGGAACTTCATAACCCTCGATCGCCCGACTCTTCCCCTTTCTTCTGTTTCATTGCGAGCGATTTCCCTATTTCTCTACTGCCGCCGATTTCTCTCCGGCGATTTCTTCTTCAGCTCCCCTTCTCCGGCGCCCCCTTCTCCGCCACCACTCCTGCTCGCCGCCGCTCCTGCCGCCGTTGGATACCTGCTCGCCACCACTCCTGCTCGCCGCCGCTCCTGCTCGCCGCCGTCGCCTGCTCGCCGCCACTCCTGCTCGCCGACGATCCTGCTCCTGCTGCTGCTCTGCATCGCCACCGCCGCCGCCGCCCGCTCCTTCCTCCTTGTTGCTGCTTTGTGTCTCCTTGCTCACGTCCTAACTCTGCTGCTCACAAGGTACTAGCATCAAGCCCTTCCTCTGCCATTCTTTCCATTCAGTAACAGTCTCATCTCCTCGTTCCACACCATAACTTGGCTGATGTCAAGCCCATGCTCAAAAACATCTACCTATTCTCATCCATGTTCGTGTGGCATTCCCATTTTCAGGAGTCAATGACCATCCTTTACAAAAATATCTACATCTAAAGCATAATTGATCCAAAAAAAATACTGCTAACTAACATGATTTAAATTGGTATGATGCATAATATAAATCCATTTTTTTACTTTTGGGGGTGCGCCTTATACTATTTGATATCCTTGATTTTATCTTCTATCCTAAATAAAATTAAGGGACCCATGATTAGAAAACAATTCCAAACTTGGCACCCACACTAATTGGAAGGAAATAAAATATGATTATTGAAATGCACATTTGTGATGTGATACCTTTTTTAGGATGCATATATTAGATTCAACCTTTGAGACATCCTTTTATGAGTTCCAATACAATTAAGGTTTCATTTCATTGCCATTGTATGTATTATAATATTACATCTTTCACATAAAAAATAATTAAATTGAATCCTATTGGAACCCTAATTTAAATCCTAATTTGATTTAAACTTGTCCATTCTAGCATCCTAATTTTATTTGATTAAACCCTACATTGTTTAAACCCTAACATCAATTGTGATGAAACCCTAACATGTACATATCTATTATTGTGTTTGTTGGCCTAGAAACCCGTCCAAGATTGACTCATTAGGAGTAAATCTTGGATAGTCCCCGGTTTGGGACTGTTCTTGAACACCTAATCTCACTTAGGATGTAAGTGTATAATGTGTATTGGGTTTTCGAGAAAATTTCAGTAGCATTTCCCCGTTTGTTCTCTAAGTACATATGTACTTAGAGAACAGCGGGGAAATGCTGCCGAAATTTTCTTGAAAACCAAATACACATTATACACTTACTAGTGAGATTAGGTGTTCAAGGATGGGATAGGTGGTACACATTTATTATATATAAGAATGACATCAAATGTGTTTGTTGGCCTAGAAACCCGTCCAAGATTGACTCATTAGGAGTGTTGTCCAAAATAGTGGGGTCACTCTTCAAGAGTCGACTATGTACTTTGCAAGTGCAAAGGATAAGAGTCCACGTGAAGCTAAAATGTCATATTACGGTGTCATTGAGGACATTTGGGAGTTTGACTACATAGATTTCAAAATTCTGCTCTTTAAATGTAATTGGGTTGATAACACCAAAGGCGTTATAGTGGATGAATTGGGTTTCACTTTGGTGAACTTTGTAAAGATTGGCGAGAAGGGTGAACCATTCATATTGGCATCACAGGCGAAACAAATATTCTATATCGATGATCCTGTGAATGATAAATGGTCGGTTGTTCTTCATGGTAAAAGATAGTTCATTAAAGATCCTATAGATGAAGAAGAGTACTATGATAAGTATGATGACTCCAGTCCATTCTCAGTTGGGTTGCCCACTCCACAAAATATTGAAGCTAATGATGACTTATATGTGCGCGGAGAACACAATGAAGGATTGTTAATTGATAAAAGATCACAATTTTAGAGACATGTATGTTAATACAAATGCTAAATGTTTGCCTTTTTCTAGTTAATACAAATGCTAAATGTTTGCCTTTTTCTAGTTAATACAAATGCTAAATGTTTGCCTTTTTCTAGTTAATACAAATGCTAAATGTTTGCATTTTAAATGACATTTTCAGATGGCTGACCATGATGAGCATGATGTCCATGATGAGCATGAAGTCCATGATGAGCATGATGTCCATGACGAGCATGGCGAGGATACTAATGTAAGTTCTAAAAACATATCCTGTATTTCTATAAAATTCATTATCTTCTAGTTATGTCAAGTCCATGATGAGCATGCTGTCCATGACGAGCATGACTAATTTAGTGTGTTTTATTTTTGTCAAATTTTAGGTTGATGCACCTGTACCCACTGAAGCACTGGAGCAACTTGATGCGCAGCACCAAACACTTAACAAGAAAAGGGGCATCACTCTGTTGAAGAAGTTATTAGCGCTAAGTGGTAGTGGATCCAAATTGGTGGTGGAGTTTGATAATGGAGGAAATCCAATTGGAGTGAACCGCAATAATTTTGTAAACTATCTTGGGTGTACCACTCAGAGCCATTGTGGTGTTAAGTGTGACAATTGGCATAAATTTCCTCAAGGGAAAAAAGACTTGATATGGAAGGATTTATGCGTGAGTTATTATTATTTGCAATTCTATTTTGTAGATTACAAATTCTATTATTTGCAATTCTATTTTGGATACTAGTTAATAACATTTCTATTTTACAGAATCTGTTTGCATTGGATGAGAAGTTGCATCGTAAAAATGTGATGCAACGCGCTGGAAAGATGCTTAGGAATTATAGGACAAATCTGAACAGAGAATACATAAAAGAGGGTGATAAGAAGAAGAAGTCAGCCCTTGAACAATGGAACTTCTTGGACAAAGAAGATTGGGACAATTTTGTTACTTCAAGAAAATCTGAAGAATTCAAGGTATTAGGCGTCACTCCCAATTTAATTAATATACATTGTATTCACCTATTCAAGATTAACATTTAGTGCTACTAACCAAATCTTTAATGTGCATACTAACTAGGCCCTCAGTGACGCACAAAAGGCAAGGCGTGCACTGAATGTGCATGACCACACTATGGGTCCAAAAGGCTATGCAAGTGTTCGCCAAAGACTACAGGCGGAGTCTGCTGCTACTCAAGAGTCTGCTCCTACTTAGGAGTCTGCCACACCCATGCCTCACCATGATATCTGGATAGCTGGCAGGCAAAACAAGAAGGGTGAAATAAAGAAGCCTGTAACTGCTGAGGCGGCTGCAAAAATGGTAAAATACAACTCTTAGAGAAATTGTTTGAATATTGATTATTTGTGGTGTTAACTTACCAATTTCTATTTATGGTGATTAGCGGGAGCTGCACGAGCAGAGGAAACAAGGCACGTTCATCCCTCAAGGCACAAGGGATGAATTGACAGTTGCTCTGGGTAACCCAGAGCATCCTGGACGTGTTAGAGGTGCCGGCGCTGGTGTTGGCATCAAAGCATTCTTTGGGCCATCCCAGCGCAAACCCAGAGCGGGACTTTCTCAAGAAGAGGTAACCTATTCTTTTTTTAGAATGTTACTGCAAAAGGAAATTCATTAATAAGAAGCTAATGTTTCTTTTATCCATGTATAGGAGAATAAGAGAGTTGAGGATTTAGTTGCTAAGAAGGTCAATGATGTAGTTGCTGAGAAGGTCAAGGAAGAATTGCTGCGGTGGCAGGCATCTCAGGCTTCCAATACGCCTATGGCGACCCACTCTTCTCCTGATGCACAGACTGCGAGTAATCTTGGAGACCCATCGCCTAGCACGTCTGCTGTAAGTATTGTTTATGACATTGTAGCTAGTCTTTTCAAGATGATATGTTTTCAAGATTATATGTATATATGTATAACATTCTTTACGTAAATTTGTAGGCATTGAATCCATGCCGCTTAAGAATAGAAGACTATGTTGTTGCAGAGGCGCAAGCTTACCCATCCCTTCCTGGGGAAAGGTTTCACGGGACTCCAATGCCACAGGGCTATGTTCGTGTGGGCCCATTATGTGTGTTACTCGATTGGAGGGAAGTTGCGTCGCCATATGCCCACCCAGATATTGATACAGTTGGTGAGGCAGAAGGCGGGGTCATATTGTGGCCCAAAGAAGATGTCATCTACACGACTGAAATTATAAGATAAATTTACATTGATTTAGACTGTTAATGTGTATATATCATGTCAACTGATCTGAAATTATATATACAGGTTAAAAAGAAGACACCAGGAGCACCTAGGCCTCCACCTCCACTTCCCGCATTACCAACTTGGGTTCCAACTGACCTAACATACCCGTTAGGTCCTGCTTGTAGGGGAATGGCATGTTGGCTACGTGCACATAATATACATTGCCCTATAATAGTTTCTTTAGATGCAGATTATGCAGGTCGATCATACGATAGCTCTTTATTTATACAAGATATTATTGAGCTGTTTATGTATGATTGGCTGAATACATCAATGATAGAGACATGGATAAGGTGAGATCTTGTTTATACATCCATATACCTTGTGTAAGATCCGGTGATCTGGTTTCTTATATATTAATGCATACGTAATACATGTTTTGCTGCTACTTAGTCGAAGATCATTGCAAACAATTTGCATTTGATCATGTGGGATTTTTGATTCCATCATTGATTAGTATGGTAGCTAAAGACCCTGATAATGTTCAACAATACTGTATAGATGCTTTTACAATTTTTGGTCAGCAAAAGAAGACGATAATAATAGCTCCATTCAATGTCAAGTAAGTTTACTTTATTTATAATTTGGACTTAAGAAAATTCCATTTTTATTGTGCATTTTGAGTTATTAATTGTTAACTTTTTACCTCTAGCGGTAAACATTGGGAGTTACTAGTTATTGTCCCCAGGACGTTCACTGTTTATTATCTAGATCCCGCGGGAAGTACATTAAACACTAAAATTGAACACGTAATGAGAATGCCATTATTCTGGTGAGAAATATTTCATTTTTGTATCTGTTACCATCTGTTATTACATTACTATTTACTTATGTAATTTACTGTGTTATATTAACATGTAGGGGTTTAGATGCATTCAAAAAGGCTGGAGGAACGGTCCCAAGGAAAAAGAACCAGCCAATAAATTGGGAGAATGTACAAGTAAGTTCCCGACTCCAATGTATATATTATTGATGTGAATTGTGCTTAGTTGTATGATTTTGTATGTTTCAATTTATAGTGCGCTACACAAGACAATGGCTGGGCATGCGCATACTATGTGATGCGATTTATGCAGATGATTATCAAATATGCCGCATTGGACATCGATACCATACATGAGGTATTATATATAGTCTCATTAGTTAGTATGAAATATATCAATCTTATCTTATTTTTATATTATTACTTATATATATACATCATTCTCTTTGCAGGTGTTTAAAACTGACAACACTACAGGTAAACGCTTAAAAAATATACATGCTCCATATACGATGGAAGCATTAAATGAAGTAAGAGAAGAATGGGCAAAAGCCATACAAGCAGTGGCAACTGTAAGATATAATTGGGATGTTGATAGCGATAATGAATGATACTTTGTAAATAAATATTTCTGAATGTTAATACATGTATTTGAATGTTTCTATATGTGTGAATGTGAGAATTGAATTGATGTCTGAATGTATGTACTTGTGTGAAATTTTCTTTGTGACTTTTGCAGGTTTGCGGCCTGTTTGTAGGCTGATATCAATGGATGTCGTAAACCTGCAGTTCAGAAAACTAAACTGTAGGTTCTCATCCTGCTGACCAGCCACAGCAGGCCTGCAAACTGATATGAAAAAAATATATATATAAATAGGCGTCGGTTATTTATAGATAACCGTCAGTAAAGACATACAGCGTCGGTTATTTATAGATAACCGACGCCTGATGTGGCCAAAGCAGTCTTGGAAATGGCGTCGGATATTCGTATCGAACCGACGCCTATTTAAACAACCAGGCGTCGGTCGTTTGGTATATAACCGACGCCAAAAGGGTTCGCGCCACAGAAAACGGCGTCATCTAGGACACTTTATGCGTCGATTATCAACTAAAAGACCGATGCTACATGGAATATAGGCGTCGGTCTTTTAGTAAATCACCGACGCAGAAAGTGCCCTAGATGACGCCGTTTTCTGTGGCGCGAACCATTTTGGCGTCGGTTTTCTACTAAAAGACTGACGCCTATAGGTTAAATAGGCGTCGGTTAAAAAACCGACGCCGAAGTGTTCGACCTTTAGCGGCGCCCACATAGGCTTCGGTCGGAAACCGACGCCAAATGGGGTTAAAAGACCGATGCCAAATGGGGTTTCTGTAGTAGTGGTGATGGGTTTCATGAGTCTGAGGATGGACTAGTTTTCTATCGTAATAGAATGGTGGTTCCAGATGCTGATGATGTGAGGAAGTTGGTGCTTGAGGAAGCACATACGTCGATGTATGCTATGCATCCAGGTGTCACCAAGATGTACCATAGTCTGAAGGACTTGTATTGGTGGCCCGGTTTGAAGAGAGATGTAGCTGAGTTCGTGGCAAGGTGTGCGGTTTTTCAGCAAGTAAAGGCTGAACATCAGAAGTCGGCAGGTACGTTGCAACCTTTACCGATACCGCAGTGGAAATGGGATCATATAACCATGGATTTCGTAGTTGGTCTACCCCGGACAACTAGGAATCATGATTCCATTTGGGTAATAGTGGACAGATTGACTAAGTCTGCCCATTTCCTACCAGTGAAGATGCCGTATACAGCTGAGAAGCTAGCTCGAGTATATGTGGATGAGATAATACGTTTGCATGGAGTGCCAGCAACGATAGTTTCTGACAGAGGTCCTCAGTTTATGAGTCATTTTTGGGAACATTTGCAAAAGGCGTTGGGAATGCAGTTGAGGTTCAGTACAGCATTTCACCCACAAACAGATGGACAGTCTGAGAGGACTATTCAGATTTTAGAAGATCTTCTTTGAGCTTGTGTTTTACAATTCCTAGGCAGTTGGGATGTACATCTGAGTTTGATAGAGTTTGCCTACAACAACAGTTATCAGCGTAGCATCGACATGGCTCCTTATGAGGCTTTGTATGGAAGGAAGTGCAGATCTCCCTTGTGTTGGTATGAATCAGGTGAGTATCAGCTGTTGGGTCCTGAGTTAGTGCAGCAAATGACAGAGAAGATCAAAGTGATACAGCAACAGTTGAAAGTGGTACAGGACAGACAGAAGTCGTATGCAGATAATCATCGACGACCTTTGGAATTCCAGGTAGGAGAAAAAGTGTATCTTAAAGTCTCACCGTGGAAAGGTGTGCTAAGGTTTGGACGGAAGGGTAAGTTGGCACCCAGGTATATGGGGTCTTACCCAGTGATAGCACGTGTTGGTAAAGTAGCTTACAAGATAGAATTGCCTCCAGAGTTGCACAGGTTGCATCCAGTGTTTCATGTCAGTATGCTGAAGAAAAGTCATCCAGATTTAGGTACAGTGATACAGCCAGTTGAGGTTGAGCTTGATGCAAATGTGACCTACGAGGAAGGTCCTATGGCGATCCTTGACAGAAGGATCAAGAAGCTGAAGAGGAAGGACATGGTTCTTGTGAAGGTTCTTTGGCAGCGTCGTGGCATTGAGGAAGCCACGTGGGAGCTTGAGGAAGAGATGAGGAGGAAGTATCCCTCGCTTTTCTCTTCGGATTTCGGGGACGAAATCCCTTAAAGGGGGTTATCTTGTAAGGACCCTGACCTGCGTTTAGGGTTTACCCTATTTGTTTTGCTTAACCTTGGTGGTTTTATGCTTGCTAATCACCTTTGAGTGGTGATTAGGGTTTTTGTTGTGCTTTGTTGAGAGTTCGAGGGGCTAGTTGCAAATAACCCAAGTCTAGGGTTTTGTGTGCAAGTTTTCCATCTTGTGAGATGTTTTCCCCTCTTTGCTTCCTCTAGAGTTGAGAGGAAGGCTTGGGCTTGTTGTTTGAGTTTCTTGGGCCTTGCTTGAGCTTGTTTGGGCCTTGAGGTGCTTTGTTTGGGCTTGCTTGAGCCTTGTGTCGGCCAAGACCAGCTTGTGTCGCCCAAGTGAAGAGTGTGTCGACCTAGGGTGTTTGTGTCAGCCAACAAGGAGGTGTGTCTCCCTAGTGCAAGCTTGGTGTGTCGCCCATGGTGCTTGGTCTTGTTTGGTGGACACTTGGTGCATGTTTTGGACAAGTGTCTTATGGCTTGCTAGAGTGGTGGTTTGAGCTTGTGGACAAGTGTCCTTTGTGGAGGTGACACCTTGCCATGTTCCACCTTGTTTTCTCCTCCCTTTCTTTCTATAAAATATGGTTCCTTCCTTACCTTAAGGACCCTTTGGTTCCTCTCCCTCTTGTGCACGACACACTCCCTCCTTCCCTTACTTGGTGGCCGACACACCCTTGAAGGGGTTGCTTGGAGGTCGACACACCCTTGGAGAAGAAGAGTGGTGGCTGATACCCACCCTTGGAGGAGCTTTGGTGGTCGATATCCCTTGGAGCTCTCCATCCTCTTTGCTTGGTGGTGCGTGGAGCTTGGAGTTCTTCTTCTTCCTTGAAGCTTGGAGCTTAAGGCGGGTAGTATAACTTCTAACCCTAACTCCTTTACCTCTATCTATGATCTTGTTGCATGTTAGTAGTTTAGCTTAGTGCCTTGCTTTTATACCTTGCTTGTGTACCTTTGGTGGCCGATCCCTCTCTAGGGTTTAGGGTTTCCTTGTGCTGGAGGTAGGTGATGATCCTTGGAGGGGCGACACCCTCTCTTGCCTTGATGATGGGCGATATCCTCCCTTGGTTTGGGTGTGTTGGGCGACACCCTTGTTCTTGTGATGGGCGACATAGTGGTGTCCTTTGTGTTGGCTGATATGGTGACCCCTATTGGGCGATACCCTACCTTGTTTGTGTGTGTTGGGCAACATCCTCTCTTGTGATGGTGTTGGGCGACATGAGTGTCGTGTGTTGGACGATAGGTTAGTATGAGTCGACATGGTGAGCACGATGGGTGAGATGGTCCTTCTTGTGTTGAGAGATATCCTCTTCCTGATGGTAGACGATAGACCCAAGATTCTTGGAGGTTTGTTGGTGCTGGCCGATAGCCATGCATGGTGTGCTGGTCGATATCCATGCTGACCGACACCCATGATGGCTGATAGCCCTAATGGCCGATAGCCATGTTCGGCGACAGCCTTGGGTGGTGATGGTCGATAGGGTTGGTGTGTGTGTCGGCCGATAGGCCATGATAGGTTTTAGTGAGGGTTGATAAGAGTTATGGTGAGAGTCTTGTAATCCTATAGTAACGGTCCTTTGTGTTATGAAAGTGGATGTTTATGCTTAATGATGGTGATGTCTTGTTAGTGATAACAATAATGAATATGATGCCTTGCAAACAATAATAATGCCAATGATAATGTTTGTTGATAGCAATGATATTAATAGTCGTGTGATGATGGTAATGCTTTGCTAGTAATGAAAGTAATAATGTTGATTAATGATGGTAATAATGTTGCTAAGTGACAGTTAGATTAATAGTTGTCTAAATGATATGGCAATAAAGATAATAGTGGATGATAATGTTGATAATATTAATGATGATAATGGTAGTAGTGATGATAATGAGGAAGGTAATGGTAATAAGATGCATGATGTGATCCTTATGCTTACTTGTTAAAAGAAGATGATAGTAATGATGATCATAATGATGATGACAATAATGATAGTAATGATATGCATGAAGTAATCTTTGTACTTAATTGTTAAATGAGAATGATGTTAGTTACACTAGTAGCTTGCTCAATGATATGGTAATAATGATGATAGTGGATGGTGACATAATGGTAGTGGTAACAATAGTACTTGTTATGTATGTTTGAACATCTTGATTATTCATATAGTTCTGAGATAAGGATCACTACTACAGAAATAGCCTTTGGCGTCGGTTGTTTAACCCCCTTTGGCGTCGGTTTCTGAGCGACGCCTATGTGGGCGCCGCTAAAGGTCGAACACTTCGGCGTCGGTTTTTTAACTGACGCCTATTTAACATATAGGCTTCAGTCTTTTAGTAGATAACCGACGCCAAAAGGGTTCGCGCCACAGAAAACGGCGTCATCTAGGACACATTCTGCATCGGTTATCTACTAAAAGACCGATGCCTATATGGACTATAGCGTCGGTGTTTACTTGGTAACCGACGCAGAAAGAGTCCTAGATGACGCTATTTTCTGTGGCGCGAACCCTTTTGGCGTCGGTTTTCTATAAAAAAACCGACGCCATACTTCAAGACGACACGGCCGTGCTTCCCTGCACGGCCGTGTTTAGTACTATAGGCATCGGTTTTATATTAATAACTGACGCCTTTTCCACCACGGCCGTGCTTTCCTGCACGGTCGGGTTGTTTGTACTATTAGGCGTCGGTTTTTATCCAATAACCGATGTTGTAGGTCTTTGCTGACAGTTTTCTGTAAATAACCGACGCCTATATCTATTTTTTTTTATATCAGTTTGCAGGCCTGCCGTGGCTGGTCAGCAGGATGAGAACCTGCAGTTCAATTTTTTGAACTGTAGGTTTACGACATCCATTGATATCAGCCTACAAACAGGCCACAAACCTGCAAAAGTCCCAAGGAAAATTTCACACAAGTAGATACATTCAGACATCAATTCAATTCTCACATTCACAAATAGAAACATTCAAATACATGTATTAACATTCAGAAATATTCATTTACAAAGTATCATTCATTATCTCTATCAACATCCCAATTATATCTTACAGTTGCCACTGCTTGTATGGTTTTGCCAATTCTTCTCTTATTTCATTTAATGCTTCCATCATATATGGAGCATGTATATTTTTTAAGAATTTACCTATAGTGTGGTCAGTTTTAAACACCTGCAAAGAGAATGATGTATATATAAGTAATAATATAAAAATAAGATTGATATATTTCATACTAACTAATGAGACTATATATAATACCTCATGTATGGTATCGATGTCCAATGCGGCATGTTTGATAATCATCTGCATAAATTGCATCACATAGTATGTGCATGCCCAGCCATTGTCTTGTGTAGCGCACTATAAATTGAAACATACAAAATAATACAACTAAGCACAATTCACATCAATAATATATACATTGGAGTCGGGAACTTACTTGTACGTTCTGCCAATTTATTGGCTGGTTCTTTTTCCTTGGGACCGTTCCTCCAGCCTTTTTGAATGCATCTAAACCCCTACATGTTAATATAACACAGTAAATTACATAAGTAAATAGTAATATAATAACAGATGTTAACAGATACAAAAATGAAATATTTCTCACCAGAATAATGGCATTCTCATTACGTGTCCAATTTTAGTGTTTAATGTACTTCCCGCGGGATCTAGATAATAAACAGTGAACGTCCCGGGGACAATAACTAGTAACTCCCAATGTTTACCGCTAGAGGTAAAAAGTTAACAATTAATAACTCAAAATGCACAATAAAAATGGAATTTTCTTAAGTCCAAATTATAAATAAAGTAAACTTACTTGACATTGAATGGAGCTATTATTATCATCTTCTTTTGCTGACCAAAAATTTTAAAAGCATGTATACAGTATTGTTGAACATTATCAGGGTCTTTAGCTACCATACTAATTAATGATGGAATCAAAAATCCCACATGATCAAATGCAAATTGTTTGCAATGATCTTTGACTAAGTAGCTGCAAAACATGTATTACGTATGCATTAATTTATAAGAAACCGGATCACTGGATCTTACACAAGGTATATGGATGTATAAACAAGATCTCACCTTATCCATGTCTCTATCATTGATGTATTCATCCAATCATACATAAACAGCTCAATAATATCTTGTATAAATAAAGAGCTATTGTATGATTGACCTGCATAATCTGCATCTAAAGAAACAATTATCGGGCAATGTATATTATGTGCCCGTAGCCAACATGCCATTCCCCTACAAGCAGGACCTAATGGGTATCTTAGGTCAGTTGGAACCCAAGTTGGTAATGTGGGAAGTGGAGGTGGAGGCCTAGGTGCTCCTGGTGTCTTCTTTTTAACCTGTATATATAATTTCAGATCAGTTGACATCATATATACACATTAATAGTCTAAATCAATGTAAATTTATCTTACAATTTCAGTAGTGTAGACGACATCTGCTTTGGGCCACAATATGACCCCGCCTTCTGCCTCAGCAAGTGTATCAATATCCGGGTGGGGATATGGCAATGTAGCTTCCCTCCAATCGGGTAACACACGTAATGGGCCCACACGAACGTAGCCATGTGGCATTGGAGTCTCGTGAAACCTTTCCCCAGGAAGGGACGGGTAAGCCTACGCCTCTTCAACAACATAGTCTTGTATTCTTAAGCGGCATGGCTTCAATGCCTACAAATTTACGTAAAGAATGTTATACATATATACATATCATCTTGAAAACATATCATCTTGAAAAGACTATCTACAATGTCATAAACAATACTTACAGCAGACGTGTTAGGCGATGGGTCTCCAGGATTACTCACAGTCTGTGCATCAGGAGAAGAGTGGGTCGCCACAGGCTGATTGGAAGCCTGAGATGCCTGCCACCGTAGCAATTCTTCCTTGACCTTCTCAGCAACTACATCGTTGACCTTCTTAGCAACTATATCCTCGACTCTCTTATTCTCCTATACATGGATAAAAGAAACATTAGCTTCTTATTATTGAATTTCCTTTTGCAGTAACATTCTAAAAAAGAATAGGTTACCTCTTCTTGAGAAAGTCCCGCTCTGGGTTTGTGCTGGGATGGCCAAAAGAATGCTTTGATGCCCACACCAGCGCCTGCACCCCTAACACGTCCAGGATGCTCTGGGTTACCCAGAGCAACTGTCAATTCATCCCTTGTGCCCTGAGGGATGAACGTGCCTTGTTTCCTATGCTCGTGCAGCTCCCGCTAATCACCATCAACAGAAATTGGTAAGTTAACACCACAAATAATCAATATTCAAACGATTGCTCTAAGAGTTGTATTTTACCATTTTCGCAGCCGCCTCAGCAGTTACGGGCTTCTTTATTTCACCCTTCTTGTTTTGCCTCCCAGCTATCCATATATCATGGTGAGGCATGGGTGTGGCAGACTCCTGAGTAGGAGCAGACTCCTGAGTAGGAGCAGACTCCTGAGTAGCCGCAGACTCCGCATGTAGTCTTTGGCGAACGCTTGCATAGCCTTTTGGACCCATAGTGTGGTCATGCACATTCAGTGCACGCCTTGCTTTTTGTGCATCACTGAGGGCCTAGTTAGTATGCACATTAATGATTTGGTTAGTATCACTAAATGTTAATCTTGAATAGGTGAATACAATGTATATTAATTAAATTGGGAGTGACACCTAATACCTTGAATTCTTCAGATTTTCTTGAAGCAACAAAATTGTCCCAATCTTCTTTGTCCAAGAAGTTCCATTGTTCAAGGGCTGACTTCTTTTTCTTATCACCCTCTTTTATGTATTCTCTGTTCAGATTTGTCCTATAATTCCTAAGCATCTTTCCAGCGTGTTGCATCACACTTTTACGATGCAACTTCTCATCCAATGCAAACAGATTTTGTAAAATACAAATGTTATTAACTAGTATCCAAAATAGAATTGCAAATAATAGAATTTGTAATCTACAAAATAGAATTGCAAATAATAATAACTCACGCATAAATCCTTCCATATCAAGTCTTTTTTCCCCTAAGGAACTTTATGCCAACTATCATACTTAACACCACAATGGCTCCGAGTGGTACACCCAAGATAGTTTACAAAATTATTGCGGTTCACTCCAATTGCATTTCCTCCATTATCAAACTCCACAACCAATTTGGATCCACTGCCACTAAGCGCTATTAACTTCTTCAACAGAGTGATGCCCCTTTTCTTGTTAAGTGTTTGGTGTTGCGCATCAAGTTGCTCCAGTGCTTCAGTGGGTACATGTGCATCATCAACCTAAAATTTGACAAAAATAAACACACTGAATTAGCCCAATATAGAAATATAAGATATATGACATAACTAGAAGATAATGAATTTTATAGAAATACAGGATATGTTTTTAGAACTTACATTGGTATCCTCGCCATGCTCGTCATGGACAGCATGCTCACCATGGACTTCATGCTCATCATGGACATCATGCTCATCATGGTCAGCCATCTGAAAATGTCATTAAAAAGGCAAACATTTAGCATTTGTATTAACTAGAAAAAGGCAAACATTTAGCATTTGTATAAACATACATGTCTCTAAAATTGTGATCTTTTATCAATTAATAATCCTTCATTGTGATCTCCGCGCACATATAAGTCATCATTAGTTTCAATATTTTGTGGAGTTGGCAACCCAACTGAGAATGGACTGGAGTCATCATACTTATCATAGTACTCTTCTTCATCTATAGGATCTTCAATGAACTGTCTTTTACCATGAAGAACAACCGACCATTTATCATTTGCAGGATCATCGATATAGAATATTTGTTTCACATGTGATGCCAATATGAATGGTTCACCCTTCTCGCCAATCTTTTCAAAGTTCACCAAAGTGAAACCCAATTCATCCACCATAACTCCTTTGGTGTTATCAACCCAATTACATTTAAAGAGAGGAATTTTGAAATCTATGTAGTCAAACTCCCAAATGTCTTCAATGACACCATAATATGACATTTTAGCTTCACGTGGACTCTTATCCTTTGCACTTGCAAAGTACATAGTCGACGCTTGAAGAGTGACCCCACTATTTTGGACGACACTCTTATCATCTTGGCGCTTTGTGTAATATGTGAATCCATTAATGTCAAACCCTTCATAAGACATAACATTCGGTTTTGGTTTAAAGGCGAGGCATTTGATAGTTTCTGTAATATCATTTGGTGTTTGAGATAGTTGATGTAAGACTTTATCTTCAAACCACTTAGTAAAAGTCTTATTATGCTCTCTAGCAAGCCACATTGAACTTGCTCGAGGATGTTGTCTCTTTATGAAATTGGTATGTTCCTCGATATAAACACTCACTTTGTCCATATTGTGTAAAATATACAAGTGAGCTTGTTCCAACTGCTCACGGCTTATTACTTTCACCCGTGATCCCAAAATTCCTTTGCCCTCCTCAATATTCTTGTCATTATCAGGAGTGTCATTACCAC
Organism: Alisma plantago-aquatica; assembly: GCA_963693085.1. Taxonomy (NCBI): domain Eukaryota; kingdom Viridiplantae; phylum Streptophyta; class Magnoliopsida; order Alismatales; family Alismataceae; genus Alisma; species Alisma plantago-aquatica. The sequence continues at coordinate 640,987,545 of OY856409.1, read as the reverse complement.
TGAGAAAGTCATTGCAAAAATCCATAACCTCTCTCGCCACATAACCTTCAATAATACTCCCTTCAGGCCGATAACGGTTTCGAACATCACCTTTAAAAACGCTCATGTATCGTTCAAAGGGATACATCCAATGCAAGAAAATTGGTCCCAACATTTTCACTTCCCTAGTCAAGTGGACAACAAGATGTACCATGATATCAAAGAATGAAGGAGGGAAATACATCTCAAGCTGACATAGGGTAACAACCACTTCTCTTTGCAAATTATCGAGAGTATCAGGGTCAATAACTTTGCTGCATAGACTGTTGAAAAAGAAACAAAGTCTAGTAATTGCAAACCTTACATGCTTCGGCAATATAGATCGAATTGCCACGGGCAATATTTGTTGCATTAGAGTGTGACAATCATGAGATTTAAGACCTATCAACTTTAGATCTTTCATTGATACCAATCTACGGATGTTGGATGAGTAACCATGTGGCACCTTAACATTTACCAAGCATTCACAAAAAGTTTTCTTCTCCTTTCTAGACAACGTGTAACAAGCGGGAGGTAAGTATGTTCTTTTATTACCCATTTCATGTAATTCTGTTAATTTTGACCTTATTCCCATTTCACGTAGGTCCAGTCTAGATTTTATCCCATCTTTAGTCTTACCTGGTATATTTAACAGAGTACCAATGATGCTATCACAGACATTTTTCTCAACGTGCATTACATCGATACAATGCCTGACAGTCAAAGAACTCCAATAAGGAAGATCCCAAAATATTGACTTCTTCTTGAATGAATAATTGTCACTCCGTGTGGCCATACTACATTGTGATTTCTTACCAAATTCATTGACAATGTCTTTTACTCTTGCATAAACAACATCCCCTGGTATAGGTTTAGGTGCACTCTGTTCATCATTCCATCCATTGAATGCTTTGCGCTTCCTACGATACGGATGGAATTTTGAAAGAAACCTTCGATGACCAAGATATACAGTCTTGCCGCCATGTTTTAGTATTATTGAATCAGTGTTTTCTTCACATATAGGACACACTTTAGCTCCTTTGACACTATATCCAGACAAATTCCCATATACTGGAAAGTCATTAACAGTGCAAAACAACATAGCGTGCAAACGAAATGTCTCTCTTGCTGAAGCATCATAGGTCATCACACCTTCAGCCCAAAGTTTCTTTAAGTCATCAATCAAAGGTTCAAGATAAACATCGATATCATTTCCAGGTTGTTTAGGGCCCGATATCAACAACGACAATATAACGTACTTATTTTTCATACACATCCAGGGAGGAAGATTGTATATAACAAGCATGATTGGCCAAGTGCTATGTTGGCTGCTCAATGTCCTGTACGGATTCATCCCATCTGTACAAAGCCCAAGACTTAGATTCCTATCTTCTTCACCAAATTTGGGGTACAATAGATCAATCTTCTTCCACTGTGGGGAATCAGACGCATGTCGTAGGATCCCATAATTATTTTTCTTAACATCTGCATGCCATCTCAAATTCTTCGCATCTTTCGGATTTGCAAACAAGCGTTGAAACCGTGATATTATAGGTAGATACCACAACACCTTGGCAGGAGAACCAGTTTTAGACTCCCCCGAATTCGTCAATGTATACCTTGACGCACCACATTTTGGACAATCTTTCAAATCTACATAGTCCTTTTGAAATAATACACAATCATTCGGGCATGCGTGTATCTTCTTGGCCTCCATTCCCATTGGGCACAACATTTTCTTTACCTGGTATGTTGAGATTGGCAGCTCGTTTCCTTCAGGAAGCATTTTTTCAACAAAGTCAACAATGAAGTGAAGCTTTTGTCGCTCCATCTATTGTTAGCTTTCAACTTATACAATCTCAACACAGCGCTAAGCTTCGTAAACTTAGCACAACCTGTGTATAACGGTATCTCAGCATCATGCACAATGTTTCTAAAGATAGGAGGTGGATCGGTGTGCTCTACCCTACAACTATCCAGCATCGCATCAACGATGTCTGCTGGAACTGGTTCGTTCACATTTACGTCATCGGAGGCAATTTCTTCTTCCACCCAAGCACTGCTATTGACATCTATTGGTTTCGATTTTGAAATCTCTCCATGCCAGTGCCATTCTGTATAGCCTTGTACAATCCCGTTGCACATGACATGACTTTTGATTTCCTCACCAGTGTTGACTTTCAAGTTGTTACCGCAATGCCTACATGGACAGTAGAACCTATCTGTAGGTTTTGTCCTATGTTCCTCGGCAAATCTAATAAACTGATCAAGACCAGATATAAACTCTGGGGTGCAACGATTATGAATGGACATCCATGATCTATCCATTCTATGATCAGAGAAAACAAGTATATATTAGAAAACAAGTATATATTAGGAAAATATTAGGGTATACACTTACATCCTAAGTGTATAATGTGATGTCATTCTTATATATAATAAATGTGTACCACCTATCCCATCCTTGAACACATAATATCACTAGTAAGTGTATAATGTGTATTGGGTTTTCAAGAAAATTTCGGCAGCATTTCCCCGTTGTTCTCTAAGTACATATGTACTTAGAGAACAAACGGGGAAATGCTGCCAAAATTTTCTCGAAAACCCAATACACATTATACACTTACATCCTAAGTGAGATTAGGTGTTCAAGAACAGTCCCAAACCGGGGACTATCCAAGATTTACTCCTAATGAGTCAATCTTGGACGGGTTTCTAGGCCAACAAACACATTTGATGTCATTCTTATATATAATAAATGTGTACCACCTATCCCATCCTTGAACACCTAATCTCACTAGTAAGTGTATAATGTGTATTGGGTTTTCGAGAAAATTTTGGCAGCATTTCCCCGTTGTTCTCTAAGTACATATGTACTTAGTGAACAAATGGGGAAATGCTACCGAAATTTTCTCAAAAACCCAATACACATTATACACTTACATCCTAAGTGAGATTAGGTGTTCAAGAACAGTCCCAAACCGGGGACTATCCAAGATTTACTCCTAATGAGTCAATCTTGGACGGGTTTCTAGGCCAACAAACACAATAATAGATATGTACATGTTAGGGTTTCATCACAATTGATGTTAGGGTTTCATCAATGTTAGGGTTTAATCAAATCAAATTGGGATGCTAGAATGGATTTAAATCAAATTAGGGTTTAAATCAAATCAAACACGGCCGTGGCTGTGTTGGCCTACCACGGCCGTGGCTGTGTTGGCCTACCACGGCTGTGCTGTCCAGAACGGCCGTGCTGCCCAGCACGGCCGTGGTAGGCCATTATTCTCAGTTCTCAGTGAAAGAAGTGGTGAAACCTAGATTTAGATGCAATATTAGGCGAGCAACAACAACTGACCTCCCAGCAGTGGTGGCGGTGACCGGTGAGCTCCAGGCGGCAGGGCAGGCAGGTGCAGCGGTGGCCGGCGAGCTCCAGGCGGTAGGGCAGACAGACCAAGGAGCAGCGGCGTCGGCGGGCGGCGGCAAGGAGGAAGAAGGCGCGGCTGCGAGCTCCATGCGGCAGGGAAGGCAGACCAAGGAGCAGCAGTGGCTGCGGAGAAGGGGGCGCGGCAGAGAAGGGGGCGCGGAGAAGGGGAAGAAGGCAGCAACAGTGGCGGTGGAGAAGGGGGTGCGCCGGCGGCGCTGTCGTGGAGGAAGAAGGAGCTTTCGTGGAGGAGAAATCGGCGGCGTGATCGGGCGACAGCAGAGAAGAAAAGGGAAATCGGCTCGTAATGAAACAGAAGAAAGGGGAAGAGTCGGGCGATCGTGGGATATTAAGTTCCAAAATAGCGTCGGTTGTTTCAAACAACCGACGCCTAAACATCTTTAGCGTCGATTGTTTGAACCAACCGACGTCCAATTGGACGATATTTTCACGAAATTGTTTGGCGGGAACCACTTTCAGTGTCGGTTATAAAAGGTTAACCGACGCTGAAAGTGACACTTTTTGCGCAAATTTTCATCGCGCATAGGCGTCGGTTTCTATCTACATAACCGATGCTGAAAGTGACACTATTTTTTTTGCTCAAAAATTGGATTTTGCGGGTGACTTTAGGCGTCGGTTTGTTATTAACAACCGACAATGTATTCAAAGTGGTACCCGTGTCTAGCTGGTCTTCGAATATAGACGTCGGTTTGCCTAAATAACCGACGTCTAATAGTGTAGGCGTCAGTTTTCCTAAAGAACCGACGCCCAGAAAAGCGACACTGAATGATGTTTCTGTAGTAGTGGATAAGTATAGATATGGTTTTTTGATGATGTACTTTATACACTTGATCAGCAAATAGTGTAAGAATGATAAGTAGAAGTATCTTGAATAGCATTTCATGATGGTAGCATATTCCTTATGATTGAATCTATGATTATTGGGTACTCTAACCATGCAGGTGATGATTAGCCTTGAAAAGGGCTATGAGACACATGTGATGAGTAACATCACTTGGTAATTACTCTGGTTAATAGAATGATATGTATAATGTGTTAAGTTCCATGATGATGATGTGAGCCTTGAGAGGCATTGACAGTACATGATGAGGGATTGAGATCCCATGGTATATGATGATCCTTGAGATGGATTTGGATGGTTGGCAAGAGGCCAAGTGGTAACAACATGTGATGTTGGATCCTTGTGATGGATCAGGTTGATGTGATTAAATAATAATATAATGTTGTTTACTTTCCGTTATATCTTGCATGTTATAAAACTTGGTTGAATCTTGCAATCCATCTAAAAGATACTAATTAATCACAGTGAAATATATCATGTAGTTTTCCCTAGCCATAGATCCATCATCGTCAGGACTTGGTGATGGTGAAATAGGTTCTCCGACGGGTTAACCTGGAAGAGCATATTGTTGAATATGTGTAGGTTGCTCCTAGCCTGAAAATGAGGAGGTAAGAGTGTAACTTCGGTTACAGACTCAGATATGTATATGGAGCATGGTGAACAGGCCCATGGCTCAGGATATGTGATGTGTGGAGCATGAATGTGTTCATGGCTCAGAGCACGGTGAACAGGCCCGTGGCTCAATTTTACTAGCGCCGAGACATGTACCAAGGCGGGCTGGAGTGAGGGTAGCCTATGGAGCTGACCCTGTGGCTTAGACCACTTCAGCATGTGACTGCGGTCCTGCTTGTGTTGTACTCGTGTACTGACCACGAGGTGGGAGGTTGTGGAGTCCGGCTCTTCCATTGACCTTGTATGGCACTGGCTTGGGTTTCGTAATCGAAGGTTGGATTTGAACGGTACGGTTCAAATCCTCAGGGCATAATAATAATACGTAACATAGCCGTTTAGTATTTACTGCTTAAGATAAACATGTAACATTGGTTGAGGCATTGTTTGTGTAATATCTTTGTTATATCTTGCAGGTTATGTGACAATATGTCTTACCTTGAGAAGCAGGTTATGTGACATTATATCTTGTTCTGATAATCATGTTACATAGTGATACATTTTATCTTGCTAATCATATTCCTTGAGATACATCTGGTTATATGCTTTGTATAGCGGGTAAGCTTGTCAGTAAGAATAATCTGTCTTATATAGACTACTCTTGTTATACCTGTTATAGTATATCTTGCTGAGGTTCTGTAGTTGCGGTGGGGAGTTATGTTTCCCGCTGGGACAATTGTTCAATTGTCTCACCCCACTAGTTTAACCCCTTTTTAGGTGGTCGAGGTAGGTGTGTTCGTGGTCGTGGTGTTGCGGCCGAGCAGCTTGAGGAGCAGTAGAAGGCAAGCGAAGGATATGCTGTTGTTTTGGATGTTTTGTAGTAGAGTCCAGAGTCATCCATGTACTCTCAGGTCCTTGGCAGTGTTTTGACGTTGTTTCACGATGATCGATCGATGATGTTTGTATATCCTACTGTTAGCCGGATGCGGGCCTTTATGTATATGAACAGGTGGTGAACTCATGTGATGAATGAACAGTTGTTCCTGAGTTGCGAACACGCATCAGATCTCGTGTATGTATATATATGACATGTTTCTGTGCAGGATGAGGACTGGAAAGTAATAGTTTCACAGTTTATCTATTTTTCGCAATCAGTTTTAATTAACCTGTGTTTTCATAAGCTGTGGTTATGGTGATTTTCGCACGTTTTCGCGTAACACCTCGTTATCTGTGTGATAATGGGATGTGTTGCCTCAGAAACCATTGGATTCAAATTATTAGAACTCACGTACAATGCTATAGGCTTCAAATCAAATGATTGGATGTTGAAGCATTCAATCTCAACCGTTGGGTCAAGTTCATCATTCAAAACTATTGATTAGAATATAAGTCTAACCCTTAATTCATTTGACCCAAGAAACCATCAGTTTGGGCTTAAAATAAGCAACATAGGAAACCTAGATTCACCATCGGTTGTGGTATATTGGACCACCATCAGTTGTGGCTTATTGTGTCACCATTGGTTGATGGGGTCAGCACTACCATCATTTTTCTCCATCAGATGTTGAACTAATGTCACCCTTGGTCGATACCATCATTAGGGCACCAAACCATTGATCATTGAGCTTCCAACAAAGCCTAACCCTGACCTAAGGTGTGACCATTGGTTGAATCCACCCATTTTTTCCCTTGGTCACCACCATATGTTTTCATGAAGACAACACCACCAGTTGATACAAGGATATTACCATCGGTCCATGTAAAATGAAGAAAACAACGTAGAAACTCTAGTATAGACCATCATATGTTAGGTGCTTAGAACCATCGGATGTCATAACAACCTGATCTAAGCCTTCTTCTACTTTAGTAAGAACATGCACATAGTTACAGGTTCATATATAACTGAAAACAAAGCAAGCAACACCAAAATTGAAACCCTAGGCAAGCATATCTTCTATAGGCTTAGATCATCATTTTAAAGCAAGAACATGAGTTACCAAGCTTATGGTAAGCAATAAACATAGAGAAAGTTGTATAACTTGCCTCTAGAAATAAGATCAGATCCCAAACAGTAGTAAAACTCGAGTAGGGAGTGTAGAAAACCCAAGCATAAGCTCTCAACTCGGCCATTTAGCACCTTTCACTACAAAAGAAGCAAACCATAAGCATAAGGAGCATGAAAATTAGGGTTTTTGAGGTTTAGAGCACGTTTTACCATGTAAGGCCATGGTTTCATCCAGGAAGAAGGTGGGGGGAAGACGAAAAGAAGGAAAAATGAGAAATGAGAAGGAGAAACTTACTCATTTTGGTCAAACATAGCTTCAGGTAGCTTCGCAAACCCTAGAAATGGCTAGATCTAAGCTTCACTTGATCTATCAAGATGGTCAGTCAACTTCTTAAACCTTGGGCATATTTTCCAAAAACAAGTAGGGAAGATGAAGATCCATGTAGGGGAGAAGATATAATCAACTAAAGTTCTCATTTGGGTGCTAAGGAAGGAGTATATAAAGCTTTGTAGATAAGGAAGAAGCAAAGCATGTGGTGTCCAAGCTACTTTCCATGTGTCCATGGCTTAGGACCTCCATAGACATGAAAGAAGTAGGTCCATCAGATATTGGGGACTTCTAGGACATTAGTTTTTGGCCTACCAAGCCAACCATGAGATTTTGTCCCTCCCAAACCATCATTTTTTAAGGTTCTATCTCAAAAGGTCATGAACCATGGTTCAACCATCCATTTTAAGTGAACCACTGGTCCAATGGGTTCAAAGAATAAAACCATCAACCTACTTAACATCTAGAGGTCACTAATGGTTGTCACCACTAGTTGGTGACCACCGGTTGTTCACCTAACAGAAGGACCATCGACTGTTGACCTTGAAGGTGGCTCATTCATGGGGGGTAAACCCTAGTTCAACCCTAGAAGCGTAATTCCACCAAACCAAGGTACAATTGAGTGCCCCATGGCTCAACATGCTCAATAATAATGAGCAAAAATATAATGAACATAATTAAAAATTGCAAATAAAACCTCTCATTTGGGTAAATTGTAGAAAAGTCCAAAATGTATATAAAATTGCATAACTTGCACAAACAGTGTTCAAATTGGACCAAACTTGAAACTTAAGCTTGCCAAATGATTCCAAAACACACAATATGATTTGGTAAAGGTTTTTAGCACTCAATTATGATAATTAATCATGTTCAACCATTTAAGCAATGTTATAGGTCTCTCAACCATAAACCCCTAACATGGATTTCACCCCTGAAATCCAAGATAAGCAAAGATGGGTACCTCACCTATACCCCATCCACAAAACTCCACATGGTTACTTCCATCTCATGATTATTTCTCATAACTCTCATAAAAGTCATGTTCTTCTTTCTCAACTCTTGCAACATGTCTCATCTTTGGCTAGCACAAAAACCTCCTCATGCAACTCCACCTCTAATATTTATATTACTTGTCATGTATCAGGGTGAAAATCTCTCAACCTTGGATCATAGAAACTATTGTGCTACTTGTACTACTCTGGTATTACCTTTCAACTTGGATCTCTAGTTGTCATTCTGGTCTATACTAACTATTGTATCAACACTTTACTCAAAAGCCATACTTGTTGTCTTTTTCCAAACATGGAGTATAAAGTATCTCTTATCATATGTAACTTCACAAGATTTCATTTCTATGATTCTTCGATGTTTGTTGTAGTTACCAACTTAATCAATCAGGTGGGTATCCCCTAAATGTCAAGAACTATAAGTCATATATTTTTTAAGAAAATCTTCAATCATCTCAATGGTGGACTGGCCATCTGTCTAGTTGAAGAATTAAACAATGTCTACAACCATTAACACATAGGACTTCCTGGTTGACCTTGTTAGGGGTAAAGCAGTGACATTGTCTACATATTACTAAGATTCACACAACACACTTAGCAGATATATCATAACTCCAAGAGGATACTTTAGTAAATTCTCAATCTCATACTTGTTGATCTTGACACACAATCATTGTTGGTTTCAACAACTCTAAGGCTTAAGGAAGATAATGACCATGTTTTTTATCAACTCTAAACTACATTGAGATGTTACCATTAAAAGATTGTCACAAATTATAAGGACACGACCTGAGCACTCTATTCCTCAGGTTCAAAAACATTAGTGATGCATTGGTTAGTCTAATGACATAAACCTAAACTCAATATGACCATGAAACTTATGTCATCCACTTGGGTTCTTATTCATTGATATCCCAACCTCAAGTCTATCTCAAAGGATTGTTGTAGTACACATTTACTGGTCAACCAACTATCTATCCCTGATAGTGCTCTTGCCCAACTGTCAGCATCCCATATACAGCATCAAAGAACCACTCTCCTCCTTTCCAACAACACTGGGAGGATCAACATCAACTCTCTCTTTCTCTCAGGGTGAGGAACACTTACTTTCCTTATTCTACAAAAAAATGGGTGCTCTTTATGAGCTATTGGATTAAGATCCTATGTCGATCGGCTATTCTCCTACTTGATTCCTATCCCCTAGACACGATAGTTTGTCAGTTCCTTGTCTCTTTTTTCCTTAATCTCACACTCTCTCTTCCTCCTCACCTCCCTCTTTTCCTCCCCACACCTTCCTCACACGATACAAAATCCATCTATCCCACTCTTGATAGGTTTCCTTTTCTCTAAACTCCTAATCGATGAAGGAGTTTCTTTATTCCCTTCCTTACAAGCTCCATCGGGATTCTTAGCTTCTCCTTACATACTCATTTATATATAATCATCTATCAACCTTATCTGATCCCACATGAACTAATCCCAATACTCTATTTGTTCTTGAAGTAATGGAGGATACTTTCCCAACCCTCATCATCCTTATTTGATTCATCAACTACGACAAGTTTAAGGCCCTCAGTCGCGTCAAACCACCTAGTTTTCTTTAGTTGGATTCCCCAAATCTACTCATGCAGCCAATTGGTTTGTCTAAGGTGATTTTCCTTATCTCCCCCTTGTTCTTGTGTCGTGTGCTTATGTACTTACTCCGATGGTTTTCTAGCACTATGGTCACTACTTTCATTTGTTGATCTTGTGCTTGAGTTTAGTTTGGATTGGAGGAGCATTTTGACTAACTAATTATTGACATCTCCCTATCACATGTCATCCTTTGATGCATGTTGTGGGGGTATGATGTTTTTTCAAAATTTTCATAAATCAACTTAAATTTGAAAATTCATAACTATTTATCTTATTATCAAAAAATACAAATAAATATTCACTAGAATCATTTTCTACCTAACTAGATGTATTTCACTAATAAAATCAAATGATATAAAGATTTGATAACATAGAGTTTAAAGTATAGACAATAGTTATATATGTCCTTAATGTATTAATAGTTGAAGATTATCTTGATCAAATCTAGAGTTTGGACCTTGACAATTGACACACATCTTTGAGTTTTGTTGCATATCCTATTTATCACATTGAGATATTACTATGTTTTCTCTCTCATGGTCTTTTTATACATATGAGAGTGGTTCTATGTTGATATTTATCTTTTGATCTATTCAATTTAATGGATAATCTTATTGGACTTCGATTCATATCTTGTTCATCTTATTACATGTGGTAACCCTAATTTGTGGAATGGAACTAAATGAAACTCTAACTTTCAAATGTTGACGTTTTTGTGGTCTTATGATGCATCTAAATTTTGGAGATTCCCACTTTTGTGGTGGATGTCTTATTTGACCCATTTTTTAGATGTAAATTTTATTGGAGCTTTATTATGACTAAACTTTGACTTGCCTCTACATTATTAAATTCTTGTTGATTTTGTAGCCCTAGAGCTATATAAATGCTTTATATTTTTGGTTATTTTCACATTTTATGTTTTTAGGATGGAGAACTCTGCCTATGTTTTCGTACATTTTGTGAAAATGTAGTCGGTCCCAAGCCCAGGTAAAGGAGGAGGCATGGTGGTAGGTTAAAAGCTAGCCATAAAAACTTTGTCACTCCTTCAATGACATGGCTCCCTATAAAAGTTTTTTTTGAGTGTCCCTAGTTAGCGACGCGCTACATCGACACCCAGTGCAGTGATAAATATGCAAGGGGTTTCAACACAGCAGTGCCCAATTGTGTTGAAGGACAGATAAGGGCTTCTACATCGTGGACGGTTTGGGTAAAGAAGCTAGTCCCGCTGCATCATTGCCCGGATGTAGTGAAAAATGTACAAGGGCTTCCTCATCTTGGACGGGTGTGGGTAAAGAAGCTAGTCCCCCCGCATCATTGCTCAAATGTAGTGAAAAAAGTACAAGGGCAACATTTTCGACGAAGGTAGGTAGAGAAGCAAGTTCAACAAAAAGGATTAGAGTTGGATCTTGGAATATTGGTTGTTTGAGAGGGAAATCTTTGGAGATAGTGGATACCATGATGAGAAAAAAAAGTCAATATAGCTTGTTTGCAGGAAACAATGTGAACAGGGGAACAGAGTAGAGAGATGGGAGACACAAGATATAAAATATGGTATACAAGTATTGATAAACATATAAACGGCGTAGGTATTATTGTTGATAAGATGTTGAAGGATGATGTTGTCAAGATCACAAGGATGGGTGATAGAATCATAGATATCAAGGTTGTTCTTAGGGGGGAATATTTTTAACATTATTAGCACTTATGCCCCCCAAGTTGGCCTTAGCGAGGATGCAAAGAAAGATTTTTGGGATGGCATGGATGAATTGATACAGGAAATCCTGATAGAGGAGAAGTTTATTATTAGGAGTGATTTAAATGGACATGTGGGAAGTAAAAATGTTGGATATGAGGGAGTTCATGGTGGTTTTAGTTATGGCAGTAAAAATGGAGAAGGAGATAGGATATTAGATTTTGCAATTGCATATGATATGATTTTGGCAAACACCCATTTCAAGAAAAGAGAATCTCATAAGATTACTTTCAAGAGTGGGCCCAATTGTAGACAAATCGATTAGCTCCTTATGAGGTGGGTGGATCGTAATGTATGCAAGGATTGTAAAGTGATTTATGGCAAAGAACTCACGATCCAGCATAGGTTGGTGGTTTTATACATTAACATGAAGATTAATAAAGGCATGCATAACAAAAATCAAGATACCAGGATCAAGTGGTTGAATCTTAAAGGAGAAATGATTGCTCATGTAAGTCACCATATAGGAAGGTGTTTTAAACATCATGTTGCAAAATAGGGCAATCATAACAACAAATATAAGCACTTGTATAGAATTAAGTATGGCAATAGGGGGGGAGTTTCAAAGTAGTCAACTCCATAGGTCTGAGTATAACCTTTTTCTACCAAACAAGCCTTTAGCCATTCAATGGACCCATATTGTTGATATTTATCAGTAAAAATCCAATGGTATCCAACACTAGGATAGTTTTGAGGATGATCAAAGAGATCACATGTCTTGAGATCATGAAGGGAAGCCATTTTAGTTTCCATATCTTTGACTTTTCATGATAAACTCCTCAAGGAGGGTTCTTGGAACCTAGAGTCTGATGTTAACACTATGTGTCATAACATGAGCTCCTGCATAAAAAAAATTTCCAAATAGGTTTTGGAGGAGTCCAAAGGTTGTGGGCCTCCACAGAAAGAGACTTGGTGGTGGAATGATGAAGTACAGAAGACTATTAAACTAAAAAAGGAGATCTATAGTAGCTTGCCCAAATATCGATATGATGCAATGTTCTAAAGATACAAGCTAGCAAAGAAAGAAGATAAAAAGGTTGTCTGGGAGGCAAGGTCTAGATACTTTGATGATATTTATAAGAAGTTGGACACAAAAGAGGGGGAAAAGATATATATAAAATTGCTCATATAAGAGAAAGGAAAGGAAGAGACTTGAGTCGAGTGAAATGCATTAAGAATGAAGATGGAAAAGTGTTGGTGAAGGATGATGATATCCAAACCAGTGGAGAAATCACTTCCATAAGCTTTTCAATGGAGATACTACAAATAATGTTAGAGACTCGTGTGACATGAATACAAGAGATATCATTTACACACGACAAGTTTCACCATTTGAGGTCAAGAATGCTTTGAAAAAGATAAAAATTAGAAAGGCATGTAGACCAGATGGTATTCCCATTGATGTATGAAAGAGTATGGGGGATAAAGGAATTATGTGGTTAACAAAGTTCTTTCACAAGATCATGAAGACTAAGAAGATGTTGGATGAATGGAGAAACAATTCTATAGTCCCCATCCACAAGAACAAATGTGATGTTCAAAGTTGCACAAACTATAGAGGTATCAAGTTGATGAGTCACACAATGAATCTCTGGGAGAGGATTATTGAGCAAAGGCTCAGATGTATAATGCAGACATCAAACAACCAATTTGGCTTCATGCATAGAAGATCAACAACATATGCTAATTTCTGATTAGGAGGCTTATGGAGAAATATAAAGAAATCAAAAGAGATCTTCATATGGTGTTTATTAAATTGGAAAAGGCTTATTATCGAGTACCTAGAGAAGTGTTGTGGATGGTTTTGAAGAAAAAGGGCATGTCAGTCCAATACATTGACTTGATCAAAGACATGTATGATATCTCTACTGCTAGTGTGAAGACTTCTAGAGGAGAAACACCAACTTTTCCTATCACAATTGAGGTACACCAAGGATCCACACTAAGACCATATATGTTTGTTCTTGTTATGGATAAGCTGACAAAGAATGTTCAAGATGATATTCCTTGGTGAATGTTATTTGTTGATGATATTGTTTTGATTGACGAAACTAAAGATGGATTGAGTGATAATACGTTGGAAAAATACATTGGAATCAAATGGATTGATGATTAGTAGGAGAAAAACTGAGTATATGTATTGTAATTTCAGCCAATCTCGTAGTGTGAATGATGGAGCCAAGTTGGATGGAGTAGATATACCAAAATGTGATAAATTATATTACTTGGGTTCTATTATCCAAATAGATGGGGATGTTCAAAATGACGTTGGTCACAGGATCACTGTAGGATGGTTGAAATGGAGGAGTGCTACTGGAGTTTTATGTGATCGGAAGATCCCTCTCAGGTTAAAAAGTAATCTTTATAGAACAATTATACAACCAACTATGCTCTACCAGAGTGAATGTTGGGCGGTAAAGAAACAAGGTATCAACAAGATGAACATGGTTGAAATGTGGATGCTGAGATGGATGTGTGGGAAGATGAAACGATCGCCTGTGAAATGACTATATCAGGATTAAAGTGGGGGTGGCGAGCATTGAGGACAAGTTGTGTGAGGGCTGACTAAGATGGTACGGACATGTGCAACGTAGGCTGACTAATGTGCCTATATGAAACAACACTATTGAGTCAAGCACAATAAATATAACAAGAGGAAGGCCTAGATTAACATGGGATGAGCTTATAAAGAGAGATTTTGAATCTCTACATCTTAACCAGAATATGGCCCATGATAGAGCTAATGGAAATGAAGGATCCATGTAGCCGACCCCAACATAGTTGGGAGTGAGGCTTAGATGATGATGATGATGATGATGATGTTTTTAGGATGGAGGTTATGTGCCTCATACCCAAGTTATGTGCCCTCCTTGATATATTTGGGAGTATGGTTATGTGTCATTATCTATCAAGTTTTAGGTTATGTTTCCTAGCCGCCATTGTTTATGTATACTTCATAGTGATGTGTTTATCTCATTTTCATGCTAATTATTCATTATTTTATGGGATGTGTGGCCTACACTAGTTGATCATATTTATATATTTTCTAAAATGGCAAGTGTTTCATTTGTATACCTTTTATTGTTTCTCTTTGGTATCCACTTGGATATTTGCTTTCCCTCTTTATTAGAAGCCTTGATAATGTTTATTGATGTCCTTTTCCCATTATGTTGCTCAATATATATTTGTATTCACATACATGAATTTATATAATGACAACTTCCATTTTTCTTCTCTTGTTGGGTACGCTTCCAACCCCTAGGTAATGAACGCAGATGACTTCAGATGATGACTTAGACTCAGCTTATGGAACTGACTCTTAGGAAATGAACTTGATATAGTTCAGACTTCCCTTGCTTAGATCTTGAAGTAGTTACTTTTATGTAAACCCCTAGTGGGAAACTATTATGTAATCTTGTTAATTATAAATAGTCATTATATTTTTACTATATTTCTATACTTTGGTCTTTATGATATCCATTTATGAAAGATTATATTAAAGTTATTCATACATTGAAAAACAATGGTGTATATGTTATGGATGATGACTCTTATTTGATTTAGTAGGGAGTGTATCCCCTCTTGGGTCCCACTCCTTACACTATGGTATTAGAGTCATGACAATTAGATTCTAACTATTTTAATTTTATCTCCCAATGTAGAAACCTTACCCTAATTGAAACCCCTAGATGATATCTTTACATTTAGTGAGATTATGAATCAAGGTTATTAATATGATTTGGTACATATGAGGATATTATGTCTATAATAATTCAATGGGACCCAAAGCTCATGCCATATAAATAGGTAAGTGGTGATGCATCTCTTCAATGTTATAATATTTGACTTTGGAGTGAAATTAGGTAATGAGAGTGAGGAAGCAGATGATACGATATGGTTGATTTAGTTTGTAACAAACTAAAATCTTGGGTATATTCTCTTTTTGGCCCTTTTCCCATACTTTTCCTATCTTTTCTATCCTTTTTGGCTTTGATGTTTAATTTGTGGACTTAATAGTGGTTTGGTGAACATTTGTTCCCTATATATTTCAATAAAAGGGTTTATGCACAAATACCTCAGTGAAAGTTTGTTTAAGGATCTAAAATGTAGAATCACCACTTAAGTGGGATAATGATAAAATAGATTCATTCTAGAACATTACTTAGCCTTTTGGAGCAAGGAACATAAAAAGGAATGAATATTAATGATTTATACATGTTAATGTGACATTGAATTATTTAATAAGAGAAATCATGGTAATAATGGGTAATAGGATAAAACTCATAAAAGGAAGACTAACTGGTTAACAATAATTTGAAACTCAAATTCCTTGGTTAAAACTCTCTACTTCTCTCATCCTCACCTACATATACCCATACTCCAATCTTCCTTGGTTACTTTGAGACCTTACTCTCCACTCAATTGCTCGTGTGCTCATGTGATCGGCTTCTAATGATCAAGTTTTGTACCTTGGCTTATGGCGATCTCCCTCCATCTCCATGCCTTCTTCGGCCATTTCCTTTTAGTTGTAAGTCTCTCCGGCCTCGCTCTTCCTTTTTATCTTCTTGGTTTTTTGAATTATGGATGTGTGTGGATTTGCCCAATTTTGGGGATTCACTATAGCTTGTGAGCACCAGTAATGGCATCGAGTTGTAGGGAGGAGAAATCCCCCATGTTTATTTACTTTTTCACCCTCCAGATTCTCTTCTTTCCTTTCTTTCTCGCACAAGGGCAATTTTGTCCTTTGATTTTGTTTTAGTTTTGCTTTGACGTGCGGACGACTAGGCGTGGACCCGTGACTTGGCGCCCCACAGTTGGGCCAAGTCACGTCGCCGGCCCCTCTCCCTCTCTCTCTCTTCTTCTCTGAGAATTCTTTTGATGATGTGGTTTTTTGGATTTTTGTGATTGATCAGTTTCATATAAATCATATCTTTTGATCTTCTTGTCCAAAAATTAAGTATAAATATGTTTTGGAATAAAAAAATGTGTTCTTTCTAATAAAAATAGTTTAAAAGCCTAATTTCCATGTTTTCGATGGTTGATTTTTGATAATCTAGTAAATCATATAAAAATCCTAAAAATTGTAACTTTATCATATAAACTCCAAAATTAACATAAAAATATGTTTTATTGATCATGAGAATATAATAAGTTAGTTGGTGATATTTTTTTGAGTCAAAATCTATGGTTTTCCAAATAGGTCTAAAATTAGGATTTCTTACACTTTATGCTTTATAAAACCCTAATCTATGTGAATAACTTGAAATGGGCAAAGTTGAACTTGGGGCTATCTAAAAGTGGCAAAAGTTGGTAATTGAATTCAATAAGAGAGGTATGTGCATCCTTACACCCTAAGTTGGGATATTTACAAACCTAACTCTAATTTCCCTAAATCAGGTATTATATGAACCCTAATCTCTCTATTATTATTTCTTTTGCTATTTTTGCCTCAAAATGGAATTGAAATTCTATTTCTTGGGTCTTGTGCCCCATTTCCATGTTTCAAATATATGATGCTTCTACTTGCCAAAGTTTCTTTTTAGAATTTTGATTTTATTAGACTGTTTAGCTAATGTAGTGGTACATTTTTACAACCACCCATAGACAGGGCATGTGTTTTTTCACCCTGGGGAATGTGTTACTCTCCCCCTTATAAATTATTTTGTAGGTGACTAGGAATGTGTTATTCTCCCCTCACCTACAGGTGGAGCTCTGGTAGGTGTCTCAATCCTACTTACTTGAGGTAGTCAATATTAATCATGCATGCAAACCTTTAACTATTTTCTTATTATGGCAAGCATCTATTTGATTCCTCATACTCTTGACCATATTCATCTTATGATGAAATCGTAGCCTTTATTCCCATGTTATTTCTTTACCTTTTGTCCTTATTCACTATTGACACATACCTTATTTCCTTTCTCTTGTTGGGTGATCTCAACTACCCAGACCTAGGATCAGAGTTGTGCAATAGGAGCATGGAGGACCAAACTAGGATTAGGATAAGGACTACATGGCTTTCAACATGGACTTATCTCATGAAGTTGTTGTTTAGAAACAAACTTGATATGGTTTAGATTTCCCTCTAATGGGTCGTTATGTTGTAATATCCATGTAAACACTACATGGGAGATGATAATGTACTTTTATAAATTGATTATAGTCATGAAACTTTTATTACACTGCTATACTCTTTGGTCTTTTGTATACAATTATATAATATTTGAAAATTTTATACCTATTCCAGCATATCTTTTTGAGTGTGTTTGGAATGGATGTTTTATTCTTCAAATTTTTAGTAGGGAGTGGATCTCCTTTGGGCCCCACTCCTTACATAGTTAGACTTATTTCTTAGACTTTAGTTTTATAGACATATTAGATTGACCTTCTTAAGTGGTGGAGCATAGTAGCTTGGTAGTTTGCAGATATCTGATTTTGAGGACAAAATCCTTATAAGGGGTGGAATATTATAACATATCAAAACCTAGCATCTTGACTCTAGAAACCCCAATTTCTTAAATGTGGTGCTTGTATGCTTAGATCCTTAATTTTGGCCAAACAAGGATACACATGAATCTTGATGCACTCGTTGTACCCTATTGAACATTTATTATATTAATATTGAGTAACTCAGGTATAAACCCTAGCTATGCTACATGAAACTAAAATCATACCTTAAATCAATGAACCCCCATATGATAATGAAATGAATACATGGGACCTAAACCCTATTTTGTAGTTGGGTAACCTAACCTTCCCATGTGTTGTACCTCAAAATCATTCATTGGAATCATTATGTGTCATAATAACATAAGATATCTTAATAAACATAAAATTCCTAATAAACTAAATGTTGCTTAATTTGTAAGTAATCCTTTTCAGTAAGCCATATATGCTTCTTTATTTACAAATGGATACATAATGACTAAAATATGTCTAATGATAGGTATAATGTTCTTAATATATAAATTGTAATAATAATTGGAGCTTTCATGTAAATAGATAGGAATAATGTGCCACTATATAAATAAATGTTGATATTAATATAGGTAATGAGTAGTTGAGTAAAATAACATAATTCATGCATATGATGATATAAGATAACCCTATTGACAACAGTACAAAATTAATAAGACTCTCTATCACATGTTTGATTTCTCAGCTTTTATAAAGTTGGTGTCATGCATAATTTCCCAATTTTTACAAAAATTTAGGGCTCTTTATGAGACATTGGAATAAAATCCTATGCCTATTGAATTTTCTCCTTCCTTGAGTCCAACCCTTTCCTAGGTTCTACACTCTACCTATCCCCCAAGTCTTCTTTCGTTTAACTTGTGTTGTATTTCTTCCTCTTCGCCTCCCATTTCTCCTCCATGCACCTTCCTCACACAATACTAAATCCATCCATCCCACTATCCATAGGTTGCCTTTGCCTAGAACTCCCAATCAACAAAGGAGTTTCTCTGTTCCCATGCTTCCAAGCTCTAATGGGATTCTTAGTCGCTCCCAGCATCTTCCTCTATATACAATCATCTCTCCACCTTCTCCAAACCCACAAAAACTGATCCCAATGAAATGTTTGGTCTTCATCATATTGGAGAATACTTGCCTAACCCTCATCATCTCTACTAGCTTCATCAACTATGGAAACAAGTTTAAGCCCCTCATAATCACATCCAACCTCCTTGTTTTATTCAATTGGATTCCTCGAAGCTCCTCACACAGCCAATTGGGTAGTTTAAGGTGATCCTTGACATGTATTTTACTACGCACTTAAACGCAAGTATACGCGTCGAAGTAATATAGGCCTTGTGAGGCCCGAGTCGAACTCAGGGATACGTGAATTATTGGAGACTTCTACTAACTAATCGCAATCAGCTAGGCCGATTAACAAAGCAGGGTTTTGTTGTTCAAATTAAAAAGAAAATAAAAATCAAACAAAGAAAACAATCGATTAAAGGTTAATTTAATCAATTCAAAGGGATATCTTTAGGATGGCGGTTTCACCGCGGGTCAACATTGTATTAGGTTTCATATAATTCCTCACACTTCTCTCTCTATCCGGGTAGTGGCCTGAAAACAGAATTACCCACTGTCGTGGTGTAATTCACTACTTAGGTTTAGGTTGATTCCACCGTCGTAGTAATCATTCCCCTAAACTAAGTGCATTATAAACGGTCCCTCAGTTCCCACCATTAATTTTACAACTCCTTTGTCAAGGGTTTTATTGATTAATGTAGAATTCGTCTCTTTTCAACCGTTAATCCTTCTGTCGAAGTGATTAAGGGTGTTAAATTATTATTATGGTGATCAAGCATAACAATAGAAATGGAGAAAATGAATCTATACCACGGATTTGAGAGAAAAATATGAATTACTGATATAAAAATGTCATACAATGCATTCCCGGGCTACTCCCGGTCCTAAAGATTGAGGGTTTTAGCCTCTCATGTTCATCTCACACGAATACATGGTAGAAATTGGGGAATTCATAAGAAAAATGGGAAATAAATGGGAAAACCCCTGAACGAAGAAGAACTGGGGGATCCTTGGTGTAGAACATGAGCTTCCCCGCCTGTCGGTGGTGGAAATCATCTTCGGCAGCGTCCGAATCACCCGGGATGAGCTTCTCGCCCTCCGTTCTCCTTTCTCTCCTCCTCGGCACTCGTGCAATCCAAAATTTTAGATCCCCTCTATCTGGGCGGCCGTCATTAGGTATAAGTCCCTAATTAGGTCGTCAAATAACAACAGCCGTCCGATCAAGATCAAAATAGATCCAACGCATATCTGCCGACGCGATACCATCGACGTGGGTCGATGGTATCGACCCAGCGGATTAGCGGCAGCTTTCCTTTCTTTTAGTCTGAGCGCCTGTGGTCATCTCGATACCATCGACTTGGGCGTCGATGGTATCGACTCCTGTAGCGTCGGTTTTGTCTTCTAGTGACGTTGTAGCTCTCCTTGTGTCGATGGCATCGACTTTCGTCGATGGTATCGACTGCATCTTCGCCAGCAACATGAAGTGATCTCGACGCCATCGACTTAGGTGTCGATGGTATCGACTCTGTATTGCTCTTCTCGGCTGACAACCTGTGGCTTGGTCGATGGTATCGACTTCCGTCGATGGTATCGACGGAAGCAGATACTTGTTTTTCCTGAAATTTCACAACAAGACCAAGTAAATCCACACAATTTATAATAAGATGATAAATAATGCTCAAAATAGTAAAACAAAGGGGATTTGATATAATATGATGGCAAAGACCAAATTAAGTGAATTATGCAATATTATCCATGAAAATGAGTAATTAGAGCACAAAACACATATGAAATAGGTCTATAAATGCGACTCAAAATCATCGCATCAAACTCCCCTAAGCTTAAACATTGCTCGCCCTCGAGCAACTAATCCTTAGAATAGAATTGCAGATGTCAACTAAAAATCAACACATCACCCCCACATTCCACATGACTCCCACTGAACGTTCTCAAACTGGCCTTTCCTAATCACATAACAGTAATTACCCTACAGGCGACAATAATCATCAATAAGAAAAATTATCCTTCAAACCGATGAACACTATCACATAAGGCAGTTAACATAATAAGGTTCTCCGATTCAGCATTGGTGCATCTTGTGATCGCCTACACTACGTTGCTCGCCCTAACTACCATCTACATAGAAGCAGTTCTCCTGATAAACATGAATGAGGAGAAAATCACAGTGGCCTACCAATCCGAGCAACGGGTGGATGGAATGGGTGGTTCATGGAAGAATTTGGAAGTATTACACAGTTTCAAAATGCACATAACAAAATGTCCTAAATGATGCAAATGCACATTGAAAATGCCCTAATGCTTAAAATTGGGTGGAATGATGCATGCACTAACCTTCCACCTCAAAAAGAGATAGAAATCTAATTAAGCCACATCATGTACTCAATTTCCTTGTTATGCAAGTGATATCATGTTCCTTTCTCCCTCTTATTCCATTTCCTTCTAAATTCTCTCTCTTTTTTTTTCTTTTCAAAATTTTTTTCAGATTTTCAGAATTTTTTTTTCTTTCTTTCAGCCCACATATCCATAATTGCTTAGAGATACATGTATTGGGCTGTTTTCTTCATGATTGGAAATCTTTCCAATATTTCGAAGGTATGGAACAGTTTAGATCACTTTTGAGGAAAAACTGAGATACATGGTGTACTTAAGCATGAAAATCATGAAAGTTATGAGTGTAACTACATGACATGCACCTAAAGGTAATGTGCATGAATCACTATACATTTTTTTCCATTTTATGCAAAAGTATGAAAATAACAATGCAAATCCTATCTACATGCTATGCACGCAAGAAGGAATTAAAACTGTACTTTACTTCCAAATCTTTGGTAAATTATGGAAAAATATGAAGTGGAATGATCACAAGATTAAATTAGTGAACCTTAGAAAAATATCATGTGTCCCTCCTTACTGACATGTGTAGTAGTTCAAAGGGTTCTTTCTCTTATATCCAATTAAGGTCTCATTACCATTTGATTAGGTTAGGCTCAAACAACCGTTACTATCCACTTTTCATGAGTCAACGGGGGTGTGGTTGTGACATAATGCTTCAAAGTTGACATAATCAATCATTTTCATATGACAAGTTCCCCAAGGACAACCAAGTTAAGCTATCCAAAAGACATAGAAATTTAAAATTCCCTTAAATTTCCCATGAATACATAGCGAGATGACAACTTTTACGACATCCACAGTTACACTAGATAGATGTGGATCCTAAACAACAAACTAAAATTGCAAGAAACAAATAGCAAATAACCACTAAAAATAACAAAAGAAAAAGATAGAGCTGTTCCAGCTACCCCCCTAAGCTTGAATTCGACTATGGCCTCATAGTCAAAAACAATCTTAAGAGTGGAACAGAGATACCATATCAGTCCGATGGTGGTGGAGGCGGGTATTGCGGGGCCGTAGGGTCCGGATTTGCTCTGGATGACACTTGGCGCAAGTGGAGGAAGAAATCGTTGAAGATGTGACTTCATTTGACCAATAACCCCATCTTGAATAACTGACCCCAACACTGTTGTGTACCCGTCGATACCATCGACGGAAGTCGATGGTATCGACTCGCTGATTAGGGAAACTGCCTCGCGAGTCCGGCCGCCGCCGTTTTCATTTGTAAATATCGATACCATCGACCTGTGTGTCGATGGTATCGACTCTACTGAGTCGATTTCTTCTGAAAATCTCCAGAGATCTCGATGGTATCGACTGGCATGTCGATACCATCGACCTTTATTGCGCAGCCTGCCTGTAGGTATGTCGATACCATCGACGGGACCGTCGATAGTATCGACTCAGTGCGATTTTTGCAGCTGTCAACCTGAACCCATGTCGATACCATCGACGAGTGTGTCGATGGTATCGACCCTGCCTGTGCCTGCACATTCAACAAACGGATCAAGGTATCTTCTTTAAACTAAAATTTAAACGAAATAAAAGTAATCTACGACTATAACTAAACTATCCTAATGTACCAATGGTTGGGTTGCCTCCCAACAAGCGCCCTTATTTAACGTCTTAGGCTAGACGTATGACAGTCATCATCTTTTCACCTTGGGGACTGCACTTAGAGGATCATGCGGTAATTTGAATTCAACACGATCTCCTCCAATTCCCAAGGACAAAGTACCTCTCCCTAAGGCGGTCACAACGTCTGCCGTTGCTTGAAACGGTCTTCCTAGGAGAATTTCACAACTTTGGAGTGGTGGCATATCCATGACGACAAAGTCCACAGGAAATATGAATCTATCCACTTTGACAAGAACATCTTCACATACTCCATAGGGTCTCACGGTAGACCCATCTGCCAATTCAATTGTTGCATCCAACTTCTTTATCTCTTTTAATCCCAGCTTTTGAAATGTAGCCAAAGGCATGAGATTTATACTGGCGCCGGAATCACATTGCGCTTTAGAAACGTGTTGACCACCTATTGAACACGGAATGTGAAAACCTCCTGGGTCCTTTCTCCTATTTGGTGAACTCCCGTGAATCATCGAGCTCACCGTCTCATTCATCCAATAAATTTCATCGTCTTTTATCCGCCTCTTCTTATTAATGATTTCCTTGATGAATCTCCCATAGGCGGGTACTTTCTCGATCATCTCCACTAATGGAATATTGATGTGGAGTTTTCGGAATATCTCCAGGAATTTTTTAAAGTGACGATGCTCTTTCCTTGACTTCGGATTTACCGGATCTAAAACATCAGCTGCATCAACACGCCTGTGAGGTGGCACATAAGCGCTTTTCGGGGGTACCTCCCCTAAGCTTGCTTCAATCATTCCCTCGGACATGGGCTTTGGTGAGACATCCTCAATAGTAGCAGCTTATTGTGGTTCCTCTCTCGCCTTGGTTGTCTCCGCATGTGCACAAACAACCTGCACTTGTTCTTTTTGCCTAGATGGAGATACAATATTCATAACTCTCTCTGATTTTCTGAAGAAATGGTTTCCGCCCGGCAATCTATAGTAAGTGCGTGGATATGGTATTGCTGGTGTTGCATTCACATTGAAAGTCATTTTTCTTTCTTCTGTAGCTTCTTGCACCTGAGATTCCTCCTCATTGCTCACCACAGACATGTACTTGACCTGATGGTGTGCTTGAGCCACATTTGCATTCTCGGCTAGTTTCTGTTGGTTGGCGTGCTTAATGGCCGCCACTTCACTCGAAATCTGTGCCACGGTGGTTTCCAATGCCCGCATTTGTGCTCCATGGCTTTGCAGCGTCTGCCCAAACTTGGTTAGAATATCACCTTGAGATTGCAATTGTTTTCCAAACATGGCCATCATCTCTTGGTTTTGCTGGACCATTTGAGTTAGTAATTCAGTGTTCTTGTCCTCGGCTTTCTGTTGTGGCTTGGCATCCAGATCCTGTAGAAAATTGTTTGGATCCTTCCATGAAAACTTTTTATCTTTCCTCCATGCATAGTCATTGTTTCTATAGCCCTGTTGTTGCATGAATTTCACTTGGGCCTCCCCATCATCAGATGCATCCTCCTTAGTTAACACCTTTTTGGCTAGAAGATCTAACTTATCATTCAACTCCCTCACTATTCTGGATTCACCAGCAGCCTTGACATGTTCCACTGCACCTCTGTCGCCCCATGACTGTTTCCTAGCCATGTTCTTTAATATCTCCCAGCATCTGGTATCCGTATTATTCAGAAAAAATCCGGATCCGGCTGAATCAAGATTACTTCTATCGTGCTCGGAGAGAGCAAAATAGAAGATTTTCACTTGGGTTTCCTTATCCAGTCCATGGTGTGGACATCTCCTCAACATGACTTGGAATCGCTCCCAAGTCTCAGAATAAGTTTCACCCGCCTGTTGGGTGAAATTGTGGATCTTCCGGATCATATCATTGGTCTTCTCAGGAGGGAAGAACCTCTCGAAGAAAACCTCCACCATGTGATCCCATGATTCAACAAACTCGTCGTCGAGGTTATGAAGCCACTCTCTTGCCACTCCAGCCAAGGAACTCGGGAATAACTTGAAGTAGAGCACATCCTGTGGAAATCGATCTATCTTCACCATATCGCAGTTCTCCACAAACTGGCTGATGTGGGCCACTGGATCTTCATTTTTTAATCCGTGAAATGTGTTGGATTTGACCAAGTTAATCAGTGTTGGATCGATCTTGTAGGTTGGAATGTTTAGCCCCTGTTTCTTTATAGGCCCCTTTGATGCCGAGGAAGAAGACGCCTTGATCTTCTCCCATATTGTCTGTGCTTCAGCCATTGCTTCTTCTTGTTCTTGCTCGGATTCAGAATTTATATCACTTTGGTGCTCCTGCTCGTAGTAGTCCTCGTCCTCTGGTCCCGCAGATGGAACCTCAGGTGTGCGATTCGCGTAGTCGGTACTACGCGTATGCACCATGCAAAGTACCTGAAATATGAAAATCGGGGTTCAGTACAATGCTTTGAACGAGTAAACACAATTATAGAGAAATATAGGAAATTTTTTTTTTGAAATTGTTTTAAAATAAAATAAAAATAAAAATGTGGCCTAGAGTGGCCGCTCTTAGCACTCAAAGTGCCAATAATTCTCCGTATCCCCGGCAACGGCGCCAAAAACTTGACGTGTATTTTACTACGCGCTTAAACGCAAGTATACGCGTCGAAGTAATATAGGCCTTGTGAGGCCCGAGTCGAACTCAGGGATACGTGAATTATTGGAGACTTCTACTAACTAATCGCAATCAGCTAGGCCGATTAACAAAGCAGGGTTTTGTTGTTCAAATTAAAAAGAAAATAAAAATCAAACAAAGAAAACAATCGATTAAAGGTTAATTTAATCAATTCAAAGGGATATCTTTAGGATGGCAGTTTCACCGCGGGTCAACATTGTATTAGGTTTCATATAATTCCTCACACTTCTCTCTCTATCCGGGTAGTGGCCTGAAAACAAAATTACCCACTGTCGTGGTGTAATTCACTACTTAGGTTTAGGTTGATTCCACCGTCGTAGTAATCATTCCCCTAAACTAAGTGCATTATAAACGGTCCCTCAGTTCCCACCATTAATTTTACAACTCCTTTGTCAAGGGTTTTATTGATTAATGTAGAATTCGTCTCTTTTCAACCGTTAATCCTTCTGTCGAAGTGATTAAGGGTGTTAAATTATTATTATGGTGATCAAGCATAACAATAGAAATGGAGAAAACGAATCTATACCATGGATTTGAGAGAAAAATATGAATTATTGATATAAAAATGTCATACAATGCATTCCCGGGCTACTCCCAGTCCTAACGATTGAGGGTTTTAGCCTCTCATGTTCATCTCACACGAATACATGGTAGAAATTGGGGAATTCATAAGAAAAACGGGAAATAAATGGGAAAACCCCTGAACGAAGAAGAACCGGGGGATCCTTGGCGTAGAACACGAGCTTCCCCGCATGTCGGTGGTGGAAATCGTCTTCGGCAGCGTCCGAATCACCCGGGATGAGCTTCTCGGCCTCCGTTCTCCTTTCTCTCCTCCTCGGCACTCGTGCAATCCAAAATTTTAGATCCCCTCTATCTAGGCGGCCGTCATTAGGTATAAGTCCCTAATTAGGTCGTCAAATAACAACAGCCGTCCGATCGAGATCAAAATAGATCCAACGCATATCTGCCGGCGTCGATACCATCGACGCGGGTCGATAGTATCGACCCAGTGGATTAGCGGCAGCTTTCCTTTCTTTTAGTCTGAGCGCCTGTGGTCATCTCGATACCATCGACTTGGGCGTCGATGGTATCGACTCCTGTAGCGTCGGTTTTGTCTTCTAGCGACACTGTAGCTCTCCTTGTGTCGATGGCATCGACTTTCGTCGATGGTATCGACTGCATCTTCGCCAGCAACATGAAGTGATCTCGACGCCATCGACTTAGGTGTCGATGGTATCGACTCTGTATTGCTCTTCTTGGCTGACAACCTGTGGCTTGGTCGATGGTATCGACTTCCGTCGATGGTATCGACGGAAGCAGATACTTATTTTTCCTGAAATTTCACAACAAGACCAAGTAAATCCACACAATTTATAATAAGATGATAAATAATGCTCAAAATAGTAAAACAAAGGGGATTTGATATAATATGATGGCAAAGATCAAATTAAGTGAATTATGCAATATTATCCATGAAAATGAGTAATTAGAGCACAAAACACATATGAAATAGGTCTATAAATGCGACTCAAAATCATCGCATCAATCCTTCTTCATTCTTGTTGTTTCTTGTGTCATGCTTATATGCTGGTTCCGGTAGCTTTTTGGCATTTTAGTTGATCTTGAGCAAGACTGCAGTTTGGATTAATGGAGAATTCTCACTTATGGTTTTGAGTTTTCTTCCTTTCAGGTTTCCTTGGAGCATCATTTTGTAATATTCAAATTTATGAATGAAATCATTTGTTATTTCTAAAGTCTAGAACTTCGAAAGATGAGATTATGATCTTTATCCCTAGATATGCCTTTAATGGTTGGTATCTGGAGAGGGGGTCATAACACCTAATTAGTCTTCACATTGTCATTACTTATTATACTTAATATGAATGCATGCTATTTATCAAGAAAACACTTTGAAGGATGGCTATTAATCTTGCTTAGTTGTTAAGCACCCTTGTAC
Organism: Alisma plantago-aquatica; assembly: GCA_963693085.1. NCBI lineage: Eukaryota > Viridiplantae > Streptophyta > Magnoliopsida > Alismatales > Alismataceae > Alisma > Alisma plantago-aquatica. The sequence continues at coordinate 640,959,736 of OY856409.1, read as the reverse complement.
CTTGTCAAATAGGTGATGAAGATGTGCAATCTAGACACCTCTTGGTATCAAATGAGAGAAAAGTTGAATTGGACTTTGTTAATCAATTGCATTACCCGCCACTTCATATTCAGGCAAGAGATCAATGTGGTATACAGTGAACCCTTTTTTTGATATTAGAAAGAATGAAATCAACGAGAAATGTGTTTTATTCAAGTTTGAGACTACCAAACGCATTCTGGTTAGGCTGATAATTACAATCGATAAGATCAAGTTTAGACACGTAAAGTGAACATCGGATTTATTTAGATTCTAAATCGAGTTTGTACTATAAAGTACATGCAATGTGCAGAATTATGACATATTTGATCTTAATATTCTTTATAGGCCATGCCAAAAATGTTATGAAATGACATTTTTTGATATATTTTAAGAAAATAAAAGGAACATTTTGGGTCCTTTCAGGTAATGATCTGTTCGACGGATTGGAACAACTTATTAGTGTCCTTAACAACTAAAATTTGCACATATATTCGAATTTCAGTTTGGAATCGGAGGAGTATTTTCAGGTTTAATTTGGGACATTTCAGTTACGATTTCGAGTCGGGTCCATCGGGTCAAAAGATTGCCAAGACCTATTTCCGCTAGTAGTGGAAAAACAAGGTGACACCTCAATTTACCACGTTAGTTTCAGTAGTTGTACAGATGGAAAGAAAGAGAGTCTTGGGAATTAGTTGTGATTAGTTGACTGTATAATTTATAATCCATTGTCCAGTCAACCTTTCAACGCGGACCCGATCCTCTGCCGTCCACGGCCCACTACATGTTTCCGGTGCTATCTCGCTTTTCTGGCTATATAAATCACGCAACAGCGAATTTGGATCAAGACTTCAGCGGTAGCCTCACCCGCACTCCCCACATACAAGATCCAAGTGCCGCATCAACGCTGCAAGTTGCAACTCCGGATCAAGACTGCAGCAGTAGCCTCACCTGCCGGAGCAGCGGCCTCACTCCTACCAGCAAGGGGTGGCCACTGCAAGGACAGCCGCCCCATAGACCCTGACTTGTGGAGGGATGAGCGGAGGATGAAGGAGGAGCTAGTGGTGTGGGCCAAGGCCATCGCCTCCATGGCGGTCGCTTTCCAGAACTGTTCCTTGCCACGATGCCATAGATAAGCTTAATCATACGCTTGCAGGGGTCAATCACAGGACGATAAATGGATATCAGTGTAGCTAATTACAAAATCCTTGTATATTCCTCCTCCCTTCTACGAATTCCTTGTTCCCCGATGCAACCGCTCGGATACAACATGGATATATATCGGTATAGCTAATTACAAATTCCTTGTATATTCCTCCTTCCTTTTAACTCCTTATTCCCATATGCAACGGGGTTTGAGGTATATCTTTGTTTGCAAGGGAACCCGTCCAGATTTTTGGGTGCAACAAGTGCTGTTATTACTTTATCTAGGGAGTCTTCCACTCCTTCACCTCCTCCAAATTTACCTTGAATAATCCGTCACGTACTCCTCCTTGGTACGCTGGTACTAATTTTGCCACACCACATAATCTGGTATTTGAAATCTACCGTTAAGTTGATAAAGCAATGGCTGCTGGCTGTAAAAGACAATGTTAAAATAGAGATTTAAAATCAGCGTCTTTTGTTCAGGTTAACCATTATTTTTTGAACGGGTTCACCAGCGTGACTGTTATTGGAAGGACTAATTGATATTTTGAGTTACCCATATATATGTATATATCTAAGGGCTAGTTATGTAAAGAAGAGTGCCTAGGGTTTGTCTGCGGCAGCGATAGAACGGTTACGAGGCAACACTCCCAGGACCCTCTATATATCATCTGAAGAAGTAAATGGCATCACCCGAAATACAGAAGGAGGGTTATATTCCAAAGAAAGTTTGGAACCAGATCTTGGGAGACTCTGATACCTTCAACCAACATGATTTTACGCCGCCAGTGAAGGTGGATGGGAAAAGATTTGTCACCATTGACAAAAATACATATGAAGTCATGGAGAAGTCATGGGAGCATACGGTGATCTTGTATGTTAAGGGTAAACGGCCATACTACTATCATATTCTTGCATGGATCAGGAGGGTCTGGTAACCTAAGGATGGATACAATCTTTTTTCAAGGCAGGACAAGTTTCTCCTTCTTCGTTTCAACTCTGATGAAGACAAGAAAATCATCATTAACGAAGGACCAAGATGGTTCCATAGCAGACTAGTAGTCGTTAAAGACTACAAAACGAGAGATGGCCTGCAGAAGGATTTTTTTCGACACTATCCTTGTTTGGATAAACATACCGATATGAGAAGGAATAGATAGCCTAGAGTGATCGGCATTGTAGCCAACGGTGTGAGTAAGCTATTAAGGATTTATTTCAAATCTAGTGGGCAAGAGCGTACGGGGGAAGCCTGAGCACTTGTGGAGATTGACGCTGAAGAGGATCCTCCGGAGGAGATATGGGTGAACCTACCCAAACTTGAGCCTACAGTGGTGACCATACACTATGAACATATACCTAAACGATGTCGCGAGTCTGAAGTTTACAGCCATGATAAGCTGAATTGTCCTCTGAAAAGGTAGAAGAAGAAAGACTACAAGAGAAATAAGCACGGGAGAAGCAACCTCAGGTGTGGAAGGTTGTGAGAAGGAAAAAGAAGGGTACACTAACTAAAGACAACTAGAAGGATACTAATGAAATGCCAGTGAGTAACGGTTTTGAAAAACTGAACGAAGAGGTGGGGAATCACATGGAGATGAATAAAAAGTAAAAAAATCTTCTTTTTCATTTTGGTACTTTATAAATCAGCACAGGGTCATTTGAATCTACTCTTTTATATGTTTATATCAACTTTCTGGACTAAAACATAAGAAATGAGATAGGGGAAACATGAGAAAGCCTTATGGATCATACAGAGGGAGATGAAAGTGGCATGTAGTGGCCCAGACTAGCGACAGCATTGCCCGGAGGTCGGTCCTGGATTGCCACGCCTACGAACGCTGAGCAGTCGTGTTGTGGGCGACTGTCGGTGGGTTGGGTGGCCAGTGAAGGGAGAGAAAGGGGGAGGGGTGCAGGCGGAGGGTGGGAGGGAAGGTGGCGGTGGCAGGCAAAGGAGGGGGTGGTGGTGCCAACAGCTGTCGGGTGGGAGAGGGAGAGGGGAAGAGGAAAAAGAAAAGGAGAGGAAGGGGTAGGGTTAGAATCATGCTTCTAATACCATGCAGAATAAGTTGCTTTTAGTAAAATAAATAAGAGTATTGGGTATCCTATATATAGGAGCCAAGGAGTACATGGGATAAATAGAAATATGGGAAAATATAATGGGGCCTAAGCCCGACAAATCAAATATACCAATACCCATATTATATCTTTTTAAACCTTAGGTCCCCTTTGAGTTGGACCTTGTGACACCTCATCACGGTAAATGAGATTACTCAAAATATAAAACTCGATCCACTACTAACAGATCGCATAGTCAGAAAAGTGGAATATTAAAAACCAGTTTCACATCATAAACAAGTTCTGAAATATTTGCATCAAGGTCCATATTTTCCATAAACTCATGTACCATAATAGGTATTTACATCTGTATCCAGTGGTTGAGGCAACAACCTATACGCAAAAGAGATATTCCACATGTACACGCCATATATACAACCATTAACATACTGCCAAAAACTCGTGTCGATACAAGTATAACATCTACAAAACACTTCCCATACATAGACTTGAGAGTGTAGGGATGACAGTAGGACTCTACTACTAACAACAACATATGTCCAACATTTTGTCTCTACTGATCACCAGGCTACCCCTCTTATAAAGAACAATCTCGACCACATTGCCAGTGACCACCTAAAAAGATGTGGTGACCCATGGGTGAGACCCATGTCCCAACGAGAGATATAACTCTCTCCAATAGATATTATTTACAAGTGATTATTTAAGAGTAAATAAAGTGAGCAGATTGTGCATATAATAAGTTGATGAGCATATTAGGAAATTCTATCATACTAAGAAAGTTTAAGCAGACAGGCTTAGCAATAAATATAACTATCAGAGTATCTACAAGAAATAATTATATATTCTTCTAATAGTTAATCACTCTGATTGCATCATATAACAGATCGGGTGTACAAGGAATATTGCAAGGTTAACAACTAATGTGAAACACATTTAACCCTAGTATATATACTACACGACTATTTTACATCTTTTATTATGCCCTGGGGTTTTAAGTCGTACCACCCAAATCCAGCTGACCACTGCTGAGTTGAAATTATTGTCATACTAGATCTATGGAAGAGCCAGACTCCATGGTCTCATGCACAACTCTTGGTCAATATAAGAGACAATGCAAATACATAACATTCAACTGCCAATAGCGACATATAGTCCAGCAGAAAAAAACTAACCCGCCTTGATATAGGTCACGGTACTAGAGAACAGGTCATGCATGCCCGTTCTATCTTAGGCATCCTACAGTTGTACCCACTGATGCTTTTCACATATCACAATATTCGAGGTATGATCGTAGTCATCCTCCATAACTTGTAAGTAAGGATGTCAAGGACACACACAGTCTCTTCCACCCTGCATACTCAACAGTATGCGCTCTGAGTTTCCTTAAGGAACACTCGTTTCATCATCCAGTAAGTTCTGACACTAAATATGGTTCTATGGCATAGGGCACTACATGATTTAGGTTTCACTTGATTAGTTATGCCAATTGGATGAATTAAGGCTTCATCATACAAATGGACATACAAACCCTAATTCATTTCTTGCAAGTGTATAAGTATAACAACTCCAGTAGATATAAAACGTATGAGGTATAATTCTTAATCTTTACTTCCAATCATGAGATCACACTTCTCATCATACCACCACATGATACAATTCCACGACACAGTAATCTAGGTTTCCAACCCTTATCATGTTTATAAAGAGGATAAAACCTCCAATAGGGCCCAACCATGCACAAAGGTAAGACCATTACATCAATTCCTACAAGTTCATCATTATCTTTCTATGCTTTAGAATAAATATCAACAAGTCATCAACACACAGGTGACATATAACTTTAACATAGCAAGGAATTGTGATGTCCATATGTCATCATATAAGAGTTCCAATTAACAATAAAAGAGTATTTCATTATATTTAGAATCATCCAAGAGATCTGATTACAATCAATCACCATCACTTAGTCACATTAGGATTAGGTATAACAAGATACATCTCATTAGAGTTACACATCCACTTATTATGGTGATCTATCAAATATATTTATACGAGGGCAAAGGTAAGACTATAAGTTAAAGGCATTGAACCATCAAATTCACATTATTAGAACCAACACATTATACTATTGTCACAAAACTATCTGTTACCCTAAGTCCACACTCCTAATGGAACAAATATGTCACACAGACAGTATATATGTAAAAGCAGTAACAGCAAGATATAACAAGATACTAAAACTAGATATGAGAGATATGTACCCATTTCTAGATTCAAGTATACCCATTTGTATTGCATTTCCGGTCTTAGAGTCTTGAGTACAACATATCTTCATTTGGGAACTACAAATTTGATAAATAAAACATATTAATGCTAAAACATTAAGTACGCTATGAAAAAGGCATGTAAATAGTTTAAGAGTAATATAAAACTTACTTGGCTAGGAACATGATAGTGAACAAGTAGTAGAAACAACTCAAGAATACTTAACGATAGTGTTTTATACAAAGCATGTTTTATATTTTGTGATCCATTATATCGACCTTAGGTTATATAATGGATTTCTATATATTATGTTAGAGCTTTTGTCAACATATTATAACCAAACATGAAAGAAATATTCATAGGAATAGTAGTTCAACAAAGCAATTAAATAGCCAAGCATTAATACAAGCATACACACAAACAAACAATATTGTAGTAGGGTTAAGAGATTAAGCGTACCTTGCGAGTAGAGTACACGTCATGATCCATGAGTAGGATTGCTAGAGAGGGTCCAATCCCAAGGGGACCTAAGATATAAAAAGGCATAATTGTGTCTTATAACAGTAGGTTTGATTAAGAAAAAGATGATATAAGTCATGTGGATGTTCCCCTAGTCCTAGGTTTCAAATAGATGAACTTAGGTCCAAAGTCCCATACATGAATGCAATTGTTTCACATAGTTCAAAAGTCACATCAACACCTTAGGTCTAGGTGATACATCCACATCATGAGTAATACTAGATAAGCAAAATCTCTGATTTGAAAAAGGGAAACATAAGATTTGGATTACTATCATGTTTTAACATGTTAGATCATGCTTATTCATATAAGATCCATTTCAAGCAATAGGGTCATATTTCCAAGTCATAGAAGCACTAAGTAGATCAAGTTAGGATGTACATATATAGCATGATAAATGAACTAATTTGAAGTCTTAAGATACATGTGTAACATTAGAGCATGTTCTTAGCAAGGTTAGATCCCAAGAAGCAACATATGCATATAGATCACACTAGGTGTTACATGTAGTCAAAAGAGAATATTTGTTCACAAAATTGTCTTGTGAGTCCAACATAGGAGAAAGGAACATGATTATGGTTAAAGGAGGTATAAAACACCACAAAGTTTACTGATTTTGAGCTAGAGAATCATGCAATTTCAAAATAATCATCATATTACATTATAGCATGGCAAGTGATGGGAAAATGGCCACAATTATGCTCAAAAGATGAGTACTTAAGATCTTATAAGAACAATATGGCATAAAAGTATGAGATCCAGGTCCAACATGCTTAGAAGTTACTGATTTAAGTCAAGCATGAGGATTTAGGGGCACTTTCAAACAATATCAAGCATTCAAGATATTAGGGTTGTCAATAGGGAGGGTATGGAGAGAGTAAGGCTCTACCCTTACCCTCTATAGGGTAGCAGGTAAGGGTAAGGGTAATTACCCTTCATAGCAATCTCCTTACCCTTACCCTATTCCCCACAGGGTAAATGGGGAGGGTAGAGGTTAAATGGATAATTTTGATATAAAATGGATTTTATAAAAAGCTAACTTATTTTAAGGTGGTGGGTAGGGTAATAAAGATTAACTCGCATCTTTCTTGACTTGCATTTTCACAAATGTGAATATAAGCATAACTATGTTATACTTGTGTGATATGTTTAGATATTGGTCCAAGAATAACTAATTTTAAGGTGGTACAATCATCTTTTTCCCATTGTTCCACAACCCTATCAACTAGTTCAACATTCATTAATATTATACTACAAGCATTTGAGTGTGAGTGGGGGTGGATAGCAATCCACAACCCACAAACTTTTCTATTATAAAAAATAGGATGGAAATTGAACTAGAAGCTTCTGTACAGTTATATATTTGCTAAATAAATGCGGGTAAAAAGGTATGGATAATGTCCATACCTTACCCTCCCCTTTTAATGTGTCGGGGAAATGGGGAAAGGGTAAATGGGGAATAGTAACAAAAACCTACACCTTACCCATACCCTGTAGGGTATGGATTAATGGTAAACAGGCATTACCCTCCCCATCGACAGCCCTACAAGAGATGGTATCTATTGTAAAAGTCCATTTCAAGTCATTCGTGCAACATCAGATCAGTAAACGTTGCAAGGATGGGTGAAGTTTGAAAATGTCAATGCATAAACATGTTGAAGTTATTGAACTAAGGATAAAATCTAAGTTTGAGGCATCAAAGATCATTCATATAATATCATAGAACATCTTAAATAGGCTTTAAATTGATGTATTTCGAGATATTAGAAGAAGTACAAGTATAACTAGTCTCTAAAAGTATTTTTATTGCAAATATCTCTTTTTTATGATCAAAAAAGATATATTAGAAGTCTAACTTTGGAGCTAGCATGATAAAGTTATGATTTTTCCAAATATACCTTGAAAATGATAAAGTTGAGTCATTTGATCTTGATCCTAGGTCAGGGGAGGTGCTTGGATTTGTGAAATCCCATTGGGGCCTCGTGTCCTGCTCTGCAAAATGATGGTCTGCAACCTCCTTGGGACGGGCTCTTCACGGCAGCTAGCAGCCACTACTCACCGCCCACCAGGCGCTTGCTTGCGAGCGCTTGTCGCCGCCCACCCACTACTACATAAAAGCATTTTAGCGTCGATTATTTAAGCTCTTTAGTGTTGGTTTCAAAGCGACACCCAAGTGGGCATCGCTAAAGGGGGACACCTTTGGCGTCGGATCCCAACCGACGCTAAAACATTTTTCACCACCAAAAATGTGCCGGCAAAGGGACTATATGTGTCAGTTGTTTAGTAAAAATCGACGCTCAAACTCTTCCCGCCACCAAAAATGCACCAGCAAAGGGACTATAGGCGTCAGTTGTTTACTAAACAACCGCCGCTAAAACTCTTCCCGCCACCAAAAACACGCCAGCAAAGGGATTATAGGCGTTGGTTTTCTAAGAGAAACTGACGCCACATCATCTGAACCGACGTCAATTTTGTGATAATAACCTACGCCCTATCCCCAGTCTGCCACCACGGTCGTGCTTCCCAGCACGACTGTGGTACCTGGTCACATAGACGTTGGTTTTAGGTGGAAAACTACCGCTGTATAACATAGGTGTCAGCTTTGTTCAAATAACTGACGCCTATGTTTTGATTTTTTTTCTGTCAGTCTGCAGACCTGTTGTGGCTGGTCGCAGGATGAGAAACCTGCAGTTCAGTTATGAACTGTAGGTTTTACGATATCTATTGATATCAACCAACAACAAGCCACAAACTTACAAAATTAACATGATGGACAATATTATATATATGTGATTCACACTCATGTATAAGAACATTTAATTCATATTATTTTTTCATCACACGCATGTAGAAACCAGTAGCAACCTGCAGTTCCATTTATTTCATCTCTTTTCACATTCAGACACATGTAGAAACATTCATGTATTGATGATTTTCACACACATATGACAATTCATAAAAATTCATTCACATTCACACAAATTAATTATGAGAACAAAGTTATTCTTTATTCATCATTGTCATCATTGTCAGCAAAATCATATTGAAAAATTCCCACTTTTTGCAGGGCTTTTGCCCAATCTTCTCTTACAGCATCTAATTCATCTCTCGTATAGGGAGCATGTACATCGAAACGCTTTGCACCTGTGTTGAAGTCCTCAGTTTTAAAGACCTACAAAGAGAATGACGTACATACATAATTATAATAATATATAATAAGATTCATATATTTCATATTATCTAACGAGACTGTGTATAATACCTGTTGTATGTTATTGATTTCCAATACGGCATGTTTGATGATTAGGTCCATAAATCACATCACATAGTAGGCACATGCCCAGTCGTTGTCTTGTGTAGCACACTATAAATTGAAACATACAAAATATTCAAAAATATAAATAAGTACAGTTCACATAAATAATATATACATTGGAGTCAGGAAATTACTTTCACATTCTCCCAAATGAGTGTCAGATTTTTTTTCCTGGGGACCTTTCCTCCAGGTTTTTTGTACTCTTGTAAAGCCCTATATATGTTAATGTAACACATTAAATTGCATAATTAAATAGTAATGCAGTAACAGATGTTAATAGATATAAAAACATAAAATATTTCTCAAGAGAATAATGGCCTTTTAATTGCATGTCCATATAATACATCCAACTCACTCCCCGCAGGATCTAGATAATAGACGGTGAATGTCTTAGGGACAATAACTAATAACTCCTAATGCTTAGCACTACAGGTAAGAAAGTAGAAGATTAATAACTAATTATCCGCAATAAAAATGTAATTTTCTTAAGTCCAAATTACAAGAAAAGTAAACTTACTCGACATTAAATGGAGCTATTATCACCATCTTATTATTTTTACCAAAATATTCAAAAGCATCATAGCAGTATGAAGTAACTGAAGAAGGGTCTGTATCTACAAGACTAATCAAAGATGGAACCAAAAATCCCACATGGGAAAACCCAAAATATATACATGTCTTGTATAAGTGGCTGCAAAACATGTATTATGTATGCATTAATATATAAGAAACCAGATTGTCGTATATAAAAAAAGGTATATGGATGTATAAACCAGATTGTCGTATGCATTAATCTCATCATATCCACAGCTCTATCATAGATGTGTTCAGCCATTCATAACTAAACAACTCCAAAATATCTTGTATAAATATGTTGTTTCTGAATGTTTGACCTGCATTAATACGTATCCAGAACTTCTATTATGTATGCATTAATACGTATGCTAAACTTGTATAAATAGATTGTTATCGTATGATTTACCTGCAGCATTCTCCAGAATAGTAACATTTATATGGCAATTTGGATTATGTTCGTCGATCCATACTGCCACACTCCTACAATTAGAACCTATCGAGGCATGTAGGTCCCCTGGAAGCCAACTTGGTAGTCGAGGAGGTAGAGGCCGAGATGTAGTGGGTCTCGTCTTTTTGATCTATATATAATTTCATATCAATTGACTCATATATATATACACACTAACAAATTAAAGTAATGAAAATTTATCATACAATAACAGTATAGAGGACATCCACTTCGGGCCTTAGTATCACTCCGCCTACTGCCTCACCAAATGTTTCAGTATCTGGGTGTGCATGAGGCAGTACAAGATTCATCCAGCCAGTGAGTATATGTATCGGGCTCACACGTACCATGCCATCTGGTATTGGAATCCCATGAAACATGCACCCTTTAAGGGGTGGGTAAGTCGATGCATCTGTAACGATATATCCTTCACTTTGTAGTCGGCATGGCTTCAACCCCTACAAATTTACGTAACGAATGTTATATGCATATATACACAAACATATGATCATCTTGAACATACTAGCCATTATATATGCCATAAAAATACTTACAGAGGACGTGCTAGGTTGTGGGTCTATAGGATTACTCCCAACCTCTACAGTACGAGCAGTAGGAGAAGAGAGGTTCTCCACAGGTACTGTCTGAGTGGCAGTCTGAGACGCCTGCCACTTGTTAAATGCTTCCTGGAGTCTTTTATCAACTACTTCCTCGACTCTCCTATCAATTAAGGAATCTACCTATACATGGATAAAAGAAATGCTAGTTTCTGATTATTGAATTCCCTTTCGCAATAACGTTCTAAAATAAGAATAAGTTACCTTAGCTTGTGAAAGTCCCACTTTTGGGACAGGTTTGCGCTGGGATGGCCCAAAGAACACTTTGATGCCCACACCAGTGTCTGCACCCCTTACACGTCCAGGATGCTTTGGGTTACCCAGAGCAACTGTCAGTTCATCCCTTATGCCCTGAGGGATGAACTTGCCTTCCTTCCTCTGCTCGTGCAGCTCCCGCTAAGCACCATCAAAAAAATTCGTAAGTAAACATAACAATAATCAATATCGATAGATTGCTCTAAGAGTTTGATTTTTACCATTTTTGCAGCCGCCTCAGCGGTTGCGGGATTCAGTATCTCTCCCTTCTTGTTTTGCCTCCCAGCTATCCACATAACATGACGAGGCAGAGGTGCGGGAGCAGCAGTAGAGGACTCTGCAGTCTCATGAGTAGCAGTAGGCTGAGTAGACTCGTCTTGTAGTCTTTGGTGAACGCCGGCATATCCTCTTGGACCCATTGTGTGGTCGTGCACATTCAGTGCACGCCTTGCTCGTTGAGCATCGCTGATAGCCTAGTTAGTTAGCACATTGATTTGGTTAGTAACACTGAAGGTTAATCTTGAATAGGTGAATACATAAAAACGTATATTAATTAAATGGGGAGTGGTGCTTAATACCTTGAATTCATCTGTTTTTCTTTGGGTAACAAACTCCTCCCATTCTTTGGGGTCCAAGTAGTTCCATTGATGTGTGGCTTCCTTCTTCCTATATTTATTTTTCAAAGAGAATACAACCAAAAATTATTAGTGTAGAGTTAGTGAAATACTGATCAATGTCTAGAATTAAAATCAATCAAGAACCTATTCTCAACATCGCGTATGTAATCTCAGGTGAGATTGGTCCTATAGTTCCTTAGGACCCTCCCACAACGTTGCATCACACATTTACGATGTAACTTTTCATCCAGATCAAATATGCTCTGTAAATTAAATAGAATTGATATTAACTAGTATCCTAAAAATTAGTAATCTACACAAATAGAATTACAAATAATAATAACTCATGCATAGTTCCTTCCATATGTGGTCTTTCTTCCCCTTAGGAACTTTATGCCATGATTCTAGGATAGGACTGTAATGGTTGTGAGTAAGAACCCCAAGATATGAAACAAATGAGTTGTGATTCACTCCATATGGATTTCCTGCCTGATCGAAATCCACAGCCAATTTGGGTCCATTGCCCATTTGCTGTATTAACTTGTTCATCATTGTGATGCCCCTCACTTTCTCAATTTTCTTTTGCTGCTCATCAAGTGCTGTAATTTCTTCAGGGGGTACATCACCAACCTAAAATTTGATAAAAAAAACACACTTACATAATATAATTATAAATGAACATATAGATAGAAACCTCAGGGATATATTCTTAAAACTTACATTGTCAGGCGGTGCAAGCACGTCCTCACCCTCATGGTGATCATAAGCACGGTCCTCAGCCATCTGAAAGTTCACATTCAAATTATAAATTTCACATTTTAAAGTAACACTAATTGTAAAGTTCATATTGTAAAGTACACATTCACATTGTAAAGTAATTCACATTGTAAAGTTCACATTCACATTGTAAAGTTCACATTCACATTGTAAAGTTCACATTCACATTGTAAAGTAATTCGCATTGTAAAGTCCACATTCACATTGTAAAGTTCACATTCAGAAAAATAAAACATAATAAAAATATAAACATCCATGCCTCTAATATTGTGATCTTTTATCAATTAACAATCCTTCATTATGATCCCCGTGAACATACAAGTCATTGTGATCCCCAGCTTCAATGTTTGGTGGTGTTGGCAACCCAACTGAGAATGGAGTGGAGTCATCATACTTATCATAGTACTCTTCTTCATCTATAGGATCTTCAATGAACTGTCTTTTACCATGAAGAACAACCGACCATTTATCATTTGCAGGATCATCGATATAAAATACTTGTTTTGCCTGTGATGCCAATATGAATGGTTCACCCTTCTAGCCAATCTTTTCAAAGTTCACTAACGTGAAACCCAATTCATCACTATAACTCCTTTGTTGTTTTCAACCCAATTACATTTAAAGAGCGGAATTCTAAAATCTACATAGTCAAACTCCCATATGTCATCAATGACACCGTAATATGACATTTTAGCTTCACGTGGACTTTTATCCTTTGCACTTGCAAAAAACAATGAAGACGCTTGAAGGGTGACCCCGCTGTTTTGGACGACACTCTTATCATCTTGACGCTTTGTGTAATATGAGAAACCATTTATGTCAAACCCTTCATAAGACATAACATTCAATTTTAGTTTAAAGGCGAGGCATTTGATGGTTTCAGTAAGATTATCTGGTGTTTGAGATAGTTGATGTAAGACTTTATCTTCAAACTACTTAATAAATGTCTTATTATGATCTCTAGCAAGCCACATTGTATTGGCTCGAGGATATTATATCTTAATGAAATTGGTATGTTCCTCGATATAAACACTCACTTCATCCATGTTGTGTAAAATATATAAGTGACCTTGCTCCAACTGCTCATGGTTGATTACTTTCACCCGTGATCCCAAAACTCCTTTGCCAAAATGCTCCTCAATATTCTTGTCATTCACGAGAGTGTCATTACCACTCAGAAAGTCATTGCAAAAATCCATAACCTCTCTCGCCACATAACCCTCAATAATACTCCCTTCAGGCCAATAACGGTTTCGAACATCACCTTTAAAAACGCTCATGTATCGTTCAAAAGGATACATCCAATGCAAGAAAACTGGTCCCAACATTTTCACTTCCCTAGTCAAGTGGACAACAAGATGTACCATGATATCGAAGAACGACGGAGGAAAATACATCTCAAGCTGACATAGGGTAACAACCACGTCTCTTTGCAAATTATCAAGAGTATCAGGGTCAATAACTTTACTGCACAGACTGTTGAAAAAGAAACAAAGTCTGGTGATTGCAAACCTTACATGCTTCGGCAATATAGATCTAATTGTCACATGCAATATTTGTTGCATTAGAGTGTGACAATCATGAGATTTAAGACCTATCAACTTCAGATCTTTCATTGATACCAATGTAGGAATGTTGGATGAGTAACCCTGTGGCACCTTAACATTTACCAAGCATTCACAAAATGCTTTCTTCTCCTTTCTAGATAACGTGTAACAAGCGGGAGGTAAGTATGTTCTCCGATCGCTACTAACTACTTCTGTTAATTCTGTCTTTATTCCCATTTCATGTAGGTCCATTCTAGATTTTATCCCATCTTTAGTCTTACCTGGTATATTCAACAAAGTACCAATGACGCTATGACATACATTTTTCTCAATGTGCATGACATCGATACAATGTCTGACTATCAAAGAACTCCAATAAGGAAGATCCCAAAATATCGACTTCTTCTTGAATAAAGACTTGTCACTCCTTGTGGCCATCATACATTGTGATCTCTTACCAAAATTCATTGGTGATGTCTTTCACTCTTTCATAAACATCCTCCCCTGATATAGGTTTAGGTGCACTACGTTCCTCATTCCGTCTATTGAATGCTTTGTGCAACCTACGATACGGATGAAATTTTGGAAGAAACCTTCGATGAGCAAGATATACAGTCTTGCCGCCGTGTTTTATTCATATTGAATCAGTGTTCTCTTCACATATAGGACACGCTTTAGATCCTTTGACACTATATCCAGACAAATTCCCATATGCTGGAAAGTCATTCACAGTGCAAAACAACATAGCGTGCAAAAAAAATGTCTCTCTTCGTGAAGCATCATAGGTCATCACACCTTCACCCCAGAGCTTCTTCAAGTCATCAATCATAGATTCAAGATAAACGTCAATATCATTTTTAGGTTGTTTAGGGCCCGATATCAAAGACGACAGCATAACATACTTATTTTTCATACACAACCAGGGAGGAAGATTGTATATAACAAGCATAACTGGCCAAGTGCTATGTTGGCTTCTCAATGTCTCGTACGGATTCATCCCATCTGTATAAAGCCCAAGTCTTAGATTCATGTCCTCTTCACCGAATTCAGGGTACAATAAATCAATCTTCTTCCACTGTGGGGAATCAGACGCATGTCGTAGGATCCCATCATTATTTTTCTTAACATCTGCATGCCACCTCAAATTCTTTGCATCTATAGGATTGGCAAGCAAGTATTGAAACTGTGGTATTATAGGTAGATACCACATCACCTTGGTGGGAGAACCAGTTTTGGACTCCCCCGAAGTCGTCAATTTATACCTTGACGCACCACATTTCGGACAATCTTTCAAATCCACATAGTCCTTTTGAAATAATACATATTCATTCTTGCATGCGTGTATCTTCTTGGCCTCCATTCCCATTGGGCACAACAATTTCTTTAACCGGTATGTTGAGATCGACATCTCATTTCCTTCAGGAAGAATTTCTTTCAACAAAGACAACAATGACATGAAGCTTTTATCGCTCCATCGATTGTTAGCTTTCAGTTTATACAATCTCAACACAGCGCTAAGCTTCATAAACTTACAACCCGTGTATAACGGTATCTCAGCATCATGCACAATGTTTCTAAACATGGGAGGTGGATCAGTTTTGGTGTGCTCTACCCCACAACTATCCAGCATCGCATCAACGATGTCTACTGGAACTGATTCGTTCACATCTACGTCATCAAAGGTAATTTCTTCTTCCACACAAGCACTGCTATCGACATCCACTGGTTTCGGGTTTGAAATCTCTCCATGCCAGTGCCATTATGTATAGCCTTGTACAATCCCATTGCACATGACATGACTTCTAATTTCGTCACCAATACTGACTTTACCGCAATGCCTACATGGACAGTAGAACCTATCTCCAGGTTGTTTCCTATGTTCCTCGACAAATCTAATAAACTGATCAAGACCAAAAATAAACTCTGGGGTGCAGCGATTGCGAATGGACATCCATGATCTATCCATTCTATGATCAAAGAGAAGATAAGTATATATTACAACAAGATTAGGGTCTAGGGTAAACAGATTAGAGTTTATGGTTAAAACTTTAGGGTTTTATACATGTGATGTCATTCTTATATATAATAAATGTGTACCACCTATCCCATTCTTGAACACCTAATCTCACTAGTATGTGTATAATGTGTATTGGGTTTTCAAGAAAATTTCGACAGCATTTCCCCATTTTTCTCCAAGTACATATGTACTTAGAGAACAAACGAGGAAATGCTACCAAAATTTTCTCAAAAACCCAATACACATTATACACTTACATCCTAAGTGAGGTTAGGTATTCAAGAACAGTCCCAAATAGGGAACTATCCAAGATTTACTCCTAATGAGTAAATCTTGTATGGGTTTCTAGGCCTACAAAATCATATCATTAAGAGCATGGTTTCATGTTAGGTCATCATAGGTCATAATAATCCACTAGAATGAGCAAAGGTGTTAAAATAGCATAAAAGTATTAGATCTTGATTCTAGAGTATACAAGACATAATAGTGACTACTGATTTTGTGGGGTAATATCATTTCATGGGATATATAGATTCAAACTTAACAAGTGTACAAGTTGCATCATTTTAATACTCTAAAGGTGACTAGTGGGTCATAGTACATAAAAGATACATTACAAGGAAAGTAAGCAAGCTAGCTCAATTAACACTCATCTCAAAGGAACATTAGTTACTGAGGTACCAGGAAAGAGTGATTTTAATCACTAAGATCATACAAGTAGCAATGTTGATTAAGTATATGTGATTTAAGATCAAATAGTGTAATAAAATAGGGTTTTTGGGGGATGTTTACCTCTATTTGAGCCCAGTCGGGTGTAAGCAGGGAGAGAGGGTGAGATGGAGGGCTGGCAAGCAGGCAGGGGGCGAGCAGGCAGGCGGCGGTCAATAGCCAGGCGAGCAGGGAGCTGGCAGGCAGTCGAGCGGCCATCCGGCGAGCAGCAGGTGGCCGACGAGCGAGTAAGGATGAGGGAGAAGCTAGGGCACCAGTGAGCAGTCAGGTGGCCGGCGAGCAGTAGGTGGCCGGCGGTAGCAGGTGAGCAATCGATCAGGTGGTCGGCGAGCAGCAGGTGGCCGGCAGCGAGCAAGGAGAACAGCGGTGGCGGCGGCAAGCAAGGAGAACGGCGGCGGTGGGCAGCGGCGCGGAGGGAGTCTGCTTGCTCACCGGAATCGCCAGACCCTAAGCCGATTGCAATGAAACACAGAGAAAGGGGAAGAGTCGGGATCACTTGCGCGCTATTACTTTAACATTCGGTGTCGGTTATTAAACAAAACTGACACATAAAACTAAAGGAGTCAGTTAACCACAAAAACCGACACCTGTTCTCAATGATAATCGTCAGTTTTAACTAGAAAAAAACCGACGTCTATCTACATATGCCAATTAAAAAATTTGTTCTCGATTAATGACCATAGTCATAGGTTTATTTTTAATCCGACGCTCAAAGGGTGTGAAAAATTTCCCGCGAATAGTGCGGGAAAACCCATAAGTGTTGGTCATTGTTGTAAAACCGATGATCAAAATGTGCCCAATTTCTGTTTCGCGAATAACCTTTAGTCGTCAGTTTATTAGTTAATGACCGACGCCATATGTTAAATTTTGGAGGAATTTTTTTCGTTGGAAATTTTGGATTTGGCAGTTAATTTTAGGCATCGGTTTTTTATTAAAGAACCGGCACTGAATAAAAGTGATACCCATGTTTGGTCGCCCTTCATAGATTGATGTCGGTTTATTTTATAAACCGACGCTTTATTATTTAGGTGTCGGTGTATTTATGCAACCGACGCCTTTAAAAGTGACGTTATAAGCCAGTTCTGTAGTAGTGACCTCAGACTAATGTTGTTGTAGCACGTGAAGGAGCCCAACGGCGATCCAACAAACTCATTGGGAGGGGAGGTTCTCTAGGCCATCTCGTGGTTGACACCCACGTCAGGATACCTCCTAGTCGAGGAGAGGCCATCTGAAGGTGATGGAGCTTTCAAAACTTGATGAAACACACAGGATAAGGAACGCCCAAAGCAAACCCACCATAGCGGTGCCCCTTGTTAGCACTTTAGAAATAAAGGGTAGCGGAGAGGTGTGGCGTGACAAAAATGAGAGAAAAAGGGAGGTAAATGCAAGGGAAGGAAGGAATAAATAGGAAGCAAGGTTTGATTTTGCACAAGGAGGTGTGGAGTGGGGTGATTGATGGTGGGCCGGGAAGGTACACTATAGCGCTGCTATAATGTACGAACAGAGATAAGGGATGAAGTCCCAACCGTCTAATCGAGGCCTGATCCAAGGTAGGCAATATCCAACGACTGTGATTCAATTTCTCATTGAAGGGTGGTGTGATTGGTCGATCAAGGAAAGCATGGATCACAGGAGTCAAGAGAAAGGAGCAAGAGGCGAGGATAGGCCACGCCCCCCAAAATGGGCCCATTTGAGTCTAAATTCGATTATAAGGCCAAAATCAAGGGTAAAAGGTGATTTTCAAAGAGGCATATCTCTCTCATACTAGCTCAAATTTGGGTAAAATTTGATGCATTGAAAATGTGAGATTGTCCTCTACAACATGGAAATAAGAAAAGAGTGTATATTTATACAAGATACGATCAAAACTCAAGAGAGAGATGATGATGTGGTATATGAAGGTAAATTTAACTTTCATTCAAATTGGGCATTGTCTTAGTGGTACATGTTTACTAGATGGACCAATTGTGCACAAGAACTCATTCAAACATGAAATTAAAGGTGATAACAAGAGCAAGGTCAAATTTGGAACTTACATAAAAGGGGGAAGTTTCAGGTTATCACAAGTGTAGACTTAATTCTAAGCCATTGGATGTTGAAGCATCCAATCACAATCATTGGATCAGGTTTAACATTTCAAAACCATAGGTTAATATGAAGGTTTAACCCTTTGATCATATAACCAAAGAAACCATCAGTTTAGGATTTAATTGAAGAAACATTCACATTTTGTTTGTTGGTGTTTTAGGTTAGACACATATACTGTGGTAACCTGAACTTCCATCAGTTGTGACACATTATGTCACCATTGGTTGATGGGGTCAATACTACCATCATTAAACACCATCAGATGTTGAGCTAAAATCTTTATTGAATCATGTCATCTTTAGGGCACTAAGCCATCCATCATTGAGCTTCCAAAAGAGTCTAGAAATGACCTAAGGTGTGACAAGAGGTTGACACCATTGTTCATCACCATTAGTGCCACAAACATATCCATTGGTTCTAATATAAGGCCATCCATCAATTCATGTGTAAAGTTGAAAATCAGCCCAAAAACACTAAGTATAAGCCATCATTTGATAAGTACTTAGCACGATCAGATGGTATATAAGCAAGAACCAAGTCTTCCTCTATTTTAGGAAGGTCGTGCGCATATATTCAGGTTCATACAGAACTAGAAATTAATCAAGGAATGCCATAAAATTGAAATCTTAAGCAAGAATAACTTTTATATGCATAGATCTTCATTTTAGAGCAAGAACATGAATAAGCAAGCTTGTACTTAGCAATAAAAGTGAAGAGGGTTATAAAAATCACTTCTAGGAATAAGATCAGATTCCAAGTAGTATGAAAACCTGAGAAAGAAGGTAAAGAACTCTAGTGCAAGCTTTAAACTCGGCCAAGTAAGCTTCTTCTCCAAGAAAGGGAGTAAACCCTAGGTGAAGGGAGCAAGAAAATAAGTTCTTGAGATTTAGAGAAAACTTTACCATGGAACAACATGTTTCATCTAGAAAGAAGGGGTAGGAGGACGAGGAACATCAAAATAAACAAAGGAGAGAAGGAGATACTTACTAGTTTAGGTTGGATATAGCAAGGGTAGCTACACAAACCCTAGAAGAGAGCAAAACGAAACCCTAGATGCTTAACCAAGAAGGTCGGCTATCTTTTCTTCCTTGGGCACTCTTGTTTGCCACCTAGAAGGTAAAGACAAAACTCTAGAAATGAGGGAATAGATAAGAGTCTAAAGGTTTTGTTTTTGAGCTAAAGGATAGATATATAAGGCTTATGGATAAGGAAAGAGAAAAGCTTGAGGTGTCCAAGTAGCTCTCCATGTGTCCATGGATAAGAACTTACACATCCATACAACAATAGGTACACTAGTTGTGGAGGCCTTCTCGGCCATCATTTTTTGTCTCTTCATGCCCACCATTAGCCTCCAAACAAAGAAACCATTGGTTCTTTTGAACCCTATTCACTTAAGTGGTGAACAACCATCTCCTTTAAGTGAACTACCGGTCCAAGTGAACCAAAACCACAAAACCACCATCCTACTACCTCTAGAGGTTACCTTTGGTTGTCACCATATGTTGGTGACCATCGGATGTTGACCAAATAGGGGGACCATGGGTTGATGGCTCCTAAAGGTAGCTCATCCATAAAGGGGTAAACCCTAAAATACCCTTGAAGAGAAACACCCCCAAACCAAGGTACAACTAGGTGCCCCATGGCCCAAAAATCTCATCTAAGGATCATAATTCATGTGAAAAATTGCAAGTAAAACTTAAGAATTGGGTAAATTGTAGAAAATTCCAAAATGTCCATAAAATTGCATATCTTGCTCAAATAGTGTCGAAATTGGACCAAATTTGAAACTTAAGCTTGTAACATAATGCCAAGACATATCACAAGGTTAGATTAAGGTTTAAAACACTCAATTATGGTAATTAAACATGTTCAACACTTTAAGCATGGTTAGGGTGTTACAGCTATAAATCCCTAACAAGGATTTCTCCCATGAAATCCCATGCAAAGAGAGAAGGGTACTTTCTATGTATCTCATCTTCTAAATCCTACTTGGATTCCTCTACACCACGGTGATGCCATAGAACTTTAACTAACATTATACCCTTCTTATTCAGCTTCTTTACCCTTCTATCCAGGATCAACATAGGACCCTCAACATAGGAAACATCCTCATCTAACTCAACTTCCACTGGCTAGATTGTTTGCTCTGTATCTAGATGACACTTCCTCAACATAGAGATATGGAAAACATTATGCAGCCTATGTAGCTCTGGAAGTAGCTCTAACTTGTATGCTATCTTTCCAACATGAGAAAAAATAGGGTGTGGTCCCATAAATCTAGGAGCCAACTTACCCTTCTTCCCTAATCTCAGCACACATTTCCAGGGAGAAACCTTGAGATACACTATGTTTCCCATTTGGAGCTCTAACGGTCTATGATGGTTATCTGCATAAGATTTTTGTCTATCTTGGGATGCCTTTCACTGTTGTTGTATCACCTTAATCTTTTTTGTGGTATGTTATACAAACTCAGGACCCAAGAGTTGATACTCGCATGTCTCATATCAGCAAAGTGGAGACTGATAATGTCTCCCATTTAAAGCCTTGTAAGGTGCCATATCAATGCTTCTCTGATAGTTATTGTTGTATGCAAACACTATTAGACTCAAATGTACATCCCAACTACCAACAAACTGCAAGACACATGCCCTCAAGAGATCATCTAAAGTCTAAATAGTCTTTTTAGACTGGCCATCAGTCTGCGGGTGGAAAGATGTGCTAAACTTCAGCTGTGTTTGCATTGCTGAATGCAAACGTTCCCAAAACTAACTTGCAAATTGTGGACCTCTGTCATACATTATAGTTACTAGAATCCCATGTAAATGGACTATCTCATCAACATATACATGTGTTAACTTTTCTATTGTAAATGTCATCTTGACTGAAAGGAAGTGAGCTGACTTGGTCAATCTGTCTACTATCACCCATATGGAATTATGACCTTTGGTTGTCCTAGGAAGACCAACCACAAAGTCTATAGTAATATGACCCCACTTCCACTACAATATTGGCAAAAGTTGTAATGTCCCTATTGGTTTTTGATGCTTAGCCTTGACCTGCTAACGGACTGGACACATGGAAACAAACTTTGCCACATCACGCTTTAATCCTGGTCACCAGTACATGTCTTTTAGATTATGGTACATCTTGATACTTCTGAGATGCATTGCATACATCTAGGAGTGAGCATTTTCAAGTACCATATTATGCATTGCATGCATCTAGGAGTGAGCCTTTTCAAGTATCATCTTCCTCAACCCATCAACATCAGGAACTACTATCATGTTGTGGAAACAAACAATATCATCATCTGCCTCATGGAAGCCATCGTGCTTCTCAAAACCCAATTTTGATTGTATATTCTGTATCATAGTATTGTTTTGTTGTGCATCACAGATCTATTATCTTAAGGTAGGTTTAATTTTTAACTATGTCAATAAACCTGACAATAAAGAAGCTTCTAGTTGTACATTCATTTGGAGAAGAGACACTAACATATCTCATTAATGGCACACCAAGAAATACAATTGTGCATTGTCTGTAGATGATGATGATGAAAACTTCTTTCTCAATGCATCAGATACCACATTCACCTTTCTTGGATGGTAGTCTATCATGCAATCATAGTCTTTAATCAACTCCATCCATCTCCTTTGCCTCATATTCAACTCTTGCTTCGAAAAGATATATTGTAGATTCTTGTGGTCAGTAAAGATTTGACACTTTTCTCTACAAAGGTAGTGTCTCCAGTTCTTTAAGTCATGACCACCTCTACAAGCTTCAAATCATGTGTTGGGTAGTTCTCCTCATGTTTCTTAAGTTGTCATGAAGCAAAAGAAATCACATTTTTATCCTGCATCAGTACACATCCCAACCCATTCTTTGAAGCATCACAAAAGACAATATAGTATTTCCCTTGTTCCGATAGCACAAGCATCGGTGCACTAGTCAACTTCTCTTTCAACTGCTGAAAAGAATGTTGACACTTATCATCCCAAGAAAAAGGAACATCCTTCTTGGTTAACCTAGTTAGGGGTAACGCTACAGAACTAAAGTTCTTGATGAACCTCTTGTAGTAACATGCCAAACCTAGGAATCTATGAATTGCTATATGTATCTTGGGTTGTTCCCACTCCAGAATAGACTCCACCTTCTTAGGGTCAACACAAACACCCATTGCAGATATAACATACCCAGAAAAGACACCTCAGACAACCAAAAATTGCACTTGCTAAACTTAGCATATAACCGGTGCTGCCTCAACAAAGTCAATGTCTGTGAAGGTGCTGCTCATGATGTTGTCTATCCTTAGAGTATATCAGGATGTCATCTATGAATATGACCACACACTGATCTAAATATTGTTCAAACACCTTGTTCATCAAATTCATGAGTGTTTCTAGTGCATTGGTTAGCCCAAACGGCATAACCACAAATGTGTAATGACCATACCTAGTCCTAAAATCTAACTTAGGTATGTCATTATCCCTTATCCTCAATTGGTGGTAACCTAATCTTAGATCTATTTTTGAAAACATAGTGGCATCTCTCGACTGATCAAAAAGGTTGTCAATCCTTGGTAACATATACTTATTCTTTATTGTCACTTTGTTCAACTGCCAGTAATCTATAGATAACCTCATTGAACCATCCTTTTGCTTGACAAACAACACAGGAACACCCCAAGGGTAAGTGCTTGGTGTAATAAAAACCCTTCTCTAGTAGTTCATGTAACTATTTCTTTAACTCTTGGATTTCTACTAGTGCCATCCTATACAGTGACTGTGTTATGGATTGTGTTTCAAGAACAAGATCGATCTCAAAATCAAGCTCTCTGGGAGGGGGAACACCAGAAAACTCCTTAGGAAAAATATCCTCAAATTCCCACACCACCGGTACCTCTTGGATACTAGGATCTCTCACCTTCGTATCCACAACATGTGCAAATAAAGACTGGAATCCTTGTCTCATCATCCTCTATGTTGTCATAGCTGACATCAAACACATGGGAAGAATCTTCCTATCATCTTGGAAGATCCATGAGACATCACCATCATGGAATGTTTCCATCTTGAAACTATAGTCCAATATTACCTTATACTTCTCCAAAGTATCCATTCCTAAGATCGCATTGAATCCATGCATGTCAAGTGGCAAAAGATCCACTTGAATATTACGTCCTGAGAAAGAAAGAATGCAAGAGGAACACACCTCCCGCAACTCGACGGAACCAACCAAAGGAGTATCTAGTCAAAGACTATCAGATCTATGACTAACAGGCAGATTACAACTATATATCACCTCTTTGGTGGTAAAAGAGTGTGTTGCACTTGCACGTCAACTAGTGCAGATACAAAACAAGAAACAGACAAATCAGAACGAAATAACTCCATCTGACATGTCACGACCTGTGGATTGACCACTTCTTCTGGCTAGCTCATGTCATAGAATCTAGCCATCACCTACTGCCTTCCATGTCCTCTGCTAGCCTGTCTAGAGGATCCTACTTGTGATGCTTGTCTGTGTCCTTTGCTACTACCACTGTTACACTGTCATTGTTGTGAACCATGATGACTCTGCCTTGGTTGCTGAATCACCTCATCATCTTTCACAGGGCAATAGGGCCTTGTATGCCTTACCTTTCCACCAGGGGTGAGTGATGGAGCCTCCACTTACATGGAGTTGCATGCACCACTAAAAATCCTAGAGATAGTTAATCTCTAAGTTTAGCCTTGCATATGCTATAATAAGATCTCCACTCACGTATGCTAAGATACGTGGAAGTCTTATCGTAGTATAGTTAAGGGTCGAATCCACGAGACAACGGCCTTGTTAAGAGTCTAACAAGATGGAAAACATGATAATCCTACTTATCCACTTAAAAGTTGATATTTAGATCAAAGAGTTGACTTGGTGGTTAAGCTAATGTGTAGAGAAATAAAATAACAAGGAAGTAAACTTAAGGTTGTAAATAATATTTAGAAACCACTAGGATGTGATTGGGTTTCACCACCACTACGCATTGATCGAAACATACATCACAATAACTTAGCTTGCAAAGAAAAGAGTCTAAACGGTTAGTATCTTTGTAAACTTAGCTTCCTTTCAGATAACTAACTATGAGAAACGTGGAAGTGTTTCAATGCCAGCCATCCCCAGACAAATGGTCACTTACTTTGCATCACTCCCCTCTCAAAGTATGTTCCTCGACCTATCAAGGTTGTACTTTCATATGTCAACTGATTCCATTTCATAGTATGAAAGTACAACGATGGAGGTGAGTATACTCCACTCCTTGAGAAATGCTCCTAGATACCGAACCAAATGTATGGTGACTACATAAAATCTGGAACCAACAAGCAGTCGATATTCAAATCTAGAAGTACAAACATAGACAATTTGCACTAACATATAATAGATAACACAAGTTGGTGATCAAGCAACTAGCATTCATTAAACGATTGATGTTGAACTGGAAAGGTAGTGTTTTTCTATTGCAAACTCATGAATTACAATGTATGAAATGAAAACATGGGTAGCGGGGCTACTCCCCGCACCCTAGTGTATGAGACTACTCGCTCATGTCAAGAACAAAGGAGGAGGTAGGAAGAGAGAGAGAAATCATCATCTCCACGTAGGAGGGAGGAAGGTAGACCCCTTAGAGGAGAGAGAAACTATCTTCATGTCGTGTGGTTGTCTTGATGAAGAATCCTCCACTTCCCACCTTCTTATGTTGATGAGAGAGGAAGTAGCTTGAAGATGGAGTATGGATCTTGAACCGATAGCCTTTGGGTGAAGGATGAAGGTGGAACAGCTCTGGAGTGATTGGGGAAACTTCTAGGCATCCAAGAAGTTGATACCAAATGAGGACTCCTTAGGTCCTATTTATAGGCTTCCAAGGAATCCCAAACGGTCTTGGGACCATTTGGGTCTTTAACGGTTTGGGGACTGTTTGGCATCAAATGGCCTCGGGACCGTTTGGCTTCATACGGTCTTGGGACCATGTGCTTTCATTCGGTTTCCAAATCGTTTGCCTTTATTCGGTCTTGGGACCATTTGAGTTCATTCGGTCTTGGGACCATTTGGACTTCACTCGGTCTTGGAACCATTTACCTTTATTCGGTCTCGAGACCGTTTGAGTTCATTCGGTCTTGGGACCATTTGGACTTCATTCGGTCTCGGGACCGTTTGAGTTCATTCAGTCTTGGGACCGTTTGAGTTCATTCGGTCTTGGGACCGTTTGGATTCATTCGGTCTCCAGACCGTTTACCTTTATTCGGTCTCAAGACCATTTGAGTTCATTCGGTCTTGAGATTGTGTGGACTTCATTCGGTCTCCAGACCATTTGGACTTCATTTGGTCTCCAGACCGTTTTCCCCTTTTACAATTTTTTTAGGCTTTTTCTGTAAGAAGAAGAAGATAAATGTTAGTTTAATGGTGAATTCATAATAACACAGAAAGTTAAGGATTATATCTAATTTATCTAAGAAAGAGTATGGAAAATTAATAAAAGCTAGTAAGATAACATCACAAAATGGGAGGTTATCACCCCCCCTAACTTTGAGTCTAGCTTGTCCTCGAGCTGGATAGAGCTAAGGCACGTAGTGGCGAGGTGATTTTATTTAGTGAAGATTTCTACACTCTTGCTTCAATTCTAAACCAGAGATATCCTAGAGTTTTATCAGGGCTTCCTCTTGCATTAACTCTTTTAGGTGAGAGTTGCGTGGATCTCAAGTTTCTTCCGTATCGCGTAACTCACACTGGGACCACCTTTTCCTTGATCACATTACATGCATGTTTTCGACTCTAAGCAATTTTATACTTCTTTGAAAGATCCTACCGAAAGCTAAGATAGGTATGAGGGTTGGATAAAGGCTACTATGTAACTCCCCCTTTAGGTGGGGGAGGTTTTATCTAAACTTTTAGGATCTCACTATTGGGTGCGACACATCTACCTTTGTGAGGGTAGCTAAATTTACCGGTTGGGCGAGTCCTTTATCAGCTTTTTCATATACTTGGAGACCTTAGGATCTCACTACCGGGCGTGACACATCTACCTTTGTGAGGGAAGATGAATGTACCGGCCGGGCAAGATCTTTATTGGTTCTTTGTATAAGTCCTTATGCATGGCACAACTCTCATGTTTTTATTCAACACTCAGGCTTTTATTCATATGCTCACAGGCTTAGGATTTGGGTATTTAGGATTTTATTTGGGCTGCCAAGCCTCCTTTTGAAAAGCAGAAAATTATTTCTTAGCATTTCCTGACATGCACTTATTACAGTTTCATACTTGGTGGTCCGCTTGCGAGGTTCCTTGATTTGAGTTTCTCCTGGTTCCCTCCCGTCCTTGAGAGTGTTTAGCTTGTTTCGGCCAGGATGTTAACCTGTGGAGAGTCTGATGCAGAATTGAAGCAAAAGCATAAGAATCGAGTATGAAAGTGATTTATTAATTCTCCATTACATGCCTAAATGTTACTTATGTAAGTGAGGATTACTTTGTCTCTAACTTAGCTAGGGGTGTCCCTTTTCCAAAAAGAATGTTTACTTATGTACAGTAGTTATTCTATAAAAGAAATTATCAGAAAAAATAGTTGTCAGAAAAGGAAAAGAAATTGTATGAAAGAATAAAGGTAAAAGAAAGAGTGGAGAGTAAAAGGTTTGAAAATAATACCTCGCCCTTGCCCAGTGTACCCCCCCTAACTTATCATCCACTCTGTCCTCAGAGTGTCAAGGTGATAGGTTGAGAAGTACATGGGCAAGGGTATCACGGTTTTGTTAATCCCTTGTTTTCTCCATATGATCATATGAGATTGGCTGCAAACTTTCCACATAAAGTGTGATAATCCACGTCCTTCATGTCTTCCATGTGTTTACTGAGGACAGTAAAGGTATACATCCAGTAAAGGACGCAGAAACCACAGTTGTTAGATTCTCTTATCTGCTCGGGACATCTATGGCTGAAGGTTGGGCGGTAAAAATGTTTTTTTTCATACGCCTTTGTGTGTTTTCCCAGGAGATCGTGTAGTCGTTCAGCATAGTCCTTCGCCACTTCCTCCATGGGCATCTTTGTTGTAACAGCATACTATTTTTGGTTTGGATCAAAATGGTTGTCGAACCTATTGTAGATGATTGTTGTTCCTTCATGTAGGTTTGTTGTCAGTAACATCCAGTGGTTGGAATGAAGAAAGGGAAGCATAATGAACTTCGGAGTTGTATGTTGAAGATATGAAATTAGTGTCTTCGTGGTTCTGAAGTTCTTTGACCCTAATAGATCATCCTTCATGTATGCTGACGCCATATAAACCGTAGGGTGGTCCTGTGCTAGAAGAAACTGGTACGTAGTCATCACGCTCACAGATAAAGAACCTTTAATTTTTACAGTTTTACGGAGAGAATCTGCCATTACCAGAATATCTCTGTGCAGGAAAACCAGCTAATCATTCTCTGCATGTAGCTGAGACATGATGAGTCAGAGTTCGTTGTTAGAGAGGCTCTTGCATGCGTTAAGGTCAAAATTTGGAAACGTTTGTTTTATGGGAGATAGGGGCACAATTGGTTGGAAAGCTCTGTTGATGGTGATCCATGTTATCAATTCGATGTCCCCCTTATCCTATGCCATATCGAAAGCATAAGGGCCCCACTAGCATTGTTCCAGGACCTTGGTGGTTTGTTGTTGTTTTTTCTCCAACACCTTTAGAATTGTCCTGTATGGACGCTTTTGCGGACGTTGGGTAGCAGAGAAGAGATACTGAGGTACGTCGTCCTGTGCCATTGTCAGATCCTTAAAGAATCGTCTGTCGCAAATGAGTTCCATGGCATAACGTCCCCGTAAAGAGTGCATGTCCTCTGCTGCTAACTCGGTAAACGAGAAATGTCGATTTAGTGCTTCTGTGTGTCTTATTGACAGAGAGCACAATCCCCAGAACCCTCAATTGTTTGGACAGGCGTGTTAATGATTCGGAACTAGGGTTGATTCCAACCACGTCTAAGCGATGGGAAGGCGGCCCATATTATTTTGAGAAGCCGGAAAGGAATGCATCGTGCTTCCCCGGCTTCTAACCCTACAAAGTTGATATGTACGGCTTTTAGTTCACTGGCACAGAAGTTGTACACCTTGGTGACGCATGCCTCGATGTCAAAAATCATAAGCAGTCAGTGTCTGGAAACTTTAAAGGGCGTGGTGATGTAGTGTGCCCTCTGTGCTAGACCAGTCTACAGCCGCTCTACCACTTTGCCTGTAAGTCCTTGTGTAGCAGAGATAGGGATAGGGTAGGTGAGGCGTTGAAAACAAGCTATGCTTTCTTAGAGCTGTGGAATTCTTCAATGGCATTGGCAAGTAGGACGCGGAAGAGAGCCATCGTCACCGCTGATTGTGGTCGAAGGAGAATACGAAAATCTTCGCAGGTCAACTTGTGCTTTGTCTTTGTATTGTGATATATGATGTCCCCCCCTTTCTTAGCATCATCTAAAATAGTGTTTAGGATAAAAATGTCCTGAACATCTAGTGTAGAGATGGCCGCCATGACTAGATCTTTTATCATCTGAGGTAGAGGTGGCGGCGGGGGCAGGTCCTGTGGAGGGAGTGGAGTCTGCGCACTATCTTCTAAGAATGGATGTAGAGCTTTGTATTTATATGAGTCATAACTGGAGTCAAGTTTATCTTCTATGTCAAGACTCACTCTATCGGGTTCTTCCTGGTCTGGGGGGAGTTTGTAGATTGTTGAATTGATGTTGTGGCTGGGCTTATGTAGGTTTCTATTATACATTGTTGAAATTCAGCAAAAGTGGCTTCTTTAGCAGCTTCCCCCAGTGATCCCATGGCTGAGAAATTAAAGAACTGGTCCCCATATGACATTGTGATGTTGTCATTGTAATTGGGGGACTTGGGATCTTTGGTTCCACCTTCTTGGTGGCCTCTATCCTGTCCTATTTTTGCGGGGTCTGCCCCTCGGCGTGTGCCCTCCCCAGCATTTCCTGGGTCATCGGGTTGATCGTCTGAGGAGGAGCTATCAGCATTGGAGTCAGTCGAGGAGTCAGAGTCCTCATCATCATCTTCACTGGCGTCATCATCGTCATCCGCCGCCTTTTCTTTTGCCTTCATGATCGACTTCTTCTTGCACTGTCGATGGATTGCTTACAGCTCTTCAAGTGCCACTTACACATGCTCGTGGGTTTCGAGCAGTGCGTCATGGTTGTCTTTAAGATCCGCATATCTTGCTTCGGTAGAGCCGAGTCATGCAGACAAATCGATTATTTGTGTGTGAAGGTCGTTAAGTTCTTTGTTGGAGCCCTCCTCCTAGCGGCAGATGAGTTGTAGAAGGTTGTTGTTTATGTCGTCCAAGCACGTGCTTTGAGCAGTTTGCTATTGTTGAAGCTCGCGGAGGGTCTCCGGCAAAGGTTGAGTTTGCGTGGAGACCATGTCGACTTGTTGGGCCAACGCTTCTTGCTGGCCTTTCATCTCGAGTACCAATTCCGGAAGGGTTTGTAAGCGGCTCTCGATGCGGTCGACTTTCTGAGCCGCTGCTTCCTGCCATTGTTGGATGCTTGCGATGATGCCTGGCAAGGCGTTGTTCCGCTCGTCGGTCTTAGAGACATGTGAAGTGATTTCCTGCACACAAGAAAAAATAGATGATAATATGTTAGAAGGATCGGTGAGGAGGTTTCGAATGGTGTCAAATTGTTGTCTGAATTCCTCACCGACATTTGAAAAGGGGACCCCAGAGATGGAAGGGTGAGGTGGCTGGGGTCGGGGTGGAAGGGTGGTAGTGTCTTGCGAGAGAGACACTATTGATGGACCCACGAATTGTGTTGTGACTATTGATGGAGTCACTAGCGATATTGGGGTGGTGGTGGTAGATGGGGTGGTGGATGGGAATGGTGGTGACATCTTGGGTGAGAAGTGGTGAAATGAAAATGACGAGGGGAAAGAAGTTGAAGTGAAGGTGAGATCGGGTGTTGAGGTGGAGAACGGAGTACTCGAAGGGGAAAAGAGTGAGACAGAGTATGCAGGTGAAGTTGTGGATGTGGATGAGGAAATTATGGTGGGTGTTGTTGTGGAGAATGGGGGAAGAGTGATGGATGGTGGAATGGTGGAGGGTGATGTTGTGGTGGCGGAGTGGTGGAAGGTGGTAGTGGTGGTAGTGGTTGTAGTGGTGATCCCAACATCCAGATCGAATATGAAAGTTTCTATTGTTTCGGTGTTGTGTGGTGGCTCTGCCTCTGGGTTTATCTTTGATGTGGGCGTCTCTGATTGTTGTTGTTTTTGTATACGTAGCTTTGAAGGTCGAGATACTGGAATTTTCTTTGTCTTTGCTGCGGGCGAAGTGACGTTGTGCTCAGTTTTCCCTGTCTTTTCCTGCTTCTCTTTTGCTTTGACTAAGGCTATGAGGTTGGCATGCTCTTCTTCAGTGAAGAGCATCTTATCTTTGTCATAGTCCGCCAGTTCTGGAAGAGGTAGTAGAGTTTTGGATGTTTTGACGGTTGGGCAGAAAATGTAGTGGAGTTTAGCATCCTTTTCCTTTATGATGTATGAGTTCTTTAAACTCTATTCATTTGTAAGGATGTCGCCCTTTATCACCGTGCACTTGGGTAGCGGTCTGTCCATCTTGAGAAATTTCAGGATTGATTTTATATGACCACCCATGCATATTTCTTTCCTGAGGGCATAGGCTATGTGCTTGTGAATCAGTTGTCGGCCTATGTTGATCGGCTGCCCTGTGAGAATGGACCATAGGATAAAGAGATCTGAGATAATAATGTTCCCACTCTTTGTCCTGGGAAAAAGGGCACCAGTGATGATTTTGTGCAGTGTGCGCACCAGGCCAGAATGAATGTTAGAGGCCTTGCAAGTTTTTACCTCGTAGGTTGGAATCCCCATTAAGGATTTCCAGAAGTTGTGCCTGTTGAACTGGGAGTTTTCCAGGCCTACAGCTTTAGCCTTCTTCAGTTGATCCTGATTGTCGATGAAGATCTCGTTCAACATGTTCTCGGTTAAGATAACCTTGCTTCCAAAAAGTGAGGTGACCAGCTTGTGGTCACCTCCGTCTTTCCATTTATCCTTTGCGTCCATGGTTTCTTTGTTAAGGTATGTGAAGAACTCTACCGTGGGCTCAACATAAGAGGTTTCTGTGACAAAGCAGAGTTTTGAAAGATTCGTGTTGTCGAGCAAGGCGAGAACTCTGTCATAAATCCCCATTTTCTTCAGTATGTTTGAGCAGACATGCTTTGTTGGGCGCAACACCTTATCACCAGCTGGGAGGTTTTGGATGTATAGGTCAGCTGGTGCAGGTTCTGTGGTGGTGGTGGTGGTGGGATTTGCAACCGCAGCGATAGCATGTCCTGTCAAGATTTGTTCCCTTGCGGTAGAGGGTTGAACTTGCTTCCTTGCCTTTTTCTTTGATGGTTGTCCCTTGGCGGTTTCTTCAGTTTTCCTTTTGCCTTTGGACTTTAGGACTAGGGATTCATCCTTGGAGTTTGGTGCGTACTCCGAACCTACGTCACTGGAGGAAATCTCCTCCACTTCTTCGACAGGGTCTTCGGTTAGGCACATGTTGATTCGGTCAATTTTATTCATGACTTTGATCATGTCAACTTTTGGTGGGACCTTTCCAGTCTTTTTGTAAGTGTCCACAATATGTTGGAGCTTTGCACGGTCCTCCAGTAGTTTCTCCCTTGTCCAGAAGGGAGCGTCAGCAGTTCCTGTGGCTTGTTTTGCAGGTGAGGCCATTCTGTGATCAAAAGATTATATATGTTAAAAAGGAAAAAATGTTGAAAGAATTGCAATATTGAAAAAAAAAAAAGAAATCATTTTAAGGGTGAAAACATGTTTTCCAAGACTGTTTGGGTCCAAACCGTTTCAAGACCATTTGGCTCCAAATGGTTTTTACGCCAAACAGTTTCAAGACCGTTTGGCTCCAAACGGCTTCACGATCGTTTGGCTCCAAATGGTTTCAAGAGTATATGGCTCCAAACGGTTTCAAGACCGTTTGGCTCCGAACGGCTTCACGACCGTTTGGCTCCAAACGGTTTCAAGACCGTATGGATCCAAACGGTTGCACTACTGTTTGGCTCCAAATGGTTTCTCAACAGTTTGGGTCGAAACTGCAAGGAAGATGAAACGGTAGGGACGACTAGCAGTGAAAGGATGGCAAAAAAGGTGAAAATGGCACCGTCGATGAAGGTGTTGATGGCGGTGATAGCAGTGGCGGCAATCAGGAAGTTCGTTCATGGTAGAAATGGCAGAAATGGCACCGACGTCTGTGTAGATGTGTAGCAGTGTTCTACCTTGTTGCTTAGACGATGGTGACAGTGGTGAAAGATGTGTCGCGGTGGTGGTATCATCGGGGGTGCAGACGGAGTAGGTTGAAATGAACTGGAGACAAGAGGAAGAGAATAGCGGTCACGAGAGCAGAGATTCAAAGCGAATGGAATAGGGTTTCACATGTGAGAAAATCTCAGGAAGCTAAGGAAAGAAAAAGAGAGGGGGTCGAGCGATAATTATAGAAAAAAGAGGAGTGACGTTACAAATTCTCAAGTGCAAACGGTTTCGAGACCGTATGGGCGTATAGAGCCCAAAAGGTTTTGAGACCGTATGGAGTCCACACGGTTTTGAGACCGTGTGGATCCAAACAGTTTCAAAATCGTTAGGATCCAAACAGTTTCAAACCCGTTAGGATAGGATTGAAAAAGTTTTTGGTTTTTATATTTTTATGTTTGTTTTGGATGTTGAGTAAATTTTTATATTTTCTGGATAAAGGTGAAAGGTCTAAGAAAATAGAAAATTGTCAAAACTAAATAAAATAAAAGGTGATACTCAGTTCTTGGGTTGCCTCCCAAGTAGTGCCTGGGTTTTACATCGTTGGCTCGACGAAGTTCTGACTTCGTTAGATTGATGTGGCAGGATCATGAATCTCAATGGTTTGTCTTGGAATTTTGTCAGCTGGGGTATAATATTTCTTCAATCTGTGGCCATTAACAGTTCTCTCCCCTCCATTGTCATTAATAATGATGATTGCTCCGGTTGGGTAGATGTGCTTGATGGTGAATGGCCCAGACCACTTTGTGCGAAGTTTTTCGGGGAACATCTTAAGTCTAGAGTTGAAAAGAAGAACTTTATCTCCAACGACGATATCCTTCCTTTTGAGATGTCCATTGTGCCACATCTTAGTTTGTTCTTTGTAGATCCTAGTGCTTTAGTAGGCGGTCATTCCTAATTCCTCAAGTTCTTGTAATTGTAGTTGTCTATACTCGCTAGTGCTTTTGAAATCAAAATTCAATTGTTTGATAGCCCACCAAGCTTTGTGTTCCAGTTCAACTAGAAGATGACATGACTTTCCATATCCAAATGAAATAGGGTCATTCCTATTGGTTTCTGTAAGCATTGTGGTATGCCCAAAGGGCATCGGGGAGCTTAGTGGACCAATTTGTGCAATGTCTGTTGACCGTCTTTTCTAGAATGGCCTTTAGTTGTCTATTTGAAACTTCGACTTGGTCGCTTGTCTGTGGATGGTAAGGTGTGGTGACCTTATGTTTAACTCCATATTTTCTTAGGAGGGCTTCAAAACTTTGTTCTAAGAAATGAGATCCTCCATCTGATATGATTGTTCAAGGGATTCTGAATCTCGAGAAGATGACATCCTTGAACATTTTGATAACTGGTTTGGAATCGCAAGAAACAGTGGGTATAGCCTCTACCCATTTTGAAACATAATCCACAGCAACCAGTATGTATGAGAATATGTAAGATGAGGGGAAAGGACCCATGTAGTCTATTCCCCATACATCAAAAAGTTCAATTTCTTGTCACAAGGTGAGAGGCATTTCATTTCTTTTAGATATGCTCCCGGAAAGCTGACATTTATTGCAGGATCGGACGAAATTATGGGTGTCCTTTGCTATCATTGGCCAAAAGAAACCATATTGAAGAACTTTGAGAGTGGTTTTCGTTGAACTCATGTGCCCCCCAGTAGGGCCAGAATGACGATGTTCTAGAATAGGGATAATTTCTTCTTCTGGTAGACAGCGACGGAAAAGTCCATCCGCACATACACATAAAAGATATGGTTCATCCCAAAAGTATTGCTTAACATCATGAAGGAACTTCTTTTTATCGTAGTGAGAGGCGGAAGGGTGGATGATTCACGTAGCTATATAGTTCACTATATCAGCATACCAAGGGAATCTGGTAGTAACTTTCATAAGATGGTCATCGGGTAGGGAGTCTCGAATAGGTATATTGTCATCCTCCTGAGACTTGATGTGACTCAGATGATCAGCAATGACATTTTCCACCCCGCTCTAGTCTTTTATTTCTAAGTCAAATTCTTGAAGCATCAATAACCAGCGGATGAGTCTGGGTTTTGCATCTTGTTTCTGAATTAGGTATTTGATGGATGAGTGGTCTATGTATACTATGACTTTTGATCCAATTAGATAGGAATGCAATTTCTCAAATGCATAGATGACGGGCAAGAATTCCTTTTCAGTAGTAGTATAATTCTTTTGTGCCTCATCTAGCATTTTTGTTGCATAGTATATCACATAGGGTTTTTTGTCTATTCTCTGCCCTAGCACCGCTCCTATAGCATAGTCGCTGGCGTCACACATTATCTTGAATGGTTGTGACTAGTCAGGTACTCTCAGAATAGGTGGAGAGATTAGAGTATTCTTTAATGTTGTGAAGCTATGTAGGCATTCATGGTTGAAATTGAAATCAGCATCCTTGGTTAATAAGTAGGTCATGGGTTTTGCTATTTTTTAGAAATCTTTAATAAATCTTTGATAGAATCCAGCATGACCCAGAAATGCTCGCACTCCCCTTATGTCCTTAGGTGGTGACAGCTTTGAGATGACATCGATCTTCACTTTGTATACTGCAATTCCTCTTTCACTTACTCGATGTCTGAGGACAACACCTTCAGTTACCATAAAGTGGCACTTTTCCCAATTTAGGATAAGGTTTGTTTCCTTGCATCGTTGTAAAACTTTCCTGAGGTTGAGTAGACAATTGTCAAAAGAATCTCTATAAGCTGAAAAGTCGTCCATAAATACTTCCATTATGGACTCAGTTAATCTCGCAAAAATTGTTGACATACACCTTTGGAAGGTTGTGGGTGCGTTACACAGCCCAAAAGGCATCCTTCTGAAAGCGTAGGTTCCAAAGGGACAAGTAAAGGTTGTTTTTTCTTGGTCTTCCGGGTGTATTGGAATTTTATAGAACCCAGAATAACCATCGAGGTAGCAGGAGAACTTTTGGTGAGCCAAGCGTTCAAGGACTTCATCAAGGAAAGGTAGAGGGAAGTGATCTTTTCTTGTTGCTTTGTTTAGTTTTCTGTAATCGATACACATCCTCCATTATGTGACAGTCCTTGTGGGTACTAGCTCATTTTTATCATTCAAAACGATAGTGGTCCACCCCTTTTTAGGAACCACTTGGACTGGGCTGACCCATTGAGAATCAGAAATGGGATATATGATACCAGCTTTTAGGAGTTTAAGGACTTTGAGGCGAACCACTTCTTTGAGGTTTGGGTTTAGTTTCCTCTGGTGTTCCCTCGATGGTTTGATCTCTTCTACCATAGGTAGTATGTGCATGCACAGAGCTGGATTTATTCTCGTTAGGTCAGTCATTTTATATTCGATAGCTTTCTTATGTTTCCTTAGCTCAGCAAGAAGTCTTTCTTCTTGATCATCTATTACAGTAGAGCTGATTATGACTGGGCACAATTTTTCTTCGTCCAGGAAGACATGTTTGAACCCTATTGGTAAGGCTTTCATTTCAGGGGCCTTGGGTACTTCCGTAGTTTCCAAAGTGGTGACAGATTTTAATTCCTCAAAAGTGGCTGCCGGAGCTTCTTCGGCCTGGTCTAAGTATCACAGACATTGTTGTACTAGTTTGCTGGATGAAAATTCAACTTCTGGGTTTGTCAAGTCATTCTCCAGATCATCGGATGGTTCGGCTATTTCTGGTTGTAATTGAGACATTTTTTCTATTGCATCGAGAAGGAAAACTTCTTCATGGATACTAGGACCTTTTAGGCTATTAAGGACTCTGAATTAGATGGCTTCCTTTCCTAGTCTTAAGATAATTGTGCCTGCTGCAACGTCGATAAGTGCTCTTGCAGTAGCAAGGAAATGCATGCTGAATATTATTGGATATCTTAGATCTTCCTTTATATCCATAATAACAAAGTCACAAGGGACATAAGAGTCCCTCCCTATCCTGACTGGGATGTCTTCAATGATCCCCAATGGTGTAGTGATGGTAGAATCAGCCAGCTGAATTGTCATTGATGTTGGTAACAACTCGATGAAACCCAACCTTTTGCACATTGAGAAGGGCATAATAGATATACTAGCTCCTAGATCAGCTAATCCTTTTTTGCTAGAGGCATTCCCGATGGAACATTGGATACCAAAGGATCCAGGATCTTTTTGTTTCCTTGGCATTTTGTTGAGAATAATATCAGAATTTGTCTGAGCCAGTTTAACAGTCTCTTGTTCTCCAGTCATACATTTCCTTGATAACAAGGTCTTCAGGTATTTGGCCCAAGCTAGTATTTCAGAGAGAGCATCAAGGAACGGGATATCAATATATAGTTTTTTCATCACTTCCTTAAATTTTTGGAACCTAGTGTCTAGATTAGTCCCTCTCAACCTGCCTGGGTATGGTATTCTGGGCTTATATAGTGGGACTTCAGGTTCTTTGAAATCTAGTCTTTTTTCCTTTAGCTTCTCACATTCTTCGGTCTTTTCAATTTCTTGGTTTGTGCTTGCGATTGGGTTGATGATAGCTATATCTTCATCTTCCTGAATGATTTTCGTGGCTTTAGTAAAGACACGACCCGACCTTGTGGTGATGGCTTTCAATTGTTCTTGTTTGGGTTGATCGTGTCTTGGGTTTATCTCTAGTTGACCAGCAAAACTGCCTACCAGAGGTTTTAGTTGAGTTGTGATTTGTTCTAACTGAGTTTCAATAGCTTTTTTTTGGGCTTGCTGGTTGGCAAGCATGGTATGTTGCGACTGCAGCATTTGTCTTATCAATGATAGTTCATCTGTTGGTGGAGGTGGATTATTCTTTTGTAAATTTTGTTGAAACTATTGTGGTTGATGCTGCTGAGGCACGGTGGATATATGGGGTTGTTGAATTTGTGGTTGTTGCAACTGGGGTTGCTATAATTGCGCGTGCAATGGCGGATGAGTATTTTGGTAATATGCAGAAGGGTTTCTTGGTTGTATGAATCCTTGCAATCCTCCTCTAAAATTTCCCTGATTTCGATTATAATTGTTCTGGAAACCTGGTGGCGATCTATTAAAAACTCCTCCTTGGGTCTGGTGATGTGGGTTGGCAGTCCCCGCAGGATTCCCATGTTGAAACCCAGGATGGTTTCTTGGTTGATTTGGGTTGTAATAAGCTTGTCCTGGTATAGTGTGGATGGAATTTACTTATTCTGGTGATAGATCCCCAGGTTGTTTGATGATTGGTTCGTACTGTGGTTGTGGTGTCTACATGTCCATCATCATATTGTATAGGAAACCACATGATAATGTGGGATGATTGGATGCATGACATGCCTCGCAAGTCACGGTAGCTGCCTTGACCTGTTGGGGGCTCTTCTTTTCTCCGAGTGTCATTTTAAGAACTTGTTGCTTGTGAGTGATAGTTTTTAGGGCTTCGGAGATGGCTTTCATTTCCATTGATTCTTT
Source organism: Alisma plantago-aquatica (assembly GCA_963693085.1). NCBI lineage: Eukaryota > Viridiplantae > Streptophyta > Magnoliopsida > Alismatales > Alismataceae > Alisma > Alisma plantago-aquatica. The sequence goes on along the minus strand of OY856409.1, from coordinate 640,921,016 downwards.
AGCCTTACAAACTTTTAGAATTCCCCCGGCGGACGACCTTCCCCAATTATATTGGTTCTCGGCCCCAAGTGTAATAATCCTCCAGGCATCTTCGTAGTTCTTTCACATGAAATTCCCCCCAGATGAGGAATCCAAAAATTTCTTAATGACATCACTTACTCCTCTATAGAATGTCTCTATCAGCTGGTTTTGAGAAATTCCGTGATGCAGACATTTCCTTAAAAGTTCCTTAAATCTCTCCCATGATTCTTCCAGTGATTCCCCAGGGAGTTGAGAGAAGTGATTAATTTGTCCCCTAATCTCATAAGTCAATGAAGGTGGATAGTTACTCTCTAAGCTTATCCTTGCGTACGCTATAATAAGATCTCCACCCACGTATGCTAAGATACGTGGAAGTCTTATCGTAGTATAGTTAAGGGTCAAATCCACGAGACAACAGTCTTGTTAAGAGTTTAACAAGATGGAAAACGTGATAATCCTATTATCCACTTAAAATTTGATATATAGATCAAAGAGTTGATTTGATAGTTAAGCTAATGTGCATAGAAAGAAAATAACAAGGAAGTAAACTTAAGGTTGTAAACAATATTTAGAAACCACTAGGATGTGATCGGGTTTCACCACTACTACGCATGGATCAAAACATACATCACAATAACTTGGCTTGCAAAGAAAAGAGTCTAAACAGTCAGTATCTTTGTAGACTCCTTTCGGATAACTAACTATGAGAAACATGGAAGTGTTGCAATGCTAGCCATCCCCAGACGAATGTCACTTACTTTACATCACTCCCCTCGCAAAGTGTGTTCCTCGGCCTGTCAAGGTTGTACTTTCATACGTCAACTGATTCCATTTCATAGTATGAAAATACAACGATGGAGGTGAGTATACTCCACTCCTTGAGAAACGCTCCTAGATACTGAACCAAATGTATGGTGACTACATACAATCTGGAACCAACAAGCAGTCGATATTCGAATCTAGAAGTACAAAGATAGACAATTTGCACTAACAGATAATAGATAACACAAGTTGGTGATCAAGCAACTAGCATTCATTAAACGATTGATGTTGAACTGGAAAGGTAGTGTTTTTCTATTGCAAACTCATGAATTACAATGTATGAAATGAAAACATGGGTAGCGGGGCTACTCCCCGCACCCTAGTGTATTGACTACTCACTCATGGCAAGAATAAAGAAGGAGGCGGGAAGAGAGAGAGAAAGCATCATCTCCACGTAGGAGGGAGGAAGGTCGACCCCTTGGAGGAGAGAGCAACTATCTTCACGCTGTTTGGTTGTCTTGATGAAGAATCCTCCACTTCCCACCTTCTTATGTTGATGAGAGAGGAAGTAGCTTGAAGATGGAGTATGGATCTTAAATCGGCAGCCTTTGGGTGAAGGATGAAGGTGGAACAGCTCTGCAGTGATTGGGGAAGCCTCTGGACATCCAAGAAGTTGATAACAAATGGGGACTCCTTAGGTCCTATTTATAGGTTTCCAATGAATCCCAAACGGTCTTGGGACCGTTTGGGTCTTTAACGGTTTGGGGACCATTTGGCATCAAACGGTCTCGAGACCTGATGCGAGGATTTTGAGTCGCATTTATAGACATATTTTACTTGTGTTTTATGCAGTTATTGGTCATTTTGGTGGTTAATATTGCATGATTCATTTACTTTAGTCTATGATCCTTCTCAGGTAAAATCTCCCTTATTTAGGTATTTTGAGCATAAATGATTACAATAATATGTTTTATTTCGGCTTATGTGGTTTTGTGTTGTAATTTTAGGAAAAACGAATATCTGCTACTGTCGATACCATCGACACAAGCACAGGTTGCCAGCCGCAAGGAGCAGCACAGAGTCGATACCATCGACGGTGAAGTCGATGGTAGCGACGTACCATCAGGTTGTTGGCGAGAAGATAGTCGATACTATCCACCCTAAAGTCGATACTATCGACACGAGGAGCTTCAGTGACGGAAAAAGACAAAAGCGACGCCTAAGAGAGTCGATACCATCGACCCTCGTCGATGGTATCGAGTTAGCATCAGTCGTGACAAAGAAAAGAAAAGAAGACCAGCCGATAGCGCGCAGAGTCGATACTATCGACCCGCGTCGATAGTATCGACACCGTCAGATACAAGTTGGTTTCATATTGATCTAAATTTGACGGTTGTGATATTTTGGTGACCTAACTCGGTGATTATACCTAATGACGGCGGCCAAGAGCGAGGAACACATCATTACCACTGCACACGTCCCGAGAAGGTGTGGAGAGAAGAACGGAGCCAGAAGCATGCCCCAGTCGTTCCGGATGCCGAAGAAGACGTTTTCCACAGCCGAAAGGCTGGAGATCATGCATTCTATGCCAAGGACTGCTTGGATCTTCTCCGTTCAGGGGTTTCACCACTCAATCACGTTTTTCTCCATGTTTCCCCTTTTCTCTACCATGTTTTGCTCTGAGATGAACATGCGGGGCTAATCCCCTTTATCTTTAGGACTGGGAGTAGCCCGGGTAATCATTGTATGACAATTTTACCTTAGTAATTCATCTTTTATCTCTTAAATCCGTGGTATAATTTCATTTTCTCAATTATATTGTTATGCTTGATCACCATAATGATAATCTAATGCCCTTAATTACTTTGAAAGAAGAATTAACAGTTGAAAAGAGATGAAATTTACATTAATTAACAAACCCCTTGAACAAGGTGATGTAAGGTTAATGGTGGAAACTCGGAGGTCGTTTCTAATGCGCCTGATAACACCAAATTTTGTGACGTTTTTGCCCTTTATTTTGTTATCAAAACTACCCTTTTCTGCTATTTTCCTCTATTTTATTAGCATTTTTTGCAATAATTGGCCAAGCAACGCTCTTATTCCAATTTTTCTTATCATCTACAGAGTTTTCCTCGTTTTTGTGCAATAAGGCCGATTCCGGCCCACAATAAGTCTAAGCCCGTCTCGACCTTCCTGACGCCCGATACAACCCAGCCCGAAAGGGGCTGGGCGACACGAGAATGATCGGCGGAGAAGGGCGCTGCGCAAGAAGGATGTGTCGGCCAACATACCGTCTACCCGACAGGGAGCCAAAGCCGCATCGACGACCAAACTCGTCGGGCGACACAGCCACCCACCGACAGGCGTGCCGCCAGCCACGTAACCGATAGCCAGTGCCTCACGCCGAGACATACCTGTATCGGTCGTCCACATCCATCGACCGGCGTATAAAGGAGCTACGTGGCGTTTCCAGCACCATAACTCCTTCAACCGCCGGTATAAATAGCAGCTACAGGAAGCCGAAAAGACAGGTCAGATAGGTCAGACTAGTCGAAGGGTTGGAGAATTCGGACAAGACAGTTTGAGAGCCACCTTCGAAGGTAGCTGTGAGAGCAAGAGTATCGCGCCCCAGTGCTTGTGTCGGGCGACACTAGGGGAGCTTTCCCTCATCCTGAGAGGGAAGGGATGGTTCACTTAGTGTTGTCCCGGGCGACACTGCGGGCCGATATCGGCCAGCGAAGATGAGCGACACAAGTGCCCGACAGTATACTCATAGCTCTTTGCCCGACACGATATCGAACCCGATACGCTCCGCCCGTCATGCGTGCCGCCCGAGAGAGTGCGCCGCCTGACATGAGCGTATCGGCCAGGGTCCTTGAGCGATACAGTCAGTCGTCAGTCGGCGCTGCCCGAGAGGGGGTGCCGCCCGACACTGCCGTATCGGGCTCGGCTCCTGACCGGTATCGGGTAGGAGAGCTACAGTAGTCTGTCGCTCTTCTACATCAAGAAGGCGACATCTATCTTTATTTCCGTTATTTAAATTCTTAGCTTATGCATTGTATTAAGACCCTTATTGCTCATGAAAATAGAAATGCTTAACTGCTATTTGTTTAATGCTTGGTGCCTTATGATTGGGTAACTGTTGTGTTGGTTGTCCGAACTCTAGCTTGCATGTTTTGGATCGCGTTTCGCTTAGCTACCGAATCGTCTTTCCCGTCGCAACTACTTCGAGACTTGGGTTGTGGCTCTAGTGTTTGGTCTGGTTCTGGAGTACGAGTGTCACGCCCCCGATCTCACATTAACCACAAACCATGAGATTAGGACGCGACAGGATGGGATTTACACAAAAGCCAACCACTCTTTACTTTTTAAAACATTTTAAAGAGATTGAAAAGATAATCTGTTTAATGCTGTAAAATGAAACTAAACAAACTGCGGAAGCATCTTTATAAACTGACTAGCAATATAAACAGAGTCTACAACATTTTACATTGTTTGACATAAATAAAGCATAACAGTTAATTTACATCTTATACACATTCTCTCTCTCTCTCACACACCTTGTCCCACAGATCGAGGGGAAAGGACTAAGAGACCTCTAACTACTAGCTACGAACCTTCTATTGAATAGGTGTTAGGATGAAACGATTCTTCAGATATCCTGCTGCTGATGATAACCTGAAAATGTTTTGAGTAGAGGTATGAGCCTACTCGCTCAGTGAATAGAATTTCACTTAGCTATCACTAAACAACTCATCAGGTTTATAAATTGAAAATAAACATATATGCAGAACTAGGCAAGGCAGTTCTAATAACATAACAGATTTACAGAATATAAGCACATTTCCAAGCATCAACAGGTAATTCAGATAAATGAACAGTTATATAAATTTACTGTGAACCTACTTGATTATTTATTCATTTTATTATTATGCCCTAAATATATGCAGTGTACTCTGCATATAAAGATCCACATCAAGTTCATGCTACGGTCCCACTGTACAAGACTTAGCGACACACCCGGGGAGTGCTAAGTCTGACTACTCGTCCTGGTCTGCACAGGACACAGGTTCATCGGCCTCCTCGCACAACCACGTGTGCTACACAACCACGTGTGCTCTCGACTCCTCCTTAAACCTGAGTACACCGGCGGAGAGTCACAGGGTTACCTTCGCGACACAAGCACGAATGGTGTTAGATAACCAAGTTTTCTGGTGATATCGCAATGCCATTGTGACACAAGCACAATTGTTGTTAGACACTGCCCTTTTTCTCTTTCCTCGTTTGTCCGCGACACAAGCACGGATGATGTTGCAACACGAGTTTCACCCCAAAGTTGCAGACCCGTCTAAGGGGTTCTACGGTGTTAGGGCATCTAGGTCTATACTTGATTAACAAATAAACATTTACACAGAAATATCACATTTCATGCATTTTGCACAATCTAAACATCACAAAAAGCACATATATATATTTATCATAATTAAACATGATTCAGAATCATTTATCCAGATTCAATGCTAAACAACTATATTTGAAATCAATAAATACACTGCAACAATAATACAGGAAATTGCATCATTTTCACTAAGCATATTAAGTAATTCAATTCCAATGAATCTAACATACTCTATTTTATGTACTACACTGTTTAAAAGTTATATCATTTGATACAGAAGCAAATAAGTATTTAAATTGAGTTAAATACTGATTTCTAAATGAACTACTACTCACCCCTCTGGAACTCGGCCGACCAAACTGGGAACTCGGCCGATCGGCTGACAACTCGGCCGATCCACCCGCAACTCGGCCGATCCAAACCCTGGTTGATTTCCTATAAAAGGGAAACTCGGCCGAATCATGTCCAATTCGGCCGATCAAAACACTGATCGTCAATCCTAATAAGGAAACTCGGCCGAATCACTGTGTAACTCGGCCGATTAAAAACTAACCTTGTTGTAGATCTAACTAAACTCCAATTGAATGCTAAATCGAACTAATTGCCAAGGATTTGTATCCTAACCTTTTAGTCGAGCTCGAGAGCTGGCCCTAGCTCACCGTTTCGAGCTGCTCCTTGCGCCTAAGGGTTCCTGGAACAAGCCTGCTGCAATCCAACAGTGTTTTCCCCACACGTTTAGGTTGAGGAAGGTCAAGCTAAAGTACTAAATCGAAGCTGAAGCTTCGGATTTCTGCTTTGGACTCTTGGTCGTACTTCATGGCAAACTCCCCTTGTAGCTTTGTGCGCCCAAAAGGGCTCTTGGCCGACCACCATAGCTGCAGTAGCTACTGGCCGCAGCTACAGGGCGCCGCCCTAGCTGTTGGTCGGCTAGGCATGGAACGGAAGGGGAAGGGAAGAGGAGTGGAGGAAGAAGAAGAGCAGAAGTCTAGGCGTGGCTGGTCGGAGCTGAAGGGCCGAAGAAATCGCCCCATATCGCCCTCTCTGGTTCCCTGCTGTGCGCCGCTTCAAGCGGTTGCTCGTTTGCTCTGTAATTGATCGGGTGAAGAAGGGGTAAGGGTCAAAGCCGCGGAGGGGGCCGGCTGCAATTTACCCAGCAAAAACCAATATTTGCAACTAGGTCCCTACACACTCAAATGTCCATATCTTTTAACTCGGAAGTCGGTTTCGAGTGATTTTTCTTCCAACGTTTTAAGCACGGAATTCTCTATAATCTCAAGGCATAAAATTATGTTATCTAGCTTGTCACAACTGGTCACATCACTAATTGCAACAGTGAGTACTCAACTCAACTTAATTTACTAATTAATCAACATTAATATCATTAGTCGCCTCAGGTGATTCAAACTCAACTATTGATTCACAAATTAACTTATTTTGATTATTCATGATATTTAATTTGATACTCAACACTAATTGAGATGTTTTCACGTAATTCAAGATATTTATTAGTTAATCAGGGAGTGGGTCATAACAACCTTTTCCCCTTAAAAGAATTTCGTCCCGAAATTCCTAAAAGAGAAAGGAAACGTGTTACCCATTTCTGACTCGTATTCCTACGTAGCTCCCTCTGGGTTAAGATTTTTCCACAAAACTATCACTAATGGTATCTCACAATTCGTGAGTTTCTTGATCTTCCGATCAACCATCTGTATAGGTCCCTTAACCTAGGACACATCTGATCTGATTCCAGATCGACCCATAAAACATTGTCCTTCCAGAACTGTTATAACAGCATCTCAATTTATGGTAATTACCAAGAAGTTATTATACTATTCATGCAGAAAAACTAAAATTCTTAAATAAACAGAATACGTGTCAATCTGGTACTAAATTAAAATCATGCATTTCAACTGTTAAAATCATCACATCTCATAATGAAAACTGATATCAAAATACTTGATTCATCGTACACCCTATCCTCAGGGTTTCATTTGCCTTATTCATTCATCACATGCCAACACCCTACTCTTAGGGTTATCTCATCCACTAATCATATGGCAACACCCTACTCTTAGGGTTTCCATTATCTCATCTGTTTGATTACAATTCAAATCACAATACGGTATTATTCTGGAATTGGCAGAGCAGTATATTTCAAATCATTGTAATTACTGAGTAATGTTTATATCATGCATGCAGACAGATTAAATTTTCAATAATATTCCAAACTCGATCAATTTTTGGCACATACATATTGAATTTATGTAATTGAACATTTTATTACACCAATAAGAGTAATTTACTCCATTTATAAGAAACCATCTGTAATATTTATCCATTATCTGAAATTTCTCGAAGTATGTGCATATTAACCCCAAATCCTGGTTTATGCATCACATAACTCAATTAAGAGTTATTTACGTACCATATCATAAATATTTAATAGAACTTGAGGGTTTCTAATGATATCTCAATGAAATGTGCCAAATCATGTAAATGTTAAGTCACACACATTAACATAACAGGAAGCATGCAATTTGGTTTATTTACATATTTTAATGCTATCTTATTATCTTGAAATCATGCATCTAATGATTTACCAAATCTGTGTTTTTCTGGGTTCATACTCAAACTGTATCATTATCGGTCGTGTATTTCTAAACTCAATATGATATGATTGAAACTGGATTACCAAGCAACCTAATTATTTTATTCAAGTATATCTTAGTCAAGTCTCGAGACATCAAAGGTCGACTTAATATGAAGAAAATGAGCAGACTAAATTAGTCTATTCACATTCATTCCTATTAAATCACAACCTTTAGGTATCCTGGGTAATCTTACCACAAATTCCATTGTGATAAATTCCCACTCTTAATCCAGCATAGAAAAATATTACAAGGTAGCTATAGATCTCTAGGGTTCAGCCTTAACCTACTGGTACACATTACTCCTAACCACGCACTCAGCTACATCCTTCTGCATATCTGACTACCCATTTCAACCTCTCGAGACTCATATACATCTTAGTGTTTTCCTGAAAACATAGCATACATCAATACATACACTTCTATAAAAATTCTTTTCTTTCAGCTTTTCCCCTTAAAAGAATTTTACACTATCTTGAGATACACACAACATGTCATGTTAATACAACACCTTATCATCATAAAAACTTAAACTGTAGTCTCTTTTCCTCCTATCATGCCATGCATAGTCTGGTTTAACTCACTATCACCCTATTGTAGTTTCTTGATCTGATCATAAGAAGTAAGCTTAACTTACATCTGTACAATCAAATCACTCTGTGTTATTACCCCTAAGTCTAAGTTCAATTTCCACATTTCTACTAGCAGGTCTCTATTGAAACCTGTCACAGAGAATGCATTGGCTGTTGAACTTGACTTTCTGCTGAAAACATCATCCACCACATTCTCTTTATCATGGTGATATTCTATTGTCACATCATAAAGATAGTGACACCATGTCTTAAAAACATGAACTACATCAGCTATCTTTAGATCATAATCGGATAATACTCCGCTTTCTATGTTACTTACTTATTGTTACATTTTAGGTTTATGTTTTACTCTTTTCTCTAAGTCATTTCATGTTGTTCATGTACCGATCAGGTTATCTTCTTCAAAACCCTAGATCACTATCAAAGCCAGTTTACTTTTCATAGAACAATTCTCAAGGTCTTATTTAACAAAGATACTGGTATACAAGGTTACATCACTAATGATATCCTTTAAACTACTACAACTTTAATCATTCTAGGGTTTTGGTCTATATCAGTAACATAGCTTTATTGTGTGTATGTGTGATCGATTATATAAATCAAATTGAGTTGCTTGGGTCAATAACATATTAACCCAACACTCAACTTTAATTACATTAGCTGAAAATTCAGTTTTCACAATAGTTTCTGTAATTCGTTTATTAAACTGCTAAAAGAAGCTCCAAAAATTCTGAAAATTTTATATGTTGTGCCTAATAAAGTTTTAGACCTCCAGTAAAAATTTCAGGTCATTTCAAGTTACCAATAATTAAATAAAAATCGAACAATGCACTGCTATATTGCAGTCTGCAGCAGGTTCGGCTGAGTTACAAACTCGGCCGACACCCTTACTGTAGAAGGTCAAAAGTCATCCAAAAATTATGCCAATTTTACAGTGTGTCTAAAATTGTGTCTTTCGAGCACAATTAAAATTTGAGATCAATTGGATATACTAATAAAAAGATAAAATTCAATTACCACACTGCTATATTATTCAGAAAATGTGATCGGTCGAGTTTGAAACTCGACCGATTAACAAGTTAGAACATTATTCAAAAATTTTGATATTCTCCAATGTTGTTTATGTTTCATATATCCAAATCATATCCAAAATTGCGCTAAATAAGAGTTACACATAAAATACTAAAAATCATTTAGTGAGACATTGTATTTATCAAATTCTGAATGCATATGTCATTTGAATCCTAATTTGGGCCAATTAAGGTCTATGTTTCTCAAACCCTAATTCTCAAGATAAAAGAACATTTAGACTTCTATTCTTATTTTACTTGTTAATAGGAGTTATTAGATCCCAGTAACGCATCCTGCCAGCCGGACCAGGCCGAACCTGTAGTCCTGAAGCCAAGAGCTACTCGGGATTAATCAACCCCTATTAATCTTAAACATGTGGAAAGAATATCCACTCAGGGCAACCTCATTTAAACACAGTTTCGGGTCTACATTAATACAAAGGAAACAAACATTAAACAATTCACTTCATGACACAACAATATAAAAGAATCATGTTTACTTTACAAACTGGAAATTTCATTTCATGCATATAAAAGCATTTCTAGTGATCTTTAAATCAGATAAACAATAATAGACAAGAGTTGAATCGCATCTTATATGTAATCTCTTTATTCCTTTGTTAATTCTGATCTCTTAACCCTAAGATTTCTAGGGTTTTCTCTCTAGCCTATCCTTCCTCTGCATACCTGGCCAGGGCATCCAGAGAAGAACAGACAGAGTAGCTTGATACTGGTCAATCTAAGTATTCAGACACCTGGCCAGGGTATCTAAACACTCAGACCTTCCAGAGCTAAAACACATCATTCATTATTCGTCTTACTTATAACCTTATCTTTTGACCCTAACGATTCTTAACGACTTATCTTAAGCTCATTACTTGATTCTCGTGACCACATCCTCTTCCTGTTATCTGCAATAATATAACAGAACACTTCCTGTTAGAAAATTGCAGATAGAAGGAAGACACCTAAACCTTAATCCTATTGGTCTCTTATCGTCCCCTGACCTTGAGTAACTAAGTACTCAAACCAAAGCTCTGATACCAAAATTGTCACGCCCCGATCTCACATTAACCACAAACCATGAGATTAGGACGCGACAGGATGGGATTTACACAAAAGCCAACCACTCTTTACTTTTTAAAACATTTTAAAGAGATTGAAAAGATAATCTATTTAATGCTGTAAAATGAAACTAAACAAACTGCGGAAGCATCTTTATAAACTGACTAGCAATATAAACAGAGTCTACAACATTTTACATTGTTTGACATAAATAAAGCATAACAGTTAATTTACATCTTATACACATTCTCTCTCTCTCACACACCTTGTCCCACAGATCGAGGGGAAAGGACTAAGAGACCTCTAACTACTAGCTACGAACCTTCTATTGACTAGGCGTTAGGATGAAATGATTCTTCAGATATCCTGCTGCTGATGATAACCTGAAAATGTTTTGAGTAGAGGTATGAGCCTACTCGCTCAGTGAATAGCATTTCACTTAGCTATCACTAAACAACTCATCAGGTTTATAAACTGAAAATAAACATATATGCAGAACTAGGCAAGGCAGTTCTAATAACATAACAGATTTATAGAATATAAGCACATTTCCAAGCATCAACAGGTAATTCAGATAAATGAACAGTTATATAAATTTACTGTGAACCTACTTGATTATTTATTCATTTTATTATTATGCCCTAAATATATGCAGTGTACTCTGCATATAAAGATCCGCAGCAAGTTCATGCTACGGTCCCACCGTACAAGACTTAGCGACACACCCGGGGAGTGCTAAGTCTGACTACTCGTCCTGGTCTGCACAGGACACAGGCTCCTCGGCCTCCTCGCACAACCACGTGTGCTGCACAACCACGTGTGCTCTCGACTCCTCCTTAAACCTGAGTACACCGGCGGAGAGTCACAGGGTTACCTTCGCGACACAAGCACGAATGGTGTTAGATAACCAAGTTTTCTGGTGATATCGCAATGCCATTGTGACACAAGCAAAATTGTTGTTAGACACTGCCCTTTTTCTCTTTCCTCATTTGTCCGCGACACAAGCACGGATGATGTTGCAACACGAGTTTCACCCCAAAGTTGCAGACCCGTCTAAGGGGTTCTACGGTGTTAGGGCATCTAGGTCTATACTTGATTAACAAATAAACATTTACACAGAAATATCACATTTCATGCATTTTGCACAATCTAAACATCACAAAAAGCACATATATATATTTATCATAATTAAACATGATTCAGAATCATTTATCCAGATTCAATGCTAAACAACTATATTTGAAATCAATAAATACATTGCAACAATAATACAGGAAATTGCATCATTTTCACTAAGCATATTAAGTAATTCAATTCCAATGAATCTAACATACTCTATTTTATGTACTACACTGTTTAAAAGTTATATCATTTGATACAGAAGCAAATAAGTATTTAAATTGAGTTAAATATTGATTTCTAAATGAACTACTACTCACCCCTCTGGAACTCGGCCGACCAAACTGGGAACTCGGCCGATCGGCTGACAACTCGGTCGATCCACCCGCAACTCGGCCGATCCAAACCCTGGTTGATTTCCTATAAAAGGGAAACTCGGCCGAATCATGTCCAATTCGGCCGATTAAAACACTGATCGTCAATCCTAATAAGGAAACTCGGCCGAATCACTGTGTAACTCGGCCAATTAAAAACTAACCTTGCTGTAGATCTAACTAAACTCCAATTGAATGCTAAATCGAACTAATTGCCAAGGATTTGTATCCTAACCTTTTAGTCGAGCTCGAGAGCTGGCCCTAGCTCACCGTTTCGAGCTGCTCCTTGCGCCTAAGGGTTCCTAGAACAAGCCTGCTGCAATCCAACAGTGTTTTCCCCACACGTTCAGGTTGAGGAAGGTCAAGCTAAAGTACTAAATCGAAGCTGAAGCTTCGGATTTCTGCTTTGGACTCTTGGTCGTACTTCATGGCAAACTCCCCTTGTAGCTTTGTGCGCCCAAAAGGGCTCTTGGCCGACCGCCATAGCTGCAGTAGCTACTGGCCGCAGCTACAGGGCGCCGCCCTAGCTGTTGGTCGGCTAGGCATGGAACGGAAGGGGAAGGGAAGAGGAGTGGAGGAAGAAGAAGAGCAGAAGTCTAGGCGTGGTTGGTCGGAGCTGAAGGGCCGAAGAAATCGCCCCATATTGCCCTCTCTGGTTCCCTGCTGTGCGCCGCTTCAAGCGGTTGCTCGTTTGCTCTGTAATTGATCGGGTGAAGAAGGGGTATGGGTCAAAGCCGCGGAGGGGGCCGGCTGCAATTTACCCAGCAAAAACCAATATTTGCAACTAGGTCCCTACACACTCAAATGTCCATATCTTTTAACTCGGAAGTCGGTTTCGAGTGATTTTTCTTGCAACATTTTAAGCACGGAATTCTCTATAATCTCAAGGCATAAAATTATGTTATCTAGCTTGTCACAACTGGTCACATCACTAATTGCAACAGTGAGTACTCAACTCAACTTAATTTACTAATTAATCAACATTAATATCATTAGTCGCCTCAGGTGATTCAAACTCAACTATTGATTCACAAATTAACTTACTTTGATTATTCATGATATTTAATTTGATACTCAACACTAATTGAGATGTTTTCACGTAATTCAAGATATTTATTAGTTAATCAGGGAGTGGGTCATAACAACGAGAGTGCCCGGAACGGAGTTGTTTTAGTATCATTCCACTCTAACTTGAGCCCAGCAACCTCGAGAGGGGTGTTGAAGCTTGGTTAGAGGCACCCGCTCTGAGAGGAGGGGTGCTGGGTGTTACTGCTACCGCTTATCTTACTGAAGTCTTATCCTTTGCATTACGCCTTAAACTGCAGTTTATCTTTCTATTTTCTGTTGCATGAAAATTCCTAAAAACTGCTAAATGAAAAAATCTTAATCTTTCTTGTAACTCCAGTTGGAGATAGTTTTCTTTGATTTAATTGTGACAGCTTGTTGTTCCCCTTCGTAATATCTCTTTATACCCACAGGAGTGTAGAGTGTCGATTCAGAGTCGTCAACATGACCCACCTTGTCCCTGTGTTCGACCCCGTATGACTACTTCGACCCCGTAAACAAAGTTGCGGGGGCCTAGAAGGATTCGGGTTATAAATGTGAAGGCTCGACTACCTCAAATACGCCTCCAATTTTAGGACGCGCGATTTAGGCCGGTCAGCGCCTATTTTTGGGTATAGGTTACTACGACGGTGGAACCGACCTAGACATAGGTAGTGAATTATACCACGACAGTGGGCAATTCTGACTACAGGCCACTACCCAGAATTGAGAGATGAATCTGAATTATTAGATAAGAATTTGTACAATGATAACCCGCAGTGAAACCGTAATCCTAAAGATCTCCACTTGAATTGATTAAACTAAACCTTTAATCGATTGTTATGTTTTGTTTTATTTCATTTTATTTTAATTTTATAACAACTTTCAACTTTTTAGCCAGTCTAGTTGATTGCGAGTAGTTAGTAGTAGTCTCCGATAATTCAGTGTCCCTAAGTTCGACTCGGGCCTCACAAAGGCCTATATTACATTGACGCGTATACTTGCGTTTGACGCACGGTAAAATCGTGTCAAGTTTTTGGCGCCGTTGTCGGGGACACGGAAATTGTCGGCACTACGAGTGCTGCAAGCGGCCACTCTAGACCATTTTTTTATTTTTATTATTTTGAAATCATTTTTTAAAATTCATAGTCTATCTTTCCAATTTTTGTAATCGTCTAGCACAGTACTAAGCTCAAATTTCCATTTTGTAGGTACGGTGCATGGTGCAGACACGTAGCACCGACTACATGCAACAGGCACCAGAGGTTCCACTTCTGGAACTGGACGACGAGGAGTATTACAATCAAGACCACTTGGAAGAAACAGATTCCGAATCCGAACAAGAAGAAATGCAGAGGAACAGACGATATGGGAGAAGATCAAGGCGTCTTCCTCATCTGCTTCAAAAGGGCCAATCAAGAAGCAGGCGATTAACATTCCGACGTATAAGATTGATCCTGCATTAATTAATCTGGTCAAGTCAAATGCATTCTATGGGCTAAAGAACGAAGACCCAGTCACTCATATAAGCCAATTCGTAGAGAACTGGGACATGATTAAAATTGACAGATTTCCACAGAAGACACTCTACCTGAAGATGTTCCCAAGTTCTCTGGAAAGAAACGCACGAGAATGGTTGCACAATATGGACGACGAATATGTGGAATCATGGAACCACATGGTGGAGGTCTTCTTTGAAAGGTTCTTCCCGCCCAAGAAGACCAATGACATGATCAGGAAAATCCACAATTTCACCCAGAAGGCAGGAGAGACCTACTCTGAGACCTGGGAAATGTTTTAGATCATGCTTAGGAGGTGCCCGCATCACGGGCTTGATAAGGAGACACAGGTTAAAATCTTTTATTTTGCTCTTTCCAAGCATGATAGAAGTAACCTAGATTCCGCGGGCTCAGGATTTTTTTTGAACAACACGGACACGAGGTGTTGGGAAATTCTAAAAAACATGACCAAGAAGCAATCCTGGGGTGATAGGGACGCTGTGGAACATGTTCGAGTTGCGGGGGAGTCAAAGGCCATCAAAGAGCTGAATGAGAAGATGGACCTTCTAGCAAAGAAACTGCTTGTAAAATAAGATATTGAATCTGAGGATGAAGCCCAAGTCAAATTCATGTGCCAGCAGCAGGGTTTCAGAAATAATGATTACTCGTGGAGGAAGGACAAGAAATTTTCTTGGAAAGATCCGAATAACTTTTTGCAGGACCCCGATGCAAAACCCCAGCCGGTGGCGGAGGATAAGAGCATGGAGTTTCTCAACCAAGTGATAAAGCAAAACCAAGAATTAATGACTACTTTTGGCCAGCAGATAAAGCAACAGGGGGAATTTATGAATCAGTTTGGACAGACATTGCAGAGCCATGGGACTCAGATGAGGACGATAGAGACGTCTATGGCACAACTGGTAGCTGAGATAGCCAATCTGAAGAAGCCAGCGCAACAAGGTTTTTCGGGTAACACAAACATTCCAGGAGGAAACCAACAGGCGAAGGCAATCTTGCTAAGGAGTGGCAAGAAGCTTTTAAACCCCAGGGTCGATGAACCAAGCAAACCCCAAGCAGAAACCGAAGGTGAGGCCACTAAGGAATTGCCAAACTGAGTCACAGATCCAGTTGAGGAAATAGCAGAGGATGTCACTGCGGAGCCCATTGTTGTTGAGGAGGAGACGCAGAGAAGGACACCATATGTGCCGCCACATCAAACGGCACAGGCTGTCCCAGTCCCATATCTGAATAGTATGAAAGCAAAGAAGGTGGACGCACAATTCAAGAAGTTTCTAGACAGTTTCAGAAAGCTCTCAGTCAACATCCCATTATTAGAAGCAATAGAGAAAATTCCCTCTTACGGCAAGTTTTTGAAAGACATCATCACTAAGAAGAGGAAGATCCCTGACACAGAAGTTGTAGTTCTCAAGGAGCAGGTGAGTGTCTTCATCATGGGCACATTGCCACCTAAGAGGCAGGATCCGGGCTGCTTCAATATTTCATGTTACATTGGTAAGGTGAAATTTGGAGAAGCACTATGTGATTCCGGGGCAAGCATAAACTTGATGCCTCTCTCTACATTCAAGAAATTGGGATTGAAAGAATCGAGGCCGAGCAATATGACAATACAGCTGGCGGAAAATTCAGTGGTGAAGCCCTATGGAATTTGTGAAGATGTATTGGTGAAAGTAGATCGGTTTGTATTTCCAGCAGACTTCGTTGTAATGAAGATGCAAGATGAATAGGGCAATGAGTTATTACTTGGACGACCCTTCCAAGCTATAGCAGACATGATACTTGAGATGGGGAGAGGTCGTTTGACCTTGGGTATCGCCGATGATCGGTTCGAGATGGTCATGCCTTCCATCACCGTGTCATCTAAAGCTAAGGAGCAATGCCACATGGCAAAGCATTTTTATCACAATATCTCACTTTGTCTAGGGAAGCCATTTTTAGATATGGCTCATGTAATGACCAAGGTGGAGAAAGGGACATTGGTTGTTGACATCATGGAGCAGACCAAGGTTGTATCCCTTAGCAAAGCGGTGGGTTTTCCCAATGATGAAGAGGAGGACATCCCGCCTTCTACTGAAGACGAGGCAATAGCAAGTTTTGTTTTTTATGCATATCCTGAATTACCACTTGAAGCCTGCTTGGTTAATATAACACATGATTGGATGAGAAGCAAGTCACTACAGGAGTGTGCCAAGATGCTTCAGGTGCTTCCATGTTTTTATGCTAAGTACTATGAAGATCTTTGTGAACTCCCACCACCGCTTCAGTCATCCTTAATCAACCCGCCAGAGTTGGAATTGAAGCCATTGCCACCGCACTTAAAATATGCATTTCTAGCTGAGGAAAAGAAGTTGCCTGTGATTATTTCAGCATATCTGAGTGCCGAGGAGGAAGAACAGCTGCTAATTGTGTTGAAGAACCACCGAGGTGCATTCGGGTGGTCGGTCGCAGACATCAAGGGGATCTCCCCTACATTGTGCCAGCACAAGATACGGCTCGAGGAGGGAGCCAAGCCGGTGATTTAGCCACAGCGTCGACTAAGTCCTAGCATGATGGAGGTCGTCAAGAAGGAGGTGATCAAGCTCCTTTCTGTAGGTATCATCTATGATATATCCGACTCGACGTGGGTGAGTCCCACACAGGTAGTTCCTAAAAAGGGGGGAATTACAGTTACAAATAATTTGTTAAATGAACATGTCACGACCCGCTTGGTAATCGGGTGGCGGGTATGTATAGACTACCGCCGATTGAATATTGCTACGCTTAAGGATCATTTCCCTCTTCCATTCATTGATCAAATTTTAGAGCGTTTAGCCGGCCGATCACATTTTTGTTTTCTTGATGGATATTCGGGGTACAATCAGATTTCCATTGATCCTAAGGACCAAGAGAAGTCCACCTTCACTTGTCCAAACGGAACATTTGCATACCTCCGTATGCCATTTGGGTTGTGTAATGCACCGACAACCTTTTAGCGTTGCATGCTTTCCATCTTTTTCGATATGGTTGAACGTTGTTTGGAGGTTTTTATGGACGATTTCTCTGTCTACGGAGCGTCCTTCGACGAGTGCTTATATAATTTGGACAAGGTTTTGCAATGTTGTGAGGACACACATTTGGTCCTCAATTGGGAGAAATGCCACATGATGGTAAGCAAAGGAATTGTGCTTGGACATAAAGTGTCTAGCAAAGGATTGGAGGTAGACCCGGTTAAGATCGAAGTTATTTCCAAGTTGCCCCCACCAAATTCGGTTAAAGGGGTTCGGAGTTTTTTAGGTCACGCTGGTTTCTATCGCCGCTTTATAAAAGATTTCTCTAAAATCGCCAAACCATTATCTGAGTTGTTAGAAAAGGATGTTGTGTTTGATTTTAACGAAAAATGTCTACATGCGTTCAACGTGCTTAAGGAAAAACTGATTTCCGCACCGGTTGTGCAAACACCGGACTGGACTAAGTCATTTGAATTAATGTGTGACGCGTCCGATTTCGCAGTTGGGGCTGTTTTGGGACAACGTATGGACAATAAACCCACTGTGATTTTCTATGCATCAAAAACATTGAATGACGCTCAATTGAACTACACAACAACCGAAAAAGAACTTCTCGCCGTTGTTTTTGCTTTTGAAAAATTTTGGCAGTATCTGGTTGGATCAAAAGTCGTGGTATGGACGGACCACGCCGCCATTAAGTATTTGATGGAGAAAAAGGATGCCAAACCTAGATTGATTAGGTGGATCTTACTTTTACAAGAATTTGATATTGAAATCAAAGATAAGGGGGGCATTGAAAATGTGGTCGCGGACCATTTTTCTAGGTTGGAGAGGGTAGATGAAAAGGATTTGCACAGACCCATTACCGAGACATTTCCTTATGAACAACTCTTATCTGTGAAATCGAAAGATCCTTGGTTTTCTTACATTGTCAATTATCTCGCTTGCAAAATTATCCCAGATGATTGGACATACCAAGAGAAGAAGAAATTTTTCCATTCCTTGTGTTATTATTTCTGGGATGACCTTATTATGTTGAAGCAGTGCAGGGATGGTGTCTTACATAGGTGTGTGCCGGAGGTGGAATATGAAAGTGTTCTTCATCATTGTCATACACTACCGACGAGTGGCCACCATGCTAGTTCTCGCACTGCAGCTAAAGTACTTGAAAGTGGCCTATACTGGCCTACTTTGTTCAGGGATGCTTATGATTTTGTGCGGCAATGTGATTCCTGCCAAAGGGCAGGTAACATCTCAAAAAGACAAGAGATTCCCCTCAATGTATTTTAAGAGGTTGAGGTGTTCGACTTGTGGGGTATAGATTTTATGGGACCCTTTGTGTCCTCGAATTCTAACTTGTACATTCTTTTAGCTGTTGATTATGTGTCGAAGTGGGTAGAAGCAATACCCACAAGGACTAATGATGTTGTTGTAGTGTGTAGGTTTGTCAAAGAATATATTTTCTACAGGTTTGGTGTACCAAGAATGATCATTAGTGATGGTGGTACGCATTTCTGGAATCAAAAGTTCGCGGCACTGTTGAGAAAGTACGGGGTAAAGCACAACATTGGTACCCCCATACCACCCGCAGACACAGGGGCAAGTAGAGGTCTCCAATCGGGAGATTAAGAAGATCTTGGAGCGCACTGTGGCTTCCACGAGAAAGAATTGGAGCACCCTGCTATCGGATGCTTTGTGGGCGTATAGGATGGCGTTTAAGACACCTATAGGCACTATGCCTTTTAGGTTGTCTTATGGTCGGGCCTGCCATTTTCCGGTGGAATTGGAGCATAAAGTGCATTGGGCGCTGAGGAAGTTAAATTTGAACTATGACAAAGCGGGAAAGAAAAGGTTGCTTGAGCTCAATGAACTTGACGAGCTGCGGATGAATGCATATGAAAGATCACGGATCTACAAGGAGCGAACAAAGTTGATTCATGATCGCCATATTCAGATGTGCATCTTCAAGAAAGGAGATCGCGTACTTTTGTTCAACTCCAGGTTGAAGATGCATCCCGGGAAATTGAAATCCCGATGGAGTGGACCGTTCACCGTGGAAGAGGTCAGGCCATATGGCGCAATCATGGTGCGTGATGGCGAGACAACATTCATGGTCAATGGACAACGGTTGAAATTGTACTTCAGTGAAGATTACACAAGGAAGGTGAATGAGGTCAAACTCGTTGCGCTTCCAGATGCATGAGGAGCTTCAAGTTTTCTAGCCTAATACGTTAAATAAGGGCACTTGTTGGGAGGGAACCCAGCCATCGGTAGTTTAGTTTAGTTTCTTTAACATTCATACGCTGGTTTGATTTGATTTTGTTTTGTGTAAAAAAGGTACCATGATCGTTTGCTTTATGTGTAGGACTGAGGCAGAGTCGATACCATCGACACTTGGGTCGATGGTATCGAGATGGGTACAGGTTGGTGGTTGCAGAAATCGCCCTGCATCGATACTATCGACGGCCTCGTCGATAGCATCGACACACCAACAGGTTGATCGCAAAGTTGAGGTCAATAGTATTGACATGCATGTCGATACCATCGAGATCTCTGAAGATTTTCAGACGAAATTGTCTCAGTGAAGTCGATACCATCGACGGGCCTGTCGATGGTATCGACCAAGTTACAGGCAGAAGACGGCGGCCAGGCCTCGCAAGGGTGTTGCCCCAACCAGAAGTCAATACTATCGACTCGTGTCGATAGTATCAACGCAACATGTCATCGATCATCGAGCGGAGATTAACGGCGATCGCTGCATCAGGAAAGTCAATCTGTGGGACGGGTTGATACCATCGACACCAGTCGATAGTATCGACACGTCATCGATCCAGACCCCCACATCAAGCCATCGACGACCGTCGATACCAGCGGCGGACGGATTGTGCTACACAAGTCGATACCATCGACTCGTGTCGATAGTATCGACGGGCATACAACAGCGCCAGACACGGTTATATAAGAGATGTATTGTCATCATATGACATCACAACTTCAGAGCAATCCTTCTCCACTTGTGCCGAGCATCTTTGTGAGCAATCGGAGCCCGGCTACGAGCATCCACGGCGCGTGTTCTTCACCAAGCCTTCATCGAGCGGAGATAATCTTCTCCGACCTTCTCTGACCTCCATCTTCTAATCCTTCTTCTTCTTCGACAATGGTGCACACCACCGGCACATCTACTTCACGTGCGACACCGATGGAGATCCCGGTGTTCGTTCCACCACCGACTGCATCCATTCCACATCTGCGGATCGTTCATCCTTTTGTGGAGGTTTGGAAGATCTAGAGGATATCATAAAAAGAAAGATCGATCCGACCCGTTACGTTGACCGCAATATGATACGTAATCTGGGGTTCGACACTAATCTAGCCTACGTGCTTAAGGGACAAGCACGGCATACGGGCAGGAGGCCCGATGAGATGGAACTCCATGCTGATGGCCAGTCGTTCTTCGGTGAATGGCCGACTTACAAGGAGCTGGTGGCAGAATTCATGGCATCACTAGATATTTGTGTCGTGCCGAACGACATCATCACCACGGATCGGGAATGGATCAACGGTCGTGTTTTTTTCCGACTGTATAACAATGATTACACTCTCACCCTCAAGCAGTTCAACTCCATCTATAACTGGAATCATGGGTGAGAGCAGTACCGGCGGCCAGATAACCAGACTGATTATGATGTTATCTTTGCCGAGCTAGTAACTGTGCCGCCGGGCAAATCTGTGAGCTACCACAACGTGGCAGTAGCGGATTTCGAGCATCCTTTCGTGCGAATTCTTCACCGCATGTTGTGTACCACACTCTTTGCTCGTGGTGACCTGTCTCTTAGCAAGTTTCAAGAGACAGATTTTTTTTTCCTGCACAAGTTGTTGAAGCGCCAAGAATGCAATTGGGGCGCATTTTTCTTAACGCACATTTTGGCGGTAAAGAGGAGTACGAGGAAAGTGCCAATTCATTTTGGAGGACTCATCACACCGCTGGCCTCCTACCTTGGGTTGAATTTATCCCAGCTGACTCCTCTCTCCAACAGGAGCAAGGTGAACCTACAACATCTGCACCGCTCCAACCTCATCCTTCTTCGTGATGGCTTGGCATATGCACAATGTCATGTCAACCACGCTTATCAGGAGTGTTCACTCCCCGACCCCGTCTTCCACATTGAGGGCACTCAGCATTTTCGATGGCCTATCATCGCCATCGAGAGCTCGAATGAAGACGGTGGCAACGACGACAACGACAATGACGGCGACGAGGCGGAAGAGGAAGAGGAGGCCTTCACTCCTCTTCGTGCACGAGTGGCACCTAGGAAGCGTCCTCACATGCATCCGGGTGCATCTTCATCTTCGCAGCCTCTACCACCACAGCCCTCACAGCAAGGTGAGGATGTCTACTCAATGCAAGGAATGTATGCAATGCTGCAGGATTCATCAGACGCAGCGGCAGCATACAGTGACATATGCCGGTATTCATGATACAACGAACCGGCTGCTTGACAATCAAAGGGCTATTTTTTAAAATGAGTGCCTCCTCCTCGACAACCAACAACACATCCACGATAGGTTGCATAGGATGGAGATGCAACAACAGTCCTTCTATGATCATTACTGGAGCCAGAACTACTTTGGGGAGTATCCACAACCTCCACCCATGCCTCAGTATGATCCGAGCTTTCAGAGGCAGTACCCATCTTGGGACCCCACGGCCCCACAGTACCCGCCTCCGCCAGAAGAGTGATCGGTATCTCTGTTCCAACCTTTAAGATTGTTTTTGACTATGAGGCCATAGTCGAATTCAAGCTTAGGGGGGGAGTTGGAACAGCTCTATCCTTTAATTTTCTCACTTTTTAGTTTTTATTGTTTTATTTCTTATCATTTAGTTTTTGCAATCTTAGTTTGTTTGTAGGATCCACATTCTATCTAGTGTAATTGTGGATGTCTTAAGTCATGTGTCGTCTCATTTGCTTGTACATGGGAATTAAGGGAAAACTTAAAAAAAATTGAGTGTTCGCAAGCCTGTGTTGTTCAACTTTGAGCACACAACTTAAGAAAATGATTGGGTTTGTCAACTCTAAAATAGAAAATCACAACTGTATATTCCTATGATTCATGAAAAGTGGACGGAATTGGTTGTTTGAGCCTAAACTAACCAAATGATAATGAGACCTTAATTTGAAGTAAGAGAGAGAAACCTCTTAACTACCACACAGGTCAATAAGGAGGGACACATAATAATTTTCAACGGTTCAGTCAATTAGTCTTGTGATCTAGCCACCTCATTGTTTTTCATTTTCCACCACAAGAATTGGAAGTACATTACGGTTTTAATCTCCTTGATTGCATTTCATGTAGATAGGTCTTGGATTGCAGCTGTTTTCACAAAATTTGCATAAAATAAGAAAAAGATTATAAATTAGTATACATGCACTTTCTCCTTAGGTGCATGTCATTTAGATGCATCATGTATCATTTTGTAGTTGCATTCATATTTGATGCATATAGATCACATCCTGTATTTTATGTCTTCTGAGCCATTAAAGGTGATAAACTTGTTCCATACCTTCTGAGTGTTTCAAGTATACAGTTATGCAATAAGAAGTGAGCCCGACAAATAATTCATTGTCATTATTGGATATAAGGGTCGTAAAAAGAAAAAAAAAGAAGAAAAAATGAAAAAAAAAAGAATTGAGAAGTAAATAGGAATGAGAAGGAGAAAGAAACATGCTTTTCACTACATATTAAAAAGAATAAGAACATGATGTTGTTCTCTTAGATATTCCATCTCATTTTGAGATGGAATGATAGTGCATGCATCATTCTACCCCAAATGTAGGCATTAGGACATTTACACTTGCATAAGCATCATTTAGGTCATTTTTGTTTTGTGCATGTTAGAACTGTATAATGCTTCCATTTCTTCCATGAGCCACCCATTCCATCCACTCGTTGCTCGAATTGGTAGGCCACCTTGATTCTCTCCTCACTTGTGAATATCAGGAGAGCTGCTTCTATGTAGATGGTAGTTAGGGCGAGCAATGTAGTATAGGAGATCACAAGATGCACCGAGTCTGAATCGGTGAATTTTATTGTGCTAACTGCCTTATATGATAGTGTTCATCAATTTTGAGGTAGATATCTTTTATGGATGATTATTGTCACCTTTAGGGTAATTATTATTTCGAGGTTAGTAAGGGCCGGTTTGTGAATGTCTGGTGGGGATCATATGGAGATGTTTGTTGTGATGATTTGTTCTTTAGTTGACCCTCGCAATTCTATTCTAAAGTTTAGTTGCTCAAGGGCGAGCAATGTTCAAGCTTAGGGGAGTTTGATGCGAGGATTTTGAGTCGCATTTATAGACATATTTTACTTGTGTTTTATGCAGTTATTGGTCATTTTGGTGGTTAATATTGCATGATTCATTTACTTTGGTCTATGATCCTTCTCACTGTCAAATCTCCCTTATTTTGGTATTTTGAGCATAAATGATTACAATAATATGTTTTATTTCAGCTTATGTGGTTTTGTGTTGTAATTTTAGGAAAAACGAATATCTGTTACTGTCGATACCATCGACAGTGGTCGATACCATCGACACAAGCACAGGTTGCCAGCTGCAAGGAGCAGCACAAAGTCGATACCATCGACGGTGAAGTTGATGGTAGCGACGTACCATCAGGTTTTGGCAAGAAGACAGTCGATACTATCGACCCTAAATTCGATACTATCGACACGAGGAGCTTCAGCGATGGAAAAAGACAAAAGCGACGCCTAGGAGAGTCGATACCATCGACCCTCGTCGATGGTATCGAGTTAGCATCAGTCGCGACAAAGAAAAGAAAATAAGACCAGCCAATAGCGCGCAGAGTCGATACTATCAACCCGCGTCGATAGTATCGACACCGTCAGATACAAGTTGGTTTCAGATTGATCTAAATCTGATGGTTGTGATATTTTGGTGACCTAACTCGGTGATTATACCTAATGACGGCGGCCAAGAGTGGAGGATCACATCATTAGCCGCTGCACATGTCCCGAGAAGGTGTGGAGAGAAGAACAGAGCCAGAAGCACGCCCCAGTCGTTCCGGACGCCGAAGAAGACGTTTTCCACAGCCGAAAAGGTCGGAGATCGTGCATTCTATGCCAAGACCGCTTGGATTTTCTCCGTTCAGGGGTTTCACCACTCAATCACGTTTTTCTCCATGTTTCCCCTTTTCTCTACCATGTTTTGCTCTGAGAT
Organism: Alisma plantago-aquatica; assembly: GCA_963693085.1. Lineage (NCBI taxonomy): Eukaryota > Viridiplantae > Streptophyta > Magnoliopsida > Alismatales > Alismataceae > Alisma > Alisma plantago-aquatica. The sequence continues at coordinate 640,896,177 of OY856409.1, read as the reverse complement.
GAACATGCCGGGCTAATCCCCTTTATCTTTAGGACCGGGAGTAGCCCGGGGAATCATTGTATGACAATTTTACCTTAGTAATTCATTCTTTTATCTCTTAAATCCGTGGTATAATTTTGTTTTCTCAATTATATTGTTATGCTTGATCACCATAATGATAATCTAATGCCCTTAATTATTTTGAAAGAAGAATTAACAGTTGAAAAGAGACGAAATTTACATTAATTAACAAATCCCTTGAACAAGGTGATGTAAGGTTAATGGTGGAAACCCAGAGGTCGTTTCTAATGCACCTAGTTTAGGGTATAGGTTACTACGACGGTGGAACCGACCTAGACATAGGTAGTGAATTGTACCACGACAGTGGGCAATTCTGACTACAGGCCACTACCCAGAATTGAGAGATGAATCTGAATTATTAGATAAGAATTCATACAATGATAACCTGCGGTGAAACCGTAATCCTAAAAATCTCCACTTGAATTGATTAAACTAAACCTTTAATCGATTGTTCTGTTTTGTTTTATTTCATTTTCTTTTAATTTTATAACAACTTCCAACTTTTTAGCCGGTCTAGCTGATTGCGAGTAGTTAGTAGTAGTCTCCGATAATTCAATGTCCCTGAGTTCGACTCGGGCGTCACAAAGGCCTATATTACATTGACGTGTATACTTGCGTTTGACGCACGGTAAAATCGTGTCAAGACCGTTTGGCTTCATACGGTCTTGGGACCGTTTGCTTTCATTCGGTTTCCAAACCATTTGCCTTTATTCGGTCTTGGGACCGTTTGAGTTCATTCGGTCTTGGGACTGTTTGGACTTCATTCGGTCTTGGGACCGTTTGCCTTTATTCGGTCTCGGGACCGTTTGAGTTCATTCGGTCTTGGGACCGTTTGGACTTCATTCGGTCTCGGGACCGTTTGAGTTCATTCGGTCTTGGGACCATTTGCCTTTATTCGGTCTCGGGACCATTTGAGTTCATTCAGTCTTGAGACCGTGTGGACTTCATTCGGTCTCCAGACTGTTTGAACTTCATTCGATCTCCAGACCGTTTGCCCCTTTTGCAATTTTTTTGAGTTTTTTCTGTAAGAAGAAGAAAATAAATGTTAGTTTAATGGTGAATTCATAATAACGCAAAAAGTTAAGGATTATATCTAATTTATCTAAGAAAGAGTATGGAAAATTAAGAAAAACTAGTAAGATAACATCACAAAATGGGAGGTTATCAGTGAGCATCGGTCCAAAACCAGACCGAATCAGACCGGACCGAAGACCAACTTTGTAAGAATTTATGGATCGTAGATTAGACCATTTTGAGGTAGGACCAGACCGGGACCGAACAATTTTGAAGTAAGATCGCATCGGACCAGACCGTTTGGATGGTAATCAATCTTTTTAGTTTTTTCACAACTTATTTAATTGTAAAAAGTAGATAATATTGGTTACTTCTAAAAATTATATAACATTAATAGAAAATATTTACGCTACTGGTGCTTATATGTGTACTTTATTTATAATTGTTACAATATATACTGACAAATATACATGTATTTTACATAAAAGACGGTATATGGTCCGGTCCACGATTGGACCATTTTTGGACCGGACCGGACCGGACTGAAAATTGAATTCACCAAAATTTCAGGACTGCGGACCGGACCGAACTCATTATGGACCAGACCGGACCGAACTGACTAGTTCGGTCTGGTTCTGCGGTCTGGACCATTATTTGCTCACCCCTACTTTCCACACTTAAAACAGGTTTTATCCTTGTACAATGGCCTAGACAGCCATGTCACTAAAACTGAATCAGTTCGGTTCAGTTCTGCGGTCTAGACCATTATTTGCTCACCCCTACTTTCCACACTTAAAACAGGTTTTATCCTTGTACCATGGCCTAGACGGCCATGTCACTGAAATTGATGAGGTATTGCGAGCTCCTAGAGGTGCAAAACTACAACCTATGCCCCTTCTCAGGGACCACTATGATGGTACATGTGATCTTTACTCAGTAAAAGTCGACCTTTGTTGCGACTGTGGTGAAGCTATCTTTAGATTCTTAAAACCTCTGGAAGAATGCCCTTAGAACTGAATTGGCCTCTTCTTAGCGTTGGCTTCATGCTTCTCTATAGCGGACCTCTCAATCCACTCCACTGACTCCACAAAGGTGGAAAACCTTTCTCTATTTTCCAAAGCTGATATCGTTGTAAATAACTATGTACTCAAACCTTTTTCAAACCTACAGATCCTTTCCTTATCTCTCGCTGCCATGTGAAGGCAGAACCTCAGGAGCTCCATAAAATTTGACTCATACTCATTGATGGTCATCGCTCCTTGACGAATCTTCTCAAACTGAGTGCTCTTCTCATCTAGATATGTCTTTGGGAAGTATCGACTGACAAACTCCCACCAAAACTCCTCCCATCTATCACAACTCCTGGCCTCTTTTCCTCTTCTATGGCCCACCATTGGCCAATACTACCTTTTACCAGGTACACCACATGCTTAACTGTGTCCTCTTCAGGGATGTTCAGAATCTTGAACACTTTCTCCAACTCTGTCAGCACATGTTGGCATCTGCTGGATCCAAAGTACCAGCATACTCAATTGCCCTGACACATCTAAGACGTTTAAACATCTTCTCGACACCTTGGGATTCCACATTAGGGATGGGTGCTCTATCTTGAAGTGTTGGTGCTCTATCCGCTAGATGTGTAATTGTAGCCATCATCTGTCTAAAAATGGACTGAAACACAAGAATGGACATAGTTGTTGGGTCAAATTGAGGCATTGTGGGCTACTCCGGCCCCACATCTTGCACTCTATCATTGTGTACCTACCTCCTAGCACCTCCTCCTTGTGCAACATAACTGCTTTCAGCATCTTCTTCATGTCCTCCAGACATATTTGCATAAGCATAAGCTATAATTAGGTATGTGGAATACATAAGAGCAGACTCAAACCTAAGTCATATGTCCCTGTAGGCTCAGTGAACCTAGAGCTCTGATACCAACTTATCTCTTACACCTCGTCACCTAAATGAGATTACTCAAAACATAAAACGCGATCAACTACTAACAGATCACACAGTTAGAAATGTGGAATAATTAAATCCAATTTCACATCATAAACAAGTTCTAAATCATTTTCATCAAGGTCCATCCTTTCCATAAACTCATGTACCATAATAGGTATTTACATTTGTATCCAATGGATGAGGCCACAACCTGTATGCGAGAGAGATATTTCACATGTACACACCATATATACAAACACTAGCATACTGCCAAAAACTCGTATTGATACAATCATAACATCTATAAAACACTTACCATACCCAGACTTGAGAGTACAGGGATGACACTAGGACTCTATTGCTAATGAAAACATATGTTCAACCTTTTGTCCTACTAATCACCAGGTTGCTCATATTCTATAGCACGATCTCAACCACATTGTAGGTGACCACCTAAAAGATGTGGTGACCCGTGGGTAACACTCTTGTCCCAGTGAGAGATATAACTATCTCTAACATATATTGTTTACAACTGATTATCTAACAATAAATACACTAAGCAAACTATGCATATAATAAGTTGTCGAGCATATTAGTAAATTCTAGAATACGAAACAAGATTAAGCAGATAGGCTTAGAAATAAACATAAATATCATGGTATCTGAAGGAAACAATTATATATTCTTCTAATGGTTAATCACTCTGATTGCATCATATAACAGCTCAGTAGTAAAAGGAATATTACAACGGTTAACAAATAATGTGAAACGCATTTAACCCTAGTAGATATACTACACGGCTATTTTGCATCTTTAATTATGCCTTGAGAGTTTGAGTCATACGACCCAAATCCAACTGACCACTGCTAAGTCAAAATCAGTGCCATACTAGATCTATGGAAGTGTCGGACTCCAAGATCTGACCCAAAACTCTCAGTCAGTACGAGATACATTACAGAGACATAATAGTCAACTTCTAACAGTGACATATAGTCAATTTGAAAACAACTACCCCGCCTTGGTACATGTCACGGCGCTAGAGAATAGGTCATGCATGCCCATTCTATCTGAGGCATCCTATAGTTGTACCCACTGATGCTTTTCACATATCACAATATTTGAGGCATGACTGTAGCCATCCTCTATAACTTGTAAGGATGTGAAGACACACATAGTCTCTTGCACACTGCATACTCAACGGTATGCACTTCAAGTTTCCCTAAGGAACACTCGTTTCACCATCCAACAAGTTCTAACACTGAAGATGGTTCTACGACACAGGGAACTGCATAATTAGGGTTTTAGTTGATTAGTTATGCCAATTGGATGAATTAAGGCATCATCACACAAATGGAGATACAAACCCTAATTCATTTCTAACAAGTGTATAAGTATAAAAACTCCATAAGATATAAAATGTATGAGGTATAATCCTTAATCTTTATTGCCAATCATGAGATCACACTTGTCATCATAACACCACATGATATGATTCCACGACACAGTAATCCAGGGTTCCAACCCTTATCATGTTTATAAAGAGGATAACATCTCCAATAGGGATCATCCATGCCCAAAGGTCATTAAGACCATTACATTGATCCATGCAAGTTCATCATTATCTTTATATGCTTTACAATAAATCTCAACAAGTCATCAATACACAGGTGACATATATGTTTAACATAGCAAGGAACTGTGATGTCCAAATGCCATCATATAAGAGTTCCAATCAACAATAGAAGAGTGACTACAAACCCTGAATTGTGTGTTTGGTATAAGTTGTTGCAAAATGATATGAAATGGATTCTTCCTCTGTTTGGATGAATTTCAGATGATAAAATCATATTAGAAATGCATACAATACATCCTAATGAAAATTCCCTAAGTATTCGCAGAGTTTATAAGAGTAAACTGAAATACAGGGAATTTGTCTATGACTGAAATTGCTGAATAATTAAATAGAGAAATTTGTCTATCTAGATCCCCTTGGTTATAAGTGATTGTTTATTTAAATGCATAGTACATATACGTCAGATACTATCTTGTATTTCATTTAAGGTGAATAATGTTTATTAGATATCTCTGTAAAGAGGGTGAAACCCTAGATGCGAGGACAGTTGGATATTTACGAATAGATATCGTGAAATTCATTTGAACGGAGTTTCTTGACATGATAGACTTTATTTATTCAATTTTATTTTTATTATTGATGCATGTTATCTCATTGAATGGCATGGAAACCCAAATTCAGCTCAGTTCCAAGGTTTCATACATATATTGATTGTATATGATTTGTTGAAAGCAGTCTTTATTCAGTGAATGTTTATGTTGCATGAAATCCTTATGAGAGCCATGTGATAAGTGAATGAGGTAAATGAAACCCTAAGGATAGGGTGTTCAACGAATCAAGGATTGTGATATCAATGTTGGAGATGTGGTGTTGCTTAACAGTTCAGTTGTGGTAAATGTTATCATATGGTCTATGAAACGAATAGTTTATAGGTGCTAATGACGATTATTCATATGTCAAGTAATTAACTCTTATCAGTGTATTAAGAAGTTCAATTGCATGATTCTAGTACATAAAGTGCCAAGTTGACATGTATTCAGTTTATTTAAGAACTTTAGTCTGCCTGCATTTACAGTGTGTTGATTTCTCAGTAAATTACAATGTTTTAAATATACTGCTCTGCCAAGTTTAGAATGATGTACATGTTGTATTACAAACTTCAATTAAATAGACGCGGTACCATAGAGATATGAGAGTCAAGTATAAGTAAGAGAAATGTACAATGTAGAAAGAGATTTCCAAAAATAATAAAATAATAGACATAGGTGCCCTAAACACCGTAGATTCCCTACGGATGTCTGTACTGTAGGGAGGAAACGATCCTCCTTGGCAGCGACCAGTATACGGGGATCGGATCGCACCCACAGAGCGTGCGGGGAGACGAAGCCCTTGAGGAAGTCTCCTAAGAGAAGATAGGTTACCCAACATGAACCAGAGATCCCGGTGGTAACCCAGAGGTACCCACAGAGCGTACCAAGATGAGGCACACAGAGCATCTCAGACCCTCCGCCTGTGTACTCAGCCTAGAAGGAGAGGTCCAGTTAAATGCCAACTGTTTAGCTGCCTTAGTCAGACGTGACGGTTCGAGTCAAACAGACCCGGATTCAGTTCTAGGCTTAGCTTCTCGGGTTTTAAGCTAAGTCTTGTACGGTGAGATCGTAGTTCGCTACGAGTCTTCATATGTAGAGTACACTGCATATGATCAGGGCATAAGCTAAAATATGTTCGTATAGGTTTTAAGAGTTTCTTATAAGTAAGAAAGGCTAAGAAATATTTGAGTACAGTTTCCTAGCAATTATTCTTTGTATGTTTCTGAATTATTAGTTCTCTTTGAAATTAATCAAGCATGCTCATATATTGATTTACTCTTGTTAATATCTAGAGTATCCTAATGGTCAATCCGTGGTATAATTTTGTTTTCTCAATTATATTGTTATGCTTGATCACCATAATGATAATCTAATGCCCTTAATTATTTTGAAAGAAGAATTAACAGTTGAAAAGAGACGAAATTTACATTAATTAACAAATCCCTTGAACAAGGTGATGTAAGGTTAATGGTGGAAACCCAGAGGTCGTTTCTAATGCGTCTAGTTTAGGGTATAGGTTACTACGACGGTGGAACCGACCTAGACATAGGTAGTGAATTGTACCACGATAGTGGGCAATTCTGACTACAGGCCACCACCCAGAATTGAGAGATGAATCTGAATTATTAGATAAGAATTCATACAATGATAACCTGCGGTGAAACCGTAATCCTAAAAATCTCCACTTGAATTGATTAAACTAAACCTTTAATCGATTGTTCTGTTTTGTTTTATTTCATTTTCTTTTAATTTTATAACAACTTCCAACTTTTTAGCCGGTCTAGCTGATTGCGAGTAGTTAGTAGTAGTCTCCGATAATTCAATGTCCCTGAGTTCGACTCGGGCGTCACAAAGGCCTATATTACATTGACGTGTATACTTGCGTTTGACGCACGGTAAAATCGTGTCAAGACCGTTTGGCTTCATACGGTCTTGGGACCGTTTGCTTTCATTCGGTTTCCAAACCATTTGCCTTTATTCGGTCTTGGGACCGTTTGAGTTCATTCGGTCTTGGGACTGTTTGGACTTCATTCGGTCTTGGGACCGTTTGCCTTTATTCGGTCTCGGGACCGTTTGAGTTCATTCGGTCTTGGGACCGTTTGGACTTCATTCGGTCTCGGGACCGTTTGAGTTCATTCGGTCTTGGGACCATTTGCCTTTATTCGGTCTCGGGACCATTTGAGTTCATTCGGTCTTGAGACCGTGTGGACTTCATTCGGTCTCCAGACTGTTTGAACTTCATTCGATCTCCAGACCGTTTGCCCCTTTTGCAATTTTTTTGAGTTTTTTCTGTAAGAAGAAGAAAATAAATGTTAGTTTAATGGTGAATTCATAATAACGCAAAAAGTTAAGGATTATATCTAATTTATCTAAGAAAGAGTATGGAAAATTAAGAAAAACTAGTAAGATAACATCACAAAATGGGAGGTTATCAGTGAGCATCGGTCCAAAACCAGACCGAATCAGACCGGACCGAAGACCAACTTTGTAAGAATTTATGGATCGTAGATTAGACCATTTTGAGGTAGGACCAGACCGGGACCGAACAATTTTGAAGTAAGATCGCATCGGACCAGACCGTTTGGATGGTAATCAATCTTTTTAGTTTTTTCACAACTTATTTAATTGTAAAAAGTAGATAATATTGGTTACTTCTAAAAATTATATAACATTAATAGAAAATATTTACGCTACTGGTGCTTATATGTGTACTTTATTTATAATTGTTACAATATATACTGACAAATATACATGTATTTTACATAAAAGACGGTATATGGTCCGGTCCACGATTGGACCATTTTTGGACCGGACCGGACCGGACTGAAAATTGAATTCACCAAAATTTCAGGACTGCGGACCGGACCGAACTCATTATGGACCAGACCGGACCGAACTGACTAGTTCGGTCTGGTTCTGCGGTCTGGACCATTATTTGCTCACCCCTACTTTCCACACTTAAAACAGGTTTTATCCTTGTACAATGGCCTAGACAGCCATGTCACTAAAACTGAATCAGTTCGGTTCAGTTCTGCGGTCTAGACCATTATTTGCTCACCCCTACTTTCCACACTTAAAACAGGTTTTATCCTTGTACCATGGCCTAGACGGCCATGTCACTGAAATTGATGAGGTATTGCGAGCTCCTAGAGGTGCAAAACTACAACCTATGCCCCTTCTCAGGGACCACTATGATGGTACATGTGATCTTTACTCAGTAAAAGTCGACCTTTGTTGCGACTGTGGTGAAGCTATCTTTAGATTCTTAAAACCTCTGGAAGAATGCCCTTAGAACTGAATTGGCCTCTTCTTAGCGTTGGCTTCACGCTTCTCTATAGCGGACCTCTCAATCCACTCCACTGACTCCACAAAGGTGGAAAACCTTTCTCTATTTTCCAAAGCTGATATCGTTGTAAATAACTATGTACTCAAACCTTTTTCAAACCTACAGATCCTTTCCTTATCTCTCGCTGCCATGTGAAGGCAGAACCTCAGGAGCTCCATAAAATTTGACTCATACTCATTGATGGTCATCGCTCCTTGACGAATCTTCTCAAACTGAGTGCTCTTCTCATCTAGATATGTCTTTGGGAAGTATCGACTGACAAACTCCCACCAAAACTCCTCCCATCTATCACAACTCCTGGCCTCTTTTCCTCTTCTATGGCCCACCATTGGCCAATACTACCTTTTACCAGGTACACCACATGCTTAACTGTGTCCTCTTCAGGGATGTTCAGAATCTTGAACACTTTCTCCAACTCTGTCAGCACATGTTGGCATCTGCTGGATCCAAAGTACCAGCATACTCAATTGCCCTGACACATCTAAGACGTTTAAACATCTTCTCGACACCTTGGGATTCCACATTAGGGATGGGTGCTCTATCTTGAAGTGTTGGTGCTCTATCCGCTAGATGTGTAATTGTAGCCATCATCTGTCTAAAAATGGACTGAAACACAAGAATGGACATAGTTGTTGGGTCAAATTGAGGCATTGTGGGCTACTCCGGCCCCACATCTTGCACTCTATCATTGTGTACCTACCTCCTAGCACCTCCTCCTTGTGCAACATAACTGCTTTCAGCATCTTCTTCATGTCCTCCAGACATATTTGCATAAGCATAAGCTATAATTAGGTATGTGGAATACATAAGAGCAGACTCAAACCTAAGTCATATGTCCCTGTAGGCTCAGTGAACCTAGAGCTCTGATACCAACTTATCTCTTACACCTCGTCACCTAAATGAGATTACTCAAAACATAAAACGCGATCAACTACTAACAGATCACACAGTTAGAAATGTGGAATAATTAAATCCAATTTCACATCATAAACAAGTTCTAAATCATTTTCATCAAGGTCCATCCTTTCCATAAACTCATGTACCATAATAGGTATTTACATTTGTATCCAATGGATGAGGCCACAACCTGTATGCGAGAGAGATATTTCACATGTACACACCATATATACAAACACTAGCATACTGCCAAAAACTCGTATTGATACAATCATAACATCTATAAAACACTTACCATACCCAGACTTGAGAGTACAGGGATGACACTAGGACTCTACTGCTAATGAAAACATATGTTCAACCTTTTGTCCTACTAATCACCAGGTTGCTCATATTCTATAGCACGATCTCAACCACATTGTAGGTGACCACCTAAAAGATGTGGTGACCCGTGGGTAACACTCTTGTCCCAGTGAGAGATATAACTATCTCTAACATATATTGTTTACAACTGATTATCTAACAATAAATACACTAAGCAAACTATGCATATAATAAGTTGTCGAGCATATTAGTAAATTCTAGAATACGAAACAAGATTAAGCAGATAGGCTTAGAAATAAACATAAATATCATGGTATCTGAAGGAAACAATTATATATTCTTCTAATGGTTAATCACTCTGATTGCATCATATAACAGCTCAGTAGTAAAAGGAATATTACAACGGTTAACAAATAATGTGAAACGCATTTAACCCTAGTAGATATACTACACGGCTATTTTGCATCTTTAATTATGCCTTGAGAGTTTGAGTCATACGACCCAAATCCAACTGACCACTGCTAAGTCAAAATCAGTGCCATACTAGATCTATGGAAGTGTCGGACTCCAAGATCTGACCCAAAACTCTCAGTCAGTACGAGATACATTACAGAGACATAATAGTCAACTTCTAACAGTGACATATAGTCAATTTGAAAACAACTACCCCGCCTTGGTACATGTCACGGCGCTAGAGAATAGGTCATGCATGCCCATTCTATCTGAGGCATCCTATAGTTGTACCCACTGATGCTTTTCACATATCACAATATTTGAGGCATGACTGTAGCCATCCTCTATAACTTGTAAGGATGTGAAGACACACATAGTCTCTTGCACACTGCATACTCAACGGTATGCACTTCAAGTTTCCCTAAGGAACACTCGTTTCACCATCCAACAAGTTCTAACACTGAAGATGGTTCTACGACACAGGGAACTGCATAATTAGGGTTTTAGTTGATTAGTTATGCCAATTGGATGAATTAAGGCATCATCACACAAATGGAGATACAAACCCTAATTCATTTCTAACAAGTGTATAAGTATAAAAACTCCATAAGATATAAAATGTATGAGGTATAATCCTTAATCTTTATTGCCAATCATGAGATCACACTTGTCATCATAACACCACATGATATGATTCCACGACACAGTAATCCAGGGTTCCAACCCTTATCATGTTTATAAAGAGGATAACATCTCCAATAGGGATCATCCATGCCCAAAGGTCATTAAGACCATTACATCGATCCATGCAAGTTCATCATTATCTTTATATGCTTTACAATAAATCTCAACAAGTCATCAATACACAGGTGACATATATGTTTAACATAGCAAGGAACTGTGATGTCCAAATGCCATCATATAAGAGTTCCAATCAACAATAGAAGAGTATTTCATTATCTTAGGAATCATTCAAGAGGGATGATTACAATCAATCACCATCACATAGTCACATTAGGGTTAGATATAACAAGCTACATCTCATTAGAGTTACACATCCACTTATTATTGTGATCTATCAAATATATTTATACGAGGCAAAGGTAAGACTATAAGTTAAAGGCATTGAACCATAAATTCACATTATTAGAACCAACGCTTTATACTATAGACTTCATTCTAAACCATTAGATGTTGAAGCATCCAATCACAATCATTGGATCAGGTTTAACATTTCAAAACCATCAGTTAACATGTAGGTTTAACCCTTGGATTATATAACCAAAGAAACCATCAGTTTAGGATTTAATTAATCAACATTCCCATTTTTCTTGTTGGTGCTTTAGGTTAGACACAATTATTATGGTAACCTGAACCGCCATCAGTTGTGACACAATATGTCACCATCGGCTGATGGGGTCGGTTTTACCATCATTGGACACCATTGGATGTTGAGCTAAAATTGCCATTGGACCATGTCATCTTTAGGGCACGAAGCCATAAATCATTGAGCTTCCAAAAGAGTCTACAACTGACCTAAGGTGTCAACATCAGTTGACACCATTGGTCATCACCATTAGTTGCCACAAAAGCATCTCCATTGGTTCTAATACAAGGTCATCCATCGGTTCATATGAAAAGTTGAAAATCAGCCTAAAAACACTAAGTATAAGCCATCGTTTGATAGGTACTTAGCACCATAAGATGGTAGATAAGAAAGAACCAAGTCTTACTATGCCTCAGGAAGGTCTTGCAAATAATTTCAGGTTTATATAAAACTAGAAACTAATCAAGGAACATCATAAAAATCAAAATCCTAAGCAAAAATAGCTTTTATATGCATAGATCTTCGTTTTAGAGCAAGAATATGAGTAAGCAAGCTTGTGGTAAGAAATAAAAGTGAAGAGGGTTATAATGCTCGTCTCTAGGAAGAAGATCAGACTCCAAGTAGTAAGAAAACTCGAGCAGGAAGGTAAAGAACCCTAGTATAAGCTCTAAACTCGTCCAAGTAAGCTTCTTCTCCAAGAAAGGGAGTAAACCCTAGGTGAAGGGAGCAAGAAAAAAACGTTCTTGAGCTTTATAGAAAACTTTAGTATGGAACAACATGGTTTTGTCTAAGAAGAAGGTAGGAGAAAGAGGAACGGCAAAAGAAACAAAGGAGAGAAGGATATACTTACTAGTTTAGGTCGGATATAGCAAGGATAGCTCCACAAACCCTAGAAGAGAGCAAAACAAAACCCTAGATGCTTAACCAAGAAGGTCGGCTATCTTTTCTTCCTTGGGTGCTCTTGTTCACCACCAGGCAGGGAAAGACAAATCTTTGGAAAGGAGGGAAGAGACAAGAGTCTAAAGGTTTTGTTTTTTAGCTAAATAATAGATATATAAGGCTTATGGATAAGGAAAGAGAAAAGCTTGAGGTGTCTAAGTAGTTCTCCATGTATCCATAGCTAAGAGCTTCCATAGCCATACAATAGCAGGTCCTCCGGTTGTGGAGACCTACTAGGACATTGTTTGTTGGCTCTCCAGGCCCACCATCAGCCTCCAAACAAAGATACCATTGGTTCTTTTGAACCCTAGTCACTTAAGTGGTGAACCATTAATTGGCCATCTCTTTTAAGTGAACCACCGGTCCAAGTGAACCAAAACTAGAAAACCACCTTCCTTCTACATCTAGAGGTGAACTTTGGTTGTCACCACCTGTTGGTGACCATTGGATGCTAACCAAATAGTGGGGCCATGGGTTGATGGCTCCTAAAGGTAGCTCGTCCATAAAGGAGTAAATCGTAAAATACCCTTGAAGAGAAACACCTCCAAACCAAGGTTCAACTGGGCGCCCCATGGCCCAAAAAACTCAAGAATGATAAGGAAAATCTAAGTATCATAATGCATGTGACAAATTGCAAGTAAAACCTCAGATTTGGGTAAATTGTAGAAAAGTTCAAAATGTTCATAAAATTGCATAACTTGCTCAAAGAATGTCCAAATTGAACCACATTTGAAACATAAGCTTGTCACATAATATCAAAACATATCATAAGGTTATATTAAGTTTTAAATCTCCCAATTATGCTTAAATATTGTGATTCAACACTTTAAGCATGGTCAGCGGTCTTATAGACCTTCTCTAAGAATCTTTTAAAGGATCATAACCTACTCACTTCTCACAAGGTATGCTGAAGGGCCTACTGTGATATTGGCTTATTTATATGTATGACCTTCATAATCCTTGGCTACTTAGTTACTTTTTTGATATATTGTTCATGTGAATACTACTTTCAGGATTGATCATACTGTTGACGAATCTTGAACATTATATAATCCTTTTGCACTTGCCTGAATTCTCGAATTAAGGGCACAAGACATCTTTACCCAGTGTTAGTTCATTGAGTTTGGTCTCGAGTCTTCACATGTAGAAGCAGGGTGACATTTAAGCTTTTAGCCTCAAATGTTCCTCATCAACCTTTCCTTTGAAAATTGATCAAACGCCTAACATTGATGATGATATAATGGAAAATGAAATCTAAGTCATGATTTACTTAAAAAAGTCATTGAAGTTTTCTTTCTTACTATAATGTTTCTAGCGAAGAACTTTTATATTACTCTTAAATTGTGTTTATATATATTTTCATAGCGTATTCAATGCACTCCCATTGTTTTTTTTTTTTATTAACATTGTTATATGTTGTCTAGTGATGATCCACTACCAACATTGCCAAAACTCTCATGCTATGAAATAAAGCATCCATCAGGAATCTACTTGTCATAGTAATGGGTATATGGATTTTGTTTCCATGATGTAACTCATGTTTTGGCTATGTCTTCCCTTTATCTTACCTACGAGCTTAGTGTACTGTCATATTTTGGTTCATTTGATGAATGTAATGTGTGTGTCTCTCTCTCTCTGTGTGTGTGTGTGTCTATATATATATATATTACTTGTGTGATTCTTGGGCCATTGTATAGACGGACACTCAAGTCCTATTGCCACTGACTCTCTAATTACAGGAGGTGGGATTTTGGTTATATGAATTCATGAATATACCCCAAACTCATTTCCCATGGATCGGGCCCTCATCTTACTTTTGAGAAACCATGGGTAGTCAGTTCCTATGTCCCAGGCTGGTCTTCCATATTTCCATGTATAAAAAGTCGCCCAAAAAGGAATATCCAATCAGCAAGTTCCATGTTGCTTTCATGAGGAGAGCATTGAACATGTGTCTAAGATGGAGGATGCCTAGTCCACCCTCATCAATGATTTTTTGATCTTCTCCCAATTTACCCAATGTACTTTTTTGTGTCCTCTCTAGATTTCCATATGAAACTGGTCATTTTCCTCTCAATTGATCTAATGATTGATAGTGGGACCACGCATGCATCCAAGGTGTGCATAGGGATTCCCAAGATAACTGATTAGTTAAGTGTCAGACTCCTCAAGAAGAATTGGAGCTTGCCCTCCTAAGATGTGAGCCTCCATGTGATCCTATCTACCGAGAAAGTATAATGTGTAATCTGAATCCTTCCTAGTATGAGGGGAACACTTGGTTATATGATGGGCTATGTGATGAAAATGTAGCCTCACACCATGGCTAGGGATCGCATCTTGTCGTCTGACAATCTTCTTAATATGACAGAATATTTCTCTCTATTCACTCTTTGACTAGAAGCTTTTACATATTCTTGGATTAGTCTATGTGCCCCTTATACCGTGTCCCCCCTTAGTTTGAGGAAGAAGATGAGATCATCTACGGACATGAGGTATGGGGGTGACAAACACCAATTCCTCTAATGATATATTCTCAATCCTTCCCAGGTTCATGTTCCTCTTGATGTGTCTACCTAGTGCCCCCTGTGCTCATATATAGAGGAAGGGAGAGAGGATCGCCTTGCCTAAGAGGCCTAGGCACTGGAAACATAACCTCCTAGACTGCCAGTAATGGATAAGGAGAACCATGCACCTTTGAAAAGGCCCATGATACATGTAATGACCTTTATGGAGAACCCATAGGAATGTAAAATATTCTCTAGTAATATCCCCTTTATACTATCAAATGCTTTGGATATATCAACTTTAAACACCATGTTTTCCGCACTAGGTTCCCCGAGATTAATGGCATGCATCATCTCTTGCCCATCCTAATATTATCCCCTATGTTGCCATTTTGGACAAAGGATTTTTTCTCGTTAGATATCATCTATGGGTAGTTGGAGATAATCTAGAAAGAAAGACCTTGGAAAAATTATTAGATAGACATTTCCAATACTAAAAGATCTGAAGTCATGCATCTTGATAGGTTCCTCAGTCTTAGGAAGAACAAATCAAATGCATCTAAGGCCTATGTGTGTTGGTCTCCTACCAAGGCAATGATTGATGAGGTCAATTAAATCAACTTTAATGGCATCCTAGGTGAATTGATAAAAAGTAGTGGTGAACCCATCTGGCCTGGAGGCTACCACTATCATGTCTATGACTACTCTTATCACCTCCTCCTTTGATGTCATCTTAAGAAAACTATTGTAATATTCCTCTTCTACCACTCTTCCAATGATACTCAAGTGTTTGTATACTCCTCACTGGTGCCAGGTCCAAAGAGATTAGTATACAAATCTATGGCCTCATTCATGACTTCCTCCTCGTGCCGGACCCAATTCCCATCAGCCCCTCTAATCTTAGCGATGTTAGATTTTCTCCTTCGAGTTGTAGCATCTCCAATCCACTTTATGTCGGGTTTTTCTTTCCTTTAGCATCCTCCCATCCTTGTAGCATCTCCAATCCACTTTATGTCGGGTTTTTCTTTCCTTTATCATCCTCCCATCCTTGTAGCATCTCCAATTCGACTTCTCCTCCTTTGTGGTCTTTGTTAATCTACCTAGGTCTTTATTGGTAACTATATTATCCTAAAGAGCTTTGACAACCCTTTCGTGTTCCTTGAACTTCTAAAAAATGTTCCCCAACAACTTCTTTGCTCCAGGTTTTTAAAGCCTCTTTTAAGTTCTTTTATTTTTAAAGAAGTTCTATAGGATGGGTCTCGCCAGGTGCCCAAGGTCTAGTTGTTGTTGATGACATCTTTGATTCTTTCATGTTTCAACCAAATTATATGGAATGGTGTAAAAGGATCCCTGGCCTCGTCTTGTGTATAATCCACCATCTTTAAGTTGGTGTTCAAAAATATGATGACATCTTTTTTAAGAATCCATTTTTGTAAATCCACCATCGTCTTGTGTAAAGCATTTTTTATTCAAACATTATATAACCAAATTATATCCAGCTTTAAGTTGTTGTTGATGACATATTTAGATTGCATCATATCTTTGAAGATTCCTAAGACATGCCTTGCTATCCAAATTACATGCAAAAAATAAGCAACGTTAGTTACCTCATAATTTAATTTCCCAGGCCAAATCATCAAATATTTATTCGAACCCATCTATATAGGGTTCCAAGGATGGAGGAAAAAAGAAAATGTGACTAAATGACACTGATGAAGCTGTGATGAATGACACAGCTGAGAGGAAATATTGTCATTGCAAACTAGCAGGTCCTCCTCCATTTTGTTTAACTCTCCTGTACTTGGTTGGTTGTATTCTGAAATCCAGCACTTTATGCTCCATTAGCAAGATTAGAAGAATGAAAAAAAAAGTTGATTTCTTGAGCTCCACCAAAAATTGTATATCGACGCCCAAAGTGCAGCTCTAATTTGCTGAGAGGCCAATAAAACATATCCTGCGGAATCCAACATGGCAAGCTTAAATGGTCTCCGATTACAGTTAAATTTTGCTAACGGTTAGATAGTACAACATTTCTAGCAATACTGGTGGTGTGTGAGGGAATGAGAACACTATGTTCTCTGCTCAAGAGTCTGAACGGGTCCAATTTGGTTGTCAAAAGCTTCTGAAGCATGTGTTGTATAGTATTTGCGCAAGTTGGGGTTAGTATTAAATCGAGTTTTTTGCAAACCGTAATTGTTTTTTTTTTTTCAACCCCAATTGTTGCTAACGAAACCAAGTTGGAGAGATCGCCAATCCTCCAGAATACAGTCAGATACGGTATATGAACATCGGATGCTTGTCGGCAAGTTCAACAAGAATACGACGCCGTTCAGATGATTCTCTAAGCATCTAAAAAGCATGTGGTAAACAGGAGACAAACAACAACGCATAATCCCAATATAGAAAAAGAATGATACACGAGATCGAGATCTGCTTTCATGGTAGGGCATGCTTCCAAAAGCGCACCAAGGGTTCCAATGCGTACATGAAGAATACAATCATTGACCAATCATATGAGATGTTGTCATCATCACACGCTCAAGGAGGCAAGAACCAAAATTGGGATACCAGCGCATAGATTTGTTTGTCCCACACCCTCTTCTAACAAAAATCTGAACAAGTTACACATCGTTACTCAGCGCGCACTGGGGCATCCGCATCGCATGGGTTTTGAAATTTCTAGTTGGATATTGGACGGATGGAAGGATGGAGCATTAGCCGGGTTTTGAGTGAGAACGGGGATGACGACTGTACTTGTATGGTCACAAGAAGAGAGATCCCGCCAGCAGCAACGCACCAGCAATGGAGATGAAGATCTGGAAGAGGGACTTGCCAACTCCATGGATAGCGGCGGCTGAAGCAGTGCCATCGGTGGTGTTTGTGTTGGATGAAGGAGCCAGAGACGTGGCGTTGCCAAAGGTGCCGTTTTTCCAGCCGGCACTGTAAAGAAAAAGGAGCAAATTGATCAACGTCAAGCGTGAAATTAATTACACGAGTGAAATTAAAAGAGGGGGAGATGGAAGAAAAGAAACAGCGAGGAATATGTAATGCCTACCTTCCAGGGTAGACGCAAGAATCATGACCTGCATATTTGGTCAAAAGAGAAAGGGAAAACAAGTGAATCAACATAAACCGGCTGCTCATATAACCAGCAATAGTATAAAACAACTTACTTGGGTCTGTCGTGGTTATGGCTGCAACTCCGTTAAAATAGCAAGTGCCAGGACCCATCCCCATCTGATGATAGTAGGCATTGAACGCATAAGCAGCATGCGATTCAACGGAATCCGGATCATAACAGGGCTGCCCCTGCACGAGCACAGAGCAATCGACCTTCCCAGGTCCACACGCCCAATCCAGCGCCGCCTGGAGCATCTTCTCATCAGCCCCACTCCTCGTAATGCAGAATGTATTGTTGGTGGTATCATTGGCGAGTATCAGCCCCGATCCAGTAAGGTGCAACGTATAAACCGGCACGCCAGTAGAATCAAACAGCCCCCAGTTCTTCTCCGACAGAGGGCCAGGTTTAAGGTCCTCATTGTATAGCTCGTAGACGAAGGTGCTGACTGCCATCCCAGGGTGCTTGGGCGTCCCGGTGTTATTTAGCACGTGCCGGATGAGGTTGCTGTTGTACGTGTTGGCATTATCAGGCGTGGCGTCGGGCTCGTTAGCATCACCTTTGGAAGGCCATCCGGATTCCAGGACGACGACGGGGACGTTGGTGACATTGAGGTAGGCCATGGCGAAGTAGGCCGCATCAACGACCGCATCGAAGACGTTGGTGTAGTGCAGCAGCGTGTTGGAGTCGACGGCCTCTTTGTTGGGCGGAAGCGGGCGGAACAGGGCGTAGTCGAGCGGGATCACACCATTGGACTGCATGTAGTCGTAGTAAGGATACACATTGAGCATGAGGTACGACCCAGTGGACTGCAAGAACTTGAGCATGGGCACCAGCACGGGCTCCCACGTCCTGTTGAAGAACGCCTGCGACGGAGGGAACGAGTCGAGGATGATGGACGACGCGTGTGGCGTCGACACCTTGATCTGCCTGTCCAAGTTAGCCGCCACGAGCGCCGAGTGGACGAACTTCATGGCGTTGACGAGTACGAGCGCGGCGTTTGGGAGGGCCGTGAGGACTTCGGAACCTATGGCAATGGCGGTGATGTTGACTGCCGGGACGTGCGCCGCGACGTTCTTGGAGACCCAGTTGGCTGCCGTGACGTTGGACTGGCCGATTCCCAGGAGCTGCTCGTTGGGGACGGTGACCGTGACGCGGATTCCGGTGTTGGCGAGGGCCGCGAGCATCGCTGGATCGGCGTCGTAGAGGCGGACGTGGCGGATGTTCTGGGATTTTAGGAGAGTGGAGACTTGGGTTGGTGACGGCATGGTGGAGAGAGCCGTGCCGATGTTGACGCCGATGAATGCATCTGCAATTGGCGGGAGAAAATGGGGTGGGCATAAGTATGGTTAGACTAAACAGCGAGCAAATTAACATCATGATCACAGAGTGATCAAATGACCCTTAGCCATGCTACCATGATCACCAGTTTAACAGGAAAACAGGAGGGTGAAAAATGTTACCGTCGTTTTAAAGAGAAAAAGGGAGGAGGGTAACGATCTTATTACTCGAACAAATGATAAAATACCAAATGAAGGTTCATCGTGACTCTCAACAAGTACAAGGTAATAACACACGCAGCAATACAGATTAGGGGCTGATATTCATATATATAAACCACACAACCGTTACTGCAACCCAGTTGTGATGGGAGAACTATTATTAGCTTATATATTTAATGACTTTGTAACTTTTCTCCCATTTCTGGAAATATATATATAGTTGTTATTGAAAAAAAACATTTTAATAAAAAAAGAAAAGAAGAAGATGAAGAAGGAAAAAAAAAAAAGTGAATCTCCTTTTCTATATCCTGATCCTGATGAGTAGTAGTGATTTCCCGGCGCATTATGGCGGTGTAGCAGACAGACACAATAGTAGCAGTCAGCATCAACAGCTGGTAAGCAGTTCGTGAGGAGCTAGAGATATGCTTCCCCAGCTTTTAGAATCTTTGAAAAGACGAGCAATGAGCAGAGGCGGTGGGGACTGCATGATGCAGCCACGACTGACTGTCGCAGAATCCTTTTACCTTGCGGATATTTTACGGTGCAGTTACCACTTACCCACCCTCTAGTCGATTTTACAAAGTAGAATTATCAAGGAAATGATCCATGCCGAAACCTTTAATTTCGGAAAAACTATCAATGTTAGAGAGAGAGACGTTTGCCTCCTCTCTCGGGTCTTACTCCAAAGTCCAAAGTGTAAGGATGGGGTTGGTGTATTATTAATGGTCCAGATGAATATGGACCAAGCCTGGCTGCCGCGCACTAAGCACCCGTGCCTTGCCTGTGGTCTTCCACCCACTAGCAAGAACGAGCAGTGTCGCTTTGCTCGCTTTCGGTCCTGTTTCCCCAACTCCTGCTAGCTGTCAGCTGTCAACATCAGTGGGTTTGGGAATCCATCTCAGTTCAGTCACTATCTAGCTACTAGTAGTCTTAATTTACTAACCAACAAGTGTTTAAACTATATTTCTTCGATTTCTGAAAGAAAGAAGAAAAAAAACATACTGCCACGCCAATGACAATGTAATTTGTTTACTGTAAACACATGTTTAACATTTTAATATCGTTCAGTTCCTAGGGGCCCGCTCGCTGTCGACAATAAATGGCGTATCCATGTCCCCATTAGTAACACATTGGTACCTTCACTTCACTCCCCCCCTCCCCACCCCCAAAGCACAAAAACCCCACGCACTGTTCAGTTTTGAGAGTAAAACCCTAGTTCAGAGAGAACAGTATCTACACGCCCACTTCACTTTCAGTACCAACAAAAAGAACTGACATACAAAATCTAGAGAGAACAAGAAATGTGTTCATTGGTTGTGAGAAGAAAGCAGCGGTATAGAAAAAGACACTTGTTGATACAAAATCCAGCTTCTTTAATGGCATTAGGTATTGCTGCTGGAATGTCGCTCGCAGCGCTTGTTTGGGTCGGTAAAGGCGTCGCCTTTATTCCTTCCACATACGTTCAGAACAAGCCAAACAACATGAACCGACCCCTCAAAAGAAATATATAGTAGGGAAAAAAAATAAAGAGATGCCAAAGCTTTAAGCAAATCTACCCCCGCCCACCATTTTTGCACATGAATGCATTTGCTGCTCATATAGATTCTGTGGCACAGTGGCAGCTGAGTGACTAGGACTGGGCAAGTATATCTTAATATAAACAAGTAAAAAAAAAACCATATATATGTCGTAATAAACAAACATGAAACACCCACTTGCTTCAAACGGAAGGACTAGGGTCGGTGTGGTGTAGGCGACGCCAGAAAGGGAAGGGGGAGTCGGTGGAGGTGAGAACAGAGCTCCGTCTCCGTCGAAACCGGGACGTCAAAAGGGGCGGCAAAGTAACTGAAGAATAATGTATGTAATGGGAAGACAAAACAAAAAGGGCTGGCTGTTACTTTTGCTCACCTTCGTCGGCGACGGCACCAGGGGAGGAGGAAATCACAAGAATGGACGCCAGCAGAATCAGCAACAGCGAACGCGACGCCGGACCCGTAGGCTCCGCCATCGCCAAGTGATGTGCTTTAGTCCCCGATGCTATTCTTTCCTCGCACCGTACGGCACTCCACGAGGAAGCCCGATTTCCTCTTACTAGCTCGGAAGATGCTTCTGGACGCAACTCGACGCCTTGCCGATAGCCCCCTCGGCACAGAGAGAGATCCTGTTGCGCTGCCCCCTCTCTGATCCCTGAACGCCAGCCAGCTGCTTTACCGAGAGGAAGCGCTGATGGCTACACAAGTCCGGAGAGCTTGGCGCCCAAGAACCGGTGTAGAGTGACTGGAGATAAGTTGGGATTGGATCAGATCAGGTGAACAAATAGAAGAGGGCAATCCAGGTACAGCGCTAGTGGTGGGAGGAACGGCCGGCTGGTGGTCGTTCCACTTCTGTTTGAGTGGAGGAGTTCTGGGCAAGCACAGTCTCGGGAACGGGGAAGGAGAAGAGAAGGCCAAGGAGCATTAGATGAGGAGGGAGCAGAGGAAGGCGAGAGGTGGGGGAAGACAGAAAAAGAGAGAGGGATTTAGTACTGCTAGCTCGAAGAGGAGAAGGAGAGGAGAGGCCGGGTGTGGGACTGACTGTAGGGAGAGTGGGGGTAGAGTTTTACTAGGGAAACGGCCCAACTGGGGGCTCAAAGCTGAAGGCTGAAGCCAAACACGAAGAAAAGCGTAGGCGAGGGAATAAATGTAAACAAACAAGACCACTGTCACTGTGCGAGGAACAGTAGAGAGAGAGAGAGAGAGAGATGGCAGCAGAAAAAGGCAAAGCGAGCCGAGACGACTGTGGTGGGGTCTCCCAAGTCCTGTGCAGCTGTGTGCTAGTATGCTACACCCCGTCCGGACGCACTCACCCATCACGTGGCTCATGTCAGCTTCCCGACGGCCACGATTCGCTCGTTCCTCCCATCGCCAATGACAAAGCCGGCGGCAACCGCTATTTAGCCGTTGGTTTCTAGGGTTTTGTCATCTCTCCGTTGTATCCCCATTCTCTCTCTCTGCAGTTCTACGTCCCCTCCTCATGCTGTCAGCACCAGTGTATGTTCCCAGGTATCCGACGTGGAATACACCACCAACCCCAACGGTCATATTTTAACTGCGCAACTCGCCTACCCCCCCATTCATCCCCGAACCACCACTCGCTCGCCAGCCGGCGGCGACGCCTTGTTCAGCTCGCAACAAAGCACGCACATACATACATGCTCCTCATTCCTAACCGTCGCAAGCATGTTATACATCTAAATCTATCTTGTCACGTTTAACTCCTATTTACCACTCACACTAGGCAAGTTCGTTTTCCGTATGTAACGCACAAGGGAGGTTTCATTGCGATATTCAATTGTAACTGGTTCGACCGAGTAAAGTATTTCATTTTTGGCAAATTTAGAACATTATTCTTGGAACAACAATCAAGTCCGAGTCAGTGACCTCTCTCATGTTAACCGCTTAAGCTAATACGATGTGTCATGTAAAAATACATGACCAATATTTTTGAACAAGTTAGGTAAATATAAACGCACTATGACAATATTTATACTTAATTTGATTATCAATAAAGGACAATTATACCTTATTATGTTTGCATCAATATTCATAATAAATTAGCAAAGTGTGTGTCCCTCGCTGGCCGTTGTTGCCTCATCAAACCAACCCCCTCTGTCATCCTCACATATACCATGCAAATAGCCTCGCTTCCTTTGGGTTTGTGCGATCGTATAAACATCAGTATTAGAAGGTTCAAGTGGTGTTTGTGTTTGTTTGTGTGTGTGGGGGGGGGGGGGGCAGTCACAAGGCGAACCCTGGGATGAAGTGACAAGTAGTATGGAGCATGGAGGCTTAGGTATACACATGATGCGAGACTGGAACATTGTTTTGTTAACAAAGAACAATTGGGATGTGCCATCTAAGCGCAGTACAATCTGGTGCAACCTCATGAAGGCCAAGTATGATCGATACTCAAATGATGAGGACACATACTACTCAAGATTGGAAACGACAATGTTGAAGGGAAAGGAGTTCATAGAGGAGCATTCTTGTAATGACCACATTTGTGCTTAATTGGTGAACTAGGGTTTACCTGAATGATTACATGCTTGATTACATTGAACATCGTTTAGACTTGATTAATGATAGTAGATCAATTGTGATGTTTCAAACCTAACAAGAAACTCTAACTATGATTTTAGTTTGAAGAATTAGGGTTTGCGGCAAAAATTAGGGTTTTGATAGTACATGGATATGGAATTTAATCAGGATAGCAGTGTGGTAAATGATTTTTCATATTTTCTATAAATTTTGTATTTAATTGAATTTTGGATATGATATGGATAACCCAATCATGCATATTGGAGAAAAATTTAAGAATATTTGAGTATTCTTTGAATGTGGTTCTCGGTCGAACTATACTTCGACCAAAATGTTGACAGAGTGCTTGTTAGCAGTGTAGTATTTTATTTTTAATTATTTATTGGTAACTCCAAATGATCTGAAATTTTAATTGGAGATCTGAAACTCAGTCATAAACAACATGTAAAATTTTTATAATTCTTGGATGCGTTTAGACCTTATCAGTAGACGCATTACAGTAATATTTTTATGATAGAAAATTCAGCTGAAATAAGAGAAAGTATAGTGAGGGGTCAATATGCAATTGACCCAAGCAACTCAATTGCTTTATATGGTCAACCTAACATACAAGGAGCTCTCATAATTCGTGATTCAAACCAGAGAAATGAAATCCAAGAGAGAGAGGGAGAGTTAGGGTTTGAGAGGAGAAATTGATGGAGATGTTGACCTAGGGTTTTGCGGTCTGAGGAATGATGAAATCATGTAAGTTTATCTTCTTTGGATATAGTTTCATGGTGAATCTTCTCTCACATGTCAAGATTCCATCCCTCCCCTGTTTGGATTGAAATCATATCAAATCAAGTCCTTTTCTCACTCTTTCTTCATAATCCCTCATTTTTAGGGTTTCTGAGTTGAAAAGAAGAAGAATCGGGTGAATTGCTAGGGATTTGATATGAGATCGAGATTTTCAAGGATGAACAGCATTTTTAAGGTGTTTTCACACCTTAGGGTGAGTGGGAACTTCCTTTAAATAGTATATTTCACGAAAATTATTAAATCATCCATAATCTTTAATTGCTTAGTATGTGACTACAAACCCTGAATTGTGTGTTTGGTCTAAGTTGTTGCAAAATGATATGAAATGGATTCTTCCTCTGTTTGGATGAATTTCAGATGATAAAATCATATTAGAAATGCATACAATACATCCTAATGAAAATTCCCTAAGTATTCGCAGAGTTTATAAGAGTAAACTGAAATACAGGGAATTTGTCTATGACTGAAATTGCTGAATAATTAAATAGAGAAATTTTTCTATCTAGATCCCCTTGGTTATAAATGATTGTTTATTTAAATGCATAGTACATATACGTCAGATACTATCTTGTATTTCATTTAAGGTGAATAATGTTTATTAGATATCTCTGTAAAGAGGGTGAAACCCTAGATGCGAGGACAGTTGGATATTTACGAATAGATATCGTGAAATTCATTTGAACGGAGTTTCTTGACATGATAGACTTTATTTATTCAATTTTATTTTTATTATTGATGCATGTTATCTCATTGAATGGCATGGAAACCCAAATTCAGCTCAGTTCCAAGGTTTCATACATATATTGATTGTATATGATTTGTTGAAAGCAGTCTTTATTCAGTGAATGTTTATGTTGCATGAAATCCTTATGAGAGCCATGTGATAAGTGAATGAGGTAAATGAAACCCTAAGGATAGGGTGTTCAACGAATCAAGGATTGTGATATCAATGTTGGAGATGTGGTGTTGCTTAACAGTTCAGTTGTGGTAAATGTTATCATATGGTCTATGAAACGAATAGTTTATAGGTGCTAATGACGATTATTCATATGTCAAGTAATTAACTCTTATCAGTGTATTAAGAAGTTCAATTGCATGATTCTAGTACATAAAGTGCCAAGTTGACATGTATTCAGTTTATTTAAGAACTTTAGTCTGCCTGCATTTACAGTGTGTTGATTTCTCAGTAAATTACAATGTTTTAAATATACTGCTCTGCCAAGTTTAGAATGATGTACATGTTGTATTACAAACTTCAATTAAATAGACGTGGTACCATAGAGATATCAGAGTCAAGTATAAGTAAGAGAAATGTACAATGTATAAAGAGCTTTCCAAAAATAATAAAATAATAGACATAGGTGCCCTAAACACCGTAGATTCCCTACGGATGTCTGTACTGTAGGGAGGAAATGATACTCCTTGGCAGCGACCAGTATACGGGGATCGGATCGCACCCACAGAGCGTGCGGGGAGACGAAGCCCTTGAGGAAGTCTCCTAAG
Organism: Alisma plantago-aquatica; assembly: GCA_963693085.1. NCBI lineage: Eukaryota > Viridiplantae > Streptophyta > Magnoliopsida > Alismatales > Alismataceae > Alisma > Alisma plantago-aquatica. The sequence continues at coordinate 640,870,215 of OY856409.1, read as the reverse complement.
AGAAGATAGGTTACCCAACATGAACCAGAGATCCCGGTGGTAACCCAGAGGTACCCACAGAGCGTACCAAGATGAGGCACACAGAGCATCTCAGACCCTCCGCCTGTGTACTCAGCCTAGAAGGAGAGGTCCAGTTAAATGCCAATTGTTTAGCTGCCTTAGTCAGACGTGACGGTTCGAGTCAAACAGACCCAGATTCAGTTCTAGGCTTAGCTTCTCGGGTTTTAAGCTAAGTCTTGTACGGTGAGATCGTAGTTCGCTACGAGTCTTCATATGTAGAGTACACTGCATATGATCAGGGCATAAGCTAAAATATGTTCGTATAGGTTTTAAGAGTTTCTTATAAGTAAGAAAGGCTAAGAAATATTTGAGTACAGTTTCCTAGCAATTATTCTTTGTATGTTTCTGAATTATTAGTTCTCTTTGAAATTAATCAAGCATGCTCATATATTGATTTACTCTTGTTAATATCTAGAGTATCCTGCCATATTTATGATTGTCAATGATCAATCTTTTTAAAGCTTACTACTATTATAATTGATATCAGTTGCTCAAAAGTATATCTGTAATTATATCAGTGCTTTAGACTATTTCTTTGAAGTACTCATTCACTGAGCGAGTAGGCTCACCCCTCTACTCAAAAAATTTTAGGGAAATCACATGGACTTGAAGATATCATTACATCAGAGTAGATCTTCCATAAGAGTTATGTAACACCCCTGACCTGGGTTATGCTTTAACCCTAGGTGTTTTGATTAAGAAAGATGATTATATGTTTAATCTCATCTTGTGAAAAGTAATTAGGGCTCATGAGGAACTTATGTTTCAATTTTGGTCCTGTTTGAACAATGTTGAAGCAATGATTCCTTATTTTGGACTAAAGTGCAAATTACCCAAGTTGAGGGGTTAACTTGCAAATTGCACATGATAAGATGTTCCTCTGATGTTGAGACATCATAAGGATGAATATGATGTAGTAGTATGGTTTCTACAAGCCTGGACACCAAGATAGAGCTTGTTGGACAATGTTGTGCATTAAAACCTAGTTTTGGAGTAAAGTGCAATTTACCCAAAATCTAGGGTTCAATATGTAAATTACCACTTCAATAAGGTCCTTAATGTTTCTTGGCATCATTTATAGTAAAGAAAATGAGAGGGACTCCTCATTTGAACTAAGTTGGAGGAGAGAGAATCTTGACATTAAAATAATCAAGAATAATGCCTAATTGAAACCCTAATTCGATTTAGGGCAAAAATCAATAAAAATAATTGAAGGGCTTTCAACCAAAATGTTTTGGGTTGATTTTGAATAAGGATGTACGTTCCTTTGCTAAGATAAGGAACGAAAATATCTTAAGTAGGTGAAACTCCACTCACCTTATTATAAAGAAAAGTAATTTCCACTCACATATGGGATATTAATATAATAAGCATTAAGGTGCTTAATTTGCTTTTCTTTAAATTGAGGATAATGAAGGGGAATAAAAGGCAAAGGAAGGTGCCTCATATCCATGGAATTGAGGGGGAAGAGGCGGCCATAATTTTTGGATTAATTGGATTTTTATAAGGCATTTTCTCTCTCATCAATTTCCTTATAAAAGTATCTTTTCCAAATGAATTGAAAGGCTTTTTCTGCCCTTTCTTCTTCCTTTGCTTGGGATGAGCTCAAGGGGACTTAGGAGCAACAGGAGGACGAGCCCCAACCTATTGGTAAGCTTCTTGACCCTCGTTCTTCATGATTTCATGGTGGAAATCGAAAATAAATTATGGATTCCTTCTTATTTCGATCTCCTCTTCAACCCTAGCCAACTTTTGCAATCAAAAGCTTGAGGACGAGCCTAGGGGGAGTTTCTAGAGCTTCATCCACCATTGATGGTGTGATCTTGGAGCTTTGGAGCTCAATTGGAGGCGGGTTTTATAACTTAAACCCTCAAACATTGCTATTGCATCAATCTTCTATGCTTTGTTGATTGATTTCTTCAATTTTATACACTTTTGTTTCTTTGCTGCAAATTCCATCAAGAACGTGAAACGACCGTCTCAAAAAAACATGATTAACTCATGCGGAAGCGAATTATTTGCAGCGGATTACTGAAAATCACTGAAAATTTAAAACTTTTTGCAAAGAGATCCATTCACAGGAAAATTCTTTAACCATGAACCAAAGTATTCCAAATTCATCCTGGTTCACAAGTACACAACCTGTACCATTCCTTTTCAAGGATTACAACATTGACTACCCTGTTAACAAATATACACAGGCAGTATAAAAACTTCGAGGCACTAAGCCAAAACTCATATTGATACATTTAAAACTCTAAGGACCTGAGAGTACAGAGACGACACATAAGACTACTATCTATATGACTAGACAGACAATATTTCCACCTGAGATTTTATTGTTGTCCCTGCTGTTGCTGCTGCTCTTTCCCTATTCTAGGGTTTCTACTCTGCCTTCCATGCATACCTAAAAATGTTTCCCACGGGGGTGAGACAATTGAAAATTGCCCCAGCGAGAGATATAACTCTCTGCCAAAAACATTGTTATTGCAGTTTATCAAATTAAAACTGAGTAGGAGTTACTTTTACATTATCAGGCAGAATTATTCATCATAGAACAGAATAAGATAATCTCCATTCTCAAGGAGGTCATTGCATCTACCCATGGTAGATAAGTAATTCATCTGTCTACTTTGCAGAGAATATAAAGAAACATAATTAACATTTATCTACTAAGGAATGCACAAAGAAGTACAACATCAGCCAATGAATCTCCATATTCAATCCTTAAGCAAACATGCTATACGGCTGATTACATTTTACAATCACACTTATGCTCTGAGGAGATGAGATATACCGCTCATACTCCAACCGACCATTACGAAATCGCCTCGGTACCATACATAGGTCATCAAAAGAGCCGAATTCTTATGACCTCATCTGTCTCGGTCAGTACGAGACCACATGCAGGACATCTCATGTCTCTGCTAACTAGCTAGCCAGGGTATTCTGGCACCTTCGCTACAGAGTTACATCGTCAACTGCACTCTCATCGCCAATCGAGAGATTTCTTGTTTATCTCCTCGATCCGACATTAAGTATCATTGGGAGATTCATGATACATCCATCTCGACATATTCATGAAGGATTGAGAGGTTTCTTGTTTACCTTCCAACAATCTCTTCAAGAGGATGTAAGGATATTTTCGCCCATTTACCCCCACATATTCAAAATATGTGCTCCGGGTTTTGCCGCGGGCACCCGTTTCACCATCACCTATTCCTGACGATGATGGATCTATGGTCAGAGCACTACATGAATAGATTTCACTTGATTTATTAAGTACATTCTCATATTCTTTTAGCATCAGCCAAGTTCTCAAACATAACTTATTACAACAATGCTATAAAGAGACATGTACTACTTTTATCAGATATTTATCAGTCTTTCAAAGACCCTGGGAACTCAGTCCCTCATTTCAATACTGGGAATTATCATCCCTTCACTTTCTCATCACCATAATCATATGGTTCTGGGTATTCAAACCCTTAACTCATCATTGAGCATTATTATACCTTTTTTAGGTAACTATCACCTTCAGGTCATCTGAGCAAGGCATTCATGATACTTGTTACACAAGCATCACACCTGGCTCACAAGGCCATGAAATATCTTATCACCTCTCACTAGGTAACAACTTACTCATGTGACTCATAAAAGTCCATGCATATTGCTTCTTTTACTAAGCAACAACAACATTAAGGCACATAATGCCAATCAACATTTATTATATAAATGTCACAGCTCACACTAGCTATATACATCATCTCATAATATTTGTATGGTTATTAGGCATGATAACAGTCATACAAGATATTCATCACATCATGTGATGTGATAGTAACACCATTATTCCTCTACCAGGAATTAGGGTTTACTATCAAATAGGGCTTTTCATTCCCTTTACCCAAATTAGGGTTAGGGTTCCCCATTTCTCATTAATAAAGAGTTCATGATCTCATTATCTGTCCAACCCTTAATACATTATTCCATACCTCTGGGGTATTCAAGGATATCATATTTGATTATTCTAGAACATTACTTTCATCATATAGCATTAATGATCGTCAATTCAAGGTATGAGTTCATTTCTCATCCTTATCATGGTATGATTATATCATACACATTATTTGGGCTTAACCCCATTCTCAAGGTACATTAATTAACAATCATCAAGGTGTAACAACTCATTACATTTCATTGTAATAGTTTCATAACACACTTCATATGTTTCTTACCCAATTATATTGTATTTGAAGTACATCAAGGCATATAAACCCTAAAATGTTGAATGTGATAACTATCATATCTTGATGTATCACTTTCTCATCATTTCAAACTCTATTGAGTTATCCATCTTATCTTGTATTAAGGTATTTCCCTCTTAATACATTCCATCACTAATCTCTTACCTTTAGCATATAATGCAAAGGCCACACATTAGAATTGTACAACTATCTCACATGATATGGACTTATCTTAGTTTAAGGCATGACTTTATTATAAAGTTGCTTATAAACAATCACAATGATACACCCTCAACTAGGGTTTCTCATCACATATCTTATGTATCCTTCATCCAATTATATTGGACTTATAATCATATCAAGGTATACGATCATATGAGGTCACTTTCAAATCACCTCTAAATCAAGCATAGAGCACCACGGCCGTGCAACCAAGAACGGCCGTGCGAGGGGAAGCTACCACGGTCGTGCTACCTTGCATGGTCGTGTAAAGGGAGTTCACCTCATGAATCATATTCAAGTATGAATTCTATTCTCTCATTAGGGATTAGGGTTTCACATACCATCTCCCTTCTTTAGAATAGGGATTGCATATAGCATCACCCTTCATTAGGGTTTCATATCACATTGCCCATAATTAGGTTTATGTTCATGATTAGGGTTTCATGATCTCTCTACTTAAGGATCATACCCTTAAACACCACATGAATCATATTCTTATAGGAATTCATGCTATCATCATCTCAACTTGATTAGGTCATATCAACCCTTCAATCGAGTTCATACAACTATGATTAACATAGTATATCAAGTCATTGATCCTATAAGCAATTAGGGTTCATCCCTTAATTGGCACTAACCACTTAGGTACTAATAGGGTTTCAACCTTTGTACCTTCATTGACTATCATTATTAATCAGCATTGGATCAATGGATCATTCACCATCTTGATTCTCAAGAGATTCAATCACATTGGACCTCCATTACATAAGTATCCAATTGAATTAGGGTTTCCAATGTTGATTCCTTCAATCATTGAATTCATGGAATCAATCATCAATTGGACCTATCCTCATACTTCAATTGAGTTTAATAGGTCAACCTTCAAATTATTTGACCCTCAATTGACCCTCAATTGATCATCAATTATGGTTTGATTCAATTGAATTAGGGTTTGGAATCGATGATTCAACAACACTAATCAAATGTAAGACTAGTTGCTTTGAAACCATTGAACCATCATCCAAATTGGGTATGACCTGACCCCAAACGGTCTTGAGGTCGTTTGGATGACCTCCAAACGGTCTTGAGACCGTTTGCCCATCATATCACTCAAATCTAAGCATTCCAATTGGGGATTGGTTCATTGGATTGATCACCAAATCAACATTGCATTGTATATCAGCTTAGTACCTTTAGACCTTCAAACACCTAACCATACTCAACCCTAGACCTCCAAACGGTCTTGAGACCGTTTGGCTCATCCAACCTTTGGACTTTAGTGAAAAATCATCATGGATTGGTCTATCGAGTTGATCAACAAATCAGCATTGAGTTGCAGTATGATTTGGTACCTTTGGACCTTCAATTGATCAACTATACTTGACCCCAGACCTCCAAACGGTCTTTGTTATGACCCGTTCTAAAGTTTATTGGTAAGCTTTATATGTTGAGCCTAATTAAAGTTATCTGAGTTAACATATGTGCTTATGATGTGGTTAGTGAATCATTAACTTGATTTAGTTGAATCAAGCACATAAGATCAATTGGTGCATAATTAAGATGATTAATTTGAGTAAAGTAATAATTGGATGCAATTGGAATTTTGAACCAGTAAAACAGTATAATTAGCTTGATTTCATGCCTTGGGTTTGTAGAGGGCCTCATGCTTGAAAAGATGCAAAATAAATCATGTTATTTGGACCTCCGAGGAAAAAGTTATGATGATTTACAATTTCTGGGGTCAATTTAGCAATTTTTCCAAAACTTTCACCTTATAATCGTTTCTTTTCTTTTCATTTCCTTTACGGTTATCTTCTTCTAGCAGCCGCCTTCTTGGGTCGGCGCACATGGCCGATTTGAGCGCCCGATGAGATGAGGAGCAGGCAACCTTGGCCTGGCTCCCATTTCACAGCAAGCCACTTCTTTTCTTCTTCTTCTTCCTCTCTTTCTCTTCCCCTTCCTTTTCCTTCTCCGGCTAGTAGCCACCTGCGGCCCTACAGCTTGGGCGGCCGGCACCTGCAGCAAGCCGTAGCTACGATTTGCAGCAGCTAGGCCACCTTGGGCGCCAAGGCAAGGAGGCTATTTTGAGCTCCGTTTTGGAGATACAAGCAAGAAGATGTAGCTTCTATTCAGATTCGGCCATCGATTGGACCTCTCCGTCAACTGTGCGTGAAGCTGCTAGCAACAGTACCGTGAAATTGAAATACCAAAGGAAGAAGACAATAGAAATCCGCCCGGAATCAGGCCCTAGACGCAATTCCGGACGAACCCGGACAGTCCCAAACCGCTGTGAGTAGGAGTTCATTTAGTTATCATTATTTAACTCCTTCGTTGGAATTTTTCAGTAAACTGTGCATTTTTGCACTGATATCAGTGGGTATCAGGCGTTTTATCAGTATTTGACGAATCATGAATTTTATTTTATAAATTGCTTCGATATGATTATACATGATCTAGAACAGCTTCTGATCAATGTAGAACAGTTCAATGATTTTATTTGGTTCAACAGAAACCAAAAGTGCTTAATGCAATTGTTGAAATAGATTTAATTAACTGAAATATTACTGCTTAGTATGTTTGAACAATACAGATAATTGACTTGCTCTATGAATACTCATGTATATATAGAGTAGCGGTTGAAATTAGTACAGTTCATAAACAAGTGTGTTAATCCAGATGTATGTTCTAAAGTAATGAAAGATATAATTGTGTTATAATAGACTTAGGTGCCCCAACACCGTAGAACCCCATTGCGCGGTCTGTACCTTTGGGGTAAAACGGTCAGCCCTGGGGATACGCCCAGGCATCGGAGACTCGTGTCCAACAAATACCGAATGTCTCGGTGACACGAAGTCTGAGAGGTAGGATCCCGGTCATCCCTGGGGATACGCCCAGGCATCGGAGATCCGAGAGAATGTCCCGGTCAGCCCTGGGGATACGCCCAGGCATCGAAGATTTAGAGACCCTCCGACTGTGCACTACAGGTTGCGGGAGGAGTCCAGAGCACTCAGAGTTAGTGCAGTGAGGCCTTGTGAGCATGAGAGTCCTGTGCAGACCAGGACGAGAAGTCAGACTTAGCATTTCCCGGGTGTGTCGCTAAGTCTTGTACGGTGGGATCGTAGTTCGCTACAGATCTTCATATGCAGAGTGCGCTGCATATGTTTGGGGCATAACTAAAATGTAATCGTACATGATCACAGTAAATTTAATATGTTAGTAGTTTAGAATCTTCTGTGTTAGTTTTTAATAATTGCCTAACTATTTAAGATATGTAGTTCCTGATATTTCATGCTTACAGTTATGTGATATATGCTGTTATATAGAAATATGAATATTGCCTGATAGAATTATTATGCCATTAGAATTGCTCAGTATAGAACTGTTCTTATGCTTTATTTCAATTTAATAAACTTGACGAGTTGTTTAGTGATAGTTAAATGAAATGCTATTCACTGAGCGAGTAGGCTCATACCTCTACTCAAACATTTTCAGGTCAACAACAGCATCAAGAATCTGAAGGATCTTTCCATCCTAGTTTTTGATAGAAGAAGGTATATGTAGTTAGTTTAGTTAGATAGTGGTCTCTTAGTCCTTTCCCCTCGGTCCTTGGGACATGGTGTGGGTGAGAGAGAGTATGTATGGCGAATGTGTAAAAGATGTAAATTAACTGTTATGTTTACTTTCTATTAAACAATGTTACATGTTATAAACTTTGTTTATGTTCTCTAGCCAGGTTAATTGAAATGTTTCCGCAATAGTTTATTGTGTTTTAGTTTACAGCAATAATCCGGATATCATTACGAGGTTTTAAAAAGAAAAAGTTTTCAGCGATTTGTTTATGTGATAATCCCTCCGTCGCGCCCTAATCTCGTGATTAGTGGTTAGTGTGAGATCGGGGTGTGACAGTCTTGGTGTGATCCCCAAACGGTCTTGAACCCGTTTGGATGATCCCCAAACGGTCTTGAACCCGTTTGGGCTAATCAATCCAAAATCTCAACTTAACTCATTGGAATTTCGGCACTATTTTCAATTAGGGTTTGCCTAATTGAATAGCCTTCAACTCACGATTCCTTGGGAGTTAACCCCTAAAATTTGGAGAGTCATTAACCAACATAATTATGAACAGGAATCCCAAACGGTAAATGCTTGGTCAACTCACGCAAATGGTCTTGAACCCGTTTTCCCAAGCAGGTCAAGTTAATCAGGTTGAAAATCAGCACTTAATCCAATTAGGTTTTCCTAATTGATTAACCTTCAACCTATGATTCCTTTGGAGTTAACCCCTCAACTTTGGAGGGTCATTAACCAACATCATTATGAACATGAATCCCAAACGGTCAACGCTTGGTCAACCATCTCAAACGGTCTTGAACCCGTTTTCCCAAGCAGGTCAAGTTATTCAGGTTGAAAATCAGCACTTAATTCAATTCGAGTTGTCTAATTGATTGGCCTTCAACCTATGATTCCTTTGGAGTTAACCCCTCAAATTTGGAGGGTCATTAGCCTAAATAATTAGGAACGAGATTACCAAATGGTCAATGCTTGGTCAACTCCGTAAAACGGGTTTGAACCCGTTTGCCACCAAACGGTTTGCAACCCGTTTGGTCACCAAACGGTTTTGGTAAAACCGTTTGGTCCCAACTTTTGAGATCGTTTGCTCCTAAGATATTTGGTGAGGTGCTTGATTATGATGATGTCATCATCATATTCCTTCGTGCACCCAAGAACAGCAACCGTTCTTGATGGAATTTGCAGCAAAGAAACAAAAGTGTATAAAATTGAAGAAATCAATCAACAAAGCATAGAAGATTGATGCAATAGCAATGTTTGAGGGTTTAAGTTATAAAACCCGCCTCCAATTGAGATCCAAAGCTCCAAGATCACGCCATAAATGGTGGATAAAGCTCTAGCAACTCTCCCTAGGCTCGTCCTCAAGCTTTTGATTGAAAAAGTTGGCTAGGGTTGAAGAGAAGATCGAAATAAGAAGGAATCCATAATTTATTTTCGATTTCCACCATGAAATCATGACGAACGAGGGTCAAGAAGCTTACAAACAGGTTGGGGCTCGTCCTCCTATTGCTCCTAAGTCCCCTTGAGCTTATCCCAAGCAAAGGAAGAAGAAAGGGCCGAAAAAGCCTTTCAATTCATTTGGAAAAGGCAATTTTATAAGGAAATTGATGAGAGAGAAAATGCCTTATAAAAATCCAATTAATCCAAAAATTATGGCCGCCTCTTCCCCCTCAATTCCATGGATACGAGGCACCTTACTTTGCCTTTTATTCCCCTTCATTATCCTCAATTTAAAGAAAAGCAAATTAAGCACCTTAATGCTTATTATATTAATATCCCATATGTGAGTGGAAATTACTTTTCTTTATAATAAGGTGAGTGGAATTTCACCTACTTAAGATATTTTCGTTCCTTATCTTAGCAAAAGAACGTCCATCCTTATTCAAAATCAACCCAAAACATTTTGGTTGAAAGCCCTTCAATTATTTTTATTCATTTTTGTCCTAAATCGAATTAGGATTTCAATTAGGCATTATTCTTGATTATTTTAATATCAAGATTCTCTCTCCTCCAACTTAATTCAAATGAAGCACTCCTCTCATTTTATTTGCTCTACATGATGCAAAAAAATATTAGGGACCTTGTTGAAGTGGTAATTTGCATATTTAACCCTAGATTTTGGGTAAATTGCACTTTACTCCAAAACTACCCCAAAATCAGGTTTTAATGCACAACATTGTCCAACAAGCTCTATCTTGGTGTCCAGGCTTGAAGAAACCATACTACTACATCATATTCATCCTTATGATGTCTCAACATCAGAGGAACATCTTATCATGTGCAATTTGCAAGTTAACCCCTCAACTTGGGTAATTTGCACTTTAGTCCAAAATAAGAAATCATTGCTTCAACATTGTTCAAACAGGACCAAAATTGAAACATAAGTTCCTCATGAGCCCTAATTACTTTTCACAAGATGAGATTAAACATATAATCATCTTTCTTAATCAAAACACCTAGGGTTAAAGCATAACCCAGGTCAGGGGTGTTACAAATTATAAACCCCTAACAAGGATTTTGTCCCCGAAATCCCAAATAAAGGGATCATATATTATTCATTCATCATATCATCATGTCTCTACATAACACCTCATTGTTATGGAGACATCATAGAGCTTTGATCAACACAAAGTTCCTTCTCACAATATTCTCATAGACTCAGTTGAGATCTTATCTTAAAGACATATTTAGTTGTTATGTTTATGCAAAGCATAAACCCCTAACATATGATGTTCATATCATTTTATATAATCAGACTGATTTCATAGTTGACCACTCTAGGTATCTAATCTAAACCATCTGATAATTCTCAGATACCAGAATCCATTACCCTGGTATCAGTCACATGTGTTGAAAACACATCATATTCTCATCTTTCTTTTATCATATTTACAACTTTATTGAACAGGGATCACCTCCCTTGTTCTCTTTCTCATCATATGAGGGTCATACTTTTACTTCCTCATATACACATACTGATCTAAATTCCTATCAGATCCTTCTTTCTTGTACTTAAGGTATGATACATTTATCCATACCATATTTCTTATTTCATGATACTCATTAGATTGTATCAGAATGATTGCTTGATCAGGGCAATAAAAAAGATATCAATCTAAGAGTTTCCATACTCACTTTATCATCAATAGTTGTAAACCTGATCAGGGTTTACAAGTACTGAGATCAAGTAGTATGCACTTACATGCTATCATATTTCTTGTTTTTCATATTATCATAACATAAGATTTAACATCCCTGGATTTTATCCAGGCATCTCTTCTATACCTCTTCCTCTTTCATAGAGGTAAGATCAATATAGAACATTTAAAAGAATACTTGAACATAATTCAAATTCTAATTCTCATCATTTCTTCCCTATATGACAACTAATAGGGAAAACCAAATAAGCAGTCCTCCTTTTTATAACAAAAGGGGTTTAGTGTACTCAACATGTACACATTTATAACATACATTGTCCTCACATCATGGTCTTATTAGTCTTATTACTGATGCAAAAACTAAGCCATGGAATTTTACAGGTGAAAGGTTAAGACCTTTACACTTACTTAGGGGTTGCTGCCCTGGTACACTAGGCATTTATTGCACTATTTGTACCAAAAACCTTGGCTTTTTAGAACCATTAGGCAAATGTCTCTAAAATTATATAGATCATCACCTAATTCTCAGCTTATTGCCCCTTCTTGGGAACTGCCATCACATATTTATTATCTGTCTAAGCTCATGGCAGAGTCTACTTTCTTACCATAAGTTAATATTTTCCATATTTCCCTTGTTCCAACATGACTAAGTCATTTAGGAACTCATTTTAAGATCAAGCTTTCTGTATTAAGGACTGATTACCTAGGTTATAAGCCTAGCATCCAGTCCACTCATATGCATTACTGTTGCCCTAATCTACCCAACAAGAGCATGATCATAGGATTCTCTATCCTGATCAGGTCTTAATGGGGATTCTCAGGCACTCATTCTATTCTTGCATGATCTCTTGCACCTCTTCTTGGTGCAACAACATTGCCCTTAGCAATGTGTTCCTTGTGCTCTCCAGTCATTTTAAACTTTACCCTTTCTCTGCACAAGCAGAAATCATTATAGGGTATACTGGAGGACACTAACACAGACTCAACAACTTAGTCCTATGTCTCTGTAGACTCAGCGAACCTAGAGCTCTGATACCACTAATTGAAATGACCGTCTCGCAAAAATAGGATTAACTAATGCGGAAGCGAATTATTTGCAGCGGATTACTGAAAATCACTGAAAATGTAAAACTTTTTGCAAAGAGATCCATTCACAGGTAAACTCTTTAACCATGAACCAAAGTATTCCAAATTCATCCTGGTTCACAAGTACACAACCTGTACCATTCCTTTTCAAGGATTACAACATTGACTGCCCTGTTAACAAATATACACAGGCAGTATAAAAACTTCGAGGCACTAAGCCAAAACTCAGATTGATACATTTAAAACTCCGAGGACCTGAGAGTACAGAGACGACACATAAGACTACTATCTATATGACTAGACAGACAATATTTCCACCTGAGATTTAATTGTTGTCCCTGCTGTTGCTGCTGCTCTTTCCCTGTTCTAGGGTTTCTACTCTGCCTTCCATGCATACCTAAAAATGTTTCCCACGGGGGTGAGACAATTGAAAATTGCCCCAGTGAGAGATATAACTCTCTGCCAAAAACATTGTTATTGCAATTTATCAAATTAAAACTGAGTAGGGGTTACTTTTACATTATCAGGCAGAATTATTCATCATAGAACAGAATAAGATAATCTCCATTCTCAAGGAGGTCATTGCATCTACCCATGGTAGATAAGTAATTCATCTGTCTACTTTGCAGAGAATATAACGAAACATAATTAACATTTTGTTGACTCAAGGTCAATTAGGTCAATGTTGACTCACGTCGAAATTGACTAAACCCATGTTTTGATGATGACTAACCATTCCACATATTGGTGTCTAATGTCTCTACTTGTGTAATTTCAGATTAGGTATAGACACACTCCAATTGCCCTAACTTGCGCATCTCAAATTGGAGAAAAGACAAGTCAAAGTCATACAAGTGCACATTTTTGTAATATGATGTATATCCATTAAAATCATGTTGTAAATCACTTGTAATGATTGTATGACTTGTAATTAAGCTTAGAAAAATATCAGGAGCACTTAGATCAAATATTAGAGCACTTTTAATGCAACTTTGAAAATCAATCACAGGCACTTGTTCGGTCGAGTTTCCCACCCTCAAACTCGACCGATCAACCTTGGTCGGTTTTCTAAAGATTGCATCGGTCGAGTTGTGCACTCACAGAACTCGACCGATTGGGTAGTAGGCCAGTTCCAGTTGGAATGGTCAGTCGAGTTTCCTCAGAACAAACTCGACCGATCATTTCAATATCGGGCTGCCTGCTACTTGATCGGTCGAGTTACACGTATAGAAACTCGACCGAATGCACTGTACGGAAAAGTGCAGAAAAGTATTTCTAGCCGTTGTGGATTTGCAACAAGTGAAAATAGATCCGTTGCAAGCCACAAAACGGCTAGTTTTCGTTCATAAGTGTTCCCAAAGGCTAAGAGGCATCCCCAGCTATAAATAGGACCCCTTGGGCTTCATTCCAAGGTTGAGCATTCATTGCAAACTCTATTTGAGGCTCCTATTCTATAGTTGAGTGCTTCCTACAGCCTCCATTCTCTCTCTAAGCTTAATCACTTGCTACATCCATTAGAGTGAGTAGGAAATCTATAAGAGAGCTAGTCCTACATGTATATCTTGTGAGGCTCTCACTTCCACCACCTCTACTTCTCTCATTTGCAATCATGAAGATGAAGGTTCTCTCTCTTGTCCAAGAGAGGTGAAGAAGAACAAGGGAAGGAGTCCCTTGGTGAAGATCAAGGCTGAAGACTTGGAGCTAGAGTGGGTAAGCCCTTGGAGAAGGCAGAAGACTCAAGCTCAAGTAGGTAAGTCCTTGGTGGAAGCTTCTTCGAGTGAAGGTGAAGTCAAAGGCGGAAGATCCAAGAAGAGTGGGTAATTCCTACAAGGCTGAAGACTTGTGCAAGAGTGGGTAAGTCCTTGGAGAAGGCCGAAGACTCTTGCAAAGTGGGTAAGTCCTTGGTAAGGTTGAAGACTCTTTGTATTGGATAGGTAAGTCCTTTGTTGGTCATGTATTGTATGTCTTATTAATGAATATAAGAGTGCAATAGTTTGGAAGTCCTAGAGGTTGACCTCTCTAGGCAAGTGGACTGACACACTTCTAGTTTGAAGTGTGGAACCACTCTAAATAGCTTGTCTAATTGGTGCATGTTCAATCTCTCTTATCCTTGCTATGCATGATTTAGTTGCACTCAAATTACCTATTTCACAACCTTATCTTGTCATATATCTTGAAGGTTTAATGAGTTTTGTTTAAGTGCTTTCAGCTCTATTCACCCCCCCTCTAGAGCATCTAATCACCCATCTAGGATCCAACACATTTATCTACTAAGGAATGCACAAAGAAGTACAACATCAGCCAATGAATCTCCGTATTCAATCCTTAAGCAAACATGCTATACGGTTGATTATATTTTACACTCACACTTATGCTCTGAGGAGATGATATATACCGCTCATACTCCAACCGACCATTACGAAATCACCTCGGTACCATACATAGGTCATCAAAAGATCCGGATTCTTATGACCTCATCTGTCTCGGTCAGTACGAGACCACATGCAGGACATCTCATGTCTCTGCTAACTAGCTAGCCAGGGTATTCTGGCACCTTCGCTACAGCGTTACAGCGTCAACTGCACTCTCATCGCCAATCGAGAGATTTCTTGTTTATCTCCTCGATCCGACATTAAGTATCATTGGGAGATTCATGATACATCCATCCCGACATATTCATGAAGGATTGAGAGGTTTCTTGTTTACCTTCCAACAATCTCTTCAAGAGGACGTAAGGATATTTTCGCCCATTTACCCCCACATATTCAAAATATGTGCTCCGGGTTTTTCCGCGGGCACCCGTTTCACCATCACCTATTCCTGACGATGATGGATCTATGGTCAGAGCACTACATGAATAGATTTCACTTAATTTATTAAGTACATTCTCATATTCTTTTAGCATCAGCCAAGTTCTCAAACATAACTTATTACAACAATGCTATAAAGAGACATGTACTACTTTTATCAGATATTTATCAGTCTTTCAAAGACCCTGGGAACTCAGTCCCTCATTTCAATACTAGGAATTATCATCCCTTCAGTTTCTCATCACCATAATCATATGGTTCTGGGTATTTAAACCCTTAACTCATCATTGAGCATTATTATACATTTTTAGGTAACTATCACCTTCAGGTCATCTGACCAAGGCATTCATGATACTTGTTACACAAGCATCACACCTGGCTCACAAGGCCATGAAATATATTATCACCTCTCACTAGGTAACAACTTACTCATGTGACTCATAAAAGTCCATGCATATTGCTTCTTTTACTAAGCAACAACAACATTAAGGCACATAATGCCAATCAACATTTATTATATAAATGTCACAGCTCACACTAACTATATACATCATATCATAATATCTGTATGGTTATTAGGCATGATAACAGTCATACAAGATATTCATCACATCATGTGATGTGATAGTAACACCATTATTCCTCTACCAGGAATTAGGGTTTACTATCAAATAGGGCTTTTCATTCCCTTTACCCAAATTAGGGTTAGGGTTCCCCATTTCTCATTAATAAAGAGTTCATGATCTCATTATCTGTCCAACCCTTAATACATTATTCCATACCTCTGGGGTATTCAAGGATATCATATTTGATTATTCTAGAACATTACTTTCATCATATAGAATTAATGATCATCAATTCAAGGTATGAGTTCATTTCTCATCCTTATCATGGTATGATTATATCATACACATTATTTGGGCTTAACCCCATTCTCAAGGTACATTAATTAACACTCATCAAGGTGTAACAACTCATTACATTTCATTGTAATAGTTTCATAACACACTTCATATGTTTCTTACTCAATTATATTGTATTTGAAGTACATCAAAGCATATAAACCCTGAAATGCTGAATGTGATAACTATCATATCTTGATGTATAACTTTCTCATCATTTCAAACTCTGTTGAGTTATCCATCTTATCTTGTATTAAGGTATTTCCCTCTTAATACATTCCATCACTAATCTCTTACCTTTAGCATATAATGCAAAGGCCACACATTAGAATTGTACATCTATCTCACATGATATGGACTTATCTTAGTTTAAGGCATGACTTTATTATAAAGTTGCTTATAAACAATCACAATGATACACCCTCAACTAGGGTTTCTCATCACATATCTTATGTATCCTTCATCCAATTATATTGGACTTATAATCATATCAAGGTATACGATCATATGAGGTCACTTTCAAATCACCTCTAAATCAAGCATAGAGCACCACGGTCGTGCAACCAAGAACGGCCGTGCGAGGGGAAGCTACCACGGCCGTGCTACTTTGCATGGTCGTGCAAAGGGAGTTCACCTCATGAATCATATTCAAGTATGAATTCTATTCTCTCATTAGGGATTAGGGTTTCACATACCATCTCCCTGTTGGCTAAATGGACATCTATAAATCCTTTTGTTTTGATTATGACAAACATTTCATTCTTATTGATCTAACGAGCTACTTGAGTGTGCAGGATTAAGGTGGATGACAAAGCAACTAGGGAAATCCATATGCTTACATTTATGTTTTTCATGCAATGTAATCGCTTTGTAAAAACTTGTACAAATATATAATGTACAAGTACTTAGATTGCATGTAAATCAAGCGTTAGATCTTCCCTAGCTAAACACCACATTTAGATAAGTCATCCCCTTCATACAGGATCACATTTACACACTCATACATATAATTAGTGCCTAAATTGAAACATTGAAACAGGATCAATCTCGGTCGACAAACTCCTCGACCGAGACACTCTCGGTCGACAATCTTCTCGACCGAGAAAAGGTCCAAAGTAGCCGTTAGACACAACAGACAAGTTAGTTGGCAGTTGGAGAAAGACGTTGCAAATCACTTGTTCCAGAGTGCCTGTCGGTCGACAAAAGTTCGACCGAGTAGGTGTCTCGGTCGACCATTTGTCGACCGAGACGGTCTCTGACAGCAACTGCAGAATTAATTAATTAGCCGTTGTTAAAGCAACAACTTTGTACCTAACGGCTAGTTAAGCACTTAGAAACCCCTAGAAGTTGTCTAGAACGTCCTTAAGCATCCTTAGGCCATTCCTATAAATAGGACAAGCCATAGGACACTCAAACTTACTTGTTACACTTGAGAAATACTTGAGCATACTTGAGCAATCTGTTGTGAGCAAAATTGAGCTTTGTGAACATTGGCTACTTCCTTCTTTAGCTCATAATTCGTGTCCTATAGGCTAGTATCTCCTATCCACTGCAATCACAAGTCCACACACTTGGTTAGGAGATCTATACGCTTGATCTAGGCAAATCAAGCCTTGGGCTATACAGGATAAGTTGTAATTTCTTTTTTCTTTCTTGTTCCCTATTATTGTTTGTACTCTCCTTGCTACTCCTAGGTTGGAGGCTGCAGATTGGAGAGGATGAAGATCTTCTTGGTGAAGAAGGAGACTTTGAGCTACTTCGGAAGGCTAGTGCAACGGGAGATTACTTCTAGAGAGGAAGGCTACTTCAAGGGGGAGCTTGGAGTTACTTCATAGAAGGCTATCTCAAAGTTGGTGCACCTACTTCAAGTGAAGGCTGTTCAAAGGGTGTAAAGGAAAGTATTGTATTTTGTATAAATCCTCGAGAGGTAATAAAATAAATACTTTCAAATCCCAGTTGGGTAAGCAACCGGGTAGTGGACTGACAACTATAGTATTTGCTATAGTTGGAACCACTCTAAACACCTGTCTCTCTCTTCAAATTTCAATTGTGGTTGTTTGAATTCAATAAATTGTTAAAACTATTCAAAAACTCTATTCACCCCCCCTCTAGTAGTTTTTCACTCCCTTCTTTAGAATAGGGATTGCATATAGCATCACCCTTCATTAGGGTTTCATATCACATTGCCCATAATTAGGTTTATGTTCATGATTCGGGTTTCATGATCTCTCTACTTAAGGATCATACCCTTAAACACCACATGAATCATATTCTTATAGGAATTCATGCTATCATCATCTCAACTTGATTAGGTCATATCAACCCTTCAATCGAGTTCATACAACTATGATTAACATAGTATATCAAGTCATTGATCCTATAAGCAATTAGGGTTCATCCCTTAATTGGCACTAACCACTTAGGTACTAATAGGGTTTCAACCTTTGTACCTTCATTGACTATCATTACTAATCAGCATTGGATCAATGGATCATTCACCGTCTTGATTCTCAAGAGATTCAATCACATTGGACCTCCATTACATAAGTATCCAATTGAATTAGGGTTTCCAATGTTGATTCCTTCAATCATTGAATTCATGGAATCAATCATCAATTGGACCTATCCTCATACTTCAATTGAGTTTAATAGGTCAACCTTCAAATGATTTGACCCTCAATTAACCCTCAATTGATCATCAATTAGGGTTTGATTCAATTGAATTAGGGTTTGGAATCGATGATTCAACAACATTAATCAAATGTAAGACTAGTTGCTTTGAAACCATTGAACCATCATCCAAATTGGGTATGACCTGACCCCAAACGGTCTTGAGGTCGTTTGGATGACCTCCAAACGGTCTTGAGACCGTTTGCCCATCATATCACTCAAATCTAAGCATTCCAATTGGGGTTTGGTTCATTGGATTGATCACCAAATCAACATTGCATTGTATATCAGCTTAGTACCTTTAGACCTTCAAACACCTAACCATACTCAACCCTAGACCTCCAAACGGTCTTGGGTGACCACCAAACGGTCTTGAGACCGTTTGGATGAGCTCCAAACGTTCTTGAGACCGTTTGGCTCATCCAACCTTTGGACTTTAGTGAAAAATCATCATGGATTGGTCTATCGAGTTGATCAACAAATCAGCATTGAGTTGCAGTATGATTTGGTACCTTTGGACCTTCAATTGATCAACTATACTTGACCCCAGACCTCCAAACGGTCTTGGTGTTATCCCCAAACGGTCTTGAACCCGTTTGGATGATCCCCAAACGGTCTTGAACCCGTTTGGGCTAATCAATCCAAAATCTCAACTTAACTCATTGGAATTTCAGCACTGTTTTCAATTAGGGTTTGCCTAATTGAATGGCCTTCAACTCACGATTCCTTGGGAGTTAACCCATAAAATTTGTATAGTCATTAACCAACATAATTATGAACAGGAATCCCAAACGGTAAATGCTTGGTCAACTCACTCAAACGGTCTTGAACCCGTTTTCCCAAGCAGGTCAAGTTAATCAGGTTGAAAATCAGCACTTAATCCAATTAAGTTTTCCTAATTGATTAGCCTTAAACCTATGATTACTTTGGAGTTAACCCCTCAAATGTGGAGGGTCATTAACCAACATCATTATGAACAGGAATCCCAAACGGTCAACGCTTGTTCAACCATCTCAAACGGTCTTGAACCCGTTTTCCCAAGCAGGTCAAGTTATTCAGGTTGAAAATCTGCACTTAATTCAATTCAATTTGTCTAATTGATTGACCTTCAACCTATGATTCCTTTGGAGTTAACCCCTCAAATTTGGAGGGTCATTATCCTACATAATTAGGAACGAGATTCCCAAACGGTCAACGCTTGGTCAACTCCTTCAAACGGGTTTGAACCCGTTTGCCACCAAACGGTTTTGGTAAAACCGTTTGGTCCCAACTTTTGAGATCGTTTGCTCCTAAGATATTTGGTGAGGTGCTTGCTTATGATGATGTCATCATCATCTTCCTTCGTGCACCCAAGAACAGCAACCGTTCTTGATGGAATTTGCAGCAAAGAAAAAAAAGTGTATAAAATTGAAGAAATCAATCAACAAAGCATAGAAGATTGATGCAATAGCAATGTTTGAGGGTTTAAGTTATAAAACCCGCCTCCAATTGAGCTCCAAAGCTCCAAGATCACGCCATAAATGGTGGATGAAGCTCTAGAAACTCCCCCTAGGCTCGTCCTCAAGCTTTTGATTGCAAAAGTTGGCTAGGGCTGAAGAGGAGATCGAAATAAGAAGGAATCCATAATTTATTTTCGATTTCCACCATGAAATCATGAAGAACGAGGGTCAAGAAGCTTACCAACAGGTTGGGGCTCGTCCTCCTGTTTCTCCTAAGTCCCCTTGAGCTTATCCCAAGCAAAGGAAGAAGAAAGGGCCGAAAAAGCCTTTCAATTCATTTGGAAAAGGCACTTTTATAAGGAAATTGATGAGAGAGAAAATGCCTTATAAAAATCCAATTAATCCAAAAATTATGGCCGCCTCTTCCCCCTAAATTCCATGGATACGAGGCACCTTCCTTTGCCTTTTATTCCCCTTCATTATCCTCAATTTAAAGAAAATCAAATTAAGCACCTTAATGCTTATTATATTAATATCCCATATGTGAGTGGAAATTACTTTTCTTTATAATAAGGTGAGTGGAATTTCACCTACTTATGATGTTTTCGTTCCTTATCTTAGCAAAGTAACGTCCATCCTTATTCAAAATCAACCCAAAACATTTTGGTTGAAAGCCCTTCAATTATTTTTATTCATTTTTGCCCTAAATCGAATTAGGGTTTCAATTAGGCATTATTCTTGATTATTTTAATATCAAGATTATCTCTCCTCCAACTTAATTCAAATGAAGCACCCCTCATTTTATTTGCTCTACATGATGCCAAGAAACATTAGGGACCTTGTTGAAGTGGTAATTTTCATATTGAACCCTAGATTTTGGGTAAATTGCACTTTACTCCAAAACTAGGTTTTAATGCACAACATTGTCCAACAAGCTCTATCTTGGTGTCCAGGCTTGTAGAAACCATACTACTACATCATATTCATCCTTATGATATCTCAACATCAGAGGAACATCTTATCATGTGAAATTTGCAAGTTAACCCCTCAACTTGGGTAATTTGCACTTTAGTCCAAAATAAGAAATCATTGCTTCAACATTGTTCAAACAGGACCAAAATTGAAACATAAGTTCCTCATAAGCCCTAATTACTTTTCACAAGATGAGATTAAACATATAATCACCTTTCTTAATCAAAACACCTAGGGTTAAAGCATAACCCAGGTCAGGGGTGTTACAAATTATAAACCCCTAACAAGGATTTCGTCCCCGAAATCCCAGATAAAGGGATCATATATTATTCATTGATCATATCATCATGTCTCTACATAACACCTCATTGTTATGGAGACATCATAGATCTTTGATCAACACAAAGTTCCTTCTCACAATATTCTCATAGAGTCAATTGAGATCTTATCTTAAAGACATATTTAATTGTTATGTTTATGCAAAGCATAAATCCCTAACATATGATGTTCATATAATTTTATATAATCAGACTGATTTCATAGTTGACCACTCCAGGTAGCTAATCTAAACCATCTGATAATTCTCAGATACCAGAATCCATTACCCTGGTATCAGTCACATGTGTTGAAAACACATCACATTCTCATCTTTCTTTTATCATATTTACAACTTTATTGAACAGGGATCACCTCCCTTGTTCTCTTTCTCATATGAGGGTCATACTTTTACCTCCTCATATACACATACTGATCTGAATTCCTATCAGATCCTTCTTTCTTGTACTTAAGGTATGATACATTTATCCATACAGTATTTCTTATTTCATGATACTCATTAGATTGTATCAGAATGATTGCTTGATCAGGGCAATAAAAAAGATATCAATCTAAGAGTTTCCATACTCACTTTATCATCAATAGTTGTAAACCTGATCAGGGTTTACAAGTACTGAGATCAAGTAGTATGCACTTACATGCTATCATATTTCTTGTTTTTCATATTATCATAACATAAGATTTAACATCCCTGGATTTTATCCAGGCATCTCTTCTATACCTCTTCCTCTTTCATAGAGGTAAGATCAATATAGAACATTTAAAAGAATACTTGAACAGAATTCAAATTCTAATTCTCATCATTTCTTCCCTATATGACAACTAATAGGGAAAACCAAATCAGCAGTCCTCCTTTTTATAACAAAAGGGGTTTAGTGTACTCAACATGTACACATTTATAACATACATTGTCCTCACATCATGGTCTTAATAGTCTTATTACTGATGCAAAAACTAAGCCATGGAATTTTACAGGTGAAAGGTTAAGACCTTTACACTTACTTAGGGGCTGCTGCCCTGGTACACTAGGCATTTATTGCACTATTTGTACCAAAAACCTTGGCTTGTTAGAACCATTAGGCAAATGTCTCTAAAATTATACAGATCATCACCTACTTCTCAGCTTATTGCCCCTTCTTGGGCACTGCCATCACATATTTATTATCTGTCTAAGCTCATGGCAGAGTCTACTTTCTTGCCATAAGTTAATCTTTTCCATATTTTCCCTTGTTCCAACATGACTAAGTCATTTAGGAACTCATTTTAAGATCAAGCTTTCTGTATTAAGGACTGATTACCTAGGTTATAAGCCTAACATCCAGTCCACTCATATGCATTACTGTTGCCCTAATCTACCCAACAAGAGCATGATCATAGGATTCTCTATCCTGATCAGGTCTTAATGGGGATTCTCAGGCACTCATTCTATTCTTGCATCATCTCTTGCACCTCTTCTTGGTGCAACAACATTGCCCTTAGCAATGTGTTCCTTGCGCTCTCCAGTCATTTTAATTTTTACCCTTTCTCTGCACAAGCAGAAATCATTATAGGGTATACTGGAGGACACTAACACATACTCAACAACTTAGTCCTATGTCTCTGTAGACTCAGCGAACCTAGAGCTCTGATACCACTAATTGAAATGACTGTCTCGCAAAAACAGGATTAACTAATGCAGAAGCAAATTATTTTCAGCGGATTACTGAAAATCACTAAAAATTTAAAACTTTTTGCAAAGAGATCCATTCACAGGAAAACTCTTTAACCATGAACCAAAGTATTCCAAATTCATCCTGGTTCACAAGTACACAACCTGTACCATTCCTTTTCAAGGATTACAACATTGTAGCCCTGTTAACAAATATACACAAGCAGTATAAAAACTTCGAGGCACTAAGCCAAAACTCAGATTGATACATTTAAAACTCCGAGGACCTAAGAGTACAGAGACGACACATAAGACTACTATCTATATGACTAGACAGACAATATTTCCACCTGAGATTTAATTGTTGTCCCTGCTGTTGCTGCTGCTCTTTCCCTGTTCTAGGGTTTCTACTCTGCCTTCCATGCATACCTAAAAATGTTTCCCACGGGGGTGAGACAATTGAAAATTTCCCCAGCGAGAGATATAACTCTCTGCCAAAAACATTGTTATTACAGTTTATCAAATTAAAACTGAGTAGGGGTTACTTTTACATTATCAGGCAGAATTATTCATCATAGAACAGAATAAGATAATCTCCATTCTCAAGGAGGTCGTTGCATCTACCCATGGTAGATAAGTAATTCATCTGTCTACTTTGCAGAGAATATAACGAAACATAATTAACATTTTGTTGACTCAAGGTCAATTAGGTCAATGTTGATTCACGTCGAAATTGACTAAACCCATGTTTTGATGATGACTAACCATTCCACATATTGGTGTCTAATGTCTCTACTTGAGTAATTTCAGATTAGGTATAGACACACTCCAATTGCCCTAACTTGCGCATCTCAAATTGGAGAAAAGACAAGTCAAAGTCATACAAGTGCACATTTTTGTAATATGATGTATATCCATTAGAATCATGTTGTAAATCACTTGTAATGATTGTATGACTTGTAATTAAGCTTAGAAAAATATCAGGAGCACTTAGATCAAATATTAGAGCACTTTTAATGCAACTTTGAAAATCAATTACAGGCACTTGTTCGGTCGAGTTTCCCACCCTGAAACTTGACCGATCAACCTTGGTCGGTTTTCTGAAGATTGCATCGGTTGAGTTGTGCACTCACAGAACTCGACCGATTGGGTAGTAGGCCAGTTCCAGTTGGAATGGTCGGTCGAGTTTCCTGAGAACAAACTCGATCGATGATTTCAATATCGGGCTGCCTGCTACTTGATCGGTCGAGTTACACGTATAGAAACTCGACCGAATGCACTGTACGGAAAAGTGCAGAAAAGTGTTTCTAGCCATTGTGGAGTTGCAACAAGTGAAAATAGATCTGTTGCAAGCCACAAAATGGCTAGTTTTCGTTCATAAGTGTTCCCAAAGGCTAAGAGGCATCCCCAGATATAAATAGGACCCCTTGGGCTTCATTCCAAGGTTGAGCATTCATTGCAAACTCTATTTGAGGCTCCTATTCTATAGTTGAGTGCTTCCTACAGCCTCCTCTCTCTCTCTAAGCTTAATCACTTGCTACATCCATTAGAGTGAGTAGGAAATCTGTAAGAGAGCTAGTCCTACATGTATATCTTGTGAGGCTCTCACTTCCACCACCTCCACTTCTCTCATTTGCAATCATGAAGATGAAGGTTCTCTCTCTTGCCCAAGAGAGGTGAAGAAGAACAAGGGAAGGAGTCCCTTGGTGAAGATCAAGGCTGAAGACTTGGAGCTAGAGTGGGTAAGCCCTTGGAGAAGGCAGAAGACTCAAGCTCAAGTAGGTAAGTCCTTGGTGGAAGCTTCTTCGAGTGAAGGTGAAGTCAAAGGCGGAATATCCAAGAAGAGTGGGTAATTCCTACAAGGCTGAAGACTTGTGCAAGAGTGGGTAAGTCCTTGGAGAAGTCCGAAGACTCTTGCAAAGTGGGTAAGTCCTTGGTAAGGTTGAAGACTCTTTGTATTGGATAGGTAAGTCCTTTGTTGGTCATGTATTGTATGTCTTATTAATGAATATAAGAGTGTAATAGTTTGGAAGTCCTAGAGGTTGACCTCTCTAGGCAAGTGGACTGACACACTTCTAGTTTGAAGTGTGGAACCACTCTAAATAGCTTGTCTAATTGGAGCATGTTCAATCTCTCTTATCCTTGCTATGCATGATTTAGTTGCACTCAAATTACCTATTTAGCAACCTTATCTTGTCATATATCTTGAAGGTTTAATGAGTTTTGTTTAAGTGCTTTCAACTCTATTTACCCCCCCTCTAGAGCATCTAATCACCCATCTAGGATCCAACACATTTATCTACTAAGGAATGCACAAAGAAGTACAACATCAGCCAATGAATCTCCGTATTCAATCCTTAAGCAAACATGCTATACGGCTGATTACATTTTACAATCACACTTATGCTCTGAGGAGATGAGATATACCGCTCATACTCCAACCGACCATTACGAAATTGCCTCGGTACCATACATAGGTCATCAAAAGAGCCGGATTCTTATGACCTGATCTGTCTCGGTCAGTACGAGACCACATGCAGGACATCTCATGTCTCTGCTAACTAGCTAGCCAGGGTATTCTGGCACCTTTGCTACAGAGTTACATCATCAACTGCACTCTCATCGCCAATCGAGAGATTTCTTGTTTATCTCCTTGATCCGACATTAAGTATCATTGGGAGATTCATGATACATCCATCCCGACATATTCATGAAGGATTGAGAGGTTTCTTGTTTACCTTCCAACAATCTCTTCAAGAGGACGTAAGGATATTTTCGCCCATTTACCCCCACATATTCAAAATATGTGCTCCGGGTTTTGCCGCGGGCACCCGTTTCACCATCACCTATTCCTGACGATGATGGATCTATGGTCAGAGAACTACATGAATAGATTTCACTTGATTTATTAAGTACATTCTCATATTCTTTTAGCATCAGCCAAGTTCTCAAACATAACTTATTACAACAATGCTATAAAGAGACATGTACTACTTTTATCAGATATTTATCAGTCTTTCAAAGACCCTGGGAACTCAGTCCCTCATTTCAATACTGGGAATTATCATCCCTTCACTTTGTCATCACCATAATCATATGGTTCTGGGTATTCAAACCCTTAACTCATCATTGAGCATTATTATACCTTTTTTAGGTAACTATCACCTTCAGGTCATCTGACCAAGGAATTCATGATACTTGTTACACAAGCATCACATCTGGCTCACAAGGCCATGAAATATCTTATCACCTCTCACTAGGTAACAACTTACTCATGTGACTCATAAAAGTCCATGCATATTGCTTCTTTTACTAAGCAACAACAACATTAAGGCATATAATGCCAATCAACATTTATTATATAAATGTCACAGCTCACACTAGCTATATACATCATCTCATAATATCTGTATGGTTATTAGGCATGATAACAGTCATACAAGATATTCATCACATCATGTGATGTGATAGTAACACCATTATTCCTCTACCAAGAATTAGGGTTTACTATCAAATAGGGCTTTTCATTCCCTTTACCCAAATTAGGGTTAGGGTTCCCCATTTCTCATTAATAAAGAGTTCATGATCTCATTATCTGTCCAACCCTTAATACATTATTCCATACCTCTGGGGTATTCAAGGATATCATATTTGATTATTCTAGAACATTACTTTCATCATATAGCATTAATGATCATCAATTCAAGGTATGAGTTCATTTCTCATCCTTATCTAGTATGATTATATCATACATATTATTTGGGCTTAACCCCACTCTCAAGGTACATTAATTAACACTCATCAAGGTGTAACAACTCATTACATTTCATTGTAATAGTTTCATAACACACTTCATATGTTTCTTACCCAATTATATTGTATTTGAAGTACATCAAGGCATATAAACCCTGAAATGTTGAATGTGATAACTATCATATCTTGATGTATCACTTTCTCATCATTTCAAACTATGTTGAGTTATCCATCTTATCTTGTATTAAGGTATTTCCCTCTTAATACATTCCATCACTAATCTCTTACCTTTAGCATATAATGCAAAGGCCACACATTAGAATTGTACAGCTATCTCACATGATATGGACTTATCTTAGTTTAAGGCATGACTTTATTATAAAGTTGCTTATAAACAATCACAATGATACACCATCAACTAGGGTTTCTCATCACATATCTTATGTATCCTTCATCCAATTATATTGGACTTATAATCATATCAAGGTATACGATCATATGAGGTCACTTTCAAATCACCTCTAAATCAAGCATAGAGCACCACGGCTGTGCAACCAAGAATGGCCGTGCGAGGGGAAGCTACCACGGCCGTGCTACCTTGCATGGTCGTGCAAAGGGAGTTCACCTCATGAATCATATTCAAGTATGAATTCTATTCTCTCATTAGGGATTAGGGTTTCACATACCATCTCCCTTCTTTAGAATAGGGATTGCATATAGCATCACCCTTCATTAGGGTTTCATATCACATTGCCCATAATTAGGTTTATGTTCATGATTAAGGTTTCATGATCTCTCTACTTAAGGATCATACCCTTAAACACCACATGAATCATATTCTTATAGGAATTAATGATATCATCATCTCAACTTGATTAGGTCATATCAACCCTTCAATCGAGTTCATACAACTATGATTAACATAGTATATCAAGTCATTGATCCTATAAGCAATTAGGGTTCATCCCTTAATTGGCACTAACCACTTAGGTACTAATATGGTTTCAACCTTTGTACCTTCATTGACTATCATTACTAATCAGCATTGGATCAATGGATCATTCACCATCTTGATTCTCAAGAGATTCAATCACATTGGACCTCCATTACATAAGTATCCAATTGAATTAGGGTTTCCAATGTTGATTCCTTCAATCATTGAATTCATGGAATCAATCATCAATTGGACCTATCCTCATACTTCAATTGAGTTTAATAGGTCAACCTTCAAATGATTTGACCCTCAATTGACCCTCAATTGATCATCAATTAGGGTTTGATTCAATTGAATTAGGGTTTGGAATCGATGATTCAACAACACTAATCAATGTAAGACTAGTTGCTTTGAAACCATTGAACCATCATCCAAATTGGGTATGACCTGACCCCAAACGGTCTTGAGGTCGTTTGGATGACCTCCAAACGGTCTTGAGACCGTTTTCCCATCATATCACTCAAATCTAAGCATTCCAATTGGGGTTTGGTTCATTGGATTGATCACCAAATCAACATTGCATTGTATATCAGCTTAGTACCTTTAGACCTTCAAACACCTAACCATACTCAACCCTAGACCTCCAAACGGTTTTGGGTGACCACCAAACGGTCTTGAGACCGTTTGGATGAGCTCCAAACGGTCTTGAGACCGTTTGTCTCATCCAACCTTTGGACTTTAGTGAAAAATCATCAATGATTGGTCTATCGAGTTGATCAACAAATCAACATTGAGTTGCAGTATGATTTGGTACCTTTGGACCTTCAATTGATCAACTATACTTGACCCCAGACCTCAAAACGGTCTTGGTGTGATCCCCAAACGGTCTTGAACCCATTTGGATGATCCCCAAATGGTCTTGAACCCGTTTGGGCTAATCAATCCAAAATCTCAACTTAACTCATTGGAATTTCAGCACTGTTTTCAATTAGGGTTTGCCTAATGGAATAGCCTTCAACTCACGATTCCTTGGGAGTTAACCCCTAAAATTTGGAGAGTCATTAAAAACATAATTATGAACAGGAATCACAAATGGTAAACTCTTGGTCAAATCACTCAAATGGTCTTGAACCCGTTTGCCCAAGCAGGTCAAGTTAATCAGGTTGAAAATCAGCACTTAATCCAATTAGGTTTTCCTAATTGATTAGCCTTCAACCTATGATTCCTTTGGAGTTAACCCCTCAAATTTTGAGGGTCATTAACCAACATCATTATGAACAGGAATCCCAAACGGTCAATGCTTGGTCAACCATCTCAAACGGTCTTGAACCCGTTTTCCCAAGCAGGTCAAGTTATTCAGGTTGAAAATCAGCACTTAATTCAATTCGATTTGTCTAATTGATTGGCCTTCAACCTATGATTCCTTTGGAGTTAACCCCTAAAATTTGGAGGGTCATTATCCTACATAATTAGGAACGATATTTCCAAATGGTAAACGCTTGGTCAACTCCTTCAAACGGGTTTGAACCCGTTTTCCACCAAACGGTTTGCAACCCGTTTGGTCACCAAACGGTTTTGGTAAAACCGTTTGGTCCCATGTTTTGAGATCTTTTGCTCCTAAGATATTTGGTGAGGTGCTTGATTATGACGATGTCATCATCATCTTCCTTCGTGCACCAAAGAACAACAACCGTTCTTGATGGAATTTGCAGCAAAGAAACAAAAATGTATAAAATTGAAGAAATCAATCAACAAAGCATAGAAGATTGATGCAATAGCAATGTTTGAGGGTTTAAGTTATAAAACCCACCTCCAATTGAGCTCCAAAGCTCCAAGATCACGCCATAAATGGTGGATGAAGCTCTAGAAACTCCCCCTAGGCTCATTCTCAAGCTTTTGATTGCAAAAGTTGGCTAGGGTTGAAGAGGAGATCGAAATAAGAAGGAATCCATAATTTATTTTCGATTTCCACCATAAAATCATGAAGAACGAGGGTCAAGAAGCTTACCAACTGGTTGGGGCTCGTCCTCCTGTTGCTCGTAAGTCCCCTTGAGCTTATCCCAAGCAAAGGAAGAAGAAAGGGCCGAAAAAGCCTTTCAATTCATTTGGAAAAGGCACTTTTATAAGGAAATTGATGAGAGAGAAAATGCCTTATAAAAATCCAATTAATCCAAAAATTATGGCCGCCTCTTCCCCCTAAATTCCATGGATACGAGGCACCTTCATTTTCCTTTTATTCCCCTTCATTATCCTCAATTTAAAGAAAAGCAAATTAAGCACCTTAATGCTTATTATATTAATATCCCATATGTGAGTGGAAATTACTTTTCTTTATAATAAGGTGAGTGGAATTTCACCTACTTAAGATATTTTCGTTCCTTATCTTAGCAAAGGAACGTCCATCCTTATTCAAAATCAACCCAAAACATTTTGGTTGAAAGCCCTTCAATTATTTTTATTCATTTTTGCCCTAAATCGAATTAGGGTTTCAATTAGGCATTATTCTTGATTATTTTAATATCAAGATTCTCTCCCCTCCAACTTAATTCAAATGAAGCACCCCTCTCATTTTATTTGCTCTACATGATGCCAAGAAACATTACGGACCTTGTTGAAGTGGTAATTTGCATATTGAACCCTAGATTTTGGGTAAATTGCACTTTACTCCAAAACTAGGTTTTAATGCACAACATTGTCCAACAAGCTCTATCTTGGTGTCCAGGCTTGTAGAAACCATACTACTACATCATATTCATCCTTATGATGTCTCAACATTAGATGAACATCTTATCATGTGCAATTTGCAAGTTAACCCCTCAACTTGGGTAATTTGCACTTTAGTCCAAAATAAGAAATCATTGCTTCAACATTGTTCAAACAGGACCAAAATTGAAACATAAGTTCCTCATGAGCCCTAATTACTTTTCACAATATGAGATTAAACATATAATCATCTTTCTTAATCAACACACCTAGGGTTAAAGCATAACCCAGGTCAGGAGTGTTACAGTATGGTTGTTGTTCTTGGGTGCACGAAAGAAGATGATGATGACATCATCATAAGCAAGCACCTCACCAAATATCTTGGGAGCAAATGATCTCAAAAGTTGGGACCAAACGGTTTCACCAAAACCGTTTGGTGACCAAACAGGTTGCAAACCGTTTGGTGGCAAACGGGTTCAAACCCGTTTGAAGGAGTTGACCAAGCGTTGACCATTTGGGAATCTCGTTCCTAATTATGTAGGCTAATGACCATCCAAATTTGAGGGGTTAACTCCAAAGGAATCATAGGTTGAAGGCCAATCAATTAGACAAATCGAATTGAATTAAGTGCTGATTTTCAACCTGAATAACTTGACCTGCTTGGGCAAACGGGTTCAAGACCGTTTGAGTGAGTTGACCAAGCGTTGACCGTTTGGGATTCCTGTTCATAATGATGTTGGTTAATGACCTTCCACATTTGAGGGGTTAACTCCCAAGGAATCGTGAGTTGAAGGCTATTCAATTAGGCAAACCCTAATTGAAAACAGTGCTGAAATTCCAATGAGTTAAGTTGAGATTTTGGGTTGATTAGCCCAAACGGGTTCAAGACCGTTTGGGGATCATCCAAACGGGTTCAAGACCGTTTGGGGATCACCTCAAGACCGTTTGGAGGTCTGGGGTCAAGTATAGTTGATCAATTGAAGGTCCAAAGGTACCAAATCATACTACAACTCAATGCTGATTTGTTGATCAACTCGATAGACCAATCCACGATGATTTTTCACTAAAGTCCAAAGGTTGGATGAGCCAAACGGTCTCAAGACCATTTGGAGCTCATACAAACGGTCTGAAGACCGTTTGGTGGTCACCCAAGACCGTTTGGAGGTCTAGGGTTGAGTATGGTTAGGTGTTTGAAGGTCTAAAGGTACTAAGCTGATATACAATGCAATGTTGATTTGGTGATCAATCCAATGAACCAAACCCCAATTGGAATGCTTAGATTTGAGTGATATGATGGGAAAATGGTCTCAAGACCGTTTGGAGGTCATTTAAACGACCTCAAGACCGTTTGGGGTCAGGTCATACCCAATTTGGATGATGGTTCAATGGTTTCAAAGCAAATAGTCTTACATTGATTAGTGTTGTTGAATCATCGATTCCAAACCCTAATTCAATTGAATCAAACCCTAATTGATGATCAATTGAGGGTCAATTGAGGGTCAAATCATTTGAAGGTTGACCTATTAAAATCAATTGAAGTATGAGGATAGGTCCAATTGATGATTGATTCCATGAATTCAATGATTGAAGGAATCAACATTGGAAACCCTAATTCAATTGGATACTTATGTAATGGAGGTCCAATGTGATTGAATCTCTTGAGAATCAAGATGGTGAATGATCCATTGATCCAATTATGATTAGTAATGATAGTCAATGAAGGTACAAAGGTTGAAACCCTATTAGTACCTAAGTGGTTAGTGCCAGTTAAGGGATGAACCCTAATTGCTTATAGGATCAATGACTTGATATACTATGTTAATCATAGTTGTATGAACTCGATTGAAGGGTTGATATGACCTAATTAAGTTGAGATGATGATAGCATGAATTCATATAAGAATATGATTCATGTGGTGTTTAAGGGTATGATCCTTAAGTAGAGAGATCATGAAACCCTAATCATGAACATAAACCCTAATTATGGGCAATGTGATATGAAACCCTAATGAAGGGTGATGCTATATGCAATCCCTATTCTAAAGAAGGGAGATAGTATGTGAAACACTAATCCCTAATGAGAGAATAGAATTCATACTTGAATATGATTCATGAGGTGAACTCCCTTTGCACGACCATGCAAGGTAGAACGGCCATGGTAGCTTCCCCTCGCACGGCCGTTCTTGGTTGCACGGCCGTGGTGCTCTATGCTTGATTTAGAGGTGATTTGAAAGTGACCTCATATGATCGTATACCTTGATATGATTATAAGTCCAATATAATTGGATGAAGGATACATAAGATATGTGATGAGAAACCCTAGTTGAGGGTGTATCATTGTGATTGTTTATAAGCAACTTTATAATAAAGTAATGCCTTAAACTAAGATAAGTCCATATCATGTGAGATAGCTGTACAATTCTAATGTGTGGCCTTTGCATTATATGATAAAGGTAAGAGATTAGTGATGGAATGTATTAAGAGGGAAATACCTTAATACAAGATAAGATGGATAACTAAACAGAGTTTGAAATGATGAGAAAGTGATACATCAAGATATGACAGTTATTACATTCAGCATTTCAGGGTTTATATGCCTTGATGTACTTCAAATCCAATATAATTGGGTAAGAAACATATGAAGTGTGTTATGCAACTATTACAATGAAATGTAATGAGTTGTTACAGCTTGATGAGTGTTAATTAATGTACCTTGAGAATGGGGTTAAGCCCAAATGATGTGTATGATATAATCATACCATGATAAGGATGAGAAATGAACTCATACCTTGAATTGATGATCATTAATGCTATATGATGAAAGTAATGTTCTAGAATAATCAAATATGATATCCTTGAATGCCCCAGAGGTATGGAATAATGTATTAAGGGTTGGACAGATAATGAGATCATGAACTCTTTATTAATGAGAAATGGGGAACCCTAACCCTAATTTGGGTAAAGGGAATGAAAAGCCCTATTTGATAGTAAACCCTAATTCCTGGTAGAGGAATAATGGTGTTACTATCACATCACATGATGTGATGAATATCTTGTATGACTATTATCATGCCTAATAACCATACAGATATTATGAGATGATGTATATAGCTAGTGTGAGCTGTGACATTTATATAATAAATGTTGATTGGCATTATGTGCCTTAATGTTGTTGTTGCTTAGTAAAAGAAGCAATATGCATGGACTTTTATGAGTCACATGAGTAAGTTGTTACCTAGTGAGAGGTGACAAGATATTTCATGGCCTTGTGATCCAGGTGTGATGCTTGTGTAACAAGTATCATGAATGCCTTGGTCAGATGACCTGAAGGTGATAGTTACCTGAAAAAGGTATAATAATGCTCAATGATGAGTTAAGGGTTTGAATACCCAGAACCATATGATTATGGTGATGAGAAAGTGAAGGGATGATAATTCCCAGTATTGAAATGAGGGATTGAGTTCCCAGGGTCTTTGAAAGACTGATAAATATCTGATAAAAGTAGTACATGTCTCTTTATAGCATTGTTGTAATAAGTTATGTTTGAGAACTCGGCTGATGCTAAAAGAATAAGGGAATGTACTTAATAAATCAAGTGAAATCTATTCATGTAGTGCTCTGATCATAGATCCATCATCGTCAGGAATAGGTGATGGTGAAACGGGTGCCCGCGGCAAAACCCGGAGCACATATTTTGAATATGTGGGGGTAAATGGGCGAAAATATCCTTACGTCCTCTTGAAGAGGTTGTTGGAAGGTAAACAAGAAACCTCTCAATCCTTCATGAATATGTCGGGATGGATGTATCACGAATCTCCCAATGATACTTAATGTCGGATCGAGGAGATAAACAAGAAATCTCTCGATTGGCGATGAGAGTGCAGTTGACGCTATAACTCTGTAGCGAAGGTGCCAAAATACCCTGACTAGCTAGTTAGCAGAGACACGAGATGTCCTGCATGTGGTCTCGTACTGACCGAGACAGATGAGGTCATAAGAATCCAACTCTTTTGATGACCTATGTATGGTACCGAGGCAATTTCGTAATGGTCAGTTGGAGTATGAGCGGTATATCTCATCTCCTCAGAGCATAAGTGTGATTGTAAAATGTAATCAGCCATATAGCATGTTTGCTTAAGGATTGAATACGGAGATTCATTGGCTGATGTTGTACTTCTTTGTGCATTCCTTAGTAGATAAATGTTAATTATGTTTCTTTATATTCTCTACAAAGTAGACAGATGAATTACTTATCTACCATGGGTAGATGCAATGACCTCCTTGAGAATGGAGATTATCTTATTTTGTTCTATGATGAATAATTCTGCCTGATAATGTAAAAGTAACCCCTTCTCAGTTTTAATTTGATAAACTGCAATAACAATGTTTTTGGCAGAGAGTTATATCTCTCGCTGGGGCAATTTGCAATTGTCTCACCCCCGTGGGAAACATTTTTAGGTATGCATGGAAGGCAGAGCAGAAACCCTAGAACAGGGAAAGAGCAGCAGCAACAGCAGGGACAGCAATAAAATCTCAGGTGGAAATATTGTCTGTCTAGTCATATAGATAGTAGTCCTATGTGTCGTCTCTGTACTCTCAGGTCCTCAAAGTTTTAAATGTATCAATCTGAGTTTTGGCTTAGTGCCTCGAAGTTTTTATACTGCCTGTGTATATTTGTTAATAGGGCAGTCAATGTTGTAATCCTTGAAAAGGAATGGTACAGGTTGTGTACTTGTGAACCAGGATGAATTTGGAATACTTTGGGTTCATGGTTAAAGAGTTTTCCTGTGAATGGATCTCTTTGCAAAAAGTTTTAAATTTTCAGTGATTTTCAGTAATCCGCTGCAAATGATTCGCTTCCGCATTAGTTAATCCTGTTTTCGCGAGATGGTCATTTCAAGTTAAGTCTAAGTATAGTTAAATTCAGTTGGTCCCTATCACTCTAGGCCCTTGTATAGATGTGAGAGAGTTGTAAATGATGTTTGTAACTTTGTTTCCTTAATAAGAGAGAATGCATTTGATTATCATGTCGTATGTACATGGAAGTGTGAGAAACATAATGAATGTTCATACATGCTATTTTACTATTGAAATCAGATGAGAGATATCAATGTTTAGATTCCCTTGTAAAGTTAGTTTATGTGGTTCAATGCGAGAAAACAAAGAGTTTGAAAAATAAGAAAAAGTTAAGGGTAATCTTTGTATTACGTTAAATCTTCAATTTATGTCCTAATCTCATGATTAGTGGTAATTGTGAGATCGGGGTGTAACAACGTGGTATCAGAGCTTAGGCTGAGTTGTCAGGGACCATTAAGTTAGTAAGTTAGAGTTATAAGTGTGGCCGATAGGAGATGATGTGTCTATAGCTCTGGGAGGTCTGAGTATTTAGATACCCTGGCCCGGTATTTGAATACTTATGTGGACCAGTATCAAGCTACTCTGTCTATTCTTCTCTGGATGCCCTGTCCAGGTATGCAGAGGAAGGATGGGTTAGAGAGAAACCATAGAAATCTTAGGGTTAAGAGACCAGAAAGTAATGAAGGAGTAAGAGATTAAACATAGAATGTGATACAACTCTTGCTTTATATTGCTTGTTTGATTCGATATTAATAGAAATGTTTATATATATATAAGAACTTAGATTATTAGTTTATAGAATATATATGGTTCTTTTATATTGTTTTGTATCATTAAGTGATTCAGTTATTGTTTATATTCTTTGTATCAAGTAGACCAGATATTATGTTTGAATGAGTTTGCCCTAAGTGGATATTCTTTCCACATGTTTGATATTAATATGAGTTAGTTAATCTTGAGTAGCTCTTGGCTTTAGGACTACAGGTTTGGCTTGGTCCGGCTGGCAGGATGCGTTACTAGGATCTAATGACTCCTATTAACAATATAGTAAGAGTAGACTCTGGATAAATTAGAGCCACATTATAGTGAGAATGTACATACACTAAGATGTTGAAACATATGGGAAAGATTAGAATAGCTAAGAATCAGTTGGAACTGATATCTGAGATCCAACTTTGGGGCCTCATATGAGAAACCCTTAATTGGGAATAAAGGAACACGACATAATGTTCAGATTAAGTTTAATGATTAGTATTATATGAACTCTAAATATGAAATGTGGAAAAGATATGAGAAAAGTATGTAAGGGCCAAGATAGTAAGAATCAAACATGAGGAATGGATCATATAATCTAGTAAAATGCTTTAATGTAATTCAAAGCAAAGGGAAAATATAAGAAAAGACTTGAGTAGACAATAAATACATATAAATGAAGAGTCTTCAGAAGAGTTAAAGTAAAGAGAATTGGATGAACATGTAAATCATAAGACTAGAATAACAAACTTAGTTGAAACAAAGAGAAATGTTAGAAATGATGAGCTTGATTAAGGAATGAGGGTTATGATATAATTGAGAGCATGGAATGTATACCTTTATTAATAAGTTTAATACATTCATCCTTACTGCCTTTGGATTCTAAGTCTCGATAGAACAACAAACTAGTTTCTAAAAGAAGAACAAAAGTGTAGCTTAGCAAATGAATAAGCCATACAAAGATAGACTATATTCAGGAAGAAAAAACTTGATTGAAAGAGAAACTATGTTTCACCCATGCATGAGTCGTTTGATTTAAAATGAAAGATATGTAATGTATTAAACATGAGGTGAAACTAGTAGAGAGATTATTGATTTAGAATTTCAACTTCACATTAGTAGAAGGATAAAAAGAAATATATGTAACATGGTATACATGATCATACACATAAAAGAAGCAACATGATCATAAGAGAAAACTAGAAGTTAAAGATAACAGGTGGAAGAGTAGTATATGGTAAGAGGATTATGGAAAGTAAGGAATGGTTTGAAACATGATGGAGTAATATAGATTATAAAAGAAAGAGTTTAGGAGATTCAATCAAGTGCTAATGAGTCAAGTATCCTTGTTGATAACTAATTAAACCTACATATGACAAATGTATTAAGGGAATATTTGAAGATAAGAATTCTAAGTCTCAGAATCATCTTCTCTTTCATATCTTCCTTAATTAGAGCAATGTGGGAATGAAGTGATAAGAAAATGAATCATATATGATGCATAACCACCATGGTAGAGACATCTAGTTAATGTAATAATGACACACAATATGATGATGAAACTCTAGTGGGGTAAATTGAGAATGTAATCTATCTGAATAGGTCAAGTAAGAGAAAGAAAACTCAATTGATAAGATAAGAAAGTCCTTAGTAAAACTTGTGAGATCCAAAGTTTGAATTTCAAATTAAGGGAGAAAAGTCACATCACATTAACGTCATGCTTCTGATAAGGACCAAACCCTAGAATGTTTAGAGTTGTAGTAGTTCAAGGGATGTCACTAGTGATTTGACCTTGAATACTAGCATCTCTATAAAACAAGATCATGAGATTTGCACTATGAGAAGTAAACTAGCACTGATAGTAATCCAGGGTTTAAAGGTAGCTAATCTGAAAGGTAGATAAACAACATAGAAATGATTTGGAGAAAAGAGTAGGATATAAATTTGAAATGTAACAAGTGTGTTTTGAACAAAAGGAGAAATACAATATGAGTGAAGTGTGATATGAGATAAATTCTTGCAGTGATAGCAAGAATGATGAATAATCTATTTGTACCTTGTATGTTTCAATTTTAGGAATGTTTAATCTACATGATTAAAATGAGTAGAATAAGTAGCAAAAAGTAAGTAGTAGTGAATAAGGAGAGAGATAAGAGAAAACAATGACTTTTAGTAATATGTGAATTTGTTTTTAGAAGTATAATTTGTTGAAGGTATATTAAGGGATGTAAAAATTGGTTCTACGTATGATTTCAGTGTACATGTGCAAGAAATATGTTAATTAAAGGTGTCTGATAGTTGTAGTCATTCATACTAGTAATCCATCTTAGTATTGTACAATTGTGGTATGGTGATATGGGTTGAATGATGATGGAACAAATGGAGGGTTACCCTGAATAAGGTAGTCTTACCTATTCACTCATATGAATAGAAGGGATGATAACCATATTGTATTGATATGTAACCTTAATGAGGTATAGCTTGTTATACCTAGCTTTAATATAACTAAGTGATGGTAATTGGGTATGAATAGTCCTTCAATGACTAATACAATCATGGAGTACTTTGTTAGTGTTGTTGAAACCCTAGTATGCTATAACTCGATGGTTACACCTTGAATTATGTGTGGGTTCATACTTGAGAATAATATGGAATGTGATGGTAATGCTTCACCTTGTGCATGCATGATATGATGGGGATGTCGTGAGTAGTATTGTACAATTGTTGTTAAATCTAGTCTTCCAACTCAATACTATTTTGCTATTTGAGTAGCACAATAGTAATATTCAAAACAACATGGTGAACTCTCTTTTGTGACTCAGAGGTAATATAAAACAATAGTTCATATTGAGTCGTATGAATTGAGATGGTTGGATCAGATTATCAATGTTGAGGTAACACCTCAAAAGTAAGAAAATATTGAAATGGTTGCTTCTCTATCTACTCTATGATTGATTGTGGCATAGAAAATTTGTTTGTTATCATTGAGAATTGTTTTAACATGTTGTGATTAGAAAAGAAATAAAGGACTTAACATTGAAAACTACATTCAAGTATAAAATACAAGAATGTAATGAAATGTAAGATTTCAGAAGCTTAAAATAAACTTTGAATATACTTTGTTTGTGTATTTATGTTTTGCTGAAGAAAATTTTTAAGGGGATGAGAATTGTAATGACCACATTTGTGCTTAATTGGTGAACTAAGGTTTACCTGAATGATCACATGCTTGATTAGATTGAACATCGTTTAGACTTGATTAATGATAGTAGATCAATTATGATGTTTCAAACCTAAGAAGAAACTCTAACTAAGATTTTAGTTTGAAGAATTAGGGTTTGAGAAAAGTAAACCCTAATCGGAAAAAATTAGGGTTTTGATAGTACATGAATATGGAATTTAATCATGATAGCAGTGTGGTAAATGATTTTTCATATTTTTTTTAAATTTTTATTTAATTGAATTTTGGTTATGATATGGATAACTCAATCATGCATATTGGAGAAAAATTTCAGAATATTTGAGTGTTCTTTGAATTTGATTCTCGGTCGAACTATACTTCGACCAAAATGCTGACCAAGTGCTTTTCAGTAGTGTAGTGTTTTATTTTTAGTTATTTATTGGTAGTTCCAAATGATTTGAAATTTTATCTAGAGATCTGAAACTCAATCATAAACAACATGTAAAATTTTCATAATTTTTGGATGTGTTTAGAACTTATCAGTAAATGAATTACAGTAATATTTTTATGATAGAAAATTCAGCTGAAATAAGAGAAAGTATAGTGAGGGGTCAATGTGCAATTGAACCAAGCAGCTCAATTGCTCTATATGGTCAACCTAACACACAAGGATCTATCATAATTCGTGACTCAAACTAGAGAAACAAAATCCTAGAGAGAGAGGGAGAGTTAGGGTTTGAGAGGAGAAATTGATGGAGATGCTGACCTAGGGTTTTGCGGTCTGAGGAATGATGAAATCATGTAAGTTTAGCTTCTTTGGATATAGTTTCATGGTGAATATTCTCTCACATGTCAAGATTCTATCCCTCCCCTGTTTGGATTCAAAATCATATCAAATCAAGTCATGTTCTCACTCTTTCTTCATAATCCCTCATTTTTAGGATTTTCGAGTTGAAAGGAAGAAGAATCAGGTGAATTGCTAAGGATTTGATATGAGATCGAGATTTTTAGGGATGAACTGCATTTTTAAGGTGTTTCACACCTTAGGGCGAGTGGGAACTTCCTTTAAATAGTATATTGCATAAAAATTGGTTAAATCGTCCATAATCTTTAATTGCTTAGTGTAACATCCCTGACCTGGGTTATGTACTAACCCTAGGTGTTTTGCTTAATTGAGTAATTATATGCTTGTGTTTATCCTTTGAAATGTAATTAAATCTTTTGAGGAACTTATATTTCATTTCAGTCCTTTTGAATAATGTCGGAACATTGTTTTGTTAATTTTGGACTAATATGCAAATTACCCAAATAGAAGGGTTAACTTGCAAATTGCACATGATAAGATGTTCCTCAGATGTTGATACATCATAAGAATAAATATGATGTGGTGGTATGGATTCCACAAGCTTGAGCACCAAGATATAGCTTGTAGAGCAATCCTTGTGCTTTAAAACCTAGTTTTGGTGTAATGTGCAAATTACCCAAAACCTAGGGTCCAACATGTAAAATATACCTCTAGAGGATCTCTCATGTTTATTGGCATCAAGTGGAGCAAAGAAAATGAGAAGGGCGCCTCATTTGAATGATCATGGTAGAAGTGGAAATTATTCACACTAATAATATATTAAGTAATATCCAATAAAGATGTATATTAATAAACAACTCTTTAAGGTGTTTTGGTTTCTTTTCCTTTAAACCTTGGATAATGGAGGAGTTGCATGAGTCTAGTAGGTGGAAAATGTGGCCAAGGATGGAGCAAGCCCTGGTGGATATGTTTAGGAAATAAAAGAGATAACAATCTTTTTCTTTGCCTTGAAAATACCCATAAATATATAAAGCATCCTTATCAACAAAGCAAGGGATCGTTTCCCTTAGTTCCTTTTCTTATCTTCTTGCTTTGGCCGACCAAGAAGGAGCTCTGGAGCAGAGGAAGGACGACCAAGCTGACTTGGTAAGTGTTGATCATCATCTAACTCGAATTCATGGTGGAAACCCTAAAACAAGGTTGGTTTCTTAGTTTTCTTCACACGATTCTTCTTTCTAGCCATCTTCTCCATCCAAAACTTGAAGAATAGACCTTGGACAACTACTAGAGCTCAAGCCACCATTAAATCTACGAAGCTTGGAGCTCTGGATCAGTCCTAGAGGTGTGTTTTATAACTCTAACCCTTAAGCTTTGTTAATGCATCCTTCTTTCCTAAAATCGTTGCTTATACTTCTTCTTTAGACACCTTTGTGTGTTCTTGATACCTTTTCCATGAAGAACAGCCCCTGTTCTTGTGGTAGAATATGATGACGTTAATTCCTATGTTTATCCAAGAATTAACTTTAACAAACGGTCTCCCTACTTTAGCAAACGGTTTGTCAAACCGTTTGGAGCAAACGGTTTCAAACCGTTTGAGTTCAATCAGTTTCACAAGAACGCATGGAAGCAAACGGTCCAAGACCATTTGGAGGTCTATTGTAAATTATGTAAACTAATTACCTACCAAAAATCATCAAGTAATTCCAAGTAAATCACCAATTGAAGGCCCATCAACCATCTAAACCCTAATCGGATTAATTGTTGATTTCAATAATAGAATTATGTTGAAGTTTGGGTTTAGTGGCCCAAACGGTTTCAAAACCATTTGGGGATCACCCAAATGGTCTCAAGACCGTTTGGTGATCACCCAAGACCGTTTGGAGGTCTAGGGTTAAGTAGGGTTAACCAATTGAGGGCCCAATGATATCAAGTTGATGAATAATTGATTGCTGATTTGGTGACCAAACCTAGGGTTCAAACCTTAGTTGAATGACTTGGTTTTTGATAAAATAACGGGAAAACGGTCTCAAGACCGTTTGTAGGATATCCAAATGATCCCAAGACCGTTTGGGGGTCACCCAAGACTGTTTGGAGGTCTAGGGTTGACTATGGTTAAGTGGTTGAAGATATAAAAGTAACAAGTTGAAGTGCAATTGATTGTTGACCTAGTGATCAATCCAATGAGACAAACCTTAATTAGATGAGTTGGTTTTTTAGGTGGACTTGAGAAAACGGTCTCAAGACCGTTTGGAGGTCATCCTAACGATCCCAAGACCGTTTGGTGTTAGGTCATGATCAATTGAATGATGGATCAATGGTTTCAATTCATCTAGACTCACATTGAAACATGTTGAAGGGTAATCGATTTCAAACCCTAATCCAATTGATCCAAGCCCTAATTAATGATCAATTGAGGGTCAATTGAGTGTCAAATTAGTTGAAGGTTGACCTTATATACTCAATTGATGAGTGGCTAACAAATGCAAGATCGATTGAGGGGTTCAACATTGGAAACCCTAACTCAATTAAAGAGGTTGAGACACTTTTTGGTCCTTGCGGTTTTGAGATGGTTTGGACCAAATGGTCTCAAGACCGTTTGGGTCC
Source organism: Alisma plantago-aquatica (assembly GCA_963693085.1). Taxonomy (NCBI): domain Eukaryota; kingdom Viridiplantae; phylum Streptophyta; class Magnoliopsida; order Alismatales; family Alismataceae; genus Alisma; species Alisma plantago-aquatica. Next base: position 640,827,506 of record OY856409.1, on the reverse strand, counting down.
AAACGGTCTCAAGACCATTTGGGTCCAAACGATCCCAAACCGTTTGGTGCTCATGCGGTTTCAAGGTCGGTTATGTCCATGTGGTTTCAAAGTCAAACTTGACCAAACGATCTTCATGACCAAACGGTCTTCACCTCTACTTTAGCAAACGGTCTTGAGTGTGCACTTTACCAAACGGTTTCAAAATTCAACAAGACCAAATGGTCTTCAACACCAAACGGTTTCAAGGGCAGTCCAAGACCGTTTGGGGGTTTAGTGTGCAAGACCGTTTGAGGTCTAAAAAGGTCAAGATCGTTTGATGCCTTAGTGGTCAAGATGGTTTAGTGATTAATTAACCTAAACCTCATAGATACCTAAAGTGATTAAGGGACCAAGTAATTAGTTGATTAATGCATGTTATAATCAATGGTGAACATTACAAAGGTACCCTTGATGGGATAGAGTGACTAATACTCTCTGAATAAGTGAGCCTTAATGATCACAATAAGTAATGATATAATCCATGATGTCAAGGTTGAATTGACTTAGCCTAATCAAAGGTGATGTAAACATCATCTGATAGAAAGAGGAGAGAGAAGACTCCTTATGTGAATGATAATCAAGTAATGAACTTCCAATATGCATGAATACATCTAATTAGGGTATGATCCTTCATAGTGAGATCATGAAAACCCTAATTATGATGGTTAATGAATCTTAACCCTAATTAAGGGCATTAATGGAATAATCCTCATACATGATGATGATATGATCTTAATTCATTATAATGTGAATAGTAAACCCTAATCTAGGGTAATGTGATGTATTGTGAATAGTAAACCCTAATCTAGGGAAATGTGATGATGTGAACAGTAAACCCTAATTCTGGGTTATGCTTTTAAGCATGAAACTCTATGATTGAATTATGAAATGAGGGACAACTATGCCTTTTTAAGTTAAAGGGGTTTGTTAACCCTAATTGAATTGAATTGAATAGGAAACCCTAAACCTAGAAACAAACCGTGGTAATGTAACACGGTCGTGGTAACTTTCTGTGGCACGACCGTGCAAGGTAGCACGACCGTGGTGTTCTATACTTGACTTGGAAATAATTTATATTGTGTTGATATAGATATAATGTACATGTTATCAATTGTGTTAGTCATGCAGGTTTTTATAAAGAAGTGAGCATAGCCAGGTAAGGGTTATGATGCCATATTCATTGAAAGCACCTTATAAGCTTTGAAAGTAATGACATGCTATGTTGCCTAGTAAGAGGTAACATATGAGATTGATAGACTGTATGAGCCATGAGAAATATCTGCATTGCTACAATCATGTTCATGCTGTTAAATGACTTGATGGCGATATGTTACTTGGTAACAAGTGTTTTGATGCTCTAAGGGTTTGAACACCCATATTCCTGAATCATAATGATGAGATGGTTAGGGATTGATATCCCAATGCTAACAATATGTGATATAAACTTGATACAATTAGTACTCTTTCTTTATAGCAATTGTCTTATTGGTTTATGTTTGAAAATGTCTGATGCTAAAAAGAATGCCATAATATACTTAAATAATCAAGTATAATGATATCATGTAGAGCCCTGACCATAGATCCATCATTGTCAGAAGTTAAATGATGGTGAAACAGGTTTTCCTAAGGGAACTCCTGGAGAGCATACTTTTGAGTATGTGGGGGTTATGGATGCGAATATCCTTACGTCCTAATGTAGGAATTGATGTGAGATGTACATTTAATCTCTCAATCCTTCATTATATATTTATGCTGGGATGATGTATCACTAATATCCCGATGATGTTGTTAATGCCGCATCGATGTGAGATAAACAATAAATACCTCGATGGAGAAGTGAGTACAGTACGTCACTGTAACTCTAATAGCGAAGTTGCCAGAATAACCTGGAAAGCTATTATGGCAGAGATACTAGATGTCCTGCATGTTGATCCTCACACTGTCTGAGGAAGATGAGGTCATAGGAATCTGGCTCTTCTGATGACCTATGTATGGTACCGATTGTGATTTTGTAATGGTCGGTTGGAGTATGAGAGGTGTAACTCATCTCCTCAGGGCATAAATATGTTTGAAAAATGTAATCAGCCGTATAGCATAATTGCTTAGGTTGAACTACGAGAAACAATGATTGATGATACATTGTTTATAATGTTCTAGTTGAATAACTAATATACATGTTCTTCATATTCCTTATTGATATATGTCTTGTCATTCAATCAAGTTATAATTGAAATGATTGCATATAGAATACTTCTCTACTTAGTTTATTCAATAAATTGCCTGCTGTTGAGTATTTATAATTCTACTACTCAATGTTATTCAATTATTTGCAATAACAATGCTTATGGCGAAGAGTTATAACTCTCGTTGGGACAATTATTCAATTGTCTCACCCCCGTGGGATTCAATATTTTAGGTAGACACCGAGGACGAAGGAACCCATCAGTGGGTGAGTAGCAACAGCAGCAGCAGCAACATCAGGGACAACAATGATACTTAGGTGGAGACCTTATCTGTCAAGTCTTGTAGATAGAATATCCTATGTGTCGTCTCTGTACTCTCAGGTCCTAGGAGTCAGTAGATGTTTAATCTAGATCTGAGATTTTTGGCTTAATGCCTCGAGAAATTTTGTATACTGCTCATGAATAGTTTAACAGGGCAGTCAGTGTCATGAATCTCGAGATGAGTAATCCAGAGATGTAATGATGGATCAGTTTGTAAATAATTTAACTTGTTTCTTTATAAAAGAGTTTTACCGTTTGAGGATCTCTTTACAAAAAGTTTTAATTTTTAGTGATTTTCAGTATTTCCGCTGCTAACGAAACGCTTCCGCATTAGTTTAAATTCGTTGATCTTGTTTTCGCGAGATGGTCGTCACACTTAGTATGCGACTACAAACCCTGAATTGTGTGTTTGATCTAAGTTGTTGCAAAATGATATGAAATGGATTCTTCCTCTGTTTGGATGAATTTCAGATGATAAAATCATATCAGAAATGTATACAATACATCCTAATGAGAATTCCCGAAGTATTCACAGAGGTTATAAGAGTAAACTAAAATATAGGGAATTTGTCTATGACTGAAATTGCTGAATAATTAAATAGAGAAATTTGTCTATCTAGATCCCCTTGGTTATGAATGATTTTTTATTTGAATGCATAGTACATATATGTTAGATACTATCTTGGATTTCATTTCAGGTGAATAGTGTTTGTTTGATATCTCTATAAAGAGGGCGAAACCCTAGATGCGAGGAAAGTTGGATATTTGCGAATAGATATCATGAAATCCATTTGAACGGATTTTCTTGACATGATAGATTTTATTTATTCAATTTTATTATTGATTCATGTTATCTCATTGAATGGCATGGAAACCCAAATTCAGCTCAGTTCTAAGATTTCATAAATATATTAATTGTATACAATTTGTTGAAAGCAGTCTTTATTCGGTGAATGTTTATGTCGCATGAAATCCTTATGAGAGTCATGTGATAAGTGAATGAAGTAAATGAAACCCTAAGGATAGGGTGGGTGTTCAATGAATCAAGTATTGTGATATCAATGTTCTCAGTATGAGATGTGGTATGGCTTAACAATTCAATTGTGGTAAATGTTATCAGATGTTCTATGAAACGAATAGTTTACAAGTGCTAATGACGATTATTCATATGTCAAGTAATTAAACATCATCGTGTATTAAGAAGTTCAATTGCATGATTCTAGTACATAAAGTGTCAAGTTGACATGTATTCAGTTTATTTAAGAACTTTAGTCTTCCTGCATTTATAGTATGTTGATTTCTCAGTAAATTATAATGTTTTAAATATAGTGCTCTGCCAAGTTTAGAATGATGTACATGTTGTATTATAAACTTCAATTAAATAGACGTGGTACCATAGATATATTAGAGTCAAGTATAAGTAAGAGAAAGGTACAATGTAGAAAGAGCTTTCCAAGAATAATAAAATAATAGACATAGGTGCCCTAAACATCGTAGATTCCCTACGGATGTCTGCACTGTAGGGAGGAAATGATCCACCCTGGAAGTGACCAGTATACGGGGATCAGATCGCACCCACAAAGTGTGCGGGGAGACGAAGCCCTTGAGGAAGTCTTCTAAGAGAATATATGTTACACCCCGATCTCACAATCTCCTCAAATCATGAGATTAGGGCATAAGATAGGATTTTTATGTAACACAAAGAACACCCTTAACTTTTTCTTTTCTTTAAAACTCTTGTTTCTTTGCATTGAACCACATAAACCATCTTAACAAGGGAATCTGAACATTTCTTTTACTAATCAGACTTCAATAGTAAAGATACATGTATAAGCATTCATGATGTCTTTCACACATTATGCACATGAAACTTGCTAATTAGCATACATATCAAAAGAGGAACAATATTACACATCGTAATTACAACTCTCTCTCTTATCTCTTACTGAGGACCTAGAGTGACAAGGACCGACTGACTCAACTAATCCCATACTTGACTCCTGTGGCAGATCTACACTGATGCTCTGACCATCTTCAAGTCCACGCGGTTAACCCTAAAAATGTTTGAGTAGAGGGGTGAGCCTACTCGCTCAGTGAATGAGTACTTCATGGAAACAGACTAATGCACTAATGTGATTACAGATATAATTTGAGTAAATGATATGAAATTTAACAACAATAAATACTACACTGAGCAGTTCTAAAACAATATAATTGAAATAACAAAGAATGTAAATATTGCATTCAAAGAATAACTACTAGAAGACTATGCTCTAGTCTTCCTTAACTCTTTCATTTATAAGGAACTCTGTGAACCTATATGATCATATTTTAGCTTATGCCCTGATCTATGCAGTGTACTCTGCATAGAGACTCGTAGTGCACTACGACCACACCGTACAAGACTTAGCGACACACCCGGAAAATGCTAAGTCTGACGCCAGCCCTGTTCTGCTATAGGACCACAGGCTCTCCGGCCTCAATGCACTAACTCCGAGTGCTCTAGACTCCTCCTCTAACCTGAGTACACAGGCGGAGAGTCTCACGGGGTTACCTCCATGACTCCGCACGGATAATGTTGCAATAACCCCTATTTTCTCCAGTGCCACCGTGACTCCGCACGGATTAATGTTGAACATTGCCTCTCTATCCTCATGTCTCCATGACTCTGCACGGATAATGTTGCAACACGAGTTTCACCCCTAAGGCGCAGACCTCCCAAAGGGGTTCTACGGTGTTCAGGGCACCTAAGTCTAACATTAACATTATAGATACATGTAAAACAGAAATCATAATTCATTTTTCATTTCTCACAAGGCTCACACGGCCTGCCATATCATATCATAAGAAACATCATAACTCATGTATTCAACATATATCATGTCTCAGTAACATCCCTTTCTAGGGCATGTCATATCTCATCACCTGCAATTTATGAGATATGTATTGAAAATAAGAAGCCCTGCAATATGTAGATATCACCTCAGAGAGAACAAGCATATAAAGTTAAGTGCACTAGAAACATACAATTCAACAGTTAAGTATCACCACATCTCATATCGAGACCTTTCATATTATCATAACATGATTCATTGAACACCCTATCCTTAGGGTTTCATTTGCCTTATTCATTCATCACATGCCAACACCCTACTCTTAGGGTTTCATTCGCCTCATTCACCCTTTTCATTTACCTCATTCACTTGTCACATGACTCTCATAAGGATTTCATAGGATATCAGCCTTCACGAAATAAAGATTGTTTCAACAAATCATATACAATCGATATATGTATGAAACCATGGAAATTTAACTAAATTTAGATTTTCCATACCATTCACTGAGATATCCGGTATCAAGAATAAAATTCAATTAAGATAACCCATGAGGTACATCCTAACCACTTATAGGATTACCAGTCCTTTTCAATAAGGTTGAGACTCTAGTGATATCTCAATTAGGTTAAACCCTAATCGCATCATTTGATATAAATCTGAAAAGCATTCTTGCTAGGAAGTGTTGTATATGTTTTTAATGTGAATCTACCATGAAGGAGTCATTCAAACAGAGAAGGAATCCATAACCTATCAATTTGCAACAACTTAAATCAAACGGACATTTCAGGATTTAGAATCACATGCTAAGCATTTAGGGATTTAGATGCTATAATCAAATTCGTGCATTACACTGTTTGAAGGAAGAACCCACTCACCCTAAGGTGTGAAAACACCTCAAAACTGCAGCTCAACTCAGGGAATCTCGAACTCACATCAAATCCCTAGCAAATCTCCCAATTCTTCTTCCATTCAACTCGGAAACCTTGAAAATGAGGGATTATGAAGAAAGGGTGAGAAAAGAGGGAATTTCGACATCATCTTGGATCAAATCAGAGCATGGACGGAATCTTGACATGAGAGAGAAGATTCACCATAAAAGTCTATGCAAAGGATCCAAACTTACTTGATTTCACCATTCTTGGGACCGCAGAACCCTAATTCAGCAATTCCTCCTCTTTCTCCACTCAAGCCCTAGCTCTCCCTCTCTCTCTAGATTTTCGTTTCTCTGGAGTGAATGACGAAGAATGAGAGCTACTTGTGTGTGTGGTTGCTCATATAGACCATTTGAGCTGCTTGGGTCAATTGCAAATTGACCCTACACTCAACTTTAATTATATTGGCTGAATATTCAGTTTCACAATAGCTTCTGTAATTCGCCTACTTAATAGCTAACAGAAGCTCCAAAGATTCTGGAAATTTTATATGTTATGCCTAATGAAGTTCTAGACCTCCAATAAAAATTTGAGATCATTTCTAGTTACCAATAATTAATTAAAAATCGAACAGTGCACTGCTATATTGCAGTCTGCAGTATATTCGGCCGAGTTTGTCCTGCACAGAACTCGACCGACACCCTTACTGTATAGATAAAAGTCATCCAAAAATTACGACAATTTAACAGAGTGTCTAAAATTATGTTTTTCAAGCACAGTTAAAATTTTATATCAATTGGATATACCAATAAAAAAATAAAATTCAATTACCACACTGCTATATAAATCTGAAAATGTGATCGGGCGAGTTTGAAACTCGGCCGATAAACAGGTCAGACCATTCTTCAAAAATTCTTCTATTTTCCAATGTTGTTCACATTTTATGTATACAAATCATATCCAAATTTGAGATAAATCAGAGTTACAGATAAAATACTAAAAATCATTTAGTGAGACATTCTACTTATCAAATTCTGTATTCATGTATCATCAAAACCCTATTTTGGGCCGATTAGGGTTTATGTTTCTCAAACCCTAATTCTCAAGATAAAAGAACCTTTAGACTTCTTATCATAGTTAAAACATCCTAATTGTGTTATCGTCATTAATTAGATTTCAAGAAGGATTATTCCAATTAATCTTTGCAATTGTCTAGGTAAACCCTAGTTTACCAATTAAGCTCAAATGGGGTCGTAACAACTCTCCCCCCCTTAGAATGTTTCGTCCTCGAAACATAAACCTACAAGAAAGATACATTCAAGGTTATTCTAAGCTTCTAAAGCCTTCCATGTCATTATATTCTTGTATTTCATACCTGAATGTAGTTTTCAACATTAGATCTTTTAATTCTTTACTAAATCACAACATATTTCAAATAGTTCTCAATGATATCAAGCAAATTCTTTATGCCACAGTCAAACATAAAATGCAAAGATAAACCACCACGCTTTCACTGCGCAACTCTGATACTCTGATACAACTATCTCAACTTATGCTGCTCAGAGAGTTCCATTGTTCTGTATCACCTTTAAGTGACAAAAGCAAGTTCACCATGTTGTTTTAAACTTTAATAACATGCTACTCAGATAGCAAAATAGTCTTGAATTAAAAGACTAGATTCAACAATCAATTGCACAATACTACTCTTGGCATCCCCATTGGGTCATGGATGCATGAGGTGAAGCATTACCACCTCATTCCATACTATCCTGTTTCGATTCCTGGGACCTGTGGGTTATGGGCCCACACACAATTCAAAGTGTAACCATCATATTATATCATTTTAGGGTTTCAACAACAGTAATAAAGTAATCCACAATTGTATCAGTCATTCAAGCATTAATCATACTCAATTACCATCACTCAGTTATATTAGAGCTAGGTATAACAAGCTACACCTCATTAGGGTTACTTGTCCAGACAATCTGATTATCATCCCTTTCTATTAATATGGGTGAATAAGTATGACTACCTTGTTCAGGGTATCTCTCCATGTGTTCTGACATCATTCAAACCGTATCACCATATCACAAATATACAATAGTAAGATGCATATCAGGTATGAATTACTACAACTATCATACGCCTTTAATTTAACATATAGCTTGCACACATACACTGAAATCATATGTAGAACCAACTTTCATACCCTAATATGCCTTCAACATATCATACATGTAAAAACAAATTCACATATTACACAAAGCTAGTATTTTCCCATATCTCTCTGCTCATTCATTACTTCTTTACTTTTTGCTACCTATTCTTTTCATATGATTATATACAATAAACATCATTAACATTGAAGCATTTAAGATAGGAATAGATTATTCATCATTCTTGCTATCACACAAGAACTTATTTCTTATCACACTTCATCATATTGTATGTCACTATTACATTCACTAGATGACCCCACCAAGGTAGTTATGCACCATATATGACTCATTTTCTCTTATCATTTCATACTTATTTTACATTCTGAACATCACTTGAAAACACATATACCATTTGTCATCTTTAAACATGACTCAGTATCACATATCCAGTTTCAATGCTAAACATCCATTTTAATCAACGTATACATTGCAACTGTAATACAGGAAATTCCATCATTTTCATCAATCATATTACATATTTCAAGTTCCAATGAATCTATCATACTCTATTGTATGTGCTACACTGTTTAGGAGTTATACCAACTGATACTGAAGTAATTAAGCACTTAAATTGAGTTAAATAATGATTTCTGAATGAACTGCCACTCATAGCTCTGAAACTCGGCTGATTGGTCGGAAACTCGGCCGATTGCTTCACAACTCGGCCGATCCACTTGAAACTCGACCGATCAACTTACTGTTTGATTTCCTGTAAAAGAAACTCGGCCGAATCACATACAACTCGGCCGATCAGTTTGCTGTTCGATTTCCTATTAAGGAAACTCGACCGAATCACATACAACTCGGCCGAATCGCGTACAGACTGAAAACTAAAACGAACCTGCTGGTGTTGATTTCACTCGAATCGAAGGGCAAAACTACCGATTTCATGTATACCATGTTGCACATATTTCCTCCTTTATCTTTATACTATTGTGAAGTTAACGTTCTAAATTAATAGTCCTTCTATTAGTTTTTCCTCATGTTGAATACATTACATATTCTTCATTTTTAAATCAAGTGGATCATGCATAGGTCAAACATAGTTTCTCTTTCAATGAAGTTTTTCTCTCCTGAATACAGTCTACCTTTGTATGACTTATTCATTCGTTAAACTACACCTATGTTCTTTGCTTAGAAACTAGTTTGTTGTTCTAGTCTTATGAATTACATGTTCGTACGATTCTCTTTACTTTTACTCTTTTGAAGACTCTTTACTTCTATGGACCTATTGAATGCTCAACCCTATTCTCTACTTAGCCTTTGCTTTAGAGTTCATAAAAGCATTATACTCTATTATCTGATTCATTCTTCATGATTGATTCTTGCTATCTTGAACCATACATACATTTCACATATCTCTTCTATATTTCATATGTATAGTTCATATAATATTAATCAATACACTGATTATGAACTTCTTATCATGTTCTATTATTCCTCAATTAAGGGTTTCACATTTGAGACCCCAAAGTTGAACCTCAGATATCAGTTTCAACTAATTCTTAGTTGTTCTGATCTTGCCCATATGTTTCAACATCTTACTGTATGTACATTCTTATTCTGATGTGGGTCTAATTATCCAGAGTCTATTCTTATTATTAATAGGAGTCATTAGATCCCAGTATCGCATCCTGCCAGCCGGACCAGGCCAAGCCTGAAGTCCTGAAGCCAAGAACTACTGAGGATTACTCCACTCCTATTCATCTCAGAAGTGTGGAAGAAAACTTATCCACTAAGGAAAGATCATTCAAAGATGATTTCTAATCTACATGTTACAAAGAATGAAATCAATAAATGCTACAACTGCATAGTGTACAACAAATATTAAAGACCCATATTTCAAAGTGTTGAATATTTCAATTCAAACATATAAGAGCATTTCTATACATTTCCAACAAAACAACATTATGAAATGTAAGTTCTATCTCCTTTTACATTTATGCTCTTAATTCTTGTTTCTTTTCTCGTTTTCTAACCCTAACATTTCTAGGGTTCATCTCTAGCCCATTCTTCCACTGTATACCTGGCCAGGGTATACGTGAGAGAATAGACAGAGTAGCTTGTACTGGTTGATCCAAGTACTCAGATATCGGGCCAGGATATCCAAATACTCAAATCCCCAAAGCTAACATCAAAACATCTCCTATATGCCACACTTAGGACTCTAACTTACTAACTTAATGGTCCTTGACAACTCACCCTAAGCTCTGATACCAAGCTGTTACACCCCGATCTCACAATCTCCTCAAATCATGAGATTAGGGCATAAGATAGGATTTTTATGTAACACAAAGAACACCCTTAACTTTTTCTTTTCTTTAAAACTCTTGTTTCTTCGCATTGAACCACATAAACCATCTTAACAAGGGAATCTGAACATTTCTTTTACTAATCAGACTTCAATAGTAAAGATACATGTATAAGCATTCATGATGTCTTTCACACATTATGCACATGAAACTTGCTAATTAGCATACATATCAAAAGAGGAACAATATTACACATCGTAATTACAACTCTCTCTCTTATCTCTTACTGAGGACCTAGAGTGAAAAGGACCGACTGACTCAACTAATCCCATACTTGACTCCTGTGGCAGATCTACACTGATGCTCTGACCATCTTCAAGTCCACGCGGTTAACCCTAAAAATGTTTGAGTAGAGGGGTGAGCCTACTCGCTCAGTGAATGAGTACTTCATGAAAACAGACTAATGCACTAATGTGATTACAGATATAATTTGAGTAAACGATATGAAATTTAACAACAATAAATACTACACTGAGCAGTTCTAAAACAATATAATTGAAATAACAAAGAATGTAAATATTGCATTCAAAGAATAACTACTAGAAGACTATGCTCTAGTCTTCCTTAACTCTTTCATTTATAAGGAACTCTGTGAACCTATATGATCATATTTTAGCTTAGGCCCTGATATATGCAGTGTAATCTGCATAGAGACTCGCAGTGCACTATGACCACACCGTACAAGACTTAGCGACACACCCGGGAAATGCTAAGTCTGACGCCAGCCCTGTTCTGCTATAGGACCACAGGCTCTCCGGCCTACAGGCTCTCCGGCCTCAATGCACTAACTCCGAGTGCTCTAGACTCCTCCTCTAACCTGAGTACACAGGCAGAGAGTCTCACGGGGTTACCTCCATGACTCCGCACGGATAATGTTGCAATAACCCCTATTTTCTCCAGTGCCACCGTGACTCCGCACGGATTAATGTTGAACACTGCCTCTCTATCCTCGTGTCTCCATGACTCTGCACGGATAATGTTGCAACACGAGTTTCATCCCTAAGGCGCAGACCTCCCAAAGGGGTTCTACGGTGTTCAGGGCACCTAAGTCTAATATTAACATTATAGATACATGTAAAACAGAAATCATAATTCATTTTTCATTCTCACAAGTCTCACACGGCCTGCCATATCATATCATAAGAAACATCATAACTCATGTATTCAACATATATCATGTCTCAGTAACATCCCTTTCTAGGGCATGTCATATCTCATCACCTGCAATTTATGAGATATGTATTGAAAATAAGAAGCCCTACAGTATGTAGATATCACCTCAGAGAGAACAAGCATATAAAGTTAAATGTACTAGAAACATACAATTCAACAGTTAAGTATCACCACATCTCATATCGAGACCTTTCATATTATCATAACATGATTCATTGAACACCCTATCCTTAGGATTTCATTTGCCTTATTCATTCATCACATGCCAACACCCTACTCTTAGGGTTTCATTCGCCTCATTCACCCTTTTCATTTACCTCATTCACTTGTCACATGACTCTCATAAGGATTTCATAGGATATCAGCCTTCACGAAATAAAGATTGTTTCAACAAATCATATACAATCGATATATGTATGAAACCATGGAAATTTAACTAAATTTAGATTTTCCATACCATTCACTGAGATATCCGGTATCAAGAATAAAATTCAATTAAGATAACCCATGAGGTACATCCTAACCACTTATAGGATTACCAGTCCTTTTCAATAAGGTTGAGACTCTAGTGATATCTCAATTAGGTTAAACCCTAATCGCATCATTTGATATAAATCTGAAAAGTATTCTTGCTAGGAAGTGTTGTATACGTTTCTAATGTGAATCTACCATCAAGGAGTCATTCAAACAGAGAAGGAATCCATAACATATCAATTTGCAACAACTTAAATCAAACGGACATTTCAGGATTTAGAATCACATGCTAAGCATTTAGGGATTTAGATGCTATAATCAAATTCGTGCATTACACTGTTTGAAGGAAGAACCCACTCACCCTAAGGTGTGAAAACAGCTCAAAACTGCATCTCAACTCAGGGAATCTCGAACTCACATCAAATCCCTAGCAAATCTCCCAATTCTTCTTCCATTCAACTCGGAAACCTTGAAAATGAGGGATTATGAAGAAAGGGTGAGAAAAGAGGGAATTTCGACATCATCTTGGATCAAATCAGAGCATGGACGGAATCTTGACATGAGAGAGAAGATTCACCATAAACGTCTATGCAAAGGATCCAAACTTACTTGATTTCACCATTCTTGGGACCGCAGAACCCTAATTCAGCAATTCCTCCTCTTTCTCCACTCAAGCCCTAACTCTCCCTCTCTCTCTAGATTTTCGTTTCTATAGAGTGAATGACGAAGAATGAGAGCTACTTGTGTGTGTGGTTGCTCATATAGACCATTTGAGCTGCTTGGGTCAATTGCAAATTGACCCTACACTCAACTTTAATTATATTGGCTGAATATTCAGTTTCACAATAGCTTCTGTAATTCGCCTACTTAATAGCTAACAGAAGCTCCAAAGATTCTGGAAATTTTATATGTTATACCTAATGAAGTTCTAGATCTCCAGTAAAAATTTGAGATCATTTCTAGTTACCAATAATTAATTAAAAATCGAACAGTGCACTGCTATATTGCAGTCTGCAGTATATTCGGCCGAGTTTGTCCTGCACAGAACTCGACTGACACCCTTACTGTAGAGATCAAAAAGTCATACAAAAACTACGCCAATTTAAAAGAGTGTTTAAAATTATGTTTTTCAAGCACAGTTAAAATTTGAGATCAATTGGATATACCAATAAAAAAATAAAATTCAATTACCACACTGCTATATAAATCTGAAAATGTGATCGGTCGAGTTTGAAACTCGGCCGATAAACAGGTCAGAGCATTCTTAAAAAATTCTGATATTTTCCAATGTTGTTCATATTTTATATATAAAAATCATATCCAAATTTGAGATAAATCAGAGTTACAGATAAAATACTAAAAATAATTTAGTGAGACATTCTACTTATCAAATTCTGTATTCATGTATCATCAAAACCCTATTTTGGGCCGATTAGGGTTTATGTTTCTCAAACCCTAATTCTCAAGACAAAAGAACCTTTAGACTTCTTATCATAGTTAAAACATCCTAATTGTGTTATCATCATTAATTAGATTTCAAGAAGGATTATTCCAATTAATCTTTGCAATTGTCTAGGTAAACCCTAGTTTACCAATTAAGCTCAAATGGGGTCGTAACAAGATAGGTTACCCAACATGAACCAGAGATCCTGGTGGTAACCCAGAGGTACCCACAGAGCATACCAAGATGAGGCCCACAGAGAATCTCAGACCCTCCACATGTATACTCAGTCTAAAAGGAAAGGCCCAGTTAAAGGCCAGCTGTTTAGCTGCCTTAGTCAGACGTGACGGTTTGAGTCAAGCAGACCCAATTTCAGTTCTAGGCTTATCTTCCCAGGTTTTAAGCTAAGTCTTGTACGGTGAGATCGTAGTTAGCTATGAGTCTTCATATGTAGAGTACACGGCATATGATCAGGGCATAAGCTAAAATATGTTCATATAGGTTTAAAGAGTTTCTTATAAGTAAGAAAGGCTAAGAAAGATTGGAGTACAGTTTCCTAGCAATTATTCTTTATATGTTTCTAAATTACTAGTTCTCTTTGAAATTAATCAAGAATGCTCATGCATTGATGTACTCTTATTAATATCTAGAGTATGATTGTCAATAATTAATCTTTTTAAAGCTTACTGCTGTTATAATTGATATCAGTTGCTCAAAAGTATATCTGTAATTATATCAGTGCTTTAGACTATTTCTTTGAAGTACTCATTCACTGATCGAGTAGGATGACCCCTCTACTCAAAAAAATTTAGGGAAATCACATGGACTTGAAGATATCATTGCATCATAGTAGATCTGCCGCAAGAGTTAAGTCTGAGTATAGTTAAATTTAGTCGGTCCCTGTCACTCTAGGTCCTTGTATAGATATGAGAGAGTTGTAAATGATGTTTGTATCTTCGTTTCCTTAATAAGAGAGAATGCATTTGATTATCATGTCGTATGTACATAGAAGTGTGAAAAACATAATGAATGTTTATACATGCATTTTTACAGTTGAAATCAGATTAGAGAAATTAATGTTTAGATTACCTTATAAAGTTAGTTTATGTGGTTCAATGTGAGAAAACAAAGAGTTTGAAAAAGAATAAAAAGTTAAGGGTAATCTTTTTATTACGTTAAATCCTTAATTTATGCCCTAATCTCATGATTAGTGGTAATTGTGAGATCGGAGTGTAACAATTCCTATGTACATATAATGAATGGAAGAAACAGTAACTTCAAGTATGATAAATGGAATCAAAAGGATGCCACACTTGCGCTACAAGAGATTCAAGCAGAGTTATCAAATCTCCAAGTCGCGAGCACAATCATTGACGAAGGAAAATGGGATGAGGATTGGCTGCCTACTACATAGGTCAATCATATTATGAACATGTTACCACCGATATATATATATATATATATATATATATATATATATATATATATATATATATATATATATATATATATATATAAGGCCTCTAAACTTGCTTAATGAGTTGAATGAGATTAAGTACCATAATTTAATGCTTAAACTATAATCTAACCATGTTATATGCTTTAAAATCATAAGATAAGCTTAAGTTTCAAATTTGGTCCAATTTGGACACTATTTGAGCAAGTTATGCTATTTTATGCACATTTTGGACTTTTCTATAATTTCCCAATTGATAGGTTTTATTTGCAAATTATCACTTGCATTATGTTCTTTGGATATTCTATCATCATTCTTGATCTTTTTGAGCCATGGGACACCTTTTTAATCCTTGGTTTGAAGGTGTTTTCTCTAAGGGTATATTAGGGTTTACCCCTTCACAGATGAGCTACCTTTAGTAGCTATCAACTAATGAATTATGTGATTCATTGAGAAATTCGACAAAGGAAATATTAGCAGGTCTATAAGTATGGTGGGGGAGCTACATGTGTGTGTGCTTGTATATTATTAATAGTTTAAGGCCATAGACACATGGGGAAGCTACTTTTACGCCTCATGCTTGCTTCCATCCTTATCTATGGGCTATATTTACCTCTTCCTTGCCCAAGTACAAATATATGCTTGCTTTCTCTTTCCTCTAACCTAGAGCAACGACTCTACTCTATTTTTCTGTGGAACCAAGTGCTCTAAGGTAGAAGACAACCTCTTTTTGGAGAAGAAGGTCTCCTAGAGCTCCATTTAGCCCTACCTAGGGTTTCCAAGGTCATCTTCTAGGGATTTCGACCAAGGAAAGTTATTTTCTTCCTTCCTTCTCCATTTCTCTTGCTCTTCTCCTTCCTTAGACCTTCCTCCAGGTCGTAACCTTGCTGTTCCATGGTAGAAATTTCTCTAAAGCTCTAAAACCCTACCTTTCTTGCTCCTTATGCTTAAGGTTTGCTCATTTGATGAAGAAAGGTGCTAGATGGACGAGTTCATAGCTTATGCTTAGATTTTCTACCCTACATGCTTGAGATTTCTTCTGTGTGGGGTTTCATCTTCTCATTAGAGGCAAGTTTTATAACTTGCTCCACGTTTATTGCTTACCATAAGCTTTCTAGATCATGTTCTTGCTTGAAAATGATGATCCATGCACTAAAAAGCTATCCTTGACTTGGATTTTGATTTTTATAATGTTCCATGTTCTGATTTCAGTTATAGATGAACCTTTGATCATGTGTACATTATTCTTAACGTATAATATGACTTGTATCAGGTTGGTTTAACAACCTATGGTGCTAAGCACTTATCAACTAATGGTCAATTTTAGGGTTTTAAGCTGATTTCTTCTATAGACCCATGACCTAATGATGGTACCATTACAACAACTCTATGGTGTTGTCTTCATGAAAATTTATGGTGGTAACCAAAGGTGATGACTGGCGTTCACACCTTAGGTCATGTTTTGGCCTAGTTAGAAGCCTAGTGATTAACAACTAAGTACCCTAATGATGCTATCAATCAATGGTGATATTAGTTTGATATTTGATATTGATTAATGAATATAGTGCTAATCTAACAACCTATGGTGACTTAATGGTCACTAATGATGGTGGATCATGTCTCTAAAACCTATGGTGAGTTAATCATATAGTTGTATCATCAATTAATCCTTAGACCAATGGTTTCTTGGGTAACTTGATGCAATCATCAGACCTATATTGTAATTGATGGTTTTAATATATGAACTTGACCCAATGGTCAAGATATAATGTTTATTCCTCCAATAAAGTGGAATGATGGCTAATGTAATATGTTGGTCCTAATAATATGATTTAGATAGTTTCCTTTATATGACCAAGTTAAGGAGCTTACTTGTTGACAATGGATGGTTTGTTTTAAATGAACAGTCGATTGTGGGGTTTACCCTACTCTCAATGGAACTTTTTGTGTTGTTAATCAAGGGATGTCTAGGGTTAGATGGTGAATCTTTATAGAGCACAAATCCAGGACTTCATAGGTGGTTTATCCAAGGTGTTTACTTATGTAAACACCCAATGGTCTTACCTTTTATACATCCAATGGTTCTGGGTGACATTGTGGTATGGTGATATGGGTTGAATGATGATGGAACAAATAGAGGGTTACCCTTAATAAGGTAGTCTTACCTATTCACTCATAAGAATAGAAGGGATGATAATCATATTGTGTTGATATGTAACCCTTATGAGGTATAGCTTGTTATACCTAGCTTTAATATAACTAGATGATGGTAATTGGGTATGAATAGTCCTTGAATGACTAATACAATCATGAAGTACTATGTTAATGTTTTTGAAACCCTAGTATGCTATAACCCAATGGTTACACCTTGATTTATGCGTGGGTTCATACTTGAGAATAGTATGGAATGTGATGGTGATGCTTCACCTTATGCATCTATGATCCAATGGGGATGTCGTGAGTTAGGGTTTGGGTATAAGTGTTAATTAGTAACATTAATATCATTTATCTTGTTGAACCTAACTCTAATGAAAATAGATAAAGATGAGTATTCATGTTTAACATTCTTATATGATGGCATGATGGTGAAATAACCTCCTTAACATGATCATAACCTTAATGTGTTAGTTGGTGGTTGTCATAGCCACATGGTTGATACTTGCTTATGCGAAACATGTGCATTATGAATATGATGAAGGTTAATCATATCTAGATTCCTTACATGTTGATGTAATAAAGGAATGTTCTTAATGTTAATATAACCATGCTATGATTGTTTAAGAATATCTCCTAGCTCATTAATGCAATATTATGTTGATCTGGTTTATTATATGTAAGTGATGTTGTTGAACCTTGTTATAAGGCATGCAAAGATAATGATGATCTTGTAGGGAATAATATGATGGTCTTAGTGACCTTTGGGCAGAGTTGAGCCCTAAATGAGGTGTAATCCTCTTATGTTGATAAGGGTTGATACCCTGTGATATTGTGAAAAGGATTTATATCTTGTGATAGTATGATGACTAGTTTGGTCTCATGAATGGCAAGTGAATAGTACCATGTGATGATGAGATGAGAAATTATGTTTCAAACATTTTATATCTTTTCAAAGTTGTGATATTTGTATGCTTGCTAGAAGTGAATTAGGGTTTGTATGTCCATTTATTTGATGCAACTTTAATTCACCCAATTGGTATAACTAATCAAGTGCAACTCTAATCATGTAGTTCCATGTGCCGTAGAACCATCTTCAGTGTCAGAACTTGCTGGATGGTGAAATGGGTATTCCTAATGGAAACTCGGAGCGCATACTATTGAGTATGAGGGGGTGGCAGGTTGAGAATTTATCCTTGTCATCCACAATGCAGATTGTGGAGGTTGTCTATGGTCATGCCTCATACATCTGATGTGATTGAGAACGACTGCTGTTATGACCCGTTTCAAAGTTAATATGTAAGTATTACAATTAGTGCATAATCAAGATGATTAAGTTGAGTTAAGTGATTACAGATGCAATTAGAGATTTGAACCAGTGAAGCAGTATAATTAGCATGCTTTTATGCCTTGGGATTGTAGAGGATCTCGCACTTGAAAAGATGCAAAATAAATCATGCTATTTGGACCTACGAGGTAGAAGTTATAGCATTTTCAATTTCTGGGGTTTGATCTGAATTTTTTTTCCAAGTTTTTGACTTTATATTCTTTTCTTTTCTTTCCTTCACACTTATCTTCTTCGGGCGATTGTTTCTTGGGCGGGGTACTGTAGCACGCCGACCTAGAGCAGCGAAAGGGGCGATCGCAGGGCGATTTAGGGCGAGATTTCTTGGCTTTCTAGCTCGGATCCCCGATGCCTTCTTCTTCTTTTTCTTCCTCTACTGTTTCCTCCTCCTTGCCTTAGCTACTGCCCAACTAAGCCAGCCGCCTAGAAACCTTGACCAGCGGCAAGCAGCAGCAGGTTGCGGCTGCCGTGCGTGGCCTGGAGGGGGCGATCTTGGTGTGCATGAGCAAGGAAAATCCTCCCTTGAGAACACAACAAAGTGCGTAGTTCCTAGCCACAATTCAGCCATCGATTTAGCCTGTATTCAATCAATACGTGAAGAAGATGCTCTGACGGGTTGCTGGCATGTGAACAGAGCAAATAAAGGTCAAAGACAACCCAAAATTTGCGCGGAAACATGCTTTGGACGCATTTTCGGACGAATCCGGACATCTCGAATCGATGTAAGTAGGGTTTCACTCACTTATCATGAATTAACTTCGGCGTTTGAAAAGTTTTGGTTAATTGCACGTTTTTCATCGATAACAACACTTATGAGGCGTTGGGCAATGTTTGGCGTCGCCCGACTTTTTATTTCATAAATTACTTCTTTATATTTTTATATGACTAAATTTAACATCTGATCAGTGTGGATTGGATCAGTAAATTTACATGGTTCATCGGAATCTATATTGCTCAGTGTGAACGTTGAAATTAGAAATATACGCCTGAAAATGGTACGGTTTGGTAAAAACCCAGGCATTACAAATTTTAATAAATTATCAGATGCACGATTTCAAAGAAAGCATGATAACATAAAAATATGCAAATAAACCCTAATTGCATGCTTCCTTTTATGTTAATGTGTGTGAATTAATATTTACATGAATTGACACATTTCTCTGAGATATTATTAGAAATTCTCAAGTATTGTTATAAATTTGTGTTATGATATGTAAATAACTCTTAATTGAGTTATGTGATGCACAAACCAGGATTAGGGTGAATATGCACATTTTTCAAGAAATTTCTGAGAAATGACAAATGTTACGTAAGATTTCTCATATGTGAAGTAAATTACTTTTATTAGTGCAATAAGATGTTCAATTGCATGAATTCAGTACGAATGTGCCAAATTGATATGAGTTGGGTTATTTATGACTTTTTGATCTGCCTGAATACACGATATGAGAAATTACTCTGTAGTTACAATGATATTGAGTAAACTGCTCTGTCAGTTCTAGAAAGATATCATATTGTGATTTGAACTGCAATCAAATAGATTCGGTACCATAGAGATACCAAAGTCAAGTATAAATGAGACAAAGATACCATATAATAAGAGAGAGATACAATGTAGAAAGAAGTTTTTAGATTTAAATAAAATATTAGAATAAGGGCCCTGACACCGTAGAACCCCTTTGAGAGGTATGTGCCTTAGGGGTGAAATGATCTAACCCTGGCGGTGCGTCTAGTAAGGTCGGAGACTCGTATCCAACACTAACCGGACGTCTCAGTGGCACGAGAGTACAGTTTGTAGTGTCCAACACTAACCACACGTCCTGGTGGCACTAGAGAGCAGTTTACAGTGTCTAACACTAACCAGACGTCCTGGTGACATTGAGGTATAGAAAAGCGTGTCCAACACTTACCAGACGTCCTGGTGGCACGGCTTGACTCTCCGCCTGTGTACTCAACTTAGAGGAGGAGTCCAGTTTACGACACCAAAAGGATGCCGAGGCCAGAGAGCCAGAGTTCCTACAGCAGACCAGGACATCAGTCAGACTTAGCTATCCCGGGGTGTCGGCTAAGTCTTGTACGGTGGGATCGTAGTTCGCTACGAGTCTTCATATGTAGAGTACACTGCATATGATCAGGGCATAAGATAAAATATGTTCATATAGGTTCACAGAGTTGTTATAAGTTAAAGAATTAAGAAAGATATGAGTTAGCTTCACAGTAGTTGTTCTTTAAGTGGAATTTTAGTATTTTCTGTTAATTAATTGTATTTACAGCTTTGCATCTATTATTATCATAATGAAAGGTTGACATCTTCTGTTATTTAAATTAAACTTCTTAGACATGCTCAGTGTAGCATTTCTTGTATATTATTCTGAATAATAAAAACAAATGAGTTTTCTTGTGATGGTTGGGTGAAATTCTATTCATTGAGCCAGTAGCTCACCAACATACTGAAACATTTTTCAGGTCAACGTTAGCACGAGGAGGCTGAAGGATCGTATCATCCGAGTACATAGAAGGTAGTTAGTAGTTAGTTAGAGATCTCTTAGTCCTTTCCCCTCGGTCCTTGGGCATGTGGTGGGTTAGAGAGAGAATGTGGTAAAATATGTAGTTAGTTTGCAATTATCTGCTATGTTTTATAGTCTACATGAGAAATGTAATATGTCATGTAAACTTGTTTTTCTTCTTAGTATGGTTAATGGAAAGTCATTCCCGTAGTTTTATTTTAATTTGATGTTATTCAAGTTTTATGGTTTTCATTTAAGTTAATCTAATTGGTCAAGAAAAGAAAAAGTTAAGAGTGGTTTACCGAGTGTGACTCCCCAGTCTTCAGGGTCATTAGAGATGGCACGGGGGTCGGGGCGTCACAACAGCTTTGGTATCAGAGCATAGGTTGAGTACATAGATACTCTAAGTCAAGGTCAGGGGACGATAAGAGGCCAATAGGATTAGGACTTAAGTATCTTTCTTCTAACTACAGTTTTCTAACAAGAAATATTCTGTTATACTATTGCAGATGGCAGAAAGAGGACGTGGTCATGAGGACCAAGCTGAGAGCCACATTGGACCTAATCCCCAGGAGATGGGTCCAAGTGGTGGTGAAGAGGTGGATGAGGTTGCGAGAATGTACAGAATGTTTCTGGAAACCAAGGAAAATATAAGCCAGATAAACGAGCTTCTACCTCGAGTAGTAAGGATCTGATGAGATCCTATGAACAGGTAAAGAAGCTTGGAGGTATTGAGTTCACTGGAACTACAGACCCCACAGTGGCAGATGAATGGCTGAGGCAGATTGAGAAAGTGTTCCGTCTGATGGAGCTATCTGAGGAAAGGCAAATTAATCATGCAATTTATTTGCTTAAGGGTGATGCAGAACTCTGGTGGCATGGAGTGGAAGACAAAAGGAGAAATACGGTACTGACTTGGAAGGATTTTGTTGATGAATTTCATCTTAAGTATTACCCACCTATCTTTCTGAATGAGAAGATAAGAAAACTGCAGAATATCAGACAAGGCAATATGTCAGTAGGAGAGTATGAGACACACTTCACCAGATTGGTAAACTTCTGGCCATAGCTAGTGCCAAATGATGTGGAAAAGTGTAGGAGGTTCCAGGAGGGATTGAGGTCTGAAATCTGACATACTGTATCTATTATTGGCCAAAGAAAAAGAGAGAACTTCAGAGAATTTCTTGAGGCAGCGAGACGAGTAAAAGAGTGAGTTAACATTGATAAGCAGATTGAAAGTAAGAAAAGATCTGGAGACTTCATTAGAAGAGGACAAAGCAGGGGTGGATACAGAGGAAGTGGTGGTTTCTTTTCAAAGATAGGACGAGGACTTGGTTGTTTTGGTAGACAAAGATCTAGCTTTTCATCAAGTGGAGGAAGACCCAGTTCCGGAAGATGGAGTACACTGCTTACTTGGACACCTCCAACTAGGTCTTCTGGATCGTCAGTTTCAGTGACAGGTCCGTCAAGGAAAGAGATACCGAGATGTGATAACTGTGGGAAGTCACACACTGGTCAGTGTTGGGGTGCGGATGTTCAGGGTTGTTATGTCTATAGACAGGTGGGATACTTTAGAAGGAATTGCCCCCAGTTACAACATTCAACATCACAGGGTTCCCAGTCACAGTATCAGAATGTCCCGAGACAAGCTCCAGCTGGAGGACCTAGTTCTTCTGTAGCTTTACGTTCCCGAGGTGGTGCTGCACCTAGTGGAAGGGAAGGACAACATGGACACCGTGGGAGAGGAAGATCTTTAGGACGCTTCTTCTCTTTGACACCACAAGAAGGTATTGTTTCTTCTCGAGTAATTACAGGCGAAATGTTTTTCTTTAATAGTATGTCAGTTGCAGTTTTGATAGATCCTGGTGCGACTCATTCATTTATACAATGTTCCTTAGCTTGCGAGCTTAACCTGTTAACACAAGAATTACCTATTGAATTGTTGTTGAGGGTTCCATTAGGTGAACCGACAGTGTTGATAGAGTGTTGTCCTGGATGTTTGTTGACTTTTGGTGGTTACACCATTGCGGTTAAACTAATACCCCTGGATATTAACTCTTTTCAAATTATATTGGGTATGGATTTCCTAGAGATGTATCGAGTTCAACTCGACTATTGGAAGAAGGAGGCTATCTTTCAACATGGTGAAATTTCTTGTGTCTTTTCTGGAGACAGGAAAGTCTTACCTACGTGTATCATATCAGCTATTGTAGCTGATAAGATGTTACAGCAAGGTTGTGAGGCATTCTTGACACATGTGGTAGACACTAGAGCAGAAAAGAGCACAGTCAGCCTATGGGATGTGCCAGTGGTTTGTGAGTTCCCAGATGTTTTTCCAGATGAGTTGCCAGGTCTACCTCCTGAAAGAGATATAGACTTTGAGATCCAGGTGTTTCCAGGTAGTCAACCTATAGCATTGCCAACTTACAGGATGGCACCTGCAGAGTTGAAGGAACTCAAGATCCAGTTACAGGAATTACTGGATAAGGGTTTTATTCGACCTAGTTCTTCACCATGGGGAGCTCCAGTTTTTTTTGTAAAGAAGAAAGATGGTACTATGAGATTATGTATAGACTATAGACAGTTGAATAAGATCACTATCAAGAATAAGTACCCGCTGCGAAGGATAGATGATCTATTTGATCAGTTGTGTGGAGCGACGATCTTCTCGAAGATAGACTTGAGATCTGGGTATCATCAGTTGAGGATACAAGCTTCAGATATTCCTAAGTCAGCTTTCAGAACAAGATGTGGGCATTATGTGTTTTTAGTCATGTCATTTGGACTGACTAATGCCCCAACAACTTTTATGGATATGATGAACCATATCTTCAAACCATTCTTGGATCAGTTCATAGTGGTTTTCATAGATGATATTTTGATTTACTCCAGAGATGATGAACAACATGAGCAACATCTGAAGATAGCATTACAGTTGTTGAGACAACATCAGTTATATGCTAAGTTCAGTAAGTGTGAGTTCTGGTTAACTGAGATATCTTTCCTTGGACACATCATTTCAGGAGATGGAGTAAGTGTTGACCCTAAGAAAGTCGAGTTTGTTCTACAGTGGGAGTAGCCTAAAACTCCTACTGAGATCAGAAGCTTCTTAGGATTGGCAGGTTACTAAGAAGGTTCATCCAGAACTTTAGTGTTATAGTGTCACCTCTGACACATTTAACGAGGCAGAATGCACCGTTTGTCTGGTCAGACAATTGTGAGAAGAGTTTTCAGATTTTGAAAAAGAGATTGACTACAGCACCAGTGTTGACCCTGCCCGAGGCAGACAAGGGCTACACAGTGTTTTTTGATGCTTCTAGGAGAGGTTTAGGCTGTGTGTTGATACAGGAAGGCAAAATAGTAGCTTATGCATCTAGACAGCTTAAAAAGAATGAGGAGAATTATCCAACACATGATTTGGAGTTAGCTGCTGTAGTTCATGCTCTTAAGACATGGCATCACTATCTTTATGGTGAGACCTGCCAGGTGTTTACAGATCATAAGAGCTTGAAATATATCTTCACCCAGAAGGATCTGAATCTTAGACAGCGGAGATGGTTAGAATTGATCAAAGATTATGATGTGACCATAGATTATCATCATGGTAAGGCGAATGTGGTAGCAGACGCCCTCAGCAGAAAGTCTAGTTCAATAGTTGATGCATTCTCTATGGCATGTTTCGAGAGAGACCTGCTAGTAGAAATGCGGAAGTTGAACTTAGACTTAGGGGTGACAGAACAGAGTGGTTTGATTACACAGATGCAAGTCAAGCCTACTTTTTATGATCAAATCAAAGAACTTCAGCAGAATGACAGTGAGTTACAGCAGATCATGAAGGATATGACAAAGGGAAAAAGACCAGAGTTTAGGTTTTCAGATGACGGTTTGTTGTATCAGCACGACAGGTTATGTGTACTTGGAGACAGTGACTTGAAGGAATAGATTATTGAGGAGGCACATGCATCGATGTATGCCATGCATCCAGGTAACACTAAGATGTACATGAATCTCAAGGAGTTGTACTGGTGGTCAGGTATGAAAAAGGATGTAGCCGAGTACGTGGCTAGATGTAGTGTATGCCAGCAGGTGAAGGCTGAGCATCAAAAACCTGCAGGTACCTTGCAATCTCTCCCTATACCAGAATGGAAATAGGAACACATCACAATGGACTTTGTGATAGGGTTACCCAGAACACCTAAACGTTGTGACTTGATATGGGTGATTGTGGATAGACTGACTAAGTCTGCTCACTTTCTTCCTGTTAAGTCAACCTTTGATGTCCCAAAGTTGGCTAAGTTATACGTGGACAAAATAGTCAGGTTGCATGGTATTCCAGTTTCAATTATATCTGATAGAGATCCTAAGTTCACATCCAGGTTTTGGAATCAGTTGCATCATGCTTTGGGCACAAAGTTAAGATTCAGTACAACTTTTCACCTGCAGATAGATGGTGTGACGTCCCCAGATTTTCTAAAACTTAATCTGATGTGTGACGTTCAAATTGAAACCCTCACCTCAGCGAGAATCCCAATTTAAACACCCCACACCAGGATAAGAAGAAGAAAATCGAGGGAGTCAGAAGGAAATAATCAGTAGCACATGTACATGAACAATAATAAAACCATACACACATGTTCACCATTCAACATATACTTACAACATGAATTGTTACAACATTTGATATTACACATTGAACAACAAACTTATACATATACATGTACTACCTCTAAACTACAGGATCTTAAGACAACAGGTCCACCTGTACATCATCTCGCCACACAACTCTCACTATCCTAGATCTTCAAGAGCATAACCACAACCTAAACAAAAAGATTACATGCAGTACACGTCAGCACAATATTCAAGAATATTGTACTGAGTACGCCTACGTGTCTTTTATTTACCTCTCATCATATCTTGGAAATAAGATAAAACTAATACTTGGCAGTAACAGAAGAATATAAGAAAAGCATATACTTGCACAATGATATTCATTAACAAAAGAGAACACATATTTTAAGCTTATTTTCCATTATATCTCAAGGCCTTTATGATCACTACTAAAGAGTTGGATCATATGTACACTGTGACCACTACCAAAGAGTTGGGTCCAAGCACACTACCAAAGAGTTGGTGCTTCCATATGTACAATGTGACCACTACCAAAGAGTTTGGTCACTTCCAAGCACACTGCCAAAGATTTGGTGCTTTCATATAATGGAACATATATATCATGTTTGATGTGTTCATAGCAGTAAGCATGGAAAATCATGCAATATATCATATAAGAACAATCATTTCAATCAATACCATATGCCAAGTCTTTACTACCATATAACACAAGCATAATGTATAATAAGCCAAGTAAGAGGTAATGGCGTACCTTGATCAAGAGAAACCTAATCATCACATATTCCTCATGTCAACTCTAACCTTGGTCAACCCTGATTAACATAAGATCATATGCTATCGTCAGGTTCTCATCATCTTACATCTCATCTTAACCCAAATTATATCCATATTAGGGTTTAGCTTAGTTCATTAGGATATGTGCATCATTACTTGTATTCTTATCTTATGATTATCTCACTGATGTCATTTTCCAGATTACATCTCATTATCAAATTTCATCATCTGAACATTAGGTTCCATATCCTTTTTGTGCACATATTAACCCTAGGTCACATCATTAACCTAGCTTAGGGTTTTATAACATGTATTAATATTCATCTTCATATAACATGGATTTTGTTCATCATTATGATCTCATAATTAAAACTGAGGTTCAATATACTGATATGAGCTTTCTCTATAAATTTCATCATTTATAGAGCACATATGTATTTATTGCATTTTATTAGGTTTATTAGCCCTAATTAGACATATTAAGAAAATTACATGATTTCGTACATCATAATGACCATAACTGACATCATATGCATTATAAACATAAAATATGATTTACAGGTATTTTCTCATAATTTTAGGTCATCGTTTATTATTTATTATACATGAAAAGACCATTATACATCTTACAAGATATCACTAAGATTTAAGAATCAAAACACTGATATTATCATTCCATGATGTTCTACGTAGTTTTCTGAGAATAACGGTATATTATTTGTATTTTTTTGATGCTCGAGCTATTTTCTATGATTTATTGAAAATCTGCATATATTTTAAGATTATTACCTTTTCCAGCCAATCGTGCGCCACCACGTGGCCATGTGGGTCACGCTGCTCCTTTGCTTGAGCCAGTTGGGTTTTGGTTCCTGGACCCGGTTCAAGGCTACATGCCCAGTCCTCCCTTTCTTCTCACGCATCACGCCACGGGTGTGGGCAGGCCGCCACGGTCGTGCTCGCTCGTGAACACGGCGCCCGCCTCCCCTGTCCGCAGTGCACGCCGCCGTCATCTGCGTTCTCAAGTGCAACCGCTGGGAGGATGATCTCCAGCGTGCGTTCGGCCGTATCCTCCTTCCGACCTCCATCTGCTTCTGAAGCTCCCACGATGCAGCCACCGTGGTGAGATCCTCCACTCCCTTCTCAGTGATGCCGTAGAGGCTTTGCTCCACCCTGCAGATGGTGCTGCCACCCTTGGGTCTCCGGTTGGCTAATGCGATTGTGCCTCGTCCACACGATGCAGCGCTGCCGTAGACCTTATCTCTGGCTAGACACTGCCTAGCTGAGCCTCAAGTCGAACTCTTGATCTGGCTGCCTGGCAGCCGATAGGTCTGGCTGGCTGATGTGGATCCGATTTGTGCTCTCAGGCGCCGTCGTCGATCCTTCTCCGGCAAAGCTCCCCTCCTAGTCTGGTCATCGGCACTGCTCCTCAGAGCTCCTCAGTGACTTATGGATGTCCTCCGCTCAAAATCTTCATGCGTCTATCCTCGACATCACTGTCCTAGTCTTCCTATCTAGCGCCGCCGTAAAGGGCTCGCCGCCTGGTCTTCAGAAACTCATCCACGCCACCTGTAGTTTGTTGTGGAGAGACTAGGTTGATTCTCGTCAGTTGGAAGGATAAAGGAGCCGTGAGGGGGAGGGGGGTCTATTGATATCTATTAAACTCCCAGAAGCAACCGCGTTCTCAGTTACGTGCCTCAACCCACGACCACATCATGGGTTGGTGGAGGGAATGCAGAAACTACCTGCTGCTACTGCAGTCCAACTATGTGGTAGGAGATCGAGTGCCACCCATCCATCTCACATCCATGACCATACCCTAGTAATGATCCGTGGCTACCTCCTCAAGGGTCAAGGTTGTGGTGTCGGGTGTGGTCACATAGCTAACACATAACAAAGGGCGTGACATCCAATTGATTTAGGACTTAGCTTCATTTTCTTTAATATGCCATATATCTCATCCTCATTAAAAGCTTATAACTCCCTGTAGCTACCTCTAAACTTCATCAAAATTGTACCAAATCTTTATCATACCTAAAGGCACAACCTATTCAAATTTGGTACCATAACTCAACTATATGACCAATAAGTTAAATACCTCAAAAAGGCATAAACTTAGTAATCTTAATCGTTATATAAACCTCAATCAACACTCCAACATTACTAAAACATTTGGGATTCTCAAAACAACTCAACATGCACGATATCACTTGTGTCATTGGACATTTAGGATTCTAAAAGTCCACTCCATTACATCCTACACACCTTAAAAGAAATTCCGTCCTCGGAATTAAGCCAGAAAAACCACTTTGTCACATCATATACATCTTAAAAGAACTTTCGTCCTCGAAAGTCAACCATAGCCGCACTCCAAGAAAAACTACCATGTCTTCATCCACATGTGGGCACTATTCTATGTGTAACATATCCGCAAATGTTATCTAGAACCATGTATCCAAAGCACTATTAGGGGGGGGGGTTGCAATCATCTTGGTGCACAAACACTCCATTCAAGGTTTAGGATCTTAGGTTATGTCATGACATATCTCATATATCAGGGTTGCATCCTTATCTTATCCCATGCATTAGGGTTTCCACATCATATTACCATGTTCTAAAGGAGTTAACTAAGATTAACTCATTATCAAGGTGTCAACAACATTTCATTGAGATAATTTTTAGAACACGTTCAACATTAACATGTGCCTTTTAGGAGGAAGTTAACTAAAGTTAACCCACATTATCCATCTAGATCATTTCAAGGTGTCATAAATGTTAAGTTGTACTAACTGTCAAACTATATATATATATATATATTTCCCTCTTTATTACGCACTAAGGTTAACACCTCATGTAACATGTCTCATGCATCATTAGTTTCATCTCATTGTGCTTTCTCATATTAGTCGAAAACTTTATTATAGATTCATCATAACATAAGTTGACTATTCACATTATCATCATTATTCATGTATATGGTTAACCATTTATGCATCGATATGTATTAAACCATTTCTAGGTTTCCATCATATTATATTTATGTATCACGTCTCAAGATTAGATCACATCCTTACATATATTTTATCATGGTTGTGCTAAACAAACTTATATGAGTGGCTAATTGAACATATATCGTAACTTTATCTAATCCAATTGAGGTTCTCCCAACCCTTATCCTGAGGGTAGTGCCATGCTCAATCTATTTGAGCTCACTCATTTCTATATCTCATACACATATACTTTATCTTTCCTCTTAGTCTAGGGTTCTCAGATTACCTCTTTGGCACTAGTCATCAACTTCACAAGCTTTAGCCACATAAGCACAACCCAAAACATGCTACAACATCCTCTTCATAGGTCTTCTACCCATGAAACATCTTACTTAAAACTTTCTTATATACATCACTAGAGTCCTACGAGGAACCACTAACCCGAGCATGAGGCTTCACAGAAACTAACATAGCTACCTCCTCCAGGGTCTTGGGCTCTCTCCCTCGCCTAGATGGTAGGTACTCCTATCCATATTCACATATGCACATATAGCCAGCCTCTCTCTGACTCTAGGGTTTGGTCCTCCCAAGGACATCTAGGGTTCAACAAGACTATAGGAATCATGCATAAAGCGACTCAACTCAATCACTCAGGAGTAATCTAGTTTAGGACATATCATATCACATATCTCAGAATTCTCATATCTTGGAGTTTAGGTTCTCTAACCTTCTCCCAATGGGTCTCACTCTCTCTGGAGTTAACCCCGAAACTGGTCCTAACACTAGAGGTCCTCCTTCGTACAAGAGATTGAGGCTCGTGCTGACTCACAACCTAGACTTAACTTAAGATATCTTATCTCATAAAAGTCTAGTTACTTTCATCATCAAAACTTATCTCAAATCCTCAAAACTGAACGTAAGTCCTCAAAGACAAACATATATCATCATAAACTATCTTTTATCATCTCTGTCAAACTTACATCATATCACAAAAACTTATTTCATCTATTCTATCTATCATATATTCCAACAAGGCTCTATACATCTAATCTAGAACTACTCTCTCTTCTATACTGATGTCATTCACTTTCACTTAGGATACATGATCACCTCCTACTCGTACATGTGCGGGGACACATTTTTGTAATACATATACATAATAAAATATTATATAGTTTTTCTCCGATAAAACAAGCGTCAGAGAAAAATATCGAGGTTCGATCTGTTTGGAATCAAAAGCCAAATCCTGAAACGAGTGTCCCACACATAGTAGAGAGTCCAGTGTCATGAAAACTAGTGAAAAGGGTGAGAACAAGGGGTAGACTAGTGTAGCTATGCTAGACAATGTGCGCAATATGTCTAGGGTTTCTCTTCCCTTGATGCACATCATTTCCAAGTAGTGAAACGTCCCATACCACTGCACTTCAAGGAAAGAATGACATCTAAGGACTTGCTATGCCACAAGCACTAGTCTAGACCTAGTTCTCGGACATCTAGGTGCTAACCTAGAGGCTAGGTCAGATCTAGTCTCTAAAAGATGATTAATCTAACCCTAAAAGATTATTAAGTTCAAGGTTCTTTAGTTTTGAGTTGCATAATGAGAAAATGTCAGGCTTTGCTATTGTTCATGCTCTGATACCACCTGTGATGTCCCCAGATTTTCTAAAACTTAATCTGATGTGTGACGTTCAAATTGAAACCCTCACCTCAGCGAGAATCCCAATTTAAACACCCCACACTAGGCTAAGAAGAGGAAAATTGAGGGAGTCAGAAGGAAACAATCAGTAGCACATGTACATGAACAATAATAAAACCATACACACATGTTCACCATTCAACATATACTTACAACATGAATTGTTGCAACATTTGATATTACACATTGAACAACAAACTTATACATATACATGTACTACCTCTAAACTACAGGATCTTAAGACAACAGGTCCACCTGTACATCATCTCGCCACACAACTCTCACTATCCTAGATCTTCAAGAGCATAACCACAACCTAAACAAAAAGATTACATGCAGTACACGTCAGTACAATATTCAAGAATATTGTACTGAGTACGCCTACGTATCTTTTATTTACCTCTCATCATATCTTGGCAATAAGATAAAACTAATACTTGGCAGTAACAGAAGAATATAAGAAAAGCATATACTTGCACAAGGATATTCATTAACAAAAGAGAACACATATTTTTAGCTTATTTTCCATTATATCTCAAGGCCTTTATGATCACTACCAAAGAGTTGGATCATATGTACACTGTGACCACTACCAAAGAGTTGGGTCCAAGCACACTACCAAAGAGTTGGTGCTTCCATATGTACAATGTGACCACTACCAAAGAGTTCGGTCACTTCCAAGCACACTTCCAAAGAGTTGGTTCTTTCATATAATGGAACATGTATATCATGTTTGATGTGTTCATAGCAGTAAGCATGGAAAATCATGCAATATATCATATAAGAACAATCATTTCAATCAATACCATATGCCAAGTCTTTACTACCATATAACACAAGCATAATGTATAATAATCCAAGTAAGAGGTAATGGCGTACCTTGATCAAGAGAAACCTAATCATCACATATTCCTCATGTCAACTCTAACCTTGGTCAACCCTGATTAACATAAGATCATATGCTATCGTCAGGTTCTCATCATCTTACATCTCATCTTAACCCAAATTATATCCATATTAGGGTTTAGCTTAGTTCATTAGGATATGTGCATCATTACTTATATTCTTATCTTATGATTATCTCACTGATGTCATTTTCTAGATTAAATCTCATTATCGAATTTCATCATCTGAACATTAGGTTCCATATCCTTTTTGTGCACATATTAACCCTAGGTCACATCATTAACCTAGCTTAGGGTTTTATAACATGTATTAATATTCATCTCCATATAACATGGATTTTGTTCATCATTATGATCTCATAATTAAAACTGAGGTTCAATATACTAATATGAGCTTTCTCTGTAAATTTCATCATTTATAGAGCACATATGTGTTTATTGCATTTTATTAGGGTTATTAGCCCTAATTAGACATATTAAGAAAATTACATGATTTCATACATCATAATGACCATAACTGACATCATATGCATTATAAACATAAAATATGATTTACAGGTATTTTCTCATAATTTTAGGTCATCGTTTATTATTTATTATACATGAAAAGACCATTATACATCTTACAAGATATTACTAAGATTTAAGCATCAAAACACTAATATTATCATTCCATGATGTTCTACGCAGTTTTCTAAGAATAACAGTATATTATTTGTATTTTTCTGATGCTCGAGCTATTTTCTATGATTTATTGAAAATCTGCATATATTCTAAGATTATTACCTTTTCCAGCCAATCGTGCGCCACCGCGTGGCCATGTGGGTCACGCTGCTCCTTTGCTTGAGCCAGCCGGGTTTTGGTTCCTCGACCCGGTTCAAGGCTGTAGGCCCAGTCCTCCCTTTCTTCTCATGCATCACGCCACAGGCGTGGGCAGGCCGCCACGGTCGTGCTCGCTCGTGAACACGGCACCCGCCTCCCCTGTCCGCAGTGCACGCCGTCGTCATCTGCGTTCTCAAACGCAACAGCTGGGAGGATGATCTCCGGTGTGCGTTCGGCCGTCTCCTCCTTCCGACCTCCATCTACTTCCGAAGCTCCCACGATGCAGCCACTGCGGTGAGATCCTCCACTCCCTTCTCAGTGATGCCGCAGAGGCTTTGCTCTGCCCTGCAGATGGTGCTGCCACCCTTGGGTCTCCGGTTGGCTAATGCGATTGCACCTCGTCCACACAATGCAGCGCTTCCGTAGACCTTATCTCCGGCTAGACACTGCCTAGCTGAGCCTCGAGTCGAACTCTTGATCTGGCTGCCTGGCAGCCGATAGGTCTGGCTGGCTGATGTGGATCCGATTTGTGCTCTCAGGCGCCGTCATCGATCCTTCTCCGGCAAAGCTCCCCTCCTAGTCTGGTCATCGGTGCTGCTCCTCAGAGCTCCTCAGCGACTTATGGATGTCCTCCGCTCAACATCTTCACGCGTCTGTCCTCGACATCGCTGTCCTAGTCTTCCTATCTAGCGCCGCCGTAAAGGGCTCGACGCCTGGTCTTCAAAAACTCATCCACGCCACCTGTAGTTTGCGGTGGAGAGACCAG
This sequence comes from Alisma plantago-aquatica, assembly GCA_963693085.1. Classification (NCBI taxonomy): domain Eukaryota; kingdom Viridiplantae; phylum Streptophyta; class Magnoliopsida; order Alismatales; family Alismataceae; genus Alisma; species Alisma plantago-aquatica. The sequence goes on along the minus strand of OY856409.1, from coordinate 640,793,609 downwards.
GTTGATTCTCATCAATTGGAAGGATAAAGGAGCCGTGAGGGGGAGGGGGTCTATTGATATCTATTAACCTCCCAGAAGCAACCACGTTCTCAGTTACGTGCCTCAACCCACGACCACATCATGGGTTGGTGGAGGGAACACAGAAACTACCTGCTGCTATTGCAGTCCAACTACGTGGTAGGAGATCGAGTGCCACCCATCCATCTCACATCCATGACCATACCCTAGCACTGATCCGTGGCTACCTCCTCAAGGGTCAAGGTTGTGGTGTCGGGTGTGGTCACATAGCTAACACATAACAAAGGGCGTGACATCCAATTGATTTAGGACTTAGCTTCATTTTCCTTAATATGCCATATATCTCATCCTCATTAAAAGCTTATAACTCCCTGTAGCTACCTCTAAACTTCATCAAAATTGTACCAAAGCTTTATCATACCTAAAGGCACAACCTATTCAAATTTGGTACCATAACTCAACTATATGACCAATCAATTAAATACCTCAAAAAGGCATAAACTTAGTAATCTTAATCGTTATATAAACCTCGATCAACACTCCAACATTACTAAAACATTTGGGATTCTCAAAACAACCCAACATGCATGATATCACTTGTGTCATTGGACATTTAGGATTCTAAAAGTCCACTCCATTACATCCTACACACCTTAAAGAAATTCCATCCTCAGAATTAAGACAGAAAAACCACTTTGTCACAGATGGTCAGTCAGATTGGACCATTCAGACTCTTGAGGACATGCTGAGAGCATGTGTTTTGCATTTCAGTGGAAGTTTGGGAAGAAAACTTAAGCCTTATAGAGTTTGCATACAACAATAGTCACCATTCTAGTCTTGGTATGGCCCCATATGAATCTCTATATGGTAGAAAGTGTAGATCACCTATATGTTGGTATGAGGTAGGTGAAAAGCAGATTCTTGGACTAGAGATAGTGGATTTGACCACTGAAAAAATTACTGTGATTAAAGAACAGTTGAAAGATGCACAGGACAGACAGAAGAGTTATGCTGAGAAGAGACGTAGACCTCTTGAGTTTGAGATTGGTGATGAAGTGTACCTGAAAGTTTCACCATGGAAGGGAGTGTTGAGGTTTGGTAAGAGAGGCAAACTAACTCTTAGGTTTATGGGCCCGTATCCTATCATTGAGAGGATTGGACCTATAGCCTATAGGTTGGAATTGCCATCCGAATTGGCTAATTTACATGATGTGTTTCATTTATCGATGCTGAAGAAATGTTACCTTGGTACAGAGAAGATAATGGACCCAGAACCTGCACAACTCAGATCAGATGTGTCCTATGTAGAGGGACCAATACAAATAGTTGATTGAAGGATCAAGAAACTCAAGAATCGTGAGATACCTTTAGTCAAAGTTCTGTGGAAGAATCATAACTTAGAGGAAGCTACGTGGGAGCTTGAATCTGAGATGCATAACAAGTTTCCTTTTCTCTTTTAGGAATTTTGGGATGAAATTATTATAAGGGAGGGAGATTGTTATGACCCGTTTCAAAGTTAATCTATAAGTATTACAATTAGTGCATAATCAAGATGATTAAGTTGAGTTAAGTGATTACATATGCAATTAGAGATTTGAACCAGTGAAACAGTATAATTAGCATGCTTTTATGCTTTGGGATTGTAGAGGATCTCACACTTGAAAAGATGCAAAAGAAATCATGCAATTTGGACCAACGAGGCAGAAGTTATAGCATTTTCAATTTCTGGGGTTTGATCTGTAAATTTTTTTCCAAGTTTTTGACTTTATAATCATTTCTTTTCTTTCCTTCACACTTATCTTCTTCGGGAGATTGTTTCTTGGGCAGGGTATTGTAGCACGCCGACCTAGAGCAGCGAAAGGGGCGATCGCAGGGCGATTTAGGGCGAGATTTCTTGGCTTTCTAGCTTGGATCCCCGACGCCTTCTTCTTCTTTTTCTTCCTCCACTGTTTCCTCCTCCCTTGCCTTAGCTACTGCCCAACTAAGCCAGCCGCCTAGCAACCTTGACCAGCGGCAAGCAGCAGCAGGTTGCGGCTGCCGTGCGTGGCATGGAGGGGGCGATCTTGGTGCGCCTGAGCAAGAAAAATCCTCCCTTGAGAACACATCAAAGGTGCGTAGTTCCTAGCCACGATTCAACCATCGATTTAGCATGTATTCAATCAATACGTGAAGGAGTTGCTCTGACGGGTTGCTAGAATGTGAACAGAGCAATTAAAGGTTGAAGACAACCCAAAATTTGCCCGGAAACAGGCTTTGGACGCATTTCCGGATGAATCCGGACATCCCGAATTGCTGTGAGTAGGGTTTCACTCACTTATCATGAATTAACTCTGGCGTTTGAAAAGTTTTGGTTAATTGCACATTTTTCCCTGATAACAACAGTTATGAGGCATTGGGCAATGTTTGGCGTCGCCCGACTTTTTATTTCATAAATTGCTTCTTTATATTTTTATATGACTAAATTTAGCATCTGATCCGTGTGGATTGGATAAATAAATTTACATGGTTCATCGGGATCTATATTGCTCAGTGTGAACGTTGAAATTAGAAATATATGCATGAAAATGGTATGGTTTGGTATAAACCCAGACAATATAGATTTTAGTAAATTATCAGATGCACGATTTCAAAGAAAGCATGATAACATAAAACTATGCAAATAAACCCTAATTGCATGCTTCCTTTTATGTTAATGTGTGTGAATTAATATTTACATGAATTGGCACATTTCTCTGAGATATTATTAGAAATTCTCAAGTATTGTTATAAATTTGTGTTATGATATGTAAATAACTCTTAATTGAGTTATGTGATGCATAAACCAGGATTAGGGTGAATATGCACATTTTTTGAGAAATTTCCAAGAAATGACAAATGTTACGTATGATTTCTCATATGTGAAGTAAATTACTTTTACTAGTGCAATAAGATGTTCAATTGCATGAATTCAGTACATATGTGCCAAATTGATATGAGTTGGTTTATTTATGAATTTTTAATCTTCCTGAATACATTATATGAGAAATTACTCTGTAGTTATAATGATATTGAGTATACTGCTCTGTCAGTTCTAGAAAGATATTGTATTGTGATTTGAACTGTAATCAAATAGATTCGGTACCATAGAGATACCAAAGTCAAGTATAAATGAGATAGAGATACCATATAGTAATAGAGAGATACAATGTAGAAAGAGGTTTTTAGATTTAAATAAAATATTAGAATAAGGGCCCTGACACCGTAGAACCCCTTTGAGAGGTCTGTGACTTAGGGGTGAAACGACCTAACCTTGGCGGTGCATCCAGTAAGGTTGGAGACTCATGTCCAACACTAACCGGACATCTCGGTGGCATGAGAGTACAGTTTGTAGTGTCCAACACTAACCACATGTCTTGGTGGCACTAGAGAGCAGTTTACAGTGTCCAAAACTAACCAGATCAACTGGTGGCACTGAGATATAGAAAAGCGTGTCCAACACTTACCAGACATCCTGGTGGCACGGCTTGACTCTCCGCCTGTGTACTGAGCTTAGAGGAGGAGTCCAGTTTATGACACCAAAAGGATGCCGAGGCCAGAGAGCCAGAGTTCCTACAGCAGACCAGGACAGCAGTTAGACTTAGCTATCTGGGGGTGTCAGCTAAGTCTTGTATGGTGGGATCGTAGTTCGCTACGAGTCTTCATATGTAGAGTACACTGCATATGATCAGGGCATAAGATAAAATATATTCATATAGATTCACAGAGTTGTTATAAGTTAAAGAATTAAGAAAGATATGAGTTAGCTTCACAGTAGTTGTTCTTTAAGTGGAATTTTAGTATTTTCTGTTAATTAATTGTATTTACAGCTTTGCATCAATTATTATTATAATGAAAGGTTGACATCTTCTCTTATTTAAATTAAACTGCTTAGACCTGCTCAGTGTAGCATTTCTTGTATATTATTATGAATAATAAAAACAAATGAGTTTTCTTGTGATGGTTAGGTGAAATTATATTCACTGAGCCAGTAGCTCACCAACCTACTGAAACAATTTTCAGGTCAACGTCAGCACGAGGAGGGTGAAGGATCGTATCATCCGAGTACATAGAAGGTAGTTAGTAGTTAGTTAGAGGTCTCTTAGTCCTTTCCCCTCGGTCCTTGGGCATGTGGTGGGTTAGAGAGAGAATGTGGTAAAATATGTAGTTAGTTTGCAATTATCTGCTATGTTTTATAGTCTGCATGAGAAATGTAATATGTCAGGTAAACTTGTTTTTCTTCTTAGTATGGTTAATGGAAAGTCATTTCCGTAGTTTTATTTTAATTCGATGTTATTCAAGTTTTATGTTTTTCATTCAAGTTAATCTAATTGGTCAAGAAAAGAAAAAGTTAAGAGTAGTTTACCGAGTGTGACTCCCCAGTCTTCGGGGTCATTAGAGATGGCATGGGGGTCGGGGCGTCACAGCTGCGGTCGTGTCTTGATGATTATAACATGATGTGATTAGAGGACAACTGCAGTTGTACCTTGGTGATTGGGTTTGTATACCCTGGTTTCTAGTGCCGTGACCTGTACTAAGGGCGGACTTGTGGTTAACAGCTTGACTATATGTCACTGTGGTGGCAGTTTTGACTGATATGCCACTGCCTTTTTACTCGTACTGACCGAGGGGAAGAGACAGGATAACGACACTCCTAGATCTTGTACGGAACCGAATATCCCTTCACAGGGGTCGGTTGGACATTGAATGGTACAATTCAAATTTCCCAGGGCATAATAAAAGATGTAATACAACCGTATAACATATCTATTTAGGGTTATACACGACGCTTCACATTGGATGATAACCCTTATTTGTTCTCTTTACATAAAGATGATGCTTAGTGCAATTAAGAGATAGTAATTATACTTATGTTGTGGATATGCATAAGATTATAAATGTGTACATACAGTAGTCATGCTTATGTTGATATCTATACTGCTACTGCTGATTATAATTAGGATGCTAGCTATATCATGTTGTTAGTTATGTTTAGCATGCTAGCCATGCCTCTATAATTAGAAATGCATATATTGCTAATCATGCTTATGCAAATACTCGTGCTTATGTTGATAACTCTGCTTATGATATTGATCTGTTCAAACTATTAGACATGCTAATGTTGTTAGATATGCTTATGATGCTGGACTTATTCATGTTAATAGAGATAATATGCTACTAGACTTACTTATGCTAGTTATGCATATGCTATTGAATCTCTAATATGGTTAATAAGGAAAATGATGATAGTAATCTTGATGATGATAATTGTTATCAGCTCCTTTATGTATTTTGTTAATCATCAGTGTTGCTGAGCCTATTTGTTATATATGATTAAATTGCTTAAACTGTCTCATTACCTAAAATGTTGTAATCAATAAGCCTTATTGGAGGTTAAATCTCTTACTGGGACATGGGTCTCACCCTTGTGGTTCGCCACATTTTTTAGGTAATCAGAAGTGATGAAAACAAACATGTGGCAGCAAAGAGGAGCTATAGTAATGAATCTTTGAGAAAGTTGATTAGATGTCTAATGTGTCCTAGAGTCGTCCCTGTACTCTCAGGTCTAGGTGAGAAAAAGTTTGTATATGGTGTTTCAAACGAATCGGACTTTTGTTAGCATATTAATGCTTGTTTCTGTGGTATATATGAATATTGTTCTCCTATGTATATATGTGGTTGCTAAGATAATAGAACAATTTGTATCAAATTCTTAGCATAATATGGATATAAGAAAGATGTTGGACTCTTATGCAAATGTTTCTGAGCGGGTGCTGACGTTGAAATTGGTTTTATTTTACCCATATTTTTAGGTATGTGATTAATTAGTGATTGATTGTATTTTATGCTTTGAGTAATCTCGTTTAGTGTAACAGTTTCTCACAAGTTGGTATCAGAGCTTTAGGTTCACTTAGTCAATAGGGACACTTGGACTTAAGACTAGGATGATGTCTAAGTTAGGAACGTGACACAAAAACATGTCGCATACTGCCTAATCTCAGTATTTGGGTGCCCTGCCAAGTATTCAATTATTGAAGAAAAGGTAAGTATGGAACTCTTAGATTGTTATCTTTTTTATTACTCTGATCAAGTGGTCATTTTGAGACAATCTAAAGAGCATAATGAATAAGAAATCATGGTGTGAATATCTCAATCCTACCTTAAAGAAGATGAGAATTGCATCATTATATATCAAAACTTGAATGTTTGATAACTATAAGAGAAAGATACAACACCATGAAATCTAAATCTGAATACAAATAAGGAAAAGAGGAGTTCTTGAAGATGTGATTCAAGAAGATAATAAAGTAAAATATAAACAAGTCTATGCTTATAAAGTGAATCAAGGTATGAAATCCACATAAGATATAGAGAACTCCTATAACAAGTACAAAATGAGAAGATGAATGGGAACAATGACAAAGAAATAAGGTGGAACCTGAGTTAATCTCAGACCAACCTATGTGTGTAAGAAAGTGTTAATGAAAAATTAGCATGGCATGTGAATGAAATTAAGGGAGATGATCTCTGTTTAATGAAGAAAATGTGGAATGTGAGTATTTACCTGTTGATAAGTGATTGAAAAATATAATAAAATAAGACAACATACCCAAGTGTGATAAATAGTCATCAAGGAAGGAGTAATGAGATATGTTAATCATGATGATTCCTATGCTAATGGAAGGAACCCAAAATGAAAAAGGTAAAATGATACATAAGAAGTTGCAACCTGCATAATGAAAATATAATTGGTTACCTTTCTGCTAGTGACCCTTGAAAAATACTACTATGGTATGCGAAGCGTTTCCCTTTGTGTCTTTCCTTTCTAGGGCACAACTTTTAAGTGGATCATTGCCACTTGGTACGTGTGGATTCATTACAAACATGAGGGTGGATAGCTTATTATAGCATAAGGTTGTTTGGACTATGGTTCCAAGTTCATAAAGTTTGTGATGATTTTTCTTTTGAGCCTTCCAATATTTAGGAAGACTCCTCTTATATGTTTTGATATTTGTTATGTTGGTAAAATTAGATGATATAAGGATGTGAGTTGATTATAGCACATGAGGTGGATATCAAGGTAATGAATCCTAGTATCCAAGATGTATTAATAATATGAGAAATATGTGAAGGTTGGAGATGTTTATTAAATGAACATTCCAAGTATTCCTCTTCCGTAGAGAGAGAGGGAGAGAGAGTTGATGATGACCCTCTAAATGTTGTTTGGAAGGAAAAATAAAAGTGATTCTATAATATTGTGTATCGTTCAGTGATAGTTGGGCAAGACCACTATCAAGGATAGATGATTTGTTGGTCAATATATATGTGATAGTGTGTTCCTTTAAGATAGACCTATGATCAAATATCAATGTATAAGAGTTAGATTGGATGACATAATTCACATGACCATAATGAGTTTAGAGTTATGCCCTTTACACTAACCAATGTACAAATAGAATTTATGAATAGGAGGAACATAGTGTTCCAGTCATGTCATACAAGTTATATCAAGATTTGAATGATGACATGTCAAAGTATTTCAAATATGGTAAAAAATATGATCAATATTTCTTCAAAAACCTTAGGGTTACCGAAGCAGCAATAGCTATGAGACAAGTTGAACAAGAGTGTGATGGGGTTGATTAAATGTCTTTACGGGATCATGATATGTCTTCTAAGCATGTTGTGTAAATCCTAGTAAGGTGAAGATAGTGTTGTTGTTTCACCCCTAACAAGGTTGACTAGGAGTGATGTTTCCTTGTATGGAATGACAAGTGTCAGCGTCAACATTTCTTTTGATGCTGAAAAAGAACTGACAAGTGTTCCAGTGTCAGTGTATCTAGAAAAAAAAGGACGGATACATCGCCTTTTTTTATATGCTTAAAGTAATGGTATGAGACACATGCCATGATTGGTAAAAATCTAGAAAGTATGACTTTTGATAGCTAGAATTTAAAGTTGAACATTACTACTAGAGTTATACAGATGACACAACAAGTTTCTACGTTCCATATTGAGAATGTCTTCTTTGGTGGGGTTTTTTGTGCTGACCTAAGATTAGATATGTATGAATGATGTGACATCACCATGATATGCAAGTAACCATGTGAAGGTAATAGGATGAGGTGAAAAGGAAGTACCCATCTTTGTTTACCTTGGATTTCGGGGGCAAAATCCCTGTTAGGGGTTTATTGTTGTGAGGCCCTTGAACTTGCTTAATGATAAGCTTAATTATCATAATTGAATGTTTATAACCCTAATATAACCTTGTTATATGCTTTTCAATCATAATACAAGCTTAAGTTTCAAATTTGGTCTAATTTGGACATTGTTTGAGCAAGTTATGCAATTTTATGCACATTTTGGACTTTTCTACAATTTACCCAATTGAGAGGTTTTATTTGCAATTTATCACTTGCATTTTATTCCTTGGATATTCTATCATCATTATTGAGCCTTTTGAGCCATGGGGCACCTATTTAATCCTTGGTTTGAAGGTGTTTTCTCTAAGGGTATTTTAGGGTTTGCCCCTTCACGGATGAGCTACCTTTAGTAGCTATCAACTAATGAATTATGTGATTGGATGGGAAATTCGACAAAGTAAAGCTAAGCAGGTCTATAAGGATACTGGGGGAGCTGCTTGTGTGTGTGCTTGTATATTCTTAATAGTTTAAGGCCATAGACACACATGGAAGCTACTTTTACACCTCATGCTTGCTTCCATCCTTATCCATGAGCTATATTTACCTCTTCCTTGTACAAGTATGAATCTATGCTTGATTTCTCTTTCCTCTAACCTGGAGCAATGACTTCACTCTATTTTTCTATGGAACCAAGTGCTCTAAGGTAGAATACAACCTCTTTTTGGAGAAGAAGGTCTCCTAGAGCTCCATTTTGCCCTACCTAGAGTTTCCAAGGTCATCTTCTAGGGATTTCAACCAAGGCAAGTTATTTTATTCCTTCCTTGTCCATTTCTCTTGCTCTTCTCCTTCCTTATACCTTCCTTCAGGTCGGAACCTTGCTGTTCCATGGTATAAATTGCTCTAAAGCTCTAAAACCCTACCTTTCTTGCTCCTTATGCTTAGGGTTTGCTCATTTGATGAAGAAAGGTGCTAGATGGACGAGTTCATAGCTTATGCTTGGATTTTCTACCCTACCTGCTCGAGATTTCTTCTATGTGGGGTTTCATATTCTCATTTGAGGCAAGTTTTATAACTTTCTCTATATTTATTGCTTACCATAAGCTTTCTAGATCATGTTCTTGCTTGAAAATGATGATCCATGCACGAAAAAGCTATGCTTGACTTGGATTTCAATTTTTATAATGTTCCTTGTTCAGATTTCAGTTATATATGAACCTGTGATCATGTGCACGTTATTCCTAAGGTACAATATGACTTGTATCAGGTTGGTTTAACAACCTATGGTGCTAAGCACCTATCAACCAATGGTCTATAAACCCATGACCCGATGATGGTACCATTGCAACAACTCTATGGTGTTGTCTTTATGACAATTGATGGTGGTAACCAAGGGTGTCAACTAACATTCACCCCTTAGGTCATATTTTGGCCCAATTAGAAGCCTAGTGATTAACAACTAAATACCCTAATGATGCTATCAATCAATGGTGATATTAGTTTGATATTTGATGTTGATTAATGAATATAGTGCTGATCTAACAACCTATGGTGACTTAATGGTCACTAATGATAGTGGATCAGGTCTCTCAAACCTATGGCGAGTTAATCATATAGTTGTAGCATCAATTAAGCCTTAGAACAATGGTTTCTTGGGTAACTTGATGCAATGGTCGGACCTATACTGTAATTGACGGTTTTAATATATGAACTTGACCCAATGGTCAAGATATAATGTTTATTCCTCCAATAAAGTGGAATGATGGCGAATGTAATATGCTGGTACTAATAATACGATTTAGATGGTTTCCTTTATATGATAAACTTAAGGAGCTTACTTGTTGACAATGGATGGCTTGTTTTAAATGAACAGTCGATTGTGGGTTTTACCCTACTCTCAGTGGAAATTTTTGTGTTGTTAATCAAGAGATGTCTAGGGTTAGAAGGTGAATCTTTATAGAGCACAAATCAAAGACTTCATACGTGGTTTATCCAAGGTGTTTACTTATGTAAACAACCAATGGTTTTACCTTTTAAGCATCCAATGGTTCTGGGTGACATTGTGGTATGGTGATATGGGTTGAATGATGATGGAACAAATGGAGGGTTACCCTTAATAAGGTAATCTTACCTATTCACTCATAAGAATAGAAGGGATGATAATCATATTGTGTTGATATGTAACCCTAATGAGGTATAGCTTGTTATACCTAGCTTTAATATAACTAAATGATGGTAATTGGGTATGAATAATCCTTGAATGACTAATACAATCATGAAGTACTATGTTAATGTTGTTGAAACTCTAGTATGCTATAACCCAATGGTTACACCTTGATTTATGTGTGGGTTCATACTTGATAATTGTGGCGACACATCCCGCTATCACACAGACAACGAGGTGCCACGCGAAAACGTGCGGAAATCACCATAAACCACCTTTTAACAAAAACACAGGTTAATTAAAACTAATTTTGGAAAGCGGATAAACTAAGAAACTATTACATTCAGATCCTCATCCTGCAAGGAAACATGTTATATAAATATATGCAAGCCTTGATACGTGTTCACAGCTTAGAGGATCAGCTGTCTTGTCATCACACGAGTTCATCACCTATTTATACATACATAACAGCCCACATCCGGCCAGCTGCAGGACATACTAAGCATCAACAACTATACATCGTAAAACAACGTCAAAACACCTCCAAGGACCTGAGAGTACAGGGATGACTCTATGACTCTACTACAAAACAACCAAAATAGTAGCATGTCTATCTCTTGCCTTCTGCTGCTCTTCTTGCTGCTCGGTCGTAACTCCGTGACCACCACCACGTCTAGCTCGAACACCTAAAAAAGGGTGCAAACCAACGGGGTGAGACACACAGTCCCAACGAGAAACATAACTCCCCGTCAAAACCATAAAACCTCAGAAAGATTAAGGCAATAGTAGCCGATAACTGATAAAAGGTATAACAAGAGCAGTCTATATAGCAAGGCTAGTCATACCATCAAGCTTACCAAGCTGTACGGAAGGCATATACCCAAGTACTTATTTATGGATCATGATTGACAAGATAAGATTTTTGAGATCTTACCGCATAACATAAGGAACGTATAAGTAACTGTAAGTATAACAAGATCAACTACATAAGCAAGGCCTCAAACAATGTTCCATATTTTGCCTTAAGCAATAAATACTATTCGGCTGGATTACGTATTATTATGCCCTGAGGAAGTGAGCCGTACCGCTCAAATCCAACCTTCGGTTGCCAAACCCAAGCCGGTGCCATACAAGGTCAATGGAAGAGTCAGACTCCACGACCTCCCACCTCGTGGTCAGTGCACGAGTACAACACAAGCACGACCGCAATCTCATGCTTAAGTGGCCTCAGCCACAGGGTCAGGCTACCCTCTACTTAGCCCGCCTTGGTACAGGTATCGGCGCTAGTGAAATTGAGCCACTGTCCTATTCACCGTGCACTGAGCCATGAACACATTCATGCTCTCATATCACACATCCTGAGCCATGGACCTGTTCACCATGCTCTTATCGTATTTGAGCTACGGGCATGAATCCACACTCTGGAGTCTACAACTGAAGTTGAACTCTTACCTCCTCACTTTAGGGTAGGAGAAACCTCGCATACTCAACAATATGCGCTCCAAGTTAACCCGTAGGAGAACATGTTTCACCATCACCAGCTCCTAACGATGATGGATCTATGGCCAGGGCAAACTACATGATATATTCCGCTGTGATTTGTTAGTATGTTTTAAGTGGGTTGTTGGGGCAACCAAGTTGTAACACATGCATAACATAAAGCTACATCATTATTACCACCATCATGTTATTCCGGGATCTCAATCCCACATCACAAGGGACCACTACCTCAAAAGGCATTCTCATTGCTAGGGAGTAACCATCCCAGATCATCATTAGAGGATAACACCTCAATTTAGGCACTTTAGCCAAACTCGGTTCCTCAAACCAAAACACATCATGCATGTTAACTCATCATCAAGAGTAACCATCAAAGCATTGTTACTGAAACATATATACCTCATAGCCCTTTACCTGGCTATGCATCTGTATAAAACACCTGCATGATTAGCATACACAGTTATCCTGGATTAACAGAAAGGATCATATCATCAAACATAAGGCAATCATTGATGCTTATATGCTTTATCATTCATGCCTCAACCTCTGACCATAGACATCGATCATATCATCATGTGAAGCAACTCATATACTTATTCCTCATAATATAAGCATACATGATTCAGATATGTCATATTTACATATGTGCGTTCTACTATAACAACCACCTTACCATTACCAATCGTGTCAAGGGTTTACAACCATAAACCAAATGTGATTACATGAACAAGATCTAGCATATAGGTTTTACAGAAGGAACAAGACCCTCACTAGAAGTGCCCACTACCCTCACAAGAAGTGTGACGGGTAGGGCACCCTCACTAAAGGTAGTATCGGGCAAGGTACTTCCTCATATCACCCAACACTCTAGCCCCATATCGGCCAAGCAAGCCAACCTCATATCGCCCAGACACTTAGCAAAGGTAACGGGCTACCACCTCAAGATGTATCGAGCAACAAGGACCCAAGACATAACGTGCACATGCATAACATGCAACATGTCGTGCACCTATGTGTATCGTACATCATGGGTATCAGGCATCCCTGTGCAATGGCTAGGGTTACTATCGGGCATCACCACTATGTCATGACGCCCTGCACAGAGCTAGCCACTAAACTCCATATCATCCAAGGTGTAACGGGCACTAGGTTACCACCTCAGGCTAGATGTATCATGCAGGCCACTCAACAAAGCATGATGCCCAAAAATGCAACTCAAACGGGCGGCAAAGGAGCCTGTCGTTCAACCATCCTAGCCTCGACCTATCGGCCAACACACAAAGCAAAGACTGTGGTGTGACGCCCAACACAAGACCAGATCACAACGCCCCCTATCGTCCAAGGTGTAACTACGTCGAGCTACCACCTGAACTAGGCGTGACGGGCAGGGTACTCAGCCAAGTATGACGCCCGACACACACAAGGGCAGGAACCAAGTGTAATGCTCAACACAACCACAACATGTCAACCAACTCTCTAGATCAAGAGGGGTAACAGGCAACATCACCTCAAGACCCTATCATGCAAGATGCAACTTCACAAAGTCGTCATCAACCTCAAGCACAAGGGCACCAAACCCTAATGGATCAAGAAGATGGCTCACCTCTCAACAACCAAGAGAGAGGGGTATTGCACAACTTCTTATCACCAATCGGGCAACCACAAGGGTGAACCAACAAAGGTCTACAACCACCACAAAGCTCACCTCTCGAATCCATGGTGGGAGAAGGGTATTGCTCAAACAACTAGAACACAAGCTCACCTCTCAACTTAAACGAGAGAGGGGTATTACCCTTATCACTAGAGTTCAAGCTCACTTCTCTAGACCAAGGAGGGAGAGGGGTGTTGCTCAACAAGAAACCCTAGAACATGGTTCGACCAACTGGATGCAACTAAGCAAGAAACTAAACTAGCAACATATATAACCGATTATGATCATAAGAAACATACAAGAACATAAAAGGTAGTATAGATAGGGTTAGGAGTTATGTAACCCGCCTTAAGCAAGCTCCAAAGCTCCAAGCACCAAGCTTCCAAGCTCCACCACAAGAAGAAGAGCAAGGAACTCTAGGGTTCGGCCACCACTAGAGGAAGAAGGAGACTCCAAGATAAGGATCGACCACCAAGATTGCAAAGGAAGAGGGTGTCGTGCACCAAGGGAGAGGGGACACAAAGGAACTAAAGGGATCCTTAGCAAGAGAAAGGGAACACATATATAGAAGAGGATGGAGGAGAAACCAAGGTAAGAAAAGGCAAGGTGTCGCCTACCTAGGGACACTTGTCCATGAGCAAAGCCACCACTCTAACATGCCCTAAACACATGTTCAAGGCCATTGCCACATGCAAGCATCAAGTGCCAAGTGTCCACTAGTGGTGACATAAACAAGGTCAAAGGGTTCCATGGGCGACACACCTCCACCCCATGCCCGACACAAAACCTAGGGCGACACACCACAGGCCGACACAAGACACTTTGCCTGACACAAGGTTCAACAAGGCAAAGGCAAGGCACAACATGGCCCAACAAGGCTCATCCAAGCCCAAGGCAACCCAAGCAACGAGCCCAACCTTTCCTCTCAACACCAGAGGAAGCAAGGAGAGGGAGGAACACCTCACAAGATGACAAACTTGCCCACAAACCCTAGACTTGGGTTAATTGCAAGTAGCACCTCCAGCTCTCAACAAAGCACCAACAAACCCTAATCACCACTAAAGGTGATTAGCAACCAACTAAGCATCAGCGTTAAGCAAAGAAAACAGGATAAGCCCTAAACGGAGGTCAGGGTCCTTACAATAATAGTATGGAATGTGATGGTGATGCTTCACCTTATGCATCTATGATCTAATGGGGATGTCGTGAGTTAGGGTTTGGGTATAAGTGTTGATTAGTAACATTAATATAATTTATCTTGTTGAACCTAACTCTAATGCAAATAGATAAATATGTGTATTCATGTTTAACATTCTTATATGATGGCATGATGGTGAAATAACCTCCTTAACATGATCATAACCTTAATGTGTTAATTGGTGGTTGTCATAGCCACATGGTTGATACTTGCTTATGCAAAACATGTGCATTATGAATATGATGAGGGTTAATCATATCTAGATTCCTTACATGTTGATGTAATAAAGGAATGTTCTTAACGTTAATATAACTATGCTATGATTGTTTATGAATATCTCCTAGCTCATTAATGCTATATTATGCTGATCTGGTGTATTATATGTAAGTGATGTTGTTGAGCCTTGTTATAAGGCATGCAAAGATAATGATGATCTTGTAGGGAATAATATGATGGTCTTAATGACCTTTGGGCATAGTTGAGCCCTGAATGAGGTGTAATCCTCTTATGTTGATAATGGTTGATATCCTGTGATATTGTGAAAAGGATTTATATCTTGTGATAGTATGATGACTAGTGTGGTCTCATGAATGGCAAGTGAATAGTACCATGTGATGATGAGATGAGAAATTATGTTTCACACATTTTATATCTTTTCAAAGTTGTGATATTTGTATGCTTGCTAGAAGTGAATTAGGGTTTGTATGTCCACTTGTTTGATGCAACTTTAATTCCCCCAATTGGTATAACTAATCAAGTGCAACTCTAATCATGTAGTGCCCTGTACTGTAGAACCATCTTCAGTGTCAGAACTTGCTGGATGGTGAAATGAGTATTCGTAAGGAAAACTCGGAGTGCATACTATTGAGTATGAGGGGGTGGTAGGTTGAGGATATATCCTTGTCATCCACAATGTAGATTGTGGAGGTTGGCTATGGTCATGCCTCATACATCTGATGTGATTGAGAACGGCTGCGGTTGTGTCTCGATGATTATAACATGATGTGATTAAAGGATAACTACAGTTGTACCTTAGTGATTGGGTTTGTATACCCTAGTTTATAGTGTCATGACTTGTACCAAGGGTGGACTAGTGGTTAGAAGCTTGACTATATGTCACTGTGGTGGTAGCTTTGACTGATATGCCACTACCTTTTTACTCATACTGACCGAGGGGAAGAGATCTTAGGATACCGGCACTCGGAGATCTTGTACGGAACCGAATAGCCCTTCACAGGGGTCAGTTGGACTTTGAATGGTACGATTCAAATTTCCCAGGGCATAATAAAAGATGTAATACAGTTGTATAGCATATCTATTTAGGATTATACATGACGCTTCACATTGGATGATAACCCTTGTTTGTTCTCTTTACATAAAGATGATGCTTAGTGCAATTAAGAGATAGTAATTATACTTATATTGTGGATATGCATAAGATTGTAAATGTGTACATACAGTAGTCATTCTTATGTTGATATCTATACTTCTACTACTGATTATAATTAGGATGCTAGCTATATCATGTTGTTAGTTATTTTTAGCATGCTAGCCATGCCTCTATAATTAGAAATGCATATACTGCTAATCATGCTTATGCAAATACTCGTGCTTATGTTGATAGATCTGCTTATGATATTGATCTGTTCAAACTGTTAGACATGCTAATGTTGTTAGATATGCTTATGATGCTGGACTTATTCATGTTAATAGAGATAATATGCTACTAGACTTGCTTATGCTAGTTATGCATATGCTATTGAATCTCTAATATGGTTAACAAGGAAAATGATGATAGTAAGCTTGATGATGATAATTATTATCAGCTCCTTTATGTATCTTGTTAATCATCAGTGTTGCTGAGCCTATTTGTTATATATGATTAAACTGCTTAAACTATCTCATTACCTAAAATGTTGTAATCAATAAGCATTATTGGAGGTTAAATATCTTGCTGGGACATGAGTCTCACCCCTGTTGTTCACCACATTTTTTTAGGTAGTCAGAAGTGATGAAAACAAACATGTGGTAGTAAAGAGGAGCTAAAGTAATGAATCTTTGAGAAAGTTGATTAGATGTCTAATGTGTCCTAGATTCGTCCCTGTACTCTCAGGTCTGGGTGAGAAAAAGTTTGTATATGGTGTTTCAAACGAATCAGACTTTTGGTAGCATATTAATGCTTGTTTGTGTGGTATATATGAATATTGTTCTCCTATGTATATATGTGGTTGCTAAGACAATAGAACAATTTGTATCAAATTCTTGGCATAGTATGGATATAAGAAAGATGTTGGGATCTTATGCAAATGTTTCTGAGAGGGTGCTGACGTTGAAATTGGTTTTATTTTACCCATATTTTTGGGTATGTGATTAATTAGTGATTGATTGTATTTTATTCTTTGAGTAATCTCATTTAGTGTAACCGTTTCTCACAAGTTGGTATCAGAGCTTTAGGTTCACTGAGTCTACATGGACACTGGGACTTAAGACTAGGATGATGTCTAAGTTAGGAACGTGACACAAAAACATGGCACATACTGCCTAATCTTAGTATTTGGGTGCCCTGTCCAGGTATTCAATTATTGAAGAAAAGGTAAGTATGGAACTCTTAGATTGTTATATTTTTTATTACTCTGATCAAGTGGTCATTTTGAGACAATCTAAAGAGCATAATGAATAAGAAATCATGGTGTGAATATCTCAATCCTACCTTAAAGAAGATGAGAATTGCATCATTATATATCAAAACTTGAATGTTTGGTAACTATAAGAGAAAGATACAACACCATGAAATCTAAATCTGAATACAAATAAGGAAAAGAGGAGTTCTTGAAGATGTGATTCAAGAAGATAATAAAGTAAAATACAAACAAGTCTATGCTTATAAAGTGAATCAAGGTATGAAATCCATATAAGATATAGAGAACTCCTATAACAAGTACAAAATGAGAAGATGAATGGGAACAATGACAAAGAAATAAGGTGGAACCTAAGTTAATCTCAGACCAACCTATGTGTGTAACAAAGTGTTAATGAAAAATTAGCATGGCATGTGAAAGAAATTAAGGGAGATGATCCCTGTTTAATGAAGAAAATGTGGAATATGAGTATTTACCTGTTGATAAGTGATTAAAAAATATAATAAAATAAGAGAACATACCCAAATGTGATAAATAGTTATCAAGGAAGGAGTAATGAGATATGTTAATTGTAACATACCTGACCTGGGTTAAGGCTTAACCCTAGAAGTTTTGCTTAAGTAAGTCATTTAGATTCTTGTATTTATCTTTTAAAAAGTAATTTAGAGTAAAGGAGAGCATATGTTTCAATTTTGGTCCTATTTGAATAATGTTGAAACAATATTTTACTTATTTTGGACTAAAGTGCAATTTACCCAATTTAAGGGTTTATCTTGCAAATGTTACATGATAAATGTTCCTCAAAGTTTTATAGCATCATAAGAATGAGAATGATGCTGAGTTATGGCTTCCACAAGCCTAAGTTCTGAGAAGGAGCTTGTTTGACTAATGCTTGTGTATTGAATGCTAGTTTTGGTGTAATTTGCAAATTACCCAAAATCTAGGGTTGAACATGTAAAATACCACCTCTATTATGTCCCTATAGTTTCTTGGTATAATTTAGAGAAAATCAAAAGAAAGGGGCGTCTTGTTTGAACCACTTTTGAGGAGAGATAATCTTGATAATAAAATAACCTAGATTTAAGCATAAATGGAACCCTAATTTATTTTGTTGCAAAAATAAATATAATTAATTAAAGTTCCCATCAACTAAAAAGGATGTGGTTGAGATCCTATAGTGCAAGGACGTCCAAATGCCTTGAGTTGCACCGAAATATCCTAAGTAGGTGAAGAAATCCACTCACATTTGTTAATTAAAAAGTAATGTCCACTAAAAATGGATAATAGTATTATAATGATTAAGGTGCAAAAAGTGGTTGCTTTTAATTCAAGGATAATTGAAAGGAAATTGAGGGAAAGGAAGTTGGCTTCGGAAGAAAGGAAGTGGAGGGGGCATGTGGCAAGAAAGTGGATGAATTTTCTTCTACTTTCTCTCTCCTAGAAAATCAATTATATGTACTCGATTTTCTCCTTACTAGAAAGGCTATTTTTGCAAACCAATTTCTTTCCTTGCTTTGGCCGATGACCAAGGAGCTTAGGAGCAGGAGGAAAATGTTCCCCAAGCTGAAGGTAAGTTCCATCATCATCTTCAACCTTGGATTGATGGTTGAAATCGGATTTCAACATTGATTTTCTTCTCTCTTCCATCCAATGCTCAACCTTGGCTATCTTTTGCATCCAAAGAGTTGGAAACGAACCTTGGATAGTTGAAGGAGCTTCTTTCACCATTAGAGATGAGAAGCTTGAAGCTTTGAATCTACTTTGAAGGCGGGTTATATAACTTGAACCCATCAATGTTATTATTGATTTCAATTTCTCATTATATGTTGATCCTTTATTTTCTTCTTGAATAATTGATGAATTCATCATACATATGATAGTAGAATTCGGAGGTATGAAGATTGATGATGATGACATCATCTTAGCACACACCTCAAGAATATCAAGAACAAACAATTTCATTTTGAATTGGTCAAACGGTTTCAAACCGTTTGGTGACCAAACAGTTTCAAAACCGTTAGAGGTCAAACAGTTTCAAACTGTTAGAGACCAAACCATTTCAATGGATTCAAGGATCAATTGGTCTTATGATCTAATAACTTCAAATAATCAAATTCAATTGATTTCAGAACCCTAGCTTAATTGATTTCAAAACCCTAGATCTATTGAGGACAAAACCCTAATTTAGGCTTAAACAGTTTCAAGTTGATTTGACCAAACGGTCTCAAACCATTTGAGGACTAAATGGTATCAAACCGTTTGAGGACAAAATAGTCTCAAACCGTTTAGGGTTAAACAATCATCAAATAGTTTGAGGGTCTTGGGTTGAAACGGTTTCAAAACCGTTTGATGAGCAAAAGGTTCAAGACTGTTTAAAGTTCAATTAGAGACCAAGACTGTTTAAGATCTAACGGTCTTCAAACCATTTGAGGTTTAGAGACCAAGACCGTTTGAAGGTATAAACTGTCTCAAACCGTTTGAAGGTCAAGTGACCTCAAGACCGTTTGAAGGTCTAAACGGTCTCAAACCGTTCGGAGGTTTAGGGTCAAAACCGTTTGAAGGTTCAATTGGTTCAAACCGTCGGAAGGTCCAATTGATTCAAACCATGTATGTACTAATAACCCATAAGTGGTTGAAGTGTATCTCAAGGTTGAATTTAATGCAAGTATCCCTAAAGTACTTAGGTGATTAGTATAATTAAAGTGATTATCCCTTGATGCCAATGAAAGTAATAAATTTAATACACTATGATAAGCATAGCTGCATGTACTTTAGTAAGAGGTGAAGTCAACCTAGTAAGGTATAATTATGATGTGTGTTCCTAAGTACATGGAACAATGATAAGTATGATTTAATACTTAAATAATGTTATGTGCTCCAAGATATGTGGAAACACTGACTTAGGGTTTGGATTAATGAGGTAATCATAAAACCCTAGTATAGGGTGATGATTATGGGAAACCCTAATATAGGGTGATGTTATGTGAAACCCTAATATATGGTGATGTTATGTGAAACCCTAATAAAGGGTGATGTTATGTGAAACCCTAATATAGGGTGATGTTATGTAAAACCCTAATATAGGGTGATGTTATGTGAAATCCTAATATAGGGTGATGTTATGTGAAACCCTAATTGATAAAGATAGGAAACCTTAACCCTAATAAGGGAATAATGATGTTATCTTTGTATTGCATAATGTTGATGTGTAATTGATATGGCTGTTATCAAGTATACTAACCATGCATGTATCATGAGAAGATGAGCATAACTAGGTATGAGCTATAATGTTAATGGGCCCTGTGATCCATAATTTTATTTGTTGCCTAGTGAGAGGTGACAAGAAGTTGAATATGCCTGGTGAGCTATGTGAAATGCTTGTGTAACAAGTATCCTGAATACCTTGGTCAGGTGACCTGGAGGTAATAGTTATCTGATAATGGTAACCATGTTCAGTGATGAACTAAGGATTTGAATATCCAGATCCAACAAACATGATGATGGTATTGTTAAGGGATGTGAATTCCCAGTAATGAGACAAGGGATTGAGATCCCAATGTTTTATAAAGTTTTGAAAAGTACTTGATAAGAGTATTGTTTCTTTGTAGCATTTGTCATAATAATTCTTGTTTGAAAACTTGACTGATGCTAAAAGAATATGGTAATGTACTTAAATAATCAAGTGGAATATTATCATGTAGAGCCCTGGCCATAGATCCATCATCGTCAGTAGCTGGTGATGGTGAAATAGATTCTCCTGCTGGTTAATACAGAGCGTATATTGTTGAATATGTGGGGTTTCTCCTAGCTGAAAATAGGAGGATTAGAGTGTAACTTTGGTTGTAGACTCAAGATATGTTTAAGAGCATGGTGAACATGCCCATGGCTCAGTGTGATAGAGCATGAATGCGTTCATGGCTCAGGGAGCACGGTGAATTGGCCCGTGGCTCAGATTTACTAGCGTCGGGACCTTTACCAAGGCAGGCTAGAGAATGGGTAGCCTATGAGAGCTAACCCTGTGACTGAGGTCACTTAAGTAAGAGACTGCGGTCCTACTTGTGGTCTCGCACTGACCGAGACGGATGAGATTGAGGAGTCCGGCTCTTCCTTTGATCTTGTATGAATCCGACTTTGGGTTTCGCAACCGAAGGTTGGATTTGAGCGGTACAACTCACTTCCTCAGGGCATAAGTATGATTATAAAATGTATCATCCGTGGAGCGTATTTGCTTAAGTATGAAATACGGAAATCATTGATTGATGTTACATTGCTTATTATATCCTAAATGGATAGATATTATACATGTTCTTCATATTCCTTATTAAAATGGATAGATAATTTATTGCTTTATCATTTATAGCTGTAATGCTTTAAAAGATGATATTGTTCTATTCTTCTTAATAATTATTAAATCCTGTTGTTCAATAGAGATTCCTCTGTTTAGTTTATTACTGTTTATCTACAATAATAATGTTTCTGGCGGAGAGTTATATCTCTTGCATGGACAATTTCAATTGTCTCACCCCGTGGGAACCAACCTTTTTAGGTGGACGAGGACGAGGAGGTAGAAACCATTCAACAGGGGAAAGACAACAACATCAAGGACAACAATAACATCTCAGGTGGAGATACTGACTGTCATGTCTTGTAGATATGAGTCTATGTGTCGTCTCTGTACTCTCAGGTCCTTGGAGTTAGTAGTTAGTGCTTTTATGATCGATCTGAGATTTTGACATTGAATGCCTCGAGGTTTTATGTTGCTTATGTGTAGACTTAATAGGGCAACTTTTGTATATATTCCTCCAGATGAGATGGTACATGGTATGCATAATGTAAATCAGAATGTATATATTACTTTGGTTCTTATTATCAGAGTTTCCTGGAAAAGGATCTATTTGCAAAAAGGTTTTAATTTTTAGTGATTTTCAGTAATCCACTGCTAATGTTTGATTCCACAATTAATTACGCTGTGACAGTCTGATTTGGTGTCGGGTCATGTCAAGTTTAGTGGTATCAGAGCTTAAGGTTCACTGAGTCTATAGAGACATATGATTATGGTCGTTGAGTCTGTTCTAGTGGCTTCCAGTTTATCTTATAGTGACTTCTGCTCTCAGGAGAAGAAGTAAAGCTTGAATATGGCTGGATCACATGAAGAACATGCTACTGAAAGCAGTATTGTTGCACCAGGAGGAGGTGCAAGGGGTCAGGCTAGAGAAGAACTAGTACCTGAACATCCCCAGCTTGACCAAGCCATACTAGAAAACCCAACTTTCCATGCTCTGTTTGGGCAGTTCATGGCGATTCTGACACATATGGAAGATAGGATGCCACCACCTGCACCTAGGGCACCAGCTCATAATGAGGGACATGGAGTTGGCAAGACTTTTGAACGGCTTCTCCGGGTAGGAGCCACTGAATATGCTGGTACAACTGACCCAACATACGTAGACTTGTGGCTGATTGAGCTGGAAAAGGCCTTCAGAATCCTTAACATCCCTGAAGCTGAGAAGGTTAGGCATGCGGTGTACCTATTGAAGGGGAGTGCTAGCCATTGGTGGGCCATAGAAGAAGGCAAAAGGCTAGGTGTTGAAGTCAGATGGGAAGAGTTCTGATGAGAGTTTTTTAGTTGATATTTTCCCAAGACTTACCTAGATGGGAAAATCTCTCAGTTTGAACAGATAAGACAAGGACCAATGAACATTAGTGAGTATGAAGCTAAGTTCATGGAGCTTCTACGGTTCTGTCTGCACATGGCTGCTATAGATGAGGAGAGGATTCGATGTTTTGAGAAGGGTTTGAATGCTGATTTGACCACACTAGTATCTGCTCTAGAGAATAGAGAGAGGTTTTCCACCTTTGTGGAGTCTGTTAGGTGGATAGAAAGGTCTGTGACTGAGAAACATCAAGCCAATAGTAAGAAGGTGTATACACAGTTCCAAGGACAAAGGTCTGAAAGTTTTAAGAAACTAAGGTTTTCTACACCAACAACACCATCGAGGTTCAATACCCAGACATAGTGGACATCCAGTAAGGGTAGAGGCCATAGTTTACCACCAGAGGGGGCTCACAGCTCAACATCAATGTCAGTAACAGGACCATCTAGACCACAGTGGGAGAACAAAGTCTATTATAAATGTGGTAAAATGGGACATCTGATGAAAGAATGTCTAGCTAGAGACGTGAGTGTAACCCAACCACTGAGGCTGAGTCAACAAGGCTCTCAGAAATGACAGTTTAGCAGTGGCACACGAGGACGTCGACAGGCGTCCCAAGCTAGCTCATCCACATCCAACTGGGTGAGTGGTCGACAACCAGTAATAGCAAGATTCTATGCTATGAATCAGCCGGAAGCAGTGGTCAACCCACGAGTCGTGACAGGTCAGATGGAATTATTTCATTCTGATATGTCTTCATCCTGCTTTGTATCTATTTTGATTGATCCGGGTGCTACACATTCCTTTATCACTCGAGAAGTGATTCATGACTCCAATATGACTGTCAGTCATAGAGCAGATAACTTGTTATTAGAAACTCCGTTAGTTGGATCTGCAGTGTTGCAGGATGTATGTTCTCCCTATGTTCTTTCTTTTTCAGAAATAGCATTCAGGTGGATCTTATACACTTGAGATGCAGGGGTTTGACATAATACTTAGGATGGACACCCTAGAAAAGTATAAGGTTGTCTTGGATTGTGGTTCCAAGCAGGCTATGTTCACAGACAATGGTGATACATGGGTTTTTCAAGGGGACAGAAAGATTCTTCCAACCTTTCTAGTGTCAGCAATGGTAGCTGAGAAGTTGATGAGACAAGGATGCTTCACATTCTTAGCACATGTGATAGATACCAGGGCAGAGAGTCCTAGTCTTTCTGAAGTTCCGATTGTTAGGGAGTTTGAGTATGTGTTTCCTGAGGAACTTCCTGGTGTTCCTCCACCCTGAGAGATTGATTTCGAGATTAATCTAATCCCGGGTACACAACCAATAGCTCAAACACCTTATAGAATGGCACCTACTGAATGACAAAACTTAAGAAACAGTTACATGAGTTGCTTGAAAAGGGTTTTATCTGACCGAGTACTTCACCATGGGGTGCTCCGGTTCTTTTCGTTAAAAAGAAAGACGAGTCTATGCGATTATGCATCGACTATAGATAGTTAAACAAAGTAACCATAAAGGACAAATATCCTCTGCCAAGGATAGATGACTTGTTTGACCAGTTGTGTGGTGCAACTATCTTTTCTAAAGTAGATCTGAGGTCAGGATACCATCAGTTATGCATCAAAGAGAGTGACATACCTAACTCAGCCTTTAGTAAAAGGTATGGTCACAATGAGTTCATATTTATGTCGTTTGGACTAACTAATACACCAGCTGCATTCATGGAACTCATGAACATAATCTTCCAGCCATTCCTTGATCAATTCATAGTAGTCTTTATAGATGACATCCTGATTTACAGTAGAGATGCTCGACAGCATCAGCAACACCTTCGTCAGGCCTTGACTTTACTGAGAGAGCACAAGCTATATGCCAAATTCAATAAGTGTGAATTATGATAATCAGAAGTGTCTTTCCTAGGGAACGTAATATCTGCCTCAGGTATTCGTGTTGATCCTAAAAAGGTAGAATCTGTATTGGAGTGGGAACAACCAAAGATAGAAACAGAGATACATAGTTTTCTAGGATTGGCAGGTTACTATAGGAGGTTCATTAAGAATTTTAGTTCTGTAGCATTACCCCTAACCAGGTTGACCAGGAAGGAGGTTCCTTTTTTCTAGAATGACAAGTATCAACATTATTTCCACTTGTTGAAAGAAAGGTTGACTAGTGCACCTGTGTTAGTGTTACATGAGCAGGGAAAGGGGTATATTGTTTTCTGTGATGCTTCTAAGAATATTCTAGGATGTGTGTTGATGCAGGATAAACAAGTGATTTCTTTTGCCTCTCGACAACTTAAGAAACACGAGGAAAATTATCCAACACATGATCTAGAATTAGCTGTTGCGGTTCATGCGTTGAAGATCTGGAGACATTATCTCTATGAAGAGACATTCCATATTTTCACGGACCATAAGAACCTAAAATATATCTTTTCACAACATGAGTTGAACATGAGACAATGCCACTGGATGTAGTTAATCAAGGACTATGATTGTACAATTGATTATCATCCAGGAAAGGCTAATGTAGTGTCTAATGCACTAAGTAGAAAATCATCATCACCAAACATGGACAAAGCACAATTGAACTCTTTAGTATGCTTTAAACGAGACATGCTTGTCTCTTTAAGGAAAAACAATGTACAACTTAAAATATCCTTGTTAGCTGGACTATTAGATGAGATGCACATAAAACCTACTCTGAAACAATAGATCAAAGAGGCACAATAGGTTGATACTGTGATTCAGCAGATTAGATCAGAGTATGGTAGTGACAAACAAGATGGGTTTCATGAGTCAGATGATGAGGTAGTCTGTTACCATGGTAGGATGGTAGTACCTGATGCCAATGGCTTAAGGAAGTTAGTCATGGAGGAAGCTCACTCATCTATGTATGTAATGCAGCCAGGGAGCACCAAAATGTATCATAACTTGAAAGATATGTATTGGTGGCTTGGTTTAAAGAAAGATATAGCTGAGTTTGTTATGCGGTGTCCAGTATGTCAGTAGGTTAAAGCTGAGCATCAAAAGCCTGCAGGAACAATGCAACCTTTATCTATACCACAGTGGAAATGGGATCACATAACCATGGACTTTGTGGTTGGTTTACCCAAAACATCCAAAAGTCATGATTCCATTTGGGTGATAGTAAGTCAGCACATTTTCTTCCTGTCAAAACAACCTATACTGTTAAGAAACTTGCACATATTTATATAAATGAGATAGTGCAGTTACACGGGGTTCCAGCTACAATTGTTTCTGATAGAGGTCCTCAGTTCACGAGTCATTTTTGGGAACGACTACATAAAGCTTTGGGTACGTAGTTAAGATTCAGTACTGCCTTCCACCCACAGACAGATGGACAATCTGAGAGGACTATACAAACTTTGGAGGATTATCTTAGGGCATGTGTCCTTCAGTTTGTAGGAAGTTGGGATATACACTTGAGCTTAATAGAATTTGCTTACAATAATAGTTATCAACACAGTATTGATATGGCACCATATGAAGCATTATATGGTAGACGTTGTAGATCTCCGTTGTGCTGGTATGAAACAGGAGAATACCAACTTTTGGGTCCTGAATTAGTGCAACAAACAACTGAGAAGATTAAAGTAATACAATAGCAGTTAAAGGCTATACAGGATAGACAGAATTCATACACTGATAAACGACGAAGACCTTTAGAATTCCAAGTTGGAGACAGAGTATATCTCAAAGTCTCACCTTGGAAAGGTTTTCCTAGATTTGGAAAGAAGGGTAAGTTATCTCCTAGAGTTATGGGGCCTAATCCAATCACTGAAAGGATTGGAAAGGTAGCCTATAAGTTGGAGTTGCCACCTGAACTACACATATTACATCTAGTATTCCATATATCCATGCTGAGAAAGTGTCTATAACATCCCTGACCTGGGTTAAGGCCTAACCCTAGAAGTTTTGCTTAAGTAAGTCATTTAGATTCTTGTCTTTATCTTTTGAAAAGTAATTAAGACTAAAGAGAGCTTATGTTTCAATTTTGGCCCTATTTGAAAAATGTTGAAACAATATTTTACCAGTTTTGGACTAAAGTACAATTTACCCAATTTAAGGGGTTATCTTGCAAATGTTACATGATAAATGTTCCTAAAGTGTTATAGCATCATAAGAATGAGAATGATGCTGAGGTATGGCTTCCACAAGCCTAAGTTCCAAGAAGGAGCTTGTTTGAGTAATGCTTGTGTATTGAATGTTAGTTTTGGTGTAATTTGCAAATTACCCAAAACCTAGGGTTGGATATGTAAAATACCACCTACATTATGTCCCTACCATTTCTTGGTATCATTTAGATAAAATAAAAATAAAGGGGCATCTTGTTTGAACTACGTTTGAGGAGACATAATCTTGATAATAAAATAATCAAGATTTAAGCATAAATGAAGCCCTAATTTAGTTTGTAGCAAAAATAAATATATTAATTGAAGTGTCCATCAATTAATAAGGCTTTGGTTGAAATCCTATAGTGTAAGGACGTCCAAATGGCTTGAGTTGCACCGAAATATCCTAAGTAGGTGAAGAAATCCACTCACATTTGTTAATTAAAAAGTAATGTCCACTAAAAATGGATAATAGTATTATAATGATTAAGGTGCTTAAAGTGGTTGCTTTTAATTCAAGTATAATTGAGAGGATATTGAGGGCAAGGAAGTTGTCTTCGGAAGCAAGGAAGTGGAGGGGGAATGTGGCAAGAAAGTGGATGAATTTTCTTCTACTTTCTCTCCCCTAGAAAATCAATTACATATACTCGATTTTCTCCCTACTTGAAAGGCTATTTTGCAAACCACTTTCATTCCTTTCTTTGGTCTATGACCAAGGAGCTTAGGAGCAGGAGGAAAACATTCCCCAAGCTGAAGGTAAGATCCATGATCATCTTCAACCTTGAATTGATGGTTGAAATTGGATGTCAACACTCATTTTCTTCTCTCTTCCATCCAATGCTCAACCTTGGCTATCTTTTGCATCCAAAGAGTTGGGAACGAGCCTTGGATAGTTGAAGGAGCTTCTTTCACCATTAAAGATGAGAAGCTTGAAGCTTTGAATCTACTTTGAAGGTGGGTTATATAACTTGAACCCATCAATGTTATTATTGATTTGGAGGTTTAGGGTAAAAACCGTTTGAAGGTTCAATTGGTTCAAACCGTTTGAAGGTCTAAATTGATTCAAACCATAACTTAGGTGATTAGCATAATTAAAGTGACTATAACTTGATGCCTATGAAAGTGATAAATGCAATATACTATGATAATTATAGGTGTATGTACTTAGTGAGACGTTAAGTCAACCTAATAAGGTATGATGAAGATGTTGTGTGTTCCTAAGTACATGGAACAATGATAAGTATGATTTAATACTTAAATAATGCTATGTGCTCCAAGATATGTGGAAGCAATGACTTAGGGTTTGGATTAATGAGGTAATCATAAAACCCTAATCAATGGAGAATGGAAACCCTAATAAAGAAGGATGAGAAACCCTAACCCTAATTTTGGGTAATGGGTTGAGAAATCCTAATTGAAATGGAATGGGGAATCCTAACCCTAATATAGGGTGATGTTATGTGAAACCCTAATATAGGATGATGTTATGTGAAACCCTAATATAGGGTGATGTTATGTGAAACCCTAATATAGGGTGAAGTTATGTGAAACCCTAATATAGGGTGATGTTATGTGAAACCCTAATTGATAAAGATGGGAAACCTTAACCCTAATGAGGGAATAGTGATGTTATCTCTGTATTGCTTAATGTTGATGTGTAATTGATATGGTTGTTATCAAGTATACTAACCATGCAGGTATCATGAGAAGATGAGCATAACCAGGTATGAGCTACGATGGTAAAGGGCCTTGTGAGCCATTAGTTTATTTGTTGCCTAGTGAGAGGTGACAAGAAGTTGAATATGCCTGGTGAACTATGTGAGATGCTTGTGTAACAAGTATCATGAATACCTTGGTCAGATGACCTGGAGGTAATAGTTACCTGATAGTGGTAACCATGTTCAGTGATGAACTAAGGGTTTGAATAACTAGATCCAGTAAACATGATGATGGTATTGTTGAGGGATGTGAATTCCCAGTAATAAGATAGGGGATTGAGATCCCAATGTTTCATGAAGTTTTGAAGAGTACTTAATAGAAGTATTACATGTTTCTTTGTAGCATTTGTCATAATAATTCTTGTTTGAAAACTTGACTGATGCTAAAAGAATATGGTAATGTACTTAAATAATCAAGTGGAATATTATCATGTAGAGCCCTGGCCATAGATCCATCATTGTCAGTAGCTGGTGATGGTGAAACAGATTCTCCTGCTGGTTAATCCAGAGCATATATTGTTGAATATGTGGGGTTTCTCCTAGCCAAAAATAGGAGGATTAGAGTGAAACTTCGGTTGTAGACTCAAGATATGTTTAAGAGCATGGTGAATAGGCCCATGGCTCAGTGTGATAGAGCATGAATGCATTCATGGCTCAGAGAGCACGGTGAATTGGCCCGTGGCTCATATTTACTAGCGTCGAGACCTGTACCAAGGAAGGCTAGAGAATGGGTAGCCTATGAGAGCTAACCCTATGACTGAGGTCACTTAAGCAAAAGACTGCAGTCCTACTTGTGGTCTCGCACTGACCGAGACAGATGAGATCGAGGAGTCTGGCTCTTCCTTTGATCTTGTATGGCACTGACTTTGGGTTTCACAACCGAAGGTTGGATTTGAGCTGTACGGCTCACTTCCTTAGGGCATAAGTATGATTATAAAATGTAATCAGCCGTGTAGCGTATTTGCTTAAGGAAGAAATATAGAAATCATTGGTTGATGTTATTTTTCTTATTGTATCCTAAAGTGGATAAATATTATACATGTTCTTCATATTCCTTACTAAAATGAATAGATGATTTACTGCTTTATCATTTATAGCTGTAATGCTTTAAAAGATGATATTGCCCTATTCTTCTTAATAACGATTAAATCATGCTATTCAATAGAGATTCCTCTGTTCAATTTATTACTGTTTATCTACAATAATAATGTTTATGGCAGAGAGTTATATCTCTCGCTGAGACAATTTCAATTGTCTCACTCCTGTGGGATCCAAAATTTTTAGGTGGACGAGGATGAGGAGGTAGAAACCATTCAACAGGGGAAGGACAACAACATTAGGGACAACAGTAACATCTCAGGTGGAGATACTGACTGTTGTGTCTTGTAGATATGAGTCATATATGTGATCTCTGTACTCTCAGGTCCTTGGAGTCAGTAGTTAGTGCTTTAATGATCGATCTGAGATTTTTGCATTGAATGCCTCGAGGTTTTATGTTGCTTATGTGTAGATTTAACAGAGCAATTGTTGTATGTAATCCTCAAGAAGAGAAGGTACATGGTTTGTACTTGGTGAACCAGAATGTATATATAATATTTTGGTTCTTGTTCTAAGAGTTTTCTGGAAATGGATCTCTTTATAAATGGTTTTAATTTTTTAGTGATTTTTGTTAATCCGCTGTTAATTTTTGATTCCGCTTAATTGTAACGATTTGTTTATCGATTCAGCGATGGTTATGTCAAGTTTAGTGGTATCAGAGCTTAAGGTTCGCTGACTCTACAGAGACATAGGATTAAGGTTGTTAAGTCTGTTCTAGTGTCTTTCAATTTATCTGATAGTGACTTCTACTCTCAGGAGAAGAAGTAAATCTTGAAGATGGATGGATCACATGAAGAACATGCTGCTGAAAGTAGTGTTGCTGCACCAGGAGGAGGTGCAAGGGATCAAGCTAGAGAGGAACTAGTACCTGAACATCCCCAACTTGACCAAGCTACACTAGAAAACCCAGCTTTCCATGCTCTATTTGGGCAGTTCATGGCGACTATGACACATATGGCAGATAGGATGCCACCCCCTGCACCTAGGGCACCAGCTCACAATGATGGACATGGAGCTGACAAGAATTCTAAAAGGCTTCGACGGGCAGGAGCCATTGATTATGCTGGTACAACTGACCCGACATATGCATACTTGTGGCTGACTGAGCTAGAAAAGGCCTTTAGAATCCTTAATATCCCCGAAGCTGAGAAGGTTAGGCATGTAGTGTACCTGTTAAAGGGGAGTGATGGTCATTGGTGGGCCATAGAAGAAAGCAAAAGGCCAGGTGTTGAAATCGGATGGGAAGAATTTTGAAGAGAGTTCGTTAGTAGATATTTTCCCAAGATTTACATGGATGATAAAGTCTCTCAGTTTGAGCGGATAAGACAAGGACCAATGAACATTAGTGAGTATGAAGCTAAGTTTATGGAGCTTCTACGGTTCTGTCCACACATGGCTGCTATAGATGAGGAGAGGATTCAACATTTTGAGAATGCTGATTTAACCACACCAATATCTTCTATAGAGAATAGAGAGAGGTTTGCCACCTTTGTGGAGTTCGTTAGGAGGATAGAAAGGTCTGTGACTAAGAAGCGTCAGACGAACAGTAAGAAAGTATATACCCAGTTGCAGGGACAGAGGTCCAAAATTGTTAAGAAACCAAGGTTTTCTACACCAACAACACCACCAAGGTTTAATACTCAGACATAGTGGACATCCAGCAAGGGTAGGGGCCGTAGTTTACCACCAGAGGGAGCTCATACCTCAACATCAATGTTAGTAACAAGACCATCTAGACCACAGTGGGAGAACAAAGTCTGTTATAAATGTGGGAAGATGGGACATCTGATGAAAGATTGTTTAGTTAGATACGTAAGTGTAACCCAACTACCGAGGTAGAGTCAACAAGGCTCTCAGAAGTGACAATTTAGTAGTGGCACACGATGACATGGACAGGCGTCCCAAGCTGGCTCATCTACATCTAACAACAGGGCAAGTGGTCGACAACCAGCAATGACAAGATTCTATGCTATGAATCAATCGGAAGCAGTGGTCAACCCACGAGTCGTGACATGTCAGATGGAATTATTTCATTCAGATATGTATTCATCCTGCTTTGTATCTATTTTGATTGATCTGGGTGCTACTCATTCCTTTATCACCCGAGAAGTGATTCATGACTGTAATATTACTGTAAGTCATAGAGCAGATAACTTGTTATTAGAGACTCTGTTAGTTGTATCTGTAGTGTTAAGGGAGGTATGTTCTTCCTGTGTTCTTTCTTTTTCAAAACATAGAATTCAGGTGGATCTTATACCACTTGAGATGCAGGGGTTTGACATAATCCTTGGGATGGACACCCTAGAAAAGTATAAGGTTGTCTTGGATTGTGGTTCCAAGTAGGCTATGTTCACGGACAATGGTGATACATGGGTTTTTCAGGGGGACAGAAAGATTCTTCTAACCTATCTAGTGTCAGTAATGGTAGCTGAGAAGTTTATGAGACAAGGATGCTTCTCATTCTTGGCACATGTGGTAGATACTAGAGTAGAGAGTCCTAGTCTTTCTAAAGTTCCAATTGTTAGGGAGTTTGAGGATGTGTTTCTTGAGGAACTTCCAGGTGTTCCTCCACCCCGAGAGATTGATTTCGAGATTAATCTAATTCTGGGTACACAACCAATAGCTCAAACACCTTATAGAATGACACCTACTGAGATGGTAGAACTCAAGAAATAGTTACAGGAGTTGCTTGAAAAGGGTTTTATTCGACCGAGTACTTCACCATGGGGTGCTCCGGTTCTTTTCATTTAAAAGAAAGACGGGTCTATGCAATTATGCATCGACTATAGACAGCTAAACAAAGTAACCATAAAGAACAAATATCCTCTGCCAAGGATAGATGTCTTGTTTGACCAGTTGCGTGGTGCAACTATATTCTCTAAAATAGATCTGAGGTCAGGATACCATCAATTACACATCATGGAGAGTGACATACCTAAATCAGCTTTCAGAACAAGGTATGGTTACTATGAGTTCATAGTTATGTCGTTTGGACTAACTAATGCACCAGTTGCATTCATGGAACTCGTGAACAGAATCTTCTGACCATACCTTGATCAATTCATAGTAGTCTTTATAGATGACATCTTAATTTACAGTAGAGATGCTCGACAGCATGAGCAACACCTTCGTCAGGCCCTGACTTTACTGAGAGAGCATAAGTTATACACCAAGTTTAGTAAGTGTGAATTTTGGTTATCAAAACTGTCTTTCCTAGGACACATAATATCTGCCTCAGGTATCTGTGTTGATCCTAAAAAGGTAGAATCTATCTTGGAGTGGGAACAATCAAAGACACCAATAGAGATACACAGTTTTCTAGGATTGGCAGGTTACTATAGGAGGTTTTTAAGAACTTCAGTTCTGTAGCATTACCCCTAACTAGGTTGACCAGGAAGGAGGTTCCTTTTGTCTAGAATGACAAGTGTCAACATTTTTTCCAGTTGTTGAAAGAAAGGTTGACCAGTGCACCTGTGTTGGTGTTACCTGAGCAGGGGAAGGGGTATATTGTTTTTTGTGATGCTTCTAAGAATGGTCTAGGATGTGTGTTGATGCAGGATAATCAAGTGATTTCTTTTGCCTCTCGACAGCTTAAGAAACACGAGGAAAATTATCCGACACATGACCTAGAATTAGCTACAGTTGTTCATTCGTTGAAGATCTGGAGACATTATCTCTATGGAGAGACATTCCAGATTTTCACAGACCATAAGAACCTAAAATACATCTTTTCACAGCATGAGTTGAACATGAGACAATGCCACTGGATGGAGTTAATCAAGGACTACGATTGTACAATTGATTATCATCCAGGAAAGGCTAATGTAGTGGCTGATGCACTAAGTAGAAAATCATCATTTCCAAACATGGACAAAGCACAATTGAACTCTGTAGTGTGCTTTAAACGAGACATGTTTGTCTCTTTGAGGAAAAACAATGTACAACTTAAAGTATTCTTGTTAGCTGGACCGTTAGCTGAGATGCACATAAAACCTACTATGAAACAACAAATCAAAGAGACACAACAGGCTTATACTGTGATTCAGCAGATTAGATCAGAGTATGGTAGTGAGAAACGAGATGGGTTTCATGAGTATGTATGCAATGCATCCACGGAGCACCAAAATGTATCATAACTTGAAAGATATGTATTGGTGGCCTCCTTGAAGAAAGATGTAGTTGAGTTTGTTATGCGGTGTCTAGTGTGTCAGCAGGTTAAAGCTGAACATCAGAAGCCTGCAGGAACAATGCAACCTTTACCTATACCACAGTGGAAATGGGATCACGTGACCATGGACTTTGTGGTTGGTTTTCCAAGAACAGCCAAAAGTCATGATTCCATTTGGGAAATAGTTGATAGGTTGACTAAGTCAGCACATTTTCTTCCTGTCAAAACAACCTATACTGCTGAGAAACTTACACAGATCTATATAGATGATATAGTGCGTTTACACGGGGTTCCAACTACAATTGTTTCTGATAGAGGTCCCCAGTTCACGAGTTGTTTTTGGGAACGACTACATAAAGCTTTGGGTACGTAGTTAAGATTTAGTATTGCCTTCCACCCCTAGACGGATGGACAATCTGAGAGGACTATACAAACTTTGGAGGATTTGCTTAGGGCATGTGTCCTTCAGTTTGTAGGATGTTGGGATATACACTTGAGCTTAATAGAATTCACTTACAACAATAGTTATCAGCAAAGTATTTATATGGCACCATATGAAGCATTATATGGTAGACATTGTAGATCTCCATTATGCTAGTATGAAACAGGGGAATATCAACTTTTGGGTCCTGATTTAGTGCAACAGACAATTGAGAAAATTAAAGTAATACAACAACAGTTAAAGGCTGCACAGGATAGACAGAAATCATACGCTGATAAACGACGAAGACATTTAGAATTCCAAGTTGGAGACAAAGTATATCTCAAAGTCTCACCTTGGAAAGGTGTTCTTAGATTTGGGAAGAAGGGTAAGTCAGCTCCTAGATTTATGGGGCATTATCCAATCACTGAACGGATTGGAAAGGTAGCCTATAAGTTGGAGTTGCCACCTGAACTACATAGATTGCATCTAGTATTCCATATATCCATGCTGAGAAAGTGTCACCCTGTCACGAAGTTAGTTTTGCAACCTGTGAAGGTAGAATTAAATGAAGATATGTCTTATGTAGAGGGACCAGTGTTGATTCTTGACAGAAGAATCAAAAATTTGAAAAATAAATACATAATGCTTGTGAAAATTCTCTGGCATCATCGTGGCATTGAAGAAGCTACATGGGAGCTAGAGGAAGAGATGAGGAGGAAGTACCCTTCTCTTTTCTCTTGATGATTTCGGGGACGAAATCCCTGTTAGGGGTGGATAATTGTAACATCCCTGACCTGGGATAAGGCCTAACCCTAGAAGTTTTACTTAAGTAAGTCATTTAGATTATTGTCTTTATATTTTGAAAAGTAATTAAGACTAAAGGAGAGCTTATGTTTCAATTTTGGCCCTATTTGAATAATGTTGAAACAATATTTTACCTATTTTGGACTAAAGTGCAATTTACCCAATTTAAGGGGTTATCTTGCAAATGTTACATGATAAATATTCCTCAAGTGTTATAGCATCATAAGAATTAGAATGATGTAAGGTATGGCTTCCACAAGCCAAAGTTCCAAGAAGGAGCTTGTTTGAGTAATGCTTGTGTATTGAATGCTAGTTTTGGTGTAATTTGCAAATTACCCAAAACCTAGGGTTTGATATGTAAAATACCACCTCCATTATGTCCCTACTATTTCTTGGTATCATTTAGAGAAATGAAAAAGAAAGGGGCGTCTTGTTTGAACTACTTTTCAGGAGAGATAATCTTGATAATAAAATAATCAAGATTTAAGCATAAATGAAACCCTAATTTAGATTGTAGCAAAAATAAATATATTAATTGAAGTGACCATCAATTAATAAGGCTGTGTTTGAAAGCCTATAGTGTAAGGACGTCCAAATGCCTTGAGTTGCACCGAAATATCCTAAGTAGGTGAAGAAATCCACTCACATTTGTTAATTAAAAAGTAATGTCCACTAAAAATGGATAATAGTATTATAATGATTAAGGTGCTTAAAGTAGTTGCTTTTAATTCAAGGATAATTGAGAGGATATTGAGGGAAAGTAAGTTGGCTTCGGAATCAAGGAAGTGGAGGGGGCATGTGGCAAGAAAGTGGATGAATTTTCTTCTACTTTCTCTCTCCTAGAAAATCAATTACATAGACTCGATTTTCTCCCTACTTGAAAGGCTATTTTGCAAACCACTTTCTTTCCTTGCTTTGGTCGAAAACCAAGGAGCTTAGGAGCAGGAGGAAAACATTCCCCAAGTTGAAGGAAAGCTCCATCATCATCTTCAACCTTGAATTGATGGTTGAAATCGGATTTCAACACTCATTTTCTTCTCTCTTCCATCCAATGCTCAACCTTGGCTATCTTTTGCATCCAAAGAGTTGGGAACGAGCCTTGGATAGTTGAAGGATATTCCTTCACCATTAAATATGAAAATATTGAAGCTTTGAAGCTACTTTGAAGGCGGGTTATATAACTTGAACCCATCAATGTTATTATTGATTTTAATTTCTAATCATATGTTGATCTTTTATTTTCTTCTTGAATAATTACTGAATTCATCATATATATCATAGTAGAATTTAAAGGTCTGAAGATTGATGATGATGATATCATCTTAGCACACACCTCAAGAATATCAAAAGCAAACAATTTCAATTGTTGTTGGTCAAACAGTTTCAAACCATTAGAGAGCAAATGATTTCAAACTGTTTGGTGACCAAACGGTTTCAAAACCGTTAGAGGTCAAACGGTTTCAAACCGTTAGAGACCAAACAGTTTCAATGGATTCAAGGATCAATTGGTCTTATGATCTAATAACTTCAAATAATCAAATTCAATTGATTTCAGAACCCTAGCTTAATTGATTTCAAAACCCTAGATCAATTGAGGACAAAACCCTAATTTAGGGTTAAACGGTTTCAAGTTGATTTGACCAAACGGTCTCAGACCGTTTGAGGACTAAACAATCTCAAACCGTTTGAGGATAAAATGGTCTCAAACCATTTAGGGTTAACCAATCATCAAACTGTTTGAGGGTCTTGGGTTGAAACGGTTTCAAAACCGTTTGATGAGCAAAAGTTTCAAGACCGTTTAAAGTTCAATTAGAGATCAAGACCGTTTAAGGTCTAACATTCTTCAAACCATTTGAGGTTTAGAGACCAAGACCATTTGAAGGTCTAAACGGTCTCAAACCGTTTGAAGATAAAGATAAAGACCGTTTGAAGGTCAAGTAACCTCAAGACCGTTTGAAGGTCAAGTGACCTCAAGACCGTTTGAAGGTCTAAACAGTCTCAAACCGTTTGGAGGTTTAGGGCCAAAACCATTTGAAGGTTCAATTGGTTCAAACCGTTTGAAGGTCTAAATTGAATCAAACCATAACTTAGGTGATTAGCATAATTAGAGTGACTATCACTTGATGCCTATGGAAGTGATAAATACAATATACTATGATAAGCTTAGGTGTATGTACTTAGTGAGAGGTTAAGTCAACCTAATAAGGTATGATGAAGATGTTGTGTGTTCCTAAGTACATAACAATGATAAATATGATTTAATACTTAAATAATGCTATGTGCTCCAAGATATGTGAAAGCACTGACTTAGGGTTTGGATCAATGAGGTAATCATAAAACCCTAATCAATGGAGAATGGAAACCCTAATCGAGAAGGATGAGAAACCCTAACCCTAATTTTGGGTAATGGGTTGAGAAATCCTAATTGAAATGGAATGGGGAATCCTAACCCTAATATAGGGTGATGTTATGTGAAACCCTAATATAGGGTGATGTTATGTGAAACCCTAATATAGGATGATGTTATGTGAATCCCTAATATAAGGTGATGTTATGTGAACCCTAATATAGGGTGATGTTATGTGAAACCCTAATATAGGGTGATGTTATGTGAAAACCTAATATAGGGTGATGTTATGTGAAACCCTAATATAGGGTGATGTTATGTGAATCCCTAATATAGGGTGATGTTATGTGAAACCCTAATATAGGGTGATGTTATGTGAAACCCTAATTGATAAAGATGGGAAACCTTAACCCTAATGAGGGAATAGTGATGTTATATCTGTATTGCTTAATGTTGATGTGCAATTGATATGGTTGTTATCAAGTATACTAACCATGCAGGTATCATGAGAATATGAGCATAAATAGGTATGCACTATGATGGTAATGGGCCTTGTGAGCCATTATTTTATTTGTTGCCTAGTGAGAGGTGACAAGAAGTTGAATATGCTAGGTGAACTATGTGAGATGCTTGTGTAACAAGTATAATGAATACCTTGGTCAGATGACATGGAGGTAATAGTTACCTGATAGTGGTAACCATGTTCAGTGATGAACTAAGGGTTTGAATAACCAGATCCAGTAAGCATGATGATGGTATTGTTGAGGGATGTGAATTCCGAGTAATGAGATAAGAGATTGAGATCCCAATGTTTCATGAAGTTCTAAAGAGTACTTGATAGAAGTATTACATGTTTCTTTGTAGCATTTGTCATAATAATTCTTGTTTGAAAACTTGACTGATGCTAAAAGAATATGGTAATATACTTAAATAATCAAGTGGAATATTATCATGTAGAGCCCTGGCCATAGATCCATCATCGTCAGTAGCTGGTGATGGTGAAATAGATTCTCCTGCTGGTTAATCCAGAGCATATATTGTTCAATATGTGGGGTTTCTCCTAGCTGAAAATAGGAGGATTAGAGTGCAACTTCAGTTGTAGACTCAAGATATGTTTAAGAGTATGGTGTACAGGCCCATGGCTCAGTGTGATAGAGCATGAATGCGTTCATGGCTCAGAGAGCACGGTGAACTGTCCCGTGGCTCAGATTTACTAGCGTCGGGACCTGTACCAAGGCGGGCTAGAGAACGGGTAGCCTATGAGAGCTAACTCTATGACTGAGGTCACTTAAGCAAGAGACTACGATCCTGCTTGTGGTCTCGCACTGACCGAGATAGATGAGATCAAGGAGTCTGACTCTTCGTTTGATCTTGTATGCCACCGACTTTGGGTTTTGCAACTGAAGGTTGGATTTGAGCGGTACAGCTCACTTCCTCAGGGCATAAGCATGCTTGTAAAATGTAATCAGCCGTGTAGCATATTTGCTTAAGGATGAAATATGGAAATCATTGGTTGATATTATTTTGCTTATTGTATCCTAAAGTGGATAAATATTATACATGTTCTTCATATTCCTTACTAAAATGAATAGATGATTTAATGCTTTATAATTTATAGTTGTAATGCTTTAAAATATGATATTGCCCTATTCTGCTTAATAATGATTAAATCCTACTGTTCAATAGAGATTCCTCTATTCAGTTTATTATTGTTTATCTACAATAATAATGTTTCTGGCGGAGAGTTATATCTCTCACTTGGACAATTTCAATTGTCTCACCCCCGTGGGATCCAACCTTTTTAGGTGGACGAGGACGAGGAGGTAGAAACCATTCAACAGGGGAAGGAGAATAGCATAAGGAACATCAGTAACATCTCAGGTGGAGATATTGACTATCGTGTCTTGTAGATATGTGTGACACCCCGCCATCGCACAGACAACAAGATGACACATGAAAATGTGCGGAACCTCATATTACTGAAAACACGGGTTAATTAAAGCCGATTGTGGAAATCATACATGAGAGAACTTTTGCATCCAGATCCTGCAGAAAGACATGTTATATAAACATTCGCAAGCCTTGTTATAGGTCCACAGCTTATCGGAACTAGCTGTAATGTCAGCACCAGAGTTCAACACCTATTTATACATACATAACAACCACAGACAGCCAGCAGCAGGATATACCAAAACTTACTATAGCTAGTCATCATGAAACATCATCAAACACCTTTGAGGACCTGAGTGTACATGTATGACTCTAGGACTCTACTACAAAACCACCAAAACAACAGCATGTCCATCTCTTGCCTTCTACTTCTCTTCTTGCTGCTCGGCCGCAACCCCACGATCACCACCACGTCTATAACGATCACCTAAAAAGGGCGTAAACCACTGGGGTGAGACACACAATCCCAGTGAGAAACATAACTCCCCGCCGAAACTACAAAATTGGTTAAAACAGATAACAACAGATAACTGATAAAGCATATAACAAGAGCAACATACTGAACAAAACTATTATTACCATCAGACTTACCAAGATATCCGGGAGGCATATAACCAAGTATTTCTTTATGGAACATGATTGACAAGATATGTTTTATAAGAACTTATCATAAGATATAAGGATCATAAGCGCAACTGCATAGTTCAACTAGAACAGCTATATAAGCAAGGCATCAGTCAATGTTCTGTATTTTTCTCTAAGCAAGGTATACTTATTCGGCTGGATTACGTTTTATTATGCCCTGAGGAAGTGAGCCTTCCCTGCTCAAATCCAACCATTGGTTGTGTAGCCCAATCCATTGCCACATAAGGTCTAAGGAGATCTGGACTCCATGACCTCACTTTCTCGTGGTCAGTACACGAATCATCAAGCAAGACCGTAGTCTTATTCTTATGGGGCCTTAGCCTCTGGGTCAGCTCCGTAATCTACCCATATCTTTAGCTCACCTCATCATAGGTGCAAGTACATACATCCGAGCCATGAACACATCATGTTCATCATCACACATCATGAGCCATGGGTCTGTTCACCATGATCCATATGTCCCGAGTCTGCAACCGCAGTTGCACTCAAACCCTCCTATTTTAGGCTAGGGGAAACATCACATATTCAACAATATGCTCTCCAGGTAATCCTGCATGATAAACCTGTTTCACCATCACCAAATAATGACGGTAATGGATCTATGGCCAGGGCAAACTGCATGGCATGCTCATCTATAATTGATTAATATATTTTAAACCAATTGTTGAGGTAAAACAAAGTATAAACACAGCTTTATAGAATTACATAATTATTGTCATCAACATATTGTCCTGGGACCTCAATCCCTCATGATATCAACCACTGCCTCTCAAGGTATCACAATCGTGCATCAGCATCCTGGGAACGCATCCCTTATATCATCATCAGAGGATAACACCTCACTAGGCACTCAACCTTATATCAGGTCCTCAGACCTATCAACTTGTTGCCATATTACCACATGGTGCTATTCCAGCACATATGTCTCATAGCTCTTACCAGGCTATGAATCCACATGAAATACCTGCATGGTTAGTATACACATTCATAGAGATAACTGAAGCCATCATGTATTAACATAATTATTATTATACAATCAAGTATAACGAAGCATCCATGAGTACATCACACATAAGCTTTATCATTCATAGTATTATTATCCACCATGGGAATATATTATGCCTTACACTTGTGACCATATGCATGTGTCATATCAACATGTGTAGCAACATCATATGCTTCCAAGCTTCTTGGTTCACAGTCTATTATTTTAGCTTATCAACATATTTGTAGGATTCAAGGTGGTCACATCATTTCACTGGTATTATTGTTATTAAAATAGAACCATCAACTGTATACATTTTGGGTTATTAGAACCCTCACCAAAACTCCTACAACCCTCACTAAGCATGGCAAGCAGCGCCATTCCTCATCAAAGGGTGTACCCGATATAGCAATACCCTTACCAAAGGTATTACGGCTAGGATTTCCAACCCTAAGGAAAGTCACCACCATATCGGCCAATCACTGCACATTCTCTAACATGCATCAAGGTTCCATTGGTACTCATGGTGTCGGGAAGCCATCATCAAGGTATAACGGGCATCACTACCATGGCTATTGGCCAAGGGTCTAACGTGCACCAAGCTAGGGTTAGGGTTAGGTTTCATTATCGACTAACCTTCAACCTGAGCCATATCGACCAAAGGGGTGTCGCCCAAGGCACCCTTATCGTGCAACCATCTCAACATCATTCAAGGGTTAACTCTATCGGCCAGGGTACCCATGACGCCCAAGAATGGTGTCATGCATGGCCATGAAGCATCATATCGGCCAGCATCTAGGGTTAGCATGTAGGGCATGAAGCCATATCATCCAACACTTCATATAAGTCAGAGCTCAACTAGGACATGGTGGTATCGGCTAAAGCCATCCTGGGCACCATACCACATCGCCCAAGCTCATTAAGACAAGGATAACGGCCAAGGCTGTGTCGGACACCAAGCTATCAAAGCCTAGCGGCCAAGACCATCTCGAGACAAGGGGGGGGGGGGTACATCGGGCATCCTGTATACATGATGTATCGTCCAAGACTTAACCCTAATGAGGGTATCAGACAACATCTCATGCCACAAGGGTAGACAACTCATGTCTCCCAAAGCAACTCTAACACCCAAGCTAGGGTTGAGGCTCTATATTGACCAAGGCATAATGAGCACCAAGCCAACTATCTCAACAAGGTATGTCACCTAAGGGTACAACTCCAAACAAGGCTATCGGGCAGCACAACTCCAAGGTCATATCGTGCAAGGCACAACCCCACAAGATCATCTTCAACCTCAAGCACAAGGGCATCAAACCCTAATTGATCATGAAGGTCAGCTCACCTCTCAACAACCAAGAGAGAGGGGTTTTGCACAACCTCTATCACAAATCGGGTAACCACAAGGATCCACCTCAACATAGGTCATCATCTAACCAAAAGCTCACCTCTCTAATCCATGGTGAGAGGAGGGTGTTGCTCAAGCAACTAGAATATAAGCTCACCTCTCAACCTAATCGAGAGAGGGGTATTGCCCACATTACTAGAGCTCAAACTCACTTCTCTAGACCAAGGAGAGAAAAGAGTGTTGCTCAACAAGGAAACCCTAAACCATGGTTCGGCCAACTAGGTGTAAAGGCACATAGACCATCAACAACATCAACAATATCATGCTCATTATATCCACAAAATCAACATTATGTACTAGAGCAAGATACATAACATGCAACATAGAGAAGGTAGTATAGCTAGGGTTAGAAGTTATGTAACCCGCCTCAAGCAAACTCCTCAAGCTCCAAAGCTCCAAGCTTTAAGCTCCTAGATCCAAGCACACTACTTCAGCCACCTTAAGAAAAAGAACAAGAAGCATAACCGCCATGGCTGAAGAGTAGGCAAGATGGAGAAGAAGATGCTAAGGAGTGAGGGAAGATACTTACCAAGGAAACAAGACCCACCTAGGGTTCGACCACCAAGCTAAAGGTAGAAGAAGGGAACTCCTTCAAGGGCATTGGCCACCAACCTTAACTCCTCCAAGGGTATCGTCCACCAAGGTTGAAAGGGAAAGGTGTATCATGCCTTAAGGAAAATAGGAGCAACAAAGTTCTAAAGGGTTCCTAAGGAAGAGAAAGGCAAGGAATATATAGATGAGTTTCAAGGTTAAACCAAGGCAAGATGTCACCTTACCAAGGGACACTTGTCCACACGTTTCACCACCTTGCAAAGCACATGCACATGCCATGCCACTACTCAACCAAGGATCGGCCACATGTCCAAGCTAGGGTGACACAACCAAGGAAAGAAGGTCAACAAAGGTCAAAGGCCGACACACTACTCCTCCATGGCCGACACACCC
Organism: Alisma plantago-aquatica; assembly: GCA_963693085.1. Classification (NCBI taxonomy): domain Eukaryota; kingdom Viridiplantae; phylum Streptophyta; class Magnoliopsida; order Alismatales; family Alismataceae; genus Alisma; species Alisma plantago-aquatica. The sequence continues at coordinate 640,750,001 of OY856409.1, read as the reverse complement.
CCATGGGCGATACCCCATGGCCGACACAAAGCACCCTTGCCCGATACATGGCTCAACCAAGAAAGGCAAGGCCCAAACAAGGGAAAACAAGGCCCAAAAGAGCTCAACCAAGCCCTGGACAACTCAAGGCATGAGCCCAAACCTTCTTCTCAACCCTAGAGGAAGCAAAGAGAGAGAAAGACATCTCTCAAGGTGATGACAAACTTGCTTTTCAACCTTCACTTAAGTTATTTTGCAAGTAGCACCTCCAACTCTCAACTAATCACAAGAAAACCCTAATCATCACTAAATATGATTAGCAAGCAACCAAGAACAAGGTTTAGGCAAAACAAATAGGGTAAGCCCAAAATGAAGGTCAGGATCCTTACAAGCCATAAACCTCTACAAAGGGATTTCATCCCCGAAATCCGAAGAGAAAAGTGAGGGATACTTCTGCCTCATCTCTTCCTCAAGCTCCCACATGGCTTCCTCAACACCACGATGATGCCAAAGAACCTTTACAAGAACCAGGTCCTTCTTCTTCAGCTTCTTTACTCTTCTATCAAGGATCGCCACCGGACCCTCCTCATAAGTCACGTCTTCATCAAGCTCAACCTCAACTAGCTATATCACTATCCCTGTGTATGGATGACTTTTCTTTAGCATACTGACATGGAACACTGGATGCAACCTGTGTAACTCTGTCGGTAACTCTAACTTGTAAGCTACTTTCCAACACGTGCTATTACCGGGTATGGCCCCATATACCTGGGTGCTAGTTTACCTTTCTGGCCAAACCTTAGCACGCCTTTCCAAGGTGAGACCTTGAGATACACTTTGTCTCCCACTCGGAACTCTAAAGGTCGTCGGTGATTGTCTACATAAGACTTCTGTCTGTCCTGTGCCATTTTCAACTTTTGCTGTATCACTCTGATCTTTTCTGTTGTCTATTGTACTAACTCAGGACCCAAAAGCTGATACTGACCAGACTCATACCAGCATAAAGGGGATCTGCACTTCCTTCCATATAGAGCCTCATAAGGAGCCATGTCAATACTCCGCTGATAACTATTGTTATAAGCGAACTCTATCAAACTGAGATGCATGTCCCAACTGCCTTGGAACTGCAAAACACAAGCTCAGAGAAGATCTTCCAAAGTCCAAATAGTCCTTTCAGACTGTCCATCCATCCGCGGGTGGAAGGCGGTGCTGAACCTCAACTGCGTTCCCAACGCTTTGTGCAACTGCTCCCAGAAATTACTTGTGAACTGAGGACCTCTGTCGGAAACTATCGTTGCTGGTGCACTGTGCAAATGCACTATCTCATCCACATACACCCGAGCAAGCTTCTCTACTGTATATGTCATCTTTACCAGTATGAAATGGGAAAATTTTGTCAACATGTCCACTATTACCCAAATGGAATCGTGATTCCTAGCTATCTTTGGTAGACCTACTACAAAATCCATGGTTATATGATCCCATTTCCACTGTGGTATCGACATGGGTTGCAACGTACCTACCGACTTCTGATGTTCAGCTTTAACTTGTTGACATATTGCGCACTTAGCCACAAACTCACCTACATTTTTCTTCAATCCAGACCACCAATACAGGTCCTTCAGATTATGATACATCTTGGTGACTCCTGGATGCATAGCATACATCGATGTGTGTGCTTCCTCGAGTACTAGCTTCCTTAGATTTTTGACATCGGGAACCACCATCCTACCATGATAGTAAACTAGTCCATCCTCAGACTCATGGAACCCATCACGCTTTTTGCTACCAAACTCTGATCTGATCAACTGTATTGCATCATCCGCCTGCTGTGTGTCTTTGATCTGCTATATTAACGTAGGCTTGACTTGCATTTGTGCCAACATTCATACCAACAAGGAAACTTCCAACTGCACATTCATCTACCGTAAGGAGACAAACATATCCCGCCTATGGCATACTAAGGAACTCAACTGTGCTTTCTTCGTGGGGAGAGAAGAAGACTTTCTGCTAAGCGCATCAGCTACCACATTTGCCTTACCAGGATGATACTCAATGGTGTAATCATAATCATTGATTAGCTCAATCCAATGACATTGTCGCATATTCAACTCATTCTACGAAAAGATGTACTTCAAGTTCTTATGATCTGTAAAGATATGACACACTTCCCCATAAAGATAGTGTCTCCAAATCTTTAATGCATGGACCACTGCTGCCAACTCCAAATCATGTATCAGATAGTTCTCCTCATGTTTCTTAAGTTGTGGCGAAGCAAAAGAAACCACATGATCTTCCTGCATCAGTACACAACCTAAGCCTTTCTTGGAAGCATCACAGAAAACAACATAGCCCTTCCTAGGTTCTGGCAGCACTAGCACTAGAGCACTAGTCAACTTCTCCTTCAAACTTTGGAAAGCTTGCTGACAACAATCATCCCAAACAAAAGGGTACATTCTTCCTGGTCAGCTTTGTCATCGGCAACGCGATTGCACTAAAGTCCTTGATAAACCTCCGGTAGTATCTTGCCAAACCCAAAAAACTACAGACTTCCGTCGGCGTCTTTGGTTGCTCCCAATATGCAACTGACTCCACCTTCTTAGGGTCCACCCAAACTCCTTCTGTAGATATCACATGACCTAAGAAAGTCACTTCCTTCAACCAGAACTCACATTTGTTGAACTTGGCATATAACTGATGTTGGTGAAGAAGAGTCAAAGCTTGTCGAAGATGTCATTCATGCTCTTGCCTGTCATAACTATAGATCAAAATGTTGTCTATAAAGATTACAACAAACTGATCTAGGAACGGACAGAACACTCGATTCATCAGGTCCATGAAAGTAGTAGGTGCATTGGTCAGCCCAAACGGCATAACCACAAACTCAAAGTGACCATACCTCGTCCTAAACACTGACTTTGGTATGTCATCCGCTTTTATCCTCAACTGATGATATCCAGACCATAGGTCGATCTTTGAGAACACTGTAGTGCCATGCAGCTGATCGAACATATCATCTATCCTCGGTAATGGGTACTTATTCTTGATCGTGACTTTGTTCAACTGTCAGTAATCTATACATAACCGCATCGACCCGCCCTTCTTCTTAACGAACAACACTGGAGCACCCCAAGGAAATGTGCTCGGTCGGATGAAACCTTTCTCTAACAACTTTTGTAACTACTTCTTCAACTCTGCCATCTCTACTGGAGCCATCCTATATGGTGTTTGTCCAATTGGTTGTGTTCCTGGTACTAGATTGATCTCAAAATCAATCTCTCGGGGTGGGGGAACATCGAGGAACTCATCAAGAAACACATCTGCAAACTCTTAGACAACCATTACCTCCTCAAGGCTAGGACCTTTCATCTTGTTATCCACAACGTGAGCTAAGAAGGCCTTACAACCTTGCCGCATCAACTTTTCTACCACCATTGTTGACACTAGATATGTCGGAAGAATATTCCAATCTCCTTGGAAGATCCACTACTCTTCATTGTCATCAAACACCACCTGCTTGGAACCACAGTCCAACACAACCTTATACTTTTCTAGGGTATCCATCCCAAGGATCACATCGAATCCATGCATAACAAGTGGTATAAGATTCACTTGTATACTGTGTCCTGAAAAAGATAAGACACAAGATGGACACTCCTCTCGAAGCATCGAGGAACCATCAAGAGGGGTTTCTAACAACATGCTATCTATCTTACAACTAACAGGTAAAGGACAACTATCAAGCAGACTATGTGCGATAAAAGAGTTCGTAGCACTGGGGTCAACCAAAATAGATATAAAGAAAGAAGAAGACAAATCAGAATGTAATAACTCCATCTGACCTGTCACTACTCACAGGTTGACTATCGCCTCCGACTGACTCATAGCATAGAATCGAGCCATTGCTTGTTGTCCACATCCTCTGCTTCCTTGAGCAGACGATCCCTCTTGCGACGCTTGACCGTGTCCTCACCCTATGCTACCACTGGGACGTTGTCTATTTGATCCTTGAAGATTCTGTCTCAGCTGTTGTGTTACCTCAACGTCTCTTCTTGGGAAATTTGACTTTAAATGCCCCATCTGTCCACAGTGACCTGCCTTCTGTCTGCAGTCTAGATGGCTTTGTTACTGACACACGAAGTTGTATTGTGCATCTTCGATGGCGATGAAACATAACCTCTTCCCTTACTCGGGGATCATTGTGATGGTGCACGAGAACTCTGCATCGTGGAAGGTGCTGAAAACCTTGGCTTGTTGAAGCCACCAAATCTCTGTCCCTAGAACTGAGCAGGCCTTTTCTTGGTCATGGACTCCCTCTTCTCCCTGACAGACCCTTCAATCCTGCGGACGGACTCCACAAACATGGCAAACTGTTCTCGATTCTCTAAAGCAGTAGTAGGTGTCGACAGATCAACACTCAAACCTTTCTCAAACCGCCTGATCCGCTCTTCATCAGTAACCGCCATGTGAGGGCAAAACCTCAGCAAGTCCATGAACTTGGCTTCATACTTGGTGATGCTCATTGTTCCTTGGCGTAGACACTCAAACTCATTGATCTTCTCATCCAGACACATCTTCAGAGAGTATCTACTGACGAACTCTTGCCGGAAAACCTCCCAACCGATCTACTCACTGGGTCGCTTCTCCTCCTTGATGGCCCACCAGTGGCCAACACTACCCTTTAGGAGGTAGACAACGTGCTTGACTTTGTCTTCTTCGGGGATGTTGAGAATCCAGAAGGCCTTCTCAAGACCTGTCAGCCAAAGATCATCATCTACTAGATCAGCCATTCTAGCATAATCTGAAGCTCTGACTCGGTGAAGCTGCTCAAAGGTCTTCCCAATACCCGATGCTTCACCATGGGGAGCATGTGCTCTTGGCTGAGGCACTGGCAACCTTTCCACCATGTGATTCATCATAGCCATCATTTGCCCCATAAGCTGTTGGTAGGCAGGATTTTCGAGAATGGCTGGGTCAAGTTGGGGGACCTCAGGCACCCGATCTTCATGTGCCTACCCTCCTGTTCCATCAACTGATGTAGCATCGCTGCTCTCGGCAACATGTTCTTCATGGTTTCCAGACATCTTTAAGCTTTATCTTCTGCTGAGAGTAGAAGGTTATTGTAAGAAAATCTGGAAAGCTCATAAGAACAGACGCAAACCTATTCCTAGATCCCTATAAACTCAGCGAACCTAGAGATCTAATACCAAACCAACTGTGACACCCCACCATCGCACAGACAATGAGATGACACGCAAAAACGTGCAGAACCTCATATTATTGAAAACATGGGTTAATTTAAACCGATTGCGGAAATCATACATGAGATAACTTTTGCATCCACATCCTGCAAAAAGACATGTTATATAAACATTCACAAGCCTTGTTATAGGTCCACAGCTGATGCTTTATAAACATTATTCAAATAGGACCAAAATTGAAACATAAGATCCCCTTTAGTCTTAATTACTTTTTAAAAGATAAATACAATAATATAAATGACTTACTTAAGCAAAACTTATAGGGTTAAGCCTTAACCCAGGTCAGGGATGTTACAATTATCCACCCCTAACAGGGATTTCGTCCCTGAAATCATCAAGAGAAAAGAGAAGAGTACTTCATCCTCATCTCTTCCTCCAGCTCCCATGTAGCCTCTTCAACCCCACGATGATGCCAGAGAACTTTCACAAGCATTATGACTTTCTTTTTAAACTTTTTGATTCTCCTGTCAAGAATCAACATTGGTCCCTCTACATAGGATATATCTTCATTTAACTCTACCTCAACATGTTGCAATACTAACTCCATATTAGGGTGACACTAACATGACCATCTCTGAACTGATAAAAAAATCGTTACAATTAAGCAAAATCAAACATTAGCAGTAGATTAACAAAAATCACTAAAAACTAAAACCATTTACAAAGAGATCCATTTCCAAAAAACTCTTAGAACAAGAACCAAAATATTATATATATGTTCTGGTTCACCAAGTACATACCATGTACCTTCTCTTCTCGAGGATTACATACAATAGTTGCTTTGTTAAATCTACACATAAGCAACATAAAACCTCAAGGCATTCAATGCCAAAATCTCAGATCGACCATTAAAGCACTAACAACTGACTCTAAAGACCTGAGAGTATAGAGGCGACATATAGGACTCTTATTGTAAGGAACCTGACCTTCATTTTGGGCTTACCCTATTTGTTTTGCCTAAACCTTGTGCTTGGTTTGTTGCTAATCATCTTTAGTGATGATTAGGGTTTGCTTGGGCTTAGTTGAGAGTCGGAGGTGCTACTTGCAAAATAACCTGAGTTAAGGTTGAAAGACATGTTATATAAACATTCTTATATAACATGGGCATCCTCTATACCAGCTATACTGTCAGCACCAGAGTTCAACACCTGTTTATACATACATAACGGCCACGTACGACCAACAGCAGGATATACCAAAAATTACAACAACTATTCATCATGAAACATCATCAAACACCTCCAAGGACCTGAGTGTACATGGATGACTCTAGGACTCTACTACAAACCACCAAAACAACAACATGTCCATCTCTTTCCTTCTAATGGTCTTCTTGCTGCTCGGCCGCAACTCCACGATCACCACCACATCTAGAACAATCACCTAAAAAGGGTGTAAACCAGCGGGGTGAGACACATAGTCCCAACGAGAAACATAACTCCCCGCCAAAACTACAAAACTGGTTAAAGCAGATAACAATAGATAACTGATAAAGCGTATAACAAGAGCAGCATACTGAACAAAGCTATTATTACCATCAGACTTACCAATATATTCGGGAGGCATATAACCAAGTATTTCTTTATGGAACATGATTGACAAGATAAGTTTTATAAGAACTTATCACAAGATATAAGGATCGTATGCGCAACTACATAGTTCAACTAGAACAGCTATATAAGCAAGGCATCAGTCAATGTTCCATATTTTTCTCTAAGCAAGGTATACTTATTTGACTGGATTACGTTTTATTATGCCCTGAGGAAGTGAGCCTTCCCTGCTCAAATACAACCATTGGATGCGAAGCCCAATCTGGTGCCACACAAGGTCTAAAGAGATCCAGACTCCATGACCTCACCTTCTCGTGGTCAGTACACGAATCATCAAGCAAGACCGCAATCTTATGCTTATGGGGCCTCAGCCTCTGGGTCAGCTCCGCAAGCTACCCATATCTTTAGCTCAACTCATCATAGGTGCAAGTACATACATATGAGCCATGAATGCATCATGCTCATCATCACACATCCTGAGCCATGGGTCTTTTCACCATGCTCCATATGTCCCAAGTCTGCGACCATAGTTGCACTCAAACCCTCCTATTTTAGGCTAGGGGTAACCTCACATATTCAACAATATGCGCTCTAGGTAATCCGGCCCGCAGGATAAACCTGTTTCACCATCACCAAATACTGACGGAAATGGATCTATGGCCAGGGAAAACTACATGCAATATTCATCTATAATTGATTAATATATTTTAAACCAATTGTTGAGGTAAAACAAAGTATAAACACATCTTTATAGAATTACATCATTATTGTCATCAACATATTGTCCTGGGACCTCAATCCCTCATGATATCAACCACTGCCTCTCAAGGTATCACAATCATGCATCAACATCCTGGGAACACATCCCTTATATCATCATCAGAGGATAACACCTCACTAGGCACTCAGCCTTATATCAGGTCCTCAGACCTATCAACTTGTTGCCATATTACCACATGGTGCTATTCCAGCACATATGTCTCATAGCTCTTACCAGGCTATGAATCCACATGAAATACCTGCATGGTTAGTATACACATTCATAGAGATAACTAAAGCCATCATGGATTAACATAATTATTATTATACTATCAAGTATAAAGAAGCATCCATGAGTACATCACACATAAGCTTTATCATCCATAGTATTATTATCCATCATGGGCATATATTATGCCTTACACTTGTGACCATATGCATGTGTCATATCAACATGTGTAGCAACATCATACGCTTCCAAGCTTCCTGGTTCACTATCTATTATTTTGGCTTATCAACATATTTGCAGGATTCAAGGTGGTCATATCATTTCACTGGTATTATCATTATTAAAAGAGAACCATCAACTGTATACATTTCGGGTTATCAGAACCCTCACCAAAACTCCTGCAACCCTCACTAAGCATGGAAAGCAGCACCATCCCTCATCAAAGGGTGTACCCGGTATAGCAATACCCTTACCAAAGGTATTACAACTAGGATTTCCAACCCTAAGGAAACTCACCACCATATCGGCCAATCACTGCACATTCTCTAACATGCATCAAGGTTCCATTCGTACTCATGCTGTCGGGCACCCATTATCAAGGTATAACGGGCAACACTACCATGGCTATCAGCCAAGGGTCTAACGTGCACTAAGCTAGGGTTAGGGTTAGGTTTCATTATCGGCTAACCTTCAACCTGAGCCATATCGACCAAAGGGGTGTCGCCCAAGGCGCCCTTATCAAGCAACCGTCTCAGCATCATTCGAGGGTTAACTCTATCAGCCAGGGTACCCATGACGCCCAAGAATGGTGTCGTGCATGGCCATGAAGCATCATATCGGCCAGCATCTAGGGTTAGCATGTTGGGCATGAAGCCATATCGTCCAACATTTCATATAAGTCAGAGCTCAACTAGGACATGGTGGTATCGGCTAAAGCCATCCTGGGCACCATACCACATCGCCCAAGCTCATCAAGATAAGGATAACGGCCAAGGTTGTGTTAGACACCAAGCTATCAAAGCCTATCAGCCAAGACCATCTCGAGAAAAGGGGGGGTACATCAGGCATCCTCTATACATGATGTATCATCCAAGACTTAACCCTAATGAGGGTATCGGGCAACATCTCATGCCATAAGGGTAGACAACTCATGTCACCCAAAGCAACTCTAACACCCAAGCTAGGGTTGAGGCTCTATATCGACCAAGCCATAACAGACACCAAGCCAACTATATCAACAAGGTATGTCACCCAAGGGTACAACTCCAAACAAGGCAATCGGGCAACACAACTCCAAGGTCATATCGTGTAAGGCACAACCCCACAAGATCATCTTCAACCTCAAGCACAAGGGCATCAAACCCTAATTGATCATGAAGGTCGGCTCACCTCTCAACAACCAAGAGAGAGGGGTTTTGCACAACCTCTATCACAAATCAGGTAACCACAAGGATCCACCTCAACATAGGTCATCATCTAACCAAAAGCTCACCTCTCTAATCCATGGTGAGAGGAGGGTGTTGCTCAAGCAACTAGAATATAATCTCACCTCTCAACCTAATCGAGAGAGGGGTATTGCCCACATTACTAGAGCTCAAACTCACTTCTGTAGACCAAGGAGAGAAAAGAGTGTTGCTCAACAAGGAAACCCTAAACCATGGTTCGGCCAACTAGGTGTAAAGGCACATAGACCATCAACAACATCAACAACATCAACAACATCATGCTCATTATATCCACAAAATCAACAACATGTACTAGAGCAAGATACATAACATGCAACATAGAGAAGGTAGTATAGCTAGGGTTAGAAGTTATGTAACCCGCCTCAAGCAAACTCCTCAAGCTCCAAAGATCCAAGCTTTGAGCTCCTAGATCCAAGCACACTACTTCAGCCACCTTAAGAAAAAGAACAAGAAGCATAACCGCCATGGCTGAAGAGTAGGCAAGATGGAGAAGAAGATGCTAAGGAGTGAGGGAAGATACTTACCAAGGAAACAAGACCCACCTAGGGTTCGACCACCAAGCTAAAGGTAGAAGAAGGGAACTCCTTCAAGGGCATTGGCCACCAACGTTAACTCCTCCAAGGGTATCGGCCACCAAGGTTGCAAGGGAGAGGTGTATCATGCACTAAGGAAAAGAGGAGCAACAAAGAGCTAAAGGGTTTCTAAGGAAGAGAAAGGCAAGGCATATATATATGAGGTTCAAGGTTAAACCAAGGCAAGGTGTCACCTTACCAAGGGACACTTGTCCGCACATTTCACCACATTGCAAAACACATGCACATGCCATGCCACTACTCAACCAAGGATCGGCCACATGTCCAAGCTAGGGTGACACAACCAAGGCAATAAGGTCAACAAAGGTCAAAGGCCGACACACTACTCCTCCATGGCCGACACACCCCCATGGGCGATACCCCATGGCCGACACAAAGCACCCCTGCCCGATAGAGGGCTCAACCAAGCAAGGCAAGGCCCAAACAAGGGAAAACAAGGCCCAAAAGAGCTCAACCAAGCCCAAGACAACTCAAGGCATGAGCCCAAACCTTTTTCTCAACCCTAGAGGAAGCAAAGAGAGAGAAAGACATCTCTCAAGGTGACAAACTTGCTTTTCAACCTTAACTCAGGTTATTTTGCAAGTAGCACCTCCGACTCTCAACTAAGCCCAAGCAAACCCTAATCATCACTAAAGATGATTATCAACAAACCAAGCACAAGGTTTAGGCAAAACAAACAGGGTAAGCCCAAAACGAAGGTCAGGTTCCTTACAATAAGAGTCCTATATGTCGTCTCTATACTCTCAGGTCTTTGGAGTCAGTTGTTAGTGCTTTAATGGTCGATTTGAGATTTTGGCATTGAATGCCTTGAGGTTTTATGTTGCTTATGTGTAGATTTAACAAAGCAACTATTGTATGTAATCCTCGAGAAGAGAAGGTACATGGTATGTACTTGGTGAACCAGAACATATATATAATATTTTGGTTCTTGTTCTAAGAGTTTTTTGGAAATGGATCTCTTTGTAAATGGTTTTAATTTTTAGTGATTTTTGTTAATCTACTGCTAATGTTTAATTCTACTTAATTGTAACGATTTGTTTATCAGTTCGAAGATGGTCATGTTAGTGTCACCCTAATACGGAGTTAGTATTGCAACATGTGGAGGTAGAGTTAAATGAAGATATATCCTATGTAGAGGGACCAATGTTGATTCTTGACAGGAGAATCAAAAAGTTGAAAAAGAAAGACATAATGCTTGTAAAAGTTCTCTGGCATCATCGTGGCGTTGAAGAGGCTACATGGGAGCTGGAGGAAGAGATGAGGATGAAGTACTCTTCTCTTTTCTCTTGATGATTTCAGGGACGAAATCCCTGTTAGGGGTGGATAATTGTAACATCCCTGACCTGGGTTAAGGCTTAACCCTATAAGTTTTGCTAAAGTAAGTCATTTATATTATTGTATTTATCTTTTAAAAAGTAATTAAGACTAAAGGGGATCTTATGTTTCAATTTTGGTCCTATTTGAATAATGTTGAAACAATATTTTACCTATTTTAGACTAAAGTGAAATTTACCCAATTTAAGGGGTTATCTTGCAAATGTTACATGATAAATGTTCCTCAAAGTTTTATAGCATCATAAGAATGAGAATGATGCTGAGGTATGGCTTCCACAAGCCTAAGTTCCAAGAAGGAGCTTGTTTGAGTAATGCTTGTGTATTGAATGCTAGTTTTGGTGTAATTTACAAATTACCCAAAATCTAGGGTTGAACATGTAAAATACCACCTCTATTATGTCCCTATAGTTTCTTGGTATAATTTAGAGAAAATAAAAAGAAAGGGGTGTCTTATTTGAACCACTTTTGAGGAGACATAATCTTGATAATAAAATAATCAAGATTTAAGCATAAATGGAACCCTAATTTATTTTGTAGCAAAAATAAATATAATTAATTAAAGTGCCCATCAAATAAAAAGGCTGTGGTTGAGATCCTATAGTGCAAGGACATCCAAATGCCTTGAGTTGCACTGAAATATCCTAAGTAGGTGAATAAATCCACTCACATTTGTTAATTAAACAGTAATGTCCACTAAAAATGGATAATAGTATTATAATGATTAAGGTGCTGAAAGTGGTTGCTTTTAATTCAAGGATAATTGAAAGTAAATTGAGGGCAAGGAAGTTGGCTTCAAAAGCAAGGAAGTGGAGGGGGCATGTGGCAAGAAAGTGGATGAATTTTCTTCTACTTTCTTTGTCCTAGAAAATCAGTTATATGTACTCGATTTTCTCCTTACTAGAAAGGTTATTTTTGCAAACCACTTTATTTCCTTACTTTGGCTGACGACCAAGGAGCTTAGGAGTAGGAGTAAAACGTTCCCCAATCTGAGGAATGCTCCATGATCATCTTCAACCTTGGATTGATGGTTGAAATCGGATTTCAACATTGATTTTCTTCTCTCTTCCATTCAATGCTCAACCTTGGTTATCTTTTGCATCCGAAGAGTTGGAAACGAACCTTGGATAGTTGAAGGAGCTTCTTTCACCATTAGAGACAATAAGCTCAAAGCTTTGAAGCTACTTTGAAGGCGGGTTATATAACTTGAACCCATCAATGTTATTATTGATTTCAATTTCTCATCATATGTTGATCCTTTATTTTCTTCTTGAATAATTGATGAATTCATCATACATATGATATTAGAATTCGGAGGTCTAAAGCTTGATGATGATGACATCATCTTAGCACACACCTCAATAATATCAAGAACAAACAGTTTCATTTTGTGTTGGTCAAACAATTTCAAACCGTTAGAGACCAAACAGTTTCAAACCGTTTGGTGACCAAACAGTTTCAAAACCATTAGAGGTCAAAAGGTTTCAAACCATTAGAGACCAAATGGTTTCAATGGATTCAAGGATCAATTGGTCTTATGATCTAATAACTTCAAATAATCAAATTCAATTGATTTCAAAACCCTAGCTCAATTGATTTCAAAACCCTAGATCAATTGAGGACAAAACCCTAATTTAGGGTTAAACGATTTCAAGTTGATTTGACCAAACGGTCTCAAACCATTTGAGAACTAAATGGTCTCAAATTGTTTGAGGACAAAATGGTCTCAAACCGTTTAGGGTTAACCAATCATCAAACCGTTTGAGGGTCTTGGGTTGAAACGGTTTCAAAACCGTTTGATGAGCAAAAGGTTCAAGACCGTTTAAAGTTCAATTAGAGACCAAGACTGTTTAAGGTCTAACGATATTCAAACCATTTGAGGTTTAGAGACCAAGACTGTTTGAAGGTCTAAACGGTCTTAAACCATTTGAAGATAAAGATCAAGACCATTTGAATGTCAAATGACCTCAAGACCGTTTTAAGGTCTAAACGGTCTCAAACCGTTTGGAGGTTTAGGGTCAAAACCGTTTGAAGGTTCAATTGGTTCAAACCGTTGGAGGGTCCAATTGATTCAAACCATGTATGTACTAATAACCCATAAGTGGTTGAAGTGTATCTCAAGGTTGATTTTAATGGAAGTATCCCTAAAGTACTTAGGTGATTAGTATAATTAAAGTGATTATCCCTTGATGCCAAAGAAAGTAATAGATTCAATACACTATGATAAGCATAGCTGCATGTACTTTAGTAAGAGGTTAAGTCAACCTAAAAAGGTATGATGATGATGTGTGTTCCTAAGTACATGGAACAATGATAAGTATGATTTAATACTTAAATAATGTTATGTTCTCCAAGATATGTGGAAACACTGACTTAGGGTTTGGATTAATGAGGTAATCATAAAACCCTAGTATAGGGTGATGATTATGGGAAACCCTAATATAGGGTGATGTTATGTGAAACCCTAATATAGGGTGATGTTATGTGAAACCCTAATATAGGGTGATGTTATGTAAAACCCTAATATAGGGTGATGTTATGTGAAACCCTAATATAGGGTGATGTTATGTAAAACCCTAATATCGGGTGATGTTATGTGAAATCCTAATATAGGGTGATGTTATGGGAAACCCTAATTGCTAAATATGGGAAACCTTAACCCTAATGAGGGAATAATGATGTTATCTTTGTATTGCATAATGTTGATGTGTAATTGATATGGTTGTTATCAAGTATACTAACCATGCAGGTATCATGAGAAGATGAGCCTAACCAGGTATGAGCTATGATGTTAATGGGCCATGTGAGCCATTATTTTATTTGTTGCCTAGTGAGAGGTGACACTACTACAGAATACGCCTTTGGCGTCGGTTGTTTAACCCCCTTTGGTGACGGTTTTCAAGCGACACCTATGTGGGCGCCACTAAAGGTTGAACTCTTCAGCGTCGGTTTTCTAACTGACGCCTATATGATCTATAGGCGTCGGTTATATATAGTTGGCCGACGTCTATAGGGTTCGCACCACAAAAAAGGGCACCACCTAGGACACTTTCTGTGTCGGTTAACAACTGAACAACCGACGCCATACTCCCAGAAGACACGGCCGTGCTTCGCTGCACGGTCGTGCTTAGTACTATAGGCGTCGGTTTTATACGAATAAGCGACACCTTTTCCACCAGGGCCGTGGTATCCTGCACGGTCGGGTTGTTTGTCATATTAGGCGTCGGTTTTTATCTAATAACCGACGCTGTAGGCCTTTGATGACGGTGTTTTTATAAATAACCGACGCCTATACTTTAATTTTTTTTTTCTTATCAGTTTGCAGGCCTGCTGTGGCTGGTCAACAGGATGAGAACCTACAGTTCAATTTTCTGAACTGTAGGTTTACGACATCCATTGATATCAGCCTACAAACAGGCCACAAACCTGCAAAATCAACAAATATTTTTTCACACAAGTAGATACATTCAGACATCAATTCAATTCTCACATTCACACATGTAGAAACATTCAAATACACGTAGAAACATTCAGACATGTATAAACATTCAGAAATATTCATTTACAAAATATCATTCAGCATCGCTATCAACATCCCAATTATATCTTACAATCGCCACTACTTGTATGGCTTTTGCCCATTCTTCTCTTATTTCATTTAACGCTTCCATCGTATATGGAGCATGTACATTTTTTAAGCGTTTACCTATAGTGTGGTCAGTTTTAAACACCTCAAAGAGAATGATGTATATATATAAGTAATAATATAAAAATAAGATTGATATATTTCGTACTAACTAATGAGACTATATATAATACCTCATGTATGGTATTAATATCCAATGCAGCATGTCAGATAATCATCTGCATAAATCACATCACATAGTATGTGCATGCCCAGCCGTTGTCTTGTGTAGCGCACTATAAATTGAAACATACACAATAATAAAAATACAACCAAGCACAGTTCACATAAATAATATATACATTGGAGTTGGGAACTTACTTTTACGTTCTCCCAAATTATTGGCTGGTTCTTTCTCCTTGGGACATTTCCTCCAGCATTTTTGAATGCATCTAAACCCCTACATGTTAATGTAACACAGTAAATTGCATAATTAAATAGTAATGTAATAACATATGTTAACGGATATAAAAATGAAATATTTCTCACCAGAATAATGGCATTCTCAATATGTGTCCAATTTTAGTGTTCAATGTACTTCCCGTAGGATCTAGATAATAAAAAGTGAACGTCTCGGGGACAATAACTAGTAACTCCCAATGTCTACCGCTAGAGGTAAAAAAGTTAAAAATTAATAACTCAAAATGCACAATAAAAATGGAATTTTCTTAAGTCCAAATTATAAATAAAGTAAACTTACTTGACATTGAATGGAGCTATTATTATCGTCTTCTTTTGCTGACCAAAAATTCTAAAAGCATCTATACAATATTGTTGAACACTATCAGGGTCTTTAGCTACCATACTAATCAATGATGGAATCAAAAAACCCACATGATCAAATGCAAATTGTTTGCATTGATCTTCGACTAAGTAGCTGCAAAACATGTATTATGTATGCATTAATATATAAGAAACTAGATCACCAGATCTTACACAAGGTATATGGATGTATAAACAAGATCTCACCTTATCCATGTCTCTATCATTGACGTATTCAGCCAATCATACATAAACAACTCAATAATATCTTGTATAAATAAAGAGCTATCGTATGATTGACCTGCATAATCTGCTTCTAAAGAAACAATTATAGGGCAATGTATATTATGTGCCCGTAGCCAACATGCCATTCCCCTACAAGCAGGACCTAACAGGTATTTTAGGTCAGTTGGAACCCAACTTGGTATTGCAGGAAGTGGAGGTGGAGGCCTAGGTGCTCCGAGTGTCTTCTTTTTAACCTGTATATATAATTTCAGATCAGTTGACCTCATATATACACATTAACAATCTAAAGTAATGTAAATTTGTCTTACAATTTCAGTAGTGTAGACGACATCTGCTTTGGGCCACAATATCACCATGCCTTCTGTCTCAGCAAGTGTATCAATATCCAGGTGGGGATATGGCAATGTAGCTTCCCTCCAATTGGGTAACACACGTATCGGGCTCACACGAACGTAGCCCTGTGGCATTGGAGTCCCATGAAACATTGCCCCAGGAAGGGACGGGTAAGCCTGCGCCTCTGCAACAACATAGTCTTGCATTCTTAAGCGGCATGGCTTCAATGCCTACAAATTTACATAAAGAATATTATACATATATACATATCATCTTGAAAAAATATCATCTTGAAAAGACTAGCTACAATGTCATAAACAATACTTACAGTAGACGTGTTAGGCGATGGGTCTCCAGGATTACTCACAGTTTGTGCATCAGGAGAAGAGTGGGTCACCATAGGCTGATTGGAAGCCTGAGATGCCTGCCACCACACTATTTCTTCCTTGACCTTCTCAGCAACTATATCATTGACCTTCTTGGCACCTATATCCTCGACTCTCTTATTCTCCTATACATGGATAAAAGAAATATTAGCTTCTTATTATTGAATTCCCTTTTGCAGTAACATTCTAAAAAAAGAATAGGTTACCTCTTCTTGTGAAAGTCCCGCTCTAGGTTTGCGCTGGGATGGCCCAAAGAATGCTTTGATGCCCACACCAGCGCCTGCACCCCTAACACATCCAGGATGCTCTGGGTTACCTAGAGCAACTGTCAATTCATCCCTTGTGCCCTAAGGGATGAAAGTGCCTTGTTTCCTCTGCTCGTGCAGCTCCCACTAATCACCATCAACAGAAATTGGCAAGTTAACACCACAAATAATCAATATTCAAACGATTGCTCTAAGAGTTGTATTTTACCATTTTCGCATCCGCCTCAGCAGTTACAGGCTTCTTTATTTCACCCTTCTTGTTTTTCCTCCCAGCTATCCAGATATCATGGCAAGGCATGGGTGTGGCAGACTCCTGAGTAGGAGCAGACTCCTGAGTAGCCGCAGACTCCGCCTGTAGTCTTTGGCGAACGCTTGCATAGACCTTTGAACCCATAGTGTGGTCATGCACATTCAGTGCATGCCTTGCTTTTTGCGCGTCACTAAGGGCCTAGTTAGTATGCACATTAATGATTTGGTTAGTAGCACTAAATTTTAATCTTGAATAGGTGAATACAATGTATATTAATTAAATTGGGAGTGACGCCTAATATCTTGAATTCTACAGATTTTCTTGAAGCAACAAAATTGTCCCAATCTTCTTTGTCCAAGAAGTTCCACTGTTCAAGGGCTGACTTCTTATTCTTATCACCATCTTTTATGTATTCTCTGTTGAGATTTGTCCTATAGTTCCTAAGCATCTTTCCAGCGCGTTGCATCACGCTTTTACGATGCAGCTTCTCATCCAATGCAAACAGATTCTGTAAAATAGAATTCTTATTAACTAGTATCCAAAAATAGAATTGCAAATAATATAATTTGTAATCTACAAAATAGAGTTGCAAATAATAATAACTCACGCATAAATCCTTCCATATCAAGTATTTCTTCCCCTGAGGAAATTTATGCCAATTATCATACTTAACACTACAATGGCTTCGAGTGACACACCCAAGATAGTTTACAAAATTATTGCGGTTCACTCCAATTACATTTCCTCCATTATCAAACTCCACAACCAATTTGGATCCACTACCACTTAGCGCTATTAACTTCTTCAACAGAGTGATGCTCCTTTTCTTGTTAAGTGTTTGGTGATGCGCATCAAGTTGCTCCAGTGCTTCAGTGGGTACATGTGCATCATCAACCTAAAATTTGACAAAAATAAACACACTGAATTAGCGCAATATAGAAATATGGGATATATGACATAACTAGAAGATAATGAATTTTATAGAAATACATGATATGTTTTTAGAACTTACATTAATATCCTCGCCATGCTCATCATGGAAAACATGCTCATCATGGACTTCATGCTCATCATGGACATCATGCTCATCATGGTCAGCCATCTTAAAATGTCATTAAAAAGGCAAACATTTAGCATTTGTATTAACTAGAAGATAATGAAACATCAAATCTAAAAATGATCTAAAATCCAAAGCCCTAGAATGGGTCAAGTTCAAGTCAAAATGGCTACAAGTGTGCGTTTTGGGTTTTCTATGTAAATGACCTTAGAACATCTATGTATTCACTTGTAATGATGAATTGACTTGTAACTTAGAAGAGAAAAATGATTGGGACAAATTTCACCAAGTGCTAATCACTTTAAATGCAAATTAGAAAATGGATTACAGGCACTTGGTCGGTCGAGTTTTCCTGGATTGAAACTCGACCGATCATCCTTGGTCGATTTTCTGAAGATTGCATCGGTCAAGTTCTGTGAGTGCACAACTCGACTGATGCAATCTTTAGAAAATCGACCAAGGATGATCGGTCGAGTTTCAATCTAGGAAAACTCGACCGACCAAGTGCCTGTAATCCATTTTCTAATTTGCATTTAAAGTGATTAGCACTTGGTGAAATTTGTCCCAAACATTTTTCTCTTCTAAGTTACAATTCAATTCATCATTACAAGTGATTACATAGATGTTCTAAGGTCGTTTACATAGAAAACCCAAAACGCACACTTGTATCCATTTTGACTTGAACTTGACCCATTCCAGGGCTTTGGATTTGAGATCCTTTTCATGTAACAGGCCATTTAGCATTTGTATTAACTAGAAAAGGAAAACATTTAGCATTTGTATTAACTAGAAGATAATGAAAAATCAAATCTGAAAATGATATTGATATTAAAAAAGCAAACATGCACAATGTTTCTAAAAAAGCAAACATGCACAATGTTTCTAAAGCTTCGTAAACTTAGCACAGCCTGTGTATAACGGTATCTCAGCATCATGCACAATATTTCTAAAGATAGGAGGTGGATCGGTGTGCTCTACCCTACAACTATCCAGCATCGCATCAACGATGTCTACTGGAATTGGTTCGTTCACATCTACGTCATCAGAGGCAATTTCTTCTTCCACCCAAGCACTGCTATCGACATCTACTGGTTTCAAGTTTGAAATCTCTCCATGCCAGTGCCATTCTGTATAGCCTTGTACAATCCCGTTGCACATGACATGACTTTTGATTTCCTCACTAGTACTGACTTTCAAGTTGTTACTGCAATGCCTACATGGACAATAGAACCTATATGTAGGTTTTTTCCTATGTTCCTCAGCAAATCTAATAAACTGATCAAGACCAGATATAAACTCTGGGGTGCAGCGATTGCGAATGGACATCCATGATCTATCCATTCTATGATCAAAGAGAAAACAAGTATATATTAGGACAAGATTAGGGTATACACTTACATCCTATCCAAGATTTACTCCTATTACAGTCCCAAACCGGAGACTATCCAAGATTTACTCCTAATGAGTAAATCTTGGATGGGTTTCTAGGCCAACAAACACATGTGATGTCATTCTTATATATAATAAATGTGTACCACCTATCCCATCCTTGAACACCTAATCTCACTAGTAAGTGTATAATGTGTATTGGGTTTTCAAGAAAATTTTGGCAGCATTTCCCTGCTATTCTCTAAGTACATATGTACTTAGAGAACAAACGGGGAAATGCTACCGAAATTTTCTCAAAAACCCAATACACATTATACACTTACATCCTAAGTGAGATTAGGTGTTCAAGAACAGTCCCAAACTGGGGACTATCCAAGATTTACTCTTAATGAGTAAATCTTGGACGGGTTTCTAGGCCAACAAACACAATAATAGATATGTACATGTTAGGGTTTCATCACAATTGATGTTAGGGTTTCATCAATGTTAGGGTTTAATCAAATCAAATTAGGATGCTAGAATGGACAAGTTTAAATCTTATTTCAACAAGCATCAAAATTTACTGAATTAGGTCAAGCATTAGGATTAGAAGCACAAATATATGCAAGAAAAAGATTTGTTTGTATCCTAGAATTTACATAAAGAATTACATATAGATTTGTTCATATCCTTACCAACATCAAACACGGTCGTGGCTGTGTTGGCCTACCACGGCAGTGCTGGGTAGCACGGCCGTGGTAGGCCATTCTTCTCAGTGAAAGAAGTAGAACACTAACTAGTCTGTAATGAAATTGATTGATTATTTAGTCGAGAAGAAAGTGAAGTAAGGACTTCTATAACTATAAGGTATCTCACTGAATTTCCAGGTAACCATAGCCAAGTGGCTAAGGTGCTTAGGTTTTGAAGTCAGGAAGTGCTGTAGTTAAAGAGCTAGGGAGAAAGAAGAACAGAGGCTACGACTAATACCTACAGAGCAGAGCAGCAAGCAGCGGGTGACGACAAGGAAGAAGACAACGCCGCAGTAGGGCGTGAGCAGGGAGGAAGGAGTGTGCCACAGTAGGGCATGAGCAAGGAGGAAGGCGGCGCGGAGGCGACACAAGGAGGAAGGCGGTGGGCGGCGGCGGCGACGCAGAGCAGCAGCAGGGAGCATCGGCGGCGAGCGAGAAGCAGCAGGCACCAGACGGCGATTTTGGGAGAGCGGCGATGAGCAGCGTACAGGAGAATCAATGAAACAGGAAGAAAGGGGGAGAGTCGGGTGATCGGGCCTCTATTAAGTTGGTCAACGACGTCGGTTATCTACAAAACCGACGCCTATGACGATTTAGCGTCGGTTGATAGTAAAACACCGATGCCCAACTAGACAACCTTTACCTTAAATTATTTGGCGGGAACCATTATCAGCGTCGGTTATCTAAGGATAACTGACACTGAAAGTGGGACTTTTCGCACAAATTTTCATTTTAAATAGGTGTCAGTGAATAGTTAAAAAACCGAAGTTGTAGGTGACCTAAAATGTTTTCACTCAAAAATTGGATTTTGTGGGCGATTTTAGGCATCGGTCTGTTATAACCAGCCGACGCTGAATACAAAGTAGTACCCGTGTCTGGGTGGTCTTCGAATATAGACGTCGGTTTGCATAAATAACCGACGTTTAATATTATAGGCGTCGGTTTTCCTAAATAACCGACGCCCAGAAAAGCGACACTGAATTTTTTTTCTGTAGTAGTGTGACAAGAAGTTGAATATGCCTGGTGAGCTATGTGAAATGCTTATGTAACAAGTGTGGCGATCGAATCGCGAAAACAAGTTCAACAAATGCGGAAGCGATTAACTAGCAATAGAATTATTAAAAATCACTAAAAATTAAAACTTTTTGTAAATAGATCTACAGTCGGTAAAACGCTTTCATAAAGAAAACATGATAAGTTATTTACAAACTGATATATCATTACATCTCTATAATAACCACATCTCGAGGGTTACAAACATCAACTGCCCTGTTAACTGTACAAGGCAAGATACAAAATCTCGAGGCATTAAGCCAAAAATCTCAGATCTTCTTTAAACATCTATGGACTCATAGGACCTGAGAGTACATAGACGACACATAAGACATTCTATCTACAAGACTTTGATATACAGTGTCTCCACCTAAGGATCACTGCTATCCCGGATGTTGCTGCTGCTGTTGCTCACCCACTGATGGGTTCCTTCGTCCATGGCATCTACCTAAAAAGTCGAATCCCACAGGGGTGAGACAATTGAATAATTGTCCAAGCGAGAGTTATAACTCTCCGCCAGAAGCATTGTTGTTGCAAAAATGGAATAACATTAAGCAGCAGAACTGTAACATTTAACAGCAGGTTTAACATTGTGTAAACTAAGTGAAGCAACATTCTCTTAAGCAATCATTTCAATTATAACTTAATTGGATAACAAGGGATATAACAATAAGGAATATGAAGAACATGTATACTAGTTATTCAACTAGAACATTATAAACAATGTATCATCAATCATTGTTTCTCGTAGTTCAACCTAAGCAAATATGCTACACGGCTGATTACATTTTTCAAACATATTTATGCCCTGAGGAGATGAGTTACACCTCTCATACTCCAACCGACCATTATGAAATCACAATTGGTACCATACAGAGGTCATCAGAAGAGCCTAATTCCTATGACCTCATCTTCCTCAGTCAGTGTGAGGATCATCATGTAGGACATCTTGTGTCTATGCTATAATAGCTTTCTAGGGTATTCTGGAAACATTGCTATTACAGTTACAGTGGCATTCTGTACTCTCTTCACCATCAAGGGATTTCTTGTTTAACTCTCATCGAGGTGGCATTAACAATATCATTGGGAGATTAGTGATACATCATCCCGACATAAACATATAATGACGGATTGGGAGATTAAAGGTACATCTCACATCAAATCCAGCATTAGGACGTAAGGATATTCACATCTATAACCCCCACATACTCAAAAGTATGCTCTCCAGGAGTTCCCTTAGGAAAACCTATTTCACCATCATTTAACTTCTGACAATGATGGATCTATGGTCAGGGCTCTACATGATATCATTATACTTGATTATTTAAGTACATTATGGCATTCTTTTAGCATAAGACATGTTTTCAAACATAAACCAATAAGACAACTGCTATAAAGAAAGAGTACTATTTGTATCAAGTTCACATCACATATTTTTAACATTGGGATATCAATCTCTAACCATCTCATCATTGTGATTCAGGAATATGGGTGTTCAAACCCTTAGATCATCAATCACTTGTTACCAAGTGACATACTATCATCAAGTCATTTATTAGCATGACCTTGATTGTAACAATTCAGATATTTCTCATGGCTCATACAGCCTATCAATCTCATATGTTACCTCTCACTAGGCAACATAGTTTATCATTATTATTAAAGCTTATGAAGTGCTTTCAATATATATAGCATCATAACCCTTACCTGGCTATGCTCACTTTTTATAAAAACATGCATGGTTAACACAATTGATAACATGCACCTTGTATCTATATCAGCTCAATACAAGTTCTTTTCAAATTAAATATAAAACACCATGACCGTGCTATCTTGCACGGTCGTGCTACTGACAAATTACAACGACCATGTTACATCACCACAGTTGGTTTCTAGGGTTAGGATTCTTATTCAATCCAATTAAAGTTATCCAACCCTTTAGCTTGATTAGGAATAGTGATTCCTTATCTCATACTTCAATCATAAAGTTTCATGTTTAAAAGCATACCCATAATTAGGGTTTACTGTTCATATCATCACATCACCCTAGATTAGGGTTTACTATTCACATTTACAATGAATTTAGATCATACCATCATCATGTATGAAGATTACTCTCATTAATGCCCTCAAATTAGGTTAAGATTCACTAATCATCATAATTAGGGTTTCCATGATCTCACTATGAAGGATCATACCCTAATTAGATGTGTTCATACATATTGGAGGTTATTTACCTAATTCTCATTCACATAAGGAGTCTTCTCTCTCCTCTTTCTATGAGATGATGATTACATCATCCTTGATTAGACTAAGTCAAATCAACCTTGACTACATAAGTTATGTCATCACCATTATGGTCATTAGGGTTTACTTGATCAAGGGGTATTAGTCACACTATCCCATCAAGGGTACTTTTGTAATGTTCACCATTGGTCAAAACATGCATTAATCCACTAATTACTTGGACCCATAATGGCTTTAGGTATCTCTAAGGTTCAGGTTAATTAACTACTAAACCATCTTAACCTCTAAAGCATCTAACGTTCTTGACCTTTTTAAACCTCAAACGGTTTTGCAATTTCAACCTCCAAATGGTTTTGAAACCATTTGGAGTTGTTGATCATTTGTTGACTTTTGAAACTGCATGGTAAAGTACACACTCAAGACTGTTTACCCTAGGTGAGGTGAAGACCGTTTGGTCTTGTTGACCGTTTGGCCAACTTTGACTTTGAAACCGCATGGTCACCAAACGGTTTGGGATTGTTTGGTCCCAAACGGTCTTGAGACCGTTTGAACTCAAATGGTCTTGAGACCGTTTGGACCCAAATGGTCTTGAGACCATTTGATCCAAATGACCTCAAAACTGCATGGACCAAAAAGTGTTTCAACCATTCCAATTGAGTTAGGGTTTCCAATGTTAAACCCCTCAATCGATCCTGCAATGGTTAGCCACTCATCAATTGAGTCAATTAGGTCAACCTCTACTGATTTGACACTCAATTGACCCTCAATTTATCATCAATTAGGACTTGGATCAATTGAAATAGGGTTTGGAATCGATCACCCTTCAACATGTTTCAACATGAATCTAATTGATTTGCAACCATTGAACCATCAATCAATTTGGTCATGACCTGACCCCAAACGGTCTTGGGATCGTTTGGACATTCTCCAAACGGTCTTGAGACCATTTTCTCAAGTCAACATCAAAAACTAACTCAACTTACTAAGGTTTGGTTCATTGATTTGATCATTAGGTCACTAATCGATTATACTTCAACTTGTTGCCTTTCAATCTTCAACTACTTAACCATGGTCAACCCTAGACCTCCAAACGGTCTTGGGTGACCCCCAAACGGTCTTGGGATTGTTTGGACATCCTGCAAATGGTCTTGAGACCATTTTCCCATGAATTCATCAAAAACCAAGTCATTTACTTAAAGGTTGAACCCTAGATTTTATCACCAAATCAACAATCAATTAATAAATAACTTGATATCATTGGACCCTCAATTGGTCAACCCCACTTAACCCTAGACATCCAAACAGTCTTGGGTGATCACCAAACGGTATTGAGACTGTTTGGGTGATCCCCAAATGGTTTTGAAACCATTTGGGCCACTCAACCCAAACTTCAACATAATTAACTCATTGAAATCAGCACTTAACCCGATTAGGGTTTAGGTGACTAATGGGCCTTCAATTAGTGATTTACTTGGAATTAGATGATGATTTTTTGGTGGGTGATTAGTCCACATTATGTAAAACAGTCCTCCAAATGGTCAACGCTTGGTCAACACATCCAAATGGTCTTGGACCGTTTGCTCTCAAGCGTTCTTGGATGAAACCATTTGCTTTCAAACAGTTTTGAAAACGTTTGCTCCCAAACGGTTTGGGAAACCATTTGGGCAAGAGGTGTGAGACCGTTTGCTAAAGAAAGATTAGGATAAACTTTGGAAATAACGTCATCATCTTCTACCTCAAGAACAGGGACTGTTCTTCACAGAATTGCTAGCAAAAACACTTAGAAGTGTCTAAAGAAGGATAATAAGCAACATTTTTATGAAAGGAAGATGCATAAGCAATACTTAAGGGTTAGAGTTATAAAACCCACCTTAAGATCTGATCTAGATATCAAAGCTTCTTAGATTTAATGGTGTCTTGAGCTCCAAAGGTCGTCCATGGTCCGTTCTTCAAGATTTGGATGGAGAAGATGGCTAGAAAGAAGAGTTGTGTAAGGAAAACTACTAAACCAACCTTGTATTAGGGTTTCCTCCATGAATTCGAGCTAGATGGTAATAAAAATTTACCCAAACCAGCTTTGTCATCCTCCTCTACTCCTGAGCTTCTCCTTTGTCGGCCAAAGCAAAAAGATGAGAAAAGGAATGCAGGGAAACGATCCCTTGCTTTGTGGAAAAAGAGTTGCTTATATAATTTTGGGTATTCTCAAGGCAAGGAAGATTATTTCCTTTATTTCTCAACTATATCCACCAAGCCCTTCTCCAATTCTTAGCCACGTTTCTCCCTCAATGTCACATGCAAAACCCCTCTCTCAACCAAGGTTAAAGGAAAAAAGAACCAAACACCTTACTAAGTTGCATATATATAAAAGGGTCATTTTGATTAAAACTTGGTTATTTAAATATGAAGGTTATCTTTCTTATTTAATCACCCAAATGAGGAGCCCTCCTCATTTCTTTACTCTACTTGATGCCAAGAATCATGAGAGATACTCTAGATGATATATTTTACATGTTGCACCCTAAGTTTTGGGTAAATTGCACTTTACACCAAAATTAGGTTTTAAAGCACAAGGATTGGTCTACAAGCTATATATTGGTGCCCAAGCTTGGAGAATCCATATCACTACATCATATTAATTCTCATGATGTCTTATCATCAAAGAAACATTTTAACAAGTGCAATTTTCAAGTTAACCCCTAACTTGGGTAATTTGCACATTAGTCCAAAATTAACAAAACAATATTACAACATAGTTCAAAAAGGACTGAAATAGAAATATAAGTTCCTCAGAAGCTTTAATTAAATATCAAAAGATAACCACAAGCATCTAATCACATGTATTAAGCAAAACATCTAGGGTTAGTTCATAACCCAGGCCAGGGATGTTACAAATTATCCACCCCTTACAAGGATTTCGTCCCCAAAATCAACAAAACATATTAAGAGAAAAGAGCAGGGTATTTCCTTCTCATCTCTTCCTCTAGTTCCCATGTGGATTCTTCGACACCACGGTGATTCCAGAGGACTTTCACAAGACTTATGTCTTTCTTTTTCAACTTTTTAATTCTTTTATCAAGGATTGACACTGGTCCTTCCTCATAAGATACATCATCATTCAATTCTACCTCCATAGGTTGCAGAACTGATTCTATATCAGGATGACATTTCCTAAGCATGGAAATGTGAAACACAGGGTGTAGCTTCTGTAACTCTGGTGGTAACTCTAGCTTGTAGGCTACTCTTCCAATCCATTCAATGATTGGATAAGGCCCCATAAAACTAGGAGCTAACTTTCCTTTCCTTCCAAATCTCAGAACTCCTTTCCAAGGTGAGACTTTGAGATACACTCTGTCTCCAAACTAGAATTCTAAGGGTCTACGACGCTTATCAACATATGATTTCTGCCTATCCTGTGCAGTCTTTATCTGTTGTTGTATTACTTTAATATTTTCTGTGGTCTGCTGTACAAGATCAGGACCTAAAAGTTGATATTCACCAATTTCATACCAACATAGGGGTGATCTACAACGTCTACCATATAAAGCTTCATAAGGTGCCATGTCAATGCTATGTTGATAGCTATTGTTGTAGGCAAACTCTATCAAGCTTAGGTGCAGATCCCAACTCCCTATAAACTGAAGAACACATGCTATAAGCAAGTCCTCCAAGGTCTGTATAGTCCTTTCTGACTGTCCATCAGTCTGAGGATGAAAGGTTGTACTAAACCTTAACTGTGTGCCTAGAGCTTTGTGAAGTCGCTCCCAAAAATGACTCGTAAACTGGGGACCTCTGTCAGAAATGATGGTAACTGGGACTCCATGTAGCCTCACTATCTCATCAACATATAACTGTGCTAACGTTTTAGCAGAATAGGTTGTTTTGAGAGGCAGGAAATGTGTTGTCTTTGTCAACCTATCAACTATTACCCAAATGGAATCATGCCCTTTGCTTGTCCTGGGTAGGCCAACCACAAAGTCCATGGTTACATGATCCCACTTGCACTGTGGTATGGGCAAAGGTTGCATTGTTCCTGCAGGCTTCTGGTGTTCAGCTTTAACTTGCTGACACACAGAACACCGCATAATAAACTCAGCAACGTCCTTCTTCATTCCAGGCCACCAATACATATTTTTTAAATTTTGATACATCTTGGTGCTTCCTGGATGCATAGCATACATCGAAGAATGAGCTTCTTCCAGGACTAAATTCCTTAAGTTATCCACATCCGGCACTATCATCCTACTGTGATAACAGGCTACTTGGTCATCTGAGTCATGGAAACCATCTCGTTTCTCACTACCATACTCCGATCTAATCTGTTGAACTACAACATCAACTTGTTGTGCTTCCTTGATCTGCTGTCTCAGAGTGGGTTTTATATGCATCTCAGCTAACAACCCAGCTAACAATGACACTTTCAACTGTACATTGTCTTGCCTTAAGGAGATAAGCATATTCCTCCTTGAGCACACTAAGGCATTCAGTTGTGCTCTATCTAAAGCTGGTGTTGCTGATTTCCCACTCAAAGCATCAACAACCACATTGGCTTTCCCTGGATGGTAATCAATTGTACAATCATAGTCTTTGATTAATTCCATCCAGCGATATTGCCTCATTTAAAGCTCATGCTGAGAAAAGATATACTTAAGGTTCTTATGATCAGTGAAAATCTGGAATGTCTCTCCATAAATATAGTGTCTCCAGATCTTCAAGGCATGAACCACAACAGCTAGTTCTAGATCGTGTGTCGGATAATTCTCCTCGTGTTTCTTAAGCTGTCGGGAAGCAAAAGAAATCACTTGTTTATCCTGCATCAACACACACCCTAGACCATTCTTGGATGCATCACAGAAAACTATATATCCTTTCCCTTGCTCAGGTAACACAAGCACAGGCGCACTTCTCAATCTCTCCTTTAGCAACTAAAAAGATTGTTGACACTTATCACTCTTGGTAAAAGGAACATCCTTCCTGGTCAACTTAGTCAAGGGTAAAGCTATAGAACTGAAGTTCTTAATGAATCTCCGGTAATAGCCTGCCAACCCTAAGAAACTACAGATCTCTGTCGGTGTCTTCGGCTGCTCCCATAGTAGAACAGATTCTACCTTTTTAGGGTCAACACGAATACCCGCAGCAGATATCACGTGTCTAAGGAAAGAAACTTCTGGAAACCAGAACTCACACTTGCTAAACTTAGCATATAGCTTGTGTTTTCTTAGCAAAGTTAGAGTCTGACAAAGATGTTTCTCATGTTGCTGAGCATCTCTACCATAGATCAGGATGTCATCTATGAAGACAACAACACATTGATCGAGAAAAGGTCAGAAGATTCTATTCATGAGTTCCATGAATGTAGCTGGTGCATTAGTTAGTCTGAACGACATAACTGTGAACTCATAGTGACCATACCCCATCCTAAAGGAAGACTTGGGTATGTCACTTTCCTTAATACACAACTGGTGATATCCCGACCTCAAATCTATCTTTGAGAAGATGGTTGCACCACGCAACTGGTCGAAGAGATCATCAATCCTCGGTAGAGGATACTTGTTCTTTATTGTTACTTTATTTAACTGTCTATAATCAATGCACAACCGCATTGATCTGTCTTTCTTCTTAACAAAGAGGATCGGAGCACCCCAAGGCAAAGTACTCAGTCGGATGAAACCCTTCTCAAGTAACTCTTGCAACTGTTTCTTGAGTTCTGCCATCTCAGTAGGCGCCATCCTATACGGTGTTTGTGCTATAGGTTGCGTGTCTGGAATTAGATTAATTTCAAAATCTATTTCCCAAGGCGGTGGAACACCTAGAAGTTCTCCAGGAAATACATCTTTAAATTCCCTAACTATCAAAACTTCAGCAAGATTAGGACTCTACATGGTAGTATCTACCACATGGGCCAAGAATGCATAACATCTTTGCCTCATCAACTTCTCAGCAACTATAGCTGATACAAGACAAGTGGGTAGAATCTTTCTTTCTCCTTGAAAGATCCATGTGCCACTATCATCACCGAACACAACTTGCTTGGATTCACAATCCAAAACAACCTTATACCTTTCTAAGGTATCCATCCCAAGGATTATATCAAATCCATGCATCTCAAGTGGTATAAGATCCACTTGAATGCGATGTTCAGAAAAGAAAAGAATGCAGGGAGAACATACCTCCTGCAACATAGCAGATCCCCTCAATGGAGTTTCTAGCAACAAACTATCTACTCTATGACTTATAGTCAAATTGCAGTCAAGAATCACTCTTTGAGTGATAAAGGAGTGCGTAGCACCCGAATCAATTAAAACGGATACAACGCAAGATGTAGATATATCATAATATAACAATTCCATCTGACCTGCCACAACCCGAGGGTTGATTACTGCATCAAGTGGATTCATCGCGTAGAATCTCACCGTCACCTGTGGTTGATTCGGTGCTTGATGACTAGATGCCGATGATCCAGCTTGGGACACTTGTCCACATCCTCTAGCATTACCTGGAAACTGTTGCCTTTGAGAGCCTTGCTGTCTCTGTCTTTGAGGTTGAGTCACACTCACTTCTCTGGCTCTACAATCCTTCATCAGATGTCCCATCTTTCCACATATATAACAACTTATGTTCAGTTGTTGTGGTATGGATGGTCCTGTAACCGACATAGATGCTGAGCTACGAGCTCCTTCCAAAGGTAAGCTTCATCCTCTACCCCTATTTGACGTCCACTGCGTCTGAGTATAGGATCTTGGCGGTGGTGTAGGTACAGAAAACCTAGGTTTCTTGAAACCTTTAGATGAGGATCCTTGGAACTGGGGATACATCCTCTTGTTCTGGGTCTGTCTATTCTCTGCCACATACCTCTCTACCCTTCTGACAGATTCCATGAAGGTAGAAAACCTTTCTCTGTTCTCTAGGACAGACACATGAGTAGTCAACTCAACATTTAATCATTTCTCAAAACACCTAATCCTTTCTTCATCTGTGGTTGCCATGTGCGGCCAGAACTGCAAAAGCTCCATGAACTTAGCCTCGTATTCGCTAATGTTCATTTGACCTTGTCTTAACCTCTCAAACTGAGAGATTTTCTCATCCAAAAATGTCTTAGGGAAATATTTGTTGATAAATTGCCGTCGGAAAACTTCCCATGCAACCTCCACACCTGGCCTCTTCTATTCTTCCATGGTCCACCAATGTCCAGCACTCCCCTTGAGAAGATACACAACATGTCTAACCTTCTCAGCTTCTGGGATGTTCAGGATTCTAAAGGCCTTCTCTAGTTCAGTTAACCACAAGTCAGCATCTGCGGGGTCAGTTGTTCCAAAATACTCTGTGGCTCCAACTCGGCGAAGTCGTTCAAACGTCTTGCCGATTCCTTGTCCTTCAGGATGGGTAGGTGCCCTAGGTGAAGGTATAGGCATCCTATCAGTCATGTGTGTCATGGCAGTCATGAACTGCCCAAACATGGCTTGGACGGATGGGTTCCCCATGTCAGTTGGATTGAACTGGGGTGGTTCAGGAACAGGTTGTTCTATCTCTGGATTTCTTGCACCTTCTCTGGGTGCAGCAACAGTACTCTCTACAACATATTCCTCGTGTGGTCCAGACATCCTTAATCTTATCTTCTTCTCCCGAGGAGCAGAAGACACTATTAGATATACTAGAAGACACAAGAACAGACTCAACATCCTAAGTCCTATGTCTCTGTAGACTCACCGAACCTAGAGCTCTGATACCACTTAATTGTGGCGATCGAATCGCGAAAACAAGTTCAACAAATGCGGAAGCGATTAACTAGCAATGGAAGTATTAAAAATCACTAAAAATTAAAACTTTTTGTAAAGAGATCTATAGTCGGTAAAACTCTTTCATAAAGAAAACATGATAAGTTATTTACAAACTGATCTATCATTACATCTCTATAATAACAACATCTCGAGGGTTACAAACATCAATTGCCCTGTGAACTGTACAAGGCAAGATACAAAATCTTGAGGCATTAAGCCAAAAATCTTAGATCTTCTTTAAACATCTACGGACTCATAGGACCTGAGAGTACAGAGACGAAACATAGGACATTCTATCTACAAGACTTTGACAGACAGTGTCTCCACCTGAGGATCACTGCTATCCCGGATGTTGTTGTTGCTGCTGCTGTTGCTCACCCACTGATGGGTTCCTTCGTCCACGACATCTACCTAAAAAGTTGAATCCCACGGGGGTGAGACAATTGAATAATTGTTCCAGCAAGAGTTATAACTCTCCGCCAGAAGCATTGTTGTTGCAAAAATGGAATAACATTAAGCAGTAGAATTGTAACATTTAACAGTAGGTTTAACATTGTGTAAACTAAGTGAAGCAACATTCTCTTAAGCAATTATTTCAATTATAACTTAATTGGATAACAAGGGATATAACAATAAGGAATCTGAAGAACATGTATACTAGTTATTCAACTAGAACATTATAAATAATGTATCATCAATCATTGTTTCTCGTAGTTCAACCTAAGCAAATATGCTACACGGCTGATTACATTTTTCAAACATATTTATGCCCTGAGGAGATGAGTTACACCTCGCATACATAGGTCATCAAAAGAGCCGGATTCCTACGACCTCATCTTCCTCAGTCAGTGTGAGGATCATCATGCAGGACATCTTGTGTCTCTGCTATAATAGCTTTCTAGGGTATTCTAGCAACATCACTATTAGAGTTACAGTGGCATTCTGTACTCTCTTCACCATCGAGGGATTTCTTGTTTATCTCTCATCGATGCGGCATTAACAATATCATTGGGAGATTAGTGATACATCATCCCGGCATAAACATATAATGACTGATTGGGAGATTAAATGTACATCTCACATCAAATCCTGCATTAGGACGTAAGGATATTCGCGTCCATAACCCCCACATACTCAAAAGTATTCTCTCCAGGAGTTCCCTTAGGAAAACATGTTTCACCATCATTTAACTTCTGACAATGATGGATCTATGGTCAGGGCTCTACATGATATCATTATACTTGATTATTTAAGTACATTATGACATTCTTTTAGCATAATACATGTTTTCAAACATAAACCAATAAGACAACTGCTATAAAGAAAGAGTATTATTTGTATCAAGTTCACATCACATATTTTTAACATTGGGATATCAATCCCTAACCATCTCATCATTGTGATTCAGGAATATGGGTGTTCAAACCCTTAGATCATCAATCACTTGTTACCAAGTGACATACTATCATCAATTCATTTATTAGCATGACCTTGATTGTAACAATTCAAATATTTCTCATGGCTCATACAGCCTATCAATCTCATATGTTACCTCTCACTAGGCAACATAGTTTATCATTATTCTTAAAGATTATGAAGTGCTTTCAATATATATAGCATCATAACCCTTACCTGGCTATGCTCACTTTTTATAAAAACCTACATGGTTAACACAATTGATAACATGCACCTTGTATCTATATCAGCTCAATACAAGTTCTTTTCAAATTAAATATAAAACACCACGGCCGTGCTATCTTGCACGGTCGTGCTACTGAAACATTACCACGACCGTGTTACATCACCACGGTTGGTTTCTAGGGTTATGATTCTTATTCAATCCAATTAAAGTTATCCAACCCATTAGCTTGATTAGGAATAGTGATTCCTTATCTCATACTTCAATCATAAAGTTTCATGTTTAAAAGCATACCCATAATTAGGGTTTACTGTTCATATCATCACATCACCCTAGATTAGGGTTTACTATTCACATTTACAATGAATTTAGATCATACCATCATCATGTATGAAGATTACTCTCATTAATGCCCTCAAATTAGGTTAAGATTCACTAATAATCATAATTAGGGTTTCCATGATCTCACTATGAAGGATCATACCCTAATTAGATGTGTTCATACATATTGGAGGTTATTTACCTAATTCTCATTCACATAAGGTGTCTTCTCTCTCCTCTTTCTATGAGATGATGATTACATCATCCTTGATTAGACTAAGTCAATTCAACCTTGACTACATAAGTTATGTCATCACCATTATGGTCATTAGGGTTTACTTGATCAAGGGGTATTAGTCACACTATCCCATCAAGGGTACTTTTGTAATGTTCACCATTGGTCAAAACATGCATGAATCCACTAATTACTTGGTCCCATAATGGCTTTAGGTATCTCTAAGGTTCATGTTAATTAACTACTAAACCATCTTAACCTCTAAAGCATCTAAAGTTCTTGACCTTTTTAAACCTCAAACGGTTTTGCACTTTCAACCTCCAAACGGTTTTGAAACCATTTGGAGTTGTTTACCGTTTGTTGAATTTTGAAACCGCATGGTAAAGTACACACTCAAGACCATTTACCCTAGGTGAGGTGAAGACTGTTTGGTCTTGTTGACCGTTTGGTCAACTTTGACTTTGAAACCGCATGGGAAAATTGATCTTGAAACCACATGGTCACCAAACAGTTTGGGATTGTTTTGTCCCAAACGGTCTTGAGACCGTTTGGACTCAAACGGTCTTGAGACCATTTGGACCCAAACGGTCTTGAGACCATTTGGTCCAAACCACATCAAAACCGCATGGACCAAAAAGTGTTTCAACCATTCCAATTGAGTTAGGGTTTCCAATGTTAAACCCCTCTATCAATCCTGCAATGGTTAGACACTCATCAATTGAGTCAATTAGGTCAACCTCTACTGATTTTACACTCAATTGAACCTCAATTGATCATCAATTAGGACTTGGATCAATTGAATTAGGGTTTGGAATCGATCACCCTTCAACATGTTTCAACATGAATCTAATTGATTTGCAACCATTGAACCATCAATCAATTTGGTCATGACCTGACCCCAAACGGTCTTGGGATCATTTGGAAATTCTCCAAACGATCTTGAGACCGTTTGCTCAAGTCAACATAAAAAACTAACTCAACTTACTAAGGTTTGGTTCATTGATTTGATCATTAGGTCACTAATCGATTATACTTCAACTTGTTGCCTTTCAATCTTCAACTACTTAACCATGGTCAACCCTAGACCTCCAAACGGTCTTTGGTGACCCCTAAACGGTCTTGGGATTGTTTGGACATCCTCCAAACGGTCTTGAGACCGTTTTCCCATTAATTCATCAAAAACCAAGTCATTTACTTAAAGGTTGAACCCTAGATTTTATCACCAAATCAATAATCGATTAATCAATAACTTGATATCATTGGACCCTCAATTGGTCAACCCCACTTAACCCTAGACCTCCAAACGGTCTTGGGTGATCACCAAACGGTCTTGAGACGGTTTGGGTGATCCCCAAATGGTTTTGAAACCATTTGGGCCACTCAACCCAAACTTCAACATAATTAACTCATTGAAATCAGCACTTAACCCGATTAGGGTTTAGGTGACTAATGGGCCTTCAATTGGTGATTTACTTGGAATTAGATGATGATTTTTTGGTGGGTGATTAGTCCAAATTATGTACAACAGTCCTCCAAATGGTCAACACTTGGTCAACACATCCAAACGGTCTTGGACCGTTTGCTCTCAAGCGTTCTTGGATGAAACTGTTTGCTTTCAAACGGTTTTGAAAACATTTGCTCCCAAACGGTTTGCGAAACCGTTTGAGCAAGAGGTGTGAGACCGTTTGCTAAAGAAAGATTAGGATAAACTTTGGAAATAACGTCATCATCTTCTACCTCAAGAACATGGACTGTTCTTCACGGAATTGCTAGCAAAAACACTTAGAAGTGTCTAAAGAAGGAGAATAAGCAACATTTTTATGAAAGGAAGATGCATAAGCAATACTTAAGGGTTAGAGTTATAAAACCCACCTTAAGATCTGATCTAGAGCTCCAAGATTCATAGATTTAATGGTGGCTTGAGCTCCAAAGGTCGTCCATGGTCCGTTCTTCAAGATTTGGATGGAGAAGATGGCTAGAAAGAAGAGTTGTGTAAGGAAAACTACTAAACCAACCTTGTATTAGGGTTTCCTCCATGAATTCGAGCTAGATGGTAATCAAAATTTACCCAAACCAGCTTGGTCGTCCTCCTCTGCTCCTGAGCTTCTCCTTAGTCAGCCAAAGCAAAAATATGAGAAAAGGAATGAAGGGAAACGATCCCTTGCTTTGTGGAAAAAGAGTTGCTTATATATTTTTGGGTATTCTCAAGGCAAGGAAGATTATTTCCTTTATTTCTCAACTATATCCACCCAGCCCTTCTCCACTTCTTGTCCACGTTTCTCCCTCCATGTCACATGCAACACCCCTCTCTCAACCAAGGTTAAAGGAAAAAGGAACCAAACACCTTACTAAGTTGCATATATATAAAAGGGTCATTTTGATTAAAACTTGGTTATTTAAATATGAAGGTTATCTTTCTAATTTAATCACCCAAATGAGGCTCCCTCCTCATTTCTTTGCTCTACTTGATTCCAAGAATCATGAGAGATGCTCTAGATGATATATTTTACATGTTGCACCCTAATTTTTTGGTAAATTGCACTTTACACCAAAACTAGGTTTTAAAGCACAAGGATTGGTCTACAAGCTATATATTGGTGCCCAAGCTTGGAGAATCCATATCACTACATCACATTCATTCTCATGATGTCTTATCATCAAACAAACATTTTAACATGTGCAATTTTCAAGTTAACCCCTCAACTTGGGTAATTTGCACATTAGTCCAAAATTAACAAAACAATATTACAGCATTGTTAAAAAAGGATTGAAATAGAAATATAAGTTCCTCAGAAGATTTAATTACATATCAAAAGATAACCAAAAGCATCTAATCACATGTCTTAAGCAAAACATCTAGGGTTAGTTCATAACCCAGGTCATGGATGTTACAACAAGTATCCTGAATACCTTGGTCAGGTGACCTAGAGGTAATAGTTACCTAATAATGGTAACCATG
Organism: Alisma plantago-aquatica; assembly: GCA_963693085.1. Taxonomy (NCBI): domain Eukaryota; kingdom Viridiplantae; phylum Streptophyta; class Magnoliopsida; order Alismatales; family Alismataceae; genus Alisma; species Alisma plantago-aquatica. The sequence goes on along the minus strand of OY856409.1, from coordinate 640,713,501 downwards.
TTCAGTGATGAACTAAGGATTTATATATCCAGATCCAGCAAACATGATGATGGTATTGTTGAGGGATGTGAATTCCCAATAATGAGACAAGGGATTGAGATCCCAATGTTTTATAAAGTACTTGATAAGAGTATTGTTTCTTTGTACCATTTGTCATAATAATTCTTGTTTGAAAACTTGACTGATGCTAAAAGAATATGGTAATGTACTTAAATAATCAAGTGGAATATTATCATGTAGAGCCCTGGCCATAGATCCATCATCGTCAATAGCTGGTGATGGTTAAACGGATTCTCCTACTGGTTAATCTGGAGCGTATATTATTGAATATGTGGAGTTTCTCCTAACTGAAAATAGGAGGATTAGAGTGCAACTTCGGTTGTAGACTCAAAATATGTTTAAGATCATGGTGAACAGGCCCATGGCTCAGTGTGATAGAGCATGAATGCGTTCATGGCTCAGGGAGCATGGTGAATTGGCCTGTGGCTCAAATTTACTAGCGTCGGGACCTGTACCAAGGCGGGCTAGAGAATGGGTAGCCTATGAGAGATAACCCTGTAACTAAGGTCACTTAAGCAAGAGACTGCGGTCCTGTTTGTGGTCTCACATTGACCGAGATGGATGAGATTGAGGAGTCCGACTCTTCCTTTGATCTTGTTTGGCACCGGCTTTGGGTTTCGCAACCGAAGGTTGGATTTGAGCGGTACGGCTCACTTCCTCAGGGCATAAGTATGATTGTAAAATGTAATCAGTCGTAGAGCATATTTGCTTAAGGATGAAATACGGAAATCATTGGTTGATGTTACGTTGCTTATTATATCCTAAATGGATAGATATTATACATGTTCTTCATATTCCTTATTAAAATGGATAGATAATTTACTGCTTTATCATTTATAGATGTAATGCTTTAAAAGATGATATTGTTCTATTCTGCTTAATAATGATTAAATCCTGCTGTTCAATAGAGATTCCTCTGTTCAGTTTATTACTATTTATCTGCAATAATAATGTTTCTGGCAGAGAGTTATATCTCTCGCTGGGACAATTTCAATTGTCTCACCGCCGTGGGATCCAACCTTTTTAGGTGGACGAGGATGAGGAGGTAGAAACCATTCAATAGGGGAAGGACAACAACGTCAAGGACAACAGTAACATCTCAGGTGGAGATACTGACTGTTGTGTCTTGTAGATATGAGTCATATGTGTCGTCTCTGTACTCTCAGGTACTTGGAGTTAGTAGTTAGTACTTTTATGATCGATATGAGATTTTGGCATTGAATACCTCAAGGTTTTATGTTGCTTATGTGTAGACTTAACAGAGCAACTGTTGTATATATTCCTCGAGATGAGATGGTACATGGTATGTACAATGTAAATCAGAATGTATATATTACTTTGGTTCTTATTATTAGAGTTTATTGGAAAAGGATCTCTTTGCAAAAAGGTTTTAACTTTTAGTGATTTTTAGTAATCTGCTGCTAATGTTTGATTCTACAATTAATTACGATGTGACCGTCTGATTTGGTGTCGGGTCGTGTCATTAATCATGATGATTCCTATGCTAATGGAAGGAACCCGAAATGAAAAAGGTAAAATGATACATAAGAAGTTGTAACATACATAATGAAAATATAATTGGTTACCTTTCTACTAGTGACCCTTGAAAGATACTACTATGGTATGGGAAGTGTTTCCCTTTGTGTGTTTCCTTTCTAGGGCACAACTTTCAAGTGGATCATTGCCACTTGGTACGTGTGGATTCATTGCAAACATGAGCGTGGATAGTTTATTATAGCATAAGGTTGTTTGGACTATGGTTCCAAGTTCATAAAGTTTGTGATGATTTTTCTTTTGAGCCTTCCAATAACTAAGAAGACTCCTCTTATATGTTTCGATATTTTTTATGTTGGTAAAAGTAGATGATATAAGGATGTGAGTTGATTATAGCACATGAGGTGGATATCAAGGTAATGAATCCTAGTATCCAATATGTATTAATAATATGAGAAATATGTGAAGGTTTGAGATGTTTATTAAATGAACATTCCAAGTATTCCTCTTTTATAGAGAGAGAGGGAGAGAGAGTTGATTATGACCCTCTAAATGTTGTTTGGAAGAAAAAAAAAGTGATTCTATAATATTGTGTATGGTTCAGTGATAGTTGGGAAAGACCACTATCAAGGATAGACATTTTGTTGGTCAATAGAAATGTGATATTGTATTCCTTTAAGATAGATCTGTGATCAAATATCAATGTATAAGAGTTAGATTGGATGACATAATTCACATGACCATGATGAGTTTAGAGTTATGTCCTTTAGACTAACCAATGTACAAATATAATTTATAAATTGGAGGAACAGAGTGTTCCAGTCATGTCATACAAGTTATATCAAGCTTTGAATGATGACATGTCAAAGTATTTCAAATATGGTAAAAAATATAATCAATATTTCTTCAAAAACCTTAGGGTTACCAAAGCAACAACAACTATGAGACAAGTTGAACAAGAGTGTGATGGGGTTAATTAAATGTCTTTACGAGATCATGATATGTCTTCTAAGCATGTTGTGTAAATCCTAGTAAGGTGAAGATATTGTTGTTGTTTCACCCCTAACAAGGTTGACTAGGAATGATGTTTCCTTGTATGGAATGACATGTGTTAACGTCAACATTTCTTTTGATGCTGAAAAAGAACTGACAAGTGTTCCAGTGTCAATGTATCTAGAAAAAAAAGGATGGATACATTGCCTTTTTTTATATGCTTCAAGGAATGGTATGGGATACATGCCATGATTGGTAAAAATCTATCAAGTATGACTTTTGATAGCTAGAATTTTAAGTTGAACATTACTACTAGAGTTGTACAAATGACACAACAAGTTTCTACATTCCATATTCAGAATGTCTTCTTTGGTGGGGTTTTTTTTGTTGACCCAAGATTAGATATGTATGAATGATGTGACATCACCATGATATGAAAGTAACCATGTGAAGTTAATTAGATGAGGTGCAAAGGAAGTACCCATCTTTGTTTACCTTGGATTTCGGGGGCAAAATCCCAATTAGGGGTTTATAGTTGTAAGGCACCTGAACTTGCTTAATGAGTTGAATAAGCTTAATTACCATAATTGAATGTTTATAACCCTAATATAACCTTGTTATATTCTTTTAAATCATAATAAAAGTTTAATTTTCAAATTTTGTCTAATTTGGACATTGTTTGAGCAAGTTATGCAATTTTATGCACATTTTGGATTTTTCTACAATTTACCCAATTGAGAGGTTTTATTTGCAATTTATCACTTGAATTTTGTTCCTTGGATATTCAATCATCATTCTTGAGCTTTTTGAGCCATGGGGAACCTATTTAATCCTTGGTTTGAAGGTGTTTTCTCTAAGGGTATTTTAGGGTTTACCCCTTCACGGATGAGCTACCTTTAGTAGCTATCAACTAATGAATTATGTGATTGGCTGGGAAATTCGACAAAGTAAAGCTAAGAAGGTCTATAAGGATGCTGGGGGGGCTTCTTGTGTGTGTTCTTGTATATTATTAATAGTTTAAGGCCATAGACACACAAGGAAGCTACTTTTACACCTCATGCTTGATTCCATCCTTATCCATGGGCTATATTTACCTCTTCTTTGCCCAAGTACGAATCTATGCTTGCTTTCTCTTTCCTATAACCTGGATCAACAACTCCACTCTAGTTTTCTACAGAACCAAGTGCTCTAAGGTAGAATACAACCTCTTTTTGGAGAAGAAGATCTCCTAGAGCTCCATTTAACCCTACCTAGGGTTTCCAAGGTCATCTTCTAGAAATTTTGACCAAGGCAAGTTGTTTTCTTCCTTCCTTATCCATTTCTCTTGCTCTTCTCCTTAATTGTACCTTTCTCCAGGTTGGAACCTTGCTGTTCCATGGTAGAAATTGCTCTAAAGCTCTAAAACCCTACCTTTCTTGCTCCTTATGCTTAGGGTTTGCTCATTTGATGAAGAAAGGTGCTAGATGGACGAGTTCATAGCTTATGCTTGGATTTTCTACCCAACCTGCCCTAGATTTCTTCTGTGTGTGGTTTCATCTTCTCATTTGAGGCAAGTTTTATAACTTTCTTTATGTTTATTGCTTACTATAAGCTTTCTAGATCATGTTCTTGCTTGAAAATGTTGATCCATGCACGAAAAAGCTATGCTTGACTTGGATTTCGATTTTTATAATGTTCCTTGTTTATATTTCAGTTATAGATGAACCTGTGATCATGTGCACGTTATTCCTAAGGTATAATATGACTTGTATCAGGTTGGGTTAACAACCAATGGTGTTAAGCACCTATCAAATATGGTCTATAAACCCATTACCTGATGATGGTACCATTGCAACAACTCTATGGTGTTGTCTTTATGACAATTGATGGTGGTAACCAAGGGTGTCAACTGACATTCACCCCTTAGGTCATATTTTTGCCTAATTAGAAGCCTAGTGATTAACAACTAAGTACCCTAATGATGCTATCAATCAATGGTGATATTAGTTTGATATTTGATGTTGATTAATGAATATAGTGCTGATCTAACAACCTATGGTGACTTAATGGTCACTAATGATGGTGGATCAGGTCTCTAAAACCTATGGAGAGTTAATCATATAGTTTTAGCATCAATTAAGCCTTATACCAATGGTTTCTTGGGTAACTTGATGCAATGGTCAGACCTATACTGTAATTGACAGTTTTAATATATGAACTTGACCCAATGGTCAAGATATAATGTTTATTCCTCCAATAAAGTGGAATGATGGAGAATGTAATATGCTGGTTCTAATAATGTGATTTATATGTTTCCTTTATATGATAAAATTAAGGAGATTACTTGTTGACAATGGATGACTTGTTTTAAATGAACAGTCGATTGTGGGTTTTACCCTACTCTCAGTGGAACTTTTGTGTTGTTAATCAAGGGATGTCTAGGGTTAGATGGTGAATCTTTATAGAGCACAAATCAAGGACTTCATATGTGTTTTATCCAAGGTGTTTACTTATGTAAACAACCAATGGTCTTACCTTTTAAACATCTAATGGTTCTGGGTGACATTGTGGTATGGTGATATGGGTTGAATGATGATGGAACAAATGGAGGGTTAACCATAATAAGGTAGTCTTACCTATTCACTCATAAAAATAGAAGGGATGATAATCATATTGTGTTGATATCTAACCCTAATGAGGTATATCTTTTTATACCTAGCTTTAATATAACTAAATGGTGGTAATTGGGTATGAATAATCCTTGAATGACTAATACAATCATGAAGTACTATGTTAATGTTGTTGAAAATCTAGTATGCTATAACCCAATGGTTACACCTTGATTTATGTGTGGGTTCGTACTTGATAATAGTATGGAATGTGATGGTGATGCTTCACCTTATGCATCTATGATCCAATGGGGATGTCATGAGTTAGGGTTTGGGTATAAGTGCTGATTAGTAACATTAATATAATCTATCTTGTTGAACCTAACTCTAATGCAAATAGATAAATATGAGTATTCATGTTTAACATTCTTATATGATGTCATGATGGTGAAATAACCTCCTTAACATGATCATAACCTTAATGTGTTAATTGGTGGTTGTCATAGCCACATGGTTGATACTTGCTTATGAAAAACTTGTGCATTATGAATATGATGAGGGTTAATCATATCTAGATTCCTTGCATGTGGATGTAATAAAGGAATGTTCTTAATGTTAATATAACTATGCTATGATTGTTTATGAATATCTCCTAGCTCATTAATGCAATATTAAGCTGATCTGGTGTATTATATGTAAGTGATGTTGTTGAGCCTTGTTATAAGGCATGCAAAGATAATGATGATCTTGCAGGGAATAGTATGATGGTCTTAATGACCTTTGGGCATAGTTGAGCTCTGAATGAGGAGTAATCCTCTTATGTTGATAAGGGTTGATACCATGTGATATTGTAAAATGATTTATATCTTGTGATAGTATGATGACTAGTGTGGTCTCACGAATGGCAAGTGAATAGTACCATGTGATGATGAGATGAGAAATTATATTTCAAACGTTTTATATCTTTTCAAAGTTGTGATATTTATATGCTTGCTAGAAGTGAATTAGGGTTTGTATGTCCACTTATTTGATGTAGCCTTAATTCACCCAATTGGCATAACTAATCAAGTGCAACTCTAATCATGTAGTACCATGTGTCGTAGAACCATCTTTAGTGTCATAACTTACTGGATTGTGAAACGAGTATTCCTAAGGGAAACTCAGAGCGCATACTGTTGAGTATGTGGGGGTGGTAGGTTGAGGATATATCCTTGTCATACACAATGCAGATTGTGGAGGTTGTCTATGGTCATGCCTCATACATCTGATGTGATTGAGAATGGCTGCGGTCATGTCTCAGTGATTATAACAACATGTGATTAGAGGACAACTGTGGTTGTACCTCAGTGATTGGGTTTGTATACCCTAGTTTCTAGTGTCGTGACATGTACTAAGGGTGGACTAGTGGTTAGCAGCTTGACTATATGTCAATGTGGTGGAATCTTTGACTGATATGCCACTGCCTTTTTACTCGTACTAACTGAGGGGAAGAGATCTTAGGATACCGACACTCCTAGATCTTGTACAGAACTGAATAGCCCTTCACAGGGGTCAGTTGGACTTTGAATGGTAAGATTCAAATTCCCTGGGGCATAATAAAAGATGTAATACAGTCGTATAGCATATCTATTTAGTGTTATACATGACGCTTCACATTGGATGATAACCCTTGTTTGTTCTCTTTACATAAAGATGATGCTTAGTGTAATTAAGAGATAGTAATTATACTTATGTTGTGGATATGCATAAGATTGTAAATGTGTACATACAATAGTCATGCTTATGTTGATATCTATACTGCTATTGTTGATTATAATTAGGATGCTCGCTATATCATGTTGTTAGTTATGTTTAGCATGCTAGCCATGCCTCTATAATTAGAAATGCATATATTGTTAATCATGCTTATGCAAATACTCGTGCTTCTGTTGATAGCTCTGCTTATGATATTGATCTGTTCAAACTGTTAGACATGCTAATGTTGTTAGATATGCTTATTATGCTAGACTTATTCATGTTAATAGAGATAATATGCTACTAGACTTTCTTATGATAGTTATGCATATACTATTGAATCTCTTATATGTTTAATAAGGAAAATGATGATAGTCAGCTTGATGATGATAATTGTTGTAAGGACCCTGACCTTCATTTTGGGCTTACCCTATTTGTTTTGCCTAAACCTTGTTCTTGGTTGATTGCTAATCACCTTTAGTGGTGATTAGGATTTGTTTGTGCTTTGTTAAAGCTTTGGAGGTACAAACTACAAATAACCCAAGTCTAGGGTTGAAGAGCAAGTTTGTCACCTTGAGAGATGTCTTTCTCTCTATTTTCTTCCTCTAAGATGAAGAGGAAGGTTTGGGCTCGTACCTTGAGTTGTCTTGGGCTTGGTTGAGCTCTGATGGGCCTTGTTTGGGCCTTTCCTTGCCTAGTTGAACCTTGTATCGGGCAGGAGGGTTTTGTGTCACCCATGGGGGTGTCGCCCATGGGGTGTATCGAGCATGGGGGTGGAGAGTATCGGCCATGGACCATCTTTGAACTCTTGAACTCATTTGTGTCACCACTAGTGGACACTTGGTTCATAGTGCTTGCATGTGGCAATAGCCTTGGACATGTATATAAGGTGAGATAAGGAGGTGGCATTGCCCTTGGACAAGTGTCCCTAGGTGGGTGACACATTGCCTTGTTTTCTCCTCCATCCTCTTCTATATATACATCTCCTTCCACTTCCTTAGGATCCCTTTTAGCTCTTTTGTTGCTCCTCTCTTCCTTGGTGCACGATACACCTTCCCTTTGGTGTGTTTGGTGGCCGATACAGCTTGGTGGAGCAAGTGGTGGCCGATCGTCTTCTTGAAGTCTTCTTCTTCTTCTTCTTCCTCTAGTTTGGTGGCCGAACCATAGATGGTGTGCCTTGGAGCTTTAGAGCTTGAAGATCTTGCTTAAGGTGGGTTACATAACTTCTAACCCTATCTATTCTACCTTCTTTATGTTGCATCATTCCTATATGTTGATGATCGGCCATTGCATGTTATGTTTCTTGCTCTAGTACATGTTGTTGATCTTATGGATATAGTGAGCATGATGTTGTTGTTATTGTTGATGGTTTACATACCTTTGGATCTAGTTGGCCAAACCATAGACTAGGGTTTCTTTTGGGGCAATACCCCTTTCTCTCCTTGGTTTTTGAGAAGTGAGTTTGAGCTCTAGTAATGTGGGCAAAACCGCTCTCTCGTTTAAGTTGAGAGGTGAGCCTACATTATGTTATCCTTGTTAGTATCCTTGCACCACATGCTTTGGCCAAGATGATCTCTTACTTTGGATGCCCTCCTTAGTCGATATGGTGTCTAGTAAGCCATCTCTGTGTTGGATGACATGGCTTGGTCTTGTGCTGCCCAACATGGTGGTTGCATAGTGGAACCATGTTAGGTGCCTTAGTGGTGGCCGATATGAGGTGTTTGACCTAGTTGGACGATAGGTCTTCTTAAGGTGTTGCTTGTTATAGGTGGGCGTCACCCTATCCTCTTCCTTGGACGATATGAGTAATATGGGTAACCTTGTGTCGAGCATGGGGTTTGTGTTTGCCCGATACACCCTAAGTGAGTTGGTCGATATGTTGCCTTAGTGGGTACCATGCTCTTGGATGATAGGATGCCTTGGATGATAGAGTGCCTTGGCCGATATGAGGGTCTTTTGGATGACATGGGTTGATGTTTGAATAGTAGGATGTCTTGGGCGCCATGCTCTTGGTCGACATGCTTCTTGTTGAGAGGGTTGGACGATAGAAACCCTAACCCTAGTACACAACACACCTCTAGCTCAAGCTGCATGACACCCCTCAGTGCCAGTTGATCTTTGATGACACAAGTGCTTTAGGGTTTGGAACCCTAGCCGATAATCTATAGTGAGGGTATGATCCTACCTGATACTCTTTGGGTGAGGGTTGGCTCTACCCACCCCACCTATAGTGAGGGAAGTTGGAACCTTTGGTGAGGGTTATGGTTAACCCGGGATAACCTAATCAATGGATTAATTACCTTGAAACCACCTCTTTGTTATAATGGGACATGATTGTAGGTGGTGAACTGTGGTTTCTAAGATGGATACATAATATGATGAGATATATGGTTATGTTGCAAGAATAAGGAATAATATATGCTCATGATTGATAATAAAACTATGATTTCTATACCTTATGTGAAATGTACTCATGGATGTTGCTTTATACCTAATAGCATGATAATCCTGTTAATCCATGATGGCTTCAGTTATCTCTATGGATGTGTATACTAACCATGCAGGTATTTTTTTGTGAATTCATGGCCTGGTAAGAGCTATGAGATGTATGTACCATGTGGTAATGAGATAACAAGCTGATAGGTCTGAGGACCTGATATAAGGCTGAGTGCCTAGTTGAGGTGTTATCCTCTGATGATGAGATAAGGGATGCGTTCCCAGAATGTTGTTCCATGATTATGATGCCTTGAGAGGGAGTGGTTGATATCATGAGGGATTGAGGTCCCAGGACAGTATGATGATGGCAATAATTATGTAATTCTATAAGGCTATGTTATACTTCGGTTGCCTCAACAATTGGCTTAAAATATACTAATTAATTATAGATGAACATATCATGTAGTTTTCCCTGGCCATAGATCCATCATCGTCAGTATCATGGTGATGGTGAAATAGGTTTATCTTGTAGGATTTGCCTGGAGAGCATATTGTTGAATATGCAAGGTTTTCCCTAGCCTAAAATAGGAGGAATCTGAGTACCACAGTGAATATATGGAGCATGGTGAACAGACCCATGGCTCAGTATATGTGACGATGAGCATGATGCATTCATGGCTCGGATGTATGCTCTAGAACCTATGATGGGGTGAGCTAGAGATGTGGGTAGCTTGCAGAGCTGACCCAAAGGCTGAGGCCCTATAAGCATAAGACTGCGGTCTTGCTTGATTCGTGTACTGACCACGAGAATGAGAGGTCATGGAGTCTGGATCTCCTTAGACCTTGTATGGAACCATATTGGGCTTCGCAGCCAATGGTTGGATTTGAGTAGGGAAGGCTCACTTCCTCAGGGCATAATAAGACATAACCCAGCCGAATAGTATACTAATTAGAGCAAAACACAAAACATTAATTGAGGCCTTGCTTATATAGCTGATCTAGTTATACCTTACATATATCAGTATGATCCTTATATTTTGTGAGAAGTTCTTATAAAGCTTATCTTGTCAATCATGTTCCATAAAGAAATACTTGGTTATATGCCTCCTGGATATCTTGGTAAGATTGATGGTGATAATAGCCTTGCTCAGTATGCTGCCCTTGTTATACGATTTATCAGTTATCTACTGTTATTGCTTTAACCTTCTGAGGTTTTATAGTTTCGGTGGGGAGTTATGTTTCTCGCTGGGACTTTGTATCTCACCCCACTGGTTTACACCCTTTTTAGGTGATCGCTCTAGACGTGGTGGTGGTCGTGAGGTTGTGGCCGAGCAACAAGAAGACCAGTAGAAGGCAAGAGATGGACATGCTACTATTTTGGTGGTTTTGTAGTAGAGTCCTAGAGTCATCCCTGTACTCTCAGGTCCTCGGAGGTGTTTGATGATGTTTCACGATGACTAGCTATTGTAATTTTGGTTTATCATGTTTCTGGCCATACGGGGCCCGTTATGTATGCATACACAGGTGATGAACTCTGGTGCTGATAGTACAGCTGGTTCCGATAAGTTGTGGACCTATAACAAGGCTTGTGAATATTTTTATAACATGCTTTCTCTGTAGGATCTAGATGCAAAAGTTCTCTTGTGTATGTTTTCCACAATCGGTTTTTATTAACATGTGTTTTTGGTAATATGTGGTTTATGGTGTTTCCACACATTTTTGTGTGTCATCTCGTTGTCTGTGTGATGGCAGGGTGTCACAGTTAGTTTGGTATCAGAGCTCTAGGTTCACTGAGTCTATAGGGATCTAGGATTAGGTTTGTGTCTGTTCTTGTGAGTTTTTCAGGAGCAAGAGTGCAGGCACATGAAGATCGGGTGCCTGAGGTCCCCCAACTTGACCTAGCCATTCTAAAAAATCCTACCTACCAACAACTTATGGGATAGTTGATGGCTATGATGAATCACATGGTGGAAAGGTTGCCAGTGCCTCAGCCAAGAGCACAGGCTCCCCATGGTGAAACATCGGGTATTGGGAAGACCTTTGAGCGGCTTCACTGAGTCAGAGCTTCAGATTATGCTAGAACGGCTGATCCGGTGGATGCAGATCTGTGGCTGATAGGTCTCGAGAAGGCCTTCTGGATCCTCGACATCCCCAAAGCAGACAGAGTCAAGAACGCTGTCTACCTCTTGAAGGGTAGTGTTGGCTACTGGTGGGCCATCGAGGAGGAGAAGCGACCCAGTGAGGAGATCGGTTGGGAGGTTTTCCGGCGAGAGTTCGTCAGCAGATACTTCCTGAAGACGTATATGGATGAGAAGATCAACCCGTTTGAGCGTCTATGCCAAGGATCAATGAGCATCACCGAGTATGAAGCTAAGTTCATGGACTTGTTGAGGTTTTGTCCTCACATGGCGGTGACAGATGATGAGCAGATCAGGCGGTTTGAGAAAGGTTTGAGTGCTGAGCTGTTGACACCTGCTGCTGCTTTGGAAAATCGAGAGCGGTTTGCCACATTCTTGGAGTCCGTCCGCAGGATTGAACGTTCTGTCAGGGAGAACAGGGAGTCCATGAATAGGGAAAGGCATGCTCAGTTCCAGGGACCAAGATCTGGTGGCTTCAAGAAGCCAAGGTTTTCAGCACCTTCCATGATGCAGAGTTCTCATGTACCATCACAATGGTCTCCGAGTAAGGGAAGAGGTTATGTTTCTTCGCCGTCGAAGGCACATAGTACAACTTCTGTGGAAGTGACAGGGCCATCTAGGCCATAGATAGAAGGAAGGTCATGTTACCACTGTGGACAGACTGGACACTTGAGGTCAAATTTCCTAAGGAAAGATGTTGAAGTAACATAACAGTTGAGGAAGAATCAACAAGGGTCAGATAGACAACAGCCCAGTGGTAGCAGAGGGCGAGGATGTGGTCAAGCGTCACAAGCGGGATTGTCTGCTCAAGGAAGCAGAGGACGTGGACAGCAAGCAATGACTCGATTCTATGCTATGAGTCAGCCGGAGGCGATAGTCAACCCGCGAGTGGTGACAGGTCAGATGGAGTTATTTTATTCTGATTTGTCTTCTTCTTGCTTTATATCTATTTTGGTTGACCCGGGTGCTACACACTCTTTTATTGCATAAAGTCTACTTAATAGCTATCCTTTACCTATTAGTTGTAAGAAAGATAGCTTGTTGTTAGAAACCCCGCTCGATGGTTCCTCGATGCTTCAAGAAGAGTGTCTGTCTTGTGTTTTATCTTTCTCGAGACACAGTATACAAGTGGATCTTACACCACTTGATATGCATGGATTCGATGTGATCCTTGGGATGGATACCTTAGAAAAGTATAAGGTTATGTTGGACTGTGGTTCCAAGCAGGCTGTGTTCGATGACAACGGAGAGAAGTGGATCTTCCAAGGAGATAGGAAGATTCTCCCGACATGCTTAGTGTCAGTGATGGTGGCAAAGAAGTTTGCTATGGCAAGGTTGTAAGGCATTCTTAGCTCACGTTGTGGATACCAAGGTGAAAGGTCTTAGCCTTGAGGAGGTGACAGTTGTCCGAGAGTTTGTGGATGTGTTTCTTGATGAGTTCCCCAGTGTTCCCCCACCCCAAGAGATTAATTTTGAGATCAATCTAGTACCAAGAACACAGCCAGTTGCACAAACACCGTATAGGATGGCTCCAGCAGAGATGGCAGAGTTGAAGAAGTAGTTACAGGAGTTGTTGGAGAAATGTTTCATCTGATCGAGCACGTCGCCTTGGGGTGCTCTAGTGTTGTTTGTTAAAAAGAAGGACGGATCGATGCGACTATGTATAGATTACCGACAGCTGAATAAGGTCACAATTAAGAATAAGTACATGTTACCAAGGATAGACGATCTGTTCGATCAATTGTGTGGTGCTACAGTATTCGCAAAGATAGACCTACGGTTTGGATATCATCAATTGAGGATTAAGGCATATGACATACCTAAGTCAGCATTTAGGATGTGGTATGGTCACTATGAGTTTGTTGTTATGCCGTTTGGGCTAACCAATGCACCTGCTGCTTTCATGGATTTCATGAATAGGGTGTTCCATCCGTTTCTAGATCCGTTTGTTGTAGTTTTCATAGATGACATCTTGATCTACAGCCGGGACAGTCAAGAGCATGAACAACATCTTCGACAAGCTTTGACTCTTCTTCGCCAACATCAGTTATACGCCAAGTTCAGTAAGTGTGAGTTTTGGTTGAAAGAAGTGACTTTCTTGGGTCATGTGATATCTGCAGAAGGAGTCAGAGTGGACCCCAAGAAGGTGGAGTCAGTGGCAGATTGGGAACAACCAAAGATGCTGACAGAAGTTCGTAGTTTTCTCGGTTTGGTAGGATACTACCGGAGGTTTATCAAGGACTTCAGTGCAATTACATTGACGATGACAAAGTTGACCAGGAAGGATGTACCTTTTGTCTGGGATGATCGTTGTCAGCAAGCTTCCAAAGTTTGAAGGAGAAGCTGACTAGTGCTCTAGTGCTAGTACTGCTAGAGCTTGGGAACGGCTATGTTGTTTTCTGTGATGCTTCCAAGAAAGGCCTAGGATGTGTGCTGATGCAGGAGGATCATGTGGTTTCTTTTGCTTCGCAACAACTTAAGAAACATGAGGAGAACTATCTGACACATGATTTGGAGTTGGAAGCGGCGGTCCATGCGTTAAAGATTTGGAGGCACTATCTTTATGGGGAAGTGTGTCAAATCTTTACAGATCATAATAACATGAAGTACATCTTTTCGTAGAGTGAACTGAACATGTGACAATGTCGTTGGATGGAGCTAATCAATGATTATGATTGCACCATTGTGTATCATCCTGGTAAGGCAAATGTGGTAGCTGACGCGCTTAGCAGAAAGTCTTCTTCTCTCCCCATGAAGATGGCACAATTGAGTTCCTTAGTATGCCATAGGCTAGATATGTTTGTCTCCTTGCGGTAGATGAATGTGTAGTTGGAAGTTTCCTTGTTGGCATGACTGTTGGCACAAATGCAAGTCAAGCCTACGCTGAGATAGCAGATCAAAGATGCACATCAGGCAGATGAAACAGTGCAGTTGATCAGGTCAGAGCTCGGTAGCAAAAAGTGTGATGGGTTCCATGAGTCTGAGGATGGACTAGTTTTCTATCATGGTCAGATGGTGGTTCTCGATGTTGATAATCTAATAAAGCTAGTGCTCGAGGAAGCACACACATCAATGTATGCTATGCATCCAGGAATCACGAAGATGTATCATAATCTGAAAGGCCTGTATTGGTGGTCTGGCTTGAAGAAGGATATAGCCGAGTTTGTGGCTAAGTACATAGTATGTCAGCAAGTCAAAGTTGAGTATCAAAAGCCAGTAGGTACGTGATTCATCCCAATTTTAGGGCTTTATCTTGTGTCATTTTGCATTTCAGCCACATCTATACTTGTTGGATTACATGTTATTTCCCTCAATATGTGTTTTATTGTCAAAATCACTTATGGATGGTTTTTGCATGTTTTATAGGTACTTTGTCCACTACTTGATGGATTGGAAAGAAGATGGTTGAATTTAGGGTTTCCCTAGGCTTGGAGGAGTCCAAAATGAGGCCGAAACCACACCCAACCTACCCCAAGTGGTCAAAGAAGGTTTTGAAGAAATACCCTCCATGGATGGCCAAGTTCAACACTCAAATGCAGGGGAAGGACCCCAACACGGCCGTGCTACCATGGAATGGCCATGCTACCATGGAATGGCTGTGATGGGACATGCCCCAAGCAGCAGAATCATCAAAAATTGACCCAGTTGGCCAGAACGGTCGTGTTACCAAGAATGACCGTTTTGGCAGTTCCCAGCACGACTGTGCCACCAGCCCCAGAAACTCAAAATTCCACTGTTCAATCCATTTTATCACCACGGCCGTTCCTATCCACCACGGCCGTGCTACCCATTTCCCAACACGGCCGGGCAGCCCAACACGGCCGTGCTACACATAATTTTACCCGATGTTTCCACTATTTTCCCCATTTACCCCAAACTTAACCCTAGACCCCCTAGACACCTATATATACTTAGGTGGCGGCTGGGGCACGAGGATAGCTACCTTCTACCCCTTCCTAGCTCCCCAAATCTCCACCCACTCCATTCCACTTCACCTCCACCTCAAATCCACTCCATTTCACCATTTCCACCACATAACCCCCCATATCTAAGCCTTCCATCCACTTCCCACCACCATTTTACACCATTCCATCCAAGAAGAAGGAGGACGACGACCTTGCAGCTGCTGGAGAGGAGTCCTTCATCTACACCGAGCTCCATGGCTACTTCTTCCTCTATCTTCTCTCTTTTTGTGTTTTCCATGTCTATGAGTAGCTAGGCCGCTTGG
This sequence comes from Alisma plantago-aquatica, assembly GCA_963693085.1. Taxonomy (NCBI): domain Eukaryota; kingdom Viridiplantae; phylum Streptophyta; class Magnoliopsida; order Alismatales; family Alismataceae; genus Alisma; species Alisma plantago-aquatica. Next base: position 640,697,830 of record OY856409.1, on the reverse strand, counting down.
GTGGGCTGTTTGGGGGAAAATATGTTACTTTGATACCATGTTGGGGGGAAATGACATGTAAACTTTGTAATTTCATTTGTTAATGATTATATTCTATTTCTATCTCATTCTCCATGGATTTCATGTTGGTTTGTGTGTGAAATCACCTAGGAATTTAGGCAAATTGCTTATATGTGTGAATTTTGGGATTTGCCCCTAGGTCCAATTCTTGGATCCCTAGGCTGCCTCCCATCTTCCTACATCCCAATCAATCTCCCTAAACCTAAGTGAGAGATCTAAGTAGCTAGATTGGATAATTCTAGTGCAATTAGCATGGAGCCTTCTCAAGGCTAGAATGTGGGGGAATGCGGGTCCAAAGCCCTAATTTCACCTCCCCATTACTACCCTCGACCCCTAATTTCCCTAGGAATACCTAATCTAGAAAGCTAGACTTGATTAGACTCTAATTGAATTGAACCTAATCCCTAACCCAATTGAGCCTCGTAAGGGTAGTAGGGGGTGTTAGGGACTAGTTCCCCTATGCACAACCTAGCACATCCATGGCCAGTTAGTAGCTTAGGTTAATTCATTAGACTCTCACTTGTTGTTTGGTTTGGATAATCTAAATGGAATCATAATGTTCATATGTCAACCCCCCAACTTAAGTGATAAGTACATACCCCTAAACAGCCCACACCTCTCTTTATTGCTTAAAACCCTAGTTATGTGCTTGCTTAGCTTAGTTAGTTCTTTTCTTGCTTAGGTAGTTTCTTGCCTTGTTCTTGCCTTGCTCATGTTAGTTTAGTTCTTTAATTGCACTTCTTCTCTCTTGCTTTCCTTAGTGTAACTTTCCTTTTCATACCTAGCTTAGTCTTTCCTTGCTTGCTTAGTCTTAATCTAACCTAGGGTTAACATAGATTTCATTCTTGTCTTTAATTCCTCGTTTGTTCATAGTAGTTTAACAATCAAAATCACCTTTAAACCCTTAACCCTAGTCTATGCAGTAGGAACCCAGCCAAACTAACCTATATTTAGTGCGCCCTCTTTTCCCTGTGGATCGACCCTATACTTTCCGCTTACCTATACTATGACACGACCCCGTGCGCTTGCGGATGTAGTTGTTTTAGTAGACATAGGTGTGTTAGTTTAGGTCTTATAAATTTTGAAAGCAAGATCCAATCACGTGTGTTCCGACCTCGTGGGGCGCATCTAGTCGGGTCAAATCGGCTAGTGTGTTGCACCTCTAGTGGAAACGCACTAGTACGTTGCAACCCATGCCGATACCAAAATGTAAATGGGATCATATAACCATGGATTTCATAGTTGGTCTACCAAAGACATCTAGGAATCATGATTCCATTTGGATAATAGCGGACATGCTGACAAAATCTGCTCATTTCATATCGGTAAAGATGACATATACATCAGAGAAGCATGCTCAGGTGTATGTAGATGAGATAGTGCATTTGCACGATGTACCAGCAACAATAGTCTCAGACAGAGGTCCTCAGTTCATGAGTCATTTTTGGGAATAGTTGTACAACGCATTGGGAACACAGTTGAGATTCAACACTGCCTTCCACCCACAGACGGATGGACAACCGGAAAGGACTATTCAGACTTTGGAGGATCTTCTCCGAGCTTGTGTCTTGCAGTTCCTAGGTAGTTGGGACGTGCATCTCAGTCTGATAGAGTGTGCTTACAATAATAGTTACCAACAAAGAATTGACATGGCTCCTTATGAGGCTCTATATGGAAGGAAGTGCAGATCCCCTTTATGCTGGTATGAGTCTGGTGAGTATCAGCTTTTGGGTCATGAGTTAGTACAACAGACAACAGAAAAGATCAGAGTGATCAGACAATAGTTGAAGGCAGCACAGGACAGGCAAAAGTCTTATGCAGACAATCGTCGATGACCTTTAGAGTTTCGGGTGGGAGACAAAGTGTATCTCAAGGTCTCACCTTAGAAAGGCGTGATGAGGTTTGGCTGGAAAGGCAAATTGGCACCCAGGTATATGGGGCCATACCCAGTAATAACATGTGTTGGCAAGGTAGCTTACAAGTTAGAGCTGCCGCCAGAGTTACATAGGTTACATTCGGTGTTCCATGTCAGCATGTTGAAGAAAAGTCATCCAGACACAGGAACAATGATACAACCAGTCGAGGTTGAGCTTGATGAAGATGTGACTTATGAAGAAGGTCTAGTGATGATCCTTGACAGAAGAGTAAATAAGTTGAAGAGGAAGGACCTGGTTCTTGTGAAGGTTCTTTGGCATCATCGTGGCATTGAGGAAGCTACGTGGGAGCTTGGGGAAGAGATGAGGCAGAAGTATCCCTCACTTTTCTCTTCAGATTTTGGGGACGGAATCCCTTTGTAGAGGTTTATAGCTTGTAAGGACCCTGACCTTCATTTTAGGCTTGCCCTGTTTGTTTTGCCTAAACCTCGTGCTTGGTTGCTTTCTAGTCACCTTTAGTTGTGATTAGGGTTTGTTTGTGCTTCGTTAAAGCTTTGGAGGTACAAACTGCAAATAGCCCAAGTCTAGGGTTGAAGAGCACGTTTGACACCTTAAGAGATGTCTTTGTCTCTCTTTGCTTCCTCTAAGATGAAGAGGAAGGTTTGGGCTCATACCTTGAGTTGTCTTGGGCTTGGTTGAGATCTGATGGTCCTTATTTTCCCTTGTTTGGGCCTTTCCTTGCCTAGTTGAACCTTGTATCGAGCAGGAGGGTTTTGTGTCACCCATGGGGGTGTCGCCCATGGGGTGTATCAGGCATGGGGGTGGAGAGTATCGACCATGGACCATCGTTGACCTCTTGACCTCATTTGTGTCACCACTAGTGGACACTTGGTGCATAGTGCTTGCATGTGGCAATACCCTTAGACATGTGTATAAGGTGAGATAAGGAGGTGGCATTGCCCTTGTACAAGTGTCCCTAGGTGGGCGACACATTGCCTTGTTTTCTCCTCCATCATCTTCTATATATACATCTCCTTCACTTCCTTAGGATCCCTTTTAGCTCTTTTGTTGCTCCTCTCTTCCTTGGTGCACGATACACCTTCCCTTTGGTGTGTTTGGTGGCCGATACAACTTGGTGGAGCAAGTGGTGGCCGATCCTCTTCTTGAAGTCTTCTTCTTATTCTTCCTCTAGTTTGGTGGCCGAACCATAGGTGGTGTGCTCTGGAGCTAGGAGCTTAAAGCTTGGAGCTTTGGAGCTTGAAGAGCTTGCTTAAGGTAGGTTACATAACTTCTAACCCTAGCTATTCTACCTTCTTTATGTTGCATCATTCCTATATGTTGATGATCGGCCATTGCATGTTATGTTTCTTGCTCTGGTACATGTTGTTGATCTTATGGATATAGTGAGCATGATGTTGTTGATATTTTTGATGGTTTACATACCTTTGTATCTAGTTGGCCGAACCATAGACTAGGGTTTCTTTTGGGGAAATACCCCTTTCTCTCCTTGGTTTTTGAGAAGTGAGTTTGAGCTCTAGTAATGTGGGCAATACCCCTCTCTCGTTTAAGTTGAGAGGTGAGCCTACATTCTAGTTGCTTGGGAAACACCCTCCTCTCACCATGGATTAGATAGGTGAGCTCTTGGATATGTGATGACCTAAGTTGAGGTTGATCCTTGTGGTTTCCCAATTTGTGATGGAGGTTGTGCAAAACCCCTCTCTCTTTGTTGTTGAGAGGTGAGCCAACCATCTTGATCATTTAGGGTTTGTTGCTTAAGAGCTTGAACTTGAAGATGACCTTTTGGTGAGGTTTTGTGCCCTTGCACGATACACCCTTGTTGTGATGTCGCCCGATGCTCCCTTGCCTTGAGTTTGGCTTGGTGCCCGATATGACCCTTTTACCTTGTTAGTATCCTTGGACCACATGCTTTGGCCAAGATGATCTCTTTCTTTGGATGCCCTCCTTAGTCAATATGGTGTCTAGTAAGCCAACTCTATGCTAGATGATGTGGTTTGGTCTTGTGCTATCCGACATGGTGGTTGCATGGTTGAACCCATTTAGGTGCCTTAGTGGTGGCCGATATGAGGTGTTTGACCTAGTTGGACGATAGGTCTTCTTAAGGTGTTGCTTGTTATAGGTGGGCATCACCCTAGCCTCTTCCTTGGATGATATGAGTAAGATGGGTAACCTTATGTCGAGCATGGGGTTTGTGTTTGCTCGACACACCCTAAGTGAGTTGGTCGATATGGTGCCTTAGTGGGTACCATGCTCTTGGATGATAGGATGCCTTGGACGATAGAGTGCCTTGGCCGATATGAGGGTCCTTTGGACGATATGGGTTGATGTTTGAATGGTAGGGAGTTTTGGGTGCCATGCTCTTGGTCGACATGCTTCTTGTTGAGAGGGTTGGCCGATAGAAACCCTAACCCTAGTACACAACACACCTCTAGCTCAAGCTGCATGACACCCCTCAGTGCCAGTTGATCTTTGATGACACAAGTGCTTTAGGGTTTGGAACCCTAGCCGATAATCTATAGTTAGGGTATGATCCTACCTGATACTCTTTGGGTGAGGGCTGGGGCTACCCGTCCCACCTATAGTGAGGGAAGTTGGAACCTTTGGTGAGGGTTATGGTTAACCCGGGATAACCTAATCAATGGATTAATTACCTTAAAACCACCTCTTTGTTATAATGGGACATGATTGTAGGTGGTGAACTGTGGTTTCTAAGATGGATACATAAGATGATGAGATATATAGTTATGTTGCAAGAATAAGGCATAATATATGCTCATGATTGATAATAAAACTATGATTTCTATAGCTTATGTGTAATATACTCATGGATGTTGCTTTATACCTGATAGCATGATAATCCTGTTAATCCATGATGGCTTCATTTATCTCTATGGATGTGTATACTAACCATGCATGTATTTTTATGTGAATTCATGGCTTCGTAAGAGCTATGAGATGTATGTACCATGTGGTAATGAGATAACAAGTTGATAGGTCTGAGGACCTGATATAAGGCTGAGTGCCTAGTTGAGGTGTTATCCTGTGATGATGAGATAAGGGATGCATTCCCAGAATACTGATGCATGATTATGATGCCTTGAGAGGTAGTGGTTGATATCATGAGGGATTGAGGTCCCATGACAATATGATGATGGCAATAAAGATGTAATTCTATAAGGCTATGTTATACTTTAGTTGCCTCAACAATTGGCTCAAAATATACTAATTAATTATAGATGAACATATCATGTAGTTTACCCTGGCCATAGATCCTTCATTGTCAGTATCATGGTGATGGTGAAACATGTTTATCCTACGGGATTTTCCTGGAGCGCATATTGTTGAATATGCGAGGTTTTCCCTAACCTAAAATATGAGGAATCTGAGTACCACAGTGAATATATGGAGCATGGTGAACAGACCCATGGCTCATGATATGTGACGATGAGCATGATGCATTCATGGCTCAGATGTATGCACTAGCACCTATGATGAGGTGAGCTAGAGATGTGGGTAGCTTGCAGAGCTTACCCAGAGCCTGAGGCCCTATAAGCATAAGACTGCGGTCTTGCTTGATTCATGTACTAACCACGAGAAGGCGAGGTCATGGAGTCCGGATCTCCTTAGACCTTGTATGGCACCGGATTGGGCTTCACAGCCAATGGTTGGATTTGAGGAGGGAAGGCCCACTTCCTCAGGGCATAATAAGACGTAATGCAGCCGAATAACATACTACTTAGAGCAAAACACGGAACATTGATTGAGGTCTTGCTTATATAGATGATCTGGTTATATCTTGCAGATATATGTACGATCCTTATATTTTGTGAGAAGTTCTTATAAAGCTTATCTGTCAATCATGTTCCATAAAGAAATACTTGGTTATATGCCTCCTGGATATCTTGGTAAGATTGATGGTGATAATAGCCTTGCTCAGTATGTTGCCCTTGTTATATGCTTTATCAGTTATCTGCTATTATTGCTTTAACCTTCTGAGGTTTTATAGTTTCGGTGGGGAGTTATGTTTTTTGCTGGGACTGTGTGTCTCACCCCGATGGTTTACACCCTTTTTAGGTATGTCCATCTCTTGCCTTCCACTTCTCTTCTTGCTGCTCTGCCGCAACCTCACGACCACCTAAAAAGGGTGTAAACCAGCGGGGTGAGACACACAGTCCCAGCGAGAAACATAACTCCCCGCCGAAACTATAAAACCAAAGGAAGCTTAAAGCAATAGCAGCAGGTAACTGATAGAAGGTATAACATGAGCAGTTTATAAAGTAAAGCTATTCATACCATCAAGCTTACCAAGATGTATGGAAGGCATATACCCAAGTATTTCTTTATGGAACATGATTAACAAGATAAGATTTATAAGATCTTATCACATAACATAAGGACGTATAAGTAACTGTAAGTATAACAAGATTAACTATGCAAGCAAGGCCTCAACTAATGTTTCGTGTTTTTCCTTATGCAGTAAATACTATTCGGATGAATTACATATTATTATGCCCTGAGGAAGTGAGCGTACCGCTCAAATCCAACCTTCGGTTGCGAAACCCAAGCCGGTGCCATACAAGGTCAACGGAAGAGCCAGACTCCATGACCTCCCACCTCGTGGTCAGTGCACGAGTACAACACAAGCAGGACCACAGTCTCATGCTTATGTGGCCTCAGCCATAGGGTCAGGCTACCCTCTACCTATCCCTCCTTGGTATAGGTATCGACGCTAGTGAAACTGAGCCATGGGCCTGTTCACCGTGCTCTGAGCCATGAACACATTCATGCTCCCATATCACACATCCTGAGCCATGGGCCTATTCACCATGCTCTTATCATATTTGGGCTACGGACCTGAATCTGCACCCTAGAGTCTACAACCGAAGTTGCACTCTTACCTCCTCACTTTAGGCTAGGAGAAACCTCACATACTCAACAATATATACTCTGGGTTAACCGAAGTTGCACTGTTACCACTTGGCCTCTTGCCAATCATCTAGATCCATCACAAGGATCATCACATTGCCATGGGATCTCAATCCCTCATCACATAGTGCCACTGCCTCTCAAGGCTTACATCATCACCATGGGATTGCAATCCCAGGTCATCATCAGAGGATAACACCTCATCTAGGCACTTTATCCAACCCAGGTCCTCAGACCAAAACACATCAATCATATTATTTCAACATCAAGAGTAACCATCAAAGCAGTGTTACTCAAACATATATATACCTCATAGCCCTTATTCCTGGCTATGCAACTGTATGAGTCACCTGCATGGTTAGTATACACAATCATCATGAATGAATAGAAGAATCATAGGGCAACATTGATGATTATATACGTTATCATTCATGCCTCAACCTGTGACCATAGAGTTAGGTCATATCATCAAGCAAAGCATCTTACATGCTTACCATTTCCTCAACATTATACATATAATCCAGATGGTCATAAACAAAGGTAATAGCATGTCGAGTTACAAGGATGTAATCTACTATAACGATTACTGTATGAAAAACGTGATAGCATGAAACAAGATCTAGCATATCGATTTCCATAAGAGACAAGACCCTCACTAGAAGTGCCCACTACCCTCACTAGAAGTGTGACAGGTAGGGCACCCTCACTAAAGGTAGCATCGGCAGGGTACTCTCCCATATCGCCCAACACTCAAGCCACATAACGGTCAGCTACATATAGGTCAAGCATACAACAAGGGTATCGGGCTACCATCTCAGGATGTATCGGGCAACACTATGACGCGCACCTCAAGTGTCGTGCAACGCTGTGTCGTGCACCACATGCATATCGGGCAACAAAGGCATGCAACTCAACCAAAGAGGCATATCGTGCAATGGCACGTCACGCACTAGGTATATCAGGAAGCACACACACATCAAGGCATAACGCACAAAGGTGCAATGCGTGCAACAAAGAAAACATAACGCCCAACACAAAGCTAGCCACATCTATCGGCCGACACACAAAGACAGGGTCAAGGGGTGATGCCCACCACAACACCAGCTAACAAGCTTCCATAACATCAGGGTATAACGAGGTGAAGTGTGTCGGGCAGGGTACACAACCAGGTGCGACGCCCGGCACACAAAGGTCAGCAACCAGGAGCAGCGCCCGACACAGCCACAACATGTGTCGTCCAAGGCTCAAGATTAAGAGGGGATATCGGGCAACACCAACCCCAAGGCCATATCGGCCAAGATGCAACCCGACAGGGTCACCACCAACCTCAATCACAAGGGCACCAAAACCCTAATGGATCAAGAAGATGACTCACCTCTCAACTATCAAGAGAGAGGGGTCTTGCCAAGCTTCTTAACACCAATCGGGCAACACAAGGTTCGACCACAACCAAGGTCTACAACCATCACATAGCTCACCTTTCAAGTCCATGGTGAGAGGAGGGTGTTGCTCAAGCCACTAGAACACAAGCTCACCTCTCAACTTAAATGAGAGAGGAATATTGCCCATATTACTAGAACTCAAGCTCACTCCTCTAGACCTAGGAGAGAAAGGGGTGTTGCTCACCAAGAAATCCTAGAACATAGGTTTGGCCAACAAGAACAACTTAAGCAAGAAACTCAACTAACAACATACATAGCCGATATGATCACAAGAAACATACAAGAACATAGGAGAGGTAATATAGTTAGGGTTAGGAGTTATGTAACCCACTTTAAGAAAGCTCCAAGCTCCTAGCACCAAGCTCCAAGCACCACCAAGGAAGAAGAGCAAGGAACTCTAGGGTTCGGCCACCACTAGAGGAAGAAGGAGACTCCAAGAAGGATCGGCCACCAAGCTTGCAAAGGAAGAGGGGGTTTCGTGCACCAAGGGAGAGGGAGACTAAGGAACTAAAGGGATCCTTAGTAAGAGAAAGGGAACACATATATAGGAAAGGATGAAGGAGAAACCAAGGAAAGACAAGGCAAGGTGTCGCCCACCTAGGGACACTTTTCCATGAGCAAAGCCACCACTCTAACATGCCCTAAACACATGTCCAAGGCCATTTCCACATGCAAGCATCAAGCACCAAGTGTCCACTAGTCGTGACACAAACGAGGTCAAAGAGAGTCAAAGGGTCCATGGGCGACACACCTCCACACTATGACCGACACACCCACACCATGGCCGACACACACCCTGGGCGACACACCACAGGCTGACACAAGCACAGGCCGACACACCTAGGCCGACACATGGCACTCTTGCCCGACACAAGGCTCAAAGAAGCAAAGACAAGGCACCACAAAGCCCAACAAGCTCAACCAAGCCCAAAGTTACTCAAGCAACGAGCCCAACCCTTCCTCTCAACACTAGAGGAAGCAAGGAGAGGGAGGAACACCTCACAAGGTGGCAGACTTGCCCACAAACCCTAGACCTGGGTTAATTGCAAGTAGCACCTCCAGCTCTCAACAAAGCACCAACAAACCCTAATCACCACCAAAGGTGATTAGCAAGCAACTAAGCATCAGGGTTAAGCAAAAAAAACAGGATAAGCCCTAAACGGAGGTCAGGGTCCTTACAAGCTAACCCCCTACAAAGGGATTTTGTCCCCAAAATCTGAAGAGAAAAGCAAGGGATACTTCCTCCTCATCTCTTCCGCAAGCTCCCATGTGGCTTCCTCAATGCCACGATGATGCCAAAGAACCTTCACAAGAACCAGGTCCTTCCTCTTCAGCTTCTTAACTCTCCTGTCAAGGATCATCATAGGACCTTCCTCATAGGTCACATCTTCATCAAGCTCAACTTCAACTGGTTGTATCACTATTCCTGAATCTGGATGACTTTTCTTCAGCATACTGACATGGAACACTAGATGCAACCTGTGTAACTCTGGCGGCAGCTCTAAATCGTAAGCTACCTTGCCCATACGTGCTATGACTGGGTATGGCCCCATAAATCTGGGTCCTAGCTTACCCTTCCGGCCAAACCTTAGCACACCTTTCCATGGCAAGACTTTAAGATACACTTTGTCTCCTACCTGGAACTCCAAAGGTCGTCGACGATTGTCTGTGTAAGACTTCTGTCTGTCCTGTGCCGCTTTCAACTGTTGTTGTATCACCTTGATCTTTTCTGTTGTTTGCTGTACTAACTCAGGACCCAAAAGCTGGTATTCACCAGACTCATACCAACATAACGGAGATCTACACTTCCTGCCCTATAAGGCCTCATAAGGAGCGATGTCAATGCTTCGCTGATAACTATTGTTGTAAGCAAACTCTATCAAACTGAGATGCACGTCCCAACTGCCTAGGAACTGCAAAACACAAGCTCGAAGGAGATCCTCCAACGTCTGAATAGTCCTCTCAGACTGTCCGTCTGTCTGTGGGTGGAAGGCAGTGCTGAACCTCAGCTACGTTCCTAACGCTTTGTGCAATTGTTCCCAGAAACGACTCGTGAACTGAGGACCTCTGTCAGAAACTATTGTCGCTGGTACACCGTGCAAAGGTACTATCTCATCCACATATACTCGAGCGAGCTTCTCGGCTGTATACATTGTCTTTACAGGTATGAAATGGGCAGACTTCATCAATCTGTCAACTATCACCCAAATGGAATCATGATTCCTAGTTGTCCTGGGTAGACCAACTATGAAATCCATGGTTATATGATCCCATTTCCACTGCAGTATTGGTAGGGGTTGTAACATACCTGCCGTCTTTTGATGCTCAACCTTGACTTTCTAACATACCGCACATCTAGCCACAAACTCAGCTACATCTTTCTTCAAACCGGGCCACCAATACAAGTCCTTCAGACTATGATACATCTTGGTGACTCCTGGATGCATAGCATACATCGATGTGTGTGCTTCCTTGAGCACTAGCTTCCTTAGATCATCAGCATCGAGGACCACCAGCCTATTATGATAGCAAACTAGTCCATCCTCAGACTCATGGAACCCATCACGCTTTTCGCTGCCAAACTCTGATCTGATCATCTGTACTGTATCATCTATTTGTTGTGCATCTTTGATCTACTGTCTCAGTGTAGGCTTGACTTGCATATGTGCTAAAAGTCTAGCTAACAAGGAAACTTCCATCTACACATTCATCTGTCATAAGGAAACAAACATATCTCGTCTATGGCATACCAGGGAACTTAACTGTGTCTTCTTTGAAGAAAGAGAAGAAGACTTTCGGCTGAGTGCATCAGCTACCACATTCACCTTACCAGGATGATACTCGATGGTGCAGTCATAATCATTGATTAACTCCATCCATCGACGTTGTCGCATGTTTAGCTCATTCTATGAAAAGATGTACTTCAGATTCTTATGATCTCTAAAGATCTAACACACTTCCCCATAAAGATAATTTCTCCCAATCTTTAACACATGAACCACCGCTGCTAGCTCCAAGTCATGAGTCGGATAGTTCTCCTCGTGTTTCTTAAGCTGTCGCGAAGCAAAATAAACCACATGATCTTCCTACATCAGCATACAACCTAAACCTTTCTTGGAAGCATCGCAGAAAACAACATAGCCCTTTCCAGGCTCTAGCAACACTAGCATTGGAGCACTAGTAAGCTTTTCCTTCAAACTTTGGAAAGCTTGCTGACAACGATCATCCCAGACAAAAGGTACATCCTTTCTAGTCAACTTTGTCATTGGCAATGCAATCGCACTGATGTCCTTGATAAACCTTCTGTAGTGTCCTGCTAAACCCAGGAAACTACAAACTTCTGTCGGCGTCTTCAGCTGTTCCCATTCTGCAACGGACTCCACCTTCTTCGGGTCCACTTTGACTCCTTCAACAGATATCACATGACCCAAGAAAGTTACTTCTTCCAACCAAAACTTGCACTTACTGAACTTGGCGTACAACTGATGTTGGCAAAGAAGAGTCAACGCTAGTCGAAGATGTCACTCATGCTCTTGCCTATCCCAACTATAGATCAAGATGTCATCTATAAATACTACAACAAACTGGTCTAGGAATGGACAGAACACTCAATTCATCAAATCCATGAAAGCAGCAGGCGCATTGGTTAGCCCAAATGGCATAACCACAAACTCGAAGTGACCATACCTTATCCTAAAAGCTGACTTTGGTATGTCATCCGCCTTAATCCTCAACTGATGATATCAGGACCGTAGATCGATCTTCGAAAACACTGTAGCACAACGCAACTGATCGAACAGATCGTCTATCCTCAGCAACAGGTGCTTGTTCTTGATCGTGACCTTGTTCAACTCCCGGTAATCTATACATAACAGCATCGATCCATCCTTCTTTTTAACAAACAACACTGGAGCACCCCAAGGCGACATACTCGGTCGGATGAAACCTTTATCCAACAACTCTTGCAACTGCTTCTTAAGCTCTTCCATCTCTACTGGAGCCATCCTATACGGTGTTTGTGCAACTGGTTGTGTTCCTGGAACCAGATTGATCTCGAAATCAATCTCTTGGGGTGGAGGAACACCAGGGAACTCTTCAGGAAACACATCCGCAAACTCTCGGACAATCGACACCTCCTCAAGGCTAGGTCCCTTTGCCTTGGTATCCACAATGGTATCCACAACGTGAGCTAAGAACGCCTCAAATCCTTGTCGTAGCAACTTCTTTGCCACCATAGCTGATACCAAACACGTCGGAAGAATCTTCCTATCTCCTTGGAAGATCCACTTCTCTCCATCATCATCAAACACTTCCTGCTTGGAACCACAGTCTAAAACAACCTTATACTTTTCTAAGGTATCCATCCCAAGGATCATGTCAAAACCGTGCATATCAAGTGGTATAAGATCCACTTGTATACTGTGTCCCAAAAAAGATAAGACACAAGATGGACACTCTTCTTGAAGCATCGAGGAACCATCAAGAGGGGTTTCTAACAACAAGCTATCTTTCTTACAACTAACAGGTAAACGACAGTTTTCAAGCATACTATAGGCAATAAAAGAGTGTGTAGCACTCGGGTCAACCAGGACAGATATAAAGCAAGAAAAAGACATATCAGAATGAAATAACTCCATTTGGACATGTCACCACTCGCGGGTTGACTATCGCCTCCGACTGACTCATAGCATAGAATCGAGCCATTGCTTGCTGTCCACGTCCTCTGCTTCCCTGAGAAGACGATCATGCTTGCGATGCTTGACCGTGTCCTCACCCTCTACTACCACTGGGCTGTTGTCTATCTGGCCCTTGTTGATTCTACCTCGGATGCTGCGTTACTTCAACATCTCTATTTGGGCAGTTTGACCTCCAATGCCCGATCTGGCCACACAGATGGCATGACTGGTCTCGCTGTTGTGGCCTAGACGGCCCCGACACTGCCACAGAAGCTGTACTATGTGCCTTTGACGGTGAAGAAACATATCCTCTTCCCTTACTCGGAGACCACTGCGATGGTGCACTGGAACCTCTCATCACGGAAGGTGCTGAAAACCTTGGCTTCTTGAAACCATCAAACCTCTGTCCCTGGAACTGAGCAGGCCTCTTCTCAGACATGGATTCTCTTTTCTCCCTTACTGATCGTTCTATCCTCTAGACAGATTCCACAAACATAGAAAACCGCTCATGGTTCTCCAACGCAGAAGTAGGTGTTGTCAGCTCAGCACTCAGACCCTTCTCAAAATGTCTGATCCGCTCCTCATCTGTCGTTGCCATGTGAGGACAAAACCTCAACAAGTCCATGAACTTGGCCTCGTACTCGGTGATGTTCATCATTCCTTGGCGCAGGCACTCAAACTATCTGATCTTGTCATCCAGATACGTCTTTGGAAAGTATCTGCTGACAAACTCGTGCCGGAAAACCTCCCAACCGATCACCTCACCAGGTCGCTTTTCTTCCTCGATGGTCCACCAGTGACCAGCACTACCTTTCAGAAGGTAGACAACGTGCTTTACTTTGTCTGCTTCGGGGATGTCGAGGATCTGGAAATCCTTCTCAAGACTTGTCAACCACAGACCTGCATCCACTGGATCAGCCATTCCATCATAATCTGAAGCTCCGACTCGGCGAAGCCACTCAAAGGTCTTCCCAATACACACTGTTTCACCATGGGGAGCCTGTGCTCTCGGCGGAGGCACTGTCAGTCTTTCTACCATGAGATTCATCGTAGCCATCATCTGCCCCATAAGATGTTGGTAGGTAGGGTGTTCAAGAATGGTTGGGTCAGGTTGGGGGACCTCAGGCACCCGATCTTCATGTGCATGTCCTATAGCTCCATCAACTGATGCAACATCGTTGTTCTCGGCAGCGTGTTCTTCATGGTTTCCAGACATCTTGGCTTTTCTTCCACTGAGGGCAGAAGACGATGGTAAGAAAATCTGGAAAACTCACAAGAACAGACACAACCTAGTCCTAAATCCCTGTAGACTCAGCGAACCTAGAGCTCTGATACCAAAACTTGTGGCAACACATCCCACTATCACACAGACAACGAGGTGTTACGCGAAAATGTGCGGAAAACACCATAAACCACAAATTATCAAAAACACGGGTTAATTAAAACTGATTGCAGAAAGTGGAATAACTAAGAAACTATTACATTTAGGTCCTCATCCTGCAAGGAAACATGTTATATCAACATTTACAAGTCTTGATGTGTGTCTACAGCTTAGGAGATCAGTTGTCTAGTCACCACATGAGTTCATCACCTGTTTATACATATATAACGGCCCACATCCGGCCAGCAACAGGATACACAAAACATCAATAGCTATACATTGCGAAACAACGTCAAAACGTTCCCAAGGACCTGAGAGTACAGAGATGACTCTAAGACTCTACTACAAAATAACCAAAATAGCAGCATGTCCATCTCTTGCCTTCTACTACTCTTCTTTCTCCAACACCACCACGTCTAGCTCGAATACCTAAAAAGGGTGTAAACCAGCGGGGTGAGACACATAGTCCTAGCGAGAAACATAACTCCCCACCGAAACTATAAAACCAAAGGAAGCTTAAAGCAATAGCAGTAGGTAACTGATAGAAGGTATAACAAGAGCAGTTTATAAAGTAAAGCTATTCATACCGTCAAGCTTACCAAGATGTATGGAAGGCATATACCCAAGTATTTCTTTATGGAACATGATTAACAAGATAAGATTTATAAGATCTTATCATAGAACATAAGGACGTATAAGTAACTGTAAGTATAACAAGATTAACTACGCAAGCAAGGCCTCAACCAATGTTCCGTGTTTTGCCTTAGCAGTAAATACTATTCGGTTGAATTACATATTATTATGCCCTGAGGAAGTGAGCTGTACCGCTCAAATCCAACCTTCGGTTTCTAAACCCAAGTCGGTGCCATACAAGGTCAATGGAAGAGTCGGACTCCACGACCTCCCACCTCGTGGTCAATGCACGAGTACAACACAAGAAGGACCGCAGTCTCATGCTTAAGTGGCCTCAGCCACAGGGTCAGGCTACCCTCTGCCTAGCCCGCCTTGGTACAGGTATCGACGCTAGTGAAACTGAGCCACAAGCCTATTCACCGTGCTCTGAGCCATGAACGCATTCATGCTCCCATATCACACATCCTGAGCCATGGGCCTGTTCACCATGCTCTTATCATATTTGGGCTACGGGACTGAATCCGCACCCTGGAGTCTACAACCGAAGTTGCACTCTTATCTCCTCACTTTTGGCTAGGATAAACCTCACATACTCAACAATATATGCTTCGGGTTAACCCGCAGGAGAACCCGTTTCACCATCACCAGCTCCTAACGATGATGGATCTATGGCTAGGGCAACTACATGATATGTTCCACTGTGATTAGTTAATATATTTTAAGTGGATTGCAAGATTCAGCCAAGTTGTATAACATGCAAACAAGAACAAGAATAAACAACATGAGACTCAAAATAATGCTTTTACTATCATCAACATCATCTTGATCCATCACAAGGATCCAACATTACATGTTACCACTTGGCCTCTTGCCAATCATCTAGATCCATCAAAAGGATCATCACATTGCCATGGGATCTCAATCCCTCATCACATAGTGCCACTGCCTCTCAAGGCTTACATCATCACCATGGGATTGCAATCCCAGGTCATCATCAGAGGATAACACCTCATCTAGGCACTTTAGCCAACCCAGGTCCTCAGACCAAAACACATCAAGCATATGATTTCAACATCAAGAGTAACCATCAAAGCAGTGTTACTCAAACATATATATACCACATAGCCCTTATTCCTAGCTATGCAACTGTATGAGTCACATGTATGGTTAGTATACACAATCATCATGAATTAATAGAATAATCATAGGGCAACATTGATGATTATATATGTTATCATTCATGCCTCAACTTGTGACCATAGACATAGGTCATATCATCAAGCAAAGCATCTTACATGCTTACCATTTCCTTAGCATTATACATGTAATCCAGATGGTCATAAACAAAGGTAATAGCATGTCGAGTTACAAGGATGTAATCTACTATAACGATTACCATATGCAAAACGTGATAGCATGAAACAAGATCTAGCATATCGATTTCCATAAGAGACAAGACCCTCATTATAAGTGCCCACTACCCTCACCAGAAGTGTGACAGGTAGGGCACCCTCACTAAAGGTAGCATCGGTAGGGTACTCTCCCATATCGCCCAACACTCAAGCCACATAACGGTCAGCTACATATAGGTCAAGCATATATCAAGGGTATCAGGCTACATCTCAGGATGTATCGGGCAACACTGTGTCGCGCACCTCATGTGTTGTGCAATGCTGTGTCATGCACTACATGCATATCAGGCAACAAAGGCGTGCAGCTCAGCCAAAGAGGCATATCGTGCAACGGTGCATCGCGCACTAGGTATATCAGGCAACACACACACAACAAGGCATAATTGCCAAAGGTGCAACGCGTGCAGCAAAGAAAACATAACGCCCAACACAAAGCTAGCCACATCTATCGGCTGACACACAAAGACAGGGTCAAGGGGTGACACCCACCACATAACCAGCTAACAAGCTTCCACAACATCAGGGTATAATGAGGTGAAGTGTGTCGGGCAGGGTACACAACCAGGTGTGACGCCCGACACACAAAGGTCAGAAACCAGGAGCAGCGCCCGACACAGCCACAACATGTGTCGTCTAAGGCTCAAGATCAAGAGGGGATATCGGGCAACACCAACCCCAAGGCCATATCGGCCAAGATGCAACCCGACAGGGTCACCACCAACTTCAAGCACAAGGGCACCAAAACCCTAATGGATCAAGAAGATGACTCGCCTCTCAACTATCAAGAGAGAGGGGTCTTGCCAAGCTTCTTAACACCAATCGGGCAACACAAGGTTCAACCACAACCAAGGTCCACAACCATCACATAGCTCACCTTTCAAGTCCATGGTGAGAGGAGGGTGTTGCTCAAGCCACTAGAACACAAGCTCGCCTCTCAACTTAAACGAGAGAGGAGTATTGCCCATATTACTAGAACTCAAGCTCACTCCTCTAGACCTAGGAGATAAAGGGGTGTTGCTCACCAAGAAATCCTAGAACACAGGTTCGGCCAACAAGAACAACTTAAGCAAGAAACTCAACTAACAACATACATAGTCGATATGATCAAAAGAAACATACAAGAACATAGGAGAGGTAATATAGTTAGGGTTAGGAGTTATGTAACCCGCCTTAAGCAAGCTCCAAGCTCCAAGCACCACCAAGGAAGAAGAGCAAGGAACTCTAGGGTTCGGACACCACTAGAGGAAGAAGGAGACTCCAAGAAGGATCAGCCACCAAGCTTGCAAAGGAAGAGGGGGTGTCGTGCACCAAGGGAGAGGGAGACTAACGAACTAAAGGGATCCTTAGCAAGAGAAAGGGAACAAATATATAGGAAAGGATGAAGGAGAAACCAAGGAATGATAAGGCAAGGTGTCGCTCACCTAGGTACACTTTTCCATGAGCAAAGCCACCACTCTAACATGCCCTAAACACATGTCCAAGGCCATTGCCACATGCAAGCATCAAGCACCAAGTGTCCACTAGTGGTGACACAAACAAGGTCAAAGAGAGTCAAAGGGTCTATGGGCGACACACCTCCACACCATGGCCGACACACCCACACCATGGCCGACACACACCCTGGGAGACACACCACAAGCCGACACAAGCACAGGCCGACACACCTAGGCCGACACATGGCACTCTTGCCCGACACAAGGCTCAAAGAAGCAAAGACAAGGCACCAAAAAGCCCAACAAGCTCAACCAAGCCCAAAGGTACTCAAGCAACGAGCCCAACCCTTCCTCTCAACACTAGAGGAAGCAAGGAGAGGGAGGAACACCTCACAAGGTGGCACACTTGCCCACAAACCCTAGACCTGGGTTAATTGCAAGTAGCACCTCCAACTCTCAACAAAGCACCAACAAACCCTAATCACCACCAAAGATGATTAGCAAGCAACTAAGCATCAGGGTTAAGCAAAACAAATAGGATAAACTCTAAACGGAGGTCAGGGTCCTTACACTTGCACTCATCCAAATGGGCTCAAAATTTGTATGTATCCTAGTTATAGTATGACGGTGAAGATCAATGATTTACATTTTGCAAGAAATAGTCTTGATATGCAAACACACTTGAGTGTATTCGTGCGATCTATACACTCGAGTGTATTCTAGCCTGACTCTCTCTCTATATATATGTATATATATGTATATATATGTATATGTATATATGTATATATATATATATATGTATATATATATATATATATATATATATATATATATATATATATATATGATCTGAGTGTTTGGTTAGGCTCTGATAAAGGCCATTTTTCTACTAATTCAACGTATCATCTGATCCAAGATTAGAAAGAAGTTAAAGTGGATGGAGACTGGGAGAGGATTTGGAAGGCAAAGACAGTAGCCCAAATCAAATTCATTATGTGGCTGCTAACACATGATGTGTTCCTTACTAATGGCAAGCGAACTAAAAGGCATTTAACCTCAGGCCCATCATGTGATCGGTGCAGGACACATGAGGAGACAAGCCTCCATGCAATCAAGGACTATAAATTTGTGAAGGGGTTCTTGATGGATTTGTTCAAAGACCGCTTACCTGCTAATTTCTTTAACTTAGACCTAAGAAACTGGTAGGGGAGGGTTTAAAAGGAGATGATGACAATCGTAGTTGCTTCATGGTAGATTGTTGGTACATCTAGTCTTGTAGGAACTATCATGTATTCAAAAAAAATCTTAAACCAGTTGAGCACGAGGTCTGATACATCATGAAAGAGGTAGGGAGCTCACGCCAGGCATGTGCCACTAAGGAGGGAGAACCCACAACAATTTATAGGAAGACGGTCGATGAAGTCTGGAAACCTCCAACCACTAATGTGCTCAAAATGAATATGGATTTTGCCTTGAATAAAAGGAACATTGTCGCAGCAATGATTCTTAGTGATCATAATGGAGCTCGGGTTGAAGGATATGCCTGGAATAATAGGGTTGAGTCAACCTTGCAAGCAGAGCTAATCATCATGCACTGTAGGGGGCACAAGAGCCGTCGTTGAGCCGATTGGTGTTGGAAATGGATTCCCAGAAGGCATGTGATGTTGAAAGAGCCCCCACAACTCCAATCTCAAGCATGCAAGATGGATTCATACAATACATAGCAAAATGAAGGAGAAGAAAGATTGGACAATTCAGCACGTACACAAGGTTTGTAATCATGTCGTTGATAGTCTTGCAAAGTTTCATCTTAGTAATAAACAAGGATCTTCTAGATATTTACGACCCCTTAATCAAATCAAAGAATGGTTGCTTAAGGACATGTGTAATGGTAGTAGTACTACTAGATTCAATACCAACAACAATAATTGTAATCCTTGTTCATTGGATTGGCTTGCAGGAGGAGTGTGGGATGATTAGATGACCTCCTGACTTAACCAAAAAAATATAATGAATAAGCCTAATAATGTCCTAAGAATGTTTTAACTCAATGACATGGTTTGGGTTGAGGGCCTGTAACACCTCAATTTCCTTATCACATGAGAGGAAGCTATTTTTCTTCAACTAGGGAGTATTACTAACATGATATGCAATTACAAAATGATAGATAAGAACCGTTATAGACTATGTATGAAAATTAGAATCATATTCTAAGAAAAGAAACTTACTTACATTAAACTTGATAATAAAGTCTATATACATGATGCTAAAACATGTACTCTATCTTAATATCTTGGATCGTGTAGATGGATCCCCACTAAGAAAACCTCCTCAAGTTATCACTGCATCATATTTTCATAACTATCTTTTGAAGTTTTGTACCTGCAGACATCTCATCCCCAACCATGCACAAAGGGAAACCTATGTTAGACAAAGTGGTATTGAATTTCTAATAAGATAGAAATGAATATACTATTATTGAAAGATGAACAAATATCTGAAAGTTGTAAATTTATACTGAATTGATGTGCTTTATCTCTTTTGTGGATACCACTATATGATAAGTCATCCTAAATGTGGCATATCTATGCCCTAAAATGGTACCAAAGTACCTCTGAATTGTTTCCTTTTCATATACAACTGCATGCCTCTTTATAACTTTTGCACTTATCTGATTCATTTAAATTACATTGTCATCTCAACCTATATTCCAAATGAAAGTTTTGTCTAACAATAGTAATTAAGTAGAAACCTAAAGATTATTATATACTCATCATATCTGTGATGACTGCTATATAAGATCTCAAGTGTTTTGTTTGAAAGACTACCTTATACTTTTCCAAGGTGTCCATCCCAAGGATTACATCAAATCCATACATCTCAAGTGGTATAAGATCCACTTGAATGTTGTGTTCTGAGAAAGAAAGAACACAGGGGGAACATACCTCTTGTAACACTACAGAACCAACTAACAAAGTTTCTAACAACAAGTTATATGTTCTACGACTAATAGGCAAAAGACAATTATGAATCACTTCACAAGTGATAAAGGAGTGTGTAGCACCTGGGTCAATCAAACAGATATGAAGAAAGATGAAGACAGATCAGAATGAAATAATTCAATATGACCTGTCACAACTCGTGGGTTGACTACTATTTTTGGCTAACTCATAGAATAGAATCTCTTCGTTGCCTGCTGTCAACCACGTCCTCTGTTACTTTGTGCAGATGAACCTACTTGAGATGTTTGTCTACGTCCTCATCCTCGTACACCACTACTGAATTATTTCCTATGAAAGACTTGCTAACTCTGCCTCGGTTGTTGAGTTACCTCAGTATCTCTTACTGGACACTCTTTCTTCAGATGTCCTATCTACCCACACTTGTAGCAGATTCTAGTCTCTTGTTGTGGCCTAGACGACCCTGTCACTAACATTGACGTCGTACTTTGGGCTCCAGTAGGTAGAAAATTATGGCCTCTACCATTACTTGTTGTCCACTGCGTCTGAGCACTAAACCTCAATGATGCTGACAGTGCAAAAAACCTTAGTTTCTTGTAGCTTCCCAACCTCTATCCTTGGAAGTGGGCAGGTCCTTTCCTAAAATTGGCCTCACGTTTCTCAGTTACTGACCTTTCTATCCTCCTTACCGATTCCACAAATGTAGCAAATCTCTCCCTATTCTCCAGAGCAGTTGTAGGTGTGGTCAACTCAGCATTCATTCCCTTTTCAAAATGATGAATCCTCTCCTGATCTGCAGTAGCCATGTGCAGACAAAACCACAAAAGATCCATAAACTTAGCTTCATGCTCATTAATTTTCATAGGCCCTTGCCTAATCCGTTCAAACTGTGAGATTTTCTCATCCAGGTACATACAAGGAAATGACCTATTGGTGAACTCACGTCAGTATTCCTCCCATCTGAACTCAACATTAGGCCTTTTCTCTTCTTTGATGGCCCACCAATGGCCAACACTTCCCTTCAACCGGTACACAACATGTCTAACTTTATCAGTTTCTGGGATGCTAAGAATCTTAAAAGCTTTTTCTAACTCAATGAGCCACATATCTGCATCTACTAGGTCAACTATTCCAGCATATTCTATGGCTCCCACATGGTGTAGCCATTCAAAAGTCTTACTAGAACTCGAAGATTCTTCATTGGGAACTGGTGACCTAGGGGTGGTGATGGTATCCTATCCGCCATATGTGTTACTGTCATCATGAACATCCCAAATAAAGCATGGAAAGTAGGGTTCTCCAATATAGTCTGATCCACTTGGGGATTCTAAGACACTTGTGCTTCTCTCGCCTATTCCCTTGCACCTCTTCCTGGTGCAGCAGTGTTGCTCTCAGCAACATATTCTTCATGTTCTCTAGACATCTTGAAACTTTACTTCTTCTTATATATAAGAAGTCAATATAAGATAAATTGGAGGACACTAGAACAGACTCAATGACCTTAATCATATGTCCTTGTAGACTCAACAAACCTAAGGCTCTGATACCGAAAATTGTGATGACCACTATCAAGCTGACAACATTATCGCACAAAGCTACGCGGAATTAATCATTAACAGTGGATTACCAAAAATCACTAAAAATTAAATCCTTTTTGCCAAGAGATTCATTACCAAGAAATTCTTTTCAGAAAGAACCATACCATATATACATCATGGTTCACTTTGTGCGTACATTGTTCCATCACCTTGTACGGATATGAGATAATAGTTGCTTTACCAAAGCATATACAAGAGCAACATTATGCATTGAGGCATACTAGCCAAAATCTTAGATCGATTATAAAAATGTTTACGCACTATCTCCTTGTGTATTGGCCACCATGTCCCTTTGTATACCGGCCACATCAACCCATTGCATATCGACCATTCCATCAACTAGGGTATCGACCACTCAATGAATTAGTGTATCGACCACACCATCAACTAGGGTATTGACCACTCAACCAATTAGTATATCAGCCTCACCATCAAGTAGGGTGTCGACCTAGCTATCAATTAGAATATCTACCACTCTATCAACTAGAGTATGGGCCTAGATATCTTGTTGAGTATCGTCCATTGCTCAATATATATATATATATATATGCAGGATTGACTGTAGGTCATACCCTAAACAAAGAACATGCTACGCATTGTATCTCTATAGCAAAGAGCCTTTATACGCCAGGCTAGCTAAAATGCAGATTGACTCATATGTCATTGCTAATAATCTCGTACTGACCGAGAAAGGAGATGTCATGGATTCCGGCTCTTCCATAGACCTATATGGTATTGAAGCTTACTTTGCAGTGGTCAGTTGGAGCATGGAAGGTATATTCCTATCTCCGCAACGCATAAGCTGGATTGTTTAAAGATGTAATCAGTCGTTTAGCATATTTGTTTAAGGATCAAATATGGAAACATTGGTTGAAGCCTTGCTTTGCTTTTATATTGTTTAGTTAATAACAATTATACATGTTCTTCATATTCCTTTTAAAAGTGAGTAAATGATCTATTTCTTAGTTGTAGATATTTGAACTAATGAGATGTTGAGACCACTTAGTCTGCATATAATCAGCAGTTATACTTGTTTAGCTCAGTTGGTTAGAGTGTTGGTCTATCACGCTGGAAGTCGCGGGTTCGAACCCCATTTTCCCTGCCTGATCCCTATAGTTCTTCTCTTGTTGCCAGTGCATTCCCTTTTGCCTCAGCCCCTCGAGTTCTTTGATCAAACTCATATTTGATCTGTGATATTAATATTTTTGGAGGAGAGTTATATCTCTCACTAGGCTTTTTAGATGGACGTGAACGAAGAGGTAGAGATTGTGCAGTAGAGAGCAGAGAGCAGCAGCAAGACCAATAGTAATAACTCAGGTTGAATATGCTATTGTGTGTCTTGTAGATATAGAGCCATATGTGTCATCCATGTACTCTCAGGTCCTTTAGGAGATAGTGTGTAAACATATTTATAATCGATCTGAGATTATGGCTAGTACGCCTCAATGCATAATGTTGATCTTGTATATTTTTTGGTAAAGCAACTATTATCTCATATCTGTACAAGGTGATGGAACAATGTATGTACAAAGTGAACCATGATGTATATATGGTTTGGTTCTTTCTAAAAATAATATCCTGGTAATGGATCTCTTGGCAAAAAGGTTTTCAATTTTAGTGATTTACGATAATCCACTGTTAATGATTAATTCCACTTAGTTTTGTGCGATAATGCTTCGGCTTGATAGCAGTCGTCACAATATCTATGGAATTCCATACTATCTTAGCCAAACATGTTAACTTACCTAGAATCTGGTCCCTAAAAATTATCATCAAATGATCTAGCTCCTCCAGAAAATGAGCTCCAGGATACCACATTTTGAATTGTTAATCTAGTTACTCAAAGGTCTCACTTCCATGATTCTAAGGACTATTATTAATTATCAAAACACATCTAGTGATTTCTAAATAATTATAGTACCTTTAAATACTATTGCAATTATCAAACTAGATCTTTTAGTATGAACAAGTATGATGAAATTAATTTCCCACTCAACTATATGAATAAGTAACTAGTCACATAATATCATCAAATTAAATATCAGTTTTGCATACTTCGAGGATATTACAAAATAGTCCCAATTGCACAAAAGACAATCTCTACATTCTTTGCCTTAAATCCAAATATCATGAAAATTATATGGAACCTTATTTTAACCATAAATCTATCACATATTGATTTTATCAATAACTTAATCATGTACTTGTTAGGTTCCAAGAATTAAGGTGTGACAAAGCTACCCACCTTTTTGGGAATTTTGTCCTCAAATTTTGGTTAAACTACAGGAGGCAACTGACCTTAGGATTTCAAATTCCTTATGAACATTTTTTTTGACGATTGTCACAAAATCTTGTAGGCACCTCCTAAGTACATCCATCTCATGGATAACTAACTATGTATAACAACCTTAACAAATTAGCATGTACAAACGACTTGGAAATTTATAGGAAAATCTTAAGCATAATTGATATTTCTTTCTTTACTCTTAATTCTTACTTTTTATATATCTTTCTCTAGAGACTTGTGATCTGGTACCTGGGTCTCATGACATGTACTATGGTTCCCATATCAGATAACCTGCACATAGGGTCTGAGTCATGCATCTAAATCAGCCTGCACTATGGGCATGGAGCTCGTGTCTCTTAAGTTAACTTGCATAAGGGCCTGCATCTAACTCCATAATCTTATTTCATCGCATTAAATATGATCTCATATAAATATTAATGCATTATGACCTCATGGTCTTACCATGATCTTAAATGTTAATACATGGATTTTATCTTGGAAACATAATCATGATTTAATGCATTCAAATCTTATAATCTTATCATGTATCTAATTCTTATATCTTAATCATTCTAAGAAATTTCACCAACATGTCTCTACTTGAGATCACATAAGAAAACCTATGTTATCTCCGATAGTATAGATGGTGCCCCCCAAGAAATCCTCCTAAAGTTATCACTGCATCATCTTGTCATAACTATCTCTTAAAGTTTTGTACCTCCAGACATCTCGTCCCCTGCCATGCATAAAGAAAACCTATGTTAGAGAAAGTGGCATGGAATTTCTAATAAGTTAGATGTGAACGTACTATAACTAAAATATGAACAAATATCTAAAAGTTGTAAAGTTATACTGAATCAACGTGTCTTTTATTTATGTCTTTTATCTCTTTTGTGAACGTTGTTATAAATAAATCCTCCCGAATTGGCATATCCACGCCCTGAAATGGTACTGAAGTACCTTTGAATTGGCACTACATGCCTCTAAATGACCCCAAGGTGTCTCTGAACTGGCATGACTATGCCCTGAATTGGTACCGAAGTACCCCTAAATTAGAGTAAGCACTCTTTGAATTGGTAACAGATGCCTCTAAATTGTCCCGAGACTAACTAAATGAGGACTTATCATATAATTTCTTATGTGAAGATTTTGACTTAATTATATTAAATATGAACTTACTGAATTCTAAATATGAAGATATCTAATACTAAAGTTGAATATTGATAACTGAACATGGTCTAAATTGTGAATCTGAATCTTTGTTCTCAATTTTTTTGAATTGAATCTAAATTGGAATATGTGTCTTAATAACTAAATAACTAATATTGGATCTAAGACTCTTATTATGTATGTGGATCTTATTTATGGCTACTCACAATAAGTAATCTAAATCAAATTCTAAAATCTAGATTCTTGTTGTCTAAATAACACTTAATACAAAACTCTTATTTAATAGATGACTTAATTAATTTTTTATCAAACATATGACATCTGAGTCTCAAGGTTTGAGAAAATAAAATAAATCAAACATAGAAATTATGAGTATGTAAAAGTCATCTAAATCTCAAATACTTGGAATCTAATAAATAGTAAATATAACTCAACACTACTACATTTTTAGCCAATAACGTCGTTGCCTGTAGCATCATTTTTCCAAATAATCGACCTTATATGTCAAAAAAAAATGTGGGCACCACTTAAGACCTCTTAGGTCGGTTTTCTTAAAATAACTGACCTTGTAATGTACCTCTATAGGGTCAGTTTTCCAAATAACCGACCTTATATGTCTATAAAAAATGTGGGCACCACTTAATACCTCTTGGGTCAGTTTTCTTAAAATAACCGACCTTGTAGTGTATCTCTATAGGGTCGGTTTTCCAAATAACCAACCTTATATGTCTACAAAAAATGTGGGCACCACTTAAGACCACTTGGGTCAGTTTTCTTAAAATAATCGACCTTGTAGTGTATCTCTATAGGGTCAATTTTCTTAAAATAACTGACCTTATAAGCAATGGGGTCAGAAAGCCGACTAATTAAGTTTCCCGCAGTGAAAATTTTCTCAATTTTGGCTTCACGCCTTGATCTATAGGGTCAGTTTTCCAAATAACCGACCCATTTAATACCTCTTGGGTCGGTTGTCTTAAGAAACCGACCTTACAAAACCTCTGGGAAGCTTAAGACAATACTTTTTTGTCGAGAAGTTTCTCGACCGAAATCCACTAGGTCGACAAATTTCTCTACCAAGCAAACCTTGCTTTATAGGGTCATTTTTTTATAATAACCAACCTTAGAAGACCTCTAAGAAGCTTAAGATAGTACTTTCTCGGTCGACAATTTTCTCGACCAAAATATACTTGGTCGACAAATTTCTCGACCAAGCAGATTTCAGTTTAGACATTGTTGGGTCCGCGTGAGACCCTGTTGGGTCAATTTTTCCAATTTAACCGTCTCTATAGGCGACCCTGGAAAATGTGGGCACTGCTTTACCTCTAACGTCGTTTTATACTGATAACCGACGCTATAGAGGACGCTTACTAACTTACTAGAACCCTACTTCTTCCGCTTTCATTCATCCATCGTGTGAAGCAAGTTGCCGCTGCCGTAAGGGAGAGTAGAGAAGGTCCGAACACACGCGAAGCAAGTTGCCATTGCCGCAAGTGAGAGTAGAGAAGGTTTGAACACACCCGAATGCGGAAGTCCGAAGAGAAGAGAAGGCCTCACCATCGCCGCCGCCACCCGAACGTGGATGTCCGAAGAGAAGAGAAGGCCTCGCCGCCACCACCACTTGAATGCACTCGAATGCAGGGTAAGCATCCCGCTCCCACTCAATTTTTTGCTCGTGCTTGTTGAGCTGCACCACGACAATGAACGCCACGACCGCGATGATGAGGAGGACTATGATGGATGTGGCCGCGATGATGATCTGTTTACTTTGCCTCTACTGCTTCTCAGCCCTGCGCCCGATGGTGGATAAGAGGCAGGGAGAGGAGTGGGATGGAGGAGGGTAGAGGGGGAGAAAAGGGAGGTATTAGCCCAGGTCAAGGTGGTGAACGACATGAATGAATGGAGGGACGGTTGGTTTTCCATTTTCTTTTTACTGTCATCCAATTGACTAGGTAGCACGGTCGTGCTGGGCAGCATGACCGTGGTGATGGCACGGTCATGCTGGTAGCACAATCGTGGTGGCTGATTTGCTGAAACTTCAAGATTTGTCAATCTTGCATTTGTTAATTCTTCCTACTCCTCTAAAATTGATGTATATTGACCCCTAATTAATAGATTATAATAGAATTGAATCATGCAATTGTGTTGTTGCAGGTGCTATTGACTTGTTGTTGACTTGCATATATTTCTTTTTCAGCCTTCAAGTGAGGTATAATATTCTCATTCTCCCAATGTGCCATTTTATTTGACTAGTAAATCAACCAATAATAAAAATATGTATTCTTCCATATCTACATTTTGTTATCAATCACATATGTAATCATTATATACATTCCAGAAATATGAGGGTAGATATTGTGTTGTCTCATATTGACACTTTAGGGTTTATAGATGAGATTATTGATGCATGATATTTTAACTTAATATATAAATATGACAATAATACATTTATGTATGTATCAACTTAAAAACATGTTAAAATAAATACCCAAATATGGCGACCACGCATGGAGGCTCTGGCGATCTTGATAGCAATTCTTCTGGCGGCCCTCTTGCCACTGATGATTCCTCCCAATCTTCACTGACCCTATCGTCCAATGGAGTTGTTGTCCACTCGGCTGCCTCAAGCTTTTGGAGTAAGCTTATTAAGAAACCTAAAAGTGATATCACGACATTGAAGAAAGTGGATATTGAGGTGAGGGATGACGCTCTTGTATACCCACAAGAAGAAGCGGATTTGAATGCGAAGAAGTGGATTAACTGTCTAGCAGGCTATGTTATTTGTAACGTCCCTGGATTTTCACCTTCTTAAAACCGCATGAGGATGAGAAGATAAAATCCAAAAACGTTAGGAAATAGTATCAAAATGTGTTGCAAAATCAATATGCGCATACATGAACATACAACATAACATACACCATAACATTTCTCAACATTCAACTTGTAATTTATTATAAATGAATTATCACAAAATGATTTATAATTACATATTGAATCAAAATTCTATAGTCTATGATCATGTATGCTAACGAGGATCTACACACAATAGGTAAACATGTACAACTACTCACATCCTGTTCCTTTATCCCATTCTAGCTCTGAACCTAAAATATATGTGAAACAATGAATCAACACACAAGGTGTTGTGTACGTGGGTAGAAAGATACATACTAATATGTTTGCATAATTGAAATAACTTGAGAAAGAAAGAGTAAAAGAAAACATTGTTTAAAGCGATAATCAGGTAAACACATATTTTTAGATGTCCTTTGATGCGTTTATACTACTAAGCAATGTCATACTTTATTTTCCCCCACCCCTTGGGCTATGGGGACCGAGTGCCGACCTTATATTTCGAGGAAAGAGGGAGGGATGTAGCACCTCATTTTCCCCACCCCTTAGGCTATGGGGATTGAGTGCCGACCTTATATTTAAAGGAAGAGAGAGAGAGGATGTAGAGAGAGAGAGCGTATATCCACTTAGTAGCTACAAACCATCTATATTCTTTGATGTTCTTATTGACATGGCAAAGATACTATAATCATAGTACATCCAAGAAATATTCTCAAAGAAAGACAAGCAATACACCATAGTTATTGCACACAAGAAAACTAGTCATATACTTATATAAAGCCCATTTACCTGAGTTCAGAGATTTCTAATCATTCTTGCTCATCTAGATATCCGGTCAACACCTGATTAATAGCAATTAATCATCATTAATAAATGTTCATCATATTCTAGTATTTTAGGTCCAAAATTAGGGTTTTGACCAAATCTAGGTTTTACTGACCTAGAACATGTTTATAATATTTGTATACTGATCAGGAGGTCATTATAGGGGTCTGGTCCAAATTTCATATTTTTCTGATGATTGGTCTATTTTCTAGAATTAATATGAGACTAAAAGCATCTAATTACATTTTAATGTCAAATGACCTAATATTTGGAGATTTCATTAAGGTCGGAGTACAATTTTAGGAATTCTACAATAGTGAGGCTCGAAATTTTTTTTCTCAAATTTAATATACTTCAGATGCTATTTACACCATTTAAATGAATCGTAAAGTGGAGTATATCATCTATATTATAAATCATCATCAAGTATGCTTCAAAAGTCTGATATAAGGGTCCAATAATAGAGATAATGTTTTTTTGAGTCCATGGGTATTTTATGTGTATTTAATGGCCATGGGAGATCTTTTTGGTGGATTATACAAGTTCTGTGTATTATCTAATATATATAAAATATTTACCTGGTTGGATTTTAATTGAACCGGCTGTACTAGCATTGGGCCAAGTGAACCGAATGGTCCACCTATTGGACCGTCTTCTTTAAGCTGAGCATTGTCTGGTTTAGATTGTTGGATCGATCAGTGTTCTCCATCATCACGATCTCACGCCTTGGGCGAGACACAGGTGCTTCCGCACACAGATGCCCCGACCGTAGATCGGCCTCTACTACCCTCTCTGATGAGATCACCTAGATGCTCCACACAAGATGAGAAGAAGATGGAACCACCAAGAGTCCTGTGAAGCCCCTCTCAGGTCACCGCTCATTCCCTACCTCTGGCGAAGAGGAGGGTTTCGAGATCGCTGACCTCTCCAGACCCATCGTCGTTGCCTCTGTGATTGGTACCGGTGAGCGATGGCAACACTTCCTCTCCTTTCTCCCTTCTGTAGAGAAACAGGATTCCTGCGATCTTGACCTCAACCTCCCATGGATTCTATTGCTCTGGAAAGCCCCTTCTTCCTCTACAAGGAGGCTTGCTCTAGGTCTATCGATGAAGGAGGCTCCAGGCATCTGCCATTGTGGTGGGTGAGGGAAACGGTGAGCGGCCAGCCTCAGTGCACCACAGATCATGTCTATGGGCATATGGAGCAACTAGAGACCTCGACTGGTTCCATGGTTTGATGATGAAGGTGTTCCAAGCTAGCAATGATTGATGGTGTGATGGGCCTTCTTCTCCGATCTTCCCCTCTAGTTTGGCTATTGCGATGGGGTGGATAGTGAGGAAGGGGGTTTGGGTTTCGTTCTTCCTTGCACAGGCCTGAAGTGATAGGACTCTCCATGAGGCTTCCCTGAAGGTTGAAGCTACCTCAAAATGCAACATGATGGTTGGAAAGATGGTCTAGGTTCCCTTCCATTGCCTGGCATAAAGGAAGGATTGACTACCACGGAGAAGTCCCCCTTGTTGGTTAACAGACAATCGCCAAACTTCTCATAGCCATTGTGGTGGTCACCCCACTCTACGATCCTATCTTTTGGCCTTTGAAGCTTCCCTAACATCCTCTCCTAGTTACTGCCAAATGCCATGGAGATGAAAGAGGGACACGACAAGTAGTAATGGCAACATAGGCCATCGCACGCCATGTATGATGGGTCATTGAGCATCCTCTAGAGGATCCATTCTGGCACCTGAGATGCCACTTTGACTCATGATTCTCACTTGGATCAGTGGGGATTATCTATAGCCAAGTCAAAGGTTACTGTTCCGCCCCTTTCGGAGGTGGAAGGTGAGCCAACAACCACACGATCATCATCTCAGTGCTGAGGCTTCCACGCTCAGCTCTGTATCTACGACGCACCACTCAGCCTCAAGTAAGGTTGTTGTGCCAGGTAAATAATTCATGTAACCTAATACAAATGATATTATAAAATCAATATCACTACATCAAATCCTCTATCATTAAACAACATTCAAGGCTAAATATGTCATCAACTCGTGATCTAAGAAGTGAAACTTCATCATTTTTTCACATCACACCTTGAGGTACATCATGAAATCATTTTTTTTCTCTAAGAAATCTTCATATACTACATTGGATAGCAAACTCCAAGATTCTGGGTCATCACATTCACCCCACCTTAAATAGAATTTCATCCCCAAAATTCAAGTCATGCCATTCTTATGTTGATATAAAGGAATCTCATCTACCTTTAGGCCACAACATTTAGGTATGAAGGATTTCTTAGTTTGTGACATAACCTATGTTGTCATCTTAGGTTTTAGAGCATCTGGGGTGTACCCACCACACCTTATATAGATTGAAGCATTATTTAATTCCCTAGTCATACTATGAAATTCTAGCATTTTAGGATTTACATCCATGTAGTCCCTTAAGGACAAGAGTTGTATTTGCTCATTAGAAGTTAAGGAGGTATTACTAAAGGTTTCATCTTTCACCCTACTTGCTTATGTAAGGTGATGTCAAGATCTCACATCTTCAATTACTAGAATTATCATGTGCACTTTATTAATGTGGTTTATGATCATCATCATACTAGAATTTCATCAGTAGAGGGAATTAATATTCATCATTGTACATTAGGGTTTCACCCTATTATGTGAGATTAATTATCAAAGCAGAATCTAAGATTTGTAAGGAGTGAGGTTGAAGACTATATTTTTGATCATGTAGTTTATGACCCAAAGATATCTTTATTCCAAGCTCATGTTTTCAAACTCATATCTTTCATGTATGGAATAGAGGGAAAATCATGTACTAAGCCAATCTTATCATGATTTTGAACTTTATGTCACATGTTTGATATATGGAGGGAATATTGAATAGGTTAAGCTTATATGAGTGACTCTTCATACATAAATCATCTATTTAGCTCAAGTGAGGTTTCAAGCATCGTATATCAAAAAAGAGATAAGGAGGGAACAAAATTTGTGGGCATCTTATGCATAAGGCATTTTACTCTTAGAACTTGAGTTTCATATATCACCTCTCTTGCAGCTAATGATGAGTTTCACAAGCATATGTCACTCAATCTAGGACCTAACTCAATCAAAATAATTGACTTTCTCATCATGAGTCACCTACCCATCATTTTGTTACCCATCTTTCACATATAGGATTGAATCATGCAAAGGCACTCAACTCATCTACTCAAGAATAATCTAGTGTAGGACACATCATTTTAAACATATTTCATATTTCTCATATATTGGAGGCTAGGTCCTATGACCTTATCCTTGTGGGTCTCACTCTCTCTAGAGTTCACCACATATCTCGTCCTACCACTACATGTCCTCCCTTATACAAGAGCTTGAGGCTCATGCATATTCAACTTTATCTTAATTTAGCTCATCTTAAGTAAGAAAATAGTATTTACGTTCATGACCTGGACTTGTCTTAGATTATCCAAAATTATACTCAGACCTTATATACAACTTAGATATTTATAGAGAACTTATACCTCAGGGATCAATTATATAAGACCATCCTTGCTTATATCATCTATCATTCTATCATCTACTCTATGTATCACATATCTTGATAATGCTCTAGACATCTAATCTAGGCTACTCTCTCTTCTAGACTAATGTCACTCCCTTTCACTTAGGTTACATGAACACTAAATACTCTCTAGTGTGAGGGACACATTTTATATTTACATATATATAATAAAATATTATATAGTTTTTCTCCAAGAAAGAGGACGTCAGAGAAAACCATCGAGGCTCGAGCCGATTGGAAAACAAAACCAAATCAGCAAAATGAGTGTCCCAGACACAGTAGATAGTCCAGTTCCATGTTACCTAGTGAAATGGTGAGAACATGATGGAGGCTAGTGTAGCTACCCAATACATATGATCTCTATATGGAAAGGCTTTCATACACTTGTCTAAACCTAGTTCTCGGACATCTAGGTTCTAACCTAGATGCTAGGTCAAACCTAAAACCTATAAACAACTTAATGAGTTTCTAAGATTTTAAGTAAAAGGTGAAATTTAGTTGTATTTTTCATGGCGAGCAACTGCCAGGTGTAGCTATTGTTCATGCTCTGATACCAACTGTAACGTCCCCGGATTTTCACCTTCTCAAAATCGCATGAGGATGAGAAGATAAAATCCGAAAAACATTAGGCAATTGTATCAAAGTGTGTTGTGGAAGCAATATGTGCATACATGAACATACAACATAACATACACTATAACATTTCTCAACATTCAACTTGTAATTTATTATAAATGAATTATCACAAAATGATTTACAATTACATATTGAATGAAAATTCTATAGTCTATGAACATGTATGCTAACTAGGATCTACACACAATAGGTAAACCTATACAACTTCTCACATCATGTTTTATTCCTTTATCCCATGCTAGCTCTGAACCTAAAACATATGTGAAACAACAAATCAACACATAAGATGTTGTGTACGTGGGTAAAAAGATACATACTAATATGTTTGCATAATTGAAATAACTTGAGAAAGAAAGAGTAAAAGAAAAGATTGTTTAAAGTGATAATCATGTAAACACATATTTTTAGATGTCCTTTGATGAGTTTTTACTACTAAGCAGTGTCGTACTTCATTTTTCCCCACCCCTTGGGCTATGGGGATTGAGTGCCGACCTTATATTTAAAGAAAAGAGGGAGGGATGTCGCACCTCATTTTTCCCTGCCCCTTAAGCTATGGGGACCGAGTGCCGACCTTATATTTAGAGGAAGAGAGATAGAGAGGATGTAGAGAGAGAGTGTATATCCACTTAGTAGCTACACACCATCCATATTCTTTGATGTTCTTATTGGCATGGTGAAGATACTATAATCATAGTACATCCAAACAATATTCTCAAATAAAGACAAGCAATACAACATAGCTATTGCACACAAGAAAACTACTCATATACTTATATAAAGCCCATGTACCTGAGTTCAGAGATTTCTAATCATTCTTGCTCATCTAGATATCCGGTCATCACCCGATTAAAAGCAATTAACCATCATTAATAAATGTTCATCATATTCTAGGTATTTTAGGTCCAAAATTAGGGTTTTGACCAAATCTAGGTTTTACTGACCTAGAACATGTTTATAATATTTTTATACTAATCAGGAGGTCATTATAGGGGTCGGGTCCAAATTTCATATTTTTCTGATGATTGGTCTATTTTCTAGAATTAATATGAGACTAAAGCATCTAGTTACATTTTAATGTCAAATGACCTAATATTTGGAGATTTCATTAAGGTCGAATTACAATTTTAGGAATCCTACAACACTGAGGCTCAATAGAATTTTTCTCAAATTTGATATACTTCATATGCTATTTACACCATTTAAATGAATCATAAAGTGGAGTATATCATCTATATTATAAAGCATCATCATGTATGCTTCAAAAGTCTGATTTAAGGGTCCAATAATAAAGATAATGTTTTTCTGAGTCCATGGGTATTTTATGCGTATTTAATGGCCATGGGAGCTCTTTTTGGTGGATTATACAAGTTCTGTGTATTATCTAATATATATAAAATATTTACCTGGTTGGATTTTAATTGAACCGGCTGTACTGGCATTGGGCCAAGTGAATCGGATGGTCCACCCATTGGACCGTATTCTTTAAGATGAGCATTTTCTGGTTCAGATTGCTGGATTGATCAGTGTTCTCCATCATCACGATCTCATGCCTTGGGTGAGACACAGGTGCCTCCACACACAGATGCCCCGACCGTAGATCGGGCTCTGCTGCCATCTCTGATGAGATTGCCTGGATGCTCCACACTAGATGAGAGGAAGATGGAACCACTGAGAGGTCCCGTGAAGCTCCTCTCAGGTCACCTCTCATGCCCTACCTCTGGTGAAGAGGAGGGTTTCGAGGTCGCTGACCTCTCCAGACCCGCCGCCACCACCTCTGTGATTGGTACCGGAGAGCGATGGCAACACTTCCTCTCCTTTCTCCCTTCTATAGAGAAATAGGTTGCCTGTGATCTCGGTCTCAACCTCCCATGGATTCTATTTCTTTGGTAAGCCCCTTCTTCCTCTACAAGGAGGCTTGCTCTAGGTCTGTCATGAAGGAGGCTTGATGCGATGATTTTGAGTCGCATTTATAGACTTGTTTGATATGTGTTTTATGCATTTATTAGTCATTTTCATGGTTAATGTTTCGTAATTCATTTATTTTGGTCTATGCTACTTATGTATGTCAAATTCCCTTTATTTAAGCATTTTGAGTATTGATTATCAAAAGAATATATTTTGTGTGAACTTATGTGGCTTCATGTGTTAATTTTAGGAAAAACAAGTATCTTCTACCTTCGATACCATCGACGGTGGTCGATACTATCGACACAACCACAGGCGCACAGCCGCAAGGACCAGGAGAAAGTCAATACTATCGATAGGGATGTCGCTAGTATCGAGATACCATCAGGTTATTGGCAAAAAGTAAGTCGATACTATCGACCCATATGTCGATACCATCGACTAGTGGAGCTACAGCGACGTTAAAAGGACAAAAGCGACGCCTAAAGAGTCGATACCATCGACCCTCGTCGATGGTATCGAGCTAGCATCAGTCATGATAAAGAAAAGAAAAGAAGACAGCCGATACAGTGCAGGGTTGATACTATTGACTCGCGTCGATGGTATCGACGCCGTCAGATATGAGTTTGTTTCATATTGATCTTAATCGGAGGGCTGTGATTAATTGGCAACCTAATTCGGGAAATATACCTAATGACAGCGCCCAAGAGGGAGGGATCATGTCATTAGCCACTGCACACATCCCGGAGAGCGAGGAGAGAAGAACGGAGCACGAGAGCACGCCCCAGCCGATCCAAACACTGAAGAAGACGATTTCCACCACTGAAAGGTGAGAGAACGCATATTCCACACCAAGGATCGCTTGGATCTTCTCCATTCAGGGGTTTTACCACTCAATCACGTTTTTCTCCATGTTGCCCTTTTTCTTCTCCACATTGTATTCTGAGATGAACATGCGGGGCTAATCCCCTTTGTCTTTAGGACCGGGAGTAGCCCGGGAATTGATTGTATGATGATTTCATAATAGTAATTCATATCTTATCTCTTAAATCTGTGGTATAATTTCGTTTTCTCCAATATATTGTTATGCTTGATCACCATAATAATAATCTAATACCCTTAATTTCTTTGAAAGAAGAATTAATGGTTGAAAAGAGACGGAATTTACATTAATTGACAAATCCCTTGAACAAGGTGGTGTAAGATTAATGGTGGATACCGAGAGGTCGTTTTTAATGCACCTAGTTTAGGGTATAGGTTACTACGACGGTGGAACCGACCTAGACATAGGTAGTGAATTGTACCATGATAGTGGGCAATTCTAATTTCAGGCCACTACCCAGATAGAGAGATAAAATTGAGTAACTATATAGAATTTAATACAATGAAAACCCGCGGTGAAACTGCAATCCTAAAGATCTTCTCTTGAATTGATTAAACCAACATTTAAATTGTTTGCTTTGCTTTATTTTTATTTTTCTTTTAATTTTAACAACTCTCAACTGTTTAATCGGCTTAGCTGATTGCAAGTAGTTAGTAAGAGTCTTTGACAATTTCACGTATCCCTGAGTTCGACTCGGGCCTCAAAAAGGCCTATATTACTTCGACGCGTTCACTTGCGTTTCTGCGCACGGTAAAATTGCGTCAAGTTTTTGGCGCCGTTGTCGGGGATACGGCGAATTTTCGACACTACGAGTGCTATAAGCGACCACTCTAGGCCACATTTTTTTATTTTTCAAAAATTCATAATGTATCTTCTAAATATTTGCAATCGTCAAGCACTGTACTAAATTTAATTTTTCTATTTGCAGGTACTGTGCATGGTGCAGACGCGTAGTACAGACTACACGAGGCAAGCACCAGAGGTTCCGCTGCCGAGATCGGAAGACGAGGATGAGTATAATCAAGATCAGCTGGAGGACATAGCTTCTGAACCTGAACAAGAAGAGATGGATGAGCCACAAACTATATGGGATAAGATCAAGGCTTCTTCCTCATCCGCTTCCAAGGGGCCGATCAAGAAGCAAGCGGTGAATATTCTGACATACAAGATTGATCCGGCTTTAATCAACTTGGTGAAGTCGAATGCTTTCCATGGGCTCAAAAATGAAGACCCCATCGCGCACATAAGTCAATTTGTGGAGAATTGTGATATGATAAAAATCGACAGATTTCCACAAGATGTGCTCTACTTGAAGCTCTTCCCGAGTTCTCTAGCGGGAAATGTGCGCGAATGGCTACACAACTTGGACGATGAATACGTGGAGTCTTGGGACCACATGGTGGAGGTTTTCTTCGAGAGGTTCTTTCCACCCAAGAAGACCAATGACATGATCAGAAAGATCCATAACTTCACCCAACAAGTAGGAGAGACTTATTCTGAGACCTGGGAAAGGTTTCAAATCATGCTCAGGCGATGCCCGCATCACGGGCTTGATAAGGAGACACAAGTCAAGATCTTCTATTTTGCTCTCTCTGAGCATGATAGAAGCAACCTTGATTCAGCCGGTTCTGGATTCTTCTTGAATAACATAGACACTAGATGTTGGGAAATCTTAAAGAACATGGCTAAGAAACAATCGTGGGGCGAAAGAGGCGCCGTGGAACAGGTTCGAGTGGCAGGTGAATCTAAAGCAATAAAGGAGCTGAATGAGAAGATGGATCTTCTCACAAAGAAACTTCTTGCAAAGGAGGATACTGAGTCCGAGGATGAGGCTCAAGTTAAATTCATGAGGCAGCAGCAAGGCTACAGGAACAACGACTATTCATGGAGGAAAGACAAGAAGTTCTCCTGGAAGGATCCAAATAACTTCTTGCAGGATCCGGACGCTAAACCCTAGCCAGTAGCGGAGGATAAGAGCACAGAGCTGCTCAACCAAGTGATAAAGCAAAATCAAGAACTCATGACTACTTTCGGACAGCAAATAAAGCAACAAGGGGAGTTTATGAACCAATTTGGGCAGACACTGCAGAGCCATGGGGCTCAAATGAGGACAATAGAGACATCTATGGCACAAATGGTTGCAGAGATAGCCAGTTTGAAGAAGTCGGCGCATCTAGGTTTTCCGGGCAATACTAATGTTCCAGGAGGAAACCAGCAGGCGAAGGCCATCTTGCTAAGAAGTGGCAAGAAATTGTTAAATCCTAGGACCGATGAAGCAAGCAAACCCCAAGCAGAAATTGAAGGTGAGGCCATTGAGGAGCTGCATGTACCGGTCATTGAACCAGTTGATGACGCAGCAGTGGATGCTACTGAAGATCCTATTGCAGAGGAGGAGGAGCCTCAGAAAAGGACACCCTATGTGCCACCGCATCAAAGGGCACAGGCTGTCCC
This sequence comes from Alisma plantago-aquatica, assembly GCA_963693085.1. Lineage (NCBI taxonomy): Eukaryota > Viridiplantae > Streptophyta > Magnoliopsida > Alismatales > Alismataceae > Alisma > Alisma plantago-aquatica. The sequence continues at coordinate 640,658,837 of OY856409.1, read as the reverse complement.
GGTCCCTTATCCGAACAGCGCTAAGGCAAGGAAGGTAGACGCCCAATTCAAAAAGTTTTTAGATAGTTTCAGAAAGCTTTCAGTCAATATCCCTCTATTGGAAGCTATTAAGCAAATCCCTTCTTACGGGAAATTTCTTAAAGACATCATCACCAAGAAGAGAAAAATACTGGATACTGAGGTTGTTGTGCTTAAGGAGCAGGTGAGTGCCTTTATCATGGGCACATTGCCACCAAAGAGGCAAGATCCAGGCTGCTTTAACATCTCTTGTTACATCGGGAAAGTCACATTTGGTGAAGCACTATGTGACTCAGGGGCGAGCATTAATTTGATGCCCCTTTCTACATTCAAAAAGCTGGGATTAAAAGAGTCACGGCCAAGCAACATGACTATCCAAGTGGCGGACAATTCAGTGGTAAAGCCATATGGGATTTGTGAAGACGTGCTAGTGAAAGTGGATCGATTCGTATTTCCAGCAGATTTTGTCGTCATGGAGATGCAAGATGAACAAGGCAATGAGCTAGTACTCGGACGACCATTCCAAGCTACACCCGACATGATACTTGAGATGGGGAGAGGTCGTTTGACCTTAGGTATAGCTGATGACCGATTTGAGATGGTCATGCCTTCCAGCGTCACTTCACCTAAATCCAAGGAGCAATGCCACATGGTAAAACATTTTGATAACAATATATCACTTTGTCTAGGGAAGCCATTTCTAGATATGGCTCATGTAATGACCAAGGTGGACAAGGGGACTTTGGCTGTAGACATCATGGAGCAAACCAAAGTGGTATCCCTTTGCAAGGCTGTAGGGTTCCCTAATGATGAGGATGAGGACATTCCTCCCTCTACGGAGGATGATGCTATAGCAAATTCAGTTTTTGATGCATATCCAGAATTACCACTGGAGGCTTGTTTAGTCAGTATCACTCATGATTGGATGAGAAGCAAATCACTCAAGGAGTGTGCCAAGATGCTTCAGATGTTGCCATGCTTCTATGCTAGGTATTATGAAGATTTAGGTGAACTTCCCCCACCGCTTCAATCATCCTTAATCAGCCCACCAGAGTTGGAATTAAAGCCACTGCCACCGCACCTCAAGTACGCCTTCCTAGCTGAGGAAGAAAAGTTACCGGTGATTATTTCTACTTATCTGAGTGTGGAAGAGGAGGACCAGTTGTTGATAGTGTTGAAGAACCACCGGGGAGCATTTGGGTGGTCTGTTGCAGATATCAAGGGGATTTCCCCTACTTTGTGTCAGCATAAGATTCGGCTCGAGGAGGGAGCCAAGCTGGTGATTCAACTGCAACGTCGAATGAATCTGAGCATGATGGAGGTGGTGAAGAAGGAGGTGATTAAGCTTCTTTCCGCAGGTATCATCTATGCAATTTCAGACTCGACATGAGTGAGTCCCATGCAGGTAGTCCCTAAAAAGGGGGGAATAACTATCACTCAAAATATTTTAAATGAACCTGTCACCACCCGCTTGGTAACCGGGTGGTGAGTTTTTATAGATTACCGACGTCTGAATGCCGCTACGCTAAAGGATCATTTTCCTCTTCTGTTTATTGATCAAATTCTAGAGCGTTTAGCCGGCTGATCACATTTCTGTTTTCTGGATGGGTATTCGGGGTACAATCAGATTTCGATTGATCCTAAGGACCAAGAGAAATCTACTTTCACTTGTCCCTATGGAACTTTCGCGTATCGCTGCATGCCCTTTGGATTATGCAATGCACCGGCGACCTTTCAGCGTTGTATGCTCGCCATTTTTTCTAATATGGTAGAATGCTGTCTAGAGGTCTTTATGGTTGATTTTTCGGTTTATGGTGCTTCTTTTGATGAATGCCTTTATAATCTGGATAAGGTGTTGGAAAGATGTGAGGACACACATTTGGTCCTCAACTGGGAGAAATGTCATATGATGGTGAGTGAAGGGATAGTGCTAGGACATAAGGTGTCTAGCAAAGGTTTGGAGGTAGATCCGGTAAAAATTGAAGTAATTTCTAAATTACCCCCACCAAATTCGGTAAAAGGGGTAAGAAGCTTCTTAGGCCACGCCGGATTTTATCGTCGGTTCATAAAAGATTTTTCAAAAATCGCCAAACCTCTATCTGAACTTCTCGAAAAGGATGCCATTTTTTATTTCAATGACAAATGTTTACACGCGTTCAACGTGTTGAAGGAGAAATTGATTTCTGCACCAGTTGTTCAAACACCGGATTGGACTAGGCCGTTTGAACTCATGTGTGATGCATCTGATTTCGCTGTAGGAGCGGTGTTGGGACAGCGGGTGGACAATAAACCCGCCGTGATTTTTTATGCCTCTAAGACTTTGAATGATGCCCAACTAAATTACACGACTACTGAAAAAGAATTGCTTGTTGTTGTTTTCACTTTTGAAAAATTTCAGCAGTATTTAGTTGGATCGAAAGTAGTAGTTTGGACTGACCACACCGCTATTAAATATTTGATGGAGAAAAAAGATGCCAAACCTAGATTGATTAGGTGGATCTTGCTCTTACAAGAATTTGATATCGAAATCAAAGACAAGGCGGGGATTGAAAATGTTGTAGCGGATCATTTGTCTAGGTTAGAGAGGGTGGATGAAAAATATTTACACATACCCATAACCGAGACATTTTCAGATGAACAACTTTTGAAAGTTAATTCTAAAGATCCGTGGTTTTCATATATCGTGAATTATCTTGCTTGCAGGATCATCTCGGATGATTGGACATATCAAGAGAAGAAGAAATTTTTCCATTCTCTACGATATTATTTTTGGGATGACCCCATTCTTTTGAAGCAATGCAGGGATGGTGTCCTATGCAGGTGTGTACCTGAGGTGGAATACGAGAGTGTTCTTCGTCATTGCCACACTCTACCTACAGGAGGACACCATGCAAGCTCTCGTACGACTGCCAAAGTACTGGAAAGTGGCCTATATTGGCCTACCTTGTTCCGAGACGCCTATGAGTTCATGAGGCAATGTGATTCCTGCCAAAGAGCAGGTAACATTTCAAAGAGACAAGAGATGCCCCTAAATGTTTTCCAAGAGGTTGAGGTATTTGACCTATGGGGTATAGATTTCATGGGACCCTTTGTGTCCTCCAATTCGAATTTATATATCCTTTTAGCTATTGATTATGTGTCGAAGTGGGTAGAAGCAATACCCACAAGGACTAATGATTCTACTGTAGTGTGCAGGTTCGTTAAGGAAAACATCTTCTGCAGGTTTGGAGTGCCCCGAATGATCATTAGAGATGGGGGTACGCACTTTAAGAATCAAAAGTTCTCGGCACTATTGAAAAAATATGGGGTCAAACATAACATAGGTACCCCGTATCACCCGCAAACTCAAGGACAGGTGGAGGTCTCCAATCGTGAAATTAAGAAGATCTTGGAGCGTACGGTGGCTTCCATGAGAAAGAACTGGAGTGCCTTACTACCGGATGCATTGTGGGCATACAGGACAGCATACAAGACACCTATAGGCACCACGCCTTTTAGGTTGGCGTACGGTCGGACCTGTCACTTACCGGTGGAGTTAGAGCACAAAGCACACTGGGCGTTGAGAAAGCTCAACTTGAGTTATGATGAAGCGGGGAAGAAGAGATTACTTGAATTAAATGAATTGGATGAGTTGTGGATGACTGCATATGAGAACTCTTGGATATACAAGGAGCACACTAAGTTGATCCACGATCACCACATTCAGATGCGCACCTTCAAGAAGGGAGATCGTGTGCTTTTGTTCAATTCAAGGCTGAAGTTGCATCCCGGGAAGCTAAAATCCCAGTGGAGTGGACCATTTACGGTGGAAGAGGTCAATCCGCATGGCGCAATCATGGTGCGCGATGGCGAGACTACATTTTTGGTGAACGGGAAGAGGTTGAAGTTATATTTTGGTGAAGATTACACAAGGAAGGTGAATGAGGTCAAACTCATTTCACTTTCGGATGCATGATGTGCTTCAAATCGTCTAGCCTAAGACGTTAAATAAGGGCGCTTGTTGGGAGGCAACCCAACCATTGGTACGTTAGTTTAGTTCCTTTACATTCGTAGTTTGATTTGTTTAAACTTAGTTTGTAGTGTAAAAAAGATATCATTATCATTTGCTGCATGTGTAGGGCTGAGGCAGAGTCGATACCATCGACCCTTGTGTCGATGGTATCGACCATGGTACAGGTTGGCGACTGCAGGAATCGCACTGCGTCGATACCATCGACGGCCTCATCGATGGTATCGACATACCAACAGGCAGATCGCAAGCAGCGGTCGATGGTATCGACATGGGTGTCGATACTATCTAGATCTCTGGAGATTTTCAGAACGAATCGTCTCAGGAAAGTCGATACCATCGACGGGCGTGTCGATGGTATCGACACATTCATGCAAATAAGGCGGCGGCCGGGCCTCGTGAGGGTTTGCCCTAATCAGAGAGTTGATACTATCGACTCACGTTGATAGTATCGACGCGCCACGTCAACGATCCGCGAGGAAAGATCAACGGTGATCGCAACAACAAGGAAGTCAGTCCGGGGGACGGGTCGATACCATCAACGCGAGTCGATGGTATCGACGCGTCAGCAATCCGGGCCCCACGGATCCAGCCATCGACAACCATCGATACTCATGGAGGTACGGATCGTGCTACCCGAGTCAATACCATCGACTCGCGTCGATGGTATCGATGGGCAGACAGTAGCGCCGGCCACGGCTATATATGAGGATTATTTGCGTCAGATGACATCACACCTCCAGTGCAATTCTCCTTCACTTGTGCCAAGCGTGTTCCAGAGTTGTCCAAGCCTGACGACGAGCATCACCGAGCAACGTTCTTCATCGAGCGGAGCTTCGCTTCTCCGATCTTCACCGAGCTCCCTTTCTATTCCCCTTTCTCTCGCAATCATGGTGCACGTAGCTGGTGCGTCGTCTTCACGTGCGAACCCGATGGACATCCCGGAGTTTGTGCCACCTCCGACCGCATCAGTTGCACGCCCGCAGCTGATCCATCCATCCGTGGAGGTGAAGAAGATATACGAGGAGATTCTAAAGAGGAAGATTGAGCCGACCCATTATGTTGAACGGGAAACCATCTGCAACCTCAGGTTCGAAGCGAACCTTGACTACGTCCTGAAGGGTCAGGCCCGACACGCGAGAAGACAGCCTGACGAGCTAGAATTTCATGCAGATGGCCAGCCATTCTTCGGCGAGTGGCCTACTTACAAGGAGTTGGTGGCTGAGTTCATGGCGTCACTGGACGTCTGTGTCGTGCCCAACGACATCATAGCCACCGACCGCGAGTGGATCAAGGGTCGGGTGTCATTCCGGCTGTACAACAACGATTATACCCTTACACTCTGGCAGTTCAACAAGATCTTCAACTGGAATCACTCGCAACATGATTACCGGCGACCGGACAACCGCACCGACTACGATGCAATCTTCGTCAAGCTGGTGACGGTGCCGTCGGGCAAGTCACTGAGCTACCATAATGCTGCAATAGCTGATTTCGAGCACCCCTTCATCCGGATACTTCACCGGATGTTGAGTTCTACTTTGTTTGCTAGGGGTGATTTGGCCCTCAGCAAGTTTCAGGAGACGAACCTATTTTTCTTGTATAACCTCCTGAAGCGCCAAGAATGCAACTGGGGCGCTTTCTTTTTGTAGCGGGTTTTGGCGGTGAAGAGGAGTACACGGAAAGCGCCAATTCACTTTGGCGGGTTTATCACCAAGCTGGCCTTTTACCTTGGGTTGAATTTCCAGCAGCTTACTCCTCTCTCCACCAGGAGTAAGGTGAACTTACAACATCTGCACTTCTCCAACCTCATCCTTCTTCGAGATGGTTTGGCGTATGCACACTGCCACGTCAACCATGCTTACCAGGAATGCTCACTTCCCGATCCGGTCTTCAACATCGAAGGGGCGCAACACTTCTGATGGCCTATCATAGCCATTGTTGACTCTGATGAAGATGGCGACAACGACGACGGCAACGACAATGACGACGAGGCTACATAGGAAGAGGAGGCATTCACACCTCTTCGGGCACGTGTGGCACCACGGAAGCGTCCTCGGATGCATCCGGGTGCATCTTCATCATTACAGCCTCCACCACCACCACCGCCCTCACAGCCAAGCGAGGATGTCTATTCTATGCAGGGCATGTATACTATGTTGCAAGACATACAACAGACGCAGTAGCATCACATGGCGATGTACACCGGTATTCAAGACACTACAAACCGGTTACTGGATAATCAAAGGGCAATGTTCGAGAACGAGCGTCTTCTCCTGGACAACCAACAACAAATTCATGATCGGTTGCAACGGATGGAGATGCAACAGGAGCCCTTTTACGACCACTATTGGAGCCAAAATTAATTTGGAGGCTATCCACAACCTCCACCGAGGGCCCAGTTTGATCCAAGCTTCCAGGGGGAGTATCCGTCTTGGGACCCTACGGCTCCGCAGTATCCGCCTCCACCTGAAGAGTAAAAGAGGTATCTCTGTTCCAACCTTTAAGATTGTTTTTGACTATGAGGCCATAGTCGAATTCAAGCTTAGGGGGGGTGTTGGAACAGCTCTATCTTTTATTTTCTCTGTTTTTAGTTTTCTTGTTTTTGTTTCTTGTCATTTGTTTCCTGCAATTTTAGTTTGTCTGTAGGATCCACATTCTATCTAGTGTAATCGTGGATGTCGTTAATCTTGAGTCATCTCAGTTGCATGTGCATGGGAATTAAGGGAAACCAAAAAATTTTGAGTGTTGCATGTGCATGGTTTTGTCAACTTTAAAACAGAAAATCACAACTGTACATTCCTAATGATTCATGAAATTGGACGGAATTGGTTGTTTGAGCCTAAATTGACCAAATGATAATGAGACTCTAATTTGAAGTAAGAGAGAAAAACTTCTTAACTACTACACAGGTCAGTAAGGAGGGACACATAATATTTTTCAAAGGTTCAGTCAATTAGTCTTGTGATCTATCCACCTCGTTGCCTTTCACAATCCACCAAGACTTGGAAGTAAAGTACGGTTTTGACCTTTTTGATTGCATGGCATGTAGATAGGACTTGCATTGCAACCACCTTCATATGTTTTGCATGAAAAAATGAAAATAAAAAAATTATAGAATAGGTGTACATGCACATTACCCTTAGGTGCATGTCATGTAGTTGCATTCATAACTTTTATGCATAAAGTATATCATGTACCTCATTTATTCTTTAATGGTGAATTAAATTGTTCTGTACCTTCCAAATAGTGTAAATATTTGAGTCATGCAGAAAAAAAATAAGCCCAATAAGTATTCATTGACAATCATGGATATAAGGGTTTGAAAAAAAAATCTGAAAAAATCTGGAATTGAAAAAAAAGAGAAAAGTTATTTAGAAGCAACTAGAATAAGAAGGAGAAAGGAACTTAATTTCACCGGCATTTCAAGACGAGTGAGTACACGATGTAGCTTAATTAGACATCCATCTCATTGTGAGATGGATTGTTAGTGCATGCATTATTCCACCCGATCTTAGGCATTAGGGCATTTTTTCATGTGCATTTGCATCATTTAGGGCATTTTTGTTTTATGCATGTTGAAATCATATAATACTTCCACTTCTTCCATGAGCCACCCATTTCATCCACCCGTTGCTAGAATTGGTAGGCCACCATGAATTTCTCCTCACTAATGAATATCATGAGAACTGCTTCCGTGTAGATGGTAGTTAGGGAGAGCAACGTAGTATAGGAGATCACAAGATGCACTAAGTCTGGACCGGCAAATTTTATTATGTTAACTGCCTTATGTGATAGTGTTCATCAGTTTTGAGGTCAATATCTTTTATGGATGATTACTGTCGCCTTTAGGGTAATTATCATTCTGTGGTTAGCGAGGGCCGATATGTGAATGTCCAGTGGGAGTCATATGGGATGTTTGTTGTGATGCTTTGTTCTTTAGTTGACTCTGGCAATTTTATTCTAAGGTTTAGTTGCTCGAGGGCGAGCAATGTTCAAGCTTAGGGGAGTTTGATGTGATGATTTTGAGTCGCATTTATAGACTTGTTTGATATGTGTTTTATGCATTTATTAGTCATTTTCATGGTTAATGTTGCATAATTCATTTATTTTGGTCTATGCTACTTCTTTATGTCAAATTCCCTTTATTTAAGCATTTTGAGTATTAATATCAAAAGAATATATTTTGTGTGAACTTATGTGGTTTCGTGTGTTAATTTCAGGAAAAACAAGTATCTGCTACCGTCGATACCATCGACGGTGGTCGATACTATCGACACAACCACAGGCGCACAGCCGCAAGGACCAGGAGAAAGTCGATACTATCGACAGGGATGTCGCTGGTATCGAGATACCATCAGGTTGCTGGCAAAAAGTGAGTCGATACTATCGACCCATATGTCGATACCATCGACTAGTGGAGCTACAATGATGGTAAAAGGACAAAAGCGATGCCTAAAGAGTCGATACCATCGACCCTCGTCGATGGTATCGAGCTAGCATCAGTCGCGATAAAGAAAAGAAAAGAAGACAGCCGATACAGTGCAGGGTCGATACTATCAACTCGCGTCGATGGTATCGACGCCGTCAGATATGAGTTTGTTTCAGATTGATCTTAATCGGAGGGCTGTGATTAATTGGCAACCTAATTCGGGAAATATACCTAATGACGGCGCCCAAGAGGGAGGGATCATGTCATTAGCCGATGCACACATATTGGAGAGTGAGGAGAGAAGAACGGAGCACGAGAGCACACCCCGGCCGATCCGGACGTTGAAGAAGACGATTTCCACCACCGAAAGGCGAGAGAACGTGTATCCCACACCAAGGATTGCTTGGATCTTATCCGTTCAGGGGTTTTACCACTCAATCACGTTTTTCTCCATGTTGCCCTTTTTCTTCTCCACGTTGTATTCTGAGATGAACATGCGGGGCTAATCCCCTTTGTCTTTAGGACCGGGAGTAGCCCAGGAATTCATTGTATGACGATTTCATAATAGTAATTCATATCTTATCTCTTAAATCTGTGGTATAATTTCATTTTCTCCAATATATTGTTATGCTTGATCACCATAATAATAATCAAATACCCTTAATTTCTTTGAAAGAAGAATTATTGGTTGAAAAGAGACGGAATTTACATTAATTGACAAATCCCTTGAACAAGGTGGTGTAAGATTAATGGTGGATACTGAGAGGTCATTTTTAATGCACCTAGTTTAGGGTATAGGTTACTACGACGGTGGAACCGACCTAGACATAGGTAGTGAATTGTACCACGACAGTGGGCAATTCTTATTTCAGGCCACTACCCGAATAGAGAGATAAAATTGAGTAACTATATAGAATTTAATACAATGAAAACCCACGGTGAAACCGCAATCCTAAAGATCTTCTCTTGAATTGATTAAACCAACATTTAATCGATTGTTTGCTTTGCTTTATTTTTATTTTTCTTTTAATTTTAACAACAAATCTCAACTGTTTAATCAGCTTAGCTGATCGCAAGTAGTTAGTAAGAGTCTCTGACAATTTCACGTATCCCTGACTTCAACTCAGGCCTCACAAAGGCCTATATTACTTCGACGCGTTCACTTGCGTTTCTGTGCACGGTAAAATTGCGTCAAGGCTCCATGCATCTGCCACTGTGGTGGGTGAGGGAAACGACAAGCGACCAGCCTTGGTGCACCACAGATCGTGTCTATGGGCATATGGAGCAACTAGTGACCTCGTATGGATCCTGTTGGTATGTATGACCTGAGAGCCAATCAGGGGATGATTGGTGGGATACATTAAGATTGATTTGATAAACATCAAAGGAAAGCTTCCAATTCTTTCTGGTTCAGTCATATGAGATAGTGATAGAACAGATTGAATGTCTAGAGAATGACAGTACTCAATGATGTATGCCTTCAGGTTCATGACCTGAACGATGAGATCATACGGATGCTAAGAGTTTGTACATTCTTGCTATGTCCCTAGTCGGATGTCATTGTGGAAGGTAGATAGACAACAATGACACACAAGACTAGATTGTGGTGTTGGTTGATGACAGAATCTCATTAGTCATGATATAGAGATATCAAACCAAACACATAGGTACTTGTTAGAGAACAAGGTACCGAACAGACCCACCGTGAGTTTGACACATGGAACAATGACATGGTAGTCACAGTCAGTACTCACAGTGATGGTGGTGAGTGTGATTCTTAGACCTAAAATCACTACACTCAACACATGTCGTTGGGCACACTTTGACATCATCAAACGCAGTCCTGAAACATGGGTTGTTATAAAGGTGATGATTGGGTGGCTTTGACACATGGGGCTTTTGAGGGGTGAGTGATAGATATGGGATTTGTCCCTCCTGAGGGAGTTTGATATCCAAGGCCACTTGATGAGTAGGATTGACATAGGCGTGTGCACGCATGTGTGAATCAGTATGTGATATTGATGCCATACATATCTCGTTCAATCTACTCTGAGATCAAGAAAGTGAATGAACGTTGACAGGATGATTGTTCCATGCCTCGAGTTCATTCGGGATATCAGTGACAAAGGAATTATACACTCACTGTAACACCATTCACGGATTGTAGGATTGAAAGTTGTTCTACGACTTTCTACTTTCACTTGGGTAGCACTGATGTGTGACTAGGCACCGCTCTTTGCTTGTGAAGTCATAAGTGTTATGGACTTTCACTGCCAACGTGAAATGGACCTGCAGGGTCACACACATAGGATTTAACCTGGAAGAGGAGTTTTGTCCACAAAGCAATGTTTAGATTGATTACTAAAGGAGTTTAGTAGTTCAATTAAACACTCAATCAGTCGATAGCTCAATATCATATGGTTCAAGGTGTTGGATGCATTGATTGGAGTATCGGATTGATTGAAATCGCAATTGACTGATTTTGCCCAACCTGTGCTCCCACCGATCGGCTCATGTGATGAACCGGTCGGCTGAGGTTGCTGAACCGGTCGGCTGGAGTGTCCAGGTCGATCGGCTCATGCCCAGGATGAAATGACCGGTTCTAGAGTTGAACCAATCGGCTCAACTGGTGCAACCAACCAGTTGGGAAAGTCATGTCGGCAAGAATTTTCCTTTGGTTTCAAATTGCCCAATTTGATTGGGAATAACATTGGTATTCGATACCAATTGGGAACGAAACAAGGAAAGTCTTTTTAAGCCGGATTAGGACCATGAACCAATCGGTTCAGGGCACCAACCGATCGGTTGGAGTGCCCCAAATGGTCGGCTCAGGTCCAACTGATCGGCTCAAGGGCCAAACTGATCGGTTCAGCTGTGAATCAATCATTTCAGGTTGCGAATCAGTTGCTTTTTGGTGGAAAATCTCAAACCCTTCTACTCCTGCTTTAGTCCCATATTGTCGGGGCAATAGAACCCTATCCCATGACCCTCCTATATATATAGGGGTATTGGGGGCTTCTCAGAGTACAACTCAGTGCAACCAGTTGCTCTGCAAAGTTGTTGTTCTCTCTGGTTTTGGTAACCGAGAGAGAGCCCGAGCAAGTGCTTCCCACAAAGGGAGGTGCAGCAAGGGAAGGACAACTGCAGTTGCAACTGGAGGTAGGAGAGTGTGTTGGCAACTAGTACGTCAACAGGAGGGTGCGACTCCTTCCACTTCCTTGTAGGACAAGGAGTGTGGATTTCCAGGTGGTCCGTGTGGACTACTTCAGAGGCGGGAGGTTTCTGCCGCTCAGGAGAACAATTGTCAATCCCGACAGTCTGATGAGAGGAGGAGTCGTCAGTCCCGGTGCGGCCAGGAGCTGCATAGACACTGTCCAAGACCGGAGGTGAAGACCACGCAAGGCGCGAGGTATTGTCGCCGAGCAAGCCTCGGGACAAGGTATGATTCCACAAACCATCCTTTCCTATTATATAGACATTGACGTGATTCCTCGTGCTGGGTTTGGGGGAGAAAATTTTTGTTTCCGCTGCCTTCTCTGCCTCCCCTAAAACCCAACAGTGGTATCAGAGCCACGTCAACTGTTCTATATTTTAGGAATATCGATATGATCGATTTTGGTTTTCTACCTTTATTTATTGCATACGATGTGAATAATAATGGCTTTATGCATGTCCAATCCTAAATCCACAAATCCCAATTACATATATGATATGTATTATTAATGCACTCGATAAGCGTCGCCCTTAAACGAGTTTTGTGGTGGATGTATGTAGCATGATTATGGCCTATAAACCCCTATCTGTGTGTGGTTGTTTGTGGTTGCTTGCATCTCGGTCTGCGCACCGATCTTCCCTCTCTTATTCCTGATGTAACTCGAAATAATTCGAGATTCTTTCCTACCTTTGCTCCCCCCGAATGTAACTCAGGGTTTCTTCTCTTAAGCAATGTAATAATAGGATAGATTTTATTTCCTGTTATGTCAAAGACCGGTGAACATCAAGACAACAGCTGAAACGATCAGTTCAAGGTGTGAACTGATCGGTTGACGTTCCAGACGGTCGGTTCAAGGAGTGAACCGATCGGTTGATGACCGGTTCGAGGAGCGAGATGAGCGGGTGGTAGCCATGAAGAGATGCACGACGACCAGGCAAACCGATCGGTTGGAGGAGCCAACCGATCGGCTGGAGGCACCCAGATGACCGGCTGGAGAGTACAGATCATTCATGTGATGAGTTGATCAACTCGGATGGCAAGGCACAGATGTTCATCTTGTACAGGTTGCATGTGATGTAGACCTAGATGACTGTGATTCCTCTTAGCTCAAGGAATCACATTAGGATGGCCATAATCATCGCTTTTTATCGTTTGTGCATGTTTTGTGGGATATAGCATGTATATGATACGTACTATGTATTGTGGTGATTGGATATGTATATATATATATATATATATATATATAAACCAAATCCCTCATTAAATATTAAGTTTTAGATGCCTTCCAAATGTGACACACGTGAAAAGCTTGATCGACCAAGTGTGGGCACGCCCTAGAGTGGTGCACCGTCTATCTCGTGGAAGCGTGAAGGATGAATGTGTGGGTCTGCCCTAGCAGGGTGCATATTCATCGTGTTGGCTTTGGGTCGGACTTAACAAGGTGACCTAGATAGGATCTAGCACCTTGAGGCATGGAGATGATCATGGCAAGGAGTTTCATATGACATCTTATCAAGAGTTGCATATGATGCAATTGGCAAGAGTTGCCTACCTGAGAGATCTATGTTGTGGGTGACAGCCCTAGCTAGTCCATGGCTTAGAGGATTTCAGGATCTTGCCCACTAGAAGGTTGTACACTGCAATCTTCAGAATCGATGGTGAGGGCTATCAATTTGAACTAAAATAGTGGGAGCGATAATTAATTAAAGGCCTAATTATATCGTCAAACTTTTCAAATCAATCAAACAAGTCAAAAAGAGTTTTGGACTAAAATTGCATATATTTCCTTTTGTTAAAATAAATGGTTAATCAACAAATCACTTTATTTGCGATCGGTCTTTGAGGCCAACAAATTAAATGGGAATAATTTCACGATTGGTTAGGATAATGAGAAGTGTTCTCAATCAAAGAGAGAAAACTCTAAGTCCTAGTTATACCAAGACCAGATGAACTCAATCCCACCACATAAATGACTAAAAGTATGCTTATGGAAGCATACCGAAGAAAACATTGATGACGAGTGCTTGATGTTGTGTTCTCTGAACTATGAGTTGCAGAGACAACATGAGACATATGATGTCTCCAAGATACTGTCCTAGTATGTCATGACAGAAGGAGATCCAGTAAGGTATTCACACACTCAATGTGATTGGGTATGTGGAAAACCTGACTAAGAAGGATTTCCTCTGAGCCAAGAGTTGGCTATTGGTATGATACTGCAAATGTTGCGAGGATCATACAATTCATGATAAGCTACAACATGAACAACTTTGACAAGCATTGACAGAGTTGTTGGACATGTTGAGGATAGTAAAGGCAAAGATGAAGAAAGACAAACCATAATCTTTGATGTGAACAAAGAGAAAGGTAATTCTTAAGGGCAAGGATAAGGGTAAAGCAAAGAAGTGTTCTGATGCTAGCCAGCAATCCAAGCCATCTTCAGCCTCAAGGCACATGGGGAAAGGGTGTATGAGGGAATTGCCCTCAATATCTGGAAGAACAAAAGAAGATGAAGGAGGGGATGGAGATCTCCACCTAAGGTATCATGAAATGAACCGCTTCTTTATCTGAGGTATATGATACCAAGATATGGATCTATCATATATGATATGCAAGATCCACAAAGAAGTGATTGCCTTTGTGAAAGGACCAAGAAAGAAGTACCCATCATTGGAGCAAGTGTTGCTGCCATAGATAGGAGTATCTTTCAGTTTATTTCAGCCTAAAGGGCACGAAATAGAGTTGAGAACTGCTATTTCATATATTGCCAATAGATAGAAACACTTTATTATTGCATATTGTATGACAATGATGGCAATTAATAAAGTTGATGTTTCAATCTTAAAGATATGATCTTTGTGGCAATGCCTTGTTTATCTTGTGATACATGGTATGCATAAGATAAAATGATACCTAAAGTTATTGTTAACTCAAACAGTCAAATTAGCATCAATCTTGAGAAATTCATTTCTAGTTTCCATGTGATGGATAAATCTAGACTTCTTTGGTTAGAGAACCAGTAAGAGACATGAATATCTTGAACATGATTAATCAATCTTAACTAATGGTAGTGGGAGAATGATTATCCTATTAGGTATAATACATGTGATGTATTTACATACCTATTGGAACAAATGCTAATACTTCAATTGGTGTTTAGAGAAATACCAATATGAATATCTTGAAGTGTTCAAGATTATCATAGATGAAGTGCAAATTTGGTAAAGTGTTAATTCTTGATGAGATCAATGAATGAAATACTTGGACCAAATGTTTGAGATCCTTATGAGTGATTATGATAGTGTATCATAGTGAACTCATGATTAAGGCATAGTGATGTCTAAATCAAAAGGGAGTCATACTCTAAGGAGTTAGAGAATGATTATCAAATAACTAAATTATTCTTAAATAAAGAATACCCCACACTAATAAAGGACATTAAGAATCACAAGGGTTTTGAGTTCTTATATCCTTGACAGATACACCTCAATTATCTATGTGATAAGTTGTTCATGTGATGAGTCAACTATCTAGATGAATATGAGGAACCGAATTTTGAGTTATGGTTTATGACCATTACATCCTAAATGATCCATTTGAACCATAAGGTATGACCTTGATGGTAGCACCCATTGGATCAAATCCATAAGTGTAAATGAGTCTTAAGTGTTAAGACACATGGATAACATTTTGAGAACGATGTTGCTTGTTGATTGCAACTTAATGACTAAGACATTTGGCACATGGATACTAAAACTGCATTCCTATGAGGAATAAAACAAGGATGTGTACGTGACACAACCTATAAGATTTATGAATCCAATAATGCAAATGAAGTCTATAAGTTACAATGGACTAATCAATGTGATTGATTGAGTACAAGCAACTCAGAATTGGATCTTTACTTTGATAATATAGTCAAAAGGTTTGACTGATATGTCAAAGATAAAGAAGGGATCTGTGATTTAGTGGGAGTGTGTTCACATTCCACATTTTGATGTGAAATGGAAATGTTCTAAAATGGAAATCCAAAAGTGGAAATTATATTTAAGGAAGATAGAGATGTTTCCTATGTGATAGGAATAGAGATCTATAGAGATAGTTCTCGAAAAACCTCTTGACCTATAAAGAGAGAGCATACATTGGCAATCTGTACTGAAGTGTTCAGTGTACACAGATTCAGTGGGAGAAAACTTGTCCATGCTACATGGAGTTAGTATCCCAAGGTCAAGTGTCCAATTCTTATGAAGAATGGGAACACTAAGAATATATATGGATCTATCATGTATGTAATCATCCCATTATCTTGCATGTATGGACATGGCAAGAATAAAATGCATTCATCATTTTGTATGTATGACATGACAATATGATGTGCTCATCCTGATAACTCGTATGTGGGACATGACAAGTGGATGTATGTCTACTTCCAGTAAGGGTTACTGGAATACCATGAGAACTTGATAAGTACTTGGGAAGTACTAGTTCTATGGAGATAAGGAAGAGTTCGATGTAAAGAGTTACATTGATGCGAACTTCCAAAAGGATAGAAAATTAATCGTAAAATATATACACGATATATAAAAGTGAAAGTTTGTTGATAATTGGAAGTGTTCCAATAAAACCACTTAAAAGGAAATGTCGAGTATCTATGCGTTAGACAACAGCAGTAGATACTATATGGATCTAGAAGTTCATGAGATGAACTTATAGATATTCCGATCATTGATGACAAGTCTGGAATCCTTGATCATGAAATGTGGCTAAAGGTTAGCAATGGAATACTAGATCGCATATTACGGCAACTCCATCTCATACGTGTGACGTACAACGAAGATATGAGAGACATGCAATTTATACTGACTTTGGCAAGGTGTTGCCATTACTCACTATGTTGGCACTAGAGCACAGTAACATGTGGGACATGTTTGAAGATCACTATGAATATGATTCAAGGGTGATTGGCTCACAGTGCAAGTGGGAGTCTGTTGGTATGTATGCCCTGAGAGCCAATCATGGGATGATTGGTGGGATACATTAAGATTGATTTGATAAACATCAAAGGCAAGCTTCCAATTCTTTCTGGTTCAGTCATATGAGATAGTGATAGACCAGATTGAATGTCTAGAGAATGACAGTACTCAATGACGTATGCCTTCAGGTTCATGACCTGAACGATGAGATCATACGGATGCTAAGAGTTTGTACATTCTTGTTATGTCCCTAGTCGGATGTCATTGTGGAAGGTAGATAGACAACAATGACACACAAGACTAGATTGTGGTTTTGGTTGATGACAGAATCTCATTATTCATGATATAGAGATATCAAACCAAACACATAGGTACTTGTTAGAGAACAAGGTACCGGACAGACCCACCGTGAGTTTGACACATGGAACCATGACATGGTAGTCACAGTCAGTACTCACAGTGATGGTGGTGAGTGTGATTCTTAGACCTGAAATCACTACACTCAACACATGTCGTTGGGTACACTTTGACATCATCAAACGCAGTCCTGAAACATGGGTTGTTATAAAGGTGATGATTGGGTGGCTTTGACACATGGGGCTTTTGAGGGGTGAGTGATAGATATGGGATTTGTCCCTCCTGAGGGAGTTTGATATCCAAGGCCACTTGATGAGTAGGATTGAGATAGGCGTGCGCACGCATGTGTGAATCAGTATGTGATATTGATGTCATGCATATCTCGTTCAATCTACTCTGAGATCAAGAAAGTGAATGAACATTGACAGGATGATTGTTCCATGCCTCGAGTTCATTCGGGGTATCAGTGACAAAGGAATTATACACTTGCTGTAACCCCATTCACGGATTGTAGGATTGAAAGTTGTTCTCCAACTTTCTACTTTCACTTGGGTAGCACTGATGTGTGATTAGGCACCGCTCTTTGCTTGTGAATTCATAAGTTTTATGGACTTTCACTGCCAACGTGAAATGGACCTGCAGGGTCACACACATAGGATTTAACCTGGAAGAGGAGTTTTGTCCACAAAGCAATGTTTAGATTGATTACTAAAGGAGTTTAGTAGTTCAATTAAACACTCAATCAGTCGATAGCTCAATATCATATGGTTCAAGGTGTTGGATGCATTGATTGGAGTATCAGATTGATTGAAATCGCAATTGACTGATTTTGCCCAACCTGTGCTCCCAACCGATCGGCTCATGTGATGAACCGGTCGGCTGAGGTTGCTGAACCGGTCAGCTGGAGTGTCCACACCGATCGGCTCATGCCCAGGATGAAACGACCGGTTCAAGAGTTGAACCGATCGGCTCAACTGGTGCAACCGACCAGTTGGGAAAGTCATGTCGGCAAGAATTTTCCTTTAGTTTCAAATTGCCCAATTTGATTGGGAATAACATTGGTATTCGATACCAATTGGGAAAGAAACAAGGAAAGTCTTTTTGAGCCGGATTAGGACCATGAACCGATCGGTTCAGGGCACTAACCGATCGGTTGGAGTGCCCCAAACGGTCGGCTCAGGTCCAACTGATCGGCTCAAGGGCCGAACCGATCGGTTCAGCTGTGAATCGATCGTTTCAGGTTGCGAACTGGTTGCTTTTTGGTGGAAAATCTCGAACCCTTCTACTCCTACTTTAGTCCCATATTGCTGGGGCAAGAGAACCCTGTCCCATGACCCTTCTATATATATAGGGGTATTGGGGGCTTCTCAGAGTACAACTCAGTGCAACCAGTTTCTCTGTAAAGTTGTCATTCTCTCTAGTTTTGGTAACCGAGAGAGAGCCCGAGCAAGTGCTTCCTGCAAAGGGAGGTGCAGCAAGGGAAGGACAATTGCAGTTGCAACTGGAGGCAGGAGAGTGTGTTGGCAACTAGTACGTCAACAGGAGGGTGCGACTCCTTCCACTTCCTTGTAGGACAAGGAGTGTGGAGTTCCAGGTGGTCCGTGTGGACTACTTCAGAGGCGGGAGGTTTCTGCCGCTCAGGAGAACAATGGTCAATCCTGACAGTCTGGTGAGAGGAGGAGTCGTCAGTCCCAGTGTGGCCAGGAGCTGCACAGACACCGTCCAAGACCGGAGGTGAAGACCGCGTAAGGTGCAAGGTATTGTCTCCAAGCAAGCCTCGAGACAAGGTATGATTCCACAAACCATCCTTTCCTATTATATAGACGTTGAGGCGTTTCCTCGTGCTGGGTTTGGGGGAGAAAATTTTTGTTTCCGCTGCCTTCTCGGCCTCCCCTAAAACCCAACAGATCCATGGTTTGATGATGAAGGTTGTCTAAGCTAGCAATGATTGGTGGTGTGATGGGCCTTCTTCTCTGATCTGCCCCTCTAGTCTAGTTGTTGTGATGGGGTGGATAGTGAGGAAGGGGGTTTGGGTTTCGTTCTCCCTTGCACATGCGTGAAGTGACAGGAATCTCCATGAGGCTTCCCTGAAGGCTGGAGCTACCTCAAAATGCAACATGATGGTTGGTAAGATGGCCTAGGATCCCTTCCATTGCCTGGCATGAAGGAAGGATTGACTACCATAGAGAAGTCCTCCTTGCTGGTTAATGGACAATCGCCAAACTTCTCATATCCATTGTGGTGCCCATTCCACTCTGCGATCCTATCTTCTGGCCTTTGAAGATTCCCTATCATCCTCTCCTAGTTACTACCAAATGCCATGGAGATGTGAGAGGGACATGACAAGTAGTAATGGAAACATAGGCCATCGCACGCCATGTATGATGGGTCGTTGAGCATCCTCTGGAATTCCAGATCCATTCTGGTACCCAAGATGCCACTTTGACTTATGATTCTCACTTGGATCGGTGGGGATTATCTATAGCCAAGTCAAAGGTTATTGTTCTACCCCTTTCAGAGGTGTATGGTGAGCCAACAGCCACACGATCATCATCTCAATGATGAGGCTTCC
Source organism: Alisma plantago-aquatica (assembly GCA_963693085.1). Lineage (NCBI taxonomy): Eukaryota > Viridiplantae > Streptophyta > Magnoliopsida > Alismatales > Alismataceae > Alisma > Alisma plantago-aquatica. The sequence goes on along the minus strand of OY856409.1, from coordinate 640,639,262 downwards.
ATGCTCAGCTCTGTATCTGCGGCGCACCACTCAACCTCAAGTAAGGTCGTTGTGCCGGGTAAATAATTCATGTAACCTAATACAAACGATATTCTAAAATCAATATCACTACATCAAATCTTGAATCATTAAACAACATTCAAGCCTAAATATGTCATCAACTCGTGATCCAAGAAGTGCAACTTCATCATTTTTTCACATCACACCTTGAGGTACATTGTGAAATCATTTTTTTTGCTCTAAGAAATCTTCATATATTGCATTGGATATCAAATGCTAAGATTCTGGGTCATCACATTATTGGTTTTAAATCCCATCTTCCGACCTTACAAAGATATCTCTCTCATATCTAGAAGATTAATGGAACCATTGAAATCATGAGTCACGGGAGAGGTTTCTTCCTGATCAGATTTTGAAATGTTGAAGATCTCAAAGCTATTGATGAAGGAGGACAATGGTTTGTTAGGGGTAAATTGCTTATTCTTCTAAGATGGAAACCAGGAGAAGTTTTGTCAAGATTTAGATTAGAGGACATTCCGTTTTGGATTAGAGTCCATGATCTTCCTATGGAGTTATGGGATTCAAAAATGTTCCCCAGAATAGGTTCTTTCTTGGGCATTCCATTGAGGACAGACACATTCACTTATGATCATCACATATTGGAATATGCTCGACTTCAAGTTCTTCTTCCTACTACTTCTGCATTTCCTAGTTCGATGGATGTCATTAGTAGTAGGGGTGTGAAACATACCATCCATCTGGAGTATGAATGGACTCCTAGCAGATGTCTGGTTTGCAGTTTATTTGGTCATAATGACTGCTCTGGTTCTTCGAAGGAAAAAATGGTGTGGGTCCCTAAGAAATCTATTACTGCTACTACTATTAACTTGCAGGATATCACTTCTAAAACAACAACTACTTCTGATGTGAATCTAAAGGGTGCTTTTGTCAATCTGTAGGAAATTAATCCTAAAACTGACTCAAACATGATGGTAGATAGGGATCTTGGTACTGTTCCATTGAATGATGAATTAAAGGAAGGTCTGATACCTACAACTAAAGTCTCTAATGGTACTCTTTCATTGAATACTGAGCTAAATGAGGCCCTGAAGCTTAATGTTGAATTGCCTGAAAGTATGGAAATAGAAGAAGAGGTTTTTCAAGACCCCTTAGAAGATTCATCTATGCTTGTATATGACTCCACATCTAGTGAGGGTGAGGTTATAAACTTAGAAACTCCTCCAAACTCTATGGAGCATAAAGAGTCTGAACCTACTTTTGAGATTCCTAAAGGCAATAGGAAAAGAAAGCCATGAGGTAAAGGTAAGAAGGTTGCTTCTGAAGAGGGTAATACTGCCTTAGCTAATAATTTTGACAAACTTTCTGATACTCTTACTAAGGATAGATCTCAAACCAGTGAAGTACTAGTCTCATCTGGTTTCTATGGATGAACAACATCTTAGCATCATCTCTTGGAATGTTAGGGGTCTCAAAAATAAATCCCCTAAAGTCCAAGAGGAAGTTCTGAGGTTAAGACCTCATATTATTGTTCTTAATGAAACTAAGGTGTGTGATGGGAAGATTCAAAAGTTGTTAACTAAGTTCTTTAGTGGTTTCAATTGGATCTCAAACCATGATTACGTTCTTGGGAGAGTTGTTATCCTTTGGGATAGTAGTTTTTGTTCTATAACTAAAATTTCTAAGTCAGATCAGTTCATTCATACTAAGGTTGCTGCGGATGATAAATCTTTCTTTCTTACTAATGTCTATGGGCACAACCCTGATCAAGATCGTGTGGCCCTTTGGAAGGATATTGAAAATATTCATAATGGTGGGTGTGAACCCTGGACCATCCTTGGGGACTTTAATGCTGTGAGAAACTTCAATGAAAAAATTGGAAGGGAACCACCTACAAAGAAGTCTATGGATGATTTTAATGAGTGTGTAGCTAACTGTGGTCTTTTTGAGCTTTCCATTAGTGGCCCATTCTTCTCCTGGGATAATCACCAGAGTGGTTTGAACTTTGCTACTTCCAAGATTGATAAAGTTCTCTATAATAATGACTTTATGGACTTATTTCCTAAGTTTCATGGTGTTCTTATACCTAACATCACTAGTGATCATAGGATAATGAATCTTACTATTGGAAATAAAAGGAAATTTCTATATCCTTTTAGATTTATTAATGTGTGGGTAGAGAGAACTAATTTTCTAGATTTGGTTTCTTCATCTTGGAAAACTGATGTTGCTGGTTACCCTATGTTTGTTCTTTATTCTAAATTTAGAAGGGTGAGGAAAATCCTATCTGAGTGGAATAAAAACATAGTAGGTAATTTGTCATGACCGTCTCGCGAAAACATGATTAACTAATGCGGAAGCGTTCATCAAGTAGCGGATTAGAGAAAATCACTAAAAATTAAAATTTTTTGCAAAGAGATCCACACATTGGAAATCTTTTTCTTCAAGAGCTAAAGTATAACATTTACATTCTATTTCAAAGATACATATCATGCATCATCTCTTTCTGAGAATTACAAGCATCAGCTATCCTGTCAAGCTAAGCACAGGCAGTATAAAATCTCGAGGCACTGGGCCAAAATCTCAAAATCACTAACTACAACTCTGAGGACCTGAGAGTACAGAGGCGACATATAGGACTCTATATACAACTATACATGTTCATGACAGTCAATGTCTCCACCTGAGACTTCACTGTTGTCCCTGCTGCTACTGCTGTTCTTCACCTACTGAAGGATTCCTGTCTCCTCATCCGCGACCACCTAAAAATATAGTTCCCACGGGGGTGAGACAATTGTAAATTTCCCCAGCGAGAGATATAATTATCCGCCAGTAACATTATTATTGCATCTTAAGAAGATAAATATGAATAAAGGAATCATATTTATTTGACAGCAGATATTTTAATGTCTAATAGATTAGAAAATTATTCTATATCAGAAGCAATGCAACTATAACTTGATAGAATCAACATGTCACTTATCCTTTAATGAGTATGAAAAACATGTATAACATCTATTCAAACTACATAATCATTACCACTGCATTAACTCTCTTCAGGCTTAGATCATATATCTAAAGCCTGGCATTATCATTGTGGAGTCATGGCCCATAGCCATACTCTTTTCACAAGGTGTTGGGATCTTAATCCCTCAATTCACCACTGGGAATTTCTCATCTTTTCACAATTTCAATACCATAACCATGTGATTTTGGGTATTTAAACCCTTAGCTCATCACCTGAGCATTGTTACCACATTCCCAAGTAACTAACACTTTTAGGTCATCTGACCAAGATAGGTATAATACTTGTTACACAAGCATCCATCATGACACTTGAGGCCCATTAACTCTCTTGTTACCTCTTACCAGGCACAAGGTATATTATGGCACACAAGGCCCAATAAACAAATTCAAACTAAGAACACATCATAGCTCATACCTGGCTATGCTCATTATCTCATGATACCTGCATGGTTAGAACATAAGATAGCAATACATCAATTATCTATCAACACCATGCAAAACAAATGAATTATTATTTCAAGGGTATCACCTACCATCTCCCTTCTTTAGAATAGGGATTGCATATAGTATCACCCTTCATTAGGGTTTTATACCACATTGCCCATAATTAGGGTTTACTAATCATTTCCAATTAGGGTTTCTCATAAAATCACCCTCAATTAGGGTTTCACATGGATACACCCTCAGTTAGGGTTTCACATGGATACACCCTCAGTTAGGGTTTCACATGGATACACCCTCAACTAAGGTTTACTATTCATCCTAATTAGTGATTTCACATGTAGACCACTTCTTATTAGGGTTATACATGGAATCAGTCTCAATTAGGGTTAACATCATGTATTGGATCCATGCATTTGTTATGCATTATTGATTAGTATCATTAATGGTATCTCTCACCTAATTACATTAGGTTTCCAAAAAGGTTTGATTAATCGGACCTTCAATAACATGGGGTATCCCATTGAATTAGGGTTTCCAATGTTGATTCCTTCAATCATTGAATTCATGGAACCAATCATCAATTGGACCTATACTCATACTTCAATTGAGTTTAATAGGTCAACCTTAAACTGATTTTACCCTCAATTGACCCCCAATTGATCATCAATTAGGGTTTGATTCAATTGAATTAGGGTTTGGAATCGAAGATCCAACAACACTCATCAATGCAAGATTGGTTACTTTGAAACTATTGAACCATTATCCGAATTGGGTATGACCTGACCCCAAACGGTCTTGAGGTCATTTGGATGACCTACAAAAGGTCTTTAGACCGTTTTCCCATCATATCACTCAAATTCAAGCCATCCAATTAAGGTTTGGATCATTGGATTGATCGCCAAATCAGCATTGGTATATCAACTTGGTACCTTTAGACCTTTAAACACCTAACCATACTCAACCCTAGACCTCCAAACGGTCTTGGGTGACCACCAAATGGTCTTTAGACCGTTTGGATGAGCTCCAAACGGTCTTGAGACCGTTTGGCCCATCCATCCTTTGGATTCTAGTGAAAAATCATCAAGGATTGGTCTATCGAGTTGATCAACAATTCAGCACTTAATTGCAATATGATTGGTACCTTTGGACCTTCAATTGATCAACTATACTTGACCCCAGACCTCAAAACGTTCTTGGGGTGACCCCCAAACGGTCTTGAGACCGTTTGGGCTAATCAATCCAAAATCTCAAATTAACTCATTGGAATTTTAGCACTAATTCCAATTAGGGTTTGCCTAATTGAATAGCCTTCAACTCATGATTACTTGGGAGTTAATCCCTCAAATTTGGTGATTCATTATACCACATCATTAGGAACAGTAATCCCAAACGGTCAACGCACTAAAATGGTCTTGAGACCGTTTGCCCAAAAAGTTCAATTAAAACAGATTGATAATCAGCACTTAATCCAATTAGGTTTCCCTAATTGATTAGCCTTCAAATCACGTTTCCTTGGAAGTTAATCCCTCAAATTTGGAGGGTCATCAAAAAACGTAATTATGAACAGGAATCCCAAACGGTCAACGCTTGGTCAACTCACTCAAACGGTTTTGAAACCGTTTTCCCAAACAGGTCAAGTTAATCAGGTTGAAAATCAGCATTTAATTCAATTCGATTTGCCTAATTGATTGGCCTTCAACCTACGATTCCTTTGGATTTAACCCCTCAAATTTGGTGGGTCATTAGCCTACATAATTAGAAACAAAATTCCCAAACGGTCAACTCTTGGTCAACCATCTCAAATGGTTTTGAAACCGTTTTCTCCCAAACGGTTTCAAACCGTTTGCCCTTAAACAGTTTGCTGAAACCACATAGCCAATCAAATTAAAACGATTTGGAGTAGCTATCAAAACCATTTGGCTTGATACTTTTCTTTGGATAAGCATCTAGGATGATGTCATAATCCCCTTCCTTCGAACAACCAAGAACAGCAACCGTTCTTGATGGAAATTGCAGCAAGAAACAAGAGTGCATCAAATTGAAGAAATCAATCAACAAAGCATAGAGAATTGATGCAATAGCAATGTTTAAGGGTTTAAGTTATAAAACCCACCTCCAATTGAGCTCCAAAGCTACAAGCTCACGCCATTAATGGTGGATGAAGCTCTTACAACTCCCCTTAGGCTCGTCCTCAAGCTTTTGGATGAAAAAGTTGGCTAGGGTTGAAGAGGAGATCGAAATAAGAAGGAATCCATAATTTATTTTTGATTTCCACCATGAAATCAAGGATAACGAAGGTCAAGGGCTTACCCACAGGTTGGGTATGTGCTCCCTACTCCTCCCTATCTCCTTGGTCGGTTTTGCAAGCAAGGGGAAGAAGAAAATCCGAAAAAGGCCTTGGTTTGGGCTTGGAAATGGCACTTTTATAAGGAAATTGATGAGAGAGAAAATGCATTATTAAAATGCATTTAATTCCAAAAATAGTACCACCTCTTCCTCCTTGGTTTTCTTGCACACAAAGGCATCTCAAACCACCTAAATCCCTTCCATTATCCATGGATTAAAGGAAAAGAAAATAAGCACCTTAATCTATTATAATATTAATATATCTTTTTGAGTGGAAATTCTTTTCCTTATAATAAGGTGAGTGGAATTTCACCTACTTAGGATATTTTCGTTCCTTATCTTGGCAAAGGAACGTCCATACTTATTCAAAATCAACTAATAACATTTTGGTTGAAGGCCCTTTAATTAATACATTCAATTTTGCCCTAAATTGAATTAGGGTTTCACTTAAGATTAAATCTTGATTATTTTAATATCAAGATTATCTCTCCTCCAACTTAATTCAAATTAGATGCCCCTCTCATTTTCGTTGCTCTACATGATGCCAAGAAACATTAGGGACCTTATTGAAGTGGTAATTTGCATATTGAACCCTAGGTTTTGGGTAAATTGCACTTTACACCAAAACTGGGTTTTAATGCACAACATTGTCCAACAAACTCTATCTTGGTGTCTAGACTTGTAGAAACCTTACCACTACATCATATTCATTCTTATGATGTCACAACATCAGATTAACATCTTATCATGCAACATTTGCAATTGAACCCCTCCAATTTGGGCAATTTGCACTTTAGTCCAAAATAAGCAAACATTGCTTCAACATTGTCCAAACAGGACCAAAATTGAAACATAAGTTCCTCATGAGCCCTAATTACTTTTCCCAAGGTAAGATTAAGAATCTACTCAGCCTTATTAGGCAAAACATTTAGGTTTAATTCATAACCCAGGTCAGGGATGTTACAAATTATAAACCCCTAACAAAGATTTCGTCCTCGAAATCCCAGGAAAAGGAGGGATAGATTATTCATTAATCATGCCCTCAAGTCTCCACATATCATCTTAATATCATGGAGATATCATGAACTTTGTAATTCCATACAAAGCTCATTTCATAAATTCAACCTCATCAATGTTTACGCAGAGCATAAACCCCTAACATATGATGTTCATATTATTGAAAGGAAAAAGCATAAAAGAACATACATCTATCATTATCCAAAAAAAATATTCACCAAAAGAGAAACATATATATCTAACAGAGATAATTCATTCAGCAATCTTTCATTTGTTGTTGAAAATATCCACATAGCATGTTCACTAAGTTTGTTGAGAATATCCACATAGCATGTTCACTAAGTTTGTTGAGAATATCCACATAGCATGTTCACTAAGTTTGTTGAGAATATCCACATAGCATGTTCACTAAGTTTGTTGAGAATATCCACATAGCATGTTCACTAAGTTTGTTGAGAATATCCACATAGCATGTTCACTAAGTTTGTTGAGAATATCCACATAGCATGTTCACTAAGTTTGTTGAGAATATCCACATAGCATGTTCACTAAGTTTGTTGAGAATATCCACATAGCATGTTCACTAAGTTTGTTGAGAATATCCACATAGCATGTTCACTAAGTTTGTTGAGAATATCCACATAGCATGTTCACTAAGTTTGTTGAGAATATCCACATAGCATGTTCACTAAGTTTGTTGAGAATATCCACATAGCATGTTCACTAAGTTTGTTGATAATATCCACATAGCATGTTCACTAAGTTTGTTGAGAATATCCACATAGCATGTTCACTAATTTTGTTGAGAGTATCCACATAGCATGTTCACTAAGTTTGTTGATAATATCCACATAGCATGTTCACTAAGTTTATTTTTGGGGATGTCACATAGCTTTCCCTCTTTAGTTTAGGGTTGGAATTGCACAAAGAATCTTCCTTTATTGGAATTGCACAAAGTATCTTCCTTTATTGATTCCATATTTCTTATTTCATGATACTCATTTGATTGTATCAGAATGATTGCTTGATCAGGGCAATCAAAAAGATATCAATCTAATGAGTTCCATACTTGCCTTATCTTCAATAACCATATACCTGACCAGGGTATATAAGTATTGAGATTAGGTAGTATGCACTTTATTTACTATCATATTTCTCACTTTTCATGCCATTATACATACAGGATTTTCCATTCCTAGATTTCCTCAAGGCATCATTTTCTAAATCTCATCTTTTGACATACAGATAAGGGAGATTATAAAACATTTTAAGGAACATTGAGTAAGATATAAATTCTCATCTCCCTTGTGTCCTTATAGGACTAGTCAAAAGAATTCAAAAACATCTATTATCATATCTTTAACACATAGAAGAATGAAATGAAGTATCAAAACAAAACTATTTCATCTGACCTGTCTGGGACGTCTGTCCACGTCCTCTATTGATATTAGAAAATGGCCTCCTTTGTGAGCCATAATGACTCTGCCTCTGATGTTGAGTCATTCTCAAATTCCTGTCTGGACAATCCTTTGCCAGATGTCCTGGTCGTCTACATAGGTAACAGGTCCTCGGCAGAAAATGTCTGTGAGATCCAGTCACCGATGTTGTTGCTATGTCGGAGGCTTTACTTGGGACATTACTATGATCCCTATCCCTACTCGACATCCATTGTGTCTGAGTATGGAATCTCAATAATGCTGCCGATGCAGAAAATCTTGGCTTCTTAAACCTTTCAGACCTTTGTCCTTAAGACTGGGTGTACACTTTCTTGCCACTAGTATGTCGTTTCTCGATTTCAGACCTCTCTATCCTCCTTACCGACTCTACAAAAGTGGCAAACCTCTCCCTGTTCTCTAAAGCAGACACAGGAGTGGTTAGTTCAGCGTTCAATCCCTTCTCAAAATGCCGAATTCTTTTTTCATCAGTAACTGCCATTTGCGGAAAAAACCGCAATAACTCCATGAACTTAGCTTCATATTCGCGAATGTTCATTTGTCCTTGTTCAACCCTCTCAAATTGAGATATCTTCTCATCTAGATAAGTCTTAGGGAAGTATCTACTGACAAACTCCTGTCGAAAAACCTCCCATCCAATTTCTTCACCTGGTCTCTTATCTTCCTCTATCATCCACCAATGACCAGCACTTCCTTTTAATAGGTATACAACATGTCTTACTTTTTCAGCTTCAGGAATATCAAGGATCCTAAAAGCCTTTTCCAGCTCTATCAGCCACAGATCAGCATCTGCTGGGTCAGATGTACCAGCATAATCTATGGCTCCAACCCGACGAAGTCTCTCAAAAGTCTTGTCGGCTCCATAACCCTCATAATGGGTTAGTACCCTAGGTGCGGGTGGTGGCATCCTGTCAGCCATATGTGTCATGGCTGTCAGGAATTTCTCAAATAAAGCATGAAGGGCTGGATTTTCTATCACAACTGGGTCAATCTGAGGTTGTTCAGGTGCAGGCCTTTCCCTATCCTGATCTCTTGCACCTCCTCTTGGTGCAACAACATTGCCCTTAGCAATGTGTTCCTCATGTTCTCCAGTCATTTTCAAGTTCTTCTTCTCCTATGTGAGTAGAAGATACTATCAGATAAATTGGAAAACACTTAGAATAGACTCTACAACCTTAGTCCTATGTCTTTGTAGACTCAGCGAACCTAGAGCTCTGATACCACTAAATTGTCACGACCGTCTCGCGAAAACATGATTAACTAATGCGGAAGCGTTCATCAAGCAGCGGATTAGCAAAAATCACTAAAAATTAAAACTTTTAGCAAAGAGATCCACACATTGGAAATCTTTTTCTTCAAGAGCTAAAGTATAACATTTACATTCTGTTTCAAAGATACATATCATGCATCATCTCTTTCTGAGAATTACAAGCATCAGCTGTCCTGTCAAGCTAAGCACAGGCAGTATAAAATCTTGAGGCACTGGGCCAAAATCTCAAAATCACTAACTACAACTCTGAGGACCTGAGAGTACGGAGACGACATATAGGACTCTATATACAACTATACATGTTCATGACAGTCAATGTCTCCACCTGAGACTTCACTGCTGTCCCTGCTGCTACTGCTGTTCTTCACCTACTGAAGGATTCCTGTCTCCTCGTCCGCGACCACCTAAAAATGTAGTTCCCACGGGGGTGAGACAATTATAAATTGCCCCAGCGAGAGATATAACTCTCCGCCAGTAACATTATTATTGCATCTTAAGAAGATAAATATGAACAAAGGAATCATATTTATTTGACAGCAGATATTTTAATGTCTAATAGATTAGAACATTATTCTATATCAGAAGCAATGCAACTATAACTTGATAGAATCAACATGTCACTTATCCTTTAATGAGTATGAAAAACATGTATAACATCTATTCAAACTACAGAATCATTACCACTGCATTAACTCTCTTCAGGCTTAGATCATATATCTAAAGCCTGAAATTATCATTGTGGAGTCATGGCCCATAGCCATACTCTTTTCACAAGGTGTTGGGATCTTAATCCCTCAATTCACCACTGGGAATTTTTCATCTTTTCACAATTTCAATACCATAACCATGTGATTCTGGGTATTTAAACCCTTAGCTCATCACCTGAGCATTGTTACCACATTCTCAAGTAACTAACACTTTTAGGTCATCTGACCAAGATAGGTATGATACTTGTTACACAAGCATCCATCATGACACTTGAGGCCCATTAACTCTCTTGTTACCTCTTACCAGGCACAAGGTATATTATGGCACACAAGGCCCAATAAACAAATTCAAACTAAGAACACATCATAGCTCATACCTGGTTATGCTCATCATCTCATGATACCTGCATGGTTAGCACATATGATAGCAATACATCAATTATCTATCAACACCATGCAAAACAACTGAATTATTATTTCAAGGGTATCACCTACCATCTCCCTTCTTTAGAATAGGGATTGCATATAGTATCACCCTTCATTAGGGTTTTATACCACATTGCCCATAATTAGGGTTTACTAATCATTTCCAATTAGGGTTTCTCATAAAATCACCCTCAATTAGGGTTTCACATGGATACACCCTCAGTTAGGGTTTCACATGGATACACCCTCAGTTAGGGTTTCACATGGATACACCCTCAACTAAGGCTTACTATTCATCCTAATTAGTGATTTCACATGTAGACCACTTCTTATTAGGGTTATACATGGAATCAGTCTCAATTAGGGTTTACATCATGTATTGGATCCATGCATTTGTTATGCATTATTGATTAGTATCATTAAGGGTATCTCTCACCTAATTACATTAGGTTTCCAAAAAGGTTTGATCAATCGGACCTTCAATAACATGGAATTCATGGAACCAATCATCAAAAAGGTTTGAATTAGGGTTTCCAATGTTGATTCCTTCAATCATTGAATTCATGGAACCAATCGTCAATTGGACCTATACTCATACTTCAATTGAGTTTAATAGGTCAACCTTAAACTGATTTGACCCTCTATTGACCCTCAATTGATCATCAATTAGGGTTTGATTCAATTGAATTAGGGTTTGGAATCGAATATCCAACAACACTCATCAATGCAAGATTGGTTACTTTGAAACTATTGAACCATTATCCAAACTGGGTATGACCTGACCCCAAACGGTCTTGAGGTCGTTTGGATGACCTCCAAATGGTCTTGAGACCGTTTGCCCATTATATCACTCAAATCCAAGCCATCCAATTAAGGTTTGGATCATTGGATTGATCGCCAAATCAGCATTGCATTGTATATCAACTTGGTACCTTTAGACCTTTAAACACCTAACCATACTCAACCCTAGACCTCCAAACGGTCTTGGGTGACCACCAAACGGTCTTGAGACCGTTTGGATGAGCTCCAAACGGTCTTGAGACCGTTTGGCCCAACCATCTCAAACGGTTTTGAAACTGTTTGCTCCCAAACGGTTTCAAACCGTTTGCCCTTAAACGGTTTGCTGAAACCGCATAGCCAATCAAATTAAAACGATTTGGAGTAGCTATCAGAACCGGTTGGCTTGATACTTTTCTTTGGATAAGCATCTAGGATGATTTCATCATCCCCTTCCTTCGAACAACCAAGAAAAGTAACCGTTCTTGATGGAAATTGCAGCAAGAAACAAGAGTGCATCAAATTGAAGAAATCAATCAACAAAGCATAGAGAATTGATGCAATAGCAATGTTTAAGGGTTTAAGTTATAAAACCCTCCTCCAATTGAGCTCCAAAGCTCCAAGCTCACACCATTAATGGTGGATGAAGCTCTTACAACTCCCCTTAGGCTCGTCCTCAAGCTTTTGGATGAAAAAGTTGGCTAGGGTTGAAGAGGAGATCGAAATAAGAAGAAATCCATAATTTATTTTCGATTTCCACCATGAAATCAAGGAGAACGAAGGTCAAGGGATTACCCACAGGTTGGGGACGTGCTCCCTGTTCCTCCCTAGCTCCTTGGTCTGTTTTACAAGCAAGGGGAAGAAGAAAATCCGAAAAAGGCCTTGGTTTGGGCTTGGAAATGGCACTTTTATAAGGAAATTGATGAGAGAGAAAATGCATTATTAAAATGCATTTAATTCCAAAAATAGTACCACCTCTTCCTACTTGGTTTGATTGCACACAAAGGCATCTCAAACCACCGAAATCCCTTCCATTATCCATGGATTAAAGGAAAAGAAAATAAGCACCTTAATCTATTATAATATTAATATATCTTTTTGAGTGGAAATTCTTTTCCTTATAATAAGGTGAGTGGAATTTCACCTACTTAGGATATTTTCGTTCCTTATCTTGTCAAAGGAACGTCCATCCTTATTCAAAATCAACCAATAACATTTTGGTTGAATTCCCTTTAATTAATACATTCATTTTTGCCCTAAATTGAATTAGGGTTTCACTTAAGATTAAATCTTGATTATTTTAATATCAAGATTCTCTCTCCTCCAACTTAATTCCAATGAGATGCCCTCTCATTTTCCTTTCTCTACATGATGCCAAGAAATATTAGGTACCTTATTGAAGTGGTAATTTGCATATTGAACCCTAGGTTTTGGGTAAATTGCACTTTACACCAAAACTGGGTTTTAATGCACAACATTGTCCAACAAACTCTATCTTGGTGTCCAGACTTGTAGAAACCTTAACACTACATCATATTCATTATTATGATGTCACAACATCAGAGGAATATCTTATCATGCAACATTTTCAATTTAACCCCTCCAATTTGGGCAATTTGCACTTTAGTCCAAAATAAGCAAACATTGCTTCAACATTGTCCAAACAGGACCAAAATTGAAACATAAGTTCCTCATGAGCCCTAATTACTTTTCCCAAGGTAAGATTAAGAATCTACTCAGCCTTATTAGGCAAAACATATAGGTTTAGTTCATAACCCAGGTCAGGGATGTTACATAATTTTTCTAAGAAGGCCATCAGTCTTGAGAAACATGCTATTGATTTGCAAATTCTTCTTGACAATGATCCTTCTAATGAGGAGTTGTGTAATTCTACTCTTATCAGTAGGAAGGCTGTTAATAAAGCTCGGATCATTGAGGAATCCTTTTTTAGGCAAAAATCTCATATTCAATGGCTTCGTGAAGGGGACTCTAATACTTGGTTTTTCTACTCAACCATTAAAACTCGAAGACATAGGAATCATATCAAAGCTTTGGATATTGATGGTTTTCTTGTTAACAATCTTGTGGATATCAAATATTACATTTATGATTTTTATAACAATCTTTTTAAAAATGGTATTAACACTTGCTCTGAAGAGTTTGCTAATCTGAATTTTTTTGTTATTTCTGATGCTCAGAAATCTCATTTGGGGAGATATGTTAGTAAGGAGGAAGTTATTTCTATTATTGAAGATCTTAATGTGGATAAATGTCTGGGGCTTGATGGTATGAATGGAAAATTCTTTAAAACAAGTTGGTCTATTATTGGCAAAGATGTTATTTCTGCTATTTTGGATTTTTTTATCCTCTGGCAAGCTTTTAAAAGAGGCCAATCAAACTTTTCTCACTCTTATCCCTGAAAATGATGATTGTCATCTTATCAAGAATTGGAGGCCCATTGCTTTATGCAATGTGGTTTACAAGGTGATATCCAAAGTTCTCACTAATAGACTCCAGGATGTTCTCCCTTTTCTCATTAGCAAAAATCAATGTGCTTTGGTGAAGGGGAGAAGCATCAAGGATGCTATTCTTCTTTCTAATGAGCTTAATCATGATTTCAACAAGATTAAAGGGAAAGGAAGGATGTGTGTTAAAATTGATCTCATTAAAGCCTATGATACTGTCTCTTGGCATGCTCTTTTCAAGATTTTAGAGCTTATGAATTTCCCCATGAAATGGATTGTTTGGATTAGAGAGATCTTTGATACTTGTTCTTATGAAGTTCTGTTCAATGGTGAGCCCACTGCCCCCTTTAAACCAACTAATGGTATTAGGCAGGGCGATCCTTTAGCTCCCTACCTTTTCACCATAATTATGCAAACTTTTACTCAGTTAATTAACAAGGAGGTTAGCTTGGGAATATTAAGCCTTTAAGTGCTTCTAATGAGTTGGGTGGCTCTCACTTAGCTTTTGTTGATGATCTTATGGTTTTTATGGAAGCTGATGTTGTAGTTGCCACGTCTCTGAAAGGTGTTCTTGATAATCTTGCTAAGATTATTGGTTTGAGTATCGGTTATGAGAAAAGCTCAATTTTCTATAGCATTGATTCTGACAAAGATCTTATTTCTGGTATTTTGGGTATTTAGCCTGATATTTTTCCCCAGAGATATATGGGTATTCCCCTCTTTATAGGTAAAATTTCCAAGAAGTTCTGTTTTCCTTTGATTGACAGATTAAATAAGAGGCTTGATGGTTGGAAAACTAAGCAATTATCATTTGCTGGCAGATTGGAGCTTTGTAACTCCACTCTTGCCTCTATTCATCACTATTGGTCCTCTTCCTTTCCTATTCCTAGCTCAATTTGTGAGGAGATTGAAAGAACTTTAAGGAATTTCTTATGGGGTCAGTTTGAAGGGAAAAGTAATCTTCATGTTGTTAAATGGTCTGATGTTACTAAACCCAAAGATGAGGGAGGTTTGGGTATCAAAAAGGTTAAAGATGTCTGTAAATCTGTTGTTGTTTTCAATATTTGGCGTATTGCCTCCAAGAAGGATAGCCTCTGGATCAAATGGATCCATGAGAAGTATCTTTCTAAAAGATCTATTTGTAATATTGAAATCTCTGGTCATTTATCGTGGTATGTTATCCAATTAATCAGGCATCTTGATGACTTCAAAAAGATGGTTAGCTACAAGATTGGAGATGGGGCTAATACCTGGCTTTGGCAGGACCCGTGGATTCCTCGGAATTTGTTCCTATATGATTGCATTGGAAGTAAATAGATCATTAGATCGAGTCTTTCTTTATCTTGTAAAGTCAGTCATGTTGTTGATGGTAACCACTGGAGATTTTTTGAATCCATATTGCATAGAGTGTTGAACAATTATCTTGCTAGTATTCCTTCTCCTTCTGGAGGTGCGGATAGTATCCTTATTAATAAGGAGAGTAATGTTACCTTGAAGAGTGTTTGGAATCTTATTAGATAGCGTGGTCATTCTGATCCAGTCTTTTCTTGGGTTTGGAGTTTTAACTGTCCTAAAAGATTTCTTTTGTCTTCCTGGAAAGTTGTACATGTGAGATTACCTACTACTGATTATGTGAGAAAAATGGGCATTTCTACTCCTATCTGTTTCCTTTACAGACATGACTACAAGAACACTCATCACATT
Organism: Alisma plantago-aquatica; assembly: GCA_963693085.1. Classification (NCBI taxonomy): domain Eukaryota; kingdom Viridiplantae; phylum Streptophyta; class Magnoliopsida; order Alismatales; family Alismataceae; genus Alisma; species Alisma plantago-aquatica. Next base: position 640,623,607 of record OY856409.1, on the reverse strand, counting down.
CTATTTGAATGTCCTTTCTCTATGTTTTTATGGAGGTCTGCCTTCAATGAGAAATTAATCAACTGCATTCCTGTTAGCAGAAAGGATCTTATTGCTTTGTCCAGTAGATTCAACCATTGTATTGGCATTTCTATTATGCACCAGGTTTGGATGGAGAGGAACTTATGAGTTCATGAGAAAAAATCTATGGAGACATCCATGCTCTAGCGCTTATTGAAGACTTATGTCAATTAGTTTATTGGTTAATGATATCTCTGTTGTTCGATGGTGCTTTTTTTTGCTTTTTTCTTACTTTCTTTTTGGCTATTTATAGCATGTATAGATAGCTTGGTGAGTTTCTTTGTTCTCACAGGAATTTTCCTTCATTGTACAAAAACATTACAAAAAAAGCAATATAGGTCTTGATTCACCAAAAAAAAATTAGAAACCCGTTCAAAATTTACTCATTAGGAGTAACTTTTGGATAGTCCCCGATCTGGGACTATTTTTGGATATTTAATCTCACTTAGGATGTAACAGTATAATGTATGTTTAGTTTTGAAGAAAATTTTAGTAGGATTTCCTCATTTGCTCTCTGGGTACATATGTGAGTGGTTATTTGCCATTTACATCGGGGTACTTGGAGAACTTAGGGGTACAAGAGAGTACTCTTAAAAAACAAATATAATGGCGGAGCTCTAGGCGAATGGCGATAGCGGAGGTGATTCATCGGGGGATGGCAACGGTCCATCTCAAGGGGATGTTGTTGCTGTGCCAAGGGGTGGAGGAGAAGGTAGGGCGGGGGGTCATATCCCGAAGGCGTGATGGTAGATCTTATCCTCCCAGTCCTCGTCGTCCTCAAGCTCCTACAACGATAAGACTGAACCACATCGGAGTTGAAAAGGAGCCTCACTAGTGGTCGGATTTGTTCAGGAGGTCATCAAAGGATGTAGATCTGGGAGCCTTAACCTCAAAGCAGCTTGAGTTGAGGGACGGTGCGATTGTTTACTCAAGGTTGATTCCTGAGCGTAATGCTAATAGATGGAGGCTCTCGACGGTGGGGTACATTGTAGATCTAAAGCCACATTGGCATTCTCTACAATCCTATCTTCAGGGACTCTGGAAGATTAAGGGCACCATCAAAGTGATTTCAAGGGGGAATGGCTACTTTGTTATCAATTTCTCTGAGGCGGAAGATCTGGATACAGCTACTGATGGGGGTCCCTGGTTTGTAGCAGGGAAGCCGATTATTATCAAGAAGTGGGCAAGAGGGAACTCCCTGGACAAATTGAAACTGACAGAGGTGCCAGTGTGGGTGCGGATGTTCGATCTGCCACTGGAGTTGTGGGATGAAGATATATTTGGAATGATTGGTTCATACATTGGAACCCCACTGAAAGTTGATAAAGCTACTCTGGAGTTTAGAAGATTGGAGTTCGCATGAATGCTAGCACTGATACCGGCTTCCTCGAGCTTCCTCACGTCTGTTCCACTGTTGAGTGATGATGGAGTTGAAGATAAAGTGACTATTCAGTATGAATGGGTTCCTAATAGATGTGAAGCTTGTGGGACATTTGGGCATGAGAATGCTGGTTGTGAGAATGTGGTAGAGAAGTGTAATACGCTGAAGGTCTGGGTGCCGAAGAAAGTTACATCTATAGATAAAGAGCTAGTAAGGATCCCTGAAGAAGATTCTCAGTCAGATTCAGAGAAGTTTGAAGACGTTGTTGATATTCCGACTAAAGATGTGGGTGATAGTTTGATTAAAGATGGGGAGTCGGTGGTTGTTGTGGGGTCTCCTGTAACATCCCTGACCTGGGTTATTAGCTAACCCTAGGTATTTTGCCTAATTATGTAATTAAGATACTTGTGATTATCTTTTGGCATGAAATTAAGCTCCTGAGGAACATATGTTTACATTTCTGTCCCTTTTAAACAATGTTTTAGTATTGTTTTGCAACACAAGGACCTATGTGCAAATTACCCAGTTAAGGGGTTTAACTTGCAAATTTCACAAGTTAAGATGTTCCTTTGGTTATGAGACATCATATGAGTAAATATGATAAGGTATGATGGATTTCCCAAGCCTGGGCATCAAGATGCAGCTTGTGGAATGATCCTTGTGCTTAAAAACCCTAATTTGGAATAAAGTGCAATTTACCCAAATTGTGGGGTGCAACTTGTAAAATACACCTTCCCGAATATCTTTTATAACTTTTTACATCAATTAGAGAAGAAATGATGAAAGGGGCGCTTCAATTAAATAATCAGATAAGAAAGTGACCTTTGTAATAAAATTCACCTAGTATGTGTAAGGAGACCCTTCATATGTGTGTACCTTAGTTGCATGTTGGTTTTCTTTACCCTTAGATCTTGAGTTTTGATGGACTTTGCTTAAGTTATGATGGTTTGTACGTGCCTTTGAACAAGGAGGGACTTAGATGAGAAATCCATGTTTTAGAGGTCCTTATGGTGGAAATTAGCCTAAACTATATAAGCATATTCCTTTGCAAACCAAGTAAACGTATCCTTTATCCTCTTCACTTCTCATCTTTCTCAAAAACGGCCAAGGCAAAGCTCTGGAGCTCAGGGAGACGACCAAGTAGTGCTAAGGTGACAAGGAACCATCTTCTAGCTCGGATTCTTGGATGAATTCATCATAAAAGGTTGATTCTATGGTTAACTCACTTAGATTCTTTGTTCTAGCCGACCATCCCTATCTTTTCCTTGGAGAATCTCCTTTGGCCAAGTTGTGGAGCTCAAGACACCATTAGAGACTTGAATCTTGGAAGCTTGGAGCTCTAGGAACAACGTTTGAGGCGGGTTTTATAACTCTAAACTCCTTGCTTTATTATGCATATCTATGTTCTTGTAATTATGCTTAGTTCTTCTTCTACCTCCCTTCCTCCATGCATGTTTGCATGTAAAACGGTGGAGTAACTGACCTGAACATAGGTTGAAGATGATGGGCATGAATTCCTATGAAACTTTATCAACCGACCTTGGACCCTTTTGGTCCAAACGGTTGCAAACTGTTTGAGGTCAAACGGTCTCAAACCGTTTGATCTCATGCGGTCTTGCAAGACCGTTTGGATCAAAACAGTCTCAAGACCATTTGATAGGGTTGACCCAGGGACGACCGTTTGAGGGTATGTTGGTAATATAATGAATTTCATTCCTACAAAGAATCATAATTTAATCCCTAACCTATTGAGAGTTGAAGGCACTGCAATACCCTAACCCTAATCGGGTTGAAATTGTTGTTTTCAAGTATAGATCTTGTTGAGTTTTGGGTTGAAGGACTCAAACGGTCTTAAGACCATTTGGGGATTCATCCAAACGGTCTCAAGACCGTTTGGACACAACCCAAGACCGTTTGGAGGTCTAGGTTTGAGGTAATTTGATGGTTTGAGGGTCCAACTGTAATAAGTTGATGAATTGATGAAATTACTGATTTTAGACCTAGTTAGGGTTCAACCCTTATCCAACCGATTTGGTTTTCGGTCAAACTTTGGGAAAAATAGTCTCAAGACCGTTTGGAGGATTTCCAAATGATCTCAAGACCGTTTGGGCCAAGTTTGGGCCCAATTGGAGGTCAATTGATAGGTTCAACCTTGATTTGATTCACATTGTTGAACATTGATGAATATCCGATTGAAACCCTAATTGAGATGGACTTAACCCTAATTGGCTTTCAATTGAGTGTCAATTTGGTGTCCAATTGATTAAGGTTCATCATAAATGACTCAATTTGTAAGTGGTTAACATGGATTTGGAGAATTGAGGGCTTCAACATACATAACCATAATCGATTGAAACCTTTGAACCATGTTGGAGGTCCAAACGGTTTGAGCCCATTTGGACCAAACGGTCTCAAGACCGTTTGGATCCAAATGGTCTCAAGACCGTTTGGGGCCAAACGGTCTCAAGACCGTTTGGGCTCAAACGATCTCAAGGTCGTTTGGTCCAATCGATCCCAAGATCGTTTCACTTCAAACGGTTTCAAATCGCATAAGCTCAAACGGTTTGGAAGTCAACTCTCCCCAAATGGTCAATGCACCCAAACGGTCTTAAGACCATTTGAGGACAAATGACCTTAGGTGTCATGCGGTCTTGGAGTCAAACCTAGCAAACGGTCAACACATCCAAACGGTTTCAAACCGTTTGGAGGTTGAATATGTGTAACCGATTGGAGACTTTCAAGGTTGTTTATACTTAATCAATTGAAGGTGTATTTTGTTCAATGATGATCTGATTTAAACCCTAATGATAACCTAGGACATTAAGGGACTAAGGGACTAATGAATTGACCTATAATGATGATCAATAGTGTGAATTACCTAAACACCCTTGAAGGGTTAAATCAAAGGATACCCTGTTTTAATCAAATCTTTATCACATGATAGTGATGATTTGACTTATGATAGTCAATGAGGACTTGACCCAACCTAATCTAGAGTGGTGTAATCACCGTCTACTAGTGAGAGGAGAGATAAAGTACCTTTTATGGTTGAAATTCAAGTAAAGTACCATCAAAACATATGAATGTGCATGATTAGGGTATGATCCACCTATGTGAGATCATGGAAACCCTAATTATGATAATTTATGAATCTTAATCTAATCTGAGGATATCAATGATGATGTTTCTCATACATGATGATGTTATGAGTTCAATTCACCATGAAGTAAATAGTAAACCCTAATTGATGGAAATCAGGGGATCTATCTCTTGTAAGAGTATGAAAGAACAGATCTTGAAATGAATTGTTTACTATTATTAGTTGGTTTAACCATGCAGGTTCTCATATATAAAGATGATCATATCCAGGTAAGGATTACGATATCATATTCATTGAAAGTATGTTATTAGCATTATGAATAGTGAAATATCATGTTGCCTAGTAAGTGGCATCTTATGAGACTGATAGGCTATGAGAGCCATGAGTATCATCAAGGTCATGCTTAATAGATGACTTGTGATGAGATGATTGAGAAATGATAATTGATGTGAGTTAGACTTGCTACATTTAGTATTCTTCTTTCATAGCTGCTATGCTAATGATTAAATGTTTGAGAACATGTATGATATTAAAAGAATACTGAAATGTACCTAACTAACCAAGTATAATCATACCATGTAGAGCCCTGATCATAGATCCATCATTGTTAGAAACTAAATGATGGTGAAATAGGTTTTCCTAAGGGAACTTCTGGAACACATACTTTTGAGTATGTGGGGGAATATGGATGTGTATATCCTTACATCCTGGTGTAGGAATTGATGTAGATATATCTTAATCTCTCAATCCTTCACTATATGTTTATGTCAAGGAGATGTAACACTAATCTCCCGAGGAAATCTTTTATACCGTATCGATGAGAGATAAACAAGAAATCCTTCAATGACGAAGAGAGTACAGAATGCCACTGTGACTCTAATAGCAAAGTACCAGAGTACCTTGGTGAGCTATAATAGCAGAGACACTAGATGTCCTGCATGTTGATCCTCACTCTGACTGAGGAAGATGAGGTCATAAGAATCTGGCTCTTTTGATGACCTAGGTATGATACCGATGCGACTTAATAGAGATCGGTTGGAGTATGAGCGGTATACCTCATCTCCGCAGGGCATAATGATGTTTGTAAAACATAATCAGCTGCGTAGTATATCTGTTTAGTTTGAACTACGAGATACATGAATGATATTATACTGCATAGTACACATGTCCTTCATATTTCTTATATGTTGTTATTCTGTTTAAATGTTAATCTGTTGTTGATTGCCTTAAAAGCTTGTACTGCTTATGAAGTTCTTTGATGCTATAATAAAGCTTCTGGCGAAGAGTTATAACTCTCGCTGGGACAATTATTTAAATAATTGTCTCACTCCGTAGGTTTCTAACTTTTAGGTGGACGTCGAGGACGAAGAAACCAATCTGAGGGTGAGCAGTATCAGCAGCAGCAACACCAGGGACAGCAGTGAATCTCAGGTGGAGATACTGACTGTTGTGTCATGTAGTTAGTTAGTCCTATGTCGTCTCTGTACTCTCAGGTCCTTGGAGTTTGTTAATCTGAGATTTTGTATTTTGTAGTATGAAATCACTTGAGAAGTGGTTTAACAGAGATGTAAATTGTTTACCTTGCTTTTATGAAAGAAGTTTCATGTCTTCAAGATCTTGTCTCGAAAGGTTTTAATTTTTCGTGAATTTTCGTATTCCGTTGTTAATCGAATGCTTCCGCTGAGTTTATATCGTGTTTTGGAGATCGGAGCTCACAATTAAGTGGTATCAGAGCTCTAGGTTCGCTGAGTCTACAGAGACATAGGACTTAGGATGTTGAGTCTATCCTTAGTGTTTCTTTCCTATATAATAGAGTCTTCTGCTCCTCAGGAGAAGAAGATAAGTTAAGGATGTACGGACCACATGAAGAAAATGAGGAGTACGAGGCTGAGAGTAGTGTCGCTGCACCCCGAGGAGGTGCAAGAAACCCGGAGATAGAGCAATCTGTACTTGAGCCACCTCAGTTTGACCCAGCTAACATGGGTAACCCAGCTGTCCAGACTATGTTTGGGCAGTTTATGACTGCCATGACACACATCACCGACAGGATGCCCATGCATGCACCTAGGGCACGTGTCCAATCTGAAGGACAAGGTATCGGTAAGACGTTCGAGCGACTTCGTCGTGTCAGAGCTACCGAATACTTTGGGACAGCTGACCCCACAGATGCTGATCTGTGGTTAACTGAGTTAGAGAAAGCTTTCCGAATCTTGAACATCCCAGAAGCTGAGAAGGTTAGACATGCTGTCTATCTTCTCAAAGGAAGTGCTGGTCATTGGTGGACCATGGAAGAATAGAAGAGGCATGGTGTGGAGATTTCCTGGGAAGTGTTCCGACGAGAATTTATCCATAGATATTTTCCAAAGACCTTCCTGGATGAGAAAATCTCTCAGTTTGAGAGATTGAGACAAGGCATGATGAACATTAGTGAGTATGAAGCTAAGTTCATGGAGTTGCTGCGGTTTTGTCCACATATGGCTACTACAGACGAAGAGAGGATCAGAAGGTTTGAGAAGGGTTTAAACGCCGACATGACTACTCCTGTGTCTGCCCTAGAGAATCGGGAAAGGTTTGCTACCTTCGTTGAGTTAGTCTGAAGGATAGAAAGGTTCGTAGTAGAGAAGAGGCAAACCCATAAGAGATATTCTCAGTTCCAGGGATCTTCATCTAGAGACTTTAAGAAGCCTAGGTTTTCTGCACCGACACCGCCACCTAGACCTAGTGCTCAGACATAGTGGACACCAAGTAGAGGTAGAGGACAAAGCCTACCACTACAAGAGACACGCAGTTCAGCATCAATGTCAGTTACAGGACCAACCAGACCACAACAACTGGAGAGAAGCTGCTACAACTGTGGTAAGGTGGGACACGTGATGAAGGACTGCAGAGCTAGGCATGTCAGTGTGACACAGCCTCAGAGACAGAATCAATAGGGATCACAAAGAAGACAGTTTCAAGGGGCAGCTAGAGGATGTGGACAAGCATCACAAGCTGGATCATCAGCACCAGCTCAACCTCAGGCGACAGCAAGATTCTATGCAATGAACCCACCTGATGCAGTGATCAACCCACGGGTTGTGACAGGTCAGATGGAGTTGTTATATTCTGATATGTCTATATCCTGTGTTGTATCTGTTTTAATTGACCCGGGTGCTACGCACTCTTTTATCACTCGAAGAGTGATTCATAACTGCAATATGACAGTCAGTCATAGGGCAGATAGCTTGTTGCTGGAGACTCCATTGAGAGGGTCTGCTATTTTGCAGGAGGTATGCTCTCCCTGCATCCTCTTCTTTTCTGATCATCGCATTCAAGTGGATTTAATACCACTTGAGATGCAAGGATTTGATATAATCCTTGGGATGGATACCTTGGAAAGGTATAAGGTTGTCTTAGTTTGTGAATCCAAACAGGATGTGTTTGCTGATGAAAGCAACACATGGATCTTTCAAGGAGAGAGAAAGATTCTACCCACCTGTCTTGTGTCAGCTATGGTTGTTGATAAGTTAATGAGGCAAGGATGTTATGCATTCTTAGCCCATGTGGTAGATACTACCATGGAGAGTCCCAACCCTGCTGAAGTTCCTGTAGTCAGGGAATTTGAAGATGTATTTCCTGAAGAACTTCCAGGTGTGCCACCGCCTCGGGAAATTGATTTTGAAATCAATTTGATCCCAGACACCCAACCTATAGCACAGACACCGTATAGGATGGCGCCTGCTGAGATGGCAGAGCTCAAGAAACAACTGCAAGAGTTGCTTGAGAAGGGTTTCATCCGACCGAGCACTTCACCTTGGGGTGCTCCGTACTTGTTTGTTAAAAAGAAAGATGGATCAATGTGATTGTGCATTGATTACAGACAACTAAACAAAGTAAAAATAAAGAATAAGTACCCTCTGCCGAGGATTGATGATCTCTTTGACCAGTTGCGTGGTGCAACTGTCTTCTCAAAGATAGACCTGAGGTCGGGGTATCATCAACTTCGTATTAAGGACAGTGACATACCCAAGTCTGCCTTCAGACAAGGTATGGTCACTATGAGTTCACAGTTATGTCGTTTGGACTAACTAATGCACCAGCTGCATTTATGGAACTCATGAATAGAGTCTTCCGACCTTTTCTCGATCAGTATGTTGTCGTATTCATAGATGACATTCTGATCTATAGTAGAGATGCTCAGCAACACAAACAACATCTTCGTCAGGCTCTAACGTTGCTAAGAGAACATAAGTTATACGCTAAGTTTAGCAAGTGTGAGTTCTGGTTACCGGAAGTATCTTTCCTTGGACATGTGATCTATGCCTCGGGAATCCATGTTGATCCTAAAAAAGTAGAGTCTGTTCTACAATGGGAACAACCGAAAACACCAACAGAGATTTGAAGCTTCTTGGGGTTAGTTGGTTACTACCGAAGGTTTATTAAGAATTTTAGTTCTATAGCCTTACCCTTAACCAAGTTAACCCGGAAGGATGTTCCTTTCGCTTGGAGTGATAAGTGTCAACAGTCTTTCCAACCGTTGAAAGAGAGGTTGACAAGTGCACCTGTGCTTGTGTTACCTGAGCAAGGAAAAGGATATGTAGTCTTTTGTGATGCCTCCAAGAATGGACTTGGATGTGTGTTGATGCAGAATAAGCAAGTGATTTCTTTCGCTTCCCGACAGCTTAAGAAACACGAGGAGAATTACTTGACACACGATCTGGAGTTAGCTGTTGTGGTTCATGCCTTGAAGATCTGGAGACATTACCTCTACGGAGAAACATTCCAGATTTTCACAGACCACAAGAATCTTAAGTATATCTTCTCTCAGCATGAGCTTAATATGAGGCAACGTCGCTGGATGGAGTTAATCAAGGACTACGACTGTACAATTGATTACCATCCGGGCAAGGCCAATGTGGTTGCAGATGCCTTGAGTAGAAAATCAGCAACATCAACCATGGATAGGGCACAACTAAACTCTTCAGTATGCACTAGGAGAGATATGCTTATCTCCTTAAGACAAGCCAATGTACAGTTGAAAGTGTCATTGTTAACTGGATTGTTAGCTGAGATGCATATAAAACCTACCCTAAGAGAGCAGATTAAGGAGGCACAGCATGTTGATGCTACCGTTCAGCATATCAGATCGGAGTATGGTGATGAGAAACGAGATGGTTTCCATGACTCAGAGGATCAAGTGGCATGTTATCATGGGAGGATGATAGTACCAGATGCGGATAACTTGAGAAAGTTAGTCCTGGAAGAAGCTCATTCTTCGATGTATGCTATGCATCCAGGGAGCACCAAGATGTATCGAAACTTGAAAGATATATATTGGTGGCCTGGGATGAAGAAAGATGTTGCAGGGTTTGTGATGAGGTGTCCTATGTGTCAGCAAGTTAAAGCTGAACACCAGAAGCCTGCAGGAATAATGCAACCTTTACCCATACCACAGTGGAAGTGGGACCATGTGACCATGGACTTTGTTGTTGGCCTACCTAGGACAAACAAGGGACATGATTCCATTTGGGTAATAGTTGATAGGTTGACAAAGACAGCTCATTTCTTGCCTATCAAAACAACCTATTCTGCCGAGAAGTTAGCACAGCTGTATGTTCAAGAGATAGTGAGACTGCACGGAGTTCCTATCACTATAGTTTCTGACAGAGGTCCCCAGTTTACAAGTCATTTTTGGGAGCAGTTGCACAGAGCTTTAGGCACCAAGTTAAGGTTTAGGACAGCCTTTCACCCACAGACTGATGGACAGTCAGAAAGAACTATATAGACCTTGGAAGACTTGCTGAGAGCATGTGTTCTCCAATTTACAGGAAGTTGGGATCTACATTTAAGTTTGATAGAGTTTGCCTATAACAATATCTATCAACGTAGTATTGATATGGCACCTTATGAAGCCTTGTATGGTAGACGCTTTAGATCACCCTTGTGTTGGTATGAGACTGGTGAACGTCAGTTGTTAGGTCCTGATCTTGTGCAGCAAACCACAGAGAAGATTAAAGTAATACAACAACAGATTAAGACTACACAGGATAGGCAGAATTCATATGCTGATAGACGTCATAGACCCTTAGAATTCCAGGTTGGAGACAAAGTGTATCTCAAGGTCTCGCCTTGGAAGGGATTTCTAAGATTTGGAAGGAAAGGGAAGTTAGCTCCTAGGTTTATAGGGCCTTATCCAATCATTGAACGGGTTGGAAAGGTAGCCTATAGACTAGAGTTACCACCAGAGTTACAGAAGTTACACCCTGTGTTTCACATTTCTATGCTGAGAAAATGTCATCCTGATACAGAGTCAGTTCTACAGCCCATGGAGGTAGAATTGAATGAAGATATAACTTATGAGGAGGGACCAGTGTCAATCCTTGATAACAGAATTAATAAGATAAAGAATAAAGATATAAGTCTTGTGAAAGTCCTTTGGAATCACTGTGGTGCTGAAGAAGCCACATGGGAACTAGAGCAAGAGATGAGAAGGAAATACCCTGCTCTGTTCTCTTAACATATATGTTTTGTTGATTTCGGGGACGAAATCCTTGTAAGGGGTGGATAATTTGTAACATCCCTGACCTGGGTTATAAGCTAACCCTAGGTATTTTGCCTAATTATGTAATTAAGATACTTGTGATTATCTTTTGGCATGAAATTAAGCTCCTGAGGAACATATGTTTACATTTCTGTCCCTTTTAAATAATGTTTTAGTATTGTTTTGTAACACAGGGACCTATGTGCAAATTACCCATTTAAGGGGTTTAACTTGCAAATTTCATAGGTTAAGATGTTCCTTTGATGATGATACATCATATGAGTAAATATGATAAGGTATGATGGATTTCCCAAGCCTGGGCATCAAGATGCAGCTTGTGGAATGATCCTTGTGCTTAAAAACCCTAATTTGGAATAAAGTGCAATTTACCCAAATTGTGGGGTGCAACTTGTAAAATACACCTTCCAGAATATCTTTTATAACTTTTGACATCAATTAGAGAAGAAATGATGAAAGGGGTGCTTCAATTAAATAATCAGATAAGAAAAGTGACCTTTGTAATAAAATTCACCTAGTATGTGTAAGGAGACCCTTCATATGTGTGTACCTTAGTTGCATGTTGGTTTTCTTTACCCTTAGATCTTGAGTTTTGATGTACTTTGCTTAATTTATGATGGTTTGGACGTGCCTTTGAACAAGGAGGGACTTAGATGAGAAATCCATGATTTAGAGGTCCTTATGGTGGAAATTAGCCTAAACTATATAAGCCTATTCCTTTGCAAACCAAGTAAATGTATCCTTTATCCTCTTCACTTCTCATCTTTCTCAAAAACGGCCAAGGCAAAGCTCTGGAGCTCAGAGATACGACCAAGTAGTGCTAAGGTGAGAAGGAACCATCTTCTAGCTCGGATTCTTGGATGAATTCATCATAAAAGGTTGATTCTATGGTTAACTCACTTAGATTCTTTGTTCTAGCCAACCATCCCTATCTTTTCCTTGGAGAATCTCCTCTGGACAAGTTGTGGAGCTCAAGACGCCATTAGAGACTTGAATCTTGGAATCTTGGAGCTCTAGGAACAACGTTTGAGGCGGGTTTTATAACTCTAAACTCCTTGCTTTATTATGCATATCTATGTTCTTGTAATTATGCTTAGTTCTTCTTCTACCTCCCTTCCTCCATGCACGTTTGCATGTAAAATGGTGGAGTAACCGACCTGAACAGAGGTTGAAGATGATGGGTGTGAATTCCTATGCAACTTTATCAACCGACCTTGGACCCTTTTGGTCCAAACGGTTGCAAACCGTTTGAGGTCAAACGGTCTCAAACCGTTTGATCTCATGCGGTCTTGCAAGACCGTTTGGATCAAAACGGTCTCAAGACCATTTGATAGGGTTGACCCAGGGACCACCGTTTGAGGGTCTGTTGGTAATATAATGAATTTCATTCCTACAAAGAATCATAATTTAATCCCTAACCTATTGAGAGTTGAAAGCACTGCAATACCCTAACCCTAATCGGGTTGAAATTGTTGTTTTCAAGTATAGATCTTGTTGAGTTTTGGGTTGAAGGACTCAAACGGTCTTAAGACCATTTGGGGATTCATCCAAACGGTCTCAAGACCGTTTGGACACAACCCAAGACCGTTTGGAGGTCTAGGTTTGAGGTAATTTGATGGTTTGAGGGTTCAATTGTAATAAGTTGATGAATTGATGAAATTGCTGATTTTAGACCTAGTTAGGGTTCAACCCTTATCCAACCGATTTGGTTTTCGGTCAAACTTTGGGCAAATGGTATCAAGACCATTTGGAGGATTTCCAAACGATCTCAAGACCGTTTGGGCCAAGTTTGGGCCCAATTGGAGGTCAATTGATAGGTTCAACCTTGATTTGATTCACATTGTTGAACATTGATGAATATCCGATTGAAACCCTAATTGAGATGGACTTAACCCTAATTGGCTTTCAATTGAGGGTCAATTTGGTGTCCAATTGATTAAGGTTCATCCTAAATGACTCAATTTGTAAGTGGTTAACATGGATTTGGAGAATTGAGGGATTCAACATACATAACCATAATCGATTGAAACCTTTGAACCATGTTGGAGGTCCAAACGGTTTGAGCCCATTTGGACCAAACGGTCTCAAGACCGTTTGGGCTCAAACGATCTCAAGGTCATTTGGTCCAATCGATCCCAAGATCATTTCACTTCAAACAGTTTCAAATCGCATAAGCTCAAACGGTTTGGAAGTCAACTCTCCCCAAACGGTCAACGCACCCAAACGGTCTTAAGACCGTTTGAGGACAAACGACCTTGGGTGTCATGCGGTCTTGGAGTCAAACCTAGAAAACGGTCAACACATCCAAACGGTTTCAAACCATTTGGAGGTTGAATATGTGTAACCGATTGGAGACTTTCAAGGTTGTTTATACTTAATCAATTGAAGGTGTATTTGGTTCAATGATGATCTGATTTAAACCCTAATGATAACCTAGGACATTAAGGGACTAAGGGACTAATGAATTGACCTATAATGATGATCAATAGTGTGAATTACCTAAATACCCTTGAAGGGTTAAATCAAACGATACCCTATTTTAATCAAATCTTAATCACATGATAGTGATGATTTGACTTATGATAGTCAATGAGGACTTGACCCAACCTTATCTAGAGTGGTGTAATCACCATCTACTAGTGAGAGGAGACAGAAAGTACCTTTTATGGTTGAAATTCAAGAAAAGTACCATCAAAACATATGAATGTGCATGATTAGGGTATGATCCACCTATGTGAGATCATGGAAACCCTAATTATGATAATTTATTAATCTTAATCTAATCTGAGGATATCAATGATGATGTTTCTCATACATGATGATGTTATGAGTTCAATTCACCATGAAGTAAACAGTAAACCCTAATTGATGGAAATCAGGGGATCTATCTCTTGTAAGAGTATGAAAGAACAGATCTTGAAATGAATTGTTTACTATTATTAGTTGGTTTAACCATGCAGGTTCTCATATATAAAGATGATCATATCCAGGTAAGGATTATGATATCATATTCATTAAAAGTATGTTATTAGCATTATGAATATTTAAATATCATGTTGCCTAGTAAGTGGCATCTTATGAGACTGATAGGCTGTGAGAGCCATGAGTATCATCAAGGTCATGCTTAATAGATGACTTGTGATGAGATGATTGAGAAATGATAATTGATGTGAGTTAGACTTGCTACATTTAGTATTCTTCTTTCATAGCTTCTATGCTAATGATTAAATGTTTGAGAACATGTATGATATTAAAAGAATACTGAAATGTACCTAACTAACCAAGTATAATCATACCATGTAGAGCCCTGATCATAGATCCATCATTGTCAGAAACTAAATGATGGTGAAATAGGTTTTCCTAAGGGAACTCCTGGAACACATACTTTTGAGTATGTGGGGGAATATGGATGTGTATATCTTTACATCCTGGTGTAGGAATTGATGTAGATATATCTTAATCTATCAATCCTTCACTATATGTTTATGTCAAGGAGATGTAACACTAATCTCCCGAGGAAATATTTTATACCGTATCGATGAGAGATAAACAAGAAATCCTTCGATGACGAAGAGAGTACAGAATGCCACTGTGACTCTAATAGCGAAGTACCAGAGTACCCTAGTGAGCTATAATAGCAGAGACACTAGATGTCCTGCATGTTGATCCTCACTCTGACTGAGGAAGATGGGGTCATAAGAATCCGGCTCTTTTGATGACCTAGGTATGATACCGATGCGACTTAATAGTGATCGGTTGGAGTATGAGCGGTATACCTCATCTCCGCAGGGCATAATGATGTTTGTAAAACATAATCAGCCGCGTAGTATATCTGTTTAGTTTGAACTACGAGATACATGAATGATATTATACTGCATAGTAAACATGTCCTTCATATTTCTTATATGTTGTTATTCTGTTTAAATGTTAATCTGTTGTTGATTGCCTTAAAAGCTTGTACTACTTATGAAGTTCTTTGATGCTATAATAAAGCTTCTGGAAAAGATTTATAACTCTCGCTGGGACAATTATTTAAATAATTTTCTCACTCCGTAGGTTTCTAACTTTTAGGTGGACGTCGAGGACGAAGAAACCAATCCGAGGGTGAGCAGTATCAGCACCAGCAACACCAGGGACAGTAGTGAATCTCAAGTGGAGATACTGACTGTTGTGTCATGTAGTTAGTTAGTCCTATGTCATCTCTGTACTCTCAGGTCCTTGGAGTTTGTTAATCTGAGATTTTGTATTTTGCTGTATGAAATCACTTGAGAAGTGGTTTAACAGAGATGTAAACTGTTTACCTTGCTTTTATGAAAGAAGTTTCATGACTTCAAGATCTTGTCTCGAAAGGTTTTAATTTTTCGTGAATTTTCATATTCCGCTGTTAATCGAATGCTTCCGCTGAGTTTATATCATGTTTTGGAGATCGGAGCTCACATCTCCGGTTGCGGATGTCAGTGCAGCTGAATTAGTGACATCGGAAAGCAATACTGAAGGTGATGATGGGTTCATTCCAGTGGCTGGTAATTTGAGGAAGAGTAGAAGGAAAAAAAGCTCTCCACCAAAAGGGTCGTTGAAGCCGCTGGAGGTGGCTTTCAGAACAGGTGCTAATAATGTATCCCCTAATTCCTTCCAACATCTCTTTATCAATGAGGATGATCAGGAGCTGATTACTGTGGCTGGCAGGCTACCAGCCCCCCACATTTCCAATGGATAATCTAACTATAGCCTCCTGGAATGTGAGAGGACTGAATTATGTAGGGAGACAGTCCGCACTCCAGCAGTGTGTAGCTAGGAACCTGGTTTCGGTTGGTTGCATTCTGGAGACGAAGCTGAGAAGGAAGAAGGTTAGGAGAGTTATGGATAGGGTTTTTGGGTCTGGTTCGTGGATTTCCAATCACAATAGCCATGCTTTGGGCAGAATCATTCTTGTTAATGTGAGAGATGATGTTCAGCTAAGACTGATTAGTGAATCAGACCAATACTTACATGTTCAGGTGTTGTCGCCCTCTGGTGATTTCTTCTTAACTGATGTTTATGCTCATAATAACATTGGCAGAAGAAGGGAATTGTGGGATTCCATTAAGGATATTAAAGGATCTGTTAATGGTCCATGGATTGTCTGTGGAGATTTTAATGCTATACATTTTTCCCATGAGAGGTTTGGTACATGTGAACCCTGTTACAATTCTATGGCTTGCTTTAATGAGTGTGTTCTTCAAACTTCCTTGGTTGAGTTGGAATTAAGAGGCTCGAAATTCACCTGGGATAATAGACAGGTTGGGGATAAGCTCGTGATGTCTAAGCTTGATAGAGTGTTTTATAATTTGGACTTTTTGGATTCCTTTCCTAATTTCTGGGGCGAGGTGGTGGCCTCTATTCATAGTGACCATAGATTGGTGCTCATGCATATGAACAAGAAGAGTTATAGAGTTTGGAGGTTCCCTATTCCTTCCAATGCATCTTGGGTGTGGAGACAGTGTTTATACCACAGAGAGAAGGTTGTCAAATTTGTTTCTTTTTCTGTGGGTGATGGGAATCTCATAAAGTTATGGAGGGATCCCTGGTTTAAAGGACATTACCTAGAGGAAGCCCTTGATATAGGGTGTATTATGAGGAGTGGTACAGGGAAATTTGCAGATCTCTGTTCACTTGTAAGCAATGGTGACTGGATTGAATCGAAGTCTAGGCATCTGTCCATGGTCATTAGGATTATTAGAGAGGTTGGTTACTGTGTTAAAGATGTAAATGATGCTATTTTGCTGGATGGGAAGGTTCCTAATAGAGTTCGGGATGTTTGGGAAGTGGTTAGGCATCATGGTACTGTTCCTTACTGGTCTAATTGGTTGTGGAGTGCTAAAGTTGCTATGAGGCACAAGGTGCATGGATGGAGGTATTTCTTAGATAAATTGCCTACTTTTGATCACCTTCATTCAAGAGGGTTTCAGTTTCCTTCAAGATGTATTCTGTGTAAAGAAAGTATAGAAGATCTTGCTCATGTTTTATTCAGCTGTGAGTATACTCGGAATTTCTGGAGAAGGGCTGTTGGGGAGGGTTTACTGCCCAGATGCCCAGGTTCTTTGGAGGACGTGTTCTTATTTCAAGCCAAGAAGGAGAAAACAACTGTTCTTGTTATTTTCCATAGTGTTTGGACGGAGAGGAACTGCAGAATTTTTGTTGGGCTTGAGCAATGTGCAGATAGAAGATGGACAAGTATTAGAAAGGATATAGGAATCTTTGTATAGTTAATGTGTTGTTTTTTCCTTTTCTTTGAGCCTTTCTCACCATCTCTATACATATTTTTTTGGGTTAAATTAAAGAGGTCTCACGCTTTTCCGATCAAAAAAAAAACTTAGGGGAAATGTTGTTGAAACTTTCTTCAAGACTAAACATACATTATACAATTACTAGTGAGATTAAATATTCAAAAATGGGATAGGTGGTACACTTTAGTATAAAAGTAATTAACTTCCTATCAATAAAAACTTACAACTTATAGTATCAATATTAAATGCTTAGTTTTATAACTAATTTTAATGTGATATAGAAAATGGAGCGAAGTTGGATGTCTATCAAGGACCATTGCAGTCCAGAGTTTGCCAAAGGTCTTGATGAATTTATCAGATTTGTTGAGTAACATAGGAAACTACCTACAGATAGGCTATATTATCCATGTAGAAATTGTGGTAACAATTTGAAAGTTGATACTGCTGAGGAAATTAAGAATCATGTCATGTGCAATGGGATCATACAAGCTTATAATGAATGATATTAGCATGGAGAGAAATTTAATTATGGATCAAAAAATGTCGATACTAATAGTTGTGACATAGAAGATATAGATAATGATGATAATGTCAATGATGAACTGATTCAGGATGACCCAATTCAGGATGCTATGGTTGATGAGATGCTACGTAGTTGTCGGGACTATGTCATTGATCCACCTTCTTTATTTGCAAACATTATCCATGATGTTGAAAAACCATTATATAAGGGTTGTACTAAGTTTACGAGGTTGAGTGTTGTGATGTAATTATATACTCTCAAAGCTCAAAACCAGTGGAGCGATAAGAGTTTCACTTCACTATTGTCTTTGTTAAAGGAAATTCTTCCTGAAGGCAACAAGCTTCCAATTTCAACATATCAAGTAAAGAAAATAATGTGCCCAATGGGAATGGAGGCTAAGAAGATTCATGCATATCCAAATGATTGTGTGTTATTTCAGAAGGACTATAGTAATTTGATAAATTGTCCAAAATGTGGTGCGTCAAGGTATAAGACCACAAATTCAACTAAGGCTAAAAATGGCTCTCCTACCAAGGTCATGTGGTATCTACCAATAATACCATGATTTCAATGCTTATTTGCTAATACAGAAGATGCGTAAAATTTTTCTTGGCATGGAGTTAAAGGCCAATGATGATGGTGTCCTACGGCATGCATCTGATTCACCATAATGGAAGAAAATTGATTTAGTATACCCTCAATTTGGTAAAGAACCAAGAAACTTAAGACTTGGATTCTATATAGATGGAATGAATCCCTATGGTACATTAAGCAGCCAACATAGCGCGTGGCTTGTTATGATTGTTATATAAAATCTTCCTCCTTGGTTGTGTATGAAAAATAAGTATGTCATGTTGTCAATATTGATATCAGGGCCTAAGCAACTTGGAAATGATATTGATGTTTACCTTCAACCTCTAATTGATGACCTAATGAAACTATGGGAAGAAGGTGTTATGACATATGATGCTTCACGTAAAGAGATCTTTAGTTTGCGTGCTATGTTGTTTTGCACGATTAATGACTTTCCAGCTTATGGAAATTTGTCTGGATATAGCATAAAAGGATACAAAGCATGTCGTGTTTGTGAGGAAAATACTGATTCAATCCGACTGAAACATGGTGGTAAAATCGTATATCTTGGTCATCGGAGATTTCTCCCACCAGTGCATCCTTATCAAAGGCAACGCAAAACCTTTAATGGGTCAACTGAGGAATGAAGTGCTCCTAAACCTATAATAGGAAATATTATATATGATAGGGTGAAACTTATTGTTAATGAATTTGGAAAGAGTTCAAGTAGTCGTACCCTCACATGTGACAAATCTCTATACAAGAAGAGGTAAATATTATGGGATCTTCCTTATTGGAGATCTTTGGCAATTAGACACTGCATTGACGTCATGCATGTTGAAAAAAATGTTTGTGATAGCATCATTGATACGCTATTAAACATACCAAAAAAGACTAAAGACGACATCAAATCTAGAAAAGATTTAGAATTAATGGGTATAAGAAAAGAGTTATCAGTGGAGATCAGGGGTCACCGCACATATTTACCACTAGCTTGTTACACTTTGTCAAAGTAGGAGAAAAAGACTTTCTATGAGTGCTTGTATAATATTAAGGTTTCAAAAAGATTTCCTTCTAATATTCATATATTGGTATCAAAGAAGGATATGAAGTTGATAGGTCTCAAATCTCACGATTGTCACACCTTGATGCAAAAAAAATTACATGTGGCTATTCGATCTATATTGCTGAAGCATGTAAGGTTTGAAATCACAAGACTTTGTTTCTTCTTCAATGAAATATGCAACAAAGTGATACATCCTGATACTCTCGATAAATTATAGAATGATGTAATTGTTACCATGTGTCAGCTTGAAATGTACTTTCCTCCTTCATTTTTTGATATCATGGTTCATCTTGTAGTACATATTATAAGGGAGGTGAAGATGTTGGGTCCAATTTTCTTACGTTGGATGTATCCATTTGAATGCTACATGAGTGTTTTTAAAGGTGATGTTCGGAATCATTATCGTCCTGAAGGGAGTATTATTGAGGGTTATGTGGTTAGGGAGGTGATGGACTTTTTCAATGATTTTTTGAATTGCAATGAAACTTATAGCGATCTAAAAAATTCCCATCACACTGAATCTTATTGTGGCAAAGGAACTCTGGGAGGACGAGTGAAAGGAATCAATCGTGAGTTGTGGGAACAAGCACATTTGTATATTTTACACAACATCGATGAAGTTAGTAGCTACATCACAGAACACAATGATCTTATCAAGAGAAATCATTCGTGATCTAGTTCAATGTGGCTTGCAAGAGAGCATAATCAAACATTTATTAGGTGGTTTGAAGAGAAAGTCTTTGATCAACTATCTGAATCACCGAATAATGTTGCTGAGAGCATAAAATAGCTCACCTTTAAGCCAAAAATGGATGTCATGTCATATGAAGGTTATGACATAAACAAATGTTCATACTACACAAAGCATCAAGATGAAAGTAGTGTATTCCAAAATAGTGAGGTCACTGTTCAAGCTTGTTCGTTGTATTTTGCTAGTACCAAAGATAAAAGACCATGCGAAGCTGAGATGTCATATTATGGCATCATTGAGGACATATGAGAATTGGACTATACAAATTTCAGAGTTACTATCTTTAGGTGTAATTGGGTTGACAACAACAAAGGAGTTTTCGTGGATGAGTTGGGTTTCAAATTGGTGAATTTTGAAAAGATTGGTGAGAAAGATGAGCCATTCATCATGGCAGATCAAGCAAAACAAGTATTCTATATTGATGACCCGGAAAATAAAAATTGGTCTGTCATTCTTCATGGAAAAAGACAGTTTACTGTAGATCCTATAAATGAAGAAGAATACTATGAAAAGTATGATGATTCCAGCCCATTCTCAGTTGGTTTTCCAAGTGTAAATGTTGAAGATAACACCGATGAATACTATAAATGTCAAGACCATGTTGAATGAATTTTACTTGACTAACAACTCAACCAATACTAGAGGCATGTATTCTTTGAATTATTTATTTTATTATCATTCAAGCACGTAATCTTTTAAATATACATCATATATCATTCAACCACTTGTGTTTTTATTATCATTTATGTTTCTTTTATCATGAATACTTGCAGGTTCTAAAATTTCAAGTGAAGATGAACATTCTGAGCATGAGCACCATGAGGATGGTAGTGGTGATGCTAAGAAAAGTAGAGGTCCCACACTAATGAGTAGGCTGCAGGAGCTCAGGGCCAAAGCGGAGAAATTGACAGTCTAGTTTGATGTCACGGGAGCACCTGTTAGGGAACATGCTAGTGCTTTCAAGCATTACATAGGGGTGACCGCGCGCAGTAAGGTGGCAACATATATAGAAAATTGGCATGATGTTTTTAATGCCTTAAAAGACCTCCTATGGAAAGATATATCTATGAGTGGAAGTGATATTATTTTAATATGTTTTTGTTTATTGATTCTAGTTTAGTTTTCTTGGAAAGACATATCCTTTTTAAGACAACATTATTTCGTCTTTTGAATGTATAGGGTGTTTTTCATCTAAATGAAAAAGATCACAAGAAAAAAGTGCTACAATGTTGTGGTGTACGATGGAGGGCTTTTAAGACATATCTCAAAAGGGAATTTATAGATAATCCTAAACAAAAGAAGAAAGTAACATATATGTATGTTTTTATAGATTCTGAGGTGTGGGAAAGATTTGTTGCAGCTAGGAACACGGAAGAGTTTCAGGTAATAAAGATTGTGATGTATTGTATGAATATTTAATTTTATATAATTAAGGAGGTGAATCTTTTTATATATGTTTGCCAAGTCTAAATTGCAATACCTCATTTTAAATGATCAGGCTATTCACGAGGCCCAAAAGGAAAGATGGGCCAAAAATGTGCATGACCATCACCTGGGGCCCGGTGGTTATGCCTTCCTCTGCCAACTATAAGAGAAGCAACTCTCTTCTGGAGAAGAGTCTAGTACAACTCAAGCTGAGCGTCCACCCCGACACTTGTAGTGGATTGATGCTAGAAAGAATCGAGCATGTGAAATAGTCAACCCTGCAACTAAGGAGGTGGCACAAAAGATGGTAGGTTTATCCCAACTAAGTAAAGAGTAACTCCCACAAACTTAGATTGATTTATATATAATTGATATTGTGATTTAATATTTTTATTAACTATGAATAGATTGATCTCCATGAGCAAAGGAAGGAAGGAAAGTTCATCCCAACTGGCTGCATGGATGAACTATCAGTTTCTCTTGGTACGAAGGAGCATCTTGGCCGTGTTAGGGGATTAGGAGTTGGCATAGGATTCAAGTCTTATTTTGGCCCTTCGCAATCTAAAAGAGATTGTGCAGGAGGTCTTACATAAGAGGAAGTTGAAGCATTAGTAGCACAGAAAGTAAAAGAAATAATATCTTCATTTCAGCCTACTCAACCTTCTCAACCTATTCAAATTGTTCGTCTCTCAAATGATGAGGTACAAGCCCATGCTCCAAATGTAGAAGGTCATGGGAGCACTCCCAATGACCCACCACAACAATTTGCAGTAAGTTTTTGTTCTATATGTTGTGTTATTAGTATGATATATATATGATTATATATATTAGTTGTAGTAGGTATTTGGTTTACCACTTCATATATAACTTATATTTTTTTCAATTCTAGGTTGGTATGAACTATAAACTTACAGTGGAGGTTCCAGAATATAATTTTGTGGCAGTGGGCAAGGTATACAACCTTGGTGGTACATTGCATTGCCAACAAATTACTAATGACATTTGTCGTGTGTCCATCCATCTTGTGTATGATGAAATGGGGGACAAACCACTACACATACCTAATCTTGAATATAGTATAGTTGAAGAAGCAGAGGGTGCTATGGTGGGTTGGTCTAGACACTTGGTTATCAATGACAAGGTATACTTGAATTCTACCACATTTTTCATATTTGACTACATATATGAACTCATGTAATATAAGTATGTAATTTAATTAACATGTTTGCAAACTAAAAAGTAAAAATTCTACTAGCCGTCCTCCTATGCCCAAACCATCTTTTATTCCAGAATCCACATTCGACGAGTTGGGAAGTAAATGTAAATATTTGTGTCGATACTTAGCCAACCAAAGCTCTGGATTACAAATGTTGGTCAATTTAACAGAAGATGCAATTGGGAGGGACTTTGACAGTTATATTTTTCTTGATGATATTATAGAGTTGTTTCGGTATGATTGGCTGAATACTTCGATATTACAAGTATGGATAAGGTAAGGATCTATCAATATAGAAAATTCCAATACACGTTTTTAGCTTATTTCTATATATGAAAATATTTACAAATGTTTTACAGCCATTTATATACCGAGACCATAAACTTTGATATAAGGAATGTTGAATTCTTAGTTCCTTCAGTCACTAGTCAAGTGGAGACACATATTGAGGATATGAATGAGTACTTCTCTACTGTATTCAAATATTTTGCTAGTGTGGGAAAGGAAATTATCCTAATTCCTTTTGACATCCAATAAGTATTATTATTCAATATAATTTTAATAATGAATAAATTTATTTATTTTAATATTTATTTTATTCTTACTCAGATCTAGACATTGGGAATTAGTAGTGGTTGTCCCAAAATTGATGACTCTTAATTATCTTGACCCAATGGGAAATACAATAAGGGGTCACAAACTGAAATTGCCAGCTATGGAGTAAGCATAAATTTAGTTAATGCTTCAACATGATATTTATATTTAGAATTTCTATTTTACCAACTATCGTTTAATTGATAGGGGTTTAAAGGCTTTTCGTGAAGGTGGAGGATAAATACCCACAAAATTAAAGACATTGACTTTGAAAAATATCAAGGTAGCTACTTTGACAACTGCTTAGTCTTATATGTATTAAATTTCAACTCTTATATGTCAACTCTTATAGTCTTATCTCAACTCTGTTTATAGTAGTTTACTAACATTAAGTATAATTCGTTATTTGTAGTGTCATATACAAAATAATGATTGTGCTTGTGGCTACTATGTAATGAAATATATGCAAGCTATTATCAAACAAGCATCACATGACATTCAGACTATAGATAAGGTAATAAAGAATAACATCATAAATTTACAAGTGAGTTGTAGTCATTTTATAAAATATTATCATGTGCATTTTCTGTTACAGATCTTTACAACTCAGCCTTACACACCTGAGGACTTAAATGAATTTCGAGAAGAGTGGTCAGATGTTTTTCTAAATGAAGTCAATATAGCATTGGATTGAATGCATATGTCAGCTCCATTATGTATGTGGTTTTGGAACTCTTTTAAATTTACTTTTGTATCTGACATTTAATATCATCTCAGACTTGCAATCTATCATTTTGTAAATTATGATGTGATTATGTGTAACTCAACTGAATATATGAATCATTTTTGTTATGAATGTGTGGTTTGGAATGGTGATGGTTGAGCATCAATACTCCCCTCTCCCATATCCTAGTTCTTCTTGTTCTTTTATTCTGTTCTGTTTCTGTAGATTTTTTTTTAAAATTGTACCCTATAGGGTCGGTTATCTTAAAAAACCGACCTTATAGATCTATAGGGTCAGTTTTTAGCAATAACCGACCTTACAAGACCTCTGGGAAGCTTAAGACAGTACATTCTTAGTCGACAATTTTCTCGACCGAAATCCTCTCGGTCGACGTATTTCTCGACTGAGCAAACCTCTGTTGCTTTGTAAGGTCGGTTTTTTAGCAATAACCGACCTTACAAGATCTCTGAGAAGCTTAAGACAGTACATTCTTGGTCGATAATTTTCTCGACTGAAATCCTCTCGGTCGACGTATTTCTCGACCGAGCAAACCTCTGTTGCTTTATAAGGTCGGTTTTTTAAAAATAATCGACCTTACAAGACCTCTGGGAAGCTTAAGGCAGTACTTTCTTGGTCGACAATTTTCTCGACCGAAATCAACTCGGTCGACAAATATCTCGACCGAGCAAGTTACTGACCTTACAGGAACTTTGTTGCTTTATTGGGTCGGTTTTTTAACTTCTAGGGTCGTTTATTTAAAAAAAATGACCTTATAGATTTCTTGGGTCGGTTTTTTAGGAATAACCGACCTTATAGGCAATAGGATCAGAAAGCTCATTTTTTTTACTCTATTAGGTCGGTTTTTTAGAAATAATCAACCTTAGAAGACCTCTAAGAAGCTTAAGACAGTACTTTCTTGGTCGACAATTTTCTCGACCGAAATCTTCTCGGTCGACATATTTCTCAACCGAGAAAACCTCTGTTGCTTTATAGGGTCGGTTTTCTAGCAATAACCGACCTTACAAGACATTTCTAGGGTCATTTTTTTAGGAATAACCGACCTTACAACCTCTTCTTTCTCGCTTGGGTCAGGTTTTTTACAGCCTCTTGGGTCGGTTTTTACTCTATAAGGTCGTTTTCATTGGTAAAAAAAACTGACCATATAGATCAAAATCTATAGCGACGACCACTTAGGCGATTGTTAAAAAGTGACGCTACATGCTTAAAAAAATCGACGCTATAGACCATTATTTTAGTAGTGCAAGTTGAACAAAAATTGATTACTCAAAGCATGACAGTATATGAAATACTAATGTTTAAAGTAATTTAATCTCTAAATTACTTTGAAGGTGTAAGTTGAAGCATAATAATAATAAAATTCAACAGACATAACTCACTTACCTTGAGTTGTGTAAAATATTCATGATATATGTAGATAAGTCGGTCGCTTATAAAGTAAAAGCATGATAGGACGACCGAGCTGCTGCTACATAGGAGGGTAAGGTGAAGCAGTTTCTACGTAGGTCCTCCATTCCGGTCAATCCCATCGTCGGGATACAAAGAGTGGTCTACTGGATCTTCCCACACGCCATCACAACCTAAGGGACACACTCCAACTTATTGCCTGTTTTAGTTATGTCGACACATGAGATACTAGGGACCTGCAATGGATAATTCCTTCGGCTCGGCCTACATCCGGCAGTACTCCCTTACGGAAGCCATGGAGGCCAACACCATAAGGATATTTCTAACATTAACAGACAATGCAACTAACTAACATCACGGATGCAAGACCTTCCTCCGATGATTCTAAGCTAGGGCCTTAGAAGCCACAGATGAAGCGACAGGGAGAAGCCATATATAGGCCCGCCCTCATAAGAAACCCTTCGAGCTCACTGTCTTAGTTTGATATGACTGCAATGTGATGGATCATCATTGGACGTTGTTGTGTTGATGAAAAGATCCATTACGAATGGTCAGCATCAAGTGATCAAGATCTTCACAGACATAAAAGTTGTGGCTACAACTACTAACCAGATGTGGGGATGTGGGGAGCGGGGTAGATAGCGCTAGGTTGCACCTTCCATGCAAGTCGAGAGAGTAATTCACAAAGGTGAGAGCTTGAAGGTAAAGTGGAGGACAAGCATGTTACGTTTGTACACCTGGTTGAGGGCTGGCGGCGGGATACTCTCCTTTCATTCTATTTATAGCCAAGCCGTGAGCTGAAATAGGATCGCAACTTATCAATTATATTTATGGAAATGAAAAACTTTGATGTGTAGGCTCCCTAAAATAAATAACAAACAAAAGCAGTCCGTCCTTGCCTAGTCAATCAACTAACTAAGATTATCTCATTCAACATTGATAGGCTCCACCGTTCTTCCTATATATTATATGAAACGTTATCACCATTATCTTGCCTTAGATCGTGATATAACAATTAACGAATACAAAAGATCTCTGTACAGTCAAGTCATCCAATAAATTGTTTTCTTTTCATCTACGGCTGCATGCCTCTTTACAGCTTTTGCACTTCTATTGGTATAAACTACATCGTCATCTCAACCTATACTCCAAATGAATGTTTTGTCTAACAATAGTAATTAAGTAGAAACCTGAAGATAATTATATATTCATCATATCTACGAAAATCCATAATGTCTTAGCCAAACATGTTAAATTACCTAGAATCTGGTCCCTAAAAAATATTTTAAATGATCTAGCTCCTCCAGAAAATGAGCTCCAAGATACCATATTTTGATTTGTTAATCTAGTTACTCAAAGATCTCACCGCCACGATTCTAAGGACTATTATTAATTGTCATAACACATCTAGTGATTTCTAAATAATTACATTACCTCTAAATACTATTACAATTATCAAACTAGATCTTTTGGTACGAACAAGTACGATGAAATAAATTTCCCACTCAACTATATGAACAAGTAACTAGTCACATAATATCATCAAATTAAATATTGGTTTTGCATACTTTGAGGATATTACAAAATAGTCCCAATTGTACAAAAGACCATTTCTACATTCTTTGCCTTAAATTCAAATATCATGAAAATTGGATGGAACCTTATCGTAACCATAAATCTATCACATACTGATTTTATCAATAACTTAATTATGTACTTGTTAGGTTCCAAGAATTAAGGTGTGACATACTATCCACCTTTTTGGGAATTTTGTCATCGAAATTCGGTTTCACTATAGGAAGCAACCGACCTTAGGATTTCACATTCCTTACAAACATTAACTTTTAACAATTGTCATAAAATCTTGTAGCCACCTCCAAAGTAAGCCATCTCGTGGATAACTAACTATGTTAACAACCTTAACAAATTAGTATGTACAACCATCATGGAAATTTATAGGAAAATCTTAAACATAAATGTTGTTTCTTTCTTTACTCTTAATTCTTACTGTGTACGTATCTTTCTCTAGAGACATGTGCTCTGATACCTGGGTCTCATGACCTGCACTATGGTTTCCATGTTAGATAACCTACACATAGGGTCTGAGTCATGCATCAAAATTGGTCTTCACTAAGGGGTTGGGCCTCATGTCACTTGAATTAACTTTCACAAGGGCCTGCGTCTAACTCCATAATCTTATTTATTGCATTAAATCTGATCTTTATATAAATCTTAATGCATTATGACCTCATGGTCTTACCATGATCTTAAATGTTAATATATGGATATTATCTTGGAAACATAATTATGACTTAATGCATTCAAATATTACAATCTTATCATGTATCTAATTCTTGTATCTTAATCATTCTAAGAAATTTCACCAACATGTCTCTACTTGAGATCTTAGGCATAGTAAGGATATAGACATGAAATTAAAAAATCTTACTTGCATGTTTTACCGTAATATCTAAGAATAAAGGATCACAAAAAATCATGGGAGTATTATCTAAGAAACATGTAAATATATTGAGATTAACAAGAGAATATACAGGCATAGACCACTTTGGTTTGTGAAACCCTGCACTAAAGTCATTCAGACTTCCTTCTTCTCTAATCATATGTTACAATGTTAGGTACAAATGACCTTTCCAACTGGTATGAACATTTGAGTCCTTGTTATCTTCTTGGATGATAAGTCCATTACCCATCTTGATATGGGTTAACAACCCTCAAAACTTTATGGTCAATGCTAGAATTCATCCTTCCTCCTAAGGAACCAAGCTAGGGTTTTAAAACTATAGAGTATGAAGCATTAATTGTTAGTTCATGGTTCTTCATTAATCGTGATCTTCTACTCACAATTAGTGAGTCGTCTATGGTGAATTTTTCACAAAAATTTACATCTTAGTGCTTATTACATCAATGTGCCCATTTTACCATAATGTTGACTCAGCTTGGGAACCAAAACTTACATTAATTTCTTAATATAATTCTTAATGATTTTCTCCATCTAATCATGGTGCTCTAAGCTAAGTGAACCCTAGGTACTAGTAGTCACTACTCTCTCATGAAACTGTTCTTATCCTTAGGAATACTAAATCAAAACTTCAACTATCTTCATGATGTAAAATATCATCTTAAACTAAGTATTATAGTGATCCTAGATCATTTATCCATGATATCACATATCTTGTATCATCGTATGGTTAAATCATCCTCATGTATACCCTTCAAGACTTTTAGTTGTGACTAGCAATCATCATACCTTAAGCTTAAACTCAATTCTTAACATGAATTCTATTATCCTCAAGTATTTTCCTTAACAACTATCATGATTTGACTTGCGACTGCAATTTCTCCTTGGGATAAAGGTCCTAAGGACATCGAGAGTTCTCTAATTCTCATAAATTATAGTAGGAAAAAGACCTCATCTCTCTTCAATAATCCACTAAAATAAAGGGATTAATTCTACCATTTGACTTATGTAGGATGTGACCATGATAAATTCTAGATTTACATTGTCTTATGAGTTTGCAAGCATCGTGTATAACCCTACCATAATTTGATTATAACTCTAAATTACACAAATTGTAATCCTAGCTTCCTTCCTCAATATTTAAGGTAATCAATATCTCTTATAATTATCATGCCAGATGTACATCTATGGTAACACTTGTTCACCTTGTCCTTACTCATGTCACATCTTGGCACAAATCTATAAGAGTCGTCATTATAATGTTAGTGGTATAACATCTAATTACAGTATATAATGATGTTTGTGCTTACTTATAATGTCATTAGGTTCAAGTAACTAAATGTCTTGGATGCTTACAATAAATTAAATCTTCTAGCACCTTCTTATATATACCAGCTGCATATATACCCAAAGGTGACCTATCTTATAATGCTTACCTCAACTCCTCATTGGTTCACATGTCTCATACCACGTGCACCTGAAAGTGTTAGAGAAACATCGAGAGGATTTTAAATGCTTATAGCACTCCCTCTATGATTCCATATGATATTTTTTCAGGACCACATACCACTAGGAAAGAGAGGTCATGCTATAGGCATGGGTTATTTCTGAAGCTGACATGTAACTAACCCTGATACATATCTAACTAGACCTCTAACTCAAACTCTATTATATGTGTAAAGTTTCTTCTGTAAAGTAAGTCATTAAAAGTTAACTTAATAATGTATTGTGGTATCTCTAGGATCTAGTGGGTTGATCTCGAGTAAGAATCTGAGAATTTTCCTAATGGCCATCTACATTATTGCTCTGCTACCATATTGAAACACTCCAATTTTCTTATCACATGAGCAAAAGCTATTTTTTTCAACTGGGGACTATTACTAACATGATATGAAACTATAATAACGATAGATAAGAACCATTATAGAATGTGTGTGAAATAAATTCTCATCATATTCTCAGAAAAAAAAGTTACTTACATCAAACTTGATAATAAACTCTATATACATGATGCTAAAATATGTACTATGTCTTAATATCTCAGATCGTGTAGATGGTATTCCCCCAAGTAAACCTCCTAAAGTCATCTTCGCAACATCTTATCATAACTATCTCCTAAAGTTTTGTACTAAAGGGCATCTCGTCCCCAACCATGCACAAAGGAAATCTATGCTTGAGTAAGTGGCATTGAATTTCTAATAAGATAGACATGAATATACTATAACTAAAAGATGAACAAATATTTGGAACTTGTAAACTTATACTAAATTGACGTGTCTTTTATTTATGTCTTTTATCTCTTTTTTGGCCACCGTTATACGATAAGTCCTCCCGAGTTGGAGTATCTATGCCCTAAAATGGTATTGAAGTACCTCTGAGTTAGCACTACATGCCTCTAAATGACACCAAGGTGTCTCTGAATTGTCAGACTATGCCCTGAATTGGTACCAAAGTACCTCTGAATTAGAGTAAGCACTTTTTTGAATTGGGAACAAATGCCTCTGAATTGTCTTGAGACTAACTGAATGAGGACTTAACATATAATGTCTTATGTGAAGATTTTGACTTAATTATCTTAAATGTGATCTTACTGAATTCTAAATCTAAACTTATCTAAGACTAAAGTTGAATACTGATGACTGAACATGTTCTAAATTCTGAATCTCAATCTGAATCTTTGTTCTCAAATTTTTTGAATTGAATCTAAATCAAACTTTGAATCTAAATCTTGAATATGTGTCTTAATTACTAAATAATTGATATTGGATCCAAGACTCTTATTAGGTTTGTTGATCTTATTTATGACTACTCACAATAAGTATTCTAAATCAAATTCTAAAATCTAGATTCTTGTTCTTTGAATAACTCTTAATCCAAAACTCTTATTTGATATACGACTTAATTAAATTTTGATACCAGATATATGACATCTGAGTCTCAAGGTTTGATAAAATAAACTAAACTGAACGTAGAAATTATGAGTATGTAAAATTCATGTAAATCTCAAATACTTGGAATCTGATAAATAGTAAACATAACTCAAGCTGAACAAAAATTGATTACTCAAAGCATGGCAGTATATGAAATACTAAAGTCTGAAAGTAACTTAATCTCTAAGTTACTTTGAAGGTGTAGGTTGAAGCATAATAATAATTAAATTCAATGGACATGACACACTTACAATGATCTATGCAAAATTATCTTGATATATGTAGATAAGTCGGTCGCTTATAAGGCAAAAGCATGATAAGACGAGCTAGCTGCCCCTACATAGGAGTGTATGGTGAAGCGGTTTCTACCTAGATCCTTCGTTCCAGCCACACCCATCGTCGAGATATAGAGAGTGGTCTACTATATGTTCCCACACGCCATCACAACCTAAGGGACACCCTCCAACCTATTGCCTATTTTTGTTATGCAGACACATGAGATACTAGGGACTTGTAATGGATATTTCCTTCTACTTAGCCTATAGTCGGTAGTACTTCCTTACAGAAACCATGGAGACCAACACCATGAGGATATTTCCAACATTAATAGATAATGCAACTAACTAACATCACAGATGCAAGACCTTCCTCTAATGACTCTAAGCATGGGCCTTAGAAGCCACAAATGAAGTGATAGGGAGAAGCCACATATAGGCCCACCCTCTTAAGAACCCCTTCGAACTCACTATCATGGTTGGATATGACTATGATGTGATGGATCATCGTTGGACGTTGTTGTGTTGACAATGAGTTCTGTTACGAATGGTTTGCGTCAAGACATCAAAGATCTTCAAAAACATAAAAGTTTTGGTTACATCTACTAACCATATGTGCGGAGCCGGGTAGATAGCGCTAGGTGGCTCCTAGATTTTGAAAAATCCTTGGACTACACAAATGGGGACTGTCTCATCAACGCCATGGCTGGATACGGCTTCCCTGAAATTGGGAACAACTGGATCCACGCTTGTATCTCCACAAACTACTTTTCCACTATCATCAATGGATCACCATTTAGTTTTTTTCACAACACCAATGGGCTAAGATAGGGTGATCCCCTCTCCCCATATCTCTTCATCATCGTTACATCTATCCTCGTAAATATGATAAAACTTGCCACTTCTCATGGCCTCATAGCCTCCCTACATGAATGTTAGGAAAATATCATTTAATTTGTAGATGACACCATCATTCTCGTCAAGCTTGATGACTCCACCATCATAAACACCATCTGCATTATAGGGATTTTCTCATACATCTCGGGTCTCAAAATAAATCTCACAAAATAAATAACCATTGGTATAAACACACATCAAAACATCTTATATATATAAAGATCTTCTCAAGTGCAAAATAGAAAACTTCCCCTTAAACTAATTTGGGTTACCTATAATGCCACACCCCATAACCCATTCAAATTGGAGCACTATCATTGATAAAATTTAAAACAAACTAAACTCATGGACAAACAATTTTCTAAATCTAGCGGGCCGACTCACTCTCATCAATAGTGTCATAACACCCATCACTACTCACTTTCTTAGCTGCATCCCTTTGCCCACCAAAACCCACAACATGATTGACAAAATTAGAAGAAACTTTCTTTGGAACAACCATACACCAAATAACTCACACAAACATTTCCATTTGATCAATTGGGGTACAATCACAACACCTATTAAATATGGGGGATGGGGCATCATAAACATCAAAATTCATGCCATCTGCCTGGTCACAAAAATCATTTACATCCTAATAAACAACACAAACAACATTTGAAAAAACCTCATCCTTCATAAATATTATAAAAACAAATTACCATGGGATAAGACCTCACAAAACATCACCTCCCCTCTATGGAAATACATCAACAAAAACCTGGATACAATCAAGAACCTCATCAGTACCCCCCCCCACATGCACATTAGAATATCAGTTTCTGGGAGGACCCATGGTTCCATCACAACACCATCAAAAATCTAATCTCCCACATACAAATCTCACCACCTCTGAAAAACCTCAACATCGCCAAAGCACTCAAATACCTAACCATCACTAGGAAAACCTCACTCAAAAGATATCTTCAAAACCAAGTCGACAACAATACTATGAGTGAGAACATTTATGAACTTGAATACAACATCAACAACAAGATTTCTTGGAAATGGGGTCCACTCTACACACCCAAAGTATCTTACACTCACCTCACTTATAGAGGCCATATATCAAATATGGTGCACTTCTGGAAAACAAAATGGCCATTAAAACTTAAAATCTTCTTTTGGCTGAACACAAATAACAAAATTCTCACTGACCATAACCTCACCCGCAGAGGTTTCTTGGGACCAACTAGATGTTATCTCTGCAAAAAAGATGAAGAAACTACACTCCATCTCTTCACAAACTACACAGTCACAATGCACATTCTTCTCTCCTTCTTCCCACTTTCTGCAAACCTTAAAAATCTCCTTGTACCAATGATTATACCTAGATTAAAATCTCTACCACAACACTCTAAATTTTATCCAGAGGACTTGATGGTCTATACCCTCTGGACCATTTGGATTGAAAGAAAAAATAGAAAATTCAACAACATCTCTAAGCACGTCCAGATCTTGATTACTGATATTAACCACGCCTTAGCTTTACAAAATGCACTACAGGACAGACCTCTACTTCAACTCAGGTGATTCCTACTGAAGTTGATCTGGGAAACATTTTTGGTGATCAAACTGGTGGTGGTTGCTACTCCCTAGAGGACATCATTGTAGACGACACAGATTTTTGAAGATCTGATCTTGATGGAGCTTGGTGTTACCTCTCAACTTTTATTTTCATCTACATTCTGCACTTATGATCAGAGGCCATGTTTTAGGAGTGCCTCCCCTATGAACAATATCTTTAGATCTGCTTGACCCTGCTTTTTTTTTAGTTAGTTTGATGTGGTTGTGAGGCCTCATCACATCGGTTGGCCTCCTAGATTTTATTTTCTCTCTTTTCAGTTCTTGCTTGCAGACGTCATGTGTTTGTAAGCACTGTATTTGCTCTTTCTATTAATGTATGGACTTTTATCAACAACAAAAAAAGTGCTAGGTGGCTCCTTCCATGCAAGGCGATAGAGTAATTCACAAAGGCGGGAGATTGAAGGTGAAGTGGAGGACAAGCATGTTACATTTGTACACGTGGTTGAGGGCTGGCGGTGGGATAGTCTCCTTTCATTCTATTTATAGTCAAGTCGTGAGCAGAGATAGGGTCGCAACTTATCAATGATATTTATGGAATGGAAAGTTTGATAAGTAGGCTCCCTAAAATAAATAACACACTAAAGCAGTTCGTCCTTGCCTAGTCAATCAACTAACTAAGATTATCTCATTCAACATTGATAGGCTCCACCGTTCTTCCCATATATTATATGAAACGTGATCACCATTGTCTTGACTTCGATCGTGATATGAGAATTAATAAATACAAAAGATCTTTGTACAATCAAGTCATCCACTTATTTGTTTTCTTTTCATCTACGACTACATGGCTCTTTACAACTTTTTGCACTTATTTGTTTGTGTAAACTACATCGTCATCTCAACCAATGTTTTGTCTAACAATAATAATTAAGTAGAAACCTAGAGATAATTATATATTCATCATATCTACAGAATTCCATAATGTCTTTGTGATACACCGTTCGAACAAAACATCATTAACTAAGCGGAAGTAATTATTAAAAGTGAATTACTGAAAATCACTAAAAATTAAAACAATTTACAAAGAGATCCATTCTTAGAAAAACTCTTTAAACAAGAACCACAGTATTATATTCATATACTGGTTCACAAAGTACATCCACTATACTATCTCTTCTCGAGGAGTATATATACATCATTTCTTTGCTAAAAAGTATAAGTAACAAAATCCTCGAGGCATTCAAACTAAAATCTCATATCGATTATAAAAATAATATCCACTGACTCCTAGGACCTAAGAGTACAGAGATGACACATAGGACTTTATATACAAAGCTTGACAGCCAGTATCCCCACCTGGGATATCACTGTTGTCCCTGTTGTTGATGTTGTTGTTCTTCCCCTACTATAGAGTTTCTGCCTCTTTGTCTGCGTCTACCTAAAAATGTTGGATCCCACGGGGATGAGACAACTTGTAACTTGCCCCAGCGAGAGATATAACTCTCTGTCGAAAACATTATTATTGCAGTTTAATAGAAATAAATTGAACAGTGGAATCATATATTTTAATAGCAGATATATCAATATCTATGCAGATTAGAGCAACATTCCTATTCAAGTGTTTCAGCTATAACTTGATAAGGCAGCATGTCTCTTATTCAATACGGAATTAAAGGACATAAGAAACATTTATGTATCAAGGACATGCTAAGCAAGATAACATCAACCAGTGGTTCTCGTATTTCAATCTTATGTAAATACGCTACACTACTTATTACATTTTACAAACATACTTAAGCTTTGAGGAGATACGATATACCGCTCATACTCCAACCGACCATTGTGAAGTCAAAATTGGTACCATACAAAGTCAATGGAAGAGCCGGCTTCCATGACCTCCCACATCTCAGTCAGTGCGAGATCACATGCAGGACATCTTGTGTCTCTGCTACATAGCTTGCCAGGGTATAGTGCCATCCTCGCTATAGAGTTACAGTGGTGGTTGTACTCTCTTCGCAATCGAGAGATTTCATGTTTACCTCCATCGATACGGCATTAACATCATCGGGAGATTCATGATACATCCATCCCGGTACATATAATGAAGGATTGAGAGGTTTAATGTTTACCTTCCATCAATTCCCCCATTAGGACGTACGGATATTTTTGCCCATCGACCCCCACATATTCAAAAATATGCGAACTCCAGGAGATCATGTAGGAAAACCTATTTCACCATCACCAACTACTGACGATGATGGATCTATGGTTAGACCACTACATGAAAAAATTTCACTTGATTAATTAAGTACATTATCATATTCTTTTAGCATCAGTCAAGTTTTCAAGCATAACTTATTAGGACAAATGCTACAAAGAAACATGTATTGTTTTCATCAGTTATTTCTCAGTCTTTATATGACATTGGGATCTCAGTCCCTCATTTTAATACTAGGAATACTCATCCCTTCACAAGCTCAATGCCATAATCATATGGTTCTGGGTATTCAAACCCTTAACTCATCACAAAGCATTGTTACCACTTTTTTAGGTAACTATCACCTTCAGGTCATCTGACCAAGGTAAACATGATACTTGTTACACAAGCATCTCTTATGGCACTTAAGGCCCATTAATTCTCTTATTACCTCTTACTAGGCAACAAGGCATATTATGGCACATAAGGTCCAATAAAAATTTTAATAAATAAAACATCATAGCTCATACCTGGCTATGTTCATCATCTCATGATACCTGTATGGTTAGTACAGATGATAACAGTTACATCAATTTCATATCAACACCATGCAAAACAAATATAGTATCACTATTCAAGGGTAACACCACTATTCCCTCACTAGGGTTAGGGTTTCCCATTTCATGTCAATTGGGGATATTCATCCCATTACCCAGATCAGGGTTATGGTTTATCATCATATTGCCCAAGCTTAGGGTTTCATATAACATTACATAACATCACCCTGGATTTGAGTTCCACATCACATTAATATACCAGGGTTTTACATAACATCACCCTAA
The DNA here is from genome assembly GCA_963693085.1 of Alisma plantago-aquatica. NCBI lineage: Eukaryota > Viridiplantae > Streptophyta > Magnoliopsida > Alismatales > Alismataceae > Alisma > Alisma plantago-aquatica. The sequence goes on along the minus strand of OY856409.1, from coordinate 640,586,776 downwards.
ATTAGGATTCCACATAATGTCACCCTAGATTAGGGTTTGCATTCAATATCCCATAATTAGGGTTTACTATTCATCCCTATTAGGGTTTCATATTCAATTACCCATAATTAGGGTTTACTATTCATATAAATTAGGGTTTTACATTTCATAACCCTAACTTAGGATTACTCGTGTCATCACCCTCAATTAGGGTTTCACTATTACCCTAGATTAGGGTTTCACTCAAAATTGATCTAAATTAGGGTTAGGGTTCATTAACCATCTTGATTAGGGTTTTTATGATCTTCACTAAGGATCATACCCTAATCACCACATGATTGATACTCATGTATGAATTCCTTTCTATCATCGTCTCAACTTGATTAGGTTACATCAACCTTTCAATCAAGTACATACAACTATGATTGACATAGTGTGCTAAGACATTGCTTTCATAACCTTTTAGGGTTAATAATCTAAAGGTACTGATCATCTAGGTATTTTAGGGTTTCAACCTTTGTTCCTAACATTTATAATAATCATTGGATCAATGGATCAATTACCATCTTAAATTTCCAAATGATTTGATCACATTGGACCTCCATTCAGTTTTGGGGTTTTAACACCAAACAGTTTTGAAACCGTTTGATTCCAAACGGTCCTGAGACCGTTTGACCCCAAATAGTTTCAAGACTATTTGGACTCAAACGATCTCAAGACCGTTTGCGCCAAATCAGCCTCAAAACCGAATGGGTTCATATGATAGATCCATCAATCAATTGATCATGGTTTCCTATAAAGAATTGAACTTCAATCGTGCTATTGAATGTTCATCAATCAACACCCTTGGATCTTCAAACCTTCAAATGATCTTGCGGTTAGACCTTCAAACGGTCTTGTGTTCTTATCCCCTTAAATGGTTTTGAAACAGTTTCCTTTCAAACGGTCTTGAAGACCTTTCCCTTCTCAAATAGAGTGAAACTGTTTTATCTCAAACGGTCAACCTTTACCAAACGGTCAACCCTATCAAACGGTTTTGAAACTGTTTCCTACAAATGGTCAACCTTTCTCAAATGGTCAACCCTTAATCCTAAAATGGTTTGAAAACCATTTGAGCACCAAACGGTTTGATGAAACCATTTACTCAACCAACATGAAATTGAATCAAATCAATTAGGGTTTAAGTGCTTCAATCCGATTAGGGTTTGCAATTGGTAGTTATCCATTCATGGAACCTTTAGAAACCAGTCAATTAAATCAATTAGATCATTATTCAACACATCAGCAACCCTCCTCAAATGGTCAACCCCCTCCATTTGGTCAACCACTCCAAACAGTTTGGAACCCAACCCTCCAAACGGTTTGGAAACCGTTTGGTCACCAAATGGTTTGGTGAAACCGATTGGACCAAGATTCATGAAACCATTTGCAACTAAATCTTATTGAGATGTGTGCTTAAGATGATGTCATCATCATCAAGCTTCAACCCCTCAAATTCTACTGCCATTTCCATGGTAGTTTCATCAATTAATCAAAGAAATTTCAAGAAGAACAATTGAACATATTGAGCTGAAGAATTGAATTCAATAACAATGAATAAGGGTTCAAGTTATATAACCCACCTTCAATTGAGATTCAAAGCTTGGAGATTTACATCAACAGTGGTGGATGAAGCTTCTTCAACTATCCCACAGCTTATCCTCAAGCTTTTGAGTGAAAAGATTGGCTAGAGTTGAAGATTGAGTGAAGAGAAGAAGAAATCAAGTATCGATTTGTGATTTCCACCATGAAATCAAGGTGAAAGAAGGTCAAGAAGATTACCAACGGGTTGGGGGTTGTCCTCTTGTTGCTCCTAAGCTCCCTTGGTCGTTTTGCAAGCAAGAAGTGAAAGTGGATTCGAAATTACCCTTTCAACTCATGGATAAAGGAGCATATATATGAATTTTATTGAAAATTCATTTAAGAGAGAGAAAGTAGGGATTATTTCCTCCATTTCCTTGCCACTTGCCCCCTTCCCTTACTTGGTTACGAGGCTATCTCATTTGCCTCTTATTCCTCTCAATTATCCATGATTGAAAGAAAAGCAAATTAAGCACCTTAACCCTTATAATAATAATATCCATAAGTTAGTGGATATTTCTTTTTATTTTCTTAATGTGAGTGGGTTCTCCACTCACGTAGATATTTCCATTACCTTTGCAAGGCACAAGGACGTCCATATATTTGGATTTCAACCTCTACAATTTTTATTGAAGGGCAATCCATTTAATATAATTATTTTAGCATTAGTTTAAATTAGAATTTCGATTATGCTTAAATCTTGATTATTTTAATATCAAGATTATCTCTCTTTCAAGGAGGTACAAATGAGATGCCCCTCTCATTTTCTTTGCTCTACATGATGCCAAGAAACATTAGGGACTATTTTGAAGTGGTAATTTGCATATTGAACCCTAGATTTTGGGTAAATTGCACATTACACATTTAGCAGATCTATATTTATTGCTAGAGTATGATTCCTTGATTTAGATACCTCCATAGAGTGTACAAACTCTTGGGCAAGCATCACATTATTAGTCATCTTCTGCCCAGGTATAAAGCTCATCTGGGTCAAAGAAATCCAACTGTTAGGAAAAGATTTGATCCTTGTTATAAATAGTTTTGATAGTAGCTTGACACATCATTATTCAAGAAAATTGGCCTCAGATGTCTACAAGTCTGTAGTTGTAGAATGTTCAAAATAAGCATAATTGAAGAGTCAATATATCCCTCCTTCAAAATACCACCCTCAAATGGTTTATGTATGAAATCCATGACAATCCTTTTCATAGTACTCCAATTAGTTTATAGAAACTTAGCATCGATCCCATCTGATACAGGTGCTTTTATAGGTGCCATACCTTTCAAACACTCAAAGATCTCACTAGCATCAGGAGTTTTTATCATACTTTCAACTTGTTGATGTTCAAGGGTAAGAACCACCCTAGATCATCTCTACTAGACTGAGATCTCAATCTACGTGTTTTATTAATAAGTAGATTATCAAAGTAGTCTTTTACGTGTAATTTCATATCAACCTGGTAATCCATTATCCATCATATTTAATCAATCGGGAAATTTATTTTTTGTCTTCTCATATTGACAAAAGTGAGAAAATGCTTTGTATTCCCATACCCTAGTATAAGATAGTCATGATGAACCTTTTGTTGCCACTCAATATCCTTACACTTTACTTCCTCCTTCAATTCATTTTTCAAATCAATGACACTATTTTACAGCTCAGCGCTATATTATATAGATAGTGTTCCTGGGTTCAAAGAAGTCAGACTTGAATGGATCTCTTCTTTCTTAGAACCATATTCTTCTCATATCAATCCCACTCCATAACCGTTGACCGGCCTAAATCGTGTGTCCAAAAGTTGAGGCGGATTTGAGGTAGTCGAGCTTTTACATTTATAAACTTGAATCCTTCTAGGCCCCCGCAACTTTGCTTACGGGGTCAAAGTAGATATACGGGATCGAACACAGGGACAAGGGGGGTAGTGTTGAGAACCCAGAATCGACACGCTACACTTCGGCAGGTATGAAGAGATAATAAATTCCCCAAAAGGGAAATAGCAAGATGTCACAAACAAAATAAGAAGACTATCGCCAAATGGAGCTACTAGAGAGATTTAAGGTTTTTAGTCAATTAGCAGTTTTTAGGGGTTTTCATGCGATAGAAACAGAAAGATAAAACTAAAGCTAGAGCAAGGTACGAAGGATAAGACTTTAGTAAAACAAGCGGTAGCAGTAGCATCCTGCACCCCTCCTCTCAGAGCGGGTACCTCTAACCAAGCATCAACACCCCTCTCGAGGTTGTTGGACTTAAGTTAGAGCGGAATGTTACTGAAACAACTCCGTTCCAGCCACTCTCGTACTCCAGAATTGGACCAAACACTAGAGCCACAACACAACTCTCGAAGTTGTTGCGACGGGAAAACACGATTCGGTAGCTAAGCGAAACGCGTTCCAAACATGCAAGCTAGAGTTCAGATATCAAACATAGCAGTCATCCAACACATTACACCAAGCATAGAGCAGCAAGTAATTAAGCCTTTTCTATTTCTATAAACATATAAAGGTTTGATTACAATGCAGGAATTAAAGAATTAAATAACATAAGTAAGGATAGGTATCGCCTTCTTGATGTAGAAGGACGATAGACTACAGTGGACCCTCCTGCCTGATACCGATCAGGAGCCCTGCCCGATACAACAGTGTCAGGCGGCACGCCCTCTCGGGCGGCACATTGTGACGGCCGACTGTATCGCTCAAGGACCCTGGCCGATACGCTCATGTCAGGTGGCACACCCTCTGGGGCAGCACGCATGACGGGCGAAGCGTATCGGGTTCAATATCATGTCGGGCATGGAGCGACGCGTTCTACTGTCGGGCACTTGTGTCGCTCATCTACGTCGGTCGATATCGGCCCGCAGTGTCACCCGAGACGGTCCTAAGTGAGCCATCCCCTCCCTCTTGGGATGAGGAAGAGCTCACCTAGAGTTGCCCGGCACGAGCACTGGGGCACGATACTCTTGCTCTCGCAGTTTTCCTCCGAAGATCGCTCAAAGTTCCCAACTGTCTGAACTGTCTTTTCGACTTCCTGTAGCTGCTATTTATAGGCAACAGTTGGGGGAAGTTATGGTGTTCGAAGCACCACGTGTCCTCCTTATTCGCGGGTTTCATGGACGGCCGATACGCATATCACCCGGCATAGGGATGTTGGTTGTCGGTCACGTAACGGGCGGCGCCCGCCGGTGGGTGTCATGTGTCGTGCGACAAGCTTGGTTGTCGTGGTGAGCTCGGCTCCCTGTCGGGTAAGAGGTGTGTCGTCTGTCAGTTTCTTCTTGCACGGCATCCCTTTGTCGTGCGTAATTGTGTTGCTCCACCCTGTCAGGCAGAGATCGTATCGGGCGTCAGGAAGGCCGAGACAGACTTGGACTTATTTGTGGGACGGGACGGCCTTATTGTACCAAAATGAGGAAAAACTCTGCAAAAGATGGAAATATTGGATTAAGAGCGTTGCTTGGCCAATTATTGCGAAAGTACTAATAAAAGAGAGGAAAATAGCAGAAAAGGGCAGTTTTGATAACAGAATAAAGGGCAAAAACATCACAAAAATTGGTGTTATCAACTCCCCCAAACTTAGCATTTTGATTGTCCTCAATCAATATTTAAACTTTATTTTGTGATGCTTCTTGTTGCTTGGTATAGCTTTCAGGCCAAGAGATAAAACAAGTATAGTAATGCCTTTAGAGATAATGCTGCCCCAATATGAACGAAAGACCTTACGTTTCCTGCCTTATTATTTCAGTAAAAATTTTCTCTACAGCTTCAGCGAGACTTTGGTGTATGATTCCAAAGTTAGCTTACACACCAAACAGTTTTATTTTTGGGGCAGAAAGTTGTGTATAGGGTAGGCTAAGGCTTTTTGGGGTTTTTCTTGTTTCCCATCAGTCCATCCAGGTAAGGGTCCATTAGCGGGCAAGTGGTCCCTGCAGTCCAAGCCAGTTGGCTTTAGTGCAGTGATTTCACATCCTACGTACCACTGCCCCGGATCTACCATGCCTAAAGATGGGTACTTTTGGAAAACAAGTGTGTATATATATTTTTTTCTTTTCTTTTATTGGGAACAACTCTCATGCTTTTATTCACTCTCATAAGGCTTCTCTCTCTTTTTGGGATTTTCGTTGGGTAAGCGGAAACAAAAAGATTCTTGCTGTTTGGTCAGCTTTTTCCTTCTCCATACTCGTCTCTTAGTTGTTTGCGAGATTATTATATTTTTCGAAATTTTTGGCATGGCAAAGCATAATCTTTTATTCGTTTGAGGCAGCATTATCAGAAAGATATAACAGAACTTGTATCTCGTTAAGCACATAGAAAACTAACTTTGCAAGACATTGCATCAGGTTTTTACTAATATAGCGACTTTGTACATATGCATGGGGATAAAAGCAAATTTTTTCAAAATTATTTTTCAAAAAATTTTATAAGAGCATGACATTTTATACGAGCATAGGGTACATACACATAATATAAGAGAAGAATAAAATGGCACAGAGGAAGAAAATTTTTATACCTCCTTCATTGGTACATGGGTACCCCCCCCCCCAAACTTACTCCGCACTCTGTCCCAGAGTAGAGAAGGATACAGGGTGAGGCCATGTTAGCTCAGTGAAGGTTATCTAGCGGGCTCGCTTGTGCCTTGGAGAAGCTGCAATATGCTTCTTTGCTGCAGCCCTTTTATTTCCCCAGTTGGAAGCAGCCGGAACAAGTGCAAAGCTCTCAAGAAGGAAGCTCGAAGCTTGTGCATGGTAGACAGATAGATCTTGAAAACACTTGTGGACGCTTCCCCCCTCTTTAAGAGGATGGAACCGGAATGCCCAGACGCAATCCGGAGGCCATCGGGGCAAGACTTGTGTTGTCTCTGGAGATGGTCCTAAACCACCACAGAAGACAGACTATGATAAGGAAGTGCTCCTCTTCAGGGTTCTGACGATTCTGTCCGACAGTTGTTGCTTCAGCTGCGGCCGCAATTCTACCTGTTATCAAGTTCACTAACCATTTAAATGTTAGATAGGAAAAGCAAAAGAAACTCGATAAAAATTGACTTATTTCAAAATTTGGGTATCTTCCATCAAAAGAAAACTCAAATCGATACAGGATTGGACGATACGAGGAGAGACGCACGACACAACACACCACCCGATACGGATATATCGGGCGATAAGGTTGCCAAAGAGCAACTGCCCGATAGGACGTCACAAAAGAAAAATGTGTCGCCCGATATGGCGTATCGGGCAAACACCGTCGGTCGTTATGTCGTGCTTAACTGCATCGGGCGATACAAAAATTGACTAGGCTCGTAAACCCGATAAGCAGCGCGCGATATGAAAAACTTGTGTCGGGCGATAAGACTGTCGGGTTATACCTTTGCTCATTGGAGCCATCGCCCGATACAAGGGTGAAGGCAAGATGGACGACACGCAAGCAAAACGGGCAGATTACTGCATGTGTTACAAGTGGCTGAAAAGAATAAGTGTAGCAGCCCGACACATTGAAACCACCTTACTATATATAGCTATCTCAGCTGGGGGTAAATCGGGCAGTTCTGGAGCACGCATCGGCTGTTTGAGACATGTCGTTCCCGAGACGACGGTCCCGTCAGTCTAATTAAGGGCGTTTATCCCCATCCACGATACGGTTGTCGCTCGGGAATACCATCCGTCATGGCTCTTGCGGTGCCCAAGAAACTACAGCCTGATACAAGCATGACTGTGCTCCAGCTGAGCTGCTGCCCGATACGGTTGAGGCAGGCGGCCAAAAACTGAAACTAGAAAAGCGATTAAAGGGTAAAACATCATAGGCTAAGGGTTAATCCCTTGTCCTCAGGGGGTATTACCCTTCAAAGCCTTGTAGAACACCACAGTGGCCCATAAAACAGAAGAGTCGGTACGCTCGGCGCGTGCGCTGACTCGGGCCTTATTACAATCCATAAAGTTTGTTTTTACAAGTAATAAGAAAAATGCATCCTACTCTATGAAAGAAAGAAAAACTCGGGCTGCCTCTCGAGTAGCGCCGAAGTTTGTGTCGCCAGCTCGACCGGTGTAGGATCATCTTGTTCAGCCCTTGACTGTACCCATATCTTGTAGGTTGATCTCTGCTCTCTTGACAAAAGCTTCATCCTCATATAACCTTTTTACCCTGTGCCCATTCACTTGGAAGACCTTGGTCGGATCGTCTTTATCGTAGAGCTCCATCATTCCTGATGGGTATATCTTTGACACGGTGAACGGTCCTGACCACCTCGTTTGTAGCTTCTCAGGGAAGAGACGTATGGAGGACTTGAATAACAAGACTTTATCCCCTTCACTTACGTGTTTTCTCTTGAGGTGGGCGTCATGCCACAATTTTGTCCTCTGTTTGTAGATTTTTGCACTTTCGTAGGCGTTCATTCTCAGCTCTTTGAGCTCTTGAAGCTGCAAAAACCTCTTTTCTCCTGCTTTGTCGAGGTCCATATTTAGGAACTTGATTGCCCAAAGGGCCTTGTGTTCCAATTCCAAAGGCAGATGACAAGACTTTCCGTAGATGATCCGGTAGGGGGTGGTTCCGATGGGCATTTTGTAAGCAGTACGGTAGGCCCAAAGCGAGTCGTTAAGCTTCATAGACCAGTCTTTCCTCGTTCGGCTGACAGTTTTCTCCAAGATCTGCTTGATTTGTCTATTGGAAACATCTACCTGCCCTGACGTCTGTGGGTGGTAGGGTGTAGCAATCTTGTGTTTCACTCCGTACTTGCGAAGGAGTGCTTCAAACTGTCTCTCTCCAAAGTGCGACCCTCCGTCGCTTATAACAGTGTGTGGTACACCGAAACGAGGAAAGATGGTCTTCTCGAATATCTTGATAACTGACTTGGCGTCGCATGATTGGGTGGCTACTTCTTCTACCCACTTCGATACATAGTCCACTACCACGAGTATGTATTGATACCCCCGGGATGGGGGAAACGGTCCCATGTAGTTGATCCCCCACACGTCAAATATTTCTACTTCGATACAGCTCGCCATTGGCATTTCATTCCTCCGCCCTATGTTCCCTGTAAACTGGCACTCTTTGCAAACTTTTACAAATTGGGCAGCATCTTTAAATAAGGAGGGCCAGTAGAATCCTGACTGTAGCACCTTTGCTGCTGTTCTCTCACTACCCAGGTGTCCACCGTAGGGGGAGGTGTGGCATTTTTTCAGGATGTTTGCGGTTTCTTCCTCTGGGATGCACCGCCTGTATAAGTCGTCAGTGCATCTTCTGAATAGGAGAGGATCATCCCAGTAGTAGTTTTTGGCATCCGCAAATAGCTTCTTTTTTTTATTGTACGTGATGTTAGGAGGCAGTTCTCTGCAGGCAAGATAATTGCAGATGTCTGCAAACCAGGGTAAACTTTCTTCTTGAGCTTCTGCCAACATCAGAGCCTTGTCGGTATAGTCGTTTTTTATTGGTCGTCCTCCCTTTCTCTCAACCACGATCCTTGATAGGTGGTCGGCGACCACATTTTCTGCACCCTTCTTGTCGATAATTTCATGGTCGAACTCTTGGAGCAATAAGGCCCACCTCAACATTCTGGGCTTTGCATCTTTCTTTTGCATTAAGTATTTTATTGCCCCATGATCTGTATATACCTTGACCTTTACTCCGACGAGATACGACCTTAACTTGTCGAACGCGAAGACGATCGCGAGCATCTCCTTTTCAGTTGTTGTGTAGTTTACATGAGCCTCGTCCAACGTGCGACTAGCGTAGCAAATCACATTGTGCTTTTTATCTTTCTTTTACCCCAGGACTGCTCCAACCGCGTAGTCGCTAGCGTCGCACATCAGCTCAAAAGGTAGACCCCATTCTGGTGCTTGAAGGATAGGTGGTGATGTTAAAGCATTTTTCAGGGCCTGAAAAGCACTGAGACAATCGTCAGAGAAAACAAATTCAGCATCTTTTACCAGAAGATTGGACAGCGGTTTGGAAATCTTCAAAAAGTCCTTGATGAATCTTCGGTAGTATCCGACATGCCCGAGGAAGCTTCTCACTCCCATCATGGATTCTGGGGGAGGGAGCTTGGATATGGCTTCAACCTTACTGGTGTCCACCTCGATTCCATGCCTTGAGATCCTATGCCCCAGAACAATGCCCTCTCGTACCATAAAATGGCACTTTTCCCAATTTAGGACCAGGCTGTTCTCCTCGCACCTTTGAAGAACCAATGACAGATTTTTCATACAGCTATCAAAGTCCTTTCCATAGACTGAAAAGTCATCCATGAAAACTTCTACGATATCTTCTAGAAAATCTGAAAACATCGATATCATGCATCTTTGATAGGTGGCGGGGGCGTTGCAGAGTCCGAAGGGCATCCTTCTAAAAGCATAAGTGTCGTAGAGGCAGGTGAATGTTGTTTTCTCCTGATCTTCGGGCAAGATGGGTACTTGGTAAAATCCTGAAAAGCCATCAAGGAAACAAAAGAAATCGTGATGCGCTAATCTTTCAAGAACTTGGTCAATAAAAGGTAGCGGAAAATGATCCTTTTTTGTAGCCTGATTTAGCTTTCGGTAATCTATTCATATCCGCCATCCAGTGACGGTCCTTACCGCCACCTCATCGCCCTTCTCATCCTTAACCACTGTCATCCCGCCCTTTTTGGGTACTACGTGGATCGGACTCACCCAATTGCTATCGTTGATTGGGTAAATGATCCCCGCATCCCTAAGCTTTATTACCTCTTTCTTGACGACCTCCTTGAGCATCTGGTTCAGCTTCCTCTGGGGTTGAGCCAGAGGCTTGGCAGATTCATCTACGCTGATGCGATGCATGCACAGGGCGGGGCTAAGGCCTTTGATATCATCTACTGAATATCCTATAGCCCCCCTGTGGAGCCTTAACTCCTCAAGGAGTCAGTTTATCTGATTACTTGAAAGGTTGGCATTTACGATGACAGGGTTCCTCTGCTCTTCATCCAAGAACTCGTACTTCAGGCCTTCAGGCAACGCTTTTAACTTTGGCTTTGGCCTGGGTGCCTTTTGTTGAGGCTCCCCCTCGAGAGAGGCATACTTCGCAGATTCCACCACTTTATCCTCTTCTTACAAGTCTTCGTCAGAAAGGTCGAAAAGGTTGAGATACCTCGCGACTTCAGGATTTTCGAGGTCGGGATCCTGGAAGCTTATGGCCCTCGTGAGGGGGTCTACTATCTGGATATCCTCCTCTATTTCCTCGCAGAATTTATTGTAACTATCTGCGAAACATGCTGATTCGGACAGGGACGGACTTCTCATGATTTCCTTCAGCTTGAAGTCCATATGGTCGCTTCCGACCCTCAAAGTGATCATCCCCTCAGAGACATCAATCAACGCTCTCCCGGTTGCCAAGAAAGGGCGTCCAAAGATGATCGGGCAGCGGGGGTCCTCAGCTGTATCGATGACGACTATGTCGTAGGGAATAAAGAAATTGCCAACCCTGATCGGTACATCTTTGACAATGCCGACGGGCCTCTTAAAGGTGTGGTCCGCCAGTTCAATCCTCATGTTGGTTCGAACCATGTCGGTTAAACCCACCCTTTGTGCGAAACTTAGGGGCATGAGGTTGATGCTTGCCCCCAAGTCTGCTAGACCCTTGTGCTCGACGTTGTCCCCGACGGTGAATGGGATTGTGAAGGCTCCGGGGTCCCTTCTCTTATTTGGCAGGTCGGTCTTCACGAAAGTAGAAGAAGTAGAAGCTAGATGCACTGTCTCAACCCTTCCTCCTCTTCTTTTCTTTGTGATAAGGTCCTTGAGGAACTTGGCATATGTAGGCATCTCCTCCAATGCGTCAAGGAAGGGCACTTCGAGATGCAGTTTCCTGATCGACTCCATGAACTTCTCATGATGCTTTTTCAGATTCGCCTTTATCAGCTTATACGGGAACGGAATCCTAGGAGTGTATGTATTCCTTCCACCAGGTACCTCTTTAGGGAACCCTTGCGCATACTCTCGAACGTCTTCCTGTCTTTCTTCCTCCTCAGCTGGAGTTGCACCCTCAGGCCTTGGTTCGGGCTCAGGCCTGACTTCATCAGGGTGCTCCAGCGTTCTTCCAGACCTCAGTACTGCCATCCTGATAGTTTCAGGGTATAGGAGTGCTTGTACTGCAGGATCCTTCATCAGAGCAGTCATCTGGGTTAGCCGTTGATCGACCTCACGCTGGCGCATCTACAAGATTGCCATCTGGTGTTGCATGGAATTCAGAGCTCCAGAACTAAGAAGCGCACCCTGCACCAGTTGGCTGATAATGGTGTCTTGTCTTTTTATGTAGGAGGAAAGTTGTCCAACCAAGTTAGGCTGGCTCGACCTCTCACCTTGGCCCTGACATTCACCCTCAGAAAGAGTCTTCTCACAATGAGACATGGTGTCAAAGCTTGGTGGAACAGGTCATAGCATTTCAGGGTTCCTGAAATGGCACAAAATATTAAGTTTAGAAAATTGAATTTTTTACTTTTAGGCAAAGAATAACAATAAGAAGAAAAAGAAAAAGAGTGTTGTCAAACTCATTTCTAAGCTTGAGGCACGGGAGTGTAGTTAGTGCATTCGGATTCGTCTACAGTACCGTTTTTTCCTTGTCCCCGGCAACGGCGCCAAAAAGTTGACCGGCCTAAATCGCGCATCCAAAAGTGGAGGCGGATTTGAGGTAGTCGAGCTTTTACATTTATAAACCCGAATCCTTCTAGGCCCCTGCAACTTTGCTTATGGGGTCGAAGTAGATATACGGGGTCGAACACAGGGACAAGGGGGTAGTGTTGAGAACCCAGAATCGACACGCTACACTTCGGCAGGTATGAAGAGATAATAAATTCCCCAAAAGGGAAACAGCAAGATGTCACAAACAAAATAAGAAGACTATCTCCAAATGGATCTACTAGAGAGATTTAAGGTTTTTAGTCAATTAGAAGTTTTTAGGGGTTTTCATGTGATAGAAATAGAAAGATAAAACTAAAGCTAGAGCAAGTTACGAAGGATAAGACTTTAGTAAAACAAGCGGTAGCAGTAGCATCCTGCAGCCCTCCTCTCAGAGCGGGTACCTCTAACCAAGCATCAACACCCCTCTCGAGGTTGCTGGACTTAAGTTAGAGTGGAATGTTACTGAAACAACTCCATTCCAGGCACTCTCATACTCCAGAATCGGACCAAACACTAGAGCCACAACACAACTCTCGAAGTTGTTGCGATGGGAAAACACGATTCGGTAGCTAAGCGAAACGCGTTCCAAACATGCAAGCTAGAGTTCAGATATCAAACATAGCAGTCATCCAACACATTGCACCAAGCATAGAGCAGCAAGTAATTAAGCCTTTTCTATTTCTATAAACATATAAAGATTTGATTACAATGCAGGAATTAAAGAATTAAATAACATAAGTAAGGATAGGTATCGCCTTCTTGATGTAGAAGGACGATAGACTACAGTGGACCCTCCAGCCCGATACCGATCAGGAGCCCTACCCGATATAGCAGTGTCGGGCGGCATGCCCTCTCGGGCGGCACATTGTGACAGCGGCCGACTGTATCGCTCAAGGACCCTGGCCGATACGCTCATGTTGGGCGGCACACCCTCTCGGGCGGCACGCATGACGGGTGAAGCGTATCGAGTTTGATATCGTGTCGGGCATGGAGCGACGTGTTCTACTGTCGGGCACTTGTGTCGCTCATCTACGTCGGCCGATATCGGCCCGTAGTGTCGCCCGGGACGGTCCTAAGTGAACCATCCCCTCCCTCTCGGGATGAGGAAGAGCTCACCTAGAGTTGCTCGGCACAAGCACTGGGGCACGATACTCTTGCTCTCGCAGTTTTCCTCCGAAGATAGCTCAAAGTTCCCAACTGTCTGAACTGTCTTTTCGACTTCCTGTTGCTGCTATTTATAGGCAGCGGTTGGGGGAAGTTATGGTGTTCGAAGCGCCACGTGTCCTCCTTATTCGCGGGTTTGATGGACGGCCGATACGCATATCACCCGGCGCAGGGATGTTGATTTTCAGTCACGTGACGGGCGGCGCCCGCCGGTGGGTGGCATGTGTCACGCGACAAGCTTGGTTGTCGCGGCGAGCTTGGCTCCCTGTCGGATAAGAGGCGTGTCGTCTGTCAGTTTCTTCTTGTGCGGCATCCCTTTGTCGTGCGTAATTGTGTTGCTCCACCCTATCGGGCAGAGATCGTATCGGGCGTCAGGAAGGCTGAGACAGACTTGGACTTATTTGTGGGCTGGGACGGCATTATTGTACCAAAATGAGGAAAAACTTTGCAAAAGATGGAAATATTGGATTAAGAGCGTTGCTTGGCCAATTATTGCGAAAGTACTAATAAAAGAGAGGAAAATAGCAGAAAAGGGCAGTTTTGATAACAGAATAAAGGGCAAAAACATCACAAAAATTGGTGTTATCAACCGCCTTGAGAAAAGTCTGAGCTGAGTCTCCAAGACTAAAAGGCCATGTCTTCCATTCTTTATGAAGTTGATTGTCAAAACTTTTCTTTTCATGCCAATGTGGCCAAGTTGAAAGTCTTCTTTGCCTTTTTCCAGACGCCTCTTCTATAGAAATCAGTATCTATATACGATATTAGTGTACTCTCTTCATTGCTTCCAATCTATATGGGATCGACTGGTTCATCCATTCATTATTGCTCAATGCTCTATCTAGTTTCATCTGAACCAAACCCCTTTCAAAATTCATTAGGGGACCACTCGTATTGAGCTTAGTAAGTCCACAATCGAAGATTACCGCTACAAAAACTATTACAACTGTCTGTATTGAAACGTTTTCCACCCATCTTCTCACTCGAGTGAAAATAAGAATTAAAGTTTCGAATATATAACCATGGAGCACCTAAGTTGGGGCTTAACTTCCTCAACTAATTCTACAACCTTTCACTTCTAGATCTAAGGGTACTTCCATATATCCATGTAAAAAAATTATTATTAACCCAATAAAGGATAAATTGTTTATGACCCAAAAGAATATTGATTTAATGATACTCACCCTTTCAAATAAGACATGCTCTCTTGAGTAACTTAGCACTTTTACTCTACCAACAGCCACCACCATAACATGACTACCCTCAAACTTCGCAAGAACATTCTACCCACCAGATCTAGACCTACCACCATCAAACTACTTCTTGCCTGATGCATGAACTTTGGTATCCTCATTCCATCTTTGAGTTAGATTTTCAATATTGGGGACTTTGTCAAATTCAATCTTAGGGGGTATAGAATGGGATCATAGCCTTTATATTGCATCTTTTAGTTACTATATTATTTTTGTATTTTGTTCTTTCTTAAGTTTGGTATTTGATTATGTGTTTTGTTCTTTCTTTTACTTTTTCTCCCTATATATCTAGTGTAATTGTTCACGTAAAATTTAAAAAAAAATAAGTTTAGTCTTGATTTGGAAATGGTATCCAATATTCCAAAGTGTGGAAATATACTATGTTAAAATTTCATTGTTGAAGCTATTTTTTCTATGTTTTAGAGTGCATGAACTGGAGAAATTATTTGATCTAATCATCTTGAAGACATAATTAATGAATAGGATACCTAACCTAGCCCTTAGGCTTGTGTAATCATTATGATGTTTGAGTATAAACCAATCAAACAGTAACTTGAACTTTCATGTGAATTTTAGAAACAGACTTTAAGGTTACAATGGTTTACAAGTTAATGGCATAAGGACATATCATCCTGGGGTAATACATTGTAACATACCGAATCCTGGACATTTAGCCTTTTGGACCTCTTTCCCATATTTTTCTTTCATTTCTATCCTTCTTGGCATTTCTGTTTAATTTGTGGATATTATGGTGGTTTTAGTTGACATTTGTTCACCTTTTATGCCAATAAAGGGGTTTAATGCACAAATACCTCAGTAGAAATCTAAGTAATGGGCCTAATGCGCAGTTGTCCACTTTAGTAATAAAAATATAAAAGAATTCATGCTAGAACTTTCTAGGACTTTTTAGAATATGAAAAGGAAAAGACATCCCAAAATGTGCTTAAAGGAGATGATAAATGTTATAATTGGATAAAAGGAGATAATGTGGAATATATTGTTTCCAAAATTCACAAATAGGAAAACCACAAGATAATTTGATACTCAATCTCGTTTTCTTGAACTCAAAGTTACTTGAGGGCCAAGTATCACCCCATTTGGAAAGTGTATATATAAGTCTTTATTAAAGGAAAATAGGAAATAAGACCAGAAAAAGAAATAAATACTTAATGCCCTCAAATTGGAAAACTAATTCCAAATTCATAATCTAAATATGAAAATAAGCCTTTGGGCAAGTTTTCAACTAATTTGGATGATATTAGGATAATGTGAAAAAGTAGGAGAGAGAAAGTGTGTAGAACCTTAATTTTGATAATTAATTAAATAAATGGCACCAACATGATCAATTAATGGAAAAATCATATCTAAGACATTAATTGTGACACATGGGTGAAATTTTATCATATTTGGATAATCTTAGATTCAGAAATGAAGGAGGAAAGAGAAAATGAGTTTTGAATTATTTAACCCAATAAAAATTCCCAAAAGGCAAAACTAATTCTATATTCGGATTCTACACCTCAAAATCAGTCAGGGTGTCAATTTTTATTAAATTTGGAAATTGTTTGAGCCCTCAAAAGAAGAAAGAGAAATTCATTTAATAATATATATATATATATCACTTTATTCGAATTATAATGCAACTCAGAAAATAAATGTCACGCGGCTAATATAATGTGTTCATGATCTGATGGCTAGGAGAGCACTATGGATCCATCGGATGGTTCGGGGTCATCTCCTACCTTGGATCGGTTTGGGAAATAGGGAAGCTTTTTGTGATTTTTCAAATTCGATTCTCTCTCTACACTCAACCAAATTTCGAAATTTTTGATTTGTTGGACTCCTCTCTCGATTCCACACCTAATTATCCTAACATTTAGGTTATTTGAATATTATACAAAGAATCCTTAAATTTCTCGAAGCTTCCCCCTCACCCCAATTTCTAAAACCCTAGACTACACCCCCTCGCCTATAAATACCCCTACCCTGAGCATCTCCATCACCTTTGCAACTCATCCCACCTTCTAATTGCTCAATTCATACTTATTTGACCCCCCAATGAGTGGCTGAAGACCTAGGCTTGCGGTGGCTCTCTCTCTCTCTCCTCCCTCCATCTCCGGTTGAATCTAAAGTACCATTGAGTTTGTTTTTCTCTGTTATTCCTTTTGTGCCTCTTATTTTTGTGTTTGGTCGCGGTTTACAATTTCGCCCAAAACCCCCACACAAGTTGTTGCTTGCAGCTCGGTGCCATGTCATGAGAAAGGGAAGGGGATGATACCCCCTTGTGTAATGATGGATTTGTCCTCCGTTTCTTCTTCTCTTCTTCTCTGTTTCGCGTTAGGGGTAGCCTCGTCCTTTTGTTTTGTTTGGACCCGGCCTTGACTGGCACCAACTTGACAGCCAGCTAGGCGGGCCACTAACTTGGCCCATGACTATTGGGTCAAGTAGAGGTCTCATTCTCTCTCTCTCTCGCTCTCTCTGCTATTTAAATGAAATTCAACTTTTTAGAATTTTCCTATTGGTTAGAACTAGAAAATTCATAATAATTAATTCCTAGGTCCAAAAATTCATAATAATTAATTCTGAGTTTTTTGAATAAGTGTTTTTGGGAATGAATTAATTAAGTAAAAATCACTAAAAATACCTCTAAAGTCCATATCTCTAAAAATATATAAAATTTTATGTTATTTTGATCAGAAACCCCTAACTAAGACAGTAGTGATGGTTTTAGGACCTAAATTGATGGTTTGTAGAAAAATTTGGTAACTTTGGGGTTTTAAGTCTTTAATGAAAGAATATAGTTCTAATACATGAACATGGTTATGATATTAGGACAAGTGGACCCTGATCTCATTTAAAGGTTCTGAAAAGTGGTTTCTAGGACTTAAGGAAGAGGTATGTGCATATAACACCTTAGTTGGGAAATTTTATACTTTAACTTATTCTTTCCTAATGAGGCTTAATTGAACCTAATCCTCTATTCTTGAAACCTAACTTACTTATGCCTCAAATCAATTTATGAATTCATCTTGTTTGGGTCTTATACCACACTGTCATGCTTATTGAATATTTTAATTACTCTTGCCATGACTATTTTTCTAGCATGTAGATTTATGTTCTATTAAATTTAAAGTAGTAGTACTTATGTACAACCACCCATAGAGGACATGTATTTAATCACCCTGGGGAACTTTTTATTCCCCCCATATTATTGTCTAGGTGACTGGGAATGTCTTATTCTCCCCCCACCTATAGGTTAGAGGTCTGGTAGGTGCCTCAACTCTACTTAGTTAGGTAGACATAATTATCTTACATGCAAATCCTTTTAATATAATTGTTAATGGCAAGTTTCTTTTGAATATAGCCTCATACTCTTGTTATCTTCATCTTATGATGAACCCTAGCCTATTTTTATTTGATTTACTTATCTTGTTATCCTAGACTAGTTTTGTGACACATACTTTTCTTCCCTTTCCCTTTTGTTGGGTGCCTTCCCAAGCACCCTGGTGATGAGTAAGGTGATGGATAAGACAAGAAGATCTTAGATTTTGGCTTGGACATGGTTGATGGAGATGTTTCTTTGGAGACAAGATTGTAGTAGTTAGGCTTCCCTCTATCTAGATCCTATTTGTGTATCTTGATATAAACCCTAAAGGGAGAATGATGTATTCTTGTATAATCTCTTATGAAATTGATTATAGTTAGTTATTCTTTATTCCGCTGCTTTCCAATGGTCTTTTGTATACCATATAAATAAAGATTTAAAAAATTACACCTTTTTCAACATACCTTTTGAGTATGTTGGGAATGGAGGTTTGATATTTCAAATTTTTAGTAAAGGGTTGATTTCAATCTTTTACAAACATTATCTCTTAGTCATGTGATCATAGCCACCTTCACTTATTCTCATTCACCACCATAGTATGAGAAAGTCCAATCCAAATTATTTTCTTCTTGTTACATTTCATGGAAATGGTAGAAAGCATAGTTAGTCCATATCTTTCTCATTTGAAAAAAGAATCATATATGTCTACATAAGAAATCATCATGTAGATCGCATTTTACATTGAATATTCCATAAGGTGTTGTCTTTAGTTTTCCCCTTTTCTTCCTCCTATAGGGAGGAGAGAGAATGGATATCATCACTCCTTTCTCCAAAATGGAAGCCTAAGAATGAGCTTATTTATTTTTCTAAAAGAAGGGCATAAACAAGAAGGAGAATGCACAAAAGTATAAAATAGGAGAAAGGGGAAAAATAATTTCTAAAGTAAACATCATCTCTATCTATGCAACATAAATGGATATAGTGTACTTTTTAATTATCTTTCCACCTATACTCATCATTAGGATGAGTAATTCATTGCATGCATCATATTTCCAAATAAAAGTGGGTCTTACAAGGCATAAAAGTACCCTATATCCATCATTTAGGTGCATCATATTCTATTCATTGCATAAATGAATTGGATTGTTCTTATGAACTCTATTTTAAAGCCACCCATTCATTATGTCCATTGATTTGCAAGGTAGGTCACCACCATGATACATCCCCTCATACATGTTAAAATTCATGAACTGCTTCCAAATAGATTATATTTTCTTATCAGAGCAATGTAGACATGGAGATTACATGGTGTGCCAAGTATGTTTCCTACTGGACATGAAGATTTTTATGTTCTTATTTAATATATTTTTTATCTTTTCTTAATATGTTATGAACATGATTGATTGATGTAAGGCATATACTTATTTTTTGGTTGGTGAGGGTCGGTTTGGTATCAACCAATGGGGGGAATCTATGAAATTAAGCTCATTTATATTATCTTACCTCTAACTCTTTCAAACAAATCCAAGAGTGGCATTACTCAAGGGCAAGCTATATTCAAGCTAAGGGGATTTTGATGCATGTAAAATTATCATTATTTCATGGGATATTTTGTGTGGTTTTCATGATATTTGTTCTCAAGTATGTGTTTTCACCCATATTGCATAAGACTAGTTTGTGACACTCTTTTGCATCAACTTAACATATTTCCATACTTTGTGCACAAAAATATCATTTTATATACCCAATTAATACAATCCTTATGGAGATGCCAGTGCCACCGGCATTTCAGTGCTACCACTAGCACACACTAAGATTGGGAGAGTCTTAATGTGAGTTCATAGCACCTGAGATCACTCCCAGTGCCATCGAGGCGACACCCTAAAGACCTCAGTAACTTCTTAATTCCACTAACATCCTTGTCATTTGTATCGACATTCTCTTGATCGTATAAGGAATCAAGCAAGTCAAAGCCATCATGTAAAAATATGGATGATCAATATTTTAAAACTAATATCAATGACCTAGATCTTTTCTTGGAAACATGGGGTTCTATAAAACCCAAGGCATGTCGTCCATCAAGAGGTCACTACATAGGAGTGGATAGATGGCCCTAGACTATAAGGAGGAGAGAGGAAAAGGCATTAACATGGTGAAAGATCATCCTAGAACCTTTGAGGAGTGATTTGGAGGCCTACACTTTGTCTGTTTGCACCCATATTCAGAGAGGATCTTCATTATTTATTATTCCTTTGTTGTGTTGAATTATTCTATGAGGAGTGGGACCCGAGAGGGGATCTACTCTCTATGTAATTTGAGGAATAAACTCATCTATTCCAAACACACTAAAAAGGTATGTTGGAATAGGTGTAAATTTTTTATTTCTCAAATAATGGTATATAAAAGACCAAAGTATAGCATCGGGATAAAATTTCATAAATATATTCAATTTATCAATGTTATATAGTATTCTCCCACTTGGGGTTTACATGAAAGTAACAACATCAGGATCTAAGTAGAGGGATATCTAAACAATCTCAAGTCTATCTCCCATGAATCAGCTCCTCAAGCTAGGCCCATGTCTGCATGTCATGTCCACCATGTTCTTCACCTAGGGATTGGAAGCATACCCCCACAATAGAAGAAAAAATGGAGGTTGTCAGCATAAAATTTGGTATGTAAATATTAATAGGAATTGAGAAACATTAGAAAAAAGGACATCAAGTATAACAAGACTTCTCATAGAAGAGAAAAGTACTATCCAAGTGGATATCAAAAGAGAATATGAATTTCAATAATATAATAATCAATAATAAGAGATTTCTTTCCTTAAAATAATATAACAATAATATCATTAAGAATGCATGTAAACAACATAGACTAAGGTTATTTCAAGCAGGGTTGGGACACCATAGGATCTCAGCATAAAAATATTAGATGGAAGATGCACACCCTGGGCAGAATACGTGCACCATTATATATATATATATATATATATATATATATATATATATATATATATGAGTGAGTGACTGGAATATGCACACTTGGGATGTAATACACATATTCAAAAGTATGGTTGTATACATATACTAATACTAGAAATAAAATTAGTCCTAGCCATGCACAATGTAGAGGCAACAACACGTTCAGTCAAACTGAAATAACAGGATGGAAGCATCCAACAATTATCATGTGGGGTTAGAGGACCAATAAACAAATATCCAATCATCTCAACAACTGAGATGCAACATAAGATCATAAAATTCACCACAAGAAGATGAGGGTATCAAATATGTATATTAGAATTTCCACATGGAATAAAATGTAAAGTATAAATAATATTCCAATGAGAATATTCAACAAAGTAAAATGATCACAAGATCAGAATCAACATAGAATCTTTCACATAAAATAAATTCTCAGAAGAGAGAGAAATTGTGTAGGCTAAGTTGTCTGTAGGACCAATAATATAGGTGATTTTCTCAATATGATAAATAGGTATGCAACATACCTCAAATCGAGTCCACAGTCAACCCTAGGTCCAAGTCAGGGTCGTAAAAGCACCTATTAAACATATATATAATTCACATCAATTACTCAAATCTGAAAACCAATTTTTATTATTAGTGAGTTAGGTTATTAAAATAGTACCATCATGTAGATAATTTTATTATGATATAAAAACATATTTGTTTATAATTTTGGGACTACCATTAAGTAGTGATAAATTTTACAAATTAATGATACTTAACTAATTTCTAATCAAGAAAATCGAGGAAAAGCATGAATGCCCTTGCATCACTTAGCCTGGTCTAAAAGTGTGTCGAGGCAACATAATAAGACCACACTTAAATTGTTACGTGTGAGACAGACATAAGTATGCCGCAAGGATAAAGTTGCTGAAACATAACATGACATAATCAAATATTGGTGTGGGTAAAGGCATAAATCATCACAGTGATTTGATTGAAACTGAAACATGTGATTACATGCAATTACACACATAGGATCTCGATCATCCCTAGCGCAGCATCTGATACACCATAGCTTGCCACCAGGAGACTCTTCCTTTGATATTAGTAAGCCTAGTTGGAGTCAAAAATCTAAGCCAAGAGGGATTATTGATCCCTAAACTCTCCTAAAGCCCTCCCTCCATGAACGTAGAAGGTGCAAGTCCTCAAAACAGGAGAAGGAGGAAGTATCAAAGGAAAACATGGATCAAAACTCGTTCATCTATAGATTGAGTGAAAAATCATAGGAGAAAGGTAGGAAAAAACTCAGATCCTAATAGTTGAATTCATGACTCATTCACAGACAGTAGGAGAAATGCAAAAGGAGGAAAAGATGGAAATGTAGCAAGTTAGCATTGGAGTTAGATTGACGGTGGGAGTCACTTTGTGACTGAAAGTGGATGAGTGGTTTGCGTGATGCATGATGTCCAAAGACACCTTTTTGTACTTTTGGTGACTATTAGATGAAGATTGAGGTTGAATTCATAGTCGTGCATTAGTTGAGCGCCATGCAGTGAGTTTGAGACACAGGTGTACTTGCAGTGTTCATCCATTCATGAGAGGGTTCTAAGTACATCACCAGCCTCGGAGTCACTGGAGAAGGCAACGGGTATTGGGGTTGCTCTCAAAATTGAAAGGTTAGAGAAGGGAAGGTGGTAAGGATTCGCGAAGGTCTTACAAAAGTAGAAGAGATGTTATATATACAGATGTTAAGCCATGTGATGACGAGAAGGAGCATATGGGCGAACACGGGGAAAGAGAGGGGTAGGTCAACTAGAGCGATGGAGATTGTCAAACCTAGGGGAACCTAGGTTCAAAGTGTTTAGGTTGATATTTTGTAGGTGATGGAAAAGAAATTGGAGGGGAAAAAATTATCAAGGGGAGAGAATTTCTTGAGAAATTCAGGGTTCTATTCACACAAGGAAGTAGTTGAATGGGAGGTATAGGATAAAGGAGGCACCACAGGATATGAATCTAAGTGCCATTCAAGCTTTGGTAAGTCAGGGAAACCAGCATGACATCCAACACCCAAGGAACTTCAAAAATAAAATAAATACATTGAATATTTAGTACTTAGAATCTCTCTTTCTTTATTTATTTATTTAAGGATTCAAACATTATTCAATTAATGCCTAATTTTTTAACTAGGATAACGAGTACATGTAGAACAAAAATATAGGCTTAGTTACTTATTTTAAGGCATTTAATATACTATTTTATATGTTGGAGTTTAACTTATATCTTCTTTCCTTAATAAAATTAGTATAATGTGAAACTTGGCACCCAAGCTAAATGGGACCCCAGGAACACAATTTTTTCATTAAATTTGGGTTTTGAGTTTCTTTTTAGGAGTTATAACACAATTATGGTTTAGGGTATTTATCTTCATATATATTATTATAAATCCTCTTCTCCATTGATAATCATCAATTATAGTCTCATTATCTTCACATTGTTGCCAAAATAGGTTCCTTATATTATTATGTTTGAATGGCCATACTTTTATTAATTAGCATATTGAGTCCATTGTTTCAATAGTGGTACGTTATTCTTTTTTTTTTTTGGTCGGTAAAAATTCATGTTGTTATTTTTGTATTTTTTCTATAGAGTCTGTAGAAATGCATACTACCTTCACATGAAGATAGTGAGAAGATAAAAATATCTATACAGGCTACATACAAAGAATGAGAAAAAAAATTGGGAAGTAGCCTCAGCCAGGAAAAATTGATGATAAATCTGCTACTTTAAACCAATGACCAAAAAGATCTTCAGAAAGCTCTTGCCAACCATAGTCAGAGACAAATAATAGGAGATATCTCAACCATCACATAAGTGAGAGGGGAGCTAAGATCATCATCATAACAATAGTTGTGAGATGGGAGCATCAACACCCATATCAATATGGGGACTCGACCATCACCAAGGAAACAATAAAGAAACCTATAAAAGGAGATATCACCAGATCTGGGACCATCCAAATCATGCTCGAACTCAGTCCTCATTGCTAGGGGAGATCCAAGAAATCTGACAAGAAGCAGCCAAACCTTCCAAAACATAGAAGAACCAAGCTCATACTACACAAAAGCTTTTACGCACATCACTACAACATCAAATAACCAGGAACTCAGGCAACAACACTCTTCAAAAAGAACATATCAACAACCATCTTCCAACAAGAACCGTATGATGAAAGAGAAGCACCAGGCTTAACCATCACGACCATCACTGAATCAGTGAGAGGGGAGCAACAAAAATATCACTACAAAGCAAGCAACTAAAAAGATAAAACTCAACCATCACATAAGTGAGAGGGGAGCTAGGACCAACGTCAAAGATCAATGAGAGGGGAGCATCAACACCCATCCATATGGGGACTCAACCATCACAAGGGATAGAAACCCAGTAGCAAGATAAAATACCAGAACTAGAACCACCATAAAATCAAGCTCGAACTCAATCCTCACTGAAATAGGAGAGCCTAGATCTCTGACAAGGAACATTCACATCCATCTAAAACCAAATAGAACCAAGCATACAACACAACAGCCTCAGAACACGACAACACCCTTCAGCAGATTAGATATTAGACATCATCCAGTAGAACCTTCATGACGAGAGAGAAACACCAGGTCCAGAAAGAGCTCAAGCACAGACTCAACCATCACTGGAAAAGTGAGAGGGGAGCAACATCTAGGAATACAACACAGAGCTAGAGGCCAACACAACTCGAACTCAAACAGAAACCAAAGCACAAACAAGAACCAGGATTGAGAAAAAAGAGAGATCATCCCCTCCCAGATGATAAGGAGAAGAACTCAAACAAAAACCTTGAAACTTGACCAACAAGGAAAACATGCAAAGAATAACACTCTCCTCCAACTTCACAAAAAACTAACATCCAGAAACGTACTAGCATCAGCAAGGATGGCTTTCCAAATAGTCTCAGGCTTTCTACTAATGTCATTATGGACTCTTAAATTTCTTTCCTTCCAAGTATGGTAAAAGATTAAGGGACTAATAGTACTAGCATTCAACTTCTTGAACTTGATCAGATCATCCCAATTACTAGGAACATCTTCTATAAACCATCTTTCACAGCAAAAAAACCAAACCTTCTTCACAAAATCACAATCAAAACTGACGTGATTGGAACATTCATACTCTTTTATGCATAGAAAACAAATGAAGGATAGAGGAATACCAATCCTTCTAACATAATCGGATGTGGGAAGTTTATTAATCATAGCTTTCCACACATGAAGTTTGCAGTTAGCTTGACATTTACATTTCCACAACCATCTAAATTTGGGGTCAACCACTCCTTTTTTCCTGACACAATCCCAAATACTTCTGAATTTGATGTTCTTATGCTTATTGACAAGCCAGCAATTAGAGGTATCATGCATGCTTATCAATAGGAATATCATTAAGCACCCTCAGAATGATTTGAGAACACCTAGAATCCTTAATATTCCATTTCTTATCTTTAATAATCATATTGAGGTAAGCATCTTCAGGAGGGCCAGCTCTAACAATCATGTTTTTATCAACCACTTCCTGAAGCATCTTGCCATGGACCCAAGGATCTTTCCAAATTTTCATAGACTGCCCAGCACCAATCTTGACATCAATAAATTGAAGAAGTGTATCTCTGCATTTCAAAATAGAATTAAAATCCAAAAATAATTGGGTGAGGTGTCACACCTCCAAAAAGATTCTTTTATGAGATACTTCTCTCCAATCCATTTGACCCAAAGTGAGTCTTTTTTCCTTGTAATATCCCAAGCATTCTGAGTAAGACATGCCAAAACAACCTCCTTATACTTCCTTATACCCAGGCCGCCTTCCTTCTTGGGAACAGTAACCTTATCCCATCTAACTAAGTGGATATTCCTTTTCTCCTCTGATTGACCCCACACAAAATCTCTAGTTATCTTATCGAGTTCCTCTAGGATAGAACTAGGAATGGGGAAGGACATCACCCAGAATAAGTGAATCGAAGATAGAGTTGATTTCACTAGTTCAACTCTGCCTACCAGAGATAAGAGCTTGCATTTCCAACACTCAAGTTTCTTCTTCACCTTGTCGACCAAGTTTTCGCAGTGCTTCCTTCTAATCTTACCAGAAAATAAAGGAAGGCCCAAGTACTTAGTATCATCAAGATTACCAATACCAATCCCCAAGTTAGTAAAAATATCTGCATTATCCTTACCTTTACCCAAAAAAAGCATACTCTTATCACGATCAATCTTTAAACCAGAGAAATTACCAAAGTCATCAAGCAACTTTTTAACATTCTTAGCGATTTCATTATTGGTTTTGGAAAAAATCATTAAGTCATTTGCGAAGATAATATGGGAGCATAACAACTTCTTTGAAGCATAGACGGGTTTAATATCATCACTTTTGACAGATTTCTTGAGCATCTCAGAGAAACCCTACATTGCAATGACAAAAAGTTATGGAGTTATGGGATCACCCTGCCTAACTCCGTTGGTGGGAAAAATGGGCTCAGAGGGTTCACCATTAATCAAGACATGATATGATGTTGTAGTGAATATATTCTCTATCCAACTGATCCATTTGAGGGGAAATCCCATCTTGAACATAACAAAGAAAAGAAATTTCCAGCTGACTGAATCATATGCTTTAGAGATATCATCCTGAATGCACATTTTGTCACAATTTTTCTTTTTAAAGTCACTTAAGATCTCATTGGTAAGAAGCACTGCATCTTTCAGACTCCTGCCCTTAATGAAAGCACATGGATTGGCCTCAATAATGCCAGGAAGAACATCTTGGAGTCTATTAGATAAGATTTTTGAGATGATCTTGTAAAAAACATTGCAAGAGGCAATGGGGCGCCAATTACTGATAAGAGAGGAGTCAGATCCCTTAGGGAGTAGAGTGATATATGTCTTATTGGATACTCTAAGAAGCTTACCATACCTAGAAAAAATCTAGAATAGCTTCATACACATCATCACCAATGGTGTTCCAAGCATATTTATAGAAACAATGGTTAAAACCATCGGGCCCTGGACATTTGTTTTCATTCATATTCTTGACTACATCATCAACTTCTTTTCTAGTAACCATCTTGGTGAGGATACAACACTGCAATTTAGAGATTTTAGGACCCTCCCAAGGACCTTTCCATACCATACCTTTATAATTCCTACAGAACAGGGAGTTATAGAAGTTATGAATGGCATTTTTCATCTCATCTTCATTTCTAGTTAGAGTACCATTGATATTAAGGTAGTTCAAGGTATTCCTCAACCTTCTAGTTTTCAAAGATGCATAAAATAACTTGGTATTCGAATTACCTTCCCTGAGCCATTGCAGTCTAGCCTTTTGCCTCTAAAAACTTTCTTCAACCTCGGCAGCTTTCATCCATTCCTTCCTCAAAGTGTTAGCCTGATCTTTGAGATGAGTGTCATTGGGGGCAAGGTCAGCATTAATCTGAGTAGCAATAGCAATACTTTTTAGATCGGTAGTATTATCATGAATATTTCTGAAACTTAGCTTGTTCCAGGTTTTCAAATTCTTCTTCGGCAGATCGAGTTTTCTGTAAAGTCTAAACATTGCAAACCCATCCACTTCTAAATTCCAAGGCTCCTTGAGAAGACCATCAAACTCACTATGGGTGGTCCATCCATTAATAAATCTAAAAGGTGTTTTCTTCTTCTTAACCTCACCCAGGATCAGACATATTCTCCTATGATCACTAATCAGGTTAGAGATACTCTCACCATGAAATTTATCGAAGTTAGCTTGAAACTCTCCATTATACAAAATCTTGTCGATTTTGGTAGCAATAAAATGGTCACCTTCTTGTTTGTTATCCCAGGTATAGAACGGGCCATTCAGATCCAATTCAAAGAGACCATTGTCCAACACAAATATGTTGAAATCATCCATGGATTTGGTGGAGGGAGGCAAGATGTCTATCTTCTCATCAGTTTTTCTCACTGCATTGAAGTCCCCCATGATAACTCTGGGACATTGAAGGCCTCTAGCAAACAAATCAAGATTACTCCATAAGCTAGTTCTATCATAGTCATCATTATGACTGTAAACAGCAGCTAATAGAAAGTGCTGTTGTCTTTGTCAACCCTAACGTGAAGAACTTGATCACATTCACTAATAATAGAAATCAGACAAACTTCATTTCTCCATAAAACAAATACTCTTCCCAAAGCATGCGACTTAAGATTAGACACCCACTTGTACTCTTCAAAGTATCTATTCATGAGCTTCTTAGCTTTTTTTTCTCTGATTTCAGTCTCGACTAGGATCACCACATCATAGTTGGCTCTCCGAATTACCTCTTGGACACTCAGAATCTTATTGCTTATTCCTCTGATGTTCCAAGAGGTAATTGATAGGAAAAGACTCATTTAATCACTTGGGCTGTTAAACTATCAGCCTCAGTATTACTCGATATCATATCAAGTTCTTTTGGAGAAGGAGCATGTTCAAGGTTATCCAGCATGTGGTAATCATTCGGTTTCAATTTTAATTGACACTTCGGAGGCTTCACAAAACTAGAAGAAGTCTGGGAATTGAGATCGCTATCAGGGGACTCTCTTGGGAAGACTAGAACAGGGGAAGGTGTAGTGGATCCAGGATGAGTAGATGGAATAATATCCTCCACAGCACCTCCCTGACTACTACAACCAGTCAGCCCATTAATAGAGTGAGGATTATTAAATCCTTCATTAACTAACCTTAATAGCACTTCATCTTCCACAATAATTTCGTCTTACAGTGGAAGATCTTTAAGTCTTTGAATCTCCTCTTCGTCTTCGATTTCCTCAATTATGCACTCTGAACCATCATCTAAAACCACATTAGGAATAACGTCGAAAACCCTGTCAGCGCTAGGTTTCTTCACCACCCACATCATCATCGGAGCTTCCTTTATTCTGGGTCTCTATTTTCTTTCACTAACCTTGGGTTGGCAATCATCGTGTCCAAATAAACCACAAAAGTAGCATTTATATGGAATCCAAACATAACCCAGTTCAACAACCTTTTCATCACCATCATCACTTCTGAGCATAATTCTATCTGGGAACTTGGCATTGTTGTTCATTAAGATTTGAATCCTGGCTATCTCTAGTTGTTGCATACTAAACGTAGCCTCATCCATTTTGACCGGTCGCCCCTAATAAGAACCGATTCTGCTAAATAATTTATTATCCCATAGTTCCAGTGATAGGTTCCTGATATTAACCCACACCGGGATGTCCTCCAGCATCAACTTAGCTTAAGTGTCGCCAATCTTCCACTTTTTGAAGATAACTGGCCTACCCTTCACAAGCCATTCCCCGTTTAGCACGTCGTTCAGATCTTCCTGATTAGTGAAGCAGACCATGAAGAAACCATCTCCTCTATTGAATACTTCAAAGTAATCTCGTGTGTTCCATATATTATCAAAGTGATTCGCAAGGAAAGGGATGTACGGTCAAAAGTCAACAATGTATCCCAGCAAACATCTATTCCATTTCTCTGCATTCTCCTCTTCCTCCTTTCTCGAGTAGATAAGCTTCCCGTCGATAATAGATATTAGTGTTTGTCAGATCTAGGACACTCCCGGCTGATTTAGGTCTTAGACTTTCCCACCCGATCAGAACGCAAGATGCTAGATCTAGATTTGGCACTTTGGGGACATTCAATGAGACAACTTGTACTCCATTGGATCTAGCATCTTCCTTTTGCCTGAACTCAACTTGAGAAGGCGGCCAGTGAGGTGCCATCGCCCCCCTAGTCGCCTTGTCGCGTAGAGCGTTGGGAGGACGGGATTTTATGTTATTCATATTTATGGACACGGAAACACTAACTACAATTCCAAATAAAATTATACTTCTTATTAAACATATCTTACCCAATGTGTGTATATTATTTAGCAAAGGAAACATATGTGACATGTTTAAGAATTTACTTGCATGTTTGCACATGATTATTTTATTATGTCAATATGAATGTAGTGTGATATGTGATGCGGATTATAGAACCTATTACCTGATGATGTGTTACATTTGTTGCAAGCCTGTATTTTTCAGAGTTACCTTTAGCTTATCTATATTATATACATTAAATATGTACATTAAGGTATAACTTATCATAGCTTTGTCAAATCTAAAGAACCAAGTATACCAATCTCTTAACCAAAGGATTGGGGTTTCTAGAGTCAATGTGCTATATTTTGGTATGTTACATATTCTCATGGTTTTCTTCTCCTTGTAAATCTATTGTGATACCATATTCAATATGTGGGGTTAATCCTCTCTTCACTATATTCCATGAGTGACCTAGTGTTATTTGAACTTGATAATGTTTATCTAGAAACAAAATTCATTTCTTGGGATTTTAATTATAATATGATTCATTGTGTCATGTTCATCAATTGATTATCATGGTCACACTTTGGATTTTTCTTCACCACAAAAGCATGTTTAAAGCATTAAAAATATTATCATGAACACAATTAATAACACAATTCAAAAGTAGGTTAACAATTGTAAGGTTAAGTATCTATATAGAGATCATTTATCATTTAATATGTTACTTCATCATTCATTAAATAGTGTGTTACACTATGAAAGTGAGTAACACAATCTACATATCAGTAATTCATTAAAAAAATGATTGCTTATTTTTGTATAGATTGAAATCAATGAAAAGGTGGACCATGGTGAAAATGATTATCCTAGAGAAGCTATCTCTCTAATCTTGCAACCAATTTCTTAATCAATTTGTTGAAGTTAGCTTTTAACTTTGCAATCCATCAACTCAATTTTATCCTTCATACATCTTAATTTTGATCTCATATAGTAGTAGTCTCTAGCTTCCTTATTATTAGAGTTTGACACCCTCAACTCAACATCTGATATTACTTTAACAAATACTCTTGTGATTTACATGTCTGGTAAACATTTGTCACTCCCTAGTCAAATTTGAGTGAACTAACCTTACAATAGGGGTGTTAATTGTATAATGCGGGTATGAGTACACCCATGTTTATACATGTTTAATTTACCAGTTATGATTCTAGGAATGTAGCCATTTTTTATACAACATGATACATGCACCAGAACCATACATGTAAATTGTGGGTATGTAGGGCATTGAGGTGGGTATTCAGGAATGTTGGTGTGTTTTCATTACTAATGGTAGAACAATAATTGTTAAAACATTGGGACTCAAACTAGGATCTATCACTTTACATAGAAATAAATTACCAACCCAATGACTTGTAAATGTGTGAGGGAATACAATGTATTATGTATATCACTGTATAAGTGGAAGTATAAACAACATTGTACATTACATTTTATTATTGAGTGACTACAAGCTCCATTGAGTGGCTGAAACTAATAAGTTATACCTAATTACTTTAGTGAAATAATATATTCATTACAAAGTAAAAAGTCTTATACTTGCATGTATTTGTAGATGTGAAAATGTCTATGTGTATATGTATGTTCGGATGTGTGTGCGCATTTTTATATATATATATATATATATATTTCCCTACAAATATATATATATATATCATTATGCATTTTCATATACAAACAAGTTTAGGAATATACATATAAATACATACTTATACATATAGATTATAGGACACACAATCAAGTGTTATCTTCGTTTCAAAACTCATTTATCTTTAAGAATTCAGACCTTTGATTTTTATGCTAATCATAAGTGCATACTATACACAAAATTTCAGCTTATTTGAATATTTCAATCTGCACCACCAAGAACAACGAAATCAACAAACATAAATTTTTTCAAGTGCATCATGTTTCTTGTCTTTAGATGAGTGTCTAAATGAAATTATATTTTTTATGTGGACTACGCATATAATGTTTAAGAATATCAATGGTTTTAGCTTTTAATAATAATGCTTAGATGGTATAAATTGACATGAGTGTATAATATCTATATAGTTGTGTGTCTATATATATAAATATATATATATATATATATATAGAGAGAGAGAGAGGAAGAGAGAGGCAAAAATTGTTTGTGTGGGTATTGAATATATAATACCCTATTAAGTCAATCACATATCTTATTTTGAATTTGTATATCTAGTCAATTATAAAACACATAGACAAAACAAAAGAAATAAGATAAGCATAAGATGAGACGACCTTTCTCATCATAGCCTAGCTTCAAGTACATCAGTTTGGGATTAATGTTCTCCACTACAACCTTGTACCTTTGCAATACTCCTTTGCAAACTCTGCATGACCAAGTACGAGGTTCCAATTCTCACCCATCAACAATGAATGTTGGAATACCATGTGTGAATCAACCTAGGTTGAAGATGATGAATCAATCAACCACACTTGATGCATCCATCACCAGCCCTTGCACCAGTTAAAGTTGTCACATCAAGAGTCAAAGGTGCCTCCATTGATGTCATCTATTGCATCCATACTCAACATCATCCGTTGAATTTTTGCATTGGCCATCGATGGCATGTGCTACTCTAACAAATGAGACCTACTCTTCATTGGGTTGAGGACCACAACAAGAGCAAAACCCAAAAAATGATGGATAAGAAGAAAATTTGGGGGAAATGGATGGAGAAAGTAATCGGTGGTGGTCTCAATACGTCATCCTATTACAATGATGGTGATTGTAAGGAAATACATAATATGGAAGAATGCTTGAGGAGTCAACTAAAAGGAATGACAGCGACCACAAAGAGCATGTAGAAGATGGAAGGAAATGTTATAAATAAAAGAAAGAAGGATGGAAGAAATCATAGTAAGAGGTATCATATAATGGATCTTAATGATGACAGTACCCTTGAAAAAACATGTAAAAGATGCCAATAAATTTGAGGGATCGATTGAAGGAAAGAATGATGGAATGAAAAATAGCAAAAAGTCTATTGCATGAAATGTAATAAAGATGATATATGGAAATCAAGGTAAGGTGAACATGAATTAGATATTGAGAAATCATATGGGGTTGGGGACAATGAGTATGATCATTATGCTAATGAAAATGAATCAAATTATGAGAAAAGAGTAAATGTTGATTACATAATGAATTTAGCATCTTTTCATGGAATCTAAGAAACAAAGAAGAAGAACAAGAACAAGAACAAGAAGAACAAGAAGACAAGCCTAAAGGTAAAGAATAGATAAAATATAAATGGAGTAGTAGGTAAGATGTTCTTATTGTTTCAACATGATTCTCTATTAAACTTAAGTTTGAGTTCAATATATTACAGTCTCATGGTAATAGATAAATAAAATATTGAGTGTGTAACAAAAGAAACTGTATGTTTACATTGCTAGAGTGCTAGAGTAATAGTTACACTTTAATGCACAAACTAAATACAATATAATGAGAAGAACATGTAAGAGTTTATGATGTTAATTGAATGTAATAGTCGTACACTAAAAGTAATTATGTGGTGTAGAGTATATATATGACGTTGAAAGAAACCATATGGTGTGAAAAGTAACTGGAAATGTAAAGCAACATTTGGTGATTAAAAGTAGTTGTTTCAATCCGAAAGCAACATTGTGTTTATTATATTAGATGAATTGGACTGAATTGAATTTAATTTAATCTAGATGAATTATTAATTACATTATATGAAATAATTTCTATAATAAGTGATAAGAAGGTAACACATGTTTTGCTTCTTATTACATGTGCACCTTTTAATGTTACACTAAAATCTATATTCAATACATACATTTTCATGTTGAGAAAGAATCACTTAGATATGAAGAGATCAACGGCTTTTTCAAAGTGATCACGATATCACATATGACTGCAGATGTGCCCCCTTTTCCAATATCGATGTGCAATGATGGAGACATGTTTACGATAGAAATAGGGCTTTCAATCAGAATCCCAATAAGTGATCTTGTGGTAATATTAGGATTACCAAGTAGTAATATAGAAATTGTACCATCAAATAATTTAGAGCTAGAGAACTAGATGGGAATAGAAATGCTTGGGGTGATATATTTGAGAGGCACATCAGTGAAAAGATGGATGAAAATGATTTAAAACTAAATTCAAAAAAAGAAGTATGACTAGCTTCACAAGGATACATTAGAAAATATGTGGCATGATTTGATAGTACATGATAGATAAGAAAGCTATAGAAATATGCATAGAGCATGAATGGTGTATGTGGATTCCACATTCCCAGTATCAGACATAAGCTATTATGTACACCCAATATATACTATACAACTTGTGTGATGTGATTGCTACAACTAGATATATAGGTAAAATTGGTTCGCACAAACATATCATAAATAATGAAAGCTCTAAGGAATAACCTAAGAAGAAACAAGAAAAGAGAGATAAGTAGAAGAACATTTTTTCCTATATGATTCATAATGTGCCTTTGTCTAAATACAACCATTATAAACATAACTTTTTATGAGTCATCCTACATATAAAATTGTAAAGTAACGATTTAAATTTAAGCATGTTTTAACTTTGGAGATTATAGGAATTATAGATCCTACTTCAAGGATGTGAAACCATGGATCAATAAGTAGGCTTCTTCTATAAAGAGGCAGGTTGATCTAACAAGTGTCAAGCATGAAATAGTAAATCTATTTCTAAATGGTGTTATTGTATTTTACATTTTATAGTTTCATGGCATAGATATGTCAACTTACATTGTATGTATTAAAATTATTTGAACATATCTTGAGAAATATGAAGGTTGATAGTAGAGATGATTGGGAGGGAGTAATTATAATAAAATAAATATCACACTACTTAGCCACCAATCAAATACAAAGGAAGACTAGTTTCAAAAGGAAGGTAGAGAGTAAATCTAGTACAAGATGAACATATAGATCGAATATATAATAGGAAAAGAGAGTGGAATATTTGAAGAGTGAACTCAAACATAGTAAAGAGGTATGTAACATGATGGATCTTGAAATCTTTGGGGCATTGAAGGAAGAGAATGAGAGTCTGAGAAAGATATCCACTAAAGGGAATATAACAATATGTATAGGAAAGAGTTATGAAAAAATAGAATTTCTAGGTGGCAAAGTTTGACACTTCATGAGATCATGAAGATATGAATCAAATGACTTCATTTAATTAGGTAACTTTCATTATAGGAACAACTAGACAAGGGTACAAGAACAATTGAATTCAGAGAATTTAGATAAATAAGGAGGAGAATTAAGGCTTTGAAAAAGGAGTTGAAAGATGCAAAATTTGAGTATCAACATACCAAGGAAGCAAAATTAGAAAAGAAGAAGAAGAAATCTGATGAATAAGTGAGTCATCAAATTCACATGTTGTTAATATTGAAGAAACAAATGGAAAATTAGGTGACATGGAGATCAATAATAAGATACGCAAGGTTCAAATAAGAAAAAAGATGAGTGAAGTTGAGGATGAACAAGGACCTCCAAATGAAGATATACCTACAAATGAAGGAGCTTCAAATGAAGAAGAAGTTGAACTGCATGCAATTGAAATATGTGGGTTTAGTTAAAATAATTGAAGTTGAAAAGGAACAAAAAGTGCCAAAGGATGGAGGTAGTAAAGTAGAAGACAAAGCATAGATTATGGAGGAAAAAGATAAAGTAGAAAGTCAATCTAATGAAACTATTAGGACAAAAAAAGAAAAGAAAAAAAACTAGGATTATAGAGAAACAATAAGGTCGGGAGGGATGCTTCGTTGAGTGTAAAATGTCAATGCTTTTCTTTATATATTTAAAAAGTGTTATCATAAGTAACTATGTTCCATGAATATAAGGAAACAAAGTAAATTCATATTCATAGATTATGAGAATTTGTAGACAATGGAAATTAAAAAAGAATGAGAGACTCCATTGATGAAGTGTAGGTGTTATGTTTTTACTATAATAATTATACTAGCTAAAATTCAGACCAATAGTTACTTTCATACGTAATAGTTACTTTTAAAAACAAAAGACAATTATTAGATACTATAATTACCTTATACAGCATAAGTTTATTTTTTAGTTACATTAAAAAAGTAGACACTTGTTAGACACTGATATAATTATGTTTTATGCAAAATAGCATACAAACTTATTTTATCTCATAATTATTTTTCTAGAGCTTAAATCAAACAACAACAAAAGTTTTCCTCCATACATAATATTTTACAAAAATGTCTTCGCAAAAGCATGAGCAACAAATTGAACTATCAGTCCTTTCTGGACGACAAAGCCTATAGATGTAAAAACAAAATTATAAAATATAGAAGATGGTATCATAAGGTTCTTATTGGTGATGATTTTGAAGGCATCAAACAAGAGAGGTCACATCATCAGCAAGTACTAAAAGGTATTGAAGGCAGAGGCCAAAAATAATGGTAGTTTTCCATATAAGTTGTACCATACTTTTGTATATTTCGTGCAGTGACATCACTAGCTTCTTGGCAAACTTTAAAGTTACTTGAAAGAACACCTAACATATGAGAGACTCCACTAAGGTCAACAGGGTTGTGTTTTTTATATGTCCAATCAATTAAAAAGATGTCAACATGATGTTGCACGTGAATACCATCTGGTCATGTGCTAAGAAAGGCCACAAGAGCTTCTATTAGGACCTTTGAGGCCTTGAAGTAGGTAATTTCTCTATGTTCCACAAGATATTCATTTTTTCCCCATGTAAGGAATTCAGAAAGTACTTTGTGATGTTTGTTGGCCACCCAGCAATCATGACAATGTTAACACAAATGGCCATGACATGCAATTGTAGCCTTAGTATATTCAACTCGATGGCAATGACAGTGTTAGCTCTAGGTTTTCTCGTGTTGTGAATGCTCTCATCGACTTAAATGATATTATTGATGATGCATCTCCTTAACACAAAACTATTTTGGATGGGGGAGATCCAATATCTACCCATTCATGAGACTCTTACTTCTCTACGATAATTTCAGAAGTGACTTCAACAAAATATTGTTTATGGAGATTGGAAAAGTTAATTGCATCTCGTGGACTCTTCTCCTTAGGAATAAGAGAAATGACAGAGTCACATAGCCCATTTCCACTGACATTCTAGATTAGGCATTTCACACCATTTGTACCACAGAGTTCTTCATAGTTTTCCAGTGATCTTGGAGGAATGTTACATCAGTTCCATCCATATCACTAGCTTTGTAGTGTCCCATCTTTATCAAGACCTTGTGGATTTTAGTTTTAGTAGGAAACTTAGCATCATGGCAATTTGATCTTTCATCATAGTATAGAAGTTGCTCGGTACATTATCCATTGCCTCCTATTAGGTTTGAGATCTCACGATGAAGAGATCTTTGAAGTGAACGTGTACAAGCTTCTTTAGTTATGTTGGCTCTGAGTTCCACTCTTTTTTTTGTTCCTTTAAAGTGTCAATTAGGTTCCTACAACACCTACTCTTCATAAATTCATGAATACATTATGTATTACATTCACGATCTTGCATCCAATCCATGTGACTTTTTTTCCCTCAATCTTCTCTTCCTCTATCAAAAAGACTTTATCCTCTGTTGAAGTATGTGGCACTATTCACTTTTGATCGTGATGTGTGTGTGTCTATATATATATATATATATATATATATATATATATATATATATATATATATATATATATATATATATATATATATATATATATATATATATATATATATATATATATATATATATATATATATATATATGTGTGTGTGTGTGTGTGTGTGTGTGTGTGTGTATAGACACACAAGTGTATATGTATATGTATATGTATATGTATGTATGTATGTATGTATGTGATAAAGAGATGCATTCTCTCTCCCTCCCATACATGTGGTGGAAGTCAAACGCCTGGGAGGGTGGTATATCAAAATGGAAACTGGGATTCAATCCCAAATCCCTTTATTAAGGAAGGCCATGGTTGAACACTTGAACCAATTCTTGTCACTTGTGTGTATATTCAGGTGTATACATCGCAATGTCACCTAGATGGTTTTCCAATATGTAATTTTTTTTTCGAGTGTATCTTAGAGCACGCACACACACATATGTATATACACACATGCACACACACACAAATATATATATATATATATATATAGGGTAGAGATCCAGTAAGAAACATCCTACGGTGAGAGCATGAGAGTCATTTGAATAACTACAAATTAGTAACTATTTTTTAAAATCCAATCGTATAGATGGAAAAAGCATCATTTCATTTACCTTGTTGCGAAAAATCATTACAATCAGACATTATTTACATGTCCATATGTACAATATACACTTTTTACATCCGACGGTCAGCCTGAAATTCAATATAGAGCGTCGAAAAATATTTAGTTGTTGTGAATGATCTACAAATTGGATGGTGATAAAAAATTATCATAAGGTAGATATTAAGGTATACTTGTAATATGTATGGTTGGATTATGAAACATTGATCTATGTGGAGAGTTATTTAAATGCCTCTCATGCTCTCACCAGATATGTTTCTCACTGGATCGTTTCCCTGTATATATATATATATATATATATATATATATATATATATATATATATATATATATATATATATATATATATATATATATATATATATATATATATATATATATATATATATATATATATATATATATGGCATTAAGAGATACATATTTCTCCCCGACCTCTCATGCCCGTGGCGGAGGCCGAACGCTATGTATGTATGTTTGTGTGCGTGTGCGTGTGCGTGTGTGTGTGCATGTGCGTGTATATGGAATTAAGAGAGAGATTTCTCTCCCCCTCTCCCACACTCATGGTGGAGGCCGAACGCATATGTGTATGTATGTGGCTAATAGAATTATGTACCTAAGTACATGTATCTTATATGTATCCATCTTTATTATGATAAATACACCACTCTATAGAATAATCTAATCTTATATATGTGTTACATATCCCTTAGATAACATGTGTATAGAAATCACCTTAATCTGGTATTCCTAGATCATCTAGTTAATGAATATGTATATTTTCTTATTAATAGTAAGTTGCAGAAATTGCAGGAATTGTTGAATGATATATTGGTATATCCATGTTATACATAAGATATGGTTGTGATCTTTTAGACGTGTGTTATATAAACAATGTTGATTATATACATATAGTTAGATTTGATTAACAAATTCTACATCTAGCATTTTAATGTATAGTGCACATAAGTTACATATACCGACTCACCTTAATCTGATATTCCTAGATCATCTAGTTAAAGAATATGCATATTTTCTGATCAACTGTAAGTTGTAGAAATTACAGGAATTGTTGAATGATATATTAGTATATCCATGTTATACATAAGATATGGTTGTGATCTTTTAGACGCATGTTATATAAACAATATTGATTATATACATAAAGTTAGATTTGATTAACAAATTCTACATCCAGCATTTTAATGTATAGTGCACATAAGTTACATATACCGACCCGTACACAATTCCTTTTATATATATATATATATATATATATATATATATATATATATATATATATATATATATATATATGTATATATATAGGGTATATATTCACTACCGCGCGGGTAACTAACTTTTGTTACCTGTGGATCTGTTTTGTAATATAAAGGCACCTAATTGTAATGAGACAACCAAAATTGTAATACAAAGACTCATTTTGTAAATACAGCGTGGAAATTCTATTGTCCCTCTAAAATAGTAAGAATGATATTTCTGCCAGCAATTTAGTAATATTACAAAATGAGTCTTCGTGGAACATTTTTCATCATCTCATTACAATGTTGGTTGTCTCATTACAAATATGTGTCTTCCTATTACAAAATAGATGCATGGGTAACTAACCTTAGATACTTGCATGTGTGTGTGTGTGTCTATATATATATATATATATATATATATATATATATATATATATATATATATATATATATATATATATATATATATATATATATATATATATATATATATATATATATATATATATATATATGCTAGAATACACCTAAATGTATCGATCACACCATACACCCCAATGGTGTTTACCTATCTACACCATATTTTTACAAAATTTTATCCATTGATCTTTATTTTTATAGTAATGATAGGCCACATACAATATTTGAGCATGTTTGGATGAGTGTAAGTCACTCGTCCAAGGATAACAAAACTAATGCACAAAACTAATTTAAAATGTATGCTTTTATCTCCTTTAGATGCCTGGCCTATAAGTGTCCAAATGAGCTCAAATTTATTATATAATATATTCTTAAGATCTTAAAGAATGTTATATATATATAGGCTATAATACACTCGAGTGTACAGATCGCACGAATACACGCAAGTGTGTATGCATATCAAGACTCTCTTTTTTTTGCAAAATGTAAACTATTGATCTTCACCGTCATACTATAACTAGGCTACATACAAATTTTGAGCCCATTTGGATGAGTGTAAGTCACTCATCCAAGGGCAACAAAATCAACGCACGAAACTAATTTAAAATGTATAAGTTTTGTGGTCTTTATAACATGACCTATAAATGTCCAAATGTGCTCAAATTTTGTGTATGAGCTATTCACAAAATGTTTAAGAAGATCAACGGATTAGATTTTTGAAAGAAAAAAAATATTGCATCATGAAAAACTACTTGAGTGTATTCTAGCCTAACTATATATATATATATATATATATATATATATATATATATATATATATATATATGGTATTAATAGAGAAAGATTTCTCTCCCCCTCTCCCATAACCCGTGACAGAGGTCGGACGTCCGGGAGGGTGATAAATCAAGAGATGCTTCTCCGTGTAGTTTCGAACCCTGGTCCCTTCATTGGGGACCAGCGGAATTTGCCAACCGGGCTATTCCCTTGCCGGCTATATATATATATATATATATATATATATATATATATATATATATATATATATATATATATATATATATATATATATATATATATATATATATATATATGTGTGTGTGTGTGTGTGTGTGTGTGTGTGTGTGTGTGTGTGTGTGTGTGTGTGTATGTATATGTATATATATGTATATATATATGTATGTATATATATGTATATATATATGTATATATATATGTGTGTGTGTATGTATGTTTGTATATATGGGATAAAGAGAGGCATTCTCTCCCCCTCTCCCACACCCGTGACAGAGGCCGAACGTCTGGGAGGGTGGTAAACCAAGGCGGCAACTGGGATTTGAACCCCGGTCCCTTCGTGAGGGGACACCGTGTTTGACTAGTTGAGCCACTCCTTGTCGGCATGTATGGGATTAAGAGAGAAAGATTTCACCCTCCCTCTCCCACGCCCGTGGCGTAGGTCGAATGCCCGGGAGGGTGGTAAATCAAGGTGGCAATTGGGATTCGAACTCGGGTCCCTTCATGAGGAGACATCGTGCTTGACCACTTGAGCCACTCCTTGTCGGCCTCCTTGTCGACATGTATGTATGTATATATGTATGAATGTATGTATATATGTATGTATATGTATGTATGTATGTATGTATGTATATGTATGTATATGTATGTATATATATGTATGTATGTATATGTATGTATATGTATATATATATATATATATATATATATATGTGTGATTGAGGTACACACACACAAACACACACACACGCACACACACACACACACACATATATATATATTATATATATATATATATATATATATATATATATATATATATATATATATATATATATATATATATATATATATATATATATATATGTATATATATATATATATACATATATATATATATATATATATATGTATATATATATATATATATATATATATATATATATATATATATGTATATATATATATATATATATATATATATATATATATATATATATATATATATATATATATATATATATATATACATATATATATAATATATATATGTATATATATATATATATATATATATATATATATATATATATATATATATGTATATATATATATATATATATATATATATATATTATATATATATGTATATATATATATATATATATATATATATATATATATATATATGTATATATATATATATATATATATATATATATATATATATATATATATATATAGATATATATATATATACATATATTATATATATATAAGTTACCTCTTCCGAGATGACGAGAACAAAGAAAGCATCAAGGAAGACCTCGACAATGCCGTCGTGGAGAAAGAATCTACAGCCAGTGATTGAAGAAGACGAAGACTTCAAAATGCAGCACCATCAGGGCGAGGAGAAGATGGCCAAAGAACCAGAGGAAGCGGCGGTCGTGGAACCACAGACTACTCCGAAAGGGGATACGGAAGGGGATACGATGCCCAAGGCAACGGATGTAGCAGAGAAAGAATCAGTTGCGAAAAAGGAGATGAAAAAAGGGGATGTGAAGACCAAAGAAGTGGGTGAAACGGGACAAGAAGAGGATGCGAAAGAGGAGAAGGAGGTTGCTTCTGCTACTCCTCAGTCAAATATGAAAAGGAGGAAAAGAGGGGTTGCAGATCCCCTGACGAGTAAACCGTCAGAGAAAAGAGCAAAATGCAGTAAGCTGGGTACTGTTGAGAAAGAAGGCAATGGAGCTACCGAGACTGGCGAACCTCAGCGTTACAAGTGGAGAGCGAAGAACGACAAGGTAATTTGTGCTTGCATGTACATTACAAACGAGAAACAAAAAGATTTTGTATAGAAAGTAACAATGCATGTTAAAAGAGTAACTGTTATAAGAAGTAGAGTAACTAGATGATACCTAGAGTAACTGATATAGAACATTGGAGTAATTGTACGACAGCCTAGAGTAACTAGAGTAAATGTTGGAGTAACTATTACAGAACAAAGAGTAACTCGCACACTTTACATAGCAGTTAACATATGAAAACCATAGTGTTAAGCTAAAAAAGACTAAAAAATTAGAGTAACTTCGTTCGTATGCAGGAAAAGAAAGGGAAGGGAAAGGGAAGGCCGAAGCAACTAAGGATACAGAGAAGGCTGCTGACGAGATAGGAGAAGA
Source organism: Alisma plantago-aquatica (assembly GCA_963693085.1). Lineage (NCBI taxonomy): Eukaryota > Viridiplantae > Streptophyta > Magnoliopsida > Alismatales > Alismataceae > Alisma > Alisma plantago-aquatica. Next base: position 640,543,706 of record OY856409.1, on the reverse strand, counting down.
GGAAATAAGGAGGAAGAAAGAAAAGGGAAAGGAAAAGGCTACCTATGAGGGAGGAAAAGAGGAGAGAATTAAGAGGACAGAAAAGGAGAAAGGAAAGGCAGTTGAAGATAATATTGAATGGATTTATAAATTTATTAAATTGTTATTACTATCATATGACATTTACTTGCACTTTATTAAAATTGTTGTTACAAGAATAAACTGTTAACATTAAAAATGTTATCAACCTACCACGTGGATTGAAATGTGAAAAATTGAAGAGTAACTTGACTGGGTAACAAGTAATAAGCAAAAAAAAGAAAACTAAGAGTAACTTTTCATATGTTTGCAGTGGGGATAAAGAGGTTGTACCACAGGTGTTACATAAAGAGCTACATCACCACCAGCCAGAGCGTGGTGTTTACAAGTAATCAGCTGAGAATGATGAGGGCGACGGCATTTGCAAACATGATAAAGATGTTGAATCTTATGGTTGACGTAGGCCTCTTTGAGGATTTGATAGACAGATGTGTGGATGATGATAGGTTTTTGCTGGCCAGAGGGGTGAAAAGAAGGATGACGGTTGAGGATGTAGGGGTAATTCTAGGTATCCCAAGCAGATGTATGGACATCATACCTAGGAGAAATTTTGAAATTGTGAGATCAATATGGCAACAATTTGCCATGGCAACAGGTAAACAAGAAAATGAAGGGGAGACCTCGAAGAGGTTGACGGAAAAGGATGTCCTGCACAAGGACAACTTAGCAAAGCTTTGTCAAGAATTTGCAAGGACCGACGATCCAGCGGACTACCAGAACATGTGTCGTGCGTGGATGTTGCACCTACTGGCAACATTCCTACTCCCAGACACCAGCTATTGCACACCAATCTACATAATGCACTACCTAGACGATATTACTGCCACGACGCAGATGAATTGGGCAAAGCTGATGCATGGGAGTGTCTTTAGGAATATGAAGATGCTGAAGCAGAATGTCCAGTTGAGGAGGAAAGGGGAGAAAGGGAAAACCACCCTCTACACAACAGGATGTGTGATGTGCCTATGTGTAAGTGAATGAAATTATCTTCATCTACAAAATTGTAACAATGATGACTATGGGGGGCAGTTACATATGCATTAAATTTTCTCTCTGTTTACATGCAGGTTTGGGCATATGAGATGACGAAGATGGCAAAGCCAACGTTGCTCAACGCAAAGCCAAGGATAAAGAAGTGGGCTACGCCGGTCGAGAAGTAGATAGATTTAGGGGTTGTGGACCCTAAGGATATAAGAATATTTCTTATTTGTTACAAAAACTAATATACAACATAATCCTGCAAGTTTGCATTGTTAAATATTATTTTTTATTTTTTTATGGGCAGGTTTGGTATGAAGATAGACCAGGGGGGATTACTGGCGAGCTTCAAGAACAATGAAGGACATGCCCTACTACCTTGCGGAGAAAAGGGAGAAAAGTAAGCAAACGCCAGACAAGGCGCCAGCAAAGCCGGTCATCAGAAAAGGAGTGCCTGCTGAGGACTCCAACCTGGAGAGAAGAATTCACATACTCGAGGAGGAGCTAAAGATGCATAAGGAGATCTACATGAAAATAGCTATTGAGGCATTCACTAAAATGCAGAGAGAGAAAAAACGGTTAGAAAATAGAATAGCCGAGTTGGAAGAGGAGAACAGAAATCTGAGGAGAAAATTTGAAGATGAAGGTGACAAATCACAGTCACCTTCCAGTGGATTCAAACAATCTGCTGAGGGGTTTACATCAGGGAATGTTCAAGAACCCAAAGACAGTTCAGATGTGCTACCCGAGAAGGATGTCGATACGACGGGAAAAGTAGAGAAGGAAGGTCTGGATAAGGATGACACGCTGAGGAAACGAGGCAAGCTGAGCCTTAGAAGAAAATGTGTGGAAGAGAAGGACTCAGAAGATGAGAATGATGGTAAGAAAAATGGTGATGAGGAGGAGAAGAAAGAAAAATCAGCTGAAGGTTCGAACCACGGAAAGTCTGCACGAGATGTAAAAAAAAGAGCAAAGAAGAAACATGTGAACAGTAGGAGAATATAATCGAAGAAGAAGAAGAAGGGCAGAAGGAGGAGCCCAGAAAAAAGTTGTCAAAGATGGAACAGCAAATCATAGGGAGCATCGAGAAGAACGTGAAGAAGAGGAGGGAGGAAAAGATAAGGTTGCATCTCCTTTAAAGTATATCAATACTTAAGTAACTCTGTAAATACAGTAGAGAAACTGTGTGATATTGTAGAGTAACTGTAGTAATATAAAGAGTAACTCTACGATAGTCTAGAGTAACTCTATGAATTAGAAGAGTAACTGTAGGAACATAAAGAATAATTGTACGATGGTTTATAGTAATTGTACGACATATCAGCATAGTGTAACTAGTGGAAAATGAAGATTGATTCTAACATGGACTGCTCTTTTGTTGTTGACAGCACAAGCTATCAAACTTCATTGGTTTTGAGCATTTCAAAACAAAACAAATCAGGGAAATTGTTCACCACTTCATGGACAACATAGAAGAAATGTAAGAGAATTTGTTATTTTGTCAAGTGTACATAGATAAAACATCGCTTATTCAATATCCAAAACTAATATGTATAACATCTATAAAAACGATTGGCAGGTCAAAACGAGAATGGAGATTCAGTGATGACACTTTGTGCATGGGGAAGGACCTCACCACCCTACTGTACAAATATCAAATGACGCAATCACTAGTAAGAAACAAATAAATAGTAGTGTAACTCTTTGAAAGCTTGTGGTTTTTTTTCTAAACAAAGAAAGCTTGTTGGTTTTTTTCAGGTTATGGACTGCTTTGTACAGATGCTCAAAGCTACCACAAGCAAAAGGAGGAAGAAGGGTCTGTCATGGCACTACTTGAGCACATATGCTCCGGTAAGAACAACAAAATTGGTATACAAAATTACATCAAAAATACAAAAATATATACACAAAACTGAAACTTATAGATGTGAATTTGCATTTGCAGCAGAAGCTGGTGTTTGATGTTGAAAACATAACCATGGAGTAGATCGACATGCTATCTCCACTATTCAACGTCCCGATGAAAGATTGGGACACAATGGACTCGGTGTTCACCATACTAAACAACGACAACCACTGGCACTTGTACGAGGCAAGTTTTAGGGATGGAGCACACCGGTCTTATAACTCAATGAGTGGAAATAGCAAGTCAAAAAAGGAATTCCTTAGATGGGTAAGCGATTTATAAAAAGTAACTCAATTTTTAGTGGATTGACAGGGTTAATGTTTGTTGATTGATGATTAATAAGAGTTGTGTATTTTTAATGCAGGTGGGTATTGTGCACAAATTCTTTAGGGGGGTAGAAAAAGGGGACCAACTGTCACAATGGGGATGGGAGTACCCGATGTGCCCACAGTAGGAAGAAGACTCACTTGACTGTGGGATCTTCGTCATGAAGTATCTAGAATGCCTGGTAAATGGAAAACACATGGACTTCACCTGCAAGGACATGCTGGCCATAAGGGATGATATTTTTCAGAGAATGATGGTGAGGGGGGAGTTGCAACCTGTACAAGCGCATCAAAAAGATAACAATGAAGACATCAAAAAAGGCCCATCTGAGGAGAACAAGGGAGGAAGAGATGAATGTCAGAAGCAGCAAGAAGAAGAGAAGACAGAAGCAGCAGATGAAGAGAAGAGCGCGGAGGAAGAGGTTGTTTCAAGCCTAGATAAATGGCTGAATTTTAGCTGAAATAGTAAATTATTAATTGAAATGTAAAACTTGAACATTTTGCTTCTGGAATTTTGATGTGTAACCGCTTTGAGATACATTTACTTGTGTGCTACGAAAAGCCTAAAAATTACATTTTTGATCTAAATCATATTGCAAATACGAGTATTCCTGGGTTTAATAAATAGCATTTTGTGCTTTGAATGTTGTGTTCTTAAATGTAAAACTGTTGTGGTTTTGTATGGAGATATATACTTTGAGTTAGACTACCGAACAAGAAAACAACACAAGAGAAAGAGTGATGATAATATCATAACTCTTAGAATAATTATAAGAACACTAAGAGTAACGGTGATAGTATAGAAAAGTAGTTGTATGATTCAAAGGAGTAACTCGCATACTTTGTAAGAGTAACTCTAAAAAAAGAGGTAATCCATGAGGTAATTATGACAGCACTAAGGAGTAACTGAGAGAACACTGAGAGTAACTGTGATAGCACTAAGAGTAACTCTGATAGCACTGAGAGTAACTGAGAGAACATTGAGAGTAACTGTGACGATATAAAAAGTAACTCCAGCGTCCAGAAAGTAACTCTTGTGGCTGAATGTTTGTCAAAAATATGAAACCAGTGTATGTGAACCACATAGTAGCAAAAACTGACATTTCGTGAGTAAACTGAACAAAACATGAAAAAAACTATACTAATCCAAAAATGTATGTATTTCAAAAGAAAAGAGTATCCATTGCACACGAAGATAAAACAAAAAATATTCTGCAAAAGAGTAACATATGATCAGAACAGATTCTTTATAGCATATTCAAAGTATACATACAGCTGGAGCTGGTGGAGCTCAACGTAACACATAAATACATTACAAAACACAAAAGTGAAAATACATGGAGGGTTACAAAATCACTTTCACAAAAACTGCAGATAAAAAGAACAATCCATTACATATTTGAATACCCCTCACTCACGCACTAATCAACTACAAACTCCACTAAAAAAAGTACAGCATCAACAGACCACACGATCAGCAACAGAGATAATCATTGAACAGCAAACAGCAACAACACAGAGTCCACAAACAAAATCCCTGCGGAATGGATTACTTCTTCATAGGGCAGTTCCTGCTGTCATGGTTGACCCCAAACTCTAAGCAATTCTTGCACTGCCTCTCTCTTATAGACTGGGCAATCTCAACTCCAGATTTAAACCTCACATCGATCGATCTAGGTCTCCCCTTAGTTTTGCAACTACTAGGTATATGGACCTTGACAGCAGAAGAGGAAGTTGTATTAGAAGCGGTTACACCAGCTCCTGCACCAGGATCAGCGAGATCCAAGTCTAAGAGCCCCAAAGCTAACAGTTTTTCATGGAAAAGATCTACAACGTTGTTCCTAAACGCTATGTTGACAATCGAATTGCATACAGAAACAAGGTGAAGTGTCCTCCCAGTGGATGGATGCTTAACTGACGCTTTGCCAAAAATCAAAGGGTGTTCTCTGTACCCTTTGGTCCACCTCTTCAGTATGTAAGGGTCAGGAAGAGTGCAATAGTCACGGCTCTTCAAATAAGAGAGGATGTGCCTGCAAGGGATGCCTTTGAATCCCAACATGAAGCAATTGCAGGAAACAATGTCACTAGATGATTCTTTCTTCAATATACGGGGAGTTCCAAGTCCACCGATGTGATACACCTCAAAGACATCTTCTGAAGCTTTCTTTACGTTGTAGACCATGCTTTGGTGAACCTCAGACTGGAATATCTTAAAGATGGACTTGGTGTATATACCTCTCATCTGCTCCTCCAGGGGCCACAGTGATGACAAAGGGAGGTTATTGTACTCGTCATAAAAGTCTAAAATTTCCAATCTCCCGCACATGAGTAGGCAGTCTCCAATGAACATACAAGTTCAAGGAGAGTCTTCCTACTGTTCATATGGCTCCTAATGAACGCATTCAGGCTCTCGCTCCTCTGAGTCATCCTCATGCCCGCAAAGGAGGACTGCATACAGCACGGAACCCAATCACAACGCATCGCATACATATCAGAAAGCCAGGTGATGGACAACAAATCATTCTCCTGAATTATAGAATCCCACCTCTCTTCAAAAATGTCAACATCATCCACGTTCCAGACGCAATCATTCAAGGAGCTTATGATCTGGTCCTTCTTAGGAACGCCGCCAAGCTTGGAGGGAAGCTTCTGTAGGATGTGCCAGCTGCAGAAGCGATGCTAGCAATTGGGAAAAATAGTTATGATAGCAGCATTCATAGCAGGGTCCTGATCGGTTATGATGGAAATCGGTTCTTTGCCAAAACAAAGTAGGTACTGCTTGAAAACCCAGACAAATGAGTCGTACTTCTCATCGACTAGCAGAGCAGACGCAAACAGCACTGTCTTGCGATGGTGATCAACTCCACCAAACATTCCAAAAACCATCGAATACGTGTTGGTGTGGTAGGTGGTGTCAAACACAATTGCATCCCCGAGCAGCCCGCAGTCTTCAACGGAGACAGGATCAGCCTAAAACAGAAGAGTAAGGCAACAATCGGGGTCGTTTTGGTAGCTATAGAAGAATTTCGGATCGAGGACCTTGAACCTGGTAAAGCGATCTAAAACCATATCGACGTCGTATTTGGCCGACTCTTTCCTCTTGCTACTGATGTATCCATGAGCTTGTCTGCTGGTAAATGTCAGATTTTCATAGCCGCCAGACTCGGATGCTATCAATGCAATCTGTCTCGATACAAGTTTGTTAGCTTGGCTCATGGAAAAAAGGATCTCTTTTTGAGTTTCATCAAGAGATGAGTTACACTTGAGGTAACGGAGATGAGCAACGTCAACAAGATCGTGGTTGTGTTCCTCAACAAATGCAGTCACAACCCACATGGATGAGGACTTATCCAGTGTGAAACGTATCATGGCTCCACAACCACACCTCTTCATAGAACGTCTGTGCTTCTTGGACAGCTTATCCTGCAAGTTACCCACTTCATCACAAACGGGACTCAGAAGCCCTCTAGACCTCTTAGAACGGCAAATCTTACCTTGCTTGTCACAAACCAGATCTTTGACAACCAAAATCTTACCTCCCCGTTCATATCTATTGTCGTCTTTCCTGATGTTAAACCCAATCATTCTAGCGTAGCTGCAATAGGAGATACCTTCATCTAAACTTCCAAATTGAAGGCCAATTCTAGGGAGTGCGGCTGGGGGCGGAGAGGAAGCACCAATAGAATGAGAAGACTGGGGATTATCATCGTCACAGCCGACACTTGCATTAGCAGCATCCGTATCAAGGCTGGGATCCATGACAGCGTGTTGGAGTAACTCAGAAGACCAGAAGAGTAACCATGTAACACAACAAGAATAACTCGGTAAGTCAAAAGAGTAACCACGTATAACAAGAGAGTAACTACGCAAAACATAAAAACATGTATGACAGTTACTACTTCAAAAATGAAAATGCAGACACAAAAATTGGGTTTCTTTCCCACACAAGAGAAAGAGGGATGAATACACATTGAAATGATGAGAAAAATGAGTATAACTAAATGAATTGACGAAGAGAAATACAAAATCTACCTGAATGCAGCTTGGAAAAACTGTTGCTCGTAAAAATGCAGATAGAACAGAGAATTCTCCCACCACCTCCACTCCCTCCTCAGCGGCGTGGAATTCACAACAGCAATTTGCCCCTAAATATGCAGAAAGAATAGGGAATTCTCCCACCACCCCCACTCCCTCCTCCTCAGCGGCGTGAACTTCACAACAGCAGGTCTAGACGGTGGAATCAATTTGGTGAAAATCGATATCGTCACGGGATACACAGACAAAGGTGGGAGACACCTTCGTCGTCGTCCTCTACAAGACTGATAAAAGGGGAAGCCGTCCTTGTTGTTCGGAAATAGAGATGAATATAGGAATTTCTGAGGAAGAAATGTAAAATGAAGATTGAAATACGCCGCGGAAGGCAGAATCAGAGGCAGATTTACGCATGTGGGCCGTCCAGCGACGAATGGAGAGTAGATCGGATCTATCAGCCTGACGGCGGCACAGACAAACGCGGAGGACACTGCGTGGTTTTTTCTTCCCTGAAACGCGTGCTACAATAACTTCGAGTTATTTACAAACGACTGTCACCGCGCACTACTGCCGGGTAACTTGCCCAATGCTACCCGTCGGGCAACAAATAAATAGCATATATATATATATATATATATATATATATATATATATATATATATATATATATATATATATATATATATATATATATATATATATATTATGATTGAGGTGCACACACACACACACACACACACACACACACACACACACATATATATATATATATATATATATATTGTACCTCAACCTCGACCAGTTGACTCCTCTCACTCTTTGAAATGAAAGCATCAACTACTCCTCTCCTGGAGAAAGAGTGGTAATAGAAGTGGAGGGCCTGATCTTACACACACTGGGGCTATTTACTACTCCTACTGCTATTAAACTAACAAGATAAGGGCGAGATTTGAAATCAATCCAGGTAAGAGGGATCAATAGGCAGGAAATATATATATATATATATATATATATATATATATATATATATATATAATTTGACTTAAACGGATAAGTGGATATACAAGTATGGATAAACCACAGTTGTACGATACAAGCATAGGTATATGCATACCATATAACATATTCTGTAGCACCTACGAGGTATACAAGTACAATGTTGTGTCTTAGGGGCTAATTTATTCCAGGTAAAATCAACACATCACGAATTTTGAAACTGGAATTCGAAGTCAACGAAATTAATTCCATCTACTAATGTTTGGTTGGACTAAGTTACAGCTTGTCTTTTACTTCAGTTTTTATTTGGTTCATCCTAAAGCTTGGGCAGCGCCAACTGGAACGAGGGGAATGAACTGTGCCTAAAACTAGAGTGTTTGTTTTCCCCCTCTGGTTGTGTCAATCAATGACCGTTTGAATTCTGATTCCTATCAGTTAAAAAACCTACACAAAACCAAACAATAAGAGTTGGAAAACGAATGGGGATGAACTGCTCAACATTTGTTTACGTTCCAACCAGACAAGCCCCCATTACACGAAGCCAAGTTCACGTTTTAATACTATTGCTTGGTTCTATGAAAAATAATCAGGCTCTATCATGCTTCTTATGTTGGGGAATTATACATGTTTGTTTGTAACAACGAAATATAAACTTAACAAAATGGCATCTAATCAACATCCATTCATATAATACAGAAAATTTACATTGTATCCAAATAAACGTCAGCACCCACAATTTCATTTTGGCAACTATAGTGAATATCAATGGGTAAGCCCAAAACTACAGGCATCTCACTGACTAACAAAGGACCACCTAAACGATAGTCTGATAAGTTAGTCGCTTGCAGATGTGTAATATTGCTTTAGAGATCGACACATCAAAACCAGTGTCCCCTGCTATCATCATCGAGTCCATCCCAGAAGTTTGTTCTATGGAACTATGTGACACCAGCACAAACACTGTTCGACGAGAGTCCCAAAAGTATACCTTGATAACAAAATCCCCTTCCTCTTATTCGCTCGATGTATTCAAAGATCATATTATAAACTGAATTAAATTACAATCAGGATAAAATTACGTGTACAGGAAAAGAGAAGGCAAGCTATAAAAAAACTAGTCATTTTCAATTAGATAGCATTCTTTCTTTCTTTTACAACAATCACAACGAACCCATCCGTCCTTGAGGAACATCTTATGTTGCACAAGGTATCGAGATACGTCTATTGTGATTATGAAGCAAAAATGGCACGTGCTACCAGGTAACACCTTATTGTCATCTCAAGAATGACCACGTTGATATCTAGCCGGCAAAAAATAATACCCAGCCCGGTATCTCAGTATAGTAGCGTTGCAGTCAGAAATCACCGAATTAGTTTCCTTAACCTCTTCTCTGCCGCAAGAGCAGCTTTGTTCTGTGGCTCAAGTACTAAGGCATGCTTAAAATCTGCAACGTAACCAGTGGTAAGCAAGAGTTAAGAATCATGAAGAAACTGTAACCAGAGTTGATCGTCAGGAGTAACATAATAATTCTCGTCAGACGACCAGGATACACAATATTAACCATCTCAATAAGACTTAACAGAAAGTTTCATATTTTAGAGAATAGATAGAGAAATAAAGTCATCTAATATATTTTAACTCAATAGCAAACAGCACGGTCTATTTTTTTCATTCAGGCTCCTATCGATTTGGTGGAAGTCATGAGTTCTCTAGAACTCATTTTCTGAGAACTCTAGTTCAGTTTCTAGAACTTAAATTCCATTCACTTCCATGTGATTTTCCATGTGATTGGTTTGTTGTAAGTGTAAATATGAAAATCATTAAAAATATTGTTAATTTTTATTGTATAATCATATCCGTAGAAAATCATAATATTCTTAAATCATGATAACCACAACAAGTGGTTATAATGCAGATGTTGTTCCTTTAAAAATATTTTATTAAAGTACAATTATAATCTTAGTAAAAATATTATGATCAAAATCACATCACAATATTTTTATTTCACTTTGTGTATACAAAGTATTGTTATAATATTTGCATTTCATGTCCTTGTAAATATAAATTTTGGTTCATCATTGTTTAACGCAATGTACAATATTAATGTTTACATTATTTCTGTACGAAATGTTTACTATACTATTCGTGCATGGTTACAGTTAATTATCATTTTTCACATTATATTGTTTAAACATGAAGAATAAAAATCCATTACGTAAATCACATTGTTTTCACATGGTGCGGTATTTTTTTCATGATGTTTTTATTTTTGATTTTGTAGATTGTACTGATAATGGTGGTTATAGTGTTAAATATATTACATAGTGCGGTTATAGTGTACAATATTTTGTCATATTATGTTCTGATTTTAGCAACGAACTATATCCTCACCATTAATATTTCTAGGCATAAATATTTTACATGTGTCACTTATAACGAATGAAGAATATAATTGTATAAGAAATTTTGTTAGTTGTCTCGGAACTCATTTTCTGCTCTTTTTAAGAGGGGACTCAGGAACTGTGTTTTGTATGTAAGTTAGTGACTCCCCGGAAGTCATGGAACTCAAGTTCCAACACTTACTTTAAACCAATCATGAAAAACTGCTCAAGGAACTCCAGTTCATGTGTTTTCCGGACCAGTTACGACAAACCAATCAGAGCCTCAACGCTAAAGGCAACTAAAGAAGATTAGTCTGCCAAGTCAAGATTTTGGATCTTTTTTCATAAATCAGTTACATCAGCAACAGCATTCCTGATCTCATGATCAGGTTAAAGACAAATGTCAAAACAATTCAAAAACCTCCATCTTCATTTGAACGTATCCCCTGACATGCATTAGAGAAGGCAGAGATTCATATTGTACAGATATTTACAATATCCCCAAACGGGGCCTAATTGTCCCTTAGAAAGCAGATCCATGCTACTTATTAAGTGCAAATAATTGGGGGTGGGGTGGGGTGGGGGTGGGGCTCACAAGTTCAGAATTCAGTTGGTAATATAGGTCTATGTTTATTGGATACATATATATGAAGGGAAAAAAATACAAAAAATGAATATGTAGGAGTTTACATTACATGAAATACATATGTACCACCCAAAGAATTTTAATGATCATATAAGTGATATAAATGTGTCAGATTGTTGAGAATCACGGCTGTATGAGTGGGGCAAGCAAGTTGGCGATGAGCTTTTCAAGTTGAATTAGCTAATGATTTGACCAATCAAGAAATTTGAAAACAATGTATACAACTACATGCAAAAGAGGTCTGACCTAGGGATTTGGATTCAAGCTGAATAGATGAAACCTTAAGTTATTTGATACATCTTAGGGAAAACAGCATGTACTAAACATCATTTCGAAATAAAATAAGGAATCTTGCAACATGAGGATCTCTTTGTCGAGCAAAATACAGAAATTGATGGCAAAAGCCATCACCAATGTCAGAATTCAAAAGGAGGAATCTCATAAGAGAAAACCCTGGAAAAGTAAAATGCTAGGAATCTTACAAAAGCCTGAAAGAAAAATACCTAGAGAAGCTTCATTATACTGTAAAAGCATTTCTCTTGCAGTACCTCGCCTTAGATAAGCTTTTACATTCTGCATTTATGCCATTCACAAACAATTAAAATATTAAACAGACAATTAAAAACTACACCCTAATTCAGCTAATTCTGTCAACTGGATATATAGAATTGTGTCATACTTCCAAGTGTGAGTTTTACAAAAATAGTGCTAGAAATCAGAAAATCATGTAATAAAGAATGCTAGGCTAGGCTTTGCTTCTGCACTCTGTATCCCTCTTTGTGGTCCCTTTCAGATGGAAACACAAAAAGAGTGCAAGAGATAACGATAGTATTTTTTTCATTCCTTATCCATTCATTATACTGTGTTGGATTTTTTTTAGGAGTCTGTAAAACCTAAAAGTATATTCCATAGACAGTCTTCTCTTTGTATAAGGTAAATGAAGGCTTATACATATTAGAGCTTTACAGGAGATTTAATATTAACACCCTAAAATGATAAAAAGTCAACAGCAGTTCAAATAATTCATGTTTCACAAATAGAAACAATAAGCTTGCATGTGGCCCATAAGCACAAATCGTCGGTATGAAATATTGTCCAAAATACTCCAAAAACCCCATTATTTTCAATTAAGAAGGTGGTGACCCTTGCTAAGTTCCCAAAAAGAGCTTAGGAGCTTGGGCCGAAGCATATTTCATTTTTTTAATCAATGGTTCTCATTTCTATAGCACCTACTCTCCCAGATACAATAAGTTACACAAATGTGTAAGATGCAATTCGGGCCAACTAGCTATCACCAACATTATAGTGGGTTTTCCATCAACTTTGTATTTATACATTTGAGTCTTGTCAGATAATGAGATAATGTGCTTTGTATTGAAGTGTGGTTAGAGGGGCAAACTACTCCTCTATATATAGAAGAGACAAGTACAAGACAGTAGTCAAAACCCCAATGGACTAAGAGTTCAAACACTAACGGGCAAAACAGACTTGATTCTGTTAGAAGTCAAAAGGAGATATTTCGTCATGTAATATGGGCCTGTGTCTATAAGCCCATATAAGATAAGAGTCCACTAAGTTAGCCGATCCATCAGGTCTAGGGTTTGTGTCCATTCTCCTTTATATAGCAGAGAGTCTCTCTTGTATTGACACATAGTGAAGTCTATTCTTTCGAGTTAAAATGGATTCAGAGCCTAGGGTTAGGCCATAGAGTGAGAGCAAAATTCAGCATCTACCCACAGGCGGCTGCTGCCGCCATGGCTGGCTGCCTTCTGGGCCATCTACACCGTCACGTTGCTAGTCCATCTCTCATAGGGTTGTCTTCTCCATCATCTCCAGCTTTGTCATCAAAGAAACAACTTTTTTGTTTCTTCCCAACTGTTGTTGCTGCTCTCTCTCCGTCAAAGTCAAGTTTGGTCTTCAGCATGCTTCCGCAATCGTCTCCTTCGCCATAGCTACATGGAAAACCCTTGGGGAGTCGTCAATCTTTCCAAGGAACTCTTCTTGAGATCTACAAGCACAAGGAACAGAAGTAATTTGAAGTTTTCCGTTCGTTGCTACAGTGTTTGAATGCGCCTATACGTAGCAATACTATTGAGGCAAGCACAATTAATAGAAGAAGAGGAAGGCCTAAATTAACATGGGAAGAGCTTATAAAGAGAGATTTTGAATATCTACATCTCAACCAGAATATGACCCATGATAGAGCTGAATGGAAAAGAAGGATCCATGTAGCCAACCCCAACATAGTTGGGATTGAGGCTTAGTTGATGATGATGATGATGCTACAGTGTTGTACTGTAGCATGCCGGCCAGTATAGAACCTAGCCAATCTGCACCAGAAAAGTGTTGCAGGTTCAGATGACTTGAAATTCTAATATGGATACCTTTTCTAGGATTTTTCCCGGGTATTGTAGAATGTACATTGCTGCTTCAATTCTTAAGAAACTGAGTGACAGGTGACAGCATAGCAGCAAATGCAATGTCTAGCATAGTCACTCACAAAAAGTTCAACTTACCGTCCATTCCCTATATCTTCATAGGTTTCATGCTCCACATACAATTTGACTTTGGGATCCGCAAGAGTATTTTTGGTTTAGTTCCTAGCATTTCTATTACTTAAAGTAAATCGAGATTATATTCCATTTACAAATAATAATCATATCCTTTAATTTTTTTGATAAAACTCCTACTTTTAGCTTTGCAACCTCAATGCCTAAGAAATATTTCAGATTGCCAAAGACTTAAGTTTAGAATTGCCACTAAAGAAAGACCTTCAACTCTAATATGCCTTGTTCATCATCACCAATAATAACAATATCAACCACATATACAATAAGAAGAATACAACCAAAGGAACTACACTTACAGAAAACTAAATGAACCATACGGCATCTCTGATAAACATAATGAACAAGAGCATAACTAAATTTGTCAAACCAAACTCAGGGTGTAACAGCCTAAAATTTTAGTCACAAATACATATAAAAGAAGTCTTAAGTTAGAAATGTAATTGGTTCTGGTGATGTAAAACCCTAATATGACTACTAGATACGATGATTCGATCTCATGTTACATCTTAATTTAGTATTGCACTGAACTTAGCCCCAAAAATGCAATAGTGAATGACGACGGTTAAAATAGTGAATGACCTCACATTTATCCATATTATGTTCTATATTTTTTTGGTATTAGAGTAGTTCATGACACATTAGATACATTAGAGTAGTTCGTGATACATTAGATATCCTCTCAAAATTTGGCAGTGTAACTCCTTGTAAATTCTTACTTATGCATTAATCACCCTAAATGTCCAAATCATGTAAAACATGCTTTTCCGTAGCTCAAATGTAATATTTGAACTGATATTTGGAATCCTTGTGTTTAATTTAGCAATTGCGCCAAGTTTCATTAGATTTGAGTGACCCTAGCTAGGTCAATTGATTGGAAGGAGAAATGAATGCATAAATCATACCATTTGACCTAGATATCTAATCATGATGTCGATTAAATTGATTTTACCTAAGTTCCAAAATGCATCAGGTAATGCATGTCACGCGCTGAGTTGGTTAGTTTGGGTTCAATAAGAACCGTCAAATCTTGATCTGGAGGCAGAGACCTCGTCTCCTACCTCCAACCATTTCCGCATTGCGAGAGAGCAACAACACATCATGAACCTCGCATCTCTCGACCTCTCTCTCCCCCTCTACTCTCAACAAAACTCAATTTCCTCTCCACGATCGGTTTCAGGAGGCCCTTCCAAATCAGATGATGCCTAGTGAGGTCTCCCTATATAAGAAACGCCGAACACAATCATTTTCCTTTTGAGGAGATGCATCTCACAAACGCACGCCTGCAGCTTCTCGTGGGCAACCAGTGCCTTAAAGACCTCCACCTCAGTCCCTTCTACCCCCCCCCCTCACAATTTATTTTCACTCCATAGCCCCTGTAGCCCACAACTCAGTTGTCATCTTCCCTAGAACTCATCGGAGCTCTTTTCGCGTAGGCGCTATAGCAGCCAAATTGGTTGGGCAGTCACGTTCTTGGAGCCATCACGGACCTTTCCCACGCATAGCATCATTGTGCGTTTGGTGGATCCTTCCAACCACGAGCATCGATACCTGAAGCTTTAGGAACTTCGTCAACGGCTAGGAGCAGGTAAGCTCGTGCCAAGCTAAGGCACGAGAAACCCAGGAGCTTAGGATGAAGCTCCATACTCCCTCAGTGAGAGGGGAGGTCATCCTAGGATACTCAATTTTGGTCGTTTATGGTCTTTCACGAAGACTTTTGGTTCTCAACTAATCTCGCACTATGAAATTTGGTTGGCTCTAACCTACTCATCACGTAAAGAGGTATCTACCTTTGTCTTTGAGTTTCAACATCCATAGCATCATTTCCACATTGTGATTTTCATTCCATGTTCTATAGTACAATGACGGCTTGGGGTCGGAGTTTTAATGTTCCCAAGGAAAACTCAGGAAGGGGTTGTCGGGTTTGACTGAGCCTAGGGAATCCCGTGGTCAAATTGGTTTCGTGAATCGAGGCCTTGATCTTGATTCCTAGTCAGAGCTACTTGCTCCAAGAAGAGGACCTTGACGCCATGGCCAGAATAGAAGCCAGGCACGAGAATGACGTCCATGCCCATGGTCTTTTGATTTATGTGTCACAATGCTTAGGGCATCCATGGGTTTAGACATTTTGATTTGGATATCGGCCACCCAATGACATTAAACCACAATGACTATGTTACTATCACGCCTATACTTGTAAAATAATGATAATGATATATCAATCCTTATGCTCTTTCTTTTTTGTCGAGATTTTCAATAATGGTTTAATGATTTATCTCGATTCTGGTTGGCCGGTTTAGGCCCACAACCTTCAGAAATTCATAGTAAATGCTACAGAGCTCAGATGGGGACGATCCATTTATGGATTTTTTATTTACTTTTCAAGATCTAGCTAATGGAGTTGGTTTTAGTACCAGCCCCCCAGGTTTTAATGGGTTCCTACGATATTTTGAACTTAGGGTTAATTAGGGTTGATAAGGTTATAATTAAGATTATTTGGGTGTTTCATGTTAATTAAGAGCTAAAATATCAACAAACCTCTTTGGGGGGGATTTCCTCCTACTGTTGCAGGCAAGTGGTCCATGCCCATGAGCATTTAGTATCATTACTTTTTTAGCATTGTTACATGTTCCTTATTGTCAAGTAAGATATTCATGATTTATATGATCTTATGTTTTAAGATTTCAAGTTAAAGTATGTTTATAAAGTTTATCAATAAAATTTATGATTCAAGAATTCAAGTTCATGCTAAGACTTATTATGTCGTATTTCATTAAGATTCAATGTTAAGATTCCAAGATGATAACCCATTAAGGTTCATGCATTAAGTCTCAAGTTAAGATAAGAATTAAAATGTCATAAGATTATGAAGTTAGACTTGGGCACCAGAGTGCATGTCAACTCAAGACATGACCCAGGCCCTTCGTGCAAGTCATGAGGTCCAAGAACCAGAGTGTAGGCCGACTCAGATAAGATGACCTAGTCACCGAAGTGCAGGTCATGAGACCCAAGTACAAGAGTATAGGTATCCAACATAAGTTACATAAAAAGATAAGAACTAAGTCTCAAGAAAGATTATATGCACATGTGAATGTTTTTCTATAGATTTTAATGTTAGCTTTTCATGCATAATGCTTAAGAATGTGAATCGAATAAGATTGTATTATTGAGATAACAAATACAAGTATACACCCTCTCCTTATATTATACAGGATAGGAGTCACTAAATATAGAGTTCACCAATATGGGATAAAAGACAAGATACTGAAAGCACAAAATATATAACATAAAAATAAATATGTTAACACTCCCCTTAAAGTTGGAGCATGGATATCATGCATGCCAAGCTTGTCCACCATATTGATGGACCTTATCTTTGGCAGTGATTTTATATAGATGTCACTTGCTAATCCTTAGTCTTGATATATGGAGTAGATATGCACCTGAATAGAATAGACTCTCTGATGAAGTGATAGTTTACTTCAATGTGCTTGGTGAGCTAATGCGGGATTAGTAGCAATAAAGATAGATGCCTTATTATCACAATTCACAGGAACGGGTTCAAAATCACAGACCCCAAACTGCTTTAATAAGCCTTGAACCCACATGAGCTCGCAAGTAGTATGAGTCATGGCTTGATACTCAACTTCAACACTGGATCTAGCCACAAACGTTTGCTTCTTACTTCTGCAAGTGGCAAGTTACCACCTATAAAGGTGCAGTAACATGAAGTAAATTTACGATCAATCTTGTTGTCGGCATAGTCAGAGTCAGAAAAACCAGTTATCTTACAATTTCCATTTTTGTATAGAAGACCCTTTCCAAGGAGCTTTTTAGGTATTTGAAAATGTGGCACACAACGTCCCAATGACATTGTCGAGGTTTATCAAGATACCTGTCGACAAGTCTAACAGCTAATGTAATATTTGCTCGTGTAGCAGTCAAGTAAATGAGCTTTCCTACAAGTCTTCTATATTGTTTGCTATCAGGGTAGATTGGAGAAGAGTCATCATCCCAATTGGTATTGAGATCCAAAGGCGTGCTAACCGACTTGGCACCCAACATGTCAATTTCTTGTATAAGATCAAGAACATATTTGCACTGAGACAAACAAACTCCAGAAGAGGAATGTGATACTTCAATTCCCAAAAGCAGAGTTTTCCTAGATCTTTAGTAATACAATGTTTTCTTAAGTATTCATTGATATCATGAGTACTCTAATGGTCACTCCCAGAAAGGATTATGTCATTTACATACACAATCAGAATGACTATTCCCACAATAGTATTTTTTACAAAAACAAAATTATCATAATGCAAGCGTTGAAATTCAAATTTAGCAAGGATCTTACTTAATTTATCAAACCACGCTCTTAAACTTTATTTTAGTCCATAAATGGCTTTCTTAAGACAACATACTTTAGAAAACTCCCCATGAGTAACAAATCTCAAAGGTTTCTCCATATACACCTCTTGCAAGTCACCATATAAGGAAGCATTTTTGACGTCAAGTTTAAGTAGAGGCCAACTTTTATTGACAGCAACAAGAATAAGAATACGAACAGAGTTAAGTCGAGCAACATGCGAGAAAGTCTCAAAGTAATCCACGCCATAAGTCTATGTGTAGCCCTTAGTAATACGACGAGCCTTAAGGCGTTCAACCGTGCCATCGGGTTGAAATTTCACAGTAAAATCCAGCTACAGTCTACAGGTGAAACATGAGCAGGAGCATCCACTAATAACCATGTATGTTGTGTATGTAGAGCTTTCATTTCTACTTCAATGGCACGACGCCAGGAAGGATGTGTCAAAGGCTTCAACTGCAGTTTTAGGAACACAAATAGTGGAAAAAGAAACAGTAACTTTGCAATACTTGAACCAAGATTAGCAGCAGAACAGAAAATGATTATAGGATGCAAAGTACAAGGGCATACCCCTTTTTTATGCTATCGGAGTGTCCAAGTCGGAGTATACCATATTGGTGTTATGATCTGTCGACGAAGATGAGGGATTGGTTGAGGCAGGGGCCATAGAGGGAGTTGTAGTCTTGCGGCGTCTTTGGTAAACATTGAGAGGGATATCAAGAACAACAGATTATGGAGAGTCCAACTCAACAGGAACAGGAAGAGGGATATCAACGAGCAGATCCATAGACAGAGTCAAACCCATAGTAGAAAAATAGAGTATCTTCAAAAATTACATCATTTTTATGCTATCAGAGTATCCAAGTCAGAATATACCTAATTGGTGTCAGGATCTATCGACGAAGATGAGGGATTGGTTGAGGCAGGGGCCATTAAGGGAGTTGTAGTCTTGTGGCGTCTTTGATAAACATTGAGAAGGATATCAAGAACAACACATTCTGGAGATCCGACTTAATAGGAATAGGAAGAGGGGTGTCACCGAGCAAATCCGTAGATAGAGTGGAACCCATAGTAGAAAAATAGAGAGTATCTTCAAAAAAAGATCCACACTAACAAACCATTTCTTAGTACTTGGGTCATAACATTTGTACCCTTTCTGAGTTCTTTAGTACCCCAAGAAGATACACTTCTTAGATCATGGATCAAGTTTTCTTAAACCAGTCTGAAGATTCCTCACAAAACAAGTACTACCAAAAATCAAGGTGGCATAGTACACAGGGGAGCTCTGGGGGTACAAAACACTATATGGCACATGGTTGTTCAAGACAGACAAGGGTATTCTACTAATCAGAAAAAAGTGGTGGAGATAACATCAGCCCAAAAAAACTTAGGTACAAGATAGTAAAACATAAGACTTCTAGCAACTTCAAGAGATGGTGATTCTTACGCTTGGCAACACCCATTCTGTTGAGAAGGGTAAGAACAATAGGTTTGATGAACGATGCCAAGGTTTTACAAAAAAGGCTAACATACTGTTGTATGAATTCAAAGGCATTGTATATCCAAAAAAATTTGATGAGCTTATTAATTAAGTCTTAATTTCAGCGAAGAATGCAGTAATAGTGTCAAGAACATGTGCTCTGTCTGTAATTAAACACAACCAAATAGCCCTGTAGAGATCATCGATAAAGGGCATTCAGTAACGAAATCCAGTTACACGTGATAGAATGTGGTCCCCATATATCAGCATGAACAATATCAAAAATAGATCTTGAAGGCGGGGTCATTTTTCTAGGAAACACGCATCGAGTTTGCTTTCCAAACTGGCAAGCTTCACATTTAAACAAAATTTTAGATACACAGAATCAAATGCTTGAGCTTGCATGTTGATGGATGTCCCAATCTGTAGTGTCACTGAAATCCCAAAACAACCGAAGAGAGAAGAGCATTTGTGATAAGCATCAAGATGGTATAAGCCACTTAGTCCCTCATGGCCCGAACCAATCCTCATCCTCGTGTAAAGATCCTAAAAGACACATCCATCAGGAACAAACGTAATAGAACACATGATTTGTTTGATAGTTTTACTAACAAAAAGAAGATTTAGAGGAAAGCGAGGAACACATAATGCAAATTTGAGCAAGAAGTTATTTGTAGTTTGAATATTACCGACCTCATGAACTGGGGTTTGAGTGCCATCAGCAGCAGTTACAAGTGAAATAGCAGGAGTCATACTAGGACAAAATTTCAAACTGCTAGAAATATGAGTAGAAGCCAGAGTCGATGACCCATTTGTTTTTTCCATATTCAGCCGAGGATGCTAAAAAGCCATAATCGCCATCTGGGTGTGTGAGCCGATGTTGGAGCCTAGAGTTGCTCTCGAAAAAGAAAGAAAATCAAATTTAGCTCGAACCCAATCCGCAGAAGCAGTGGACATTTGGGCCAGTTCGTCCTTGGTGTAGTCAATAGACGCTCGATTAGCCCATGTGCTGGGGTAGCCATGTTTCACCCAGCAACGATCCTGATTGTGATTATTGCGCCCACGGAAGTTAACTTTGACAAGATCCAGGAGGGGGCGTTGCTAGGTCCAGTGGAGGGATGCCCACGTCCCCGTCTAGAAGGGGGTGATCATGGAGCAAATCCTTTGTGCCCAGATCTATGCCCCCTCAAAATCCATAGCATACATGTTGTGGGACCCACAACTTAAGGGTTAAGCTCAGTTGGGCACAGAGATGGGGACAGAAGTTGGGTACAGAAGGTGTGGTTCCGATTGGCCACGTCCAAGTCCCTACGGGCCAAAACAACCACATACCACTGTCAAAATCTCCAAAGCCAATGCCTCAGCGGATACAATAGGAGAAGAAACATACGGTAGGTGTTGGACCCGTTTTAGGACATCTCGTAGTTTAGGTAGTGGTTCACTAGAAAGGATCTAATCCACAACTTCTGCAAAGGAGGCAGATGGTCCAATGAGAAACTGTACCAGTTGCAGTTCATTTCACTGTCTTTGGATTTCAATGATGTCAGAAATCCGGGGATGGTACACTTCAAATTTTTCCCGTAGAGCACAGCATTGATTATAGTAATCCTCAATAAAGGTATCATTTGAGAATTTATTAGCCAGATTTTTAAAGATTTCATAAAGTTTTGATGACATGAGTAAACATGAGTTCAAATTTTTCCCGTAGAGCACAGCATTGATTATAGTAATCCTCAATAAAGGTATCATTTGAGAATTTATTAGCCAGATTTTAAAGATTTCATAAAGTTTTGATGACATGAGTAAACATGAGATAATGGATCCCACATGACCGTCGTCGTTCGAAGTCTTAAAAGAGATTTTCTTAATTTTTGGTTCCGCATTGTCGACCATCCAGGTCATCGACATTCTCAAAAAGAGTAGCAAGTGCTTTAGCAATAAGGTGAGAGTACCGGTATTGAGCCTTGAAGTACAACTCAAAAGAAGTTGACCATGTATGGTAGTTAAAACCATCCAATTTTATTGTGGTCACACACAGAGTTCTTAAGTTATCATTAGAGACCATGTCGGAATCCAATTCTTACTCAGACCACACTAGTTATAGAAAGATGTGGTAGAGCAAAAGTTCAGTCAGAGGGCATGAAGCCATAGAATTAAATGTCCGATTTCGATGCCGTGTCCGATGGCCCAGAAACAGAAATTTTTCAAAATTTCGCACGAAATTTCGATATTTACGGCCCTAACGATTTCGACGACCAAATAAGCAAATTAAATTATGAAAATTTACCAGGACGATCTAAACACCAAGATCTACTCAAATATGCAATAATATTTCATATTGGATATGTGGGGTGGGGGGTCTCCCACATTTGTAAGTGAAGGAAGCTGAACAATTTCGACAGAATTTCGATGGCAATTTCGATGACAAAATGAAGGAATTAGATTATGAAATTTTGCATACACAATGTTTAGACAAAGATACACTAGATTATATATTAAAGTTATATGTTTAGAGGTTAGGGTGGGATCCATGTCTTAATGAGTGAGTGCACAAATGAACAGAATTGTCAAGTCTGTTAGACTGTAAACAACTTATAAACCCACAATTTACCACTTAGACCTTAAAACTTACAGTTGCAAGTTACAAACTTACATGTTACAACTTTTATAAGTCTAGTGTTCAAATTTAGTTAGGCTACATGGGTCATGTATTCATAGATCAAAGAAAATGCATTATTTTAAAGTCATTTTATGTATACATATGTGTAATAATAACAAATTTATTGTAGAATTGCAGACTTAATACTATTATTTCATAGATCCACAAGTTTGTTTGTAGTTCATGTGATTTTCGAAAGAGAATCGCCAAAATACCTAACATGTAGTAGGTAGTACTAGTAGCAGCACTTAGAACTTTGTTATTTTTCATAGTATCTCTTCACATCTTTTAGAAGAGTGTAAACATAGAAAGAGGTATACATGGGCTAGGGATAGGGGAAACATACCTTAGAATCAAAGAAAATAGCCTCTATAAGCAAAAGATACAAAGAGAATCGCCAAAATACCTAACATGTAGTGGCAGCAGTCTTAGGAACACATATTTCGAAATTTCTATCGAAATTTTGTGCCATTTTGCGAAATTATGGCCCAAACTGGGCGAAATTTGCACTGTTTTGCGAAATTTCACACCTAAGTGCGAAATTTTAGCGAAATTTCTGCGAAATGACGTCCCATTCTCTACGTATATGTGTTTCGATGTCCGATTGGAAAAAAATCGGAAATTTCGATCGAAATTTCGCAATTTCGATCGAAATTTTGTACGATGCATGAAGCATCATTCACAAAATAACAGCAGCAGAGTTCACAAACCCAAATAATGGGCATCCAAAGTTTTAATTAAGCAACCAACGTCACATCATCAATTTAGACCAACGTGACGGAGGTTGATGGGAGGGAGCAGCCCTCCCAAAGAAATAAGTCAAACCAAGAAGAGGTTGGTTTAATACCAACAGCAATTTGGTTGAAAGCAACAACGAAAATTTAACAGAGAATCTAGGGGAAGGCAGGGTTCGACGAAGGCGATGGATGGTGGAGGATGGGGGATTTGTGGCTGGGAGATTTACTAGTGGCGGGTGAATTGTGGATGATATGGAGATCGGACAACGGCGATAGCGACAAGGGGGAGAGATCAAGCGGCGGGGGTTGGTGGATGTCAGGAGATCGGGTGGTTGGGAAGATGTTACTTGCGTCTGATGGTGGCTGGTGGCAAATCGGGTTTGGGGGATCAAGGTGGGCGAGGGATCAGAGTGGATAGGGAAGCAGGGCGGGCGGAGGTTGGTCAGGCGGGCAGGATGTCCAGCAACAAGGTGGGGAGAGGGGACTGCGAGGTTTGAAGAGGGTTGTTGGAGATGCAGTCCGTAGCGGGGGTTGTTGAGAGAGGGTAGGAGGAAGAACATAGCATCAGGGAGAAGCAGCGGAAGGGAATATGGTGACGGGAGTGTAGCTACAGCTATTTAAGGGGTGACGGAAGGTAGACAGGGAGGATGGGGGGTGGAGAAGAGTTAGTGTTGAGGAGCTGAAGGAGGGTTAAGCCGCTCTAATACAATGTCAATAGAATAAGATTGTATTATTGAGATAACAAATACAAGCATAGACCCTCTCCTTATATAGGATAGGAGGAATCACTAACTACAGAGGTCACCAATATGAGATGAAAGACAAGATACTAAAGAGCACAAAATAAATAACATAAAAATAACTATGCTAACAAAGAATAACTTATAGTCTTTCCTTATTCCAGTTATTTCATATTTAGGATACTCATGCCACTTACTGATCATTGTCTTTCCAATGTATGGTTCGGGACAAGATGTCGCAGGCGAGGAGCAAGAGAAGAAGTAGAACCAAAGGTGTTAACTCGAGGATAGTTATCAGATCCTACCCGTAGATAGTAATTGTTTCCTTTTAGTCATGTTATGTAGGAGTCTCTTTGTTCTCTCTTTATGTTGGACTTAGAGTCCCTTGTTTAAGGCGTGTAATAAAGTACTTTGTGGTTTATTTTATTCTATGGATTTTGCGTGGTTAATGATATCATTTCATACTTTGTCATGATCTTCAATGAATGAAACTAATTCTTAGACTACAAAATAATATGGACCATATCGTTTTAGACTACAAAAGAATATGGACCATATATCTCCCCCAAATGTATATATACATACACATATACACATACATATATGTACTTACACATATATAAGCAAGATCACCATGTAGAAATGCATTTCAATCACTGGGAGACCTTGAGATGCAACTCAATAATGTCATTCTTTGCCACCAGGGAGAATATCTCCATACAATCATCACCATCAACTTGTTTATCGCGCTTGGCAACCAACCGTGTCAAGCATGCAAACTAAGCAAAAAATACCAACTTTTGTAGAGAAGAACCATATGCAATTAACGAGTAGGCGAGCATGGAATAAGGGATTGTGCCTAACTATGTTTCAAAGCAGCCATCAAGACCAACTTTCAGATAGAAGAATCCTACGGTCAAGTAGAAGGAAATATATGGACAAGAAAGGAACACACAAGAACGGTAATTACACTTTGTGACTAGAGTTGGCGAAGAAAGGAGTATCAAAGAAATCCAGATACAAGCATAAAAAAGAATGACCAAAGCACCAATCCCACATTTGTGTGTAGGGATTATGAAAGAACATCATTAGATGGTGCAACGGGGGTAATCTATCAAGGCCAAGTTGGCGATTGTAGACAAAAAAACAAACAACCAAAGATTCTTGAAGGTGGGTCATGTGTGTAGATGAGATATTATGTTATATCATTGTGGAGGATGGCCAGTGGCATTTGGTTGATGAGGAAGTTAGCATCGATGATAGTGTCTAGCCAATATGTCTTCGGTATTAGATTTTCAAGCGCAGGGGTATGATCAAGATCCAGAAGGCTGTGGTTTCTACACTCAATGACACTATTCTGTTGAGGATTGAAAGGACACGACTGCGGTGAAGGATCCTGCAGGAGGCACGTAATGTATACCGTGTTGCATATATTTAGAGTTATATCAGTGCAAATTAACTAAGGAGATACAAAAACCTGATTTTCTATTTCATGCTTAAAATATTGGCTAAATCAAGAATTTCAGAGTGATCCTTTAATCAATATATGCAAGTGGCACCTAACAACTGTCAATAAATGAAACAACATAATGCACTCCAGTTTGGTTAGATATGACAAGGGTCAAGACATCTGAAGGAAAAAGGTCAAATAAACTCAGACTCCAAGGAGGATTACTACATCAACACTAAAAAAATATTGTGATTGTGCTTTCCTAGTTGATACAACTGACATCAAAAGTATCTAAAACTGTATTAGGAAATTAATACTTTAAATTGGTACTTCACTGTAGATGGAGCCGAGTGATAGATGATTGGGTGGCAAGATCAAGATCAGCAGTGAATGACATATTGAGTGGGGGTTGGATGGTGGGGGTGGGGGTGGGGGTGGTGGGGAGGTGTGGGTGGTGGGGGGTCTGAAGGAAATTATCTATGCATGACATGTAATATGTAGGAATTAATGTCCTTAGTGAGTGGTTACAATTTTACTATTATAGAATATAAGTGCAAATGATCATATCTAATAATTGTAAATGAATATTCTTTATAGAAGTGATTTGTAATTGATGCATACCAGGGGCATAGTGCACAGGTGAAGATGTAAGCCATTAGTCTCGTTATATCATATATGATGTGTTACTATTTAAAGTGATGCATCCTTATTATCATTATGAAATGATCATTATATTTCAGTTTTAAACTTTTTTAAATCTGGTTAGAATGTTGGAGTTGTAGACTGAGATCTATATTTAGGATAAGAGCGCCTAGGAATGATAGCCATAAAACGAGTATACATAAGGTGGGCACCTAGGCTTCTAAGGGCATTATGCAACTAACGGAGATATGGCTCTGTTTGTTTTAATAAGCCGGTGTTAATTTGAGCATAATATTGAAGCTTCACACCAGTGGCAAAAGGACTTAAATAGATCCCTGAATTGTGCGTCGTGTTTTCCTCACCATATTTTCAAGGCAACATAACAGCAAATAATAGGACAATACTGTTCTAAACATGCAAATTATTACAGAAACAAGATATATATTAACAGGAAGAAGAATCATCCAAGTACCTACTATTTTTTTAATACATTTCATCTATTTTTTTAATACATTTCACAAGGCTGAAGGCTCCACGATGGGTGCTTTGGAAACCTAGCACCCACCCTAAAACCAACTTTCTGGGTGATAAATTGATGTTGCTTCAGTAAGTGAAAACATTGCTGAGGTTCAGTTTGGAGATCAGAACAGAAGGATGACATACTAACTAATTATCACAGTAATACCATTCTAGTGTGCTTTGGCAACCTAGCGCCCACCCTAAAACCATGCCACTCAGATGATAAATTGATAATACTTCAGGAAGTGAAAGATTGCTGAGGTTCAGTTTCGAGATCAGAGCAGAAGAGTGTCACACAACTGATGATCATAGCAATACAATTATAGTGAGCTTTCATGCAAGCTGCCATATTTTGTGACTTCTACCTTGCTGAATTTGTTTGCATAAAAGTTAATGTTCAAGCTTATTTCAAAAGTTGTTCTACAATATTCTTCTCTTTTCTTTTGGGATCATGACCAGTAAAATAAATTTACCACTTATGGTTTACCATTTATTTGTCCCTCATAGGTTTTATACAGGTTTTTTAATTGTGTGGTTCCATGTGTGCTACTCAATACACATATGTGATACAGCCGAATCTTCAGTTGAACAGTTGCTGATCAAACTACGACCAGAACTGTTTTGTATTCTACCCATATTTATGCACAGTTCCTGAATTTTAGCTCTTTAGTATACCTGGAAAATTGTCAGTCACAAATCCATTACTTTGTAACTGAGCAGAACAGATATCGAAATGATGATTCTCATATCCTTTTAAACTTAGCCAGAGAAAATAAATTTCAGTCGAGATAAACACAATCTAGGCAAAGGAAATTCTAGACGGTAAAGACCACCTCAGGAAAGGAAATTCCGGTCAGGATACGGAATCTCAGGACAAGATGTTAATATAATGATTTCTGTTCACTTTATTTTAAGTACCTTCCTATCTAGTAGAATGGCCTTATTGCAATCTGCTTCTGCTTGCTGAAAGCTGAAAAAGGCCCGACGGTAGTTAGAAGAAGACATCAGTAAATTCTGACCAGTGAACACAAATATAAAAAATATAGTTTAAGGTTTTTTGATAAATAATGTAAACAAACCATCCAAGTTCCAGATAAGCCGCAGCTCGGTTACAGTAATAGACTGCACTAGTGTCATTTAGTTTTATAGCCTCTGAGTAATAGCTTATAGCCTTGTTCCACTGCCTTCCTTTGAATGCAGCATTTCCCTGCATAGATATTATAGGTGGGCAGTCAATAGAAATCAACCAATATGCATCAACATTTCACGGGGACAAAATGACAGAAATCATTTGTCCACGCAAATCAAACAAGTTATCTTACACTTCAAACCAAGGATGTCAGAACAGAAGTCAGTTAAACTGGAATTGGTGAGGATAATGATCTGATTTAGCCCATTTATAGAACTGATGGACAACCCAGTCTGACCAGCGGACAGTTAGAAGTTATAACTAGATGGCCGGGCAAGAACGTACCTGATCCTGGGAGTCCATACTGGTCAACTAGCCACACCATAACCCCAATCTCATGCTAACCAACTCATCTCTCGAATCCCTCTCTCTATTCCTCCATTCACCTCCCTCCAACAGTGACATGTCTGGTTTATTAGAGATTCCGACTTCTAAGGTCATGGATGGCTGTGGAGGGGGATCATGTAGTGGTACTTTGTTCTATGACACCCTAACAAGGTTGGTGAATTCATGCACCCCCTCGAGATCTCGGCCTATTTTTCCTCCTTGGTGATGGCTTTATTTTTGTCAGGGTCAGAATCTCAATTCTGGTATAATGAGGCCAAGGAAGACGGTTCTTGTTTAAAGAAAAGAATACTTCTTTAAGCTGAACTTATCGGAGCAGTGTCTCAAAGACAAGCAGAAGGTGAGCTAGGTGTTCCCCCTTGCTCTTAGAGAAAATTAAGATGCCATCAAACTAAACCACGGGAAACTTAACCATGAATGCCAGCAAACCAGGAAGCAAGGATGCTTCCCCGAAGCAGCCGTGGCCGTCCTAGACACGTGTCGGACACGGAGATGGCATGGACACGACTGGACGCGTGGTGGACTACTGGACACGGCTCAAAAGTGTCCTCTTTTTTTTAAGCATGGGCACACCATGGACACGGCATGGACACGTTGTGGACACAACAGGCCCAAACAAATTCACCGTATATAAGAAGTATAAATTATATATATGTCTCCTTTCTCCGTCCTCTTATTCCGACACACTACCATTATGTAGCCTCCCCCTACTACAACTTGTTATTAAATAATAATCTACTATACATCATTTTTGTAGATAAAACTCAATTCTTATAAAGATTGTTCTAGGAATTTGACATTAAAAATATTATCATTCATAAAAAGTAAATCATTTCTGCACCGCTGCCATCCCTAGTCATAAATGATTTATATTTCTCTATAAAGAAAATTGAGTATTGTTGCATAAGAAGTTTTTTTTAGTTAGTCTAGAACTCGTTTTAGAGGGAACTCGGGAACTGTATTTTATATGTATGTGTGTAACTCTCATGAAGTCACCGGATCATGAAATATTGTATTTGAAACTCGAGTTCATAAGTATTCCAGACCAGTCACAACAAACCAAACCAAGCCTAAGAAAATTTAGCAAATACCAACTAATGTAAACCCTAATGGAAAAATAACCAAAACATAACTAAAGTCAAAAGAAAACGGCTCTTATTCATAATCATTCAAGTTGTCCTTACTAATGAACTTAGTACGTCCTATATATTAGTAAAATGAGATAAGTTGGGCGGTAATCAATGTGGCATAAACAATGTGGCTTTACATAAGCCCTAACTAAAAGGGAATTATAACAAAGAAAAAATCATTGCAAATGAAAGACAAAGCAAGTGTAGTGAACATATGTTTGTCTGTCTACATTCATAAGCATGGTTGTATAGGCGGCAAGGCGTTCCAGGGGGACGCCCAGATAGCTAGGCGCCCAGGCGGTGGCCCAGGCGTTTCCAGGCATTTTTATATATTTTTTATTTTACCAGATATGTGTAAAATTCCTGAGAAATACAATCCTTACACATAAATATACATGATAAATATGCAATTAATGTGCTAGTATCGTATGAAGAAAGCAACAAAATCATTAGATATCGATTGAATTGTGGAAGTTTTACCTAAACAAAATTCATATAGAAATCAGAAAGCTAAACATGTATTATGTTTGTAGCCAAAACATGTATAATACTATTATGTAGAATTTAGGCTAAATCAAAACTAACAAGATCTAAACTAGAACTGGTCAGCCCTAATTTGAACTCATTTGATCCAAATTTGATCAAATTTTATCCAAATTTGATCAAATTTGATCAAATTTGACCTAATTTACCCTAATTTTTGTCTAAACCAGACCTAATTTTGTATACCATGACCTAATCAATCCCAATTTCCATAATTTTTTCATATATTCACCTAAATGAGACAAAATTTAGCCAAATAAGACCTAGTCATCCAATTTAGAACAATTTCCCCTAATCATACTTGTTTCCCCTAAATTAGACCTAATGTGCCCAAATTTGACATGATTTGGCCTAGATAAAGCCCAATTTTGTATATTATGATACAATCAGACCTAATTTCCCAAAAATTTCCCTATATTGACCTAAAAAATATCTAATTTGGCCAAATTAGACCTAATCTCACCATATCAGACCATTTCCCCAAAACCATACTTGGTTTCCTCAAATCAGACCTGATCTGCTCAAATTTGACATAATTTGGCCTAAAATCAAATCTAATTTGCATAACATGACCAAATCAAACCTAACTAACCCTAAATTTCCCTATGTTGATCTAAACGAGGCCTTACATAACCAAATCAGACCTAATTTCCCCAAAAGAAGGCATGTTTTCCCCCAAATCATAGCTAATTTACCCTAAATTGACCTCGTTTGGGATAAATCAGACCCAATTTAACCATAAAATGACCCAATTTGATCAAATTCAGATCTAATTTATGCTAAATTAGCCTTGAATTGGCTTAATTTGGGCCTCAAAAGGCCTTAAGCAACAACTTAGGTCAATTAGGGGGCTGGGCGCCGAGTTTGAGGCGGGCTGACTTAAGCCCAGGCGCTGCCCAGTCACCCAGGTGGGCGCCTGTACAACACAGTTCATAAGTATATAAATGTGGTGTTTGTTCTGCATGTCGGGTTTCAGTTGGCCCTTCTTTGTTTGACATGTTTGGCATGTTTTTACAAATGTAGGGTTTCAAATAGATATCTCCCGCCGTCCTATTGGGCAATATTTTTTAACTGGTTAAGCACATTCTTTATGTATGCAGAAAGAAATTTAAGCTGTCAGATAGCAAGACATGCCTTTTCTTTTAAAAGTTCAGATGCATCCATGTCTCCATTGGTATGTGATTGATGCACCTCATTCAAGGCAATGCTAACTTGCTCCTGAAGAGAAGAGTTGATATCCAAAACAGTATCAAGCAGAAATTTGTCAGACCCGTGAGGTGCTATAAACGATATAGAAATAGGATAATCATCATGTATCCCAACTGGCACAGAAACCTGAAATTTTTAACAAAAAAAATTGTCAAGATTTTTACATAAAGAATAATATTTTATGTTTATAATATTACAAGGTACGTATACCTCACAACAGCCTGACATTCCTGCAATACTTGACAACAAGAGTGTCTTATCTTCAAAATCAAGGGAGAGCTTTTTCTGGCAATTAAGCTTTAGAGGAGACTCCGGATATGTTGGAATAACGAGGATTCCTTCATCCTAATGTACAGAACATCAATACAGTAGCATAGATAATAACGAAAAGAAATAGGAAGTGATGTGACGATGTTGGAATACATATTAAACCGCTAGCACCCCATTTTGCAGAAAGATTATGGTTATGATGTTCCAAATCAAGTAAAAAAAAAAGCTGCAGCGGAACTGATACTAGTGGTGACAATTATTTTTCTACATCCCAAGAATTCATAGAAACAACATCAAAGCCTTGTTATGCTTTACAGTGGGAAAGCGTATACATTTAGTATGTTACTGTTCTAGCATGAGGTCCTCAGTAAATTTGCATCTTGCAAACCCTAGCATAAAATTTGGTAGGCGTGCAAATTTAATATCTCAGAGGAAGAATAAAAATACTAAGATACAGATACCGCCAAACAATTTAGTCTTGAAACCATAGGCTGCTGCTACAGGCTCAACAGATCCACCGTAGAAATGAAAAAATAAATTCTGCTCCTATGAGGATTCCTTGTTGGTCAGATTGGCTACATTCTTAAATTCTTCAAAGTACTGCACAACTTTGATTCAGATATTGTCACTTTGTCAGTCTGTTTTTTTTTCTTACCTGTAAGGTTGTTTCTATTTACCTTGCTGCTCTACATCCTTAGGGCAGAATCTGGTCAGGTTCAGACGACTCCATATCACCTATTTGTAGTCTTGTTCCTCACCCTTATGAATTTCTCACCAGTCATTTCATGGTTATCATGTTCCTTCACCATTTGTGGGCTTCCACCAGTAGTCGATATATGCCAGTTTCTTTTAGGATATTTGCATTTGATAATCACATAAAATTGCACTGTTTTAAGCTATTGCACTCAAGATGCTAACCTTGAAAGAAAGAATAGAAATATCAAAAGGTTAAGGAACTAGGTGCCAAGGACTCCGAGCTTTGTGACTTTTTGTTTGCCACAGACCATATAATCAACAGTTCGATTGTTAATTAATTAAATCAGGAAGAGTATGATAATACCACATCTATTAGCCAATGGCAAAGATATTGAGATACTTGCACATTAAAATCCCATAGGGAAGCCGGCGAGGAGTGGCTCAAGTGGTGTGGCTCAGCACCTGCAAGGACTTTTGTTAAAAATGCTCCTTGCAAATGAATTGCCGGAAGCGCAGCCGGACTTTGTGTGGCTGTATGGGTTCTTGTTCCTTTGGGGGGGGGGGGGGGGGGCAGAGTTGCCTTGTCGGGAGTAGACATGTAAACGGATCAAATATGGAGCGGATACTACTATATCCGATATCCGAATCCGGAAAAAAAAATCCGATCCGATATCCGACGGAAATCATGTCATAATAATCCGATCCGACAAATAATATTCGAATTCGGATAAATATCCGATCCAAACCAAAAAGCATAAATGTATTGTTATTAATACATTATATATAGAAAACATTGATATCACTATGAATATATATGATAAATATCTGTATTTTTATGTTTTTATATATAGATAATATATATTTGATAATATATGTATATATTTGTCGGATTTCGGATTTTTTTGGAGTGGATATAGCCATATCCGAAATACTATCCGAAATTTTCGGATATGAAATTTGATATCCTAAATCCAATTCGGATTGTGCAGATGTCGAATTTTTTTCAAAATTTCGGACTCGAATCTGGATTGAATTTGCAAATTTCAGATATCCATTTACATGTCTAGTTGGGAGGGTCCAATGTGGCCCTGCCCAGGGACGATTCTCGGTTAACAAAAATATCCCATTGGAAAGATATGGATTGCCACCTAATGAATAACTGCAATTTCAAGAAAGATTACAAAGGGTGCCAGAACGTTGAATGTTTAATAGGACCTTGCAATCCCTAGATATTGTTTTCTAAAATCTAGACCTCACAAGGTATCAGAATTCAGAATTCATATAGTAGAGATTTACATTACAAGATAAGATCCTAATTGGCTTGACATGAGTATTGAAACTCAAATTCTTTGTCATGAGCATTAAAGCTTTGAAAGCTTACTCCTCTAGGGATGGCAGAATTGCCCATCAAACCCATATACCCAGCGTGACCCAATGTGGTCGGGCCCATTATGATGGTCAAATGGGTCCGATGAAGTACCTGGGTCTGAAATGGGCATACGAAATACGGACCCATTACCATCTGGGGACCCACCGGAACCCGCTAAGACCCACCAAACCTAATTTCTCTCTGACCTACTCTGTCCGGTCGTCCGGCTTCTTCCCCTTCCTGTCGTTGCTAATCTCGACAAATCACTCGTTGCCGCTCTTCGACATCCTCAGGCTCGAACCTTGTTCCGCTCCTCAAGCTCCGTCCAATCTCTCCTCTCTCACTTCCCGAGATTTTACGAGCCTTAACCTCGCTGCAAAGAGATGCTGCGAAGAGATGTCAGGGTAGTAAGGCTCAAGGTCCCCGTGCCGGCCTCGTCTTCGTCCTCCACTACCTCGCGGCAAAGAGATGTTGTCCAGCTGCGACTGCAAGGAGTGACATTGTACCTGCACCCGTGCCACATCCTCCCGGAGCTTCCGTATCTCCTGTTGTTGCTGCTGGAACTGCTGTTGAGCCTCCGCGGCCACCGTCTCCCGCCGTGAGGGACACCTCGCGGAGAGGTCCACCGCCGAATGGTGTCCAGCGCTACCGGGGCTCCTAGACCCGCTGAAGGACCCTGTAGTCCAGTCATTATTCACTACCGCAGCGGCGGCAGCGGCGTTGAGGCCACGACTGGCCCTGCTCTGCTCCGCGAACAGCACCTGGATGGCGGCGCGAACGGGAAGGCGCTCGTTCTTCTCTCGAACTCCTGGATCTCGAGGTTGGCGTCGACGGCTGCCTCGGCAAGGTACGAGTCGACAAGCTTGGCGACCTTGACAATGGCGGCCCCGCTCTTGACGGTCTCGTCAAGGGCGGCAAAGCGGCGAACAAGACGCAGCGCGAGGCTGATGTCGAGCAGCGTGCCGCAGGTGTGGCTGAAAGTTGGTATCATCAGCTCCCGCAGCGACGCCTGGTCTAGCTCATGTGCCGCACGGGCCTCAAGCTCTGCCAGCCTCGAAGGATCGGCGCCGACCATCGTCCCCACGCGGAGGAGCCTCAGTAGGAAGTTGTAGGGCGGAGATGAGGGAGCCAGTAACCAGCCCGTCAGCGCTATGATAACCGCAGATCAGGAGAGAGATGGCACACACCTGACATCTTCGTCAACTTCCTCCCCATGTTCCACATCTTCCTGGAGACGAAGCATGATTTTTATTGTGCACCTGTCGTGTTTGTTAAAATGTTCATGTGATGTGCGCTGGATATATTGGCACAATGTATTTTGTTTTGTTTATTAATGTATTCCTAATGTTAATTTGTTTCTGGATGTGCGGAAGATCGTTTTTGTTTATTAACGTATTCCTAATGTTAATTTGTTTTTGTTTATTAACGTATTCCTAATGTTAATTTGTTTCTGGATGTGCG
This sequence comes from Alisma plantago-aquatica, assembly GCA_963693085.1. Classification (NCBI taxonomy): domain Eukaryota; kingdom Viridiplantae; phylum Streptophyta; class Magnoliopsida; order Alismatales; family Alismataceae; genus Alisma; species Alisma plantago-aquatica. The sequence goes on along the minus strand of OY856409.1, from coordinate 640,508,993 downwards.
TTGGATATATTGGCGTTGGTATGGCTTGACCGAAACTGTAGCTGCATATAATCTTATTTGTTAAAATATGAAGGAAACTTGTAAGTTAGTAGTTGCGGTGTTACTAAATTGTTGTTTAACTTTTTGTTGGGTACCCACATGACCCATTGGGGTGGGTATGGAGACCCATTAATTTTTTTTTCTTAATGGGGCTGGTATGGGTCACGTAAAAAATGAAGTGGGCAACATGGGTATGGGTATGGGTCGCCCATACCCACCCCATTGCCATCCCTATACTCCTCTGATCAAGGAACCATAATGTTAAACAAAGAAGGGTGGAACTACAAGAGAGGGCTCAGATTCTCAGGTAGGAACTCCGTAGTCTCCTAGAGCACAAAATTAGGTCAAAGAGGAAAATGATTTGTGTTTGATGCAAGCTGGTAAAGCTCATAATTTGTGCAATCGTTTCAGGTTGCCTACATATGATGCCGGTCACCAAGTAGCAAGTCTGATCCGACTAAGAGAACCTATTTGAAGCCGCTATACTCTCTTGTCGCATAAGAATCATGGACTGAAACTTGTTTTTGGCTTTATCTTAACAACCACCAAGATATTACCAATATGAAGCTAAAAATCCTAATAGAGAAGGCAGCAGAGTAACCAATGTCGTTGTCAGTAGTGAAATTTTGGTACTTTGGAGATTGATGGATCTGATATTGCTAATTAGGAAATTGAGTTAATAGCAGATGTCAACAAAAGAACAGCATGACTAAAAGCTATTGATGGTGAGTGAGAATTGAATCTTAGGTGGAGAAAATGTTAGCAGTAACATCTGGACAAGGCCTAGCCACTGTTTTAAAAGGCAGGTTGGGTGGCAGCTTAAGCACCCACCTAAGCAGCCTAAAGACAAGGCGCCTAGTTTGGCCCTTGAGCGGCTTGTAGGCGCCAGCCAGTTAAGGGCACGTTTGGTTACTTGGATTTTGCCATATTGGATTGTATTTTAGATTCCAGTTCTGCAAATTTTATGTTTGGTTTGTGGGATTGGAGAAATGGGGCTAATCCCGGGATTTGCAGACAGAATAGGAATCCCGCATTTTGTTCTCCATCAAAATTCTCCCGAATGCCAAAATCTATCATGGGCAAGACAGCAGACACCAAAAAAAAAATCCCACACTTACAAAATCCAGCAAACCAAACATAAAATTTTACTTTGCGGGATTTTGAGAATGCAGCATTTCAGCAATACGGGATGGACAAAATAAAGGATTTCATTGAATCCAGCTAACCAAACGTGTCCTAAGTGGCTGCCAAACCTGCTTATGTGTCGGCCTAAGCTACTCGTTTGACGCCCGCTTTTGGTTGCCTTTTGTCTGGGCTACTCGTTTGACTCCCGCTTATGGTTGCCTTTTGGTTGCCTTATGTGTCGGCCTGAGCTACTCGTTTGACGCCCGCTTTTGGTTGCCTTTTGTCTGGGCGTTGAAGCCAGCCCATCTGATGAGCCCAAATGACGTCAGTCTACTTAGGAATAACTATAGCCCAACCAGCCAACCCATTTATGCAAAAAAAATCCATAACAAATTTTAAAAACCAAAACACATACAATCTCCCCTAATGTCTCCCGACTACAGTGTTTCCGAGTAGTCTGATGGACGTGACCCGTCCTGTCGCATGTAGCTGTGACCCTGCAAGGGTTTGAGATTGGCTTGCCTCTAGGATCCCTAGGGAATCAAAAGATGCCGATTAGAAGGTTGCAATCTTGGTCCTCTTGAAAAAGGGAGGAGCCCAAGCTATTAAAGCACTCTTGACCATGGAGGCTGATTGACGATCAGAACTTGCTTCTGCACAACAAGAGACGTTTGTATCTGATACAAGAGAACACCAGCAATCCAAGGTAAGTCATTACCATTTGTAAATTAATATCTACTAGTTATTTTTCTTCTTCTCTCCCCACATACAACAACACTAAGCAGCTTTCTTCTCTGATATACCTATTAGTAAAGTAGTATTCTTTTGTTGCCAATTTCTAGTGACTATACACTAAAATAGCTATGTAATGCTACTCTATTTTACTACTTATATGTATGTATGCTGATTTCCCCATTACTAACATAGTTATATCATAGGAATATGTATTGAATGTCAGTTTTTGTATTACAATCTGTAACTATTTAAGCATTTATATTAGAGTCAGTCAGTAATACAGAGTTTGTACCTCTTACCCTCTACTATTACTGTATGTCAGTAATTTAATCTGTACCGGATTCTATCCATAGTGGATATCATATTTATTATAAAGTTACATATATTATATATATAATATCAACATGTCTAGCATATGAACTAATATCAATACTACTGCAATTGCTATTCTACCTGAGATTTATATAATATAGTATGTACTGAGGCATGTTACTACTTAGTACCTACCAATTTAGTATATTACTAATATTAGTAATTAGTATATAAATAATCTAGTATATTCATTTGCAATTCAGTGAATTTACTACAGTGAAAGTAACTGACTGCAGTATGTCTTGTTCAAATTCAAATGATGTACTCATTGAGACTTATATATTGTTGTATTTTCAATTTTATAGATGGTCGGTGATATGTCTGCCGCTGAGAATTGCCAGAACACTGCTTCCAACACTAGGTCACAAGACCCAGGTAGAAACTATTGTGAATTTTGAAATTTTCAGAAACAGCTCACAAAAATCGCCTTTGATGCATTTTTTGCAAGCATGTTGCCAAGGGTGGGGTTTTCAGATTGAGGAAACACCTTGCTTGTGGGAGAGGGAATACGGATGCTTGTACGAGTGTGCAACCAGAAATGAAAAGAGAGACAAGTGAGTATCCGGATAAAATAACAGGAAAGGCAAACAAACGGCAGGAAATGGATGCAGCTAGGGAGGAAGTCAACATTAGGGAATGGTCTGATGAGGAAGACGTGGTTGTGATTGGTGGTTCACAGCCAAAGAAGCCCAAGGAGGGATCCAAAAGACATGGTAAACAAACAGGCATAGGGTTGAATTAAGGGGGCAATAGTATTGTAGGTGTTTTGCTGTTTACCGATTCTCATCCGAGGAGAACTCTACTACCTGGGCATACACAAGTAGAAAAAACTTCATAACAATGTAGTGGATTTCTGGTTGTTTTCTTGTATTATATAGCAACTTGGTTTATAATTTTTTACGTGCATTTATACCAATGTTACTAATGATGTATACATGTATGCTTAATTGCCTATTGTTAGAATATTAGCCTATTTAGTTAATATGTTAATTAGACTATTGTCTACATGGGCTTGTTGCCCATGGCCCGTTAGGGTTAGTCTGCTTCCTTTGTGCTTCCTTGTAATAGCCTCCTCTCCTATATATATAGGACAGGGGTGTACATATCAATATACAACAATGAATACACTTCTTCACATGGTATCAGAGCAATAGCCTTTGGGAGACAACCCTAGCCACCGCCCCTCCTTCCCTTTCCTCTCGGCCTTCCTTCCAACCCTAGCAACCGCCGCCCCTTCCTCTCCTAGAGAGAGCAACAGGGGATAGCCCACCTGCAGGCGGCTACCGCTTCCTTTCATGGCTAGGCACATCCCGTCCTCCATGGCCGCATCTTCTTCCCCTTCTAGATAGATTTTATCCATGAGCCGGCGTCATCCTTCTTGGCAATCTCTATCCAGTCTGAGTCTCTGGACGACGCTATTTCCCGTCCAAATCTATCTGTCGTTGTCGTCACTTCCCCCATCTCCTTAAAGAAGATCTCATCGTCAAGCAGCTACAGCCGCCATTATTGAAGAAGCCACACCAAGTAGATCAGCATTCGGCTCTAGCAACCGTCTTTACTACCTTGTTGCCTTGCCGTCTCCGCATCGAGCCGCTGCGCCAGCCATCAAAGCATTTACCCATCTCTCCGCCACTACACCTCTTAGGATCCTAGACGACGCTTATTCTTGTCCAAATCCAGTCGTGGTTAAGCAAGGAGTCACCATTTTTCATGATCAAAGGAGTACAAAAGACGGCGCTAATTCCCGTCGACCCATGGTGCTAATTCTGGGGGTACTTGTCTCCTTGACAGCGCAAATTCCCGTCGAGATCGTGCATCAGAAGCCACCAACACAGCGTGTTGTCCAATCAACATGGCGCATTGCGTTACAAAAATCGTCCTGACAGTGCAGATTTTCGCTCATATTGCATCTGACACTCAAACAACACGGCGTGTTGGATTCCAAAACTCTTCCTGACAACAACATACACAAGAGTGTCATCTTTGAACACGGCGTGTCACATTTCCACACGGCGTGTTGCTGGGAGTCTGTCATCATCGACCATCAAAGCTACACGGCGTGTCAACAATCTTACACGCCGTGTCATCAGGAGTCTGCCTCTCACCCCCGACAAGTACATGGCATGTTTAGATCCAAACACGGCGTGTCAGAAGCAGCCAGCACACTTCCAGATCCAGTTTTGACGTCCTCCAAAGGTCTATCTCTCCTCCAATACTTGATGATGATCGGATATTGTTATTATTTTTTGACCTAGCAAAAAAAATTGGGTCAAGAAAAGATCCATTTATTTTCTCTATCTGGATCTTAATCAGGTTATTTTTGCATATTCATTTCGGTTATCGATTTTCATGCCGAAAAACCATTCCAGCAATGTCACTTCTATTTCTACCGAGGAAAATTTTGGTAGTATACCTCCTCCTTCTGCCGATGTTTCCATTCCGGTAGTCCTTTTGTTCTTCCCTACATACTACACCTCTCGTTTTACCTTTTTCCTTTCACACCCTTCGATCCATCATGTGTGTGTCTTCCCACATGCGGGGGATCATATTTCCTTTTTTCCACACCATCTACTCACTCTTGTCGTATTTGGTGTGCAGGGGGAATAGAGGAGAGAGAGAGGGAGGTATGAGGAGGACATGAGAGAGAGGATATGAGGAGAGAGACATGAGATGAGATGAAATGATATATTCCAGGCTATCTTTATGGAGCTTCATGTTCTTCGGCACATTTGGGTTGTTGATGTCTTTGTGGCACGTCATCCCCACTTAGCATCACTTTACATTTCAGACAACATTGAAGGATCTCACAATTGCAGCATTGACACCAAGCCTTTCGCGTTCGTACAGCATTATGTACGTCAGGATAAGAGTTGTGTTAAATCTGATTTCTAGTCACTTTGGTGTTGATGACGTTCCAGTTGATCATTCATGCTGCGTTCGGTGTTTCATATGGTTGCTTCTTTGTTTCCAGAGCTTTTCATCTTCAAGCATGTGCAAAATTTTATATCTTCAAGGATTCATCCAGAGTTATCTTCACTGAGCTACTTCGTTACATCTTCTCCGAGTGGCATCTACTACTTTTACGTGTTGAGACGACGCCTCAGCACCTCCACCAACGTGTTTGTGCCACGTTATGCACGTCGTGGTCTTCTACACTAATTTCAGTTGGCTACGCTTCTCAGACAATTCAAAGACACCTTACTGCTACATCGACATTGTTGTCTCCGCGTTCGTGCCACGTTATGTATGTGGGATGTGTTGAGTGTGCTTATTCCACTCCACATTCCTCTCCAGTGAAGATGGCGTAGTCGTGGTAATTACGATCATCTGCTTCCAGATGCACTTCAAAAGGAAGACCTTCAAAGCTTGAGCTTCTCCAACCTGTAGAACACATCTCAAAGAGGCGTCATCATATATTTTTAGTTAGGAAGTATTGTTTAAGGGGGGGTAACAAGTTTTGTATGGGGAGTGACGTGTCTATCTTTATTTATGTTTATTTCTTATCGTTCAATCGAGTCATGTAACTTCAAGCTAGGACATGCGTTCACCCATGCTCCAGCTTGAGGGGGAGTGTTAGAATATTAGCCTATTTAGTTAATAGGTTAATTAGTGTATTGTCTACATGGGCCTCTTGCCCATGACCCATTAGGGTTAGTCCGCTTCCTTTGTGCTTCCTTATAATAGCCTCCTCTCCTGTATATATAGGACAGTGGTGTACATATCGATATACAACAACGAATACACTTCTTCACACCTATGATTTCTCATGTCAATAAATAAGATGGCAGTCGTTTAAATTTCGCTATTTCTTGTTTCATTTTTCCAAAAAAGATGCTCCATCACATGTAAGTAAATAACTTCGATTTGTTTTTTCATGCCCTAAAATTACAGAATTGCTTTCTATTGGTTGTTCATATTGATTTTTTTATACTTATATTATAATTTGTTTGCATTCTTGTGTAGGGTGCTTTTACACTTATCACATGATTTCGAAGATCTTCAATAATAATTATTTTCATGCAAATGTGTGTACTTTTGTACGAATGACATAGGAATTTAAGCACCTATTTTTACAAAAAGCACCTGCCATTCACTTAAGCAGTCACAAGGTGTTGTCCATCCGCCTCCAGCTTCACGCTTATTGAATTTATAACATTGGGCCTAACCTAGACTATTTCATAATCTATAATATATACCATTTATCTAAGCATGAGAATATTAGATGTATCCTTCAAATAACTAATGAATGTCCATCCACAAATGAATGCAGTTCACCACCACTGAGGTGGAGAGTACACAACATCTGCAGACAAAATTGATTGATTATATTTTGGTAACAAGGACCTCAAAATGAGGTGTGGCGTCCAGATGAGGGCTTTTAGAAGAATTGTCCAAGCTAGAAAATCATATAAGGGTCGATAAAGAATGATTAAATCTCAAAAGACCGACTAAAGGTCAAGACATTTCAGTCAGAACTCTTCTGATTGGACTAAGGCGGGCAGTAATATGGCGGGTTTTGGCATCAGTTGAGTCATTGTACGTTTACTTCCATCAACTGAAAATATATTTTACGACTGATTGGCCATTACTGAAAAAGCCAAATGGTATATATATCTTAGCATGTACAGTTGTATTTTACTTACTCCCTTATTTAGGAACTCCAACATGCATATAGCATATATACATTTCAAAAGCCCGATGGAGGTCAACAAATTTGCAAATCCGTGTTAATTTGTTTCTAGTAGCTTCTATTCTACAAAGTTTCCTATTTTTACTGCATTTGAGGCATCAGCTTTCTTCAAAAATAAAAACCCCACATAAGAATTAGATAATGCCTAAGTAAAAGATAGAACTGAAAGAATGAGATAGTTTACCTCAAGAAGGCTGTTCATCGCAGCACGCAGCTCAGTTCTAACCTTGTACAATAACCTGTTATTCACAGGAGTGGTTTTCAAAGCTGTGAGAACATGAGCAGTGATTTCAGGGCCAAATTTCGGCTTGGTTTGATTAATCCACTCCTCATATTCAGTTTTGAATTCGTATCTGAAAAGATTGAACATGCAATAAGGTTTTAGGACTATAAGCGGCATTTGATTGCATAGTTTTGGATAAAATAGTACTAGATTCTTTATGTTCTGCAACATAACCACTTTAAGAACGGTGTTCAAGAGATAGAAGAAAAAAAACTGGCATAACAGTTCTTTTAGCCAAAACAACAAAAGAGCAATAACATGTCGTTCCGAAGTAACACACATACATATATCACAATACAGCACGATATAAGTTATGTATCACAGACAATATTGATCAGTAAGCAACTATATCTTTACAACTATCACCTTTGAATAGATAACATCGTGGCAGCAAGAACCTTCAAAATGTGTATGCCCTTGTGGCTATTTGGATCTTGCTCATGAAACTCTTTCAAGCTTGGTACATTAGAAGAAATATATTGACCAATATTCAAATGCTGTGATGACTGATCTGCCCATGAAGCAAAAAAAAAAAATTACAGATAAAGCCAATTCCGTATAATGCACCATGAAGATGTGATTATTAATGCAGAACTCGTGCTTACATCCAAACAACTTTTCGACGGCTTTGCAGATAACACGGATTGTTTTATGCCTTGGCACTCTTGAAAGCTCAAAACAGTCACCCGCAAAGACGAAACGTCTCATCCTCCGGGGACTCAAATATGATGTTTGTAACAGGACATGACCAACCCGGTGGAGAACAGATGCATCACGTGCAAACAATCCTGTATAACCAGAATAGTAAGGTATATTTTTAACAAGAAATTCATAGTATCTATCAGATAGATTGTCACAGCAATAACGAGTGACGATTATACTTACTGATGTAAGTTGCAGTCACAACCAAACAAATCCTTATTGAAACATTCTATTTATTTATTTATTTGTGTGTGTGTGTGTGTGTGTGTGTGTGTGTGGGGGGGGGGGGGGGGGGGGCACTGCAATACTGTACAAAAGTTGTAGCTTACAAACCAAAGAACAAAGGAGGCCTGTAGTTTTGCATGGTAGCTACCAACCAAAAAAAATTTGCTTCTATTCTAGAGACAGAAACAGCAATGAAATGAAAAATGATGTTATTGTAACACATTGATTTATTGAGTTTAAGTCAGAAAAAACTTGATTTACATACCCAGAGCATCCAAACTTTTTGAAGTTGTCAAAATGCCAGCAGTAGACGCAATTCCATGAGAAAGACGAAATCCAAAGACTCCACAGTACGTCGCAGGGATTATAATAGATCCAACTGTATCGGTACCTGCAGAGCTAAATGTAGTTTAGTATATTAACAAAAGTTGAAACGGCATGCATAGTAAGTGTAACCTTTTTTCAAAAGCAGTAACATGAAAAAGTACAGTGTACTGATTAGACCGCAAAAAAATGAATCAAAAAGTCAACTGTTTTAGAAAGACAATGCATCTCACAAATATAACGGGGACTGAAGAAATGACTGGAGCACAGATGGGACAGACGGGACTGACTTCCTGACACATACATATTTTGCCACAACTAATAGAAAGTTGATACATTACTCTCCCATTTGATGCAACAACCAATGATGGCATGTGTCCTTTAATCACCAATTAAGCACATAAAAGTTTGTGCGACTTCAAAAGTCTTTTAATATAAGCATTATATCGATTCTCTGTCAAAGCATTGTTGTTGTAAACAATGAGGTCAGGTGTACATTGAGTAGATTATGCTCATCAGATGATCATGAGCATCTGAAAGGAACCATCTCCTAGAAGAAAACGTTTTATGAACGCCACATATACCTGTTTTCATTATTTACCATCCCTCCATTTGCAATGGATAGAAGATAGAAGATCATTTGGGAGACAATTTCATTTGAAAGGCAAAAGTCAGGAGAATACCTAAAGAGAAATCGACAAGTTTGGCAGCAACGGCCACAGCTGCACCACTAGATGGTCCACCAGGGATGTGTGAGGATGCCACAGGGTTAGTCGGGGTTCCATAATGCGCATTCTCCCCGGTAATCCTGCAGTAACGGTCCCATATACGAAAACATAAAGCGTGTGATTATCCGCGCATGAAATAAGTATCCTGATACAGATATTACTGTTTCGTTACGAGGGGGGTGAGCGGAATAGGTGACGTGCAAAGCAAGTTAGCACAGAACAATATCACATAATCAAGCTCAGTCAAAATCACAGACCCCAACGCAAATTCATCCATGATCGTCCGCCCGACGCACTTCGCCCCATGTTTCAGTAGACAAGAAACGACCAAGGCCGTTCGTTTAGCCGGCTCGTGCGTCCTCTTCCAATCCGGATTTCCGAATCCAACAACGAACCCCTCGACGTCAAAGCTACAGAAATTAGCAGGAACTAAAACAGTTAGTTTACCGCCAGACACCTCAGCCCGTGTGATGACAAATACAGAGGCCAGCGTACCAGTCGCTGATGGCGAAGGTTAGCTCCGAAAGCGGGTGGCGAGCGGCGGGAGGTGGCGGCTGGGGCGACGGAATCAGCTCGAACCGCTCCAAAAACGCTCCAAAGTCGACCTTGGACGCCGATCCCACGCGCTTCCATAGCCGCCGCCGAGTTTCCGCGACGATGATCACTCCCACAAGGCCGACGCCGACGATGACGCAGACCTTGGTGGTGGTTGAGGAGGCACTGATCCTGCTTAACCCTAGGGCTTTAGATGGGCCCATCAGCGTATCGGAGCTTGGGAGTTTGGAAGGGTTCTAGAGGGGTTTTGGGAGCAAGAAGAAGAGCACAAAGGCACAAATACAGACCGCAGGCGTGTTCGGTGGCAGCTGCCGCGGTGGGAGAAAACGTGCACGAGATTCTACACGCGCTGCTTCGAGCATGTTGGCATCGAGCAAAGTGAAAACGAGTTGAAATATGAAATTTTCGTGGGAAAAAATAGTTGTCATTGTTTATTGGAGGGAATGACAATGCTTGGACGTGAAAATGTCCCTCGCCCTAACCATTTTGCTACATTAACAAGGTGCACGCAGCATGTGAATAGTTGTTGAATTATAACCTATCTATCTATCAATATATAACCTATCTATCTATCAATAATGTATGCAACAAGCCGTTTTAGATTAGTCATGTAATTTTTTATAAAACAAGTCATTTTAGATTAGTCATGCAATTTTTTTAACATTTTTAACGTCATTTGTATCTAAAAAAGCCCCACAGAGAGAATTAGATGTAATTTTCTCCATTAAGCCGTTTTGGATTAGTCATTCAATTTTTTCCTACATTTTTATAAATTACAAACGCATCATTTGTATCTAAAAAAGCCCCACAGAGAGAATTAAATGTAATTTTCTCCATTATTTTTTTAAATTCATATTGATCCCTTTGTATTTACACCACACTTTTGTCTTTAATTTTTTTTAATTATATATTATAGAGACTCATATATACTAATAATATGTGGATGCAATTGATATCATATAAACAAGCCGTTTTGGATTAGTCATGCAATTTTTTAACATTTTTATAAATTACAAACACGTCCTTTGTATCTAAGAAAGCCCCACATAGAGAGTTAGATGCAATTTTCTCCATTATTTTTTGAAATTACATACTGGTCCTTTTGGGTTTACACCACACTTTTGTCTTTAATTTTTACATTTATATTATATTAGGAGACTCATATATACTAATATGTGGATGTTAATTCGTCCATTATTTTTTAAAATTACATATTTGTCCCTATATATGTACATCACACTTTTATCTTTAATTTTTAAATTATATATTGTTTTAATAGACTCATGTATACTATATTAGTAAGCCTGTGGAGGGGGTTGGTTACGATTTTCTCTATTATTTTTTAATATTATATATTGGTCCTTGTGTCGTACACCACACTTTTATCTTTAATTTTTTTAATTATATATTATATTAGGAGACTCATCTATACTATATAAGAAACTCCGCGGAAGGGGTTGGATGCAATTTTCTCCATTATTTTTAAAATTACATATTGGTCCATATATGTATACACCACACTTTTATCTTTAATATTTTTATATATTATATCAGGAGACTCGTCTATACTATACAAAAAAGTCTGTTGAGGGGGGTGGATGAAATTTTCTCCATTATTCTTTAAATTTACGTACTGATGTACACCACATTTTTGTCTTTAATTTTTTAAATTATATATTGTAGTAGGAGGCTCATTTATACTATATAAGAAAGCCCACAGTGAGGCTTGGATGCAATTTTTTCCATTATTTTTTAATTACGTATCGATCCTTGTGTGTTTACATCACACTTTTGTCTTTACTTTTTTTAATTATATATTGTAGTAGTAGGCTCATCTATACTATATAAGAAAGCCCTAGAAGGGATTGGATGTGATTTTCTCCATTGTTTTTTTAAATTACATATTGGTCCCTATGTGTATACACCACACTTTTGTATTTAATTTTTTAAATTATATATTATATTAGGAGGTTCATCTATACTATATAAGAAAGCCCGCGGAGGGGTTGGATGCAATTTTCTTCATTATTTTTTGAAATGATATATTGGAACCTATGTGTGCACACCACACCTATTTCTTTAAATTTTTTAATTATATATTATTTTAGGAGACTCATCTATATAATATATGAAAACCCAGAGAGGGGGTTGGATGCAATTTTTTCATTATATTTTGAAATTACATACTAGTCCATGTATGTGTACACCACACTTTTGTCTTTAATTTTTTAAATTATATATTATATTAGGAGACTCATCTATACTATATAAGAGAGTCTGTGAAGGGGTTGGATGCAATTTTCTCCATTATTTTTTAAAATTACATATGGGTCATTGTGTGTCTACATCACACTTTTGTCTTTAATTATTTAAATTATATATTATAGTAGGAGGCTCATCTATACTATATAATAAAGCCCTGAAGGGGTTTCGATGTAATTTTCTCCATTATGTTTTGAAATTACATATTGGTCCATGTGTATACACCACACTTTTGTCTTTAATTTTTTTAATTATATATTATATTAGGAGGCTCATTTATACTATATAAGAAAACTCACTGAGGGATTGGATGAGATTTTCTCCATTATTTTTTGAAATTATATATTGGTCCTTGTGTGTGTACACCATACTTTTGTCTTTAAATTTTTAAATTATAAATTGTGTTAGGAGTCTCATCTATACTATATAAGAAAGACAACGGAGGGGTTGGATGCAATTTTCTCCATTTTATTTGAAATTACATATTGGTCCCTCTGTGTGTACACCACACTTTTGTCTTTAATTTCTTAAATTATATATTATATTAGGAGACTCATCTATACTATATAAGAAAGCATGTGGAGGGGGTGGATGCAATTTTCTCCATTATTTTTAAATTACATATTGGTACATGTGTGTGTACACCACACTGTTGTCTATGTTTTTTTAATTATATATTATATTAGGAGACTCATCTATACTATATAAGAAAGCCATAGAGGGGTTAGATGTAATTTTCTCCATTATTTTTTGAAATTACATATTAGTCCATGTGTGTATGAGAATACCTATTAAGATATCTATTGTACATATTTGTTTCATCTTCTTTTCTCAAAAGTTTAACGTAGAAGTACTCATTACAGCCTACTAAGGTACCATGCATAGCACGGCTTTATGCCTAGTATATAAGAAGGCTTGTTCGGGGTTTCTTCTACAATTTTTATGTTTATTTTTTAGAATTACAAACTAGTCCTTATTACTTATTCGTCTTTAGCTTAACGTTACAGGGGGGTGTTTGCAATAATTATAACCTGACTTCAAGAGGCATTGATCGATAGACTATGGTATTTGCTATTTTTTGTTTGTCGTGTTCGCTGCTAGGGTTCTTGCTAGGATTGTCAAGCGGGGGCTCAACGACCTGGTTGGTAGCGTGCAAAAGAATGTGAAAGTGTTAGGTATTGTTCCTCTTTCTTTGCTGACCTTTCTTCTCCTCTCCTCTTCTTTTTCCTATGAAATCGACGAGAAGGGACAAAACGGATACTATGGAGTTATATCATGCGTTTAGTTGGGTATCCTCATCCTGGTTATACCTACCTTCATTTCGAAGAGGGGTTGACTGGTCATCCGGCTATCCACTGTTATTGCCACCTTCTATGATCCTCTCATTGTTAGAGTGTAAGACCACTGACCTGTGTTTTGGGCTAACCCTGTTTGTTTTTCTTGATTAATTACTTAGAGCCTTGATCTAATCCTTTGATATGCTTTTGGAGCTTGTGGAGAGCTTAAGTCTCCGGTTTGAGCTTGTTGGGATGATGTTTGTGATTCATGTGCTTATTTTGGGTCAAATTACAATTTACCCATTTGTGAGTGTTATATTGCAATTTGTCACGCCTATTGTATACCTTCCCTTCCTTGACATCATGAGAGAGTGTGTGATGCTTTGGGATGCTTTAGTTGATCATTGGATGAGCGGTGACACCCTTAGAGGTGATTAGGGTTTCTAGGGTTTTGCGTGTCTCGACCATGTGCGCTTGGTTGGAGTGTCTCGACCTATGTCTCAACCATGTGGAGTGTTTTTTTAGTGTCTCGACTGATACTGTAACATCCTTGACCTGGGTTATGCCATAAACCTGGAAGTTTTGCTTAAGTAAGTTATTTAAAAACTTGTTTTGATCTTTTGAAAAGTAATTAAGACTCTCCTAGAGTTTAATTTTTAAGTTTGAGCTTATTTGCAAACAGGTTGTGCATTATATGATAGTTTGGGGTGTAAAGTGCAACTTACTCAAGATGAGGGGTTATATTGCAATATGTCACATTTTGAACATGCTTCAAGTGCTTTAGCATCATAGTAGAGAGAATTATGCTAAGGGGTGGCTTGTGGAAAGCCTAAGTTCCAAGTTGGAGATTGTTTGAATAATGTTTGTGCCTTGTGTACTAGTTTTGGCGCAATTTGCAATTTACCCAAAATAGGGTTGATATGCAAATTACCACCTCTAAAGTGTCCCTACTATCTCTTGGCATCATCTAGAGGATAGAGAAAGAAAGAGGCACCATGTTTGAATCATCTTTGAGTGGTAGCATTCTTGGTGATGAAAAGACCAAGAAGAGTTGTATAATTGAAACTCTAATTGAGTTGTATTGAGTTGTATCGAGTTGTAGAGCTTATATGGGAGTGCCTATCGGCCAAGGGGCCATACAGGAGGTCCCATATCATTTTATCAACTCTTGGACTTTGCCATGACGGGTTAAGAACCTCGAGGAGGTGATGGATTTCGGTTTGCAACTTTCCTTAGAAAAAGTGTATCCGTTTGTGAAAAAAGTGATGTTGAGTTGAAATATCTTGCTCAACAAGATAACTAATGGCCAAAATCTTATCCCTAGACTATCCTTAAGAGTTTTTCATGTCAAGATAAATATGCATGCATGGACATGTGTCAACCATGCATGGACATGTGTCACCTAGTAGTGTAAAATGATGACACCTCATATACACTCTTTTTCATGAACCACAACCATATATACCATTCCTTTCATCTACTAGTGAATTTTTTCGAATCTCACCACCCTCTTTCTCTTAGATATTATGCATATAGTCTTGGTATCGTGCATAGGTCAAGGGGTATCATGCATAGAGCCTTGGTATCAGTCATAGCAAAGTGATATCAGCCATAGCAAAGTGATATCGGTCATAACAAGGCGATATTGGCCATAGTGAAGTGATATCGGCCACAAGTGAAGGGATATCAGCCACAAGTGAAGGGATATCGACCACAAGTGAGAGGATATCATGCATGACTGGTGAGGTATCGTGCATGGTGCTAAGGAACAAGAAGGAACTTGTGGCATACAACTCATAAAAACATCATTAACTAATGCAGAAGCATTCATTAAGCAGCGGATTACCGAAAATCACTAAAAATTAAAACTTTTTGCAAATAGATACACACATAGGAAATATTTTTCTTCAAGAGCTAAAGTATAACACATTTACATTCTGGATCAAATGTACATATCATGCATCATCTCTTTCTGAGAATTACAACATCAACTGTCTCCAACATAAAATATAGACAGCATATAGCTTCGAGTGCATCAAGCCAAAATCTCGGATTGATTCATTAAAACACTAACTAAAACTCCGAGGACCTGAGAGTACAGAGACGACATATAGGACTCTATATACATCTAAACATGACATACAACCAATGTCTCCACCTGAGACTTCACTATTGTCCCTACTGCTGTTGTTGTCCTTCACCTACTGAAGGATTCTTGTCTCCTCGTCCGCGTCCACCTAAAAATGTGGTTCCCACGAGGGTGAGACAATTATAAAAATTGCCCCAGCGAGAGATATAACTCTCCGCCAGTAACATTATTATTGCAACTTAAGAAGATAAATATGAACAGAGGAATCATATTTATTAGACAACAGATATTTTAATGTCTAACAGATTAGAACATTATTCTATATCAGAAGCATTGCAGCTATAACTTGATAGAATCAACATGTCACTTATCCTTTAATGAATATGAAGAACATGTATAACATCTACACACTACAAAATCATTACCACTGCATTAACTCTCTTCAGGCTTAGATCATATATCTAAAGCCTGGCATTATCATCGTGGAGTCATGGCCCGTAGCCATACTCTTTTCACAAGGTGTTGGGATATTAATCCCTCAATTCACCACTGGGAATTTCTCATCCTTTCACAATTTCAATACCATAACCGTGTGATCCTGGGTATTCAAACCCTTAGCTCATCATTTGAGCATTGCTACCACATTCTCAGGTAACTAACACCTTTAGGTCATCTGACCAAGATAAGTATGATACTTGCTACACAAGCATCCATCATGCACTTGAGGCCCATTAACTCTCTTGCTACCTCTTACCAGGCAACAAGGTATATTATGGCACACAAGGCCCAATAAAAAAATTCAAAATTAATAACACATCATAGCTCATACCTGGCTATGCCCATCATCTCATGATACATGCATGGTTAGTACATATGATAGTAGTACATCAATTATCTATCAACACCATGCAAAAACATATATATATATCATTAATTCAAGGGTATCACCCTTATTCCTTTACCAGGATTAGGATTTCCCTCACACATCTCATGTATCATTCATCCAATTATATTGGATTTACAACACAACAAGGTGTTCCAGTATTTGGGGTGTTGGATATGATATCTATCATATCTTGATATATCACTTTCCTCAACACCTTTATCTTACTTGAGTTCATATACTTCACTTGTATTAGGGTATTACCCATCCTAATACTTTATGCACCAGTTTATCACATTTATCATATAAGGTAGTGATCATCAGTCACTCACCTAGAATGTACAACCATTGCCAATACTATGGACTCATCCTTAAGTTAGGAATTAACAAAACGACCATGTTAAGTCATTTTCAAATCAAATCTAAGTCAAGCATAGAGTACCACGGCCGTGCAACCAGGAACGGCCGTGCAAAAGGAAGACACCACGGCCGTGCTACCTTGCACGGTCGTGCAAAGTGAAGCTACCACGGCCGTGCTACAGAAGATCACTACATTATTCATATTTATATATGAATTCTAATCTTTCATCCTTTCAACTTGATTAGGTCACATCAGCCCTTCAATCAAGTACATAGAACTATGATTAACATAATGTATCAAGTTATTGATCCTATAAGTAATTAGGAATTCATCCCTTAATTGGTACTAAGCACTTAGGTACTATTAGGGTTTCAACCTTTGTACCTTCATTGTTTATCATTACTAATAATCATTGGATCAATAGAACATTCATCATCTTAATTCTCAAAGATTCAATCACATTGGATCTCCATTACATAAGGTATCCAATTGAATTAGGGTTTCCAATGTTGATTCCTTCAATCATTGAATTCATGGAACCAATCATCAATTGGACCTATACTCATACTTCAATTGAGTTTATTAGGTCAACCTTCAACTTATTTGACCCTCAATTGAACCTCAATTGATCACCAATTAGGGTTTGAATCAATTAGATTAGGGTTTGGAATCATTGATCCTTCAACATTAATCAATGCAAGATTAGTTACGTTGAAAACATTGAACCATCATCCAAATTGAGCATGACCTGACCCCAAACGGTCTTGAGGTCGTTTGGATGACCTCCAAACGGTCTTGAGACCGTTTGCCCATGTCCACATCATAATACAAGTCAACCAATTAGAGTTTGGATCATTGGATTGATCACCAAATCAGCATTTGATTGCGAATTAACTTGGTACCTTTAGACCTTCAAACACCTAACCATACTCAACCCTAGACCTCCAAACGGTCTTGGGTGACCACCAAATGGTTTTGAAACCGTTTGGATGAGCTCCAAACGGTTTTGAAACCGTTTGGCTCATCCAAACCTTGGATTCTAGTGGAATTTCATCAAGGATTGGTCTATCGAGTTGATCAACAAATCAACACTTAATTGCAATATGATTTGGTACCTTTGGACCTTCAATTGGTCAAATATACTTAACCCAAGACCTCCAAACGGTCTTGGGTGATCCCCAAACGGTCTTGAAACCGTTTGGGTGATCCCCAAACGGTTTTGAAACCGTTTGGGCCAATCAACCCAAAACATCATCTCAATCACTTGCAAAATCAACACTTAGCCGATTAGGGTTCATACCACATCTTTGGATCTTCAAACACATATCCATACTTGACCCTAGACCTCAAAACGGTCTTGGGTGACCCCCAAACGGTCTTGAGACCGTTTGGGTGATCCCCAAATGGTTTTGAAACCGTTTGGGCTAATCAACCCAAAATCTCAAATCAACTCATTGGAATTTCAGCACTAATTCCAATTAGGGTTTACCTAATTGATTAGCCTTCAACTCATGATTCCTTGGGAATTAACCCATCAAATTTGGTGAGTCATTAACCAACATAATTAGGATCAGGAATCTCAAACGGTAAACCCTTTGTAAACGCTCTAAAACGGTTTTGAAACCGTTTGCCCAAAAAGTCAAGTTAAAACAGATTGAAAATCAGCACTTAATTCAATTAGGTTTGCCTCATTGATTAACCTTCAAATCACGATTCCTTTGGATTTAATCCCTCAAATTTGTAGGGTTATCAACCAACATAATTAGTAACAGTAATCTCAAACGGTAAACCCTTGGTCAACGCTCTCAAATGGTTTTGAAACCATTTTCCCAAAAAGTCAAGTTAAAACAGATTGAAAAGCAGCACTTAATCCAATTAGGTTTCCCTAATTGATTAGCCTTCAACTCACGATTCCTTTGGAGTTAACCCCTAAACTTTGGTGAGTCATTAACCAACATAATTAGATCAGGAATCTCAAACGGTAAACCCTTGGTCAATTCTCTCAAACTGTTTTGAAACCGTTTGCCCAAAATGTCAAGTTAAAACAGATTGAAAATCAGCACTTAATTCAATTAGGTTTGCCTAATTGATTAACCTTCAAATCTCGATTCCTTTGGAGTTAATCCCTAAAATTTGGAGGGTTATCAACCAACATAATTAGTAACAGGAATATCAAATGGTCAACCTTTGTTCAATGCTCTCAAATGGTTTTGAAACCGTTTTCCCCCAAACGGTTTCAAACCATTTGCTCTCAAACGGTTTTGGTGAAACCGCATGAGCAACTAATTGAAACCGTTTGGCTTTGATATTTGGTGAGGTGCTTTCTTATGATGATGTCATAATCATCAAGCTCTAAACCCACAAAACCTGCTATGATTTCCATGGAAATTGCATCAATCAACCAAACTTAATTTCGGAAATGTAGAATTGATCACCAATTGATAAGGAATTGATTGCAATAATAAAATCAAGGGTTCAAGTTATAAAACCCGCCTCCAATTGAGATCCAAAGCTCCATGTCCACGGAAACAATGGTGTATGCAACTCTTTTCACCATTTCAAGGCTCGTCCTCAAGGTTTGAGTGAAAATATTTGGTTAGAATTGAAGAGGAGATCGAAATAGGAAGGAATCCATAATTTATTTTCAATTTCCACCATGGAATCGTGATGAACCAAGGTCAAGAACTTACCAACAGGTTGGATCTCGTTCTCCTGATGTTCCTATGCTCCGTTGAGCTCATCCAAAGCAAGGGAAGAAGAAAGGGCCGAAAAAGCCTTTGTTTGGGCTAGGAAAGAGTATTTTTATAAGAAACTCCATGAGAGAGAAAATGCATTTAATTCCAAAATTGGTGCCGCCTCTTCCCCCTTTGATTCCTTGGATACGAGGCTATACCAATTGCCTCTTATTCCTCTCAATTATCTTCAATTTAAAGAAAAGCAAATTAAGCACCTTAATGCTTATTATATTAATATCCCATATGTGAGTGGAAATTACTTTCCTTTATAATAAGGTGAGTGGAGTTTCACCTCCTTTAGATATTTTCGTTCCTTATCTTGGAAAAAGAACATCCATCCTTATTAAAAATCAACCAATAACATTTTGGTTGAAGGCCCTTTAATTAATACATTCACTTTTGCCCTAAATTGAATTAGGGTTTCACTTAAGATTAAATCTTGATTATTTTAATATCAAGATTCTCTCTCCTCCAACTTAATTCAAATGAGATGCCCCTCTCATTTTCTTTGCTCTACATGATTCCAAGAAACATTAAGGACCTTATTGAAGTGGTAATTTGCATATTGAACCCTAGGTTTTGGGTAAATTACACATTACACCAAAACTGGGTTTTAATGCATAAACATTGCCTTACAAGCTTAATCTTGGTGCCCAAGCTTGTGAGAACCATACCACTACATCACATTCATTATTATGATGTCTCAACATCAAAGAAAAATCTTATCATGCAACATTTGCAATTTAACCCCTCAACCTGGGTAATTTGCACTTTAGTCCAAAATAAGCAAACATTGCTTCAACATTGTTCAAACAGGACCAAAATTGAAACATAAGTTTCTCATGAGCCCTAATTACTTTTCCCAAGATAAGATTAAGAATCTACTCAACCTTATTAGGCAAAACATCTAGGGTTAATTCATAACCCAGGTCAGGGATGTTACAAATTATAAACTCCTAACAAGGATTTCGTCCTCGAAATCCCAGGAAAAGGAGGGACAAATTGTTCATTAATCATGCCCTCAAGTCTCCACATCTCATCTTAATGTTATGGATATACCATGGGTCTGTAGCTCACACAAAGTTCCTTCCATTAATTCAACCTTATCATTGTTTATGTTTATGCAAAGCATAAACCCCTAACATATGATATCCATATTATTGAAAGGAAGAAGCATAAAAGAACATACATCTATCATCACCTAAGAACATTTATCAAAGGGGAAAAACATATATATCTAACAAAGATAATTTACTCAGTAATCCTTTATTCAGAACGTTTATTTAGTAAACTCTATGTAATTGGGAATGTTCACATAGTTCTTCCTATTAGTTGGGAATGCCACATAGCTTTTCCCTTTTTGTTGGGGATCTCACATAGCTTTCCCCTTTTGGTTGGGAATGTCACATAGCTCTTCCCTTTTTGTTGGGGATGTCACATAGCTTTCCCCTTTTGGTTGGGAATGTCACATAGCTCTTCCCTTTTTGTTGGGGATGTCACATAGCTTTCCCCTTTTGGTTGGGAATGTCACATAGCTCTTCCTTTTTTGTTGGGGATGTCACATAGCTTTCCCTTTTTGTTGGGGATGTCACATAGCTTTCCCCTTTTGGTTGGGAATGTCACATAGCTTTTCCCTTTTTGTTGGAGATGTCACATAGCTTTCCCCTATTGGTTGGGAATGTCACATAAATCTTCCCTTTTTGTTGGGGATGTCACATAGCTTTCCCCTTTTGGTTGGGAATGTCACATAGCTCTTCCCTTTTTGTTGGGGATGTCACATAGCTTTCCCCATTTGGTTGGGAATGTCACATAGCTCTTCCCTTTTTGTTGGGGATGTCACATAGATTTCCCCTTTTGGTTGGGAATGTCACATAGCTCTTCCCTTTTTGTTGGGGATGTCACATAGCTTTCCCCTTTTGGTTGGGAATGTCACATAGCTCTTCCCTTTTTGTTGGGGATGTCACATAGCTTTCCCCTTTTGGTTGGGAATGTCACATAGCTCTTCCCTTTTTGTTGGGGATGTCACATAGCTTTCCCCTTTTGTTTGGGAATGTCACATAGCTCTTCCCTTTTTGGTTTCATTATACTCTCTAGATTGTTTCAGAATGATTGCTTGATCAGGGCAAACAAAAAGATACCAATCTAAGTGTAACACCCCTGACCTGGGTTATGAACTAACCCTAGGTGTTTTGCTTAAAATTATGATTAGAGGATTGTGATTAACCCTTGATATGTCATTAAAGCTTTAGAAGAATCTATATTTTCATTTCTGCCCTTTTTGAACAATGTTGTAAGATTGTTTTGTTTAATAGGGACCTATGTGCAAATTACCCAATTAGAGGGGTTAATTTGCAAATTGCACATGTTAAGATGTTCCTATGATGATGAGACATCATAAGAATGAATACGATGTGGTGATATGGATTCCCCAAGCTTGGGCACCAAAATATAGCTTGTAGAGCAATCCTTGTACTTTAAAACCTAGTTTTGGTGTAAAGTGCAATTTACCCAAAACATAGGGTGCAACATGTAAATTATACCCTCTAGAGTACCTCTCATGCATTTTAGCATCAAGTGGAGTAAAGAAAATGAGGGGTGCTCCTCATTTGAGTAACCATATAAGAAGGATAATCATTGTAATTGAATAATCAAGATGTATGCAAAATGACCCTTATATATGTATGGCTTAATAAAGTGGTTGTCTTCTTTTCCTCTAAACCAAGGTTGAGAGATAATTTTGCATGTTATTAGAAGGGAGGAACGTGGCAAAGAAGTAGGAGAGGGGCGTGGAGGATATATATGTAAAAGATAAGAAAGTATTTATCATTGCCTTGGAAATATGCCCAAAAATATATAAGCAAGCTCTTTCCACAATCAAGGGATCGTTCCCTTCATTTCCTCTTCTCATCCTTTTTCTTTGGGCCGACTAAGGAGGAGGTTAGGAGAAGAGGAGGATGACCAAGTTGATCTAGGTAAGTTTGGTCATCTTCTAGCTCGGATTCATGGAGGAAATTCCATTACAAGGTTGGTTTGCTAGTATTCCTTACACAACTCTTGCTTCTAGCCATATTCTCCATCCAATTGTTGAAGAAAGGACCTTGGACGACCCATGTAGCTCAAGACACCATTAAATCGATGGATCTTGGAATTCTAGATCAGATTCTAAGGCGGGTTTTATAACTCTAAACCTTAAAGCTTTGATTATGCATCTTCTTTTCTTGCAAACGTTGCTAGTTCTTCTTCCCTCCATCCTTCTTTGCACTCTTGCAAGAAAAACCGTGGAGAACAGGCCTTGATCTGGAGGTAGAAGAATGGGGCATGAATACCAATGCTACTTTAGCAAACGGTCTTGCACCCCTTGGCCAAACGGGGCAAACAGTTTCAAAACCGTTTGAAGGGCAAACGGTTTCACAAGGTCAGTTTGAGCAAACGGTTTCAAAACCATTTGAGGGAGTTGATAAAGGGTTTACCGTTTGAGATTCCTGTTCATAATTATGTTGGTTAATAACTCACCAAATTTGATAGGTTAACTCCCAAGTAATCGTGAGTTGAAGGCTAATCAATTAGAGAAACCTAATTGGATTAAGTGCTGATTTCCAACCTGATTAGCTTGACCTTTTAGGGCAAACGGTTTCAAAACCATTTGAGGGAGTTGACCAAGGGTTTACCATTTTATATTCCTGTTCATAATTATGTTGGTTAATAACTCACCAAATTTTATGGATCAGTTCCAAAGGAATAATGAGTTGAAGGCTAATCAATTAGGCAAAGCCTAATTGGATTAAGTGCTGATTTTCAACTTGATTAATTTGCCTTTTTGGGAAAACGGTTTCAAAACCGTTTGAGAGGGTTGACCAAGGGTTTACCGTTTGATATTCCTGTTCCTAATGATATTGGTTAATAACTCACCAAATTTTATGGATTAGTTCCAAAGGAATCATGAGTTGAAGTCTAATCAATTGGGCAAACCCTAATTGAAATTAGTGCTGAAATTCCAATGAGTTGATTTGAGATTTTTGGGTTGATTAGCCCAAACGGTTTCAAAACCGTTTGGGAAATACCCAAATGGTCTCAAGACCTTTTGGAGGTCACCCAAGACCTTTTGGAGGTCTGGGGTCAAGTATGGTTGAGTAATTGAAGGTCTAAAGATACCAAATTGAAATGCAATCAAGTGTTGATTCGATGATCAACTCAATAGCTCAAACCCTAATGATTTTTTCACTAGAATCCAAGGGTTGGATGAGACAAACGGTCTCAAGACCGTTTGAAACTCATCCAAACGGTCTCAATACCGTTTGGAGGCCACCCAAGACCGTTTGGAGGTCTAGGGATGAGTATGGTTAAGCAATTGATGATCTAATGATACTAAGTTAAAGTGTAATCAATTGCTGATTTGGTGATCAATCCAATGATCCAAACCCTAATTGGTTGACTTGGATTTTGATGATTTGATGGGCAAACGGTCTCAAGACCGTTTGGAGATCATCCAAACGACCTCAAGACCGTTTGGGGTCAGGTCATGTTCAAATTGGATGATGGTTCAATGGGTTCACATCAATTAGACTCCCATTGAAATATGTTGAAGGGTTGACGATTCCAAACCCTAATCCAAATGATTCAAGCCCTAATTGATGATCAATTGAGGGTCAATTGAGTGTAAAATCAGTTAAGGGTTGACCTAATTAACTCAATTGGTAAGTGGATAATAAGTACATGATCGATTGAGGGGTTCAACATTGGAAACCCTAACTCAATTGGAGTGGTTAAGACACTCTTTGGTCCATGCGGTTTTGAGGAGGTTTGGACCAAACGGTCTCAAGACCGTTTGGATTCATGCGGTTTCAAAACCGTTTGGAGGTTGAAAGTGCAAAACCGTTTGGGATCTTTTAAGGTCAAGAATGCTTATTGCTTTGAAGGCTTAGATGGTTCAATGGTTGATTAATCTAAACCCTAATGATATCCAAAGACATTAAGGGAACAAGTAATTAGTTGGTTGATGCATGCTATGACTAATGGTGGACTTTACCAAAGTACCCTTGATGGGTTTAAGTAGTCAACACCTCTTGATCAAGCAAACCCTAATGAACATTGTAGTAATAATGTGACTTATGTTATCAAGGTTGAATTGACCTAATCTAATTATAAGAGATGTAAACATCATCTAATAATAAGAGGGGAGAGAAGACTCCTAATATGAATGAGAATAAAGTAATATACTTCCAACATGTATGAATACACATAATTAGGGTATGATCCTTTACAATGGGATCATGGAAACCCTAATTATGATGATCAATGAATCTTAACCTAAGTGAAGACATGAATGGAAGTAATCTTCATACATAATGATGGTATGATCTCAATTCACTGATATGTGAATAGTAAACCCTAATCTAGGGTAATGTGATGCTATGTGAATAGTAAACCCTAATCTAGGGTAATGTGATGCTATGTGAATAGTAAACGCTAATCTAGGGTAATGTGATGCTATGTGAATAGTAAACCCTAATCTAGGGAGATGTGATGATATGAACAAGTAACCCTAATTCTGAGTTATGTTTTTAAGCATGAAACTCCATGATTGAGAAATGAGATAGGAATCACTATTCCTAATCTAGTTAAGAGGTTGAATAACTCTATTTGGATTAAATGAGAATCCTAACCCTAGAAACCAGCCGTGGTATTATGACACAGTCGTGGTGAGTCCTTTGTGGCACGACCGTGCAAGGTAGCACGACCGTGGTATCACATATATAATTTGAGAAGAACCTGTATGGTGCTGTTATGATACAATATGCATGTTATTAGTAAATATTGATCATGCAGGTTTTCATAAAGAGGTGATCATATCCAGGTAAGGATTATGATATCTTATGTATTGAAATTATTTTACATGCTTCAAGTATAATGATATGCTATGATACCTAGTGAATGGTAAATTATGAGTTCAAGTACCTAGATTCTATAATCATGATGATAAATTTAGAAAGGTACTTGATAAGTTGAGGAATTGAGATCCTAACACTTTGTGAGAAAAAGTATGGCTACAGGCCATGACTCCCCAATAATAATGTCAGACATTAGATATATGATCTAAGTCTGAAGAGAGTTAGTGTTGTAATAATGGTTTTATAGTAAATAAATGCCATACATGTTCTTCTATTTCTTAGAAGATAAATGAAATATGGGTTTATCAAATTATAGTTGTATTGCTTTAATAGGAAGAATGGTTTAATATGTTAAACGTTGTTTTAACTACTCCCAGACAAATATAACTTCTTTGTGTACATTTATTCTCTTAAGCTGCAATAATTATGTTTCTGACGAAGAGTTATAACTCTCGCTGGGACAATTTTATAATTGTCTCACCCCGTGGGAAACATATTTTTAGGTGGACGTGGGCGAGGAGGCAGAAATCCTTCAATAGGTGAAGGGCAACATCAACAGTACCAGGGACAACAATGAAGTTTCAGGTGGAGAACTGGTTGTTATGCCACATATAGATGTAGTTAGAGTCCTATGTGTCGTCTTTGTACTCTCAGGTCCTCAGAGTAATAGTTAGTGCTTTCGAGTTTTTAGTCCAGTACCTCGAGATTTCTGTATCTTGCCTTATATAGTTAACATGGTAGTTGATGATTGTAATCTCGAGATACGACCTTACAGAGATGTACTGATGGATCAGTTTGTAAATAACTTATCATGTTGCTTTATGAAAAAGCTTTACCATTTAAAGATCTCTTCACAAAAAGTTTTAATTTTTAGTGATTTTTGGTAACTCGCTGCTTAGTGAACGCTTCCGCATTAGTTAATCTTGTTTTCTCGAGATAGATGTTACATTTAGTGGTATCAGAGCTCTAGGTTCGCTGAGTCTACAGAGACATAGGACTAAGGTTGTTGAGTCTGTTCTAAGTGTTTTCCAGATTATCTGATAGTATCTTCTGCTCTCATAGGAGAAGAAGAACTTGAAGATGTCTGGATCACATGAAGAGCATGCTGCTGAGGGCAGTACTGCTGCACCAGGAGGAGGTGCAGGAGACCAGAATAGGGAGGGGCATGTACCTGAACAGCCCCAGATTGACCCAGATGAGATAGAAAATCTAGCTCTCCATGCTTTATTTGATAAATTCCTGACAGCCATAACACACATAGCAGATAGGGTGCCACCATCTGCACCTAGGGCACCATCCCATCAGGAAGGTTATGGAGCCGGCAAGACTTTTGAGAGACTTCGCCGGGTGGGAGCCATAGACTATGCTGGTACATATGACCCAGCAGATGCTGATCTATGGTTGACAGAGCTGGAAAAGGTTTTCAGGATCCTTGATATTCCTGAAGCTGAAAAGGTAAAACATGCGGTATACCTCCTAAAAGGGAGTGCTGATAATTGGTGGATGATAGAGGAAGATAAGAGACCAGGCGAAGAAATAGGATGGGAGGTATTCCGACGAGAATTCGTCAATAGATACTTCCCTAAGACGTATCTAGATGAGAAGATCTCTCAATTTGAGAAGATCACACAAGGACATATGAACGTTAGTGAATATGAAGCTAAGTTCATGGAGTTGCTGCGGTTTTGTCCGCAGATGGCAGTTAGTGATGAAGAAAGAATTCAGCGTTTTGAAAAGGGATTGAACGCTAAACTAGCCACTCCTGTGTCTACCTTAGAGAACAGAGAAAGGTTTGCCACCTTTGTGGAGTCAGTAAGAAGGATAGAGAGGTCGGAAATCGAGAAACAACAGACAAGTAGTAAGAAGATGTACACCCAGCCTCAAGATCAAAGGCCTGAAAGTTTTAAGAAGCCAAGATTTTCTATACCGACAGCAATATTAGGATTTCCTACCCAGACACAATGGATGTCAAGTGGAAGTAGGGATCATAGTAGTATACCAAGAAGACCCTCCGACATAGCATCAACATCGGTAACTGGATCGTATAGACACTTTGCACCCAGGGTCTGTTACCAATGTAGACAACCAGGACATCTGGCAAAGGATTGTCCATACAGGAATACAATAATGACTCAACCTCAAGGACAGAGTCTGCAAGGCTCACAAGGGAGGCAATATAATAATAGAGGACGTGGACAGATGTCCCAAACAGGTCAGATGAAATAAGTTTTGTTTTGATATTTCATATCAGGATTCTATGTGTTAAAGATATGAAAATTAGCTGTTTTTGAATTCCTTTGACTAAGTCCTAGAAGGACACAAGGGAGATAAGAACTTATATCTTACTCAGTATTCTTTAAAACAATTTATAATCTCCCTTAATTGTGTATTAAAAGATGAGATATAGATGTGATACCTGAAGAATAATCTAGTATGGTAAATCCTGTGAGTATAATGATATGAAAAGTGAGGAATATGATGATAAGTAAAATACATACTACCTAATCTCAATACTTATATACCCTGGCCAGGTATATGGTTATTGTAGATAAGGCAAGTATGAAACTCTTATATTGTTATCTTTTTTATTACTCTGATTAGGTAATTATTCTAAAACAATCTAGAGAGTATAAGGAAATTAATGAGAAAAGCTAAGTGAAACTTCTAAATAAACATACTTAGTGAATCTTCTTAGTGAATACTTAGTGAATATACTTAGTGAACATACTCAGTGAATCTTCTTAGTGAATACTTAGTGAATATACTTAGTGAACACACTCAGTGAATTTCCTCAGTGAACACTTAGTGAACTTTCTTAGTGAATACTTAGTGAACTTCCTCAGTGAATATACTTCGTGAATATACTCAGTGAATTTCCTCAGTGAATACTTAGTGAATATACTCAGTGAACTTCCTTAGTGAATACTTAGTGAATATACTCAGTGAACTTCCTCAGTGAATACTTAGTGAATATACTCAGTGAACTTCCTCAGTGAATACTTAGTGAATATACTCAGCGAACTTCCTCAGTGAATACTTAGTGAATATACTCAGTGAACTTCCTTAGTGAATATACTCAGTGAACTTCTTCAGTGAATACTTAGTGAATATACTCAGTGAACTTCCTCAGTGAATACTTAGTAAATATACTCAGTGAACTTCCTTAGTGAATACTTAGTGAATATACTCAGTGAACTTCCTTAGTGAATACTTAGTGAATATACTCAGTGAACTTCCTTAGTGAATACTTAGTGAATATACTCAGTGAACTTCCTCAGTGGATACTTAGCGAATATACTCAGTAAATTTCCTCAGTGAATACTTAGTGAACATACTTAGTGAACATACTCAGTGAACATACTCAGTGAATTTCCTCAGTGAATACTTAGTGAACATACTTAGTGAGCATACTCAGTGAATTTCCTCAGTGAATACTTAGTGAACATACTTAGTGAGCATACTTAGTGAACATACTCAGTGAATTTCCTTAGTGAATACTTAGTGAATATACTTAGTAAACCTACTTAGTGAACATACTCAGTGAATTTCCTCAGTAAATACTTAGTAAGCATACTCAATGAACTCCTTCAGTGAAAGCTTTTGAGACAACATACTTAGTAAATTTACTTAGTGAAATCTTCCAAGACAAATTGCCTAGTGAATCTTCTCAGTGAATATTTCAAAATTAATTGATTAGCAAACTTTCTTAGTGAACTATTTCAAATAAATAAAGGATTGCTGAGTGAATTATATGTGTTAAGGTATGTATGTTTCTCTTTTGGTAAACATTCTTGGGTGATACTAGAAGAATGTTCTTTTATGCTTCTTCCTTTCAAAAGTATGGACACCTTATGTTAGGGGTTTATGCTTTGCACAAACATAAACAGTGATAAGAAGTAATTAATGAAAGGGACTTTGTGTGAATTAAAAATCCATAATATCATCATAATTTTGAGATAATATGGGGAAACTTGAGGGCCTTACTAATGAACAATCTGTCCCTCCTTTTCCTGGGATTTCGGGGACGAAATCCATGTTAGGGGTTTATAATTTCTAACACCCCTGACCTGGGTTATGAAATAACCCTAGGTGTTTTGCTTAAAATTATGATTAGAGGCTTGTGGTTAACCCTTGATATGTCATTAAAGCTTTAGAAGAATCTATATTTTCATTTCTGCCCTTTTTGAACAATGTTGTAAGATTGTTTTGTTTAATAGGGACCTATGTGCAAATTACCCAATTAGAGGGGTTAACTTGCAAATTTCACATGTTAAGATGTTCCTCTGATTATGAGACATCATAAGAATGAATATGATGTGGTGATATGGATTCCCCAAGCTTGGGCACCAAAATATAGCTTGTAGAGCAATCCTTGTACTTTAAAACCTAGTTTTGGTGTAAAGTGCAATTTACCCAAAACATAGGGTGTAACATGTAAATTATACCCTCTAGAGTACCTCTCATGCATTTTAGCATCAATTGGAGTAAATAAAATGAGGGGGACGCCTCATTTGAGTAACCATATAAGAAGGATAATCATTGTAATTGAATAATCAAGATGTATGCAAAATGACCCTTATATATGTATGGCTTAATAAAGTGTTTGGCTTATTTTCCTCTAAACCAATGTTGAGAGATAATTTTGCATGTTATGATAAGGGAGTAACATGGCAAAGAAGTAGGAGAGGGGCATGGAGGATATAGATGTAAAAGAGAAGAAAGTATTTATCATTGCCTTGGAAATATGCCCAAAAATATATAAGCAAGCTCTTTCCACAATCCAGGGATCGTTCCCTTCATTTCTTCTTCTCATCCTTTTGCTTTGGGCCGAATAAGGAGGAGGTTAGGAGCAGAGGAGGACGACCAAGTTGATCTAGGTAAGTTTGGTCATCTTCTAGCTCAGATTCATGGAGGAAATTCCATTATAAGGTTGGTTTGCTAGTATTCCTTACACAACTCTTGCTTCTAGCCATCTTCCCCATCCAATTCTTGAAGAAAGGACCTTGGATGACCCCTGGAGCTCAAGACACCATTAAAGAGACGGAGCTTGGAGCTCTAGATCAGATTCTAAGGCGGGTTTTATAACTCTAAACCTTAAAGCTTTGACTATGCATCTTCTTTTCTTGCAAACGTTGCTAGTTCTTCTTCCCTCCATCCTTCTTTGCACTCTTGCAAGAAAAACCGTGGAGAACAGGCCTTGATCTGGAGGTAGAAGAAGGGGGCGTGAATACCAATGCTACTTTAGCAAACAGTCTTGCACCCCTTGGCCAAACGGTTTCAAAACCGTTTGAAGGGCAAACAGTTTCGCAAGGTCGGTTTGAGCAAACGGTTTCAAAACCATTTGAGAGAGTTGACTAAGGGTTGACCGTTTGAGATTCCTGTTCATAATTATGTTTTTTAATAAATCACCAAATTTTATAGGTTAACTCCCAAGGAATCGTTAGTTGAAGGCTAATCAATTAGAGAAACCTAATTGGATTAAGTGCTGATCTCCAACCTGATTAGCTTGACCTTTTAGGGCAAACGGTTTCAACACCGTTTGAGGGAGTTGACCAAGGGTTGACCGTTTGATATTCCTGTTCATAATTATGTTGGTTAATAACTCACCAAATTTTATGGATTAGTTCCAAAGTAATCATGAGTTGAAGGCTAATCAATTAGGCAAATCCTAATTGGATTAAGTGCTGATTTTCAACTTGATTAATTTGCCTTTTTGGGCAAACGGTTTCAAAACCGTTTGAGAGGGTTGACCAAGGGTTGACCGTTTGATATTCCTGTTCCTAATGATATTGGTTAATAGCTCACCAAATTTTATGGATTATTTCCAAAGGAATCATGAGTTGAAGGCTAATCCATTGGGCAAACCCTAATTGAAATTAGTGCTGAAATTCCAATGAGTTGATTTGAGATTTTTGGGTTGATTAGCCCAAACGGTTTCAAAACCATTTGGGAATTACCCAAATGGTCTCAAGACCGTTTGGAGGTCACCCAAGACCGTTTTGAGGTCTGGGGTCAAGTATGGTTGAGTAATTGAAGGTCTAAAGATACCAAATTGAAATGCAATCAAGTGCTGATTCGATGATCAACTCAATAGCTCAAACCCTAATGATTTTTTCACTAGAATCCAAGGGTTGGATGAGCGAAATGGTCTCAAGACCGTTTGGAACTCATCCAAATGGTCTCAAGACCGTTTAGAGGCCACCCAAGACCATTTGGAGGTCTAGGGGTGAGTATGGTTAAGCAATTGATGATCTAATGATACTAAGTTAAAGTGTAATCAATTGCTGATTTGGTGATCAATCCAATGATCCAAGCCCTAATTGGTTGACTTGGATTTTGATGATTTGATGGGAAAACGGTCTCAAGACCGTTTGGAGGTCATCCAAACAACCTCAAGACCGTTAGGGGTCAGGTCATGTTCAAATTGGATGATGGTTCAATGGGTTCAAATCAATTAGACTCCCATTGAAATATGCTGAAGGGTTGACGATTCAAAACCCTAATCCAAATGATTCAAGCCCTAATTGATGATCAATTGAGGATCAATTGAGTGTAAAATCAGTTAAGGGTTGACCTAATTAACTCAATTGGTAATTGGATAATAAGTACATGATCGATTGAGGGGTTCAACATTGGAAACCCTGACTCAATTGGAGTGGTTAAGACACTCTTTGGTCCATGCGGTTTTGAGGAGGTTTGGACCAAACGGTCTCAAGACCGTTTGGATTCATGCGGTTTCAAAACCGTTTGGAGGTTGAAAGTGCAAAACCGTTTGGGATCTTTTAAGGTCAAGAATGCTTATTGCTTTGAAGGCTTAGATGGTTCAATGGTTGATTAATCTAAACCCTAATGATATCCAAAGACATTAAGGGAACAAGTAATTAGTTGGTTGATGCATGCTATGACTAATGGTGGACTTTACCAAAGTACCCTTGATGGGTTTATGTAGTCAACACCTCTTGATCAAGCAAACCCTAATGAACATTGTAGTAATAATGTGACTTATGTTATCAAGGTTGAATTGACCTAATCTAATCATAAGAGATGTAAACATCATCTAATAATAAGAGGGGAGAGAAGACTCCTAATATGAATGAGAATCAAGTAATATACTTCCAACATGTATGAATACACATAATTAGGGTATGATCCTTTACAATGGGATCATGGAAACCCTAATTATGATGATCAATGAATCTTAACCTAAGTGAAGACATGAATGGAAGTAATCTTCATACATAATGATGGTATGATCTCAATTCACTGCTATGTGAATAATAAACCCTAATCTAGGTAATGTGATGCGATGTGAATAGTAAACCCTAATCTAGGGTAATGTGATGCTATGTGAATAGTAAACCCTAATCTAGGGTAATGTGATGCTATGTGAATAGTAAACCCTAATCTAGGGAGATGTGATGATATGAACAAGTAACCCTAATTCTGAGTTATGCTTTTAAGCATGAAACTCCATGATTGAGAAATGAGATAGGAATCACTATTCCTAATCTAGTTAAGAGGTTGAATAACTCTATTTGGATTAAATGAGAATCCTAACCCTAGAAACCAGCCGTGGTATTATGACACGGTCGTGGTGAGTCCTTTGTGGCACGACTGTGCAAGGTAGCACGACTGTGGTATCACATATATAATTTGAGAAGAACCTGTATGGTGATGTTATGATACAATATGCATGTTATTAGTAAATATTGATCATGCATGTTTTCATAAAGAGGTGATCATATCCAGGTAAGGATTGTGATATCTTATGTATTGAAATTATTTTACATGCTTCAAGTATAATGATATGCTATGATACCTAGTGAATGGTAAATTATAAGTTCAAGTACCTAGATTCTATAATCATGATGATAATTTAGAAAGGTACTTGATAAGTTGAGGAATTGAGATCCTAACACTTTGTGAGAAAAAGTATGGATACAGGCCATGACTCCCCAATAATAATGTCAGACATTAGATATATGATCTAAGTCTGAAGAGAGTTAGTGTTGTAATAATGGTTTTATAGTAAATAAATGCCATACATGTTCTTCTATTTCTTAGAAGATAAATGACATATGGGTTTATCAAATTATAGCTGTATTGCTTTAATAGGAAGAATGGTTTAATCTGTTAAACATTGTTTTAACTACTCCCAGACAAATATAACTTCTTTGTGTACATTTATTCTCTTAAGCTGCAATAATTATGTTTCTGGAGAAGAGTTATAACTCTCACTGGGACAATTTTATAATTGTCTCACCCCGTGGGAAACATATTTTTAGGTGGACGTGGGCGAGGAGGCAGAAATCCTTCAATAGGTGAAGGGCAGCATCAACAGTACCAGGGACAACAGTGAAGTTTCAGGTGGAGAACTGGTTGTTATGCCACATATAGATGTAGTTAGAGTTCTATGTGTCGTCTCTGTACTCTTAGGTCCTCGGAGTAATAGTTAGTGCTTTCGAGCTTTTGGTCCAGTACCTCGAGATTTCTGTATCTTGCCTTATATAGTTAACATGGTAGTTGATGATTGTAATCTCGAGATACGACCTTACAAAGATGTACTGATGGATCAGTTTGTAAATAACTTATCATGTTGCTTTATGAAAAAGCTTTACCATTTAAAGATCTCTTCACAAAAAGTTTTAATTTTTAGTGATTTTTGGTAATCCGCTGCTTAGTGAACGCTTCTGCATTAGTTAATCTTATTTTCTCGAGATAGACGTTACACTAGAGTTTCCATACTCACTTTATCATCAATAGTTGTATACCTGGCCAGGGTTTACAAATATTGAGATCAAGTAGTATGCACTTACATGCTATCATATTCCTTGCTTTTCATATCATTATACACACATGATTTTCTCTTGTTCCAACATGACTAAGTCATTTAGGAACTCTTTTAAAGCTCAAACTTTATGTATTAAGGACTGATAACCTAGATCGTAAGGCTAGTATCCAATCCACTATATGCATTACTGTTGCCCTAATCTACCCAAAAAGAGCATGATCATAGGATTTTCTATCCTGATCAGGTCTTAATGGGGATTCTCAGGCACTCATTCTATTCTTGCATGATCCCTTGCACCTCTTCTTGATGCAACAACATTGCCCTTAGCAATGTATTCCTTGTGCTCTCCAATCATTTTAAAACTTTACCCTTTCTCTGCACAAGCAGAAATCATTATAGGGTATACTGGAGGACACTAACACAAACTCAACAGCTTAATCCTATGTCTCTGTAGACTCAACGAACCTAGAGCTTTGATACCACTAAATTGTGGCATACAACTCATAAAAACATCATTAACTAATACGGAAGCATTCATTAAGCAGCGGATTACCGAAAATCACTAAAAATTAAAACTTTTTGCAAAGAGATCCACACATAGGAAATCTTTTTCTTCAAGAGCTAAAGTATAACACATTTACATTCTGGATCAAAGGTACATATCATGCATCATCTCTTTCTGAGAATTACAACATCAGCTGTCTCCAACATAAAATATAGACAACATATAGCTTTGAGTGCATCAAGCCAAAATCTCAGATCGATTCATTAAAACACTAACTAAAACTCCGAGGACCTGAGAGTACAGAGACGACACATAGGACTCTATATACATCTAAACATGACATACAACCAATGTCTTCACCTGAGACTTCACTGTTGT
The DNA here is from genome assembly GCA_963693085.1 of Alisma plantago-aquatica. Lineage (NCBI taxonomy): Eukaryota > Viridiplantae > Streptophyta > Magnoliopsida > Alismatales > Alismataceae > Alisma > Alisma plantago-aquatica. The sequence goes on along the minus strand of OY856409.1, from coordinate 640,474,046 downwards.
CCCTGCTGCTGCTGTTGTCCTTCACCTATTGAAGGATTCATGTCTCCTCGTCCGCGTCCACCTAAAAATGTGGTTCCCACGGGGGTGAGACAATTATAAAAATTGCCCCAGTGAGAGATATAACTCTCCTCCAGTAACATTATTATTGCAACTTAAGAAGATAAATATGAACAGAGGAATCATATTGATTAGACAACATATATTTTAATGTCTAACAGATTAGAACATTATTCTATATCGAAGCATTGCAGCTATAACTTGATAGAATCAACATGTCACTTATCCTTTAATGAATATGAAGAACAGGTATAACATCTACACACTACAGAATCATTACCACTGCATTAACTCTCTTCAGGCTTAGATCATATATCTAAAGCCTGGCATTATCATCGTGGAGTCATGGCGGCCCGTAGCCATACTCTTTTCACAAGGTGTTGGGATCTTAATCCCTCAATTCACCACTGGGAATTTCTCATCCTCTCACAATTTCAATACCATAACCATGTGATCCTGGGTATTCAAACCCTTAGCTCATCATCTGAGCATTGCTACCACATTCTCAGGTAACTAACACCTTTAGGTCATCTGACCAAGATAAGTATGATACTTGCTACACAAGCATCCATCATGCACTTGAGGCCCATTAACTCTCTTGCTACCTCTTACCAGGCAATAAGGTATATTATGGCACACAAGGCCCAATAAACAAATTCAAAATTAATAACACATCATAGCTCATACCTGGCTATGCCCATCATCTCATGATACATGCATGGTTAGTACATATGATAGTAGTACATCAATTATCTATCAACACCATGCAAAAACAAATATATATATATATATATATATATATATATATCATTAATTCAAGGGTATCACCCTTATTCCTTTACCGGGATTAGGATTTCCTTCACACATCTCATGTATCATTCATCCAATTATATTGGATTTACAACACAACAAGGTGTTCCAGTATTTGGGGTGTTGGATATGATATCTATCATATCTTGATATATCACTTTCCTCAACACCTTTATCTTACTTGAGTTCATATACTTCGCTTGTATTAGGGTATTACCCATCCTAATACTTTATGCACCAGTTTATCACATTTATCCTATAAGGTAGTGATCATCAGTCACTCACCTAGAATGTACAACCATTGCCAATACTATGGACTCATCCTTAAGTTAGGAATTAACAAAACGACCATGTTAAGTCATTTTCAAATCAACTCTAAGTCAAGCATAGAGTACCACGGCCATGCAACCAGGAATGGTCGTGCTAAAGGAAGACACCACGGCCGTGCTACCTTGCACGGTCGTGCAAAGTGAAGCTACCACGGCCGTGCTACCTTGCACGGTCGTGCTATAGAAGATCACTACATGATTCATATTTATATATGAATTCTAATCTTTCATACTTTCAACGTGATTAGGTCACATCATCCCTTCAATCAAGTACATACAACTATGATTAACATAATGTATCAAGTTATTGATCATATAAGTAATTAGGAATTCATCCCTTAATTGGTACTAATCACTTAGGTACTATTAGGGTTTCAACCTTTGTACCTTCATTGTTTATCATTACTAATCATCATTGGATCAATAGAACATTCATCATCTTAATTCTCAAAGATTCAATCACGTTGGATCTCCATTACATAAGGTATCCAATTGAATTAGGGTTTCCAGTGTTGATTCCTTCAACCATTGAATTCATGGAACCAATCATCAATTGGACCTATAATCATACTTCAATTGAGTTTATTAGGTCAAACTTCAACTGATTTGACCCTCAATTGACCCTCAATTGATCACCAATTAGGGTTTGAATCAATTGGATTAGGGTTTGGAATAATTGATCCTTCAACATTAATCAATGCAAGATTAGTTACATTGAAAACATTGAACCATCATCCAAATTGAGAATGACCTGACCCCAAACGGTCTTGAGGTCGTTTGGATGACCTCCAAACGGTCTTGAGACCATTTGCCCGTGTCCACATCATAATCCAAGTCAACCAATTAGAGTTTGGATCATTGGATTGATCACCAAATCAGCATTTGATTGCGAATCAACTTGGTACCTTTAGACCTTAAAACACCTAACCATACTCAACCCTAGACCTCCAAATGGTATTGGGTGACCACCAAATGTTTTTGAAACCGTTTTGATGAGCTCCAAATGATTTTGAAACCGTTTGGCTCATCCAAACCTTGGATTCTATTGGAATTTCATCAAGGATTGGTCTATCGATTTGATCAACAAATCAGCACTTAATTGCAATATGATTTGGTACCTTTGGACCTTCAATTGGTCAACTATACTTAACCCCAGACCTCCAAACGGTCTTGGGTGATCCCCAAATGGTTTTGAAACCGTTTGGGCCAATCAACCCAAAACATCATCTCAATCACTTGTAAAATCAACACTTAGCCGATTAGGGTTCATACCACATCTTTGGATCTTAAAACACATATCCATACTTGACCCTAGACCTCCAAACGGTCTTGGGTGACCCCCAAACGGTCTTGAGACCGTTTGGGTGATCCCCAAATGGTTTTGAAACCGTTTGGGCTAATCAACCCAAAATCTCAAATCAACTCATTGGAATTTCAGCACTAATTCCAATTAGGGTTTACCTAATTGATTAGCCTTCAACTCATGATTCCTTGGGAATTAACCCCTAAAATTTGGTGAGTCATTAACCAACATAATTAGGATCAGGAATCTCAAACGGTCAACCCTTGGTAAATGCTGTCAAACGGTTTTGAAACCGTTTTCCCAAAAAGTCAAGTTAAAACAGATTGAAAATCAGCACTTAATTCAATTAGGTTTGCCTAATTGATTAACCTTCAAATCACGATTCCTTTGGAGTTAATCCCTCAAATTTGTAGGGTTATCAACCAACATAAGTAGTAACAGGAATATAAAACGTTAAACCCTTGGTAAATGCTCTCAAACGGTTTTGAAACCGTTTTCCCAAAAAGTCAAGTGAAAACAGATTGAAAATCAGCACTTAATCCAATTAGGTTTCCCTAATTGATTAGCCTTCAACTCACGATTACTTTGGAGTTAACCCCTCAAATTTGGTGAGTCATTAACCAAAATAATTAGGATCAGGAATCGCAAACGGTCAACCCTTGGTCAACGCTCTCAAACGGTTTTGAAACCGTTTGCCCAAAAAGTCAAGTTAAAACAGATTGAAAATCAGCACTTAATTCAATTAGGTTTGCCTAATTGATTATCCTTCAAATCACGATTCCTTTGGAGTTAATCCCTAAAATTTGGAGGGTTATCAACCAACATAATTAGTATCAAGAATATCAAATGTTCAACCCTTGGTCAACTCTCTCAAACGGTTTTGAAACCGTTTTCCCCCAAATGGTTTCAAACTGTTTGCCCCCCAAACGGTTTCAAACCGTTTGCTCTCAAACAGTATTGGTGAAACCGCATGAGCAACTAATTGAAACCGTTTGGCTTTGATATTTGGTGAGGTGCTTGATTATATTGATGTCATCATCATAAAGCTCTAAACCCACGAAACCTGCTGTGATTTCCATGGAAATTGCATCAATCAACCAAACTTAATTTCGGAAATGTAGAATTGATCACCAATTGATAAGGAATTGATTGCAATAATAAAATCAAGGGTTCAAGCTATAAAACCCGCCTCCAATTAAGCTCCAAAGATCCATGTCCACGGAAACAATGGTGGATGCAACTCCTTTCACCATTTCAAGGCTTGTCCTCAAGGTTTGAGTGAAAAGATTTGGTTAGAATTGAAGAGGAGATCGAAATAGGAAGGAATCCATAATTTATTTTCAATTTCCACCATGGAATCGTGATGAACCAAGGTCAAGAACTTACCAACAGGTTGGAGCTAGTTCTCCTGATGTTCCTATGCTCCCTTGAGCTCATCCAAAGCAAGGGAAGAAGAAAGGGCCGAAAAAACCTTTGTTTGGGCTAGGAAAGAGTCTTTTTATAAGAAATTCCATGAGAGAGAAAATGCATTCTTAAAATGCATTTAATTCCAAAATTGGTGCTGCCTCTTCCCCATTTGATTCCTTGGATACGAGGCTATCCCAATTTCCTCTTATTCCTCTCAATTATCTTCAATTTAAAGAAAAGCAAATTAAGCACCTTAATGCTTATTATATTAATATCCCATATGTGAGTGGAAATTACTTTCCTTTATAATAAGGTGAGTGGAGTTTCACCTCCTTTAGATATTTTCGTTCCTTATCTTGGAAAAATAACGTCCATCCTTATTCAAAATCAAACAATAACATTTTGGTTGAAGGCCCTTTAATTAATACATTCATTTTTTCCCTAAATTGAATTAGGGTTTCACTTAAGATTAAATCTTGATTATTTTAATATCAAGATTCTCTCTCCTCCAACTTAATTCAAATGAGATGCCCCTCTCATTTTCTTTGCTCTACATGATGCCAAGAAACATTAAGGACCTTATTGAAGTGGTAATTTGCATATTGAACCCTAGGTTTTGGGTAAATTACACATTACACCAAAATTGGGTTTTAATGCATAAACATTGCCTTACAAGCTTAATCTTGGTGCCCAAGCTTGTGAGAACCATACCACTACATCACATTCATTCTTATGATGTCTCAACATCAAAGGAACATCTTATCATGCAACATTTGCAATTTAACCCCTCAACCTGGGTAATTTGCACTTTAGTCTAAAATAAGCAAACATTGCTTCAACATTGTTCAAACTGGACCAAAATTGAAACATAAGTTTCTCATGAGCCCTAATTACTTTTCAAAAGATAAGATTAAGAATCTACTCAACCTTATTAGGCAAAACATCTAGGGTTAATTCATAACCCAGGTCAGGGATGTTACAGAACTCAAGTCTTAACCCTAAGGTGAAGCCATGATCATCTTCAACCTTAGATTAAAGCATGGATCTAAGGTTGTGATATTCCTTTCTTTTCTTCTTCACCAAATACTTATCCATGGTGTTTCTTTGCATATATAGGAGTTTTGAAGCTCATCTTCAACCTTGGGAACGTGAATCTTTGGAGCTTGGAGCTTTGAAGTTGTTCTTGAGGCAGGTTATATAACTTGAACCCAATCATGTTATTATTCACCATCAATCTTGTCTTACTTGATGATCTACTTTCAATTTCGAGTTTTCTTGTATAATTGATGAATCCATGAGTTCTATTAGTGACATAGTATTGTTGTCCATGAACTATAATAGTAAGAACGAAGGTCTTGAGCTTGATGATGATGACATCATCATGGCTCAACCCGGTATCAGTTTGAAGTGCCCCTAACCCGATATGACAAACCCTAAATTATGAAAAACCCAATATAAGTGATCTAAGTACCTACCTCATGCACGATATAGTAATGAGTTTACACTTCATGGATGATATGAGTGACACATGCATACACACACCTTATGCACGATATGGTGTCAAGTATACACCCTAACCCGATATGGCGTTGAAACCCAACATGGTAATATGAAACCCGATATACCTTGGAACCCCACACCCCTATCAGTTTGTATACTTGAGTTGGTTGAGACTAATCAGTTGTCTAGCCTATCACTTATCACATGGTGAGGGGTAGGTCGATACCTTGAAGGTTTGAAGAGATGGGAGCATAAGGGTCTAACCTGATATGCAAACCCTAATAATTTTGTGCAACCCAATATGTAAGAATGATATGGTGATGAGGATACACCTCAACCACAATATGGAGGCATAAACACACCTCTATGCCCGATATGGATAAAGAACCTCAATCCAATATGCTTGATTGAGTAATACATGAAGTGTTTTATGCCAAATGATACATTAAAGATGTATAGAGTTTAATGCATTTTGATAATATAGGCCAATGTACCTTGAGAAAAGGATTGAGACAACTCGATCAAGTGTGATGTAATCATTGTCCTAGAAAGGATATGAGTGAAACTCATACTTTGTGTGATAATCATTTAATGATCATACATTGAGATGAACATACATTGATACTCCTAATATATGTGAAGCGATGAATCAGGGTTTTGATTCTTGATAATATGAACTTGAAATCCTAATTGGTTTGAAACCCTAATCAGCTTGAAACCCTAATTGGTTTGAAAGGGAAACCCTAACCCTAATAATGGGAAGGTTATATTTCTCATGTATTGCATGGTAATGTTATGTACTTGCTATTGCTTCTATCTTGAAATACTAACCATGCAGGTATCATGAGATAATGAACATAGCCAGATATGAGCTATGATGTTTCATATGATACATATTAAATGGGCCTTGTGAGCCATGTGAAATACTTGTTCAATAAGTATAATGTATACCTGGTCTGAGGACCTAGAGGTAATAGTTACCTGATAAGAGGTAACAATGTTCAGTGATGAACTAAGGGTTTGAATACCCCTATCTAGCAATCATGATGATGATAATGTTAAGGGATGAGAATTCCTAGTATTATGATAAGGGACTGAGATCCTGAGTGTTATGCATTCAATGTGTTCTAAAGATTATAAAAGTACTTGATAAATTATTACACCTTTCTTTGTAGCATTTGTTATAATTCTTGCTTGCAACTCGATTGATGCTAAAAGATAATGTAATACACCTATTTAATCAAGTGGAATCTTATCATGTAGTTGCCCAGGCCATAGATCCATTCGGTGTCAGGATGTGTTGAATGGTAAAACGAGTTTGACTCAGAGAGCATATTTTTGAATATGTAGGGGTGATGGATGAACATATCCTTACGTCCAGATAGGGATTTCTGTGTGATTTCCCGATGAATGTCAGGGTTGTTGTGTGATCGCCCTGATGAAAATGTACCGAGGATTGATGTGATATGTCCCCAAAGAGAGTGCATGCTATGACTGTAGCTCTATATCAAAGATGCCGCTATACCCTGGCAAGCTAGTTGCAGTTTGACATGTGGTCACTGTCAGTGGTCTTGTACTGATCGAGATGGGTGAGGTCTGGTCTTGGAAGCCGGCTCTTCCATTGACCTTATATGGTACCGATGCTTTACGTAGTCGTGGTCGGTTGGAGCATGAGCGGTATACCTCATCTCCTCTGGGCATAAGTGTGATTGTAAATGTGTAATCAGTCATGTAGCGTATCTGCTTAAGGATTGATACGAAAACATTGGTTGATGTTACATTACTTTTATACATCTTAGTTGATAAATGTTATACATGTTCTTCATATTTCTTATAAAGCAAATAGATGGATCTATAGCTCTGTTATGGATAGTTGAACTGTTTAAACAATGCTATTGTTTTGCACTGCAATCAAACAATGATTAAACATTCTTATTTACATAAAAGATCCTCTGGTCAGTTTTATACTGTTTACCTGTGATAATAATATTGTTGGCAGAGAGTTCTCTCGTTGGGACAATTGTCTCACCCCGTGGGTTCCACAATTTTTTAGGTGGATGTGCACGAGGAGGTAGAGACCGTACTGCAGAGGAAGGACAACAACAATAGGGACAACAATAACATCTCAAGTTGAGTGTACTGTCTGTCGAGTCTTGTAGATAGAAGTCCTATGTGTCGTCTATGTACTCTCAGGTCCTTGGAAGTTAGTATGTAATGGTTTTATGAATGGTCTGAGATTTTGGCTTGTTTGCCTCGAGGTTTTATGTTGCTTATGTATATGTTGGGCAAAGCAACAGGTATATGATATCCTCGAGATGAGATGGTACAATGTATGTATAATGTGAACCATGATGTATATACAGTATGGACTCTTTCTTTAAGAGTTTCCTAAAAATGGATCTCTTTGCAAAATGGTTTTAATTTTTAGTGATTTTCGTTAATCCACTGGTAATGGTTATTCCGCATAATTACTGGAGGTGATTTGGTTGTCGGTTTGATGGCAAGTCATCACAGATACACCTTCCTTGGGATGTTTTGTCTCAACCTTGATGGTCTTGGGGGGTTTTGGGTCGAGACAATTGCTCTTTGGTGGTGTGTTACGGCCTTGGTGTCTTGGTGACCTTTTATCTCAACTAGGATGTATATGTTGCTTTTGTTTCAACCCCCTCGGTGTGTCTCAACCGATACCAACATGTTGGGGAGCTAAGTGGTCGATAGCCAACATCGGTTGTATCACCATCTTGTGCATGCAAGGGTTAAGTGGTTACATGTGTGTTTCTTGGGTGAACAAGTTCCCTTTGGTGTCTTTAGGTGTTGACACATCACCCCTCACCCTACTTATCTCCTCCTTTGGTATATAAACCATCTTCTCTCCATGCAAATGAACCTTTTGGCCCTCTTTCTTCCTCCTCCTATTTTATTCATCCTTGGGGCTTAGTGGAGCAAGGAGGACTTGTGACATCCTGCTATCATACAGACAACGAAATGCCACGTGAAAAGTGCGAAACTACCATAAACCACATATTAACAAAAACACGGGTTAATTAAAACCGATTGCATAAAACATCATAAGAGCGGAACTATTACAACCAAATCCACATCTTGCAAGGAAACATGTTATATATACATAAGCATGATATTTCCCTGCCAACACATCAGATCTGTCTGTTCCATATCCATCAAGGATACATCATCTGTTTATGTACATACTAGACCTAGCCAGGCCAACAACATGTTACAAAAATCCATACAAGATCATATATTGTGAAACCTCATCAAAACACCTCCAAGGACCTGAGAGTACAGGGATGACTCTAGGACTCTACTATAAAACAACTATAGCAACATCATATCCAACCTTGTCTTCTACTGATCTTCTTGCTGCTCGGCTGCAACCTCACGACCACCACCACATCTAGCTCAATCACCTAAAAAGGTTGAAACTAGCGGGGTGAGACACACAATCCCAGTGAGAAACATAACTCCCCGCCGAACTATAAAACCTCACAAGAGCTAGAGTAGATAAAACACATAGGAGATATAACCAGATCATATATGAAATATGAAGAACAAGATTATATATATGTAACAGCTTACCATGATACCTGAGAGGCATATTACTAGCTGCAATGAATACTTAGGGCATGTATATAAAATAATCATACATTAAGAAAGGCCTCAACCAATGTTCCATGTTTGACCTAAGCAAATATACTATTCGGCTGGATTACCATTTATTATGCCCTGAGGAAGTGAGCCGTACCGCTCAAATCCAACCTTCGATTGCGAAACCCAAAGTCGGTGCCATACAAGATCAATGGAAGAGCCAAAATCCACGACCTCTACCCTCGTGGTCAGTGCACGAGAACCAAAGTAGGACCACAATCTCTTGCTTAAGTGACCTCAGTCACAGGGTCAGCTCCGCAGGCTACCCTTTCCTCTAGCCCACCTTGGTACATGTTATTGCGCTAGTATATCTTGAGCAACGAGTCTGTTCACCGTGCTCCCGAGCCACGAACACATTCATGCTCTATCACACCGAGCCATGGGCCTGTTCACCATGCTCTTATACACATCTTGAGTCTAAAACCGCAGTTGTACTCTAATCCTCCTATTTTCGGCTAGGAGAAACCCCGCATATTCAACAATATGCACTCCGGGTTAACCCGCAGGAGAACCCATTTCACCATCACCAGCTACTCACAATGATGGATCTATGGCCAGGGCAAACTACATGAAAGGTTCTTTTGTAATTAATTAGTATATTTTGAGTGGATTGTTGGGATCAACCAAGTTATATTAAACAAACCATAAACAAGGATAATCAACATAGATCCCATCATTCTGTGTCACACTGTTACTACTATTCTCAATGCCATCATCATCATCACGATCCATCTCAAGGATCCAACATCACATGTTGCCACTTGGCCTCTTGCCAATCATCATGATCCATCACAAGGATCCAACAACACAGGGATTCCATCCCACTATTAAGTACATGTTGCCAACACATAGGAAACACTCATCATGTTCCATCAGTCAATATAACACATAGTGATCCTCATTATCTCAATATCAAAAGAATGTCACCAAGGACATCATTATAGATCATACCTGAGTACACATCTCATCTGAGGAACCTGCATGGTTAGTATACTCAAGAGTAGATAAATACTTCATCACTGAGGTATATTTGTGTAACATTAAATAAGCATGCACGTACATAACGTCCACATATCAATATTCCAAACAATATTAGGGTTTCAAGAAAACCTAGAACATAACCTTCACTAAAGCATATCGCGTAATGAACAACCCTCACCAAAAGGTACAACAACCCTCACCGTAGGTGCAGCGGCCCTCACCAAAATATACCACAACCCTCACTAAAGGTTACCGGTTACAACCAAACCCTATCCAGCTATGTCGGCCAACACTATCAGCCAACACCCATATCGGGCAAAGCACAAGCCAACTAATATTGGGCAACACCTCCTCAAGACACCATGTCGGGCAACAACTAAGAACCAACGTGTAACGCCCAAGCGTGCAACATCATATCGGGCAAGCATCATGCATGCAACGCAGTGTCGGGTGACACTATACTGGGAAATGCCTCACAGCAGGAACGTGTCATGCCGGGAAACACTCTATCGGGCAACACACCTACATGAGGTAACGAGCAACAACATGCATCGCCATGACGTGCAATGCAGCAGCAACACCAGGTAACACGTCACAAAAGAGTGTTGGGCAGCACCATCCAGGAGGATGTCGTGTAAGGCATCAACCAACCCTATCGCCCAACACAAACCCCATACCGTCCAAGGGAACAACACATCCTCCATCTAATGTATCGCCCAAGGGATCACCAAGGTAGCCACCTATTGTATCTCCCAACCCTAGCTCAAGGGGAAGAGAGGGGTATCGGACATCACTACCCATCATGGGTATCGTGCAAGACAAGGCCATGATGCCCAAGAGGTCAACTCCTTCAGAACACATATCAGCCAAGGGACCAACTAGGTGTCAACCAACCACTTCATCCAAACCCTAACCCTAGGGTAGGAAAGGGGGGTATCAGTCACCACACCTACAAACCATATCGGGTTACTAGGGTTAGAAGGTCTCAACCTCATCACAACCATCCACACCATATCACCCAAGGATACCAAGAGTGTTGGCTCACCTCTCAACAACCAAGAGAGAGGGGTTTTACACAACCTCAAGCATATCGGGCAATAAGGGTAGAACAACACCCTATCAGCCAACCAACTCACATATCACCCACACATCATAGGCTCACCTCTCAAGACCAAGGAGAGAGAGCGATCTTGCATAAGCTCACCTCTCAAGTCCAAGGAGAGAGAGGGGTATTGCCCAAGAACACACCAACAAAGATAAAACCCTAAAGGCATATCGTGCAACTAGGGTAGGACAACCCTCTATCGGCCAAGCCATCCACTGTGTCGCCCAACACCATAGGCTCACCTCTCAAGTCTAAGGAGAGAGGGGTATTGCCTCATGGGCACACTACACACACCTTTAAACTAAGGAAGCCTAAGCTCACCTCTCAACTAAAGCGAGAGAGGGGTTTTGCTCAAGACCCCCTAATCCAAAGGGTAGGCCGACACAAAGGGAAACCAACACATCGCACATCATCCAACAAGATCTAGGGCACATAATGGGATACAACACTACTAGCTAAAGCATGAGCATTGCTAGCAAGATAAGCATAGCCGATCAAGATAACATAGCAAAGCAACATATAAAGGAGATAGTATAGTTAGGGTTAGGAGTTATGTAACCCGCCTTAAGCACAACTCCAAGCTCGGCCACCAACTCAAGAAGGGAAGCAGCAAGATGTATCGGCCACCACCAAGGAAGAAGAAAGTAGTAGCAGCAACAACTATATCGGCCACCTCCTTTCCTTCCTTCTTCTCGGCCACCAAGGGAGAGCAAACAACTAAGGGGCAAAGAGATCCCTAGCAAGAGAAAAGAGAGACATATATAGAAGAGGGTAAAGGGGAGAGTGAAGCAAGGTGGCACCCGGTCTAGGTACACTTGTCCTAGGGCTATGCCACATGCTAACACCCCAACCCACTTGTCTAAGGTCTCGCCACTTGCTAGCAACAAGCTCCATGTGTCCAAGAAAGGGTGACACAAACGATGCTAGGTGGAGGGGTGTGTGCCGCCCAACATGGCAACCCGTCACACCCACCATCACCCCCTGGCTGATACACCTCCCTTTCCCGACACACCATGACCGTCACAAGGCACCAAGCACTCCCTTGCTCGACACACTCAAGCAAGGAAGAAGGACTTCAAGCCCAACAACAAGCCCAAGCTTAAACAAGCTCAAATGAGGCCCAATACAACTCAAGCAAGGTGCCCCAACCCATCCTCTCAACCCTAGAGGATGCAAAGAGATAAGGAGGCCTCTCAAGGTGATAAGCTTGCACAGAAACCCTAGAACTTGGGTAAATTGCAAGTTGCACCCCAACCCCACAACAAAACACAACAAACACTAATCACACCTCTAGTGATTAGGCATAATACAAGGTTTAGGCAAAGCAAACAGGGTAAGCCCAAAACGAAGGTCAGGGTCATTACCAGCCATAAACCCCTACAAAAGGATTTTGTCCCCGAAATCTGAAGAGAAAAGCGAGGGATATTTCCTCTGCATCTCTTCCTTAAGCTCCCACGTGGCTTCCTCAATGCCATGATGATGCCAGAGAACCTTCATAAGAATCAGGTCCTTCCTCTTCAGTTTCTTCACCCGTTTGTCAAGGATCAACACTGGACCTTCCTCATAGGTCACATCTTCATCAAGCTCAACCTCAACTGGCTGTATCACCATCTCTGTTCCCGGATGACTTTTCTTTAGCATACCAACATGGAACAGTGGATGCAATTGGTGCAGCTTTGGGGGTAACTTCAACTTGTAAGCCACTTTTCCAACATGTGCTATCACTGGATAGGGTCCCATATACTTGGGAGCCAACTTGCCTTTCCTTCCAAACCTTAGCACGCCTTTACATGGAGAGACTTTGAGATACACCTTATCTCCCACCTAGAACTCTAAAGGTCGGCGACGATTGTCTGCATAAGACTTTTGTCTGTCATGTGCTGCTTTCAACTGTTGTCGTATCACCTTGATCTTCTATGTTGTCTATTGCACTAACTCAGGACCCAAAAGTTGATAATCGCCAGACTCATACCAACATAAAGGAGATCTACACTTTCTACCATACAAGGCTTCATAAGGTGCCATGTCGATACTTTGTTGGTAGTTGTTGTTGTACGCAAACTCTATGAGACTGAGATGCACATCCCAACTTCCTAGGAACTACAGATCACAAGCTCTTAGAAGATCTTCCAAAATATGAATAGTCCTTTTGGACTGCCCCTTTGTCTGCACATGAAAAGCGGTATTGAACCTTAACTGCATTCCCAACGCCTTATGCAACTGTTCCCAAAAATGACTTGTGAACTGAGGACCTCTATCAGAGACTATCGTTGCTGGCACACTGTGAAAACACACTATCTCATCAACATATACTTGTGCAAGCTTCTCTGTTGTGTATGTTGTCTTTACTAGGATGAAATGAGCAGACTTTGTCAATCTTTCCACTATCACCCATATGGAATCATGATTCTTAGCTGTCCTTGGGAGACCAACAATGAAATCCATGGTTACATGATCCCTCTTCCATTATGGTATCTGTCACATACTGAAATCCCCTATGTACCTCTTTGTACTCTTTTCTATAAGTTTTGTCCTTCATTTCCGTTCCATATGTCTTTGGATTTGATTTAAAGGAATTATGATGGTTATTGGATAAATGTTTCCCATATATTTTTAATACAGGGTGGCATGCACAAATACCTTAGTTAGATTTAGATAATGGGTTTAAAATGCAAATTTCACATTAAGTAATAAAAAGAATAAAATGTTTTGTCCTGGAACTTTCTAGCACTTTCTAGGATAAGAGAAATAAGAGAAAATCCGAATTTTATATAAAGGAGAAGATAAATGCAATAATAAAAGGTAATATGGGATTTAATGGATGGAAGAGGATAATGAGAAAGATATTGCACCAAAAATTATAATTGGAAACCCATTAGGATAATATGATACTTAAATTCATTTCCTTGAGAAAAAAGTAACTTAAGGGCCAAGTATCATTTAAAATGGAACCTAAATATAAATATTAATAACATTATCAAAAGAATATGGGAAATATGCCAATAAAGAGAAATAAAATATTTAATGTTCTCAAATCAGGAAAATAACTCCAAATTCGTATTCTAAACATAAAAATAAGCCTCTGTGCAAATTTGCAACTAATTTGGATAATGTGTGATTAATGAGTAAAATAGGAGAGAGAAAGTATGTAGGATATTCTATTCATTTAATAAATAAATAAATAAACTCAACTTGTAAAGATAATTGCAAAATCGTGTTCCAATCCCTTAAGGAGACTTATGGGTGAAGTTATACTAATTTTAGATAATGTTATCACCTCTTTTGAAGGAGGAAAGAGAAAATGATATAATAATTAATTCACCTATCAAACTTTATCAAAAGGCAAAACTAACTTCATATTTGAATTCTACGCGTCAAAATAAGTCAGAATATAAAATTTGATAATTTTTGGACAACGTTTGAGCCTCCAAAAGAAGAGAGAGAAAAACATTTAAGAATTTATTTGAATTTTAGTCGAATTTTATTTTTGTGCAACTATTCCTTGTTTCATCCGCGCGATCGGACGGTCCAGAATCCATCGTGGACTCAGAACCATTGATCCAACGACTCACAGTCATCTTCTACCTCCAAACGTATATGGCAACATGCTTTGATTTCCCGACTTTTCAAATCAATATATCTGGAGTCTCACTCGATGATTTTTGCTCGAATTTGTTTTGTTGGATTCCTTGCGCGATTCCGCACAAGATTATCCCAAAAACTTTGGGATTAGACGAGGTTTCGAGAAACACCTAAACCAGCCGCCGACCTTCTCTCTTTGCTCCTACCTAAGCCCTAGTCTAGGGTTCCTTGCCTATATATATCCCAGACCCAATGACCGCCATCACCTTACCAACCTGCTCGTGCCCCCAATTTGGCGTTTCGTGGACGAACTGACCACCAACTAGCCACCGACGACGCCTGGCTTGCGGCACCCCTCCTTCTCCAGTTGTTTTGTCTCCGTTCAATCGAGAGGTACCATCAACTTCGACTTTCCTTTCCCTTTCTTTCGAGTATCTAAGCTTTTGATTTGGTCGAGTATAGTGGTTTTGCCCAACTTGAGCCGAGCTAGCTGCTCGCTGCTTGTGATGCTCGGGCGAGGGGAGGAAGACGACCCCTGTCGTTTTCCATTTTTGCCCCTGGTCGTTTGCCTCTCTTGAGTTCTGCGTGAGGTACAATTCCATCTTTTTCCTCTGTTTTGACCCCGGCCGCTCGACTTGTTGCGGGCGTCCCTGAGACGTGGGTCACCGCTCCCAACCACCCCGACCACTCGCTTTGAGCGTGGTTGCCTACGTGGCACACGCAGATTGGTCGAGACAAAATATTTTCTATCAATTAATTCTGTTGTCAAAAATTAAAAGTAGATAGTGTTTTGAAATCAGGAAGACGAGACCTATTCATTAAAAATAATTTTGAGTTTTGATTTTGATGTTTGTGAAAACGTAATTTTAGAATGATTTAATGAACCTAAAATCACTAAAATAAACCCTAAAAGTCCATGTTTTCAAAACATACAATATTATATGTTATTTTGATCAGGAAATCCTAACTAAGGTGGTGATGAGGTTTTTGGAGTCTAAATCGATGGTTTGTGCAAAAAGTTAGTGAATTAGGGTTTTCAATCTTTTAAATGAATGCATGTAATTCTAATTTATAAATCTAATGATGTATTAGGGAAAGTGGGTTCATAATTCGTGTGAAGAGTTGAAAAGGGAAATTCTAGAACACCTGAGGCTAAGGTATGTGTTTTGATTGTGCATCTACCTTTCAGTTGGGAAAACATTAAGCCATTACCCATAATTTCTTATGAGGTTTAACCTGATCTAAATCCTTGATTCTTGAAACCTAGATTGCTTATTGCCTCAAAAGTAGATGTAGTATTATTTTGATTGGGTATTCATGCTCCACTGCCATGTTACATATTCTTTTGCTCAACCTTGCCATAACTCTTTTGTTAGCATGTAATTAAATGATCTATTTAATGTTTAAGTAGTGGTACTTATGTACAACCACCCATAGAGGGCATGTATATAATCGCCCTAGGGGAATGTTTATAATTCTCCCCAATATAAATTATAGGTGACTGGAAACGTCTTATTCTTCCCTCACCTAAGGTTAGAGGTCCGATAGGTGCCTCAACCCTACTTAGTTAGGTAGACATATTAATTTACATGCAAAACCCTTATTTATTTTGTTATTGGCAAGTTTTATTATAAAAGCCTCATACTCTTTGATGTCTCTCTTTAAACCAAATCTCTAGCCTAATTTACTTGTTACAACTTTCATTGCCATTGTTAGAATATTCTTGTAACACATACTTTCTTTTTTTTCCCTCTTGCTGGGTGACTTCCCAACCACCCAGGTGTTGGTGCTGAGCAAGGTGAAGGAAGGGCTTGAAGAAAGGTTCCTCTGCAGTTGATCGTTAGCTTGTCAAGAAGGATGGCTAGGTTGCTATAGCTAGATCCTCTTATCTTATCTTTTCTTTTAGAAATCATTCATGTAATAAACAATAAAGCCATGTGAAGGCTTATTATTTCTTTATTTCCGCTGCTATTGACATTTTATTATGTATCTGGAATCATGCTTATTTACTTGGAATATTATGCAACCATCCTCAAAGTCTCTAATTCTTGTTAAAATTGTGGATGCTTGTATTTCCTTTAAATTTTAGTAAAGAGGTGATCTCGCCTCTTTACAGCTTGGTATCAGAGCCTTTAGGCGACTATTAGGGCATGCAGTTGAGGCAAGGGTGTCTAGAAAGGATCAGGGTATCGGGGGCTGGCAAGATTTTCCTCTGCACCACTAGCTTGGTATACGAGGACTCCCGTGCCCATATGATCCGGCCTGGCCTGCGCCGATACGAATTGCCCAAAATAGTATGCTTTTAGGCAATAGCATTCTAGTTATCCTTTTCTCATCTCTATTTCTATTCCCTTATCATCTATGATTCTATACTCCTGAGAACTTAATATGTTAACCCTAATTTTCAAGAGAGGTGACTTGTTTGACAACGCGAACCAGGAGTCGACCCCTAACGACCCCAACACTCCTCCGACTCCTGCGGCCAACCAACCAGCTTTTGGTGTTCATGCCTTCACACCTGAGCAAGAACTGGTGATGTTGCGACAGTTGTTGTCCTCCACCATGATGGGACAACTCAACACCATTGCTGTTGTTGCCACCAAGCCGAGGGAGTTCACCCTCACCGACTTCATCAAGATGCAACCACCCTACTTCAAGGGTGAAAGTGAGCCTAACATGGTGGACAAAGCCGACGACTGGGTGTTGGCCCTGGATCGGACCTTCGAGGGCATGGCGTGCCCTCCTCACCATAAGGTTCGGTTCATGACATACGTGCTGGATGGACCGACACGCGTTTGGTGGAACGGTGTTGCCCGCACTCGGGACACCTCTTCCATGGAATGGACCCAGTTTCTGAAGTTGTTCAGAGAGAAGTACATCTGCCCTGCTTTCCTGAGGAAGAAGGAGGCTGACTTTTACAGTCTCAAGCAAGGAAGCATGAGCGTGGCCGACTACGTTTAGAAATTTCTGCTACTAGAACGTTACGCCACCGACCTTGGAGCTGACAGAAGAGCAACCATGTTCTTGGAAGGCTTGAACTATCATGTGGGTCGAAGCCTCGTTCCGCAACCGCCACTCACTTTTCAACAAATGGTGGACAAGGCTCTCGCCATTGAGTCATATCCGGGGTTTCAAGCTTCCAATGGCTTCAGCAACAAAAGGAAGAATTCGAACCAACATGAGAACCGTGGACGTGATCGTTGCAACAGATGCAATCGTTACCATCCTCCTGGAAGATGCCCTGCCAACAATGCACTTGCTCGTAATGGCAACCGTCCTCCACCAACCTGCCATGAGTGCGGCCAGGTTGGGCATATTCGACCCAACTGCCCCCGTTTCCAGCAAGGGCAGAATAATGCCCCGCAGCCGCAACAACTGAGACAGAACCCGCCGCCGCGGAACAACAACAACAACAACCAGAACCCAAGGTGTCCGCCAGCTGAGAGGCGGAATGGGAGAGTGTTTGCTCTCAATGCTGAAGAAGTTGGTGAAGGCAATGAAGTGATTGAAGGTACACTGCACCTTAATATGCATCCTTTAAAAGCCCTGTTTGATTATGGTTCCTCCAATACCTTCATATCTTGTCAGTTTGCCTCTATGCTTGAAATCAAATCTGAGTTTATGGATCATGTGTTAGATGTAAAAACCCCTAGTGGTAAAATCTGCTCCTCGTACCTCCAAACTCCTACCTTGAACCTCTATATATCCGGAGTAATGTTTCCCACAGTTTTTGTCTTGCTTGATATGACCGTCTTTGACATCATCCTGGGTATGGATTGGTTAAAGAAGTATAAAGTAGTTTTGTACTGTGAGGAATCCAAGGTTAGTCTATTTCATCCTGATGAAGGGAAAGTGTGTGTCAAGGGCAAGAAGCGAGGAGAGCGACAGTTCGTCATCTCTGCCATCAAAGCTGAAAAGCTAGTCTCGCAAGGGTGTAGAGCCTTTCTAGCCTCCATAACTCTCGATGCTACACCTCCTGCTCTAGAACATGTTGATGTGGTGAAGGACTTCCCAGATGTCTTTCCTGAGGAGTTACCCGGGTTGCCACCAACTCACGAGGTGGAATTCTCCATCGAGCTTATACCTGGAACTTCACCGATATCGAAGCCACCCTACCGCTTGGCCCCTGTCGAGCTGGCAGAGTTGAAGAAGCAACTTGAAGAGCTTCTCGACATGGGCTTCATTCGCCCTAGTATTTCCCCTTGGGGAGCCCCTGTCCTGTTCGTGAAGAAGAAGGATGGCTCTTTGCGGATGTGTATGGACTACCGCATGCTCAACCAGGTGACAGTGAAGAATCATTATCCATTGCCGCGCATCGACGACCTATTCAATTAGCTAAAGTCAGCCACCGTGTTCTCCAAAAAGGATCTGCGAAGTGGTTACTACCAGATGCGTGTAAAGAATGATGATGTCCTGAAGACAACATTCAGAACCCGTTATGGGCATTATGAATTTATGGTCATGCCTTTCAGTTTGACAAATGCCCCTGCTGCGTTCATGGACCTGATGAACCGAGTATTCCACCCATACCTCGACAAGCTTGTAGTGGTGTTTATTGATGACGTTTTGGTTTATTCCGAGATGTTGGAACAACATCGCGAGCACCTGCGGATTGTACTCAACACATTGCGAGAAAATCAATTGTATGCAAAATTCTCAAAATGTGAGTTCTGGATAAAGGAAGTTATGTTTCTTAGTCACGTGATTTCTGCCGGCCATATAGATGTTGATCCTGCGAAGGTAGAAGCTGTGACAAGGTGGACTGCTCCGAAAAACCCGTCTGAAATCCGTAGTTTCCTTGGTCTAGCTGGTTACTATCGGAAGTTTATCAAAGGGTTCTCTGAGTTGGCTTTACCTTTGACCAAGCTGACTCGGAAGGAGTTCAAGTTCTTATGGACCCTTGAATGTGAGGACAGTTTTCAGAAGTTGAAGATGAGTCTGACTTCTGCTCCCGTGCTTGCTTTGCCTGTTGAGGGCATACCCTATGTCATTTACACCGACGCATCCCGACAAGGCTTAGGGTGTGTTTTGATGCAAGACGAGAAGGTGATCGCCTATGCTTCTCGACAGTTGAAACCTAATGAAGCTAACTGGCCTACGCATGATTTGGAGCTGGCTGCCATAGTTCATGCTTTGAAGATCTGGTGACACTACCTCTATGGCAAAAAGTTTGAAGTCTTTTCTGATCACAAGAGTCTGAGATATCTGCTGACTCAGAAGGATCTGAACTTGCGTCAGCGTAGGTGGATGGAGTATCTTAAAGATTACAATTTCACCATCACCTATCATCCTGGTAAAGCAAATGTCGTAGTTGATGCTCTAAGTCACAAGAAAGATGATGTTTGTGCTGCTATGAGATGCTCTATGTGGGAAAACCTCGAGCTTGTGGCTAGTTGGAGACCACAACCTGTCGATTCCATGGATGAAGATAAGTTGTGTGTTCATATGGCCAGTTTGACCGTTACACCAACCTAGATCTCAGAAGTCGTGACTGCACAGTTGGAGAGTTCCGAGCTTGAAGAGTTGAAAGCTTTATATGAGAAACTGCAATCTGACTTCTCTGTCGGAGTGGATGGTGCTATCCGCTTCAGACAAAGGTTGTGGATTCCCAATGTTGGTGATCTGAGACAGAAGGTTCTGAGTGAAGCTCATGGTTCCAGTACACTATTCACCCTGGTACGACCAAGATGTATAAGGACTTACAGCAAAGCTTCTGGTGGAAGAACATGAAGAATGATATAGCTCTGTTCGTAGCAAAGTGCTTGACATGTCAGCAAGTCAAGATTGAACATCAACGACCCGGTGGTCTTCTTAATCCTCTTGAGATTCCATAATGGAAGTGGGAGAAGATCACAATGGACTTTGTTACCGGTTTCCCTAAGTCCAAGAAAGGTTATGATGCTGTTTGGGTGGTGATTGACCGGCTTACAAAATCTTCTCATTTCTTGCCTTTCAAAACCTCGTATAAAGTTGTTGAGATGGCCCAGTTGTATGTGGAGTGGATAGTTCGTCTGCATGGTGTCCCTGCTGTGATAGTTTCTGATCGAGACCCGAAATTCACTTCTCGCTTATGGGGTCATATTCAGGAAGAGATGGGTACTGATCTGCGTTTCAGTACTGCTTACCAGCCACAAACTGATGGTCAGTCCGAGAGAACAGTTCAGATTTTGGAGGACTTGCTACATGCTTGTGTGATGGATTGGGGTGGTGCCTGGGATCGATATCTACCATTAGCAGAGTTCGCTTACAACAATAGCTACCAAGCCAGTATTGGTATGCCACCTTTTGAAGCTCTCTATGGTAGACCTTGTCGTTCACCTTTGCATTGGGATGATGTTGGTGAACGTTCCCTGGTGAAGACTGATGACATGCAGATGATGCTCGAGAAGGTACAGTTGATAAAGAAACGGATGAAAGCTGCCCAAGACAGACAGAAGATGTATGCTGATAAAAAGAGGTATGATGTAAGTTTCTTAGTGGGAGACTATGCTTTTCTAAAGGTCAAACCTATACGTTCTATTGCAAGATCTAAAGTAAAAGGCAAGTTGAGTCCTCGCTATGTTGGACCATTTGAGATCTTAGATAAAGTGGGGGATTGTGCATATCGTTTAGCTTTGCCTCCTGCTTATGATAAGATCCACAATGTGTTCCATGTTTCTGTGTTGAGGAAGTACATTAAGGATCCGTCGCATGTACTCACCATTGAACATGTGGAGATTAATGAGAATC
Source organism: Alisma plantago-aquatica (assembly GCA_963693085.1). Lineage (NCBI taxonomy): Eukaryota > Viridiplantae > Streptophyta > Magnoliopsida > Alismatales > Alismataceae > Alisma > Alisma plantago-aquatica. The sequence continues at coordinate 640,452,577 of OY856409.1, read as the reverse complement.
TGACTTATGAAGAACTACCTGTGAAGATCCTTGACTCCCGAGTAAAGCAGCTGAAGAATAAGGAGATAGAGTTAGTGAAGGTTTTGTGGAGATACCATGGTTTAGAAGAAACCACTTGGGAGTTGAGAGACGAGATGTTACGTTCTCACCCTTCCCTCTTTGTATGAGATTTCGGGGACGAAATCCTTTTTAAGGGGTGGAGTGCTGTAACATACTGAAATCCCCTATGTACCTCTTAGTACTCTTTTCTATAAGTTTTGTCCTTCATTTCCCTTCCATATGTCTTTGGATTTGATTTGAAGGAATTATGATGGTTATTGGATAAATGTTTCCCATATATTTTTAATACAGGGTTGCATGCACAAATACCTTAGTTAGATTTAGATAATGGGTTTAAAATGCAAATTTCACATTAAGTAATAAAAAGAATAAAATGTTTTGTCCTGGAACTTTCTAGCACTTTCTAGGATAAGAGAAATAAGAGAAAATCCGAATTTTATATAAAGGAGAAGATAAATGCAATAATAAAAGGTAATATGGGATTTAATGGATGGAAGAGGATAATGAGAAAGATATTGCACCAAAAATTATAATTGGAAGCCCATTAGGATAATCTGATACTTAAATTCATTTCCTTGAGCAAAAAGTAACTTAAGGGCCAAGTATCATTTAAAATGGAACCTAAATATAAATATTAATAACATTATCAAAAGAATATGGGAAATATGCCAATAAAGAGAAATAAAATATTTAATGTTCTCCAATCAGGAAAATAACTCCAGATTCGTATTCTAAACATAAAAATAAGCCTCTGTGCAAATTTGCAACTAATTTGGATAATGTGTGATTAATGAGTAAAATAGGAGAGAGAAAGTATGTAGGATATTCTATTCATTTAATAAATAAATAAATAAACTCAACTTGTAAAGATAATTGCAAAATCGTGTTCCAATCCCTTAAAGAGACTTATGGGTGAAGTTATACTAATTTTAGATAATGTTATCACCTCTTTTGAAGGAGGAAAGAGAAAATGATATAATAATTAATTCACCTATCAAACTTTCTCAAAAGTCAAAACTAACTTCATATTTGGATTCTACGCGTCAAAATAAGTCAGAATATAAAATTTGATAATTTTTGGACAACGTTTGAGCCTCCAAAAGAAGAGAGAAAAACATTTAAGAATTTATTTGAATTTTAGTCGAATTTTATTTTTTTGCAACTATTCCTTGTTTCATCCGCGTGATTGGACGGTCCAGAATCCATCGTGGACTTGGGACCATTGATCCAATGACTCACAGTCATCTTCTACCTCCAAACGTATATGGCAACAGGCTTTGATTTCCTGACTTTTCAAATCAATATATCTGGAGTCTCACTCGACGATTTTTGCTCGAATTTGTTTTGTTGGATTCCTTGCGCGATTCCACACAAGATTATCCCAAAAACTTTGGGATTAGACGAGGTTTCGAGAAACGCCTAAACCAGCTGCTGACCTTCTCTCTTTGCTCCTACCTAAGCCCTAGTCTAGGGTTCCTTGCCTATATATATCCCAGCCCCAATGACCGCCATCACCTTACCAACCTGCTCATGCCCCCAATTTGGCGTTTCGTGGACGAACTGACCACCAACTAGCCGCCGACGACGCCTGGCTTGCGGCACCCCTCCTTCTCCAGTTGTTTCGTCTCCGTTCAATCGAGAGGTACCATCGGCTTCAGCTTTCCTTTCCCTTTCTTTCGAGTATCTAAGCTTTTGATTTGGTCGAGTTTAGTGGTTTTGCCCAACTTGAGCCGAGCTAGCTGCTTGCTGCTCGCGATGCTCGGGCGAGGGGAGGAAGACGACCCCTGTCGTTTTCCAGTTTTGCCCCTGGTTGTTTGCCTCTCTTGAGTTCCGCGTGAGGGACGATTCTGTCTTTTTCCTCTGTTTTGACCCCGACCGCTCGACTTGTTGCGGGCATCCCTGAGACGCGGGTCACCGCTCCCAACCGCCCCCGACCGCTCGCTTTGAGCGTGGTTGCCTACGTGGCACACGCTGATTGGTCGAGACAAAATATTTTCTATCAATTAATTCTGTTGTCAAAAATTAAAAGTAGATAGTGTTTTGAAATCAGGAAGACGAGACCTATTCATTAAAAATAATTTTGAGTTTTGATTTTGATGTTTGCGAAAATGTAATTTTAGAATGATTTAATGAACCTAAAATCACTAAAATAAACCCTAAAAGTCCATGTTTTCAAAACATACAATATTATATGTTATTTTGATCAGGAAATCCTAACTAAGATGGTGATGAGGTTTTTGGAGTCTAAATCGATGGTTTGCACAAAAAGTTAGTGAATTAGGGTTTTCAATCTTTTAAATGAATGCATGTAATTCTAATTTATAAATCTAATGATGTATTAGGGAAAGTGGGTTCATAATTCGTGTGAAGAGTTGAAAAGGGAAATTCTAGAACACCTGAGGCTAAGGTATGTGTTTTGATTGTGCATCTACCTTTCAGTTGGGAAAACATTAAGCCATTACCCATAATTTCTTATGAGGTTTAACCTGATCTAAATCCTTGATTCTTGAAACCTAGATTGCTTATTGCCTCAAAAGTAGATGTAGTATTATTTTGATTGGGTATTCATACCCCACTGCCATGTTACATATTCTTTTTCTCAACCTTTCCATAACTCTTTTGTTAGCATGTAATTAAATGATCTATTTAATGTTTAAGTAGTGGTACTTATGTACAACCACCCATAGAGGGCATGTATATAATCGCCCTAGGGGAATATTTATAATTCTCCCCAATATAAATTATAGGTGACTGGAAACGTCTTATTCTTCCCTCACCTAAGGTTAGAGGTCCGGTAGGTGCCTCAACCCTACTTAGTTAGGTAGACATATTAATTTACATGCAAAACCCTTATTTATTTTGTTATTGGCAAGTTTTATTATAAAAGCCTCATACTCTTTGATGTCTCTCTTTAAACCAAATCTCTAGCCTAATTTACTTGTTACAACTTTCATTGCCATTGTTAGAATATTCTTGTAACACATACTTTCTTTGTTTTCCCTCTTGTTGGGTGACTTCCCAACCACCCAGGTGTTGGTGCTGAGGAAGGTGAAGGAAGGGCTTGAAGAAAGGTTCCTCTACAGTTGATCGTTAGCTTGTCAAGAAGTATGGCTAGGTTGCTATAGCTAGATCCTCTTATCTTATCTTTTCTTTTAGAAATCATTCATGTAATAAACAATAAAGCCATGTGAAGGCTTATTATTTCTTTCTTTCCGCTGCTATTGACATTTTATTATGTATCTGGAATCATGCTTATTTACTTGGAATATTATGCAATCATCTTCAAAGTCTCTAATTCTTGTTAAAATTGTGGATGCTTGTATTTCCTTTAAATTTTAGTAAAGAGGTGATCTCGCCTCTTTACAGTATCGGCATGGGTTGCAATGTACCAGCCAGCTTTTGATTTTCTGCTTTAACTTGTTGACATATCGCACACCTTGCCACGAACTCAGCTACATCTTTCTTTAAACCGGGCCACTAATATAGATCCTTCAAATTATGATACATCTTGGTGACACCTGGATGCATAACATACATAGATGTGTGTGCTTCCTCAAGCACTAACTTACTTAGATTATCAGCATCGGGAACCATCATCATGTGATGATAATAGACTAGTCAGTCCTCAGACTCATGGAAACCATCGCACTTCTTGCTGCCGAACTCTGATCTGATCAACTCAACTGTGGCATCTGCTTTCTGTGCTTCTTTGATATGTTGTCTCAACTTAGGCTTCACTTGCATTTGTGCCAATAGTCCTGCCAACAAAGAGACTTCTAACTGTACATTCATCTGCCGCAAAGAGACGGACATATCCCGCCTATGACATATCAAAGAACTCAACTGCTCCTTCTTCACGGGGAGAGAAGAAGAATTCCTACTAAGCGCATCTGCTACCACATTCACCTTACCTGGGTGGTACTCGATGGTTCAATCATAATAACTGATCAACTCTATCCAGCATCACTGACGCATGTTCAACTCATTCTGTGAGAAGATGTACTTCAGGTTCTTGTGATCCGTAAAGATCTGACACACTTCCCCATAAAGATAGTGTCTCCATATTTTCAACACATGAACTACCACTGCCAACTCCAAATCATGTGTCGGATAGCTTTCCTCATGTTTCTTAAGTTGTCGTGAAGCAAAAGAAACCACATGATCTTCCTGCATCAGCACACAACCTAAACATTTCTTGGAAGCATCACAGAAAACAACATAGCCTTTCCCTTGTTCTAGCAACACTAACACTGGAGCGCTTGTCAGCTTCTCCTTCAAACTCTGGAAAGCTTGCTGACACCGATCATTCCAGACAAAAAGTACTTCCTTCCTAGTCAACCTTGTTAAAGGAAACGCTATCACACTGAAGTTTCTTATAAACCTATGATAGTATCCGACCAATCCCAGAAAACTACAGAATTTAGTCGACATCTTTGGTTGCTCCCACTCTGCTACTGACTCCACCTTCTTGGGATCCACCCTGATTCCTTCCGCTGAGATCACATGACCCAAGAAAGTCACCTCCTTCAGCCAGAACTCACACTTACTAAACTTGGCATACCACTAATGATGTCGAAGAAGAGTCAACGCTTGTCGAAGGTGATGTTCATGCTGTTGACTGTCTTGACTATAGATCAAGATGTCATCTATGAAGACTACAAAAAACTAATCAAAGAACAGACGAAACACTCTGTTCATCAGATCCATGAACGTTGTTGGTGCATTGGTTAGCCCAAACAACATAACCACAAACTCATAGTGCCCATACCTCATCCTGAAAGCTGACTTTGGTATGCCATCCTCCTTTATTCTGAGCTGATATTATCCAGACCACAAATCGATCTTTGAGAACAATGTTGCACCATGCAACTAATCAAATAGATCATCCATCCTTGGTAAAGGATACTTGTTCTTGATCGTAACCTTGTTCAACTGTCGATAATCTATGTACATATGCATAGATCCATCCTTCTTCTTTACGAATAGAACTGGAGCACCCCATGGCGATGCGCTCGGTCTGATGAAACCCTTATCAAGCAACTCTTGCAACTATTTCTTCAACTCTTCCATATCTTCTGGAGCCATCATGTATGGTGTCTGAGCAACATGTTGTGTCCCTCGTACTAGATTGATCTTAAAATCAATCTCTCAAGGTGGAGGAACACTGAGAAACTCATCGAGAAACACATCTACGAACTCCCTGATGATAGGCACGTCCTGAAGACTAGGGCCTTTTGCCTTGGTATCCACAACATGAGCCAAGAACGCTCTACAACCTTTCCGCAACAACTTTTCTGCCACCATCACTTACACCAAACACGTCAAAAGAATCTTCCTATCTCCTTGGAAGATCCACTTCTCACTATCGTCAGCAAACACCGCCTGCTTGGAACCATAGTCCAGTACAACCTTATACCTTTCCAAGATATCCATACCAAGGATTACATCGTACCCATGCATATCAAGTGGTATAAGATCCACTTGTATGTGGTGTCCCAAAAAAGATAGAACACAAGATGTACACACTTCTCGAAGCAACATAGGACCAACAAGAGGAGTTTCTAACAACAAGCTATCTTTCTTATAACTAATAGGTAAAAGACAACTATCAAGCATACTACGTGCAATAAAAGAGTGCGTAGCACCCAGGTCAACCAGAACAGATATAAATCAAGAAGAAGACAAATCAGAATGAAACAACTCCATCTGACCTGCAACTACTCGCATGTTGACTATCGCCTCCGGCTGACTCATAGCATAGAATCGAGTCATTGCTTGTTGTCGTCCATGTCCTCTGCTTCCTTAAGAAGATGATCCTACTTGCGATGCTTGGCCGCGTCCTCACCCTCTGGCGCAATTAGATTGATGTCTATTTGGTCCTTGCTGACTCTATCTCGGTTGTTGCATCACCTCAACGTCTCTTCTTGGGCAATTCATCTTTATATGCCATGTATGTCCACAAAGAAAGCGCGTCTTGTCCCCTAACTGTGGCCTAGATGACCCTGTCACTGCTACTGAAGCTGTATTGTAGGCTCTAGATGGTGAAAAACCACGCCGTCTTCCTCTAATTAGTGACCAATGTGACGGAGCACTGGAACTTTGCATCATAGAAGGTGCAGAAAACCTTGGCTTCTTAGTGCCATCAAACCTCTATCTTTGAAAGTGAGCATGCCTTTTCTTGGATATAGCCTCTCTCTTCTCTCAGACTGACCATTCTATCCTTTGGATAGAGTCCACAAATGTGGAAAACCGTTCCCGGTTCTCCAAAGCAGCAACAGGTGTTGTCAGCTCAGCACTCAAACCTTTCTTAAAAAAACTGATCCTCTCATCATCCGTTGCCGCCATGTGAGGACAGAACCTCAGCAACTCCATAAACTTGGCTTCATACTCGATGATGCTCAGAGATCCTTAGCACAAGCACTCAAACTGGTTGATCTTCTCATCCAAATATGTCTTCGGGAAGTATCGGCTAACGAACTTCCATCGAAAAATGTCCCAACTGATCACCTCACCAGGTCGCTTCTCCTCCTCGATGGCCCACCAGTGGCCAACACTACCTTTCAGAAGGTAGACAACGTGCTTGACTTTGTCTACTTTGGGAATGTCGAGGATTCAGAAGGCCTTCTCAAGACCTATCAGCCACATATCTGCATCCGCTGGATCATTTGTTCCAGCATAATTTGAAGCTCTAACTCGGCGAAACCGCTCGAAGGTCTCCCCAATGCCCAAAAATTCACCATGGGGAACCAGTGCTCTTGGCGGAGGCACATGTAATCTCTCCACCATGTGATTCATCATAGCCATTAACTGCCCCATGAGGTATTAGTAGGTAGGGTTCTCAAGAATGGCTGGGTCAAACTGGGGGACCTCAGGCAACCCGATCTTCATGTGCCTACACATGAGCTCCATCAACAGATACAACATCACTGCTCTTGGCAGCAAGTTCTTTGCGATTTCTAGACATCTTTTAGCTTTATCTTCTGCTGGGGGCAGAAGTCATTATAAGAAAATCTGGAAAAATCACAAGAATAGACACAAACCTAGTCCTAGATCCATGTAGACTCAGGGAACCTAGAGCTCTAATACCAAACTTACTTGTGACATCCCGCTATCACACAAACAACGAAATGCCATGCGAAAATGCACGAAACCACCATAAACCACATATTAACAAAAACACGGGTTAATTAAAACCGATTGCAGAAAACATCATAACAGCGAAACTATTACAACCAGATCCACATCCTGCAAGGAAACATGTTATATATACATAAGCATGATATTTCTCTGCCAACACATCAGATATGTCTGTTCCATATCCATCAAGGATACATCACCTGTTTATGTACATACTAGACCTAGCCAGGCCAACAACAGGTTACAAAAATCCATACAAGATCATATATCATAAAACCTCATCAAATCACCTCCAAGGACCTGAGAGTACATGGATGACTCTAGGACTCTACTATAAAACAACTATAGCAACATCATATCCAACCTTGTCTTCTACTGATCTTCTTGCTGCTCGGCTGCAACCTCACGACCACCACCACATCTAGCTCAATCACTTAAAAAGGTTGAAACCAGCGGGGTGAGACACACAGTCCCAGTGAGAAACATAACTCCCCACCGAACTATAAAACCTCAGAAGAGCTAGAGTAGATAAAACACATAGGAGATATAACCAGATCATATATGAAATATGAAGAACAAGATTATATATATGTCACATCTTACCATGATACTTGAGAGGCATATAACTAGCTTCAAGGAATACTCAAGGCATGTATATAAAACAATCATACATTAAGAAAGGGCTCAACCAATGTTCTGTGTTTGCCCTAAGCAAATATACTATTCGGCTAGATCACCATTTATTATGCCCTGAGGAAGTGAGTTGTACCGCTCAAATCCAACCTTTAGTTGTGAAACTCAAAACCGGTGCCATACAAGGTCAATGGAAGAGTTGGAATCCACAACATCTACCCTCATGGTCAGTGCACGAGAACCAAAGCAGGACTGGAGTCTCTTACTTAAGTGACCTCACATGCTACCCTTTCCTCTAGCCCACCTTGGTACATGTTACGATGCTAGTATATCTTGAGCCTCAAGCCTATTCACCGTGCTCCCGATCCATGAATGCATTCATGCTCTATCACACTGAGCCATGGGCATGTTCACCATGCTCTTATACACATCTTAAGTCTACAACCGCAATTGTACTCTAATCCTCCTATTTTCGACTAGGAGAAACCCCACATATTCAACAATATGCACTCCGGATTAACCCGCAGGAGAACCAGTTTCACCATCACCAGCTACTGACGATGATGGATCTATGGCCAGGGCAAACTACATGAAAGGTTCTTCTGTAATTAATTAGTATATTTTAAGTGGATTGTTGGGATCAACCAAGTTATATTAAACAAACCATAAACAAGGGTAATCAACAGAGATCCAATCATTCTATGTCACACTATTACTGCTATTCTCAATGCCATCATCATAATCATGATCCATCTCAAGGATCCAACATCACATGTTGCCACTTGGCCTCTTGCCAATCATCATGATCCATCACAAGGATCCAACAACACAAGGATTCCATCCCACCATTAAGCACATGTTGCCAACACATAGGCAACACTCATCATGTTCCATCATAGTCAATATAACACATAGTGATCCTCATTATCTCAATATCAAGAGAATTTCACCAAGGACATCATTATAGCTCATACCTGAGTACACATCTCATCAGAGGAACCTGCATGGTTAGTATACTCAAGAGTAGATAAATACTTCATCATCGAGATATATTTGTGTAACATTAAATAATCATGCACATACATAACGTCCACATATCAGTATTCCAAACAATATTAGGGTTTCAAGCAAACCTAGAACATAACCTTCACTAAAGCATATCGGGTAAGGAACAACCCTCACCAAAAGGCACAACAACCCTCACCATAGGTGCAACAACCCTCACCAAAGGATACCACAACCCTCACTAAAGGTTACCGGTTACAACCAAACCCTATCCAGCTATGTCGGCCAACACTATCGGACAACACCCATATCGGGCAAGGCACAAGCCAACTGATATCGGGCAGCACCTCCTCAAGACACCATGTCAGGCAACAAATAAGAACCAACGTGTAATGCCCAAGTGTGCAACATCATATCGGGCAAGCATCATGCGTGCAACGCTGTGTCGCGCAACGCTATATTGGGCAATGCCTCACAGCAGGAACACATCATGCCGGACAACACTCTATCGGGCAACACCATGGTGGGCAACACACCTACATGAGGTAACAAGCAACACCATCCATTGCCATGACGTGCAACACAACAACAACACCAGGCAACACGTCACAACAGAGTGTCGGGCAACACCATCCATGAGGATGTCATGCAAGGCATCAACCAACCCTATCACCCAACACAAACCCTATATCGTCCAGAGAACAACACATCCTCCATCTACTGTGTCACCCAAGGGATCACCAAGGCAGCCACCTATTGTATCGTCCAACCCTAGCTCAAAGGGAAGAGAGGGGTATCGGGCAGCACTACCCATCATGTGTATCGTGCAAGACAAGGCCATGATGCCCAAGAGGTCAACTCCTTTAGAACACATATTGACCAAGGGACCAACTAGGTGTCAACCAACCACTTTGTCCAAACCTTAACCCTAGTGTAGGAAAGGGGGGTATCGGTCACCACACCTACAAACCATATCGAGTTACTAGGGTTAGAAGGTCTCAACCTCATCACAACCATCCACACCATATCGCCCAAGGATACCAAGAGTGTTGGCTAACCTCTCAACAACCAAGAGAGGGGTTTTGCACAACCTCAAGCATATCGGGCAACAAGGGTAGAACAACACCCTATCGACCAACCAACTCACATATCACCCACACATCATAGGATCACCTATCAACACCAAGGAGAGAGGGGTCTTGCATAAGCTCATCTCTCAAATCCAAGGAGAGAGAGGGGTATTGCCCAAGAACACACCAACAAAGGTAAAACCCTAAAGGCATACCGTGCAACTAGGGTAGGACAACCCTCTATCAGCCAAGCCATCCACTGTGTCGCCCAACACCATAGGCTCACCTCTCAAGTCCAAGGAGAGAGAGGGGTATTGCCTCACGGGCACACTACACATGCCTTTGAACTAAGGAACCCTAATCTCACCTCTCAACTAAAGTGAGAGAAGGGTTTTGCTCAAGATCCCCTAATCCAAAGGGTAGGCTGACACAAAGGGAAACCAACACACTACACATCGTCCAACAAGATCTAGGGCACATAACAGGCAACAACACTACTAGCTAAAGCATGAGAATTACTAGAAATATAAGCACAACTGATCAAGATAACATAGCAAAGCAACATATAAAGGAAATATTATAATTAGGGTTAGGAGTTATGTAACCTGCCTTAAGCACAACTCCAAGCTTTGACCACCAACTCAAGAAGGGAAGCAGTAGGATGTATCAGCCACCACCAAGGAAGAAGAAAGCAACAACATTAGCAGCTATATCGGCCACCTCCTTTCCTTCCTTCTTCTCGGCCACCAAGGGAGAGCAAACAGCTAAGGGGCAAAGAGATCCCTAGCAAGAGAAAAGATAGACATATATAGAAGAGGGTAAAGGGGAGAGTGAAGCAAGGTGGTGCCCGGTCTAGGTACACTTGTCCTAGGGCCATGCCACATGCTAACACCCCAACCCACTTGTCCAAGGTCGCGCCACTTGCTAGAAACAAGCTCCATGTATCCAAGAAAGGGTGACACAAATGATGCTAGGTGGAGGGGTGTGTGTCGCCCAACATGGCAACCCGTCACACCCACCATCACCCCCTGGCCAATACACCTCCCTTGCCCGACACACCATGGCTGACACAAAGTACCAAGCACTCCCTTGCCCGACACACTCAAGCAAGGAAGAAGGACTTCAAGCCCAAGCTTAAACAGGCTCAAATGAGGCCCAAAAAAACTCAAGCAAGGTGCCCCAACCCATCCTCTCAACCCTAGAGGATGCAAAGAGACAAGGAGGCCTCTCAAGGTGACAAGCTTGCACAGAAACCCTAGAACTTGGGTAAATTGCAAGTTGTACTCCAACCCCACGACAAAACACAACAAACACTAATCACACCTCAGGTGATTAGGCAGAACACAAGGTTTAGGAAAAGCAAACAGGGTAAGCCCAAAATGAAGGTCAGGGTCCTTACAAGCCATAAACCCCTACAAAAGGATTTCGTCCCTAAAATCTGAAGAGAAAAGTGAGGGATATTTCATCTGCATCTCTTCCTTGAGCTCCCACGTAGCTTCCTCAATGCCACGATGATGCCAGAGAACCTTCACAAGAACCAATTCATTCCTCTTCAGCTTCTTCACCCGTCTGTCAAGGATTAACACTGGACCTTCCTCGTAGGTCACATCTTCATCAAGCTCAACCTCAACTGGTTGTATCACCGTCTCTGTTCCCGGATGACTTTTCTTTAGCATACTAACATAGAACACTGAATGCAATCGGTGCAGCTCTGGGGGTAACTTCAACTTGTAAGCCACTTTTCCAACATGTGCTATCACTGGATAGGGTCCCATATACCTACGAGCCAACTTGCCTTTCCTTAAAAACCTTAACACGCCTTTACATGGAGAGACTTTGAGATACACCTTTTATCCCACCTAGAACTCTAAAGGTCGGAGACGATTGTCTGCATAACACTTTTGTCTGTCATGTGCTGCTTTCAACTATTACCATATCACCTTGATCTTTTCTATTGTCTGCTGCACTAACTCAGGACCCAAAAGCTGATAATCGCCAGACTCATACCAACATAAAGGAGATCTACACTTTCTACCATACAAGGCTTCATAAGGTGCCATGTCGATACTTTGTTGGTAGCTGTTGTTGTATGCAAACTCTATTAGACTAAGATGCACGTCCCAACTTCCTAGGAACTATAGAACACAAGCTCTTAGAAGATCTTTCAAAATATGAATAGTCCTTTTGAACTGCCCATCTATCTGCAGATGAAAAGCGGTACTGAACCTTAACTGCATTCCCAATGCCTTATGCAACTATTCCCAAAAATGACTTGCAAACTGAGGACCTCTATCAGAGACTATCATTGATGGCACACCGTGCAAACACACTATCTCATCAACATATACTTGTACAAGCTTCTCTATTGTGTACGTTGTCTTTACCAGGATGAAATGAGCAGACTTTGTCAATCTGTCCACTATCACCCAGATGGAATCATGATTCTTAGCTATCCTCGGGAGACCAACTAAGAAATCAATGGTTACATGATCCCACTTCCATTGTGGTATCGGCATGGGTTGCAATGTACCAGCCGACTTTTGATGTTCTGCTTTAACTTGCTAACATATCGCACACCTTGCCACGAACTCAACTACATCTTTCTTTAAACCAGGCCACCAATACAGATCCTTTAGATTATGATACATCTTGGTGACACCTGGATGCATACCATACATAGATGTGTGCGCTTCCTCAAGCACTAACTTACTTAGGTTATCAGCATCGAGAACCATCATCCTGTGATGATAATAGACTAGTCCATCCTCAGACTCATGGAAACCATCATGCTTCTCACTGCCAAACTCTGATCTGATCAACTGAACTGTGGCACGTGCTTGCTGTGCTTCTTTGATTTGTTGTCTCAACGTAGGTTTCACTTGCATTTGTGCCAACAGTCCTACCAACAAAGAGACTTCCAACTGTACATTCATTTGTCGTAAAAAGATGAACATATCCCGCCTATGGCATATCAAAGAACTCAACTACGCCTTCTTCGTGGGGAGAGAAGAAGACTTCCTAGTAAGCTCATCTACTACCACGTTCGCCTTACTTGGGTGGTACTCAATGGTGCAATCATAATCACTAATCAAATCCATCTAGCGCCGCTGACACATGTTCAGCTCATTCTGTGAGAAGATGTACTTCAGGTTCTTGTGATCTGTAAAGATCTGACACACTTCCCCATAAAGATAGCATCTTCATATTTTCAATGCATGAACCACCGCTGCCAACTCCAAATCATGTGTCGGATAGATTTCCTCATGTTACTTAAGTTGTCGTGAAGCAAAAGAAACCACATGATCTTCCTGCATCAACACACAACCTAAACCTTTCTTGGAAGCATCGTAGAAAACAACATAGCCTTTTCCATGTTCTGGAAACACTAACACTGGAGCACTTGTCAGCTTCTCCTTCAAACTTTGGAAAGCTTGCTGATACCGATCATCCCAGATAAAAGGTACATCCTTCCTGGTCAACCTTGTTAAAGGCAACACTATCACACTGAAGTTTCTTATAAACCTCCGGTAGTATGCAGCCAATCCCAGAAAACTACAAACTTCAGTCGCCGTCTTTGGTTGCTCCCACTCTGCTACTGACTCCACCTTCTTGGGATCCACCCCGATTCCTTCCTCTGAGATCGCATGACCCAAGAAAGTCACCTCCTTCATCCAGAACTCACACTTACTAAACTTGGCATACAAGTGATGCTGTCGAAGAAGAGTCAACGCTTGTCGAAAGTGATGTTCATGTTGTTGACTATCTCGACTATAGATCAATATGTCATCTATGAAGACTACAACAAACTGATCTAAGAACAGACGAAACACTATGTTCATCAGATCCATGAATGCTATTGGCGCATTGGTTAGCCCAAACGGCATAACCACAAACTCGTAGTGCCCATACCTCGTCTTAAAAGCTGACTTTGGTATGTCATCCTTCTTTATTCTGAGATGATGATATCGAGACGGCAAATCAATCTTTGAGAACAATGTTGCACCACACAACTGATCAAATAGATCATCTATCCTTGGTAAAGGATACTTGTTCTTGATCATAACCTTCTGTCGGTAATCTATGTACATATGCATAGATCCATCCTTCTTCTTTACGAACAGAACTGGAGCACCCCAGGGCGATGTGCTCGGTCTGATGAAACCCTTATCAAGCAACTCTTGCAACTGTTTCTTCAACTCTGACATCTCTGCTGGAGCCATCTTGTATGGTGTCTGAGCAACAAGTTATGTTCTTGGTACCAAATTTATCTTAAAATCAATCTCTCAAGGTGGAGGAATATCATGAAACTCATCAAGAAACACATCTGCGAACTCCCTGATGATAGGCACGTCATGAAGGCTAGGGCCTTTTGCCTTGGTATCCACAACATGAGCCAAGAACGCTCTACAACCTTGCTGCAACAACTTTTCTGCCACCATCGCTGACACCAAACACGTTAGAAGAATCTTCCTATCTCCTTGGAAGATCCACTTCTCCCTACCGTCAGCAAACACTGCCTGCTTGGAACCACAGTCTAGAACAACCTTATACCTTTCTAAGGTATCCATCCCAAGGATTACATCGAACCCAAGCATATCAAGTGGTATAAGATCCACTTGTATGTGGTATCCTGAAAAAGATAGAACACAATATGGACACACTTCTCCAAGCAACACAGGACCAACAAGAGGGGTTTCTAACAACAAGCTATCTTTCTTACAACTAATAGGTAAAAGACAACTATCAAGCATACTACATGCGATAAAAGAGTGCATAGCACCAGGGTCAACCAAAACAGATATAAAGCAAGAAGAAGACAAATCAGAATGAAACAACTCTATCTGACCTGCAACTACTTGCAAATTGACTATCACCTCCGACTGACTCATAGCATAAAACCGAGATGTTGCTTGTTGTCGTCCATGTCCTCTGCTTCCTTGAGCAGATGATCCTGCTTACGACGCTTGGCCACGTCCTCACCCTCTGGTGCCATTAGATTGTCGTCTATCTGGTCTTTGCTGACTCTATCTCGGTTGTTGTGTCACCTCAACGTCTTTTCTCAGGCAATTTGTCTTTATATGCCATGTCTATCCACAGAGAAAGCACGTCTTATCCCCTAACTGTGGCCTAGACGGCCCTATCACTACTACTGAAGCTGTATTGTAGGCTCTAGATGGTGAAAAACCACACCATCTTCCTCTACTTGGTGACCACTGTGATGACGCACTGGAACTTTACATCATAGAAGGTGCAGAAAACCTTGGCTTCTTGGGGCCATCAAACCTCTGTCTCTAAAATTGAGCAGGACTTTTCTTATATATAGCCTCTCTCTTCTCTCGGATTGACCATTCTATTCTTCGGACAGACTCCACAAATGTGGCAAACTATTTCTGGTTCTCTAAAGAAACAATAGGTGTTGTCAATTCGGCACTCAAACCTTTCTCAAAATGTTTGATCCTCTCATCATCCGTTGCCACCATGTGAGGACAGAACCTCAGCAACTCCATAAACTTGGATTCCTACTCAGTGATTCTCAGAGATCCTTGGTGCAAGTGCTCGAACTGGTTGATCTTCTCATCCAGATACATCTTCGGGAAGTATCGGCTAACGAACTCCCATCGGAAAATGCCCCAACCGATCACCTCACCAGGTTGCTTCTCCTCCTCGATGGCCCACCAGTGGCCAACACTACCTTTCAGAAGGTAGACAACATGCTTGACTTTATCTGCTTCGGGGATGTCGAGGATTCAGAAGGCTTTCTCAAGACATGTCAGCCACAGATTTGCATCCGTTGGATCAGCCGTTCCAGCATAATCTGAAACTCTGACTTGGTGAAGCCGCTCGAAGGTCTTCCCAATGCCCAAAGATTCACCATGGGGAACTGATGCTCTTGGCGGAAGCACAAGTAATCTCTCCACCATGTAATTCATTGTAGCCATTAACTACCCCATGAGGTGTTGGTAGGCAGGGTTCTCAAGAATGGTTGGGTCAAACTGGGGGACCTCAGGCACCCGATCTTCATGTGCCTACACACGAGCTCCATCAATAGATGCATCAACACTGCTCTCGGAAACATGTTCTTCATGATTTCTAGACATCTTTTAGCTTTATCTTCTGCTGGGGGCAGAAGTCATTATAAGAAAATCTGGAAAAATCACAAGAATAGACACAAACCTAGTCCTAGATCCCTGTAGACTCAGCGAACCTAGAGCTCTAATACCAAACTAACTTGTGACATCCCGCTATCACACATATAATGAAATGCCACACGAAAATGCGTGGAACCACCATAAACCACATATCAACAAAAACACGGGTTAATTAAAACTGATTGCGGAAAACATCATAAGAGCAGAACTATTACAACCAGATCCACATCCTGCAAGGAAACATGTTATATATACATAAGCATGATATTTGTCTGCCAACACATCAGATCTGTCTATTCCATATCCATCAAGGATACATCACCTGTTTATGTACATACCAGACCTAGCCAGGCCAACAACAGGTTACAAAAAGCCATACAAGATCATATATTGTGAAACCTCATCAAAACACCTCCAAGGACCTGAGAGTATAGGGATGACTCTAGGACTCTACTACAAAACAACTATAGCAGCAACATATCCAACCTTGTCTTCTACTGATCTTCTTACTACTCGGCTGCAACCTCACGACCACCACCACGTCTAGCTCGATCACCTAAAAATGTTGAAACCAGTGGGGTGAGACACACGGTCCCAACGAGAAACATAACTCCCTGCTGAACTATAAAACCTCAAAAGAGCTAGAGCAGATAAAACACATACTAAATATATACCCCAATCATATATGAAATATGAAAAACAATATTATATATATGTAACAGCTTACCATGATACCTGAGAGGCAAATAACTAGCTGCAAGGAATACTTAGGGCATGTATATAAAAAAATCATACATTAAGTAAGGCCTCAACCAATGTTTTGTGTTTGCCCTAAGCAAATATACTATTTGGCCAGATTACCATTTATTATGCCCTGAGGAAGTGAGCCATACCGCTCAAATCCAACCTTCAGTTGTGAAACCCAAAGTCGGTGCCATACAAGGTCAATGGAAGAGTCAAAATCCACGACCTCTACCCTCGTGGTCAGTGCACGAGAACCAAAGTAGGACCGCAGTCTCTTGCTTAAGTGACCTCAGTCACAGGGTCAGCTCCATAGGCTACCCTTTCCTCTAGCCCACCTTGGTACAGGTTATGTCGCTAGTATATCTTGAGCCACGAGCCTGTTCACCGTGCTCCCGAGCCATGAATGCATTCATGCTCTATCACATTGAGCCATGGGCCTGTTCACCATGCTCTTATACACATCTTGAGTCTACAACCGCAGTTGTACTCTAATCATCCTATTTTTGGCTAGGAGAAACCCCGCATATTCAACAATATGCGTTATGGGTTAACCCACAAGAGAACCCGTTTCACCATCACCAGCTATAGACGATGATGGATCTATGGCCAGGGCAAACTACATGAAAGGTTCTTTTGTAATTAATTAGTATATTTTAAGTGGATTGTTGGGATCAACCAAGTTATATTAAACAAACCATAAACAAGGGTAATCAACATAGATCCCATCATTCTGTGTCACACTATTACTATTATTCTCAATGTCATCATCATCATCATGATCCATCTCAAGGATCCAACATCACATGTTGCCACTTGGCCTCCTTCCAATCATCATGATCCATCACAAGGATCCAACAGCACAAGGATTCCATCCCACCATTAAGCACATGTTGCCAACACATAGGCAACACTCATCATGTTCCATCATAGTCAATATAACACATAGTGATCCTCATTATCTCAATATCAAGATAATGTCACCAAGGACATCATTATAGCTCATACCTGAGTACACATCTCATCCGAGGAACTTGCATGGTTAGTATACTCAAGAGTAGATAAATACTTCATCATCAAGATATATTTGTGTAACATTAAATAACCATGCACGTACATAACATCCACATATCAGTATTCCAAACAATATTAGGGTTTCAAGCAAACCTAGAACATAACCTTCACTAAAGCATATCGGGTAAGGAACAACCCTCACCAAAAGGCACAACGACCCTCACCACAGGTGCATCAACCCTCACCAAAGGATACCACAACCAGAACTAAAGGTTATCGATTACAACCAAACCCTATCCAGTTGTGTCGACCAACACAATCAGCCAACACCTATATCAGGCAAAGCACAAGCCAATTAATATCGGGCAACACCTCCTCAAGACACCATGTCAGGTATCAGCTAAGAACCAACGTGTAACGCCCAAGCGTGGAACATCATATCGGGCAAGCATCATGCGTGCAATGCTGTGTCGCACGATGCTATACCGGGAAACGCCTCATAGTAGGAATGTGTCATGCCGGGCAACACTCTATCAGGCAACACCATGGTAGGCAACACACCTACATGAGGTAACGAGAAACAGCATGCATCGCCATGACGTGCAACACAACATCAACACCATGAAACACGTCACAATAGAGTGTCGGGCAACACCACCCAAGAGGATGTCGTGCAAGGCATCAACCAACCCTATTGCCCAACACAAACCCCATATCGTCCAAGGGAACAACACATCCACCATCTACTATATCACCCAAGGCAGCCACCTATTATATCGCCCAACCCTAGCTCAAGGGGAAGACAGGGGTATCAGGAAACACTACCTATCATGGGTATTGTGCAAGACAAGGTCGTGACACCCAAGAGCTCAACTCCTTCAGAACACATATCGGCCAAGGGACCAACTAGGTGTCAACCAACCACTTCATCCAAACCCTAACCCTAGGATAGGAAAGGGGGGTATCAGTCACCACACCTACAAACCAGATCAGGTTACTAGGGTTAGAAGGTCTCAACCTCATCACAACCATCCACACCATATCACCCAAGGATACCAAGAGTGTTGGCTCACCTCTTAACAACCAAGAGAGAGGGGTTTTGCACAACCTCAAGCATATCGGGCAATAAGGGTAGAACAACACCATATCAGCCAACCAACTCACATATTGCCCACACATCATAGGCTCACCTCTCAAGAACAAGGAGAGAGAGGGGTCTTGCATAAGCTCACCTCTCAAGTCCAAGTAGAGAGGGGTATTGCCCAAGAACACACCAACAAAGGTAAAACCCTAAAGGCATATTATGCAACTAGGGTAGGACAACCCTCTATCGGCCAAGACATCCACTGTGTCACCCAACACCATAGGCTCACCTCTCAAGTCCAAGGAGAGAGAGGGGTATTGCCTCATGGGCACACTACACACACCTTTAAACTAAGGAAGCCTAAGCTCACCTCTCAACTAAAGCGAGAGAGGGGTTTTGCTCAAGATCCCCTAATCTAAAGGGTAGGCCGACACAAAGGGAAACCAACACACCACACATCGTCCGATAAGATCTAGGTCACATAACGGGCAACAACACTACTAGCTAAAGCATGAGCATTACTAGCAAGATAAGCATAGTCGATCAAGATAACATAGCAAAGCAACATATAAAGGAGATAGTATAGTTAGGGTTAGGAGTTATGTAACCTGCCTTAAGCACAACTCCAAGCTTCGACCACCAACTCAAGAAGGGAAGTAGCAGGATGTATCGTCCATCACCAAGGAAGAAGAAAGTAGCAGTAGCAGTAGCTATATCAGCCACCTCCTTCCTTCCTTCTTCTCGGCCACCAAGGGAGAGCAAACAACTAAGGGGCAAAGAGATCCCTAGCAAGAGAAAAGAGAGACATATATAGAAGAGGGTAAAGGGGAGAGTGAAGTAAGGTGGTGTCCGGTCTAGGTACACTTGTCCTCGGGCCATGCCACATGCTAACACCCCAACCCACTTGTCCAAGGTCTCACCACTTGCTAGCAACAAGCTCCATGTGTCCAAGAAAGGGTGACACAAACGATGCTAGATGGAGGGGTGTGTGTCGCCCAACATGGCAACTCATCACACCCACCATCACCCCCTGGCTGATACACCTCCCTTGCTCAACACACCATGGCCGACACAAGGCACCAAGCACTCCCTTGCCCGACACACTCAAGCAAGGAAGAAGGACTTCAAGCCCAACGACAAGCCCAAGCTTAAACAAGCTCAAACAAGGCCCAAAACAACTCAAGCAAGGTGCCCCAACCCATCCTCTCAACCCTAGAGGATGCAAAGAGACAAGGAGGCCTCTCAAGGTGATAAGCTTGCACATAATCCCTAGATGTTGGGTAAATTGCAAGTTTCACCCCAACCCCACAACAAAACACAACAAAAACTAATCACACCTCAGGTGATTAGGCAAAACACAAAGTTTAGGCAAAGCAAACAGGGTAAGCCCAAAATGAAAGTCAAGGTCTTTACAAGACTGATCTTGGAGCTCTTAGTGGGTGAGATCCTTTGCATGTGGTGACTCTTGCTCATCTCCAACCTTGGTAAGTGTGTGCTTTTCTTTTGTGACATTTCCCTTGGATCTTCTACCCCATCTTCTTCTCTCTTCTAGGCTATAGACCATGGACCATCCATGGTGGTCATTTTGGAGAGAAACTCCTCATCACAAGGATCATAGACCATGTTTTGACAAGGTGTCCCAAGTGAGAGGGAGTTTCATCACCCTTGGTGATCATGTGCTTGGAGATTGTGATCCTTGGAGTTGATCTTCCTTAAGGCGGGTTATATAACACTCTACCCTCTCTATTATAGCACTTTTCTTTGCATGCATGTTGTTGTTTCTCTCACTAAAACGTTGCTACCATATGCTAGTACATTATATCATGATCTAGAGCTTGAATAATGGTGGTCATCATGCTTGGTTTGCTTAGAATCCAAAACCCAAACGTGAGGTACCTGATTTTTAGAGATGATTGTGAAATGGTGGTTTTCCTCGTATCTTTTGATCTTGGTTTTGATCACATGCATAATGCTTGTGTACTTTGGTATAATAAAGAGTTCCAGTTCTAATTTGGATGTGTTAAATGTGGTTCATTTCTATTATATGAGGCTCTTTTCATGGTAGTTTCATGACACATGTTTTAGAGCTTTTGGTGACCGATTTTTTATGAAGTTTTCCTCCTTGAAGGCGATGGATTTTTCCTTGGTGTAACCTTCTATTTTGGTCGTGGAATACTCCTATTTTGATCTAGATCAATCCATGTTTTTATGGTGGTCCTTTGCCTTGGTGGTAGCATGACCTTAGTGATCGATACACCATGTTTTCCCCTTCGGTCGAGACACTTTGATGCTTGGTGATTGGTCAAGATGATATTCTTATTTTGGGTCGAGACAAGTGCCCTAGTTTTGGTCGAGACACATACCTTGTGTTGATCGTGACCTTTCTTTGGTTTGAGGTCAAGACATATCTTGTTTTGAGGTCGAGACATGATTTTGGTTTTGTGGTCGAGACAAGTTTTGTTTTCAGTTGAGACAAGTGTTTTCGAGGGTGGTCGAAACCCTAATCCTTGTGGTAGTCGAGACATATGATATTGTTGCGGTCGAGACATCTAGAATGTTACAGTCGAGACACCTTACTAAAAGGTGATTGAGATACTTGTTTGATGAGTGGTTGATACACATATGTGATGGGTGGTCGAGACATATACATAAACATATATCAACATATGTATATGAGTAAGCAAGTAACGATTCATATATAGTGTTGTTTGGATGATTGTTTGGTGAACCCTAATCATGTTCCTTAACCTTGATATGCTCCAAGAAAGTGGGAGATGGTGTGCCTAGGGTTTGGTGTTTGAATAAAGCTATAAAACCCCAGCCGGCTATGCATGTAACCCTAACCCTAATGTTGGGTCATGTGATGTGTTTGCTTCTCTCTCTCAGAGTGGTTACCATAATGTGATGTTTTCTCTCTCTTATTTATGAATCCCTAACCATGTAGGTGAAAATGAATGCCATATTTGTGTATGTTGTGGTAATGATTATGTGATACATGTGATGTCTACAAGCCTTGATGAGATATGATGAAATCATATTGATGTGATGGGTCCTATGACCTGGTGGAGGCTCGATGCCTATTATGAGGTGGCATCCTCTAGTGATATGATTGAGGAATTGATATTCCCCAATGATATGATATTGGTGTTGGCCTTGTGAATTGCATTGCTATAAGTATCATGTGGTGATGATGTGACTAGTTCACACCTTATACATTTTATATCACTTTAGAGTTGCACTATTCCCTTATCTTAGTAGAGTTTGTTTTGGATTCATACGTTGTAACACGATTGATGCTAAAAGATACCCAATTGGCTTAATTAATCAAGTAAAACTCTAATCATGTAGGTGCCATGTGCCATAGATCCATTCCAATGCCAGTCTCAGTATTGGATGGTGAAATGAGTCATTCCTAGGGGAAACTCAGAGTGCAATATGCGGGGGTGCCAGTCGAGTATCTCCTTGAGTCCACAATTATAGGTTGTGTGAGATGGCCATGTGTGAGCTGCTCTCCTTATGATATGGATGGCCATGTGTGAGCCAATCCTTCTTTTTAGAATAGTCATGTGTGAGCCTTTTCTTATAGCATCATTACCTATACCAAGGTGGGCTAGGTGTTATTATATACAGATGGCCACGCGTGAGCCAACCCTTTAGCTTGACTATATTTTAGTATTGCAGTTGACTGATATGTCTTTGCGGTGTTTTCTCTTGTCTTGACGAAGAGGTGTTGGGGAGGTCATGGATTCCGGATCTTCCTTTGACCTTGTATGGCATCAATTTGACTTAACAGTGGTCGGTTGGATTTGGGTGGTACAACTCAAATCCTCAGGGCAACAATAAAATACATGACATAGTTGTGTAGTGTTTGCTTAGGGTCAAATGCGAATAACATTGGTTAAGCCCTTTGCCTTATCTTTGTATTGATTTCTTGAATTATAAGACGGTAAGAGAAGTCAATTATTATACATGTTCTTCATATCCCTTCTTAGAACATTAATTGTTCTATTTCTCAATGATAACTGCCTAGTCGCCTAATCTGCTTTATCTGATAGATACATGTCATTTAGTTGAATCTGCTCTACCTGCTTAGTTATATGTGATGTAACAGACATTGGAGGAGAGTTATATCTCTTGCTGGGATGTTTGGTCTCACATCGTGGGTTTCCACATATTTTACGTGGTCGCACACAAAGAGGTAGAGATTGTACAGGTGAGGAAGAGCAGCAACAAGAGTAGCAGCTGATAAGGTTGGATGCATGACATAAGTTTGCCGTGCGTAGTACACAAGTGAACGTATCGAAGTAATAAGGCCTTGTGAGGCCCGAGTTGAACATAGGGAAGTGTTTCTCCAGAAGACTACTACTAACTGTGATCAAATTAGCTAAGCCGGTTGTAATTGGTTGAATTGGGCTGAACGAAAGAACAAAAACAGAAATAAAGTGAATTAAAGGTGGAATTAATCAGAGATGGTGTGAATTCCTTAGGATAGTGGTTTCACCACAGACAACACTAATAATCGATCTCACACACACTAACATCTATTATCTCAATCCCTGGATAAGGAGCCTGTAGCCAGAATTACCTGCACCCACAGTGTAATTCACTACCTAATCTAATGCCAATCCCACTTCTGCAGTTATTGGTTGATTAGTTAGACGTGTTACGGTTATTCTCTGGGTTTCTCCTCCCGCTTGCACTCCACTTTTTCCAAAGGGGACAATATACATGTAAATCTATGCTCTTCGACCCTTAACCTCTATCCCGAGATGACTAAGTGTCTATCAATCCGCTCATGGTGATCAATCACAAGTAGAACATGAAGCATTCATAGATTTATATCTAGTAAAAGAGATAAAAATGATATTAATGCATGGAAATCAATCACATTGTATATCTGGGCTACTCCTGAATCCTAAGGAACAAAAGCTTTTAGCCTTGCATGATTTTCATCGATGAATACATGGGAGGAAGGAAGAAAAACTTAGGAAATATGAAGAAACTAAAGTAACCCCTGAATCTCTGCCGGTCTGGAGGATCCCCTCTATTGTGCGATCGTTCTACTATCTTCCGGTTGCATAATTGTCCTCCAGAGGTGCCCAGATGTCCTCAGTTAAAGCCTTCTGTCCTCCATTCTTCTTTTATCTCTTTTCGATCATCACACAATGAAAAACAACTCTCCTTCTCTTTTGCCCTCGTCCCCTTAAGTCATAGAAGGCACTTAGGGTTTGAATTAACATCCACTGTTGGATTAGAGATAAATTTGCAGCTGGCCTGATCGGACATACTCGGTAGTACTGACTAGGTGAGTTGGTAGTACCGAGTCACTTAGATTTGGCTACGTGATCCCGATCTCGTCAGTACTGTCGACTTGACTCGATGGCACCAAGTTTTGTGGTTTTTGAGCTGCCTCTCTGACGTCAACTTGGTAGCATCGAGTTGGAAACTCAGTTACACTGAGTTTTCTTGATTCATGTCGGGGCTTGCTGATGCTAAATCGGTACCACTGACTTCAGTTGTCGGTAGCACCAACTCTGGGTGAGTTTTTGATAGGTCTCTGATGTAAAGTCGGTACCACTGACTATTGTCAGGTCAGTAGCACTGACTCTATGGCTCTTACTTGTACCTAAAAACACACAAAATCATCATAAGCAATGGGGATACATAAAATATTATATAAAATAGTAAAAATCATATAATTTGATGCATTTAATAGAAATAGGCCGTTTAAGTCATTTCACGCATAATAAATCAAATAAATGACTAATTTACACATGAAATCAAGGGAAAATGTGCCTGAAATAATGACTAAAAACACATGCATCAAACTCCTTGAATATTGGGTAATTTATTCAAGGAGGACTTAGACAAATATTTGTCCCTTAGCACAACGTGCTCATACAAAGTTTTTTTATAAAATGAAAACAAAATTGAACTTGCCTATAGGCCTAATCCCACCCCTTATCATATATCGTGTCTGACCAAACTAGGTTTGTTCAGAGCATTCAGTATTGATCAGAGGTGGGTCATAGAGATGTACCAAAATATAGAACCGGAGTTCCAGGTCGGACTCCTTCTTGGATTCAACGACATGCGATTATCCCTGTTAACCCCCAAAGCCATCCTTATGCCTTAGGTGCGTCATGTGATGCTTGTACGAGGTACCACTGGTCGTAGAGAGTTTCTATCCTCTGGGTGAGCCTGCCTTGTCGCGTGGCGATCTCGCACCCCCTTACGTGCACGTCCCCGCCCACACATGAGCAACAAGCAATGAGCAACGAGTAGTGAACTATCTAATGTACATCCCATGACTCTAGCAAGCCCTGCGGGAGGGTCTCTCTCTAGTCATCATGTGTAAACAACACGTTTCGAACCACCCTCCTAACTGTTGCCATCAACGCACGTGCCGGCTGGCCCTGTTCACCATGTATCCTCTTGTTACTTTCATTCTACGTGAAGTACGTAGCCGCCGCCATCAAAAGCATGAAGAAGTCGCGGGTATGTGGTTCCTCCATATCACCGATCTCCTCCTGATTCGACCAAGGGTTCCACCCCAAGACCGATGGATAGCCTCGCATGAGGTCTGCCCACATGTTGTACGTGTATGGGCACTTTAAAAACAAGTGTTGTCCCATCTCCTCCGCTGAGTTGTATAATGGGCAAGTGATGTCATAATCCGAGGCCCACCTGATCACTCTATCAGCGGTGAGCAGACCTGAGTGCCTCACCTTGAACATTGTGATCACCCATCTGGGTATATAACAGGTGTGCCATAGTGCCATAGAGAATACACACATAGGTTTTTGTGGCCTAATCCCTTCCCAGAAGTTCAGGAAGTCTTCTATTCTTTTGTGCACTCCCGGTTCATTCCACAAGTATAGAAGCTGGCACTCCTCATATCCCTTCACCATGTTTTTGTATGTGCATGAGAAGCCCTAACGCATGGAGCGATTCACATTGAGCGTACGCCTGTATCTCCTCCACATCCATGTCATCCAGACAGATTCAGATTCTGAAACAACCTGTCTACATTTTTCCTTATTGCCCATTTAGCTAGGTCTTTGAATAGTTTAAGGCCTAATCTGACCTCATTGTGTGGAAATGTCATTCTTTCCCAGGAGAGTGTGTGGGACTTCCCACCACATTGAAATTAGCTAGTAACTGTTGGCAATCTATCCAATACTGCCTTAGGCACATGGCCTTGCATAACCCAAAAGGATATCAGTCACATGACATTCACTTATACAAGAAGTAGCCGACCTGCGAATGATATACAATTTATGGGCCATCTGTCTATCATTTCCCTTAGGCGATCTGTGCGAGCTCCATAATGTCTAGCGTAGACTGTTCCTGCCATGAGTGGGAAGTCAAGGTAGGTACAGGGGAGTTCGTGGGTAGGCATCCCAATGGATGTGGACAACATGCCTCCCAACCGTCTTGCTGGTTTGGACAAGAAAAGCATTGATTTTCTTGGGTTGGCATGTAGACCTGTGATGCTCACAAACCTATCAAGGTCTTATTTTGCAAGCCTCAGATTACTCACAGTTCCATCCAGGTACATAAGGACATCATCTGCGAATGTGAGGTGGGAGAGGACCTTTGTACCCCTCACCTTGAATGTTTTAAGATTACCGTTCACCTCCATTTCTTCAAGAATAAGGCTTAGTTGTTCCACGATGAGGGTGAATAGGAGGGGTGACAAGGAGTCATCTTGTCTAAGTCCTCAGTTGCTTGTAAATAATCCAACTGGTTGTCCATTAACCAACACAGAGAAAGACGCGGACTGGACACACTCCTGGATCCACCATGTCCATTTGTTTGGAAAGCCAAAATCTTCAAGGATTCCCCACAGTGCTGTCCACGAAACGTGGTCATATGCTTTCGAAATGTCGAGTTTGATACATGCCTTTAGTTTGTATCTTTTCAGCTCGAATCCATGTAAGAATTCACCTGCTAACTGTGCGCAATCAGATATGTTTCGCCCCGGAATAAACATGCCTTAGTTTTGTGAGACCAGGGTCGGGAGGACTTCCTTGAGTCTCTCTGTCAGTAGCTTCACCTAGATCTTGTATAGGACTCTGCAACATGCTATTGGTCTAAAGTCCCACATGGTGGAGGCTGTCATAGTCTTGGGGATGAGTGCTAGGAAGGCATGATTACACTCTCTCACTATGTTGCCCCCATCTAATAGCCATTGGATGGCTTGATGAACATCCTTGCCTATCATCGGCCAAGCGTGTCAGAACCATCTTGCAGTGAAGCTATCTGGCCCATGCACTTTGTCCAACCCTATGGACCATAATGCATCCCTTACCTCAAGGAGAGTGATGTTCATGTAGAGCTTTTGCTTTTGTGCCTTAGATAAAACTCTCATCATTTGTATTGTGGGCGCGTTGTCTTATTGTATCGAGCCATTATATAGCTGTGTAAAGAAAGCCATTGCCTCTACACATAGAGCGTCATGCGTGTGAACACACTGTCCATCTTCCAAGATGAGGTTGCGTATAGTGTCCCTGATTTGCTTTCTCCTGACAATGCCTTGGTAGAAAGATGTATTTCTTTCAGCATCTTTAATCCACTTCATCTGACTTATTTGGTAGAAGTAGCATTCCTCTACTCTCGCTAGAGCATCAAGCCGTGCACATAAGGTCCGCTCCTCGTTTATGAGGCTCTGGTCCATCAGACATTGTTGTATATGCCTACTGGTGTTCTCAAAGTCTCGAAGTGCATTCCTCTTGAGATTGACTGCATTGCATTTCTCCGCACAACCCATTTTTTAATACATTTTTTGGTATTTTGCAGCCTCAAAATTTAGAGTGCGGAAAGGTTTCTTTTTGTTGGTGCAAGTAGGTGCAAAGAGGTGCATTGCATGGTCGCTAATAACCATTGGGAATGAGATTGCTACTGCCACCTCACTGAACACTTGTGTGAATGGGTCATTGACCAGTACACAATCAAGTTTGCAAGTAAGTCTGCTGTCCTCATCTTGTATATTGCTCCACGTGATGTCTCCCCCATGGAGAGGAAGCTCCATCAGGCTTGATGCTGCCACAACGTCGTTGAAGTCCGCATCCGCGCACAAGTTGCACTCGCATCCTCCTTTCTTTTCCCATGAAAACTGAGTGCAGTTGAAGTCACCCATAAGGATCCATGGACCCTCCACCATGTTCGAAAATTCGGTGATGCTATCCCATAGCACCCTCCGTTCAGTTGTAGTGGTATGACCATATACAGCTGTAATGGTCATTATCGCTCCCCCTCTATTTTGGCAACATGATGTAACCGTCTAAGGGGTGGAATGTAGGATTTTGACCTCCCATGCCTTGGGGTTAAAACCCTAGAAAATTCGTCCACCTTGTACATGTTCATGGTTAGAAAAGGAGTTCCAACCAGGAGGGAAAAGGGTTTTTACCTTGGCAATGTTAGACATCACTGTGCATGTCTTTGTGATGATAGAAAGAGAGGAATTTGCTTCACATATGACTCTTCGAATCTCACCCTGTCGGTAAGACTCTATGCCTCCTCTCACATTCCATGCGAGAAGGGTCATTTTGGCACCTGGGCCACGTTGTCTTCCGTCACGCAAGTCTGGTTCTTTGGTTGTTTGCTCATTCCCTAGCCGCACACCTTCCTTCTCTTCTCCATTTTGGCCTCAAGATTAGTATTTCCCCTTTCCTTAAGAAGGTCCTTGCATGGCCAGACATTGGTGGATGTGGTCCCCTTCACATTGGTTGTCCTTCATGTGGGTCACGCCTTGTTCACTACAGTCGCCTTAGTAACCTTGTGGTTATGCTACTGTGCACGCCCTACATCTCCGTCAGCCCGACATGGGTTGGATGGTGCAATAGGTTGGTCGTCACCCATATTGCTAGCTAGTGCCTCAGGAAACAACTCAGACGAGTGGGATGAGGGGGGGGATAGGACGGCTCCATGCATGCGTGATGGTACGATATTAAGATACACCTCATCCAAATACTCACATCCATTATCTTTTCTTTCCCACATCATGTCCCTTGCTTTATGGAACCATCTAGATTCTCTGCAGAGGCAGTTAAGTCAACAATGACCGGATCTCCCACTGGTAGGTCCCCTATTATCACATGATCACTTGACACATATGTGTCCAAAGCAAACAAGAAAGTCCCATCCGATTTCTAGTTTGTAGATCCCATGAAACGTTTAGTCTCCTCTGTACGACTCGTGGTCCCACTGGCAGTTACTTCTTCTCTCATTACAGAGGTAACGCCTTCTTCCAGGTTGGAAGACCCCAGGTGCTGATCCACCGACATCATGTTGTTCCCGTATCCTATTGGCTCCATCGGTCCATCATGAATGCCATCAATGGTGCCACTAACATTAGTTCTTGGTGTATTTTTGTTTGAAGCATCAACACCCAAATTGGCAATGTTTGAATTGTCAGTTTCATGGACCACATTCAAATTACTTCCCAATGTTGCCAGAAAATGCACCTCTTCAATGCAGATTGCATTCATGGTGGTTTCCGTGGACTCTGAGATCTCGTTTGACTTCCCCATGGGCTCCATTTCCGGATTGGTCACCAGAGATTGGGGGGTGCCTCCATACCAGCAGCGCCACCATCCACCCCCATCGCAATCAGGGGGCAGGATGCATCATCCCCCTCAGGGCCAGCCTCAGAGTTATTCTATTGCTACCTACTCAGTGGGGGCCTTCTTGACCTTGAGCATCCAGCTCTGGTTTGGGCTTCCGTCGATCCTCTAGCCACCGGACAATGCTGCTCCGTGTGACCAAAAGCAACACACGTCCGACATTGCCATGGGTAATACTGATACTCCACCAGACATGGGATGGCCTCTCCTCCTTCAACCCACAACTCTACTTCTTGTGGTGGATCCTTCTCCGTCGTGAACTCCATGAGCACTCTAGCATAGTCTGGATTGGTGCCTCTTGCCATTCTCAGATCCATTCACAATGGGTTTCCAAGGAAGCTTGTTGTGATGCTTAGGATCTCTATCGAGTTCAGTAGCCCTAACGATCGGAATCTGACCCAGTGTGGTACTGTGGAAAGTAGGTCCCTTTTCAAGGTTGTCGTTGGCCGCCATATTTGTATGAGCACCACTCGACCATCATAGAACCAAGGCCTTGCCGCCATAGCATGAACCCGATCACTGGATTCTTCAAAGGAAGCAAAGAAGATTCTGTTCTCCTTCTTGGTAACTTCCACATGTCCCTTCGGGTGCCATGTTCTCTGCTCCCGTGCTTGCATGGGAATGAGATGTGGCTTGGCATCAATGATGTGGAAGATAAGGATGTTCTCCCATCTGCCTTGGATCTGCTCTAGATGTGTTTTGCGAATCATGGCCACCATATTGTCACTTCCGACTTAAACCAAAGGAACATTCTTAAGAGCAAGGTATTGTGAGTTCACCATTGAAGCTTCCTCACCAACACCTCCCTCTACCCACTGGTTATGGTTAGGTTTGAAGACCCAAGGCCGTGTAGGCCTCCTCGCCTCTGTTCTCATCACAACTGATGACATCCCCATCTCCCCACTTACTGTCGAGGTCGATGCACCAAGCGCCATGGCCGAGTTCCTTCCATTCGAGCCATCGCTCCGACTCCCCCCCCCCCAGCTGAGGGATGGCGACTGCCACCATGCCAAGCACCTCTTCCTCCTCTAGTATCACCTCTGTGCCCTCCACCTTAGTATCCTCCCCGTGACACCACATCAAGGGCCACAACATCATCCGTGTTAACAACCACCCCCTTCCCTTTCTCCAACCTTCTCGCCTCATCCCTCCTCGCAGCCACATCTTCTTCATGATCTCCTCCTCACTCCACCGATGCCCTACCACCACCATGGTGAGATCCACCTCCTCCCCCCCTCACTGTGCTTCCCTGACCACCACTACATGCCACCGCTCCATTCTTCTCCATCTCCTACTACCGTTCCATCACCACCGTAATCCTCACACCTCCGGAACCCTTGTTCTTACCTCTCCTCACCATCGCACTAGACCCTGACCAGTGGGGTGCTAGTTGACGTGTGCCGCCCATAGGTGCCCTCGCACCCTAGAGAGAAGGAACTGTAACGAGTCTACTGAGTCAGACCTATGAGTCTTTCGATTGCCTTGTGGATCGAACGATTCAAGGATCCACCGACAGCGACATCTCTAATCTTTCTTCTTCCTGTTTCACAAACACAAACAACATGCAACGACTCACATGCATCAAACTCCCCTAAGCTTAAATGTTTCTCGTCCTCGAGCAACACTCTCTCGGATCTATTTGACAAGAGTCAGTGGAAGGACATAACATATACATTCATTTCTTAATCAAATCCACCATTCTGTCCCTAAACTGCCCTTCACTGACCACTGAACCAATAACTGTTCTAAAGTGACCAAAAACTTCCATAAAAGATGTCCACCTTCAGTCAATGACACTATCAAGAAAGCAGTTAACATCATAATCACTCAGACATTCGCTTGGTGCATTGTGTGATTCCCTACACTAAATTGCTCTTTCCTAACTACCAACTATTTGGAAGCAGATCTCTATATAGGCATGAATAAGGAGATAAATCATTAGTGGCCTACCAATAAGAGCAATTAATGATTCAAGATGGGTGGCAAATGAAAAACTCATAAGTACTTCCAACCTATTTATGCATAGAGAAAAAGAAACCTAAATGGATGAAAAGAATGCCATGAATGAATCCTAATGCCTAAAAAAATTCTTTCTTTCTTTTTTGAGATGATGCATGTATGAACGAGTTGATTCTATTTGACAACTCAGAAGAATGCACATGTGGATTAAATCATCACTAAAATGAAAATGCTGGATACACTCTTCTCCTTGTTTCTTTTTAAAAAAATCTTCTTTTCTCTAAAGGCTAAGTTTCATGCTTCTTGCCTTTATAATTCTTTTCCTTTTCTTTTCTTATTTTCTTGGAGGTGTATCCCTACACTTTTAGCTTTATAACTCGACAATAAAATCCACATGTTCCAAAAAATATGCATGCAATGTTGAAATGTATGCAACTACATGAACTGTGTTATGCAGATTAAGATGGTATGCACTAAAGTTGATGCATACAAATGCAATGTTTTTCCTTCTTTTTTTCAAATGCAAGCAAACTAACTAATATGTTTCTATTGTGTCATGCAATGAAATAAAGGAAAATAGCTTGAAGTACTCATGAATTGTTGAGGTGGTGAGTCAAAAATGAATGGAAAGGAAATGGAATCACACAACTAAGAGACAATACCTTTCGTTATATTATAATGTGTCCCTCTTAAATGACCTATGTTCAGAGTGATCTAAAGGTTTCTTTCTTGTATTTTCATTTAAGACCTCATTATGGTTTAGTCAGTTTAGGCTCAACATCTTCATCATTCACATTCCCAAGTTGATTCAGACATTCATGTATGTCCTAAGTCCTAATGCTGACTAATCCAAACACTTCCTCAAGTGGTGTTACATAAAGATTTTGCAATTTAAGCTTTTAAGGATATGACCATTTTCATGCAACAACCTAGAGAGTACAATCTATTCGAAGATAAAACCATGCATTTACTACTCCACAATTACATTAGATAGACATGGATCCTATACTTGCACAATTAAAAATAAAACAAACAACTAAAGATAAACAAATAAAATAAAAAATAAAAAGATAGAATATTGTTCCAGCACCCCCCATAAGCTTGAATATGACTATGTCCACATAGTCAATACTCATACCTAAGAGGTAGAACAGTGGTACCATGGATCAGAATGGCGGAGGTGGCATGTTGGGGTCATGTGGAGGGAACATCTCTTGAATATGCTGTTGCTGTCTAGTCTATATCTCTTGCAACATTGTATACATACCTGCCATGTTGTACGAGTCCTACTCCTCCTATGAAGGTGGTGGGGCTGAGGAAGTTGAGGCAGCATATGCACGAGCCCTTTTGCGTGGGACCGCTCTCCTGGTCATGGGGATGGTGGGATCCACCTCCTCAACTTCATCGTCTTGTCACCATCATGCTCCTTGTGGTCGCCCTGAGCTACTTCCCTTGGAAGATCTTCAAATTCTCCCTCATCCAGCAGCCACCTGAGATGTTCCACCCCATGTAGGTTGGAGACAGGGTTGGGGAGCCTTCGCTCCCGTAATATGCCTTGGCGGGTGCAATACACATAGAGTATATTGTGGTGGTACCAGAGAAGATGTTCTTTGTAGAAGTGAAGGAGGTCCAACTTTGTTGTATCCTCCAATGGCTCGAGGGTGGATAGATCAAGGCGCAGGTGGAGAGCTATAGGGATGATGATACCCCCAAATAAGATTGGCGCCTTGCTTGTTACATTGCGCCTCACATAAATCATACGGAGCAACTGAAAAGATCCAAAATTATCTGTCTCCCCTTCCAGTATCGGTAGAGAAAGTAGAGGTCCTACTTCTGGACCTTCCCTTGAGCTTGACCAGATCGAGTGAAGATAGTGTTGATGCAGAGACAGTGAAGCATACGAGCAAAAGGATGCTCAATATCAGTCACAGAACCGATGTGCCAATTGATACGGAATCCCGTCGGCACCTCAGTCAGTTGCTCCCAGGCCAAGTTGAAGTCAGATGGTGCCGAGTGTTCTAGGACATGAGCCAAGTTGAAGATATGATTTAAAGCTCTCAGCGTGAGGGATTAGCTGTTGTTGAAGAGGTGGAATTTGATCTTTCCTTCCCACCATTCACCTCCTATCTTCTGCTCGGGGGTGACGAGAACATCAAGCAACACCAAGAACTCTAAGACAAGATATGGGTAGGTCTTCCAGTCACTGAAGAAAGGATTATCTCCCTCCATTTCTTACTACTGACATAGCCAACACATGTTGTCCATAAAACCTACCATCTCGATCAACGTGCGATCACAACATCTCGTTGGGATGACTTGCCTTGTCTGCAACTCCTCATAGAGCTTCCTTATCTCTGATGATGGGTGCTGAATGTGAGTTGGTCGGGGGACCAACTCACCCTACGGGGGAACAACTCTCTCCTAGGAGCTATATCATTGATGCAAGCAGGAGATTATGAGAATGGAAGCTTGGGGAAGTTCTTCAGTGCCTGGTGTAGCCTTGCTCTGGAATGTAGGAGGAGTGGATGTTGAGGGTGTGAAGAAAATGGCTCCACCACCCCTCCTTTTATAGTTGAGCATGACAGAGTCGGTGGTACCGAGTTGGCTAGCACAATCCGTGGTCAGTTGCACTGACGGCTGACAATTGCCTGACGTAGCTGGCAGGGATCACCTTGGGTCAGTAGTACCAAAGACACGTCAGTGGTACCGACTTGTACCACAGATCGGTGCCACCGAATACTGGATGAAGTGTGTCATGGCTATTGGATCGCGATCGCTCGGATTATTGACGTGGTGAGTCGGTAGTACCGACTAGGCGAGTCAGTAGTATCGAGTTCTGGAATTTTTCGGTGCTTTTGAATTTGTAGACTCGGTATATCGAACATGGGCACACCCAAAAGTCAGTAACACCAACTAGAATAGCCAGTGGTACCGAATCCTTACCAGTGAACCCTCAAAAGATATTTAGATACTCAGTGGTACCGACTATTTAAGTCGGTGGTACCGATTCGGTGTTGTTGTTGCGGGAAAAATTCTAACCTCATCTCGGTGGTACCGACTTTAAAACCATGCACACTCCAAAAAACGAGTCAAGGTGCCATTTTTAACCGAAGTAAAGTGGCAGCTAAAAATGAAAATTTGAACATAAAAACAAAGAAAATAAAGATTGGGTTGTCTCTGAGAAAGCGTCATTGTTTAACGTCCTAGACTAGATGGTCTATAGAGCAAGAATCTATGGAATGGTGCAAAGTTGCACCTCCTCTATCTGGGGATCTACCTCACCCCCAAAATAGTGCTTTAACCTTTGGCCATTTATGAGGAACGACCTGTTCCCGTCTACAATGTTTACAGCACCATGGGGAAAGACTTTTTCAATCACAAACGGTCCACTCCACTTAGACCTTAGCTTACCCTAATGTAGCCTAAGCCTAGAATTAAAAAGGAGGACTTTCTGACCCAGAAGAAACACCCTATTTAGAATGTGTCTATCATGAATTTTATTAGTCCTTTCCTTATATATCCTAGAGCTTTCATAAGCATCCATCCTAAGCTCATCTAATTCATTAAGCTCCAAAAGCCTCTTTCTACATGCTCCATCTATGTTGAAATTCAGCTTCCTCATGGCCCATTTAGCCTTGTGCTCGAGCTCTACGGGTATATGGCAAGCACGACCATTGACTAGCCTAAAAGGTGTTGTTCCTATTGGGGTTTTATAGGCTGTTCTATAAGCCCAAAGAGCATCACCTAACACCTGGGTCCAATTTGTCCTATTGGTTGAGACCGTCTTTTCCAAGATTTTTTTCACCTCTCTATTAGACACCTCAACCTGGCCTTGAGTCTGTGGGTGATAAGGAGTGCCCACTCGGTGCTTCACCCCATATTTGCTCAAAAGAGCTCCAAACTGCCTATTAGTGAAATATGAACCACTGCCACTAATAATTAGGTGGGGACACCAAACCTACAGAAAATGTATTCTTTCACAAACTTGCACACTACATGCGCATCATTGGTGCAGGTCAGAATTGCTTCCAGCCACTTAGACACATAATCAACTGCAAATAATATATATAAATTGGAATGAGATGACACAAATGGGCCCATGAAATCTATACCCCAAAGATCAAAAACCTCAACTTCGTGAAACACATTCAAGGACATCTCATGTTGCTTAGAGATATTACATGCACGTTGACATGCATCACAATGACGAATAAAGTTGTGAGCATCCTTAAACAAGGTAGGCCAATAAAATCCACTCTCTAAGACTTTAGTAGCAGTCCCAGAGCTTGCATGGTGTCCACCTGTGGATAGAGAATGACAGTGTGATAAGATGCTCTCTACCTCACATTCAGGTACACATCTTCTTAATAACCCATCCCTGCATTGCTTAGAAGAATTGGGTTATCCCAAATGTAAAACTTCAATGAGTGGAAAAATCATTTTTTCTCTTGATACCCCCAATCTACAGGCAATTCCTTGCAAGCTAGGTGACACGCGTATAACGTGCGTGTAATACGCAAGTGTACGTGTCGAAGTAATATGGGATTATGAGTCCCGAGTTATCGAACACGGGGAGTTATGAGGTTAAAGACTATTACTAATTAGGATTGATCAGCTAAGCCGAAAACAAGAGTTGATTGAAAAAGAAAATAAAAATAAAAGAAAACAAAATCGATTAAATGGTTGGTTTAATCAATTAAAAATGGAATCCTTAGGATTGCGGTTTCACCATAGGTTCTCGTTGTACTAATTCCTACACAATTATCCTAATTCGTCTCCTATTCTGGGTAGTGGCCTGTAGTCAGAATTGCTCGCTTTCGCGATACAATTCACTACCTAAATCTAGGTCGGTTCCACGATAGTAGTAACCTATACCCTAAACTAGGTGCATGAAGATCATACTCTGGGTTTCCACCATTAATTGTACATCACCTTGTTCAAAGGATTTATTAGTTAATGTGATTATCGTCTCTTTTCAACCGTTAATTCTTCTTTCAAAGTAATTAAAGGTATTGGATTATCATTAGGGTGATCAATCATAATGATATAATGGAGAAAACGACATCATACCACGGATTTGAGAGAAAAATTATGATAAAATATGTAAAAAGTATCATACAACAATTACCCGGGCTACTCCCAGGTCCTAAGGAATTATGATTTTTAGCCGAAAATAGATGACATGGTATCACACTAAGTCGAAAAGATGTAAAACATGAATTTCGAGATACAGTAAATTGGAGAAAGGGTTAAAGAGTGGATCTGGAGAAGATGGAGAGAATTTTCCGTTGTTTCTGCCACCAAAATGCCTCCGAGGTCTTCTGTATCGGGTTCCTCTACTTTTCTCTCTCTGTTCGGATGCGGTATCGTCCCCCCGTGATAGATCTCCCAATTGCGGTTCTAATGGTGTCTTTTATAGCCTTCGTACATGTTTAGGTCGAGGAAACCTAAAATGTAATTTTTAATACAATATGTGTTAGATTTAACACATTAAAATTTGGTCCGCAACGTCTGAGTCGATGGTATCGAGTTGGAAGTCGATGGTATTGACTTTTCACAGTAAAACGTCCTTTCTCTTTTCAATATGGAGCAAAAAATATTTGTACTCTGATGCCATATCGCTACCATCGAGTTTCAAGTCGATGGTATCAACTGTGCTCTAGTAAATAATAATTATCTGTAATAAAATAATCAATGAATAAAATCAAATAATTATTATAATAATTAAAACATGTAAAATACATGTAAAATATAAGAAATGATGCACAAGTGATTTTTACCAATTTGGTAAAATATGTATTAAAAATATATTCAATTAAGCACAAATGACAAAGAAAATAACCAAATTAGATATCAAAATAATGAAAATTTGTGCATACATCACACCCCTAAGCTTGAATATTGCTCGTCCTCGAGCAACACTACTCTTGAATTTGTTTTAAAAAGTCAACAAGAAGACAGGTACCTATGAATCATTTTTTCTAATCGCCCTCCACCAGTCGGTCCCAAACCGATCCTTGCCAACCATTGAACAAGTAACTACTCTAAAGCGATCAATCATGTTCATAATAGATGTCCACAATAAGATTAATGAAAAACACTATCAATATGAAGCAGTTAATATCATGGCTAGTAGGACACATGCTTGATGCACCATGTGATCTCCCTATCTACATTGCTCTGATATACCTAAATAAACTACTTGGAAGCAGATCCCCAAATAAAAATGGATGAGGGGATTAATTATGATGGTGGCCTACCATGCAGAGCAATGGGTGGAAAAGATGGGTGGCTATGAAAATAGGAATCACAAGAATCATCCAAATTATTTATGCAAAAAGTAAAAATATGATGCACCTGTATGATGGATAAAATGTGAATGTATGACTTCTAATGACTATTTTTTATTTTGGTGGAATGATGCATGCAATGAATGTCTCATACTAATGATGAGTATAAGTGGAAAGGTGTTTATAAAAAGAATCACAATCCCCTCCTTTGTTGCTTAGAGAGAATATGGAATTGAACTTAAAATCCTTTTCCTCCTTTTCTCCTTTTTTTTCTTTTTCTTTTTCAATAACTCTTTTTTTTTTCTTACCCTATTTTTAGAAAGATGAACAGTTCATGCTTGGGCTTTTTTTTTGCTTTTTTTTATTTGGAGAAGGAGTAAGGAGATACAACTTTTTTTTACACTCTTTCATGATAGAAGATGGTAGAAGATAACAAATATGTAACACCTTATAAAATATGCAATGCAAATGCAACTATATGAAATTTTGTTATGCAAACTACAAGTGCTCAAAAGAGATTATATGATTTTTTTTAATGCATAATAAAATGAACTAACTATATGCTTCCTATCATGCCATGTAATGCATACAAGAGGAAAATAACTTGGATTAAACTTGATCATCCTATGGTGGTGAATGAAGATGAATGAAAGGTGGATGAGATCACATGAATAAGAGACAATGTCTTTCCCAACCATGATATGTTCCTCTTCTATCAACTTGTGTAATAGGGTAACCTTAGAGTTTATTTCTAGAATTCACATTAAAGATCACGTTACTGTTTGGTTGGTTTAGGCTCAAACATCATCGTCATAACACAAGCCATAAGGTTAAGTTAGGTTTTTCATTCATTCAGTATGTCTTCAAGCTGACTAATCCAAACAATTCCTCCAGTTATGTACTCTTAAACATAGCAAATTTAGCTTAAAGTGCAAAGCATAATAGCACATTCAAATTTTTATTTAGAATTTTCAGAATTGATACCACATCATCAACAAACGGCTAATCCTAACTAAAATTTTATATTTTGTCCACAATTACACTAGATAGAAGTGGACTCTAAAAATAAAATGAAAAGTCTATTTTTTTTGAAACAAAAACATGTAGATGTATGATAAAAAGAAAAGATGCAAGAGGTAAGATAGAAGAACTGTTCCATTCCTCCCCCTAAGCTTGAATATGACATTGTCCGCAATGTCAAAAGTAAAGGAAGGCAAATGGAACGATTGTACCGATATGTGAGCTCAGATATGGGCAAAAGACAGGTGGGTGGGATTCCCACGAAGACATGCCCTCCAATACGCACTCGAGCTCAGTGAAGTGTCGATGCTTGCTCAGCTTGTGAGATGTCACTGATGAGAACTCAGTACTACCGACAGTGAAGTCGGTGGTACCGACTCAATGCATCCCTGCACACTGAATGCACATATCAAGGCACCTTTTTTTTACTTGCATCAAAACTAGATATCACAATCTACAAATAGGAATGTAAAACTAGAATTGAAAGTTTAACAAAATAAACCTAATGGGTGGGTTGCCTCCCACAAGATCCCTTATTTAACGTCCTAGGATGGACACATGTCAATCAACAATAATCAGGTGGTCATGGAGGAGGGTAAAGCTCTCTCTGCCTCTTCCTTCTAAACTTTTGGTTCCTTGCAACAATGAGAAAAAATAAATAATAGTTAGAAAACCAACATGTATGGTTGACGTTCCATTTCAATAGTAAATTATCATTGCAATGAACATGAACATGAACACGACTCACAATCAAGTCTTGATATGGGAGCACATACAAAAATATATAGCCATGAGGTGAAAGGTATAATGAAGATTGATCCTTAATTTCTATGACCAACCCCAATGGATCACTCCTATCTACACATAATGGAGGGGTTACATCAAAGGTGAGTTTGTATGTCTCCTCCTCTTCTAATAATTCAATTCCTCTACATTCATTCATATCCTCACAAAAATTTTCAAAATCATCATCTGGATATATATCCCATATAGGATCCTCAATAAGGAAATGAAGAGATGGGTCTTGTGGTGAAGGAATTATGTGATGAGTAATGGGAAATTCCTCCACCTTTTCACTCTCAATATCCTCTTCCTCACTCTATTCCTCCTATCTAAGATCACTATCAAATAAAGCACCTTCTGGATCCACCTCTCCTTCACTCATATCCCAAACACATGTATCAAAATTGTCATCCACATTATTTGCATCATTCTTCTCATTTTTCTCATCAGATCCCCAATCATATTCAAAATCAATCCTAGGAGTCGAGGGTGTGGGTGTGGCATCAATGGAAGGACATGGTAGAGGTGATTCTAAAACTTCTTCCAATATGTTCTCCTCACTCTCTAATTCCTTATCCTCAATCTCAACTTCTTCCATTTTCTCTAAGCTACCCCATCCTCCATTAGAAATAGGACCTTTACGATTTAAAACATATTGAACCATAATCCTAATATGCTCATGATGAATTTCCTTTGAGATTTTCTCATGATGTAATGAAGGTGGACTCAGACATTTATAACCTACATGTGCATTTCCACACTCAGAACAAATAGGGGCCATGTGCTTTTTTTTTAAAATGAAAGAAAACTAACTACAAATAAATATTTAGATGAATATGTACAATGCCTAAACTAACAGTAAAGTTTTATGTAATGAAAAATGGGAAGAATAAAAAAAATATAAAAAAGGAAAATAAATACAATGGCCTAGAGTGGCCGATCATAACTTTTTATAGTGTTAACCATGCCAACTCCCCGGCAACTACGCCAGTGGTGAGTATTCCCGCCTGTCACGCGGATGACCCAGGTTCGATCCCCGACAACGGTGCCAAAATCTTGACACGCGTAAAACGTGCGTGTAATACGTAAGTGTACGTGTCGAAGTAATATGGGATTATGAGTCCCAAGTTATCGAACATGGGGAGTTGTGAGGTTAAAGACTATTACTAATTAGGATTGATCAGCTAAGCCGGAAACAAGAATTGATTGAAAAAGAAAATAAAAAATAAAAGAAAACAAAATAATCGATTAAATGGTTGGTTTAATCAATTAAAAATGGAATCCTTAGGATTGCGGTTTCACCACAGGTTCTCATTGTACTAATTCCTACACAATTATCCTAATTCGTCTCCTATTCCAGGTAGTGGCCTGTAGTCAGAATTGCTCGCTTTCGCGATACAATTCACTACCTAAATCTAGGTCGGTTCCACAGTAGTAGTAACCTATACCCTAAACTAGGTGCATGAAGATCGTACTCTGGGTTTCCACCATTAATTGTACATCGCCTTATTCAAAGGATTATTAGTTAATGTGATTATCGTCTCTTTTCCACCGTTAATTCTTCTTTCAAAGTAATTAAAGGTATTAGATTATTATTAGGGTGATCAATCATAATGATATAATGGAGAAAATGACATCATATCACAGATTTGAGAGACAAATTATGATAAACTATGTAAAAAGTATCATACAACGATTACCCGGGCTACTCCCGGGTCCTAAGGAATTACGATTTTTAGTCGAAAATAGATGACATGGTATCACAATAAGTCGAAAAGATGTAAAACATGAATTTCGAGATACAGTAAATTGGAGAAAGGGTTAAAGAGTGGATCCGGAGAAGATGGAGAGAATTTGCCGTCGTTTCCGCCACCAAAACACCTCTGAGGTCTTCCGTGTAGGGTTCCTCTAATTTTCTCTCTCCGTTCGGCTGCCGTATCATCCCTCTGTGATAGATCTCCCAATTGCAGTTCTAATGGTGTCTTTTATAGCCGTCGTACATGTTTAGGTCAAGAGGAAACCTAAAATGTAATTTTCTTAGATTTAATACATTAAAATTTGGTCTGTAGCGTCTGAGTCGATGGTATCGAGTTGGAAGTCGATGGTATCGACTTGTTCACAGTAAAACGTCCTTTTCCTTTTCAATCTAGAGCAAAAAATATTTGTACTCTGATGCCATGTCGCTACCATCGAGTTGCAAATCGATTGTATCAACTTTGCTCTAGTAAATAATAATTATCTGCAATAAAATAATCAATGAATAAAATCAAATAATTATTATAATAATTAAAACATGTAAAATACATGTAAAAATATAAGAAATGATGCACAAGTGATTTTTACCAATTTGGTAAAATATGTATTAAAAAGATATTCAATTAAGCACAAATGACAAAGAAAATAACCAAATTAGATATCAAAATAATGAAAATTTGTGCATACATCACTAGGTAATTAACAATATCTGCAAACCAAGGATCTTTAGTTTTAATTACAAACAATTTCTCATCCGGGAATTCCTCAATAATGGGGATAGCTATATCTTTTTTCATCTATCCTTTCCAACCTATATAAATGATCAACTACTGCATTTTCAACCCCTGCCTTGTCTCTAATCTCAATGTCAAACTCCTGAAGCAAAAGAATCCACCTAATCAATCTAGGTTTGGCATCTTTCTTTTGTAATAAGTATTTAATTGCAATATGGTCGGTCCAAACTATTACTTTAGCCCCAACTAGGTATTTGCGGAATTTTTCAAAAGCAAATACTACCGCCAACATTTTTTTCTGGCAGTGGTTTAATTAAACTGCACATCATTTAAGGTCTTTGACACATAATATATGATAGTTGGAGTCTTGTCCCTGTGTTGACCCAACACAACTCCTACTACATAATATGATGCATCACACATCAGCTCAAAGGGCAAGCTCTAGTCAGGAGCTTGCACAATAGGTGCGGAGATCAATTTTTCTTTAAGAATTTCAAAAGATTTTACACATCGCTCATCAAAGGAAAACTCGATGTCTTTTTCTAAAAGCTCAGACAAAGGTTTTGCAATTTTTGAGAAATCCTTGTTAAAACGGTGGTAGAATCCAGTGTGTCCTAAAAAGCTCCTAACTCCTTTAACCAATGTTGGTGGAGGTAGTGTGGAGGTGACTTCAATCTTTACTAGATCCACTTCCATGCCCTTGTCGGACACCTTGTATCCAAGGACGATCCCTTCACTTACCATCATGTGACACTTCTCCTAATTTAGAACTAGGTGAGTGTCCTCACATCTTTGTAGCACCCTGTCAAGGTTAAATAGACAATCATTGAAAGATTCCACGTACACAAAAAAATCATCCATAAGAACCTCTAAGCACCGCTCTACCATGTCAGAAAAAATGGCGAGCATACAACGTTGAAACGTAGCAGGGGCATTAAAAAGACAAAAAGGCATCCATTGGTATGAAAATGTTCCATAAGGGTAGGTGAAAGTTGATTTCTCTTGATCCTTAGGCTCAATGGAAATTTGACTGTACCCAAAATACTCGCCAGGAAAGCAAAAATGCAAACGGCCAGCTAATCGTTCCAAGATATAATCAATAAAGGGTAAAGTGAAATGATATTTAAGAGTGGCTGCATTCAATCGGCGATAATCTATGCACACTCTCCATCCCGTCACTAGCCTAGTAGAAATCAATTCATTAGCCACATTAGTAGTGACCGTGATCCCCCTTTCTTAGGAACTACCCGAGTAGGACTAACCCACATCCAGTCAGAGATTGCATAGATTATACCTGCTGAAAGTAGCTTGACAACTTCCTTCTTCACCACCTCAGTCATGATCGGATTGAAATGCCTCTGAGGTTGGACGATTGCCTTGGCTCCTTCTTCGATTTGGATCTTGTGTTGACACAAAGTTGGAGAGATCCCTTTAATGTCAGCTATGGACCATTCGAATGCAACTCGATGGTTTTTCAGCACTGTAAGTAACTTTTCTTCCTCCTCACCACTCAAAGAAGATGATATGATCACTGGGAGATTTTTTTTTCTATAGCTAAGAAGACATACTTCAGGTGTGGGGGTAATGGCTTTAGCTCCAAGTCTGGTGGGCTCAATAGAGATGGGACCAATGGTGGTGGTGGTGGTCCAAGGTCCTCAAAGTGCCTTGCATACTAGCAAGGTACTGCCTTCAACATCAAAACACACTCCTCGAGGTGGTGGTTGTCTATGTTGTCCTCCACTCTATTTGTCAAACATGCTTCTAAGGGTAGCTTGGGTGATGACTATATCATAGAATCAACTATGGCTTCTTCTTCAGCAGCAGGGTCATAGGCATCTCCCTCATCATCTAGATAGCACATTGCTTGAGACAGTGAGATCACCTTTATATTTTCTAGTATGTCCATTGCTAGAGTACCTCTTTCTACTTTAGTCATAGCATGGGCCATATCCAGGAATGACTTCCCTAGAAATAGAGAAAACTTGTCATCCACGTGCTGAAGCATGTTGCATTTCTCCTTATCTGCCGTGGTTTTAGAGTGCTCCGACATCTTGATCTCGAACCTATCATCTTCCCATAGTCAGACGTCCTCTTCCCATTTCAAGTATCATATCTGTTGTAGCTTGAAATGGTCTTCCAAGTAGAAGCTCATTACCATGGTCGTCCTGCATTTCCATCACAACAAAATATGCAGGAAAGACGAACATATCCACTTTCACCAGAACATCCTCACATATACCATATGGTTTGGCTACAGAATTGCATGCTAACTGGATTTTCATGCTTGTCTTCCTAGATTCTTTGAGTATGAGCTTCTTAAAGGCAGATAGGGGCATCATATTTATACTTACCCCTGAATCACATAGAGTCTCTCCAAATTTTGTCTTGCCTTTGAAGCATGTGATATTAAAGCATCCTAGATCTTGTCTTTTAGGAGGTAGTGTCCCCAAGATGAAGGCACTAACCTGATTTTTCATAACCACAACATCAGATTCTGGTATCTTTCTCTTCTTTGTAATTATATCCTTCAAAAGTTCCCATAAGATGGTATCTTCTCAATGGAATCTATTAAGGGAATGCTCACAGATAACTTCTGAAAATTGTCTAGAAATTTCTTGAACTGTCAGTCCATCTTATTTGCTTTCAAACTAATTGGAAAGGGAACCGAAACTATGGGTTCCCGCTGGTGAGGTGGAATATAAGC
This sequence comes from Alisma plantago-aquatica, assembly GCA_963693085.1. Lineage (NCBI taxonomy): Eukaryota > Viridiplantae > Streptophyta > Magnoliopsida > Alismatales > Alismataceae > Alisma > Alisma plantago-aquatica. Next base: position 640,407,811 of record OY856409.1, on the reverse strand, counting down.
CTGAGTTTTATTACCCCCAACCTCATCAACTTGCTTCTCTGCCATCTTCTCATGTGCTTCCATATCTGGTTCTTCTTATACATCCAAAAGTGGTTCGATTTGTAGCTTCTTCGGTAACTGCCTCATGTGATGTGTCATTCAGTAGTTTCTTGCCACTACGTAGTAGTACAACCTTCACATGTTGGTTCCCGGAAGGTACATTAGTGTTCGTCAAAAATCCTTGTTGGGTTGGTTGCTTTAATGCACTAGCATCTGCCTCTATCTGAGAGATCTGTGTCTCTATGTTGCGAATACGTGCCCCTTGATTTTGAAGATCCCTTTGAGTTTGTGCAATCTGGAGCTTATTCTGACTCAACAACTTACCCAACATTTCTTCAATCTTGTCAATTTTCTACTGCTCTGGTTGATACTGGGCTTGGCCATACAGCTGTTGCTTAGGATGCTACTGCTGCACCTGGGATGGATCCTGTTGGAAGTTGTTAGGGTCCTTCCAAGAAAATTTTGGGTCTTTCTTCCAAGAATAATCATTGTTCCTGTATTTCCCCTGACAGACATACTTGCATTCTTCTTCTTCTTCCTCAATAGGAACTCTGTCTGTAGCACATAGATTATTAGCAATGAGATCTAACTTCTCATTCAATGCATATATCACTTTGGATTCCCCAACACTCCTGATGGTTGTTGGTGTCTCTCTTTCTTTTCTCCATGATTGGTTTTTAAACATGTTCTTGAGGATTTCATGGTAGTGAGTGGGCTTGTTGTTGAGGAAGAAGCCTCCTCCTAAACCGTTCAGAGTTGTTCTCTCCCCTTTGTGTAGGCTATTATAGAAAATCTTGGCTTGCCCCAGTAAGTCAATGCAATGATGAGGCACTTTTCTCAGCATATTCTGAAACCTTTCCCATGCCTCTGAGTATGGCTCATCTGCTTGCTGTCTAAAGTTTTGAATATTCTTCACTAAATCATTCATCTTTTGTGGAGGGAAATAGTGCTCGAAGAAAACATCTATCATCTGGTTCCATGTCTCAATGATTTCATCATCCAGATTGTTGAACCATGATTTTACACTATCCTCCAGTGACAATGAGAATATCTTAAGGTATATTGTAGTCACTGGGACCCTGTCTATCTTGACCATGCCATAATTCTCTACAAAATTGCTGAAATATGTCATTGGATCTTCAGAGGGATGGCCATGGAATGCTTGAGATTTTACTAAGGCCACAAGTCCAAGGTCTATTTTGTAGCTGGCTACATTGATGGCTTACCTATTGATGGGCCTTTTATGAACTATATCTGATGAAGCCTTTATCCTTTCCCATACTATCATTTCTTCCTCTCCCTCCATTTCTAATATCTCTGGTTCTTCTGGCATAGTAGGTCTCTCAGGTGGAGGTGTCGGTGGAGGGGTTCGGTTAAACCTGTCCATAGATCTGTCAGACTCCCTTTCTCCTTATAAGAGCTCCGCTTGTCCAAAGCCTGGTGAGGATGGTTCTCTATATTTTGTGGCTCTGGTATGCACCATGAACTAGTTTCCCTAAAATAGAAGAAAGTAGGTATTAGCGCAAGAAATATAAAATATATCAAGAAAAATCTGATGATTCAACTCAAAGAATAAAAAAAAATTTAAAAGAAAAATTGGCCTAGAGTGACCGGCCAGAACACTCGTAGTGTTGGATGTTGCCACTTCCCCGGCAACAGTGCCAAAAACTTGACACAAGTTTATCGTGCTTAGTACGCAAGTGAACGTATCGAAGTAATAAGGCCTTGTGAGGCCCAAGTTGAACACGGGGAAGTGTTTCTCTAGAAGACTACTACTAATTGCGATCAAATCAGCTAAGTCGATTGTAATTGGTTGAATTGGGTTGAACGAAAGAACAAAATTAGAAATAAAGCAAATTAAAGGTGGAATTAATCAGAGATGGTGTGAATTCCTTAGGATAGTGGTTTCACCACAGACAATACTAATAATCGATCTCGCACACACTAATACCTATTATCTCAATCCCTGGATAAGGAGCCTATAGCCAGAATTACCTACTCCCTAGTGTAATTCACTACCTAATCTAATGCCAATCCCACTTCCATAGTTATTGCTTGATTAGTTAGACGTGTTACTGTCATTCTCTGGGTTTCTCCTCCCATTTACACTCCACTTTTCCCCAAGGGTACATTAGATTGATAAATCTATGCTCTCCGACCCTTAACCTTTCTCTCGAGATGATTAAGCATCTATCAATCTGCTCATGGTGATCAAGCACAAGTAGAACGTGAAGCTTTCATAGATTTATATCCAATAAAAGAGATAAAAATGATATTAATGCATGGAAATAAATCACAATGTATATCCGGGCTACTCTTGAATCCTAAGGAACAAAAGCTTTTAACCTTGCATGGTTTTCATCGATGAATACATGGGAGGAAGGAAGAAAATTGTGTGAAACATGAAGAAACTAAAGTAACCCCTTATTCTCCACCCATCTAGAAGATCCCCTCTGTCGTGCGATCGTTCTGCTGTCTTCTGGCTATAGAATTGTCCTCCAGAGGTGCCCAGATCTCCTCAGTCAAAGCCTTCAATCCTCCATTCTTCTTTTCTCTCTTTCCGGTCATCGTGCGATGAAAAACGGCTCTCTTTCTCTTTTTCCCTCATCCCTCTAAGTCATAGGAGGCACTTAGGGTCCGAATTAACGTCCACCGTTGGATTAGAGATAAATCTGCGGCTATCTTGATCGGGTAGACTCGGTAGTACCGACTAGGTGAGTCAGTAGTACCAAGTCACTTAGGTTTGGTTGTGCAATCCTGATCTCATCGGTACTATTGACTTGACTCGATAGCACTGAGTTTTGTGGTTTTCGAGCTGCCTCTCTGACGTCGACTAGGTAGCACCGAGTTGGAAACTCGGTAGCACTGAGTTTTCTCGATTCATGTCGGGGCTTGGTGATGCTAAATCAGTAGCACCGATTTTAGTTGTCGGTAGTACCGACTCTAGGTGAGTTTTTGATAGGTCTCTAATGTAAAGTCGGTACCACTGACTGTTGTCAGGTCGGTAGCAGCGACTTTGTGCTCTTACTTGTACCTGAAAACACACAAAATCATCATAAGCAATGGGGATGCATAAAATATCATATAAAATAGTAAAAATCATATAATTTGATGCATTTAATAGAAACATGCCTTCTAAGTCTTTTTATGCATAACAAATCAAATAAATGACTAATCTACACATGAAATCAAGGAAAAATGTGCCTGAAATAACGACTAAAAACACATGCATCAATACACCGCCAGTCTTTTGGTGATAGAGTCCTGAATATCGTCCATGTACACTGATTCAGTCCTATTTTAGGGCTCCATCTTGCATCATATTGCATTTCAATCACATTTATACCTGTTATATTACATGTTATTTCTACCAATATGCATAATTGTATAAAATGTACTTATGGACATTATTTGCATGTTTTTCAGGCATTTGGACCACGCTTGATGGAAGAGAGAGAGAGGAGTGATACTAGGGTTTCTCCACCCTTGGAGAGACATAAAGTGAAGTATGATACTCCCTCAACCTACCCCTAGTGGCCAAAGATCCATAGAAGCAAAGGTGTCCAAGAAAATCCAAGAAAACAAGTCAAAGTATTGATCCAGAGGCCAGCACAACATTGGTACAACAGAACGGCCGTGCTAGCAAACTTGCAAATTAACATAGTGATCCCCAAGAAAAGCAGAAATCACCATATTCGTGCCACTCAGAATGGCCATGGTGGTTGACTACAGAACGGTCGTGCCACCTTGTACGGTCGTGTGGTAGCAGAGGCAGAACGACTGTGGATCCAGGAACATGTTGTGCATTTTGAGCCACCACGGCTGTGGTGACCTCCACGACCGTTCCACCTTCAGTACAAAATCAACATATTCCCTGTGATTTTTCACCATTTCTCACCATGATCTTTACCATACACCACGACCGTTCTCACCCCTCCCCACCACGGCCTTAGTGACCACCACGGTCGTGCTACGTACAAAAACCTAGCCACTTTTGCACTATTTTTCCCATACTATCCCTACTTGACCTAGTGCTTCCCCCACACCTATATATACCTAGGTGGTGGCTCCAGCATGAGGTGAGACACCTTATACCACCTCTTAGCTCCTCATTTTTTCACTTAGCCATTCCACTCCATTTCCACCACTAAAATCCTCATTTCCAAGCCTTCCATCCACTTTCCACCATCATTCCACACCATTCCATCCAAGAAGGAGGAGGAGGTCGACCTTGCAGTAGCTGGAGAGGAGGATTCACTTATCTACACCGAGCTCCATGGCTACTTATTCCTCTTTCTCCTTTCTTTTTGTATTTTGCATTGTTATGAGTAGCTAGGCCCCTTGGGTGGGCTGTTTGGGGTGTAAAATGTTATTTTGATACCATGTTGGGGGGAAATGATATATAAACATAGCAATTTCATTTGCTAATGATTATGTTCTATTTCTATCTCACTCTACATGAATTCCTTGTTGGTTTGTGCTTGAAATCACCTAGAAATTTAGGGAAATTGAATATATGTGTGAATTTTGGGATTTGCTCCTAGGTCCAATTCTTAGATCCCTAGATATCTACCCATCCTCCTACATCCTAATCAATCCTCCTAACCCTATTTGAGAGATCTAAGTAGCTAGTTTAGATGAAACTGGTGTGTTTAGCATGGAGCTTTCTTAAGGTTAGAATGTGGGTGATGGGAGGCCTACAACCTCACTTCCACCCCCATTACTAATCTCAACCCCTAATCATCCTAAGATCATCTAACCTAGAAACCTAGGCTTGTTTAGACTCTAATTGAATTACACCTAAGCCCTAAACCAATTGAGCCTCGCAAGGGTAGTAGGGAGTGTAAGGGACTAGTTCCCCTATACACAATCTAGCATATCCATGGCCCATTAGTAGTTTAGGCTAATTCATTAGACTCTAGATTGTTGTTTGGTTTGATAATCTAAATGGAATCATAATGTTCATATGTCACCCCAACTTAATTGATAAGTGCATCCCCTAAACAACCCATGTCTCCCTTAATTGCTTTAAAACCCTAGGTTCCATCTTGCTTAGCCAGTGTTAGCTTAATTAGCCCTTTTCTTACTTATTTAGCTTCTCGTCTTGTTATTGCTTTGTTCCTGCTAGCTTAGGTCTTTAATTGCTCTTTTGCCTTGTCTTGCTTGCCTTAATATAGGTTGCTCTCTTCTTGTCTTTTCTTCTTGCCTTGTCTTTTCCTGCTTAGTAGAATTAATTGTCTAGGGTTAACTTAGGTTTTGTTCTTGCTTGCTTTCCTTTCCTTGCTTGATTGTTCATCCTTAGTTTAACAATCAAATCATCTTTATACCATTAACCCTAGTATCCACAGTAGGAACCTAGAACCTAAAACTAACCTAGCTCTAGTGCCCCCTTTTCTCCCTATGGATCGACCCTATACTTGCCACCTTACCTATACTACGACACGACCCCGTGCACTTGCGGGTGTGGTGTTTTAGTTTGTGTGAGTGTGTTGTGTTTAGGTCCATTATAAATTTAAAAGTTTAATCCACCGTGTGTTTTTGTTGATGGGGTTGCATCTATTCAAACTCCAATTGAGTACTGTATAACACCATTGGCAGAAACACAACAAGCTTTCTGGAACCGTTGCCATGGATTAAAGGCGCTCAACCTAGCTATTTAGTTTTGCTTTGACTTTTCCTATTGACCTCATCATTACTATTTATTTATTCTTTATTCTTTGTGCATATTGTTTTGCTAACTTGCCCTCTTTTGTTTGGTTGTGCTTTGTGCATGTGACAAGCCACTTGGTAGAAGACAAGATGAAAGGCCAAAATGCACCCCATAAGCCACTTTAAGATTAATTCATGCGTAGCAACTACAAATTGCCAATTGCTAGTAGGGTTGATCAAATGCCAGGGGAGCAGTTCTCCATCCCTCCAGGTCTTCTTGGGCTCCTACCTATCTTCTATGGCTTGGAGAGTGAGAACCCCTACAAGCACTTGGAATCCTTTCTTGAAGTATGCTCCACCTTCAGGACGCCAACGGCTAGTGATGACACAATCCATTTGACCTTGTTCTCTTTCCCTCTCAAAGATAAAGCTAAAGATTGGTATGATTCCAGAAGGGACATCATGAGTTGGGAAGCAATGAAGAATGCCTTCTTAAGGCAATTCTTCTCTATAGCAAGGTTGACACAAATGTGGTGTGACGTGATAGGTTTTAGTCAAATGGGCAATGAGCAGTTTCACAATGCATGGGAAAGATTTAAGAATATTTTGAGAGAGTGCCCAAACCATGAGATCCCTTTGTGGCACCTAGTTCAATCATTATACTCCGGTCTATCTCTAGAGGACCAAGATACAATAGAATCTTCTTGTGGGGGAGTTTTAATGGCTAGGCCACCTGAGGAGATATGACCTTTATTTTAGAAACTTGTTGAAGGGTCAAGAATTCGAGCTTCTAGCATGATGAATGACGGGGGATATGCCTTTGGTGTGACACCTCCTACTCATAATGACTCAAGCCCACAAGTGATGAAGATTCTTGATGACATGGTGAGCTTCATGAAAAACCAGGTGACAAATGTTCCTTGCCACCCGGTCAATTCTATTGAGTTCTATGGTGAAGAAAACAAGATACCTCACTCATATATCTACCAAGAGACGCAAAATCAAAGATACAACTCAAGGTTTAAGGAAGAGGTCCTCTCTAGGTTAAAGAGCGTTGATGACATACAAATGAATGTGATAAGGGTTGGAGAGAGGATAGAGCAGCTATCTTCCATAATTGCTCTACAAGAAGAAAAATTATCTTCAAAACCCATCTTAATCTTCAATGAAGCAAGTGGACCAATGCCCTCTTCACAAGTTTTCTATAGCCCACCTCCAATGTAAGTGCTGCCCATATACCACTTTCATGGCAATCCCAAGCCTTATACACCACACCCCCCTCCATCACCACCATTTTTTCAACAATTCACCTTCCAACATCAATTCTCCCCTCCACCTCAATTTCAACACCAAGTACCACCTCCACCTCCTCCACAGCCACAACTAGATCCCCCTCTCCACCATGAGCAAGGAAATGTTGTGACAGTTCTAAGGAGTGGAGAATCTCTTGAGCAACCCGCTAGTCAAAGAAAGGTTGATAAAGCAAAGCAAAGGCAGCCAAGTGGTGATACTGTGATTCAAATTTTCGAAGATGATTCTATGACACCACCTATTATTTTGGGATATCATGTGCTCCACCTCACACTCCATTTGCAGGTTCCACCATCCCTAGTGTTCCATCTACTAGCATGCCACACCAAAATCATGTTGATGCAAGCAAGGCCAAGACAAGTGAGCCACCATTCATTGAAGCATTAGATGAGCCACCAAAAGTAAGGAGGAGACAAAAGCACAATGTTGACATTCTTGAAGTGTTTCACCAAGTGAAGGTCAATATTCCATTGTTGGATGCTATTAAGCAAATCCCGTCATATGCCAAGTTTCTGAAGAATGTATGCACTGTGAAGAGAAGGTCAACGGGGAGGATTCCAAAGAAAGTGAAGTTGACTGAGCAAGTGAGATCTATTCTCCAGCACTCACTCCCCATGAAGAGGAAAGACCCAAGAGCCCCAATCATACCTAGCTACATTGGGGGACATCACATAAGCAAATCCCTACTTGATTAGGGATCCAGTGTGAATTTGATGCCATATAGTGTTTATGTTGAGTTGGGTTTAGGCAAGTTGAAACAGGCAAATTGCACTCTCCAATTGACAGATTGCTCCATCAAAGTGCCTAGAGGATGAGTAGATGATGTCTTAGTAATGATTGACAAGGAAAGAGGATCAGTGTTCCTGACTGATCCCATTGTTCTTGACATGGAGCCGAATGATAGAAAGATCCCCATCATCTTGGGGAGACCATTATTGTCCACAACTGATACCGAGATACATGTTTATAGCAGCATAATGACAGTCTCTTTCATAGACATGAAGATAAAGATCAACATATACAAGTCCTCAAACTAGTGAGTTCAGAATGAGGATATTGGATATGGTCACTTCAAGAGTCCTATTGATTATTAAAGAGAAGGAGATCTAGATAATGGAGTTGATGATAGTTTTGGTGATCAAAGGGATGAGGAACATAGGTTGAATGCAAATGAGAGATGTATCTATTGCAAGAATGGGCACATGAGGATGCCAAATGGATGAAAAATGAAGAATCTCCAAGAAGCCTAACTGAAGGCATGAAAATCAACTCTTATGGGAGGCAACCCACCTAGGTTTGGGAATTTTTCACCAACCTTCCATTTTTTATACTTTTGCTTTGTTTCTACACTTTTCTAAGAAACACACACACACTTGTTTTTAATAGTTTTGTTTAGTTTTAAGATGTGCAGGTGAAAATAGGGTGAAATGAAGAAAATTTGATGAAATGTTGACAAGTTATCCATAAAAAATCATTTTGGACCAAAGATTTGATGTTTGATGAGAGTCGAGTTGAAATCAACAACCACAGTACTCACCATGGCCGTGGTGATATGGAACGGCCATGGTGATGCATTCACAATCAACATGGGAATCGAGAAAAAACCCAAAGAAGTTGAAATTGAAGAACAGAGCCACCACGACCGTGCAAGGTAGCACGACAGTGTAGCCACCCACTCAAAACGGTCATGTGGGGTACCATGGTTGTGCAGTGAGCAATCCACCATGGTTGTGCTATACAACATGGCCATGCTGCAACCCGACTCCAACACTTAAGTCAGCCAATTTGCAAAATCCCAAATCACTTCTAATCCCGTTCTCTGTAGAACCACCCTACCACCCTCAAATCTCCACCAAATCACCCCCAATCCATCTCCAATCGATCCCCCATAATTTCCACTACCTTAATCTCCATATTCCACCCATTTTCATCCACAAAACACTCATTTCTCTCCAATCCGCCCCAACAACCTTGTTCTTCAGAGAAAACCTAAAATCCCATTTTCCTCCACCAATTTCAATCCAAAATGAAGCAATTGGCTAAGAAGGTTGTTTCTAATACCAACGAGGTCATCTACTACGGACGTCGGCCCAAGAATGCATCCTCTTCAGCTCCAATGGCCCCTCTTGCCTTCCCAGCTCCATCGACAACCTCCAGTTCACAAGGGGAACCACTCCATGCAGCTGTGGCAGTGGATCCCATGATGGAGGAGTCTTCTAGACAACCCAACGGAGGTAAGGTAGCAACCCGACCATCGGTCTCAGAAGCCCATCCATCGATTTCGATAGCCCGTTCATCGTTTTCAGCTACACGCCCTTTGATGTCTATGGTACCGCAGCCACAACGGCAACCAAGAGCATGACAGTGAGTACTAGTAGATGATATAGATGAGGAAATTCCAGATGCACATCAATAGGATGAAGCTAATGTGCGTCATGAGGCAACACCTGATAGTTAGAACAAGAAAGGGAAGAAGCCAAAGTGTCTAGAGTGCTTGACACGTTGCGTGATTGTCACTCGCTACACGTGCTAGGAGACGATGAAAACTTTGGGAATCTTTGATTTTTTTTAGGATACCGTGGAGCTTGTTGGGCTAGTTGAGGTGTTGACCACAGTGCAAGAGACCTATGTGGAGATTACACATCAATTCTTTGCAACACTAGAGAAGGTCTCGTAGGATGCCATCAGTGTTACCTTGGGGAGTAGCACCTACCTCATCACTGCATCCTTTTTGAATGGCATCTTTAGTTCAACTCTCGGGGCAACAACGTCACTTGATCAAGGAAGCACTGATAGGGAAACCAATGCAAACTACGCCACAATATGGAAGAAACTCATAGGGCAAATCAATTTTGTGGCGGGTAAATCAAAGACTAGTCTGATCCATAATCCCATCTTAAGATACATTCAGAAGGTCTTGGGGAACATCATCTTTGTCTGATATGAAAATCAAGGCAATTACACCGGGAAAGACCTTTTTGTGTTGGGATGGATGGTACAAGGAAAGTTGGTAAATCTGGGGTCACTTATCATTGATCAATGAAGACAATCTCATCCAATAGCAAAAATCCTTTTGTCATGGGAGGGATTGTAACTTCCATTGCTTTGGCCCTAGGACATGATGTATCTGGATACACAAAGGTAGAAGCAGGAAAGCTAGTTGACCTATATTTCTTGGCTCACTCATCGATGATATCAGTGGTTGATAAGAAGATTTTCTACCGGGTCAACCCCCCTTATGTAGGGGTTTCATTAGAGATCATCTACCATGCCACACCTCTCCCGGAGGGATGTGGTCCATCTCCAGATTTTTTGGATATCTTGAGGAGGTGGGAAGAGGAGCATCCTAGAGATACATGGCAACAGCAGCCCAGAGATCCACCTGGGGGCTTGGAGAGTTACATGAAGCTGTCGAGAGGAGGAGGACAATTGAGGAGTGAGAGAATCGTAGGGTGAGGCATCATGAGGCGGAGACATCACAGTAGCAGCAGCAGCCCACATCGAACGCATATGACATGTCCACCATTCATGAGCAGCTGGAGGGCATCCAGAGCAGTCAGGATCACATATTGAGAACCCAGGAGGATATTTTGAGGACATAGGAGGGCTTCCAACACACCCAGGATGCCATGTGGTTAGACCATCAATAGATGCATTATCAGGTCAACCACTTATATCAGTTCCATCATGCCTAATCACAGAGGACCCCCCAGTGGGGGGAAGATTGGTGGAGTTCACTGTCAGCATATCAGGACAACTACCTGCCTCCACAGTCAGACTACTGGGGATCCTAATACCAACACCCTCCACCATAGGGAGGACCACCGCCACCATAGTGATCATGTACCCTATCATTCATAGACTTTAGTGTCATGCTGAGGACATCATGATTCAAAAGTTTGGGTGTGGTAGGACGGTATGCCATTTTATCATTTTCACTCTCATTTTGCATTTCACTTGTCATTTACTTTTGTTTGTTTGCTTTTGTTTGCTTTAGTTTATAATTTACTTGCTTTGCATACTTGCATGTCATGTAGTTACTTTCTTGTAATATTTTTGTAATTTTTAAAAAAATGCTCTTTTCGCCATGGATTGCATATCATGTAGATTTTTGGTAATTTTTGCATGTTTTAGATAGGATTTGCATGTTTACTACTTTAAATTCAATAATATAGACTGAGATGTGATTGAAGGCAACTTGGCACTGTTTTGGCCAATTTTTCCCAAATTTGAGATTTCTTGCCTAAAAGTGTGTTTCGACCCAATCTCTACTTTTTGGATTAAAAATGATGACCTTTGATAAATGCAATTTAATTATCATTGTTTATTGCTAAATGATATCAATTCTTGTCTTTTTTCATGCGCACTACCTCTCTTGTGTTTGTGAATGATTTGGTTGAATTGTGATTCGAGCAAGCTATGAACGCTTAGTGCCTATGAAATCACTTGATAGAAGTATCAATTTCAAGTTGTTCATTCATGTGGTGTGAAATTGTTGGATGAAGTGTTGGATTAATTTTCATGCATGAGACCTTATGTTGAGAATCACACCAGTGACCCCTCTTTGACCCGACTCTTCACTCACCATCTTCTTACCCCTCCGCCTCATGAAAGGATGCCAAAATGCACATATCAGCCGTGGCCACCTCCAAATGTTTGGGGTGGCTACATCTACATCTCACCGCTTCACTCTCATCACCATGTGCCCTATCTACTCCAAAGGCAAAGAAAAAGAAAAAGAAAAGAAATAGCAAAAAGAAAATAAAAAGATGCTCATGTTTAAGAGCATATAAATAAAGAAAAGATGAGTGTGTGAAAGCACTCCAAAAGCTTACCACAATCCTTTCTTCCATTTTCATACCCATTGAGCTAAGAAAAATCAAACCTAGTTCATTTTGCTCTTTCCGCAGCCATGTGGGTCATTTGATGTGATTTGAAACATAAGGTTGAATGCATGAAGGTGAAACAACACTACTAATCATGAAACAGTCTACCTGAAACTACATGAAAGAAATATGGATAACTTGTGTGTTTTATGCACTATATTTGAAGTTCATATGCGTTTTGCTCTTCTCATGATTAGTTTGTGAAAGTAGTAGAGGAGAGAGGTGGAATGCATGCACTTAGTCATTATTGATCCCATTTAGAAATAATCATCATTTGCATTGCATTTGTCATTTCTTGATTGTGGAAAAATTACAGAGAGATTGAGTTGGAGCATACTTGAGGAGAAGTATGTTTTAAGTTTGGGGTGGTAATTCAAACCTATTTTAGGGCTTCATCTTGTGTCATATTGCATTTCAATCACATATATACATGTTAGATTACATGTTATTTCTCTCAATATGCATATTTGTATAAAATGCACTTATGGACATTATTCGCATGTTTTTCAGGAATTTGGACCACGCTTGATGGAAGAGAGAGAGAGAGAAGGAGTGATCCTAGGGTTTCTCCACCCTTCGAGAGACCTAAAGTGAAGTCTTATGCTCCCTCAACCTACCCCTAAAGGCTAAAGATCCATAGAAGCAAAGATGTCCAAGAAAATCCAAGGAAACAAGTCAAAGTGCTGATCTAGAGGCCATCACAACCATGGTATCACAGAACGGCTGTGCTAGCACACTTGCAAATCAACATAGCCATCTCCAAGCAAAGCAGAAATCACCATGGCCGTGCCACTCAGAACGGCCATGGTGGTTGACTATAGAACAACCGTGCCACCTTGCACAGCCGTGTGGCATTAGAGGCAGAACGGCCGTGGAGCCAGGAATGGGTTGTGCATTTTGAGCCACCAACCATGACTATGGTGACCTCCACGGCCATACCACCTTCAGTACAAAATCAACCTATTCCCTGTGATTTTTCACCATTTCTCACCGCGGTTGTTCCCATCCACCATGACCGTTCTCACCCCTCCCCACCACGGTCGTGCTACCTACAAAAACCTAGCTACTTTTGCACTATTTTCCCATACTACCCCTACTTGACATAGTGCTTCCCCCACACCTATATATACCTAGGTGGAGGCTCCAACACTAGGTGAGCTACCTTCTACCACCTCTTAGCTCCCCATTTCTCCCCTTAGCCATTCCACTCCATTTCCACCTCCATTTCACTCTATTTCTCCATTTCTACAACCAAAACCCTCATTTCCAAGCCTTCCATCCACTTCCCACCATCATTCCACACCGTTCCATCCAAGAAGAAGGAGGAAGTCGACCTTATAGTAGCTGGAGAGGAGTATTCACTCATCTACATCGAGCTCCATGGCTACTTCTTCCTCTTTCTCCTTTCTTTTTATATTTTGCATTGCTATGAGTAGCTAGGCCCCTTTGGGTGGGCTGTTTGGGGTGTAAAATGTTACTTTGATACCATGTTGGGGGAAAATGATATGTAAACATTGTAATTTCATTTTCTAATCATTATGTTCTATTTCTATCTCACTTTACATGAATTGCTTGTTGGTTTGTGCTTGAAATCACCTAGGAATTTAGGGAAATTGATTATATGTGTGGATTTTGGGATTTGCTCCTAGGTCTAATTCTTGGATCCCTAGCTAGCTACCCATCCTCCTACACCCTAATCAATCCTCCTAGCCATAGTTGAGAGATCTAAGTAGCTAGTTTGGATGAAATTGGTGTGTTTAGCATGGAGCTTTCTCAAGGTTAGAATGTGGGTGATGGGAGGCCTAAAACCTCACTTCCACCCCCATTACGAATCTCAGCCCCTAATTATCCTAAGATAATCTAACCTAGAAACCTAAATTTGTTTAGACTCTAATTGAATTACACCTAAGACCTAACCTAATTGAGCCTCACAAGGGTAGTAGGGAGTGTTAGGGACTAGTTCCCCCATACACAACCTAGCATATCCATGGCCAGTTAGTAGCTTAGGCTAATTCATTAGACTCTAGATTGTTGTTTGGTTTGATAATCTAAATGGAATCATAATGTTCATATGTCACCCTCAACTTAATTAATAAGTGCATCCCCTAAACAACCCATGTCTCCCTTAATTGCTTTAAAACCCTAGTTTCCATCTTGCTTAGCTAGTGTTAGCTTAATTAACCCTTTTCTTGCCTAGTTAGGTTCTTGCCCTGTTATTGCTTTGTTCTTGCTAGCTTAGGTCTTTAATTGCTCTTTTGCCTTGTCTTGCTTGCCTTAGTGTAGATTGTTCTCTTCTTGTCTTTTCTTCTCGCCTTGTCTTTTCCTACTTAGCAGATATATTTGTCTAGGGTTAACTTAGGTTTTGTCCTTTCTTGCTTTCCTTTACTTGCTTGCTTGTTCATCCTTATTTTAACAATCAAATCACCTTTAAACCCTTAGCCCTAGTCTCCGTAGTAGGAACCTAGCACCTAAAAACTAACCTAGATCTAGTGCCCCCTTTTCTCCCTGTGGATCGACCCTATACTTTCCACCTTACCTATACTACGACATGACCTTGTGCGCTTGCCAATGTAGTGTTTTAGTTTGTGTAAGCGTATTGAGTTTAGGTCCATTATAAATTCAAAAGTTTAATCCACCGTGTGTTTCTGTTCACGGGGTTGCATCTATTCAAACTCCAATTGAGTAGTGTGTAACACCATTGGTAGAAATGCACCATACAAGGTTTTTGGGCTTGTGAGCCATGTATGTAAGATATGGCATGTGTATGTGTAAATATGTGAAACAACATCTCATGTAACAGGTTGACGACAGGAATGATGATGCATAATGATGTAAGAACCTTGTAATATGATATGTAATGTGTGTGACAGGCTTGTGGACCTATGTCTTATGGTGCTTTTTCTAAATCAGTTTTAATTTCCTGTGTTTTTTGGTAATCCACTTGTTTAGTTTTAATTCCCCATTTAGTTTTGAGTGATCTCGTTTGTGGCGCGTTGGGGAGTCATAGTTTTGTTGGTATCAGAGCTTTAGGTTCACCGAGTCTACATAGACCTAGGACTAGGGTTTGTGTCTGTTCTAGTGTCCTCCAGTATGTCTTATAGTGACTTCTTCTTATGCAGAAGAAGAAGAAGAAGAAGAGGAAGAGTAGAAAAGATGTCTGGAGAACACAAATAACATGATGTAGATAGCAGTGTTGTTGCAGCTGGAGGTGGTGCAAGGGATCATGCAAGAGAAGATCGGGCGCTCGAGGTGCCCCAGTTTGACCCAGCCATGATGGAAAACCATGCCTTTTGTTCTTTGTTGGGTATTTCATGGCAACAATGATGCACATGGCATACATGATGTCTACACCACAACCAAGGGCATCTATTCGTAGTGTTGAATCTTTGGGCTCTGGGAAGACCTTTGAGAGGCTGAGACATGTTGAGGTTGTGGAGTATGCTGGTAAGGCAGATCTAGCATATGCAAATCTCTAGTTGACGGAGTTGGAGAAGGCCTTCAAGATCCTTAACATCCCTGAGGCAGACTAAGTGAAGCATGTTGTATATCTTTTGAAGGGGAGTGTTGGCCATTGGTGTGGGCCATTGAAGAGGACTGGTGTTACTATCGATTGGGAGGAGTTCTGATGTGAGTTCATCAATCGGTAATTTCCTTAGACCTATATGGATGAGAAGATATCCCAATTTGAGAGGATCCGACAGGGATCCATGTCGATCAATAAGTATGAAGTGAAGTTTATGGAGTTGTTGATGTTCTATCCTCACATGACTACTACAAATCAGGAAAGGATCAAACATTTTGATAAGGGTCTGAGTACAGAGATGACAATGCCGGTGTCATCCCTAGAGAACAGAGAGAAGTTTACCATGTTTGTGGAGTCAGTTAGAAGGATAGAGAGGTCAGCAGTTGAGAAGCGTGAGAAGAGTGCCAAGAAGAGACAAACACAGTACCAGGGACAATTGTCATGAGGCTTTAAGAATCCTAGGTTCTTGACACCTTCATCACCACAGAGGTCAAGTGCACAAACGTAGTGGTCCGCAGGGGCCGCAATTTTCCACCAGCAAGAGCCCATAGTACAACTTCAGTGTCAGTGAGGGTCATCGAGGCCGTGGTATGAGAGAAGGATGGGCTAAAAATGTGGTCAGGTTGGGCATATAAAGTTGTATTGCCCTGCGAGGGATGATGAGGTGACCCAACAACCAAGGCAGAGTCACCAGGGTTCACAGATGCAATAGTTTAGCAGCAGTAGAGGTCAAGGATGTGGACAAGCGTCACAAGCTGGTTCTTTTGGACATGCTAGCATAGGACGAGGATGACAACAAGCAACAACTCAATTCTACACCATGAGTCAATCGTAAAGAGTGGTCAAACCATGAGTAGTGATAGGTCAGATGGAGTTATTTCATTCTGATTTGTCTTTTTCTTGCTTTATATCTGTTTGGTTGACCCGGGTGCGATACACTCTTTTATCACCCGAGAAGTGATTGATAGTTGTTCTTTGCATTTATTCATAGGTGGGATAGTATTTGTTTTGAAACCCCATTGGTGGGTTCCACAGTGTTGCGGGAGGTGTGTCCTTTCCTGTGTCCTTTATTTCTCAGGGTACATCATTCAAGTGGATATCATACCGCTTGACATGCATGGATTCGATGTGATCCTTAGAATGGACACCTTGAAGAAGCATTAGGTACTCTTGGACTATAGTTCCAAGGTGGCGACGTTTGTAGATGATGGTGTGATGTAGATCTTCCAAGGAGACAGGAAGATTCTCCCGACGTGTCTAGTGTCGGTGATGGTGGTTGACAAGTTGATGAGATAGGGTTGCGATGCACTTTTGGCACATGTGGTGGATACTAAGGTGAGGAGTCCTAGTATTTAGGAGGTGTCAGTGATCTGTGAGTTTGAGGACATGTTACCCGATGAGTTACCCGATGTTCCCCCACCTCGAGAGATTGACTTTGAGATCAATATAGTCCCAGGTACACATTCGATAGCTCAGACACCATATAGGATGGCTCTAGCTGAGATGGCAGAGTTGAAGAAATAGTTGCAAGAGTTTCTTGAGAAATGTTTCATTAGACCGAGCATGTCTCTATGGGTGATATCGTGTTGTTTGTGAAGAAGAAAGATGGGTCCATGAGGCTATGTATACATTATGGATAGTTGAACAAGGTGATGATGAACAAGTATCCCTTGCCACAGATTGATGATCTGTTCGATCAGTTGCATGATGTTGCAATGTTCTTGAAGATAGACCTAAGATCGGGTTATCACCAATTTCGGATCAAGGTAGATGACATACCTAAGTCAACTTTTAGGACTGGGTATGGTCATTATGAGCTCGTGGTTATGTCGTTGGGGCTAACCAATGCATCGAAAATGTTCATGGACTTGATGAACAGGGTGTTCCGGCCATTTTTGGATCAATTCATGGTGGTATTCATAGATGATATCCTGATATACTACAAAGACAGTCAGCATAATGAACATCATCTTTGTCAGACGTTGAGTGAAGACAGTATCAACTATATGTCAAGTTCAGTAAGTGCAGGTTTTGGTTGAAGGAGATGTCTTTCCTAGGACTAGTGATATCTATTGAGGGTGCTTGTCTGGACCCCAAGAAGGTTGAATCCGTACTAGAGTGGGAACAACCAGAGACACTGTAACATACCGAATCTAGGATATTTTGTCTTTTGACCCTCTTTCTAAGCTTTTCCTTTCATTTCTATCCTTCTTGGCCTTTCTATTTAATTTGTGGAAATAATAGTGGTTTGGTGAACATTTGTTCATTATTATTGCCAACATATGGGTTTATGCACAAATACCTCAGTAAATATTTTTAATAAGGGTCTAATAAGCAAATTTACCACTCATGTGACATATTAATAAAATATATTCATACTAGATCATTCCTTAGCCTTATGGAGCAAGGAAGAGAAAAATGAATGAATAATATTTCTTTAAACATGTAATTGGATATTGAATAAATTAATATGGGAAATATTGGTAATAATGGTTAATGGGCTAAAATTCATAAAAGGAAGATTATTTGGTTAAAGATAACTTGAGATTCATTTTCCTTGGGTTTGGTTTGGCTTGAAGGCCAAGTTTCATAATTTTGGGACAATAATAATTATATCTCTTTTATTTTGAAAAGAAAAGGTGAGTTTTTCTCAAAATATTAAA
Source organism: Alisma plantago-aquatica (assembly GCA_963693085.1). Lineage (NCBI taxonomy): Eukaryota > Viridiplantae > Streptophyta > Magnoliopsida > Alismatales > Alismataceae > Alisma > Alisma plantago-aquatica. The sequence continues at coordinate 640,389,740 of OY856409.1, read as the reverse complement.
TAAAATACTCAATGATTCTAAAAGTGGAAAATAATCTTATATTTGTGATCTGCACATTAAAAATAGCCTTTGGGTGAATTTTCATATAATTTGGATAATATTTGATATACATGTGAAATCAGGAGAGAGAAAGTGTGTAGAACCTTCAAAATATTAAATAAATATACAAACAACTCCAACATGTAAAGTTGATGGCAAATTCATGTCCAAGGCACTTAATGTGACTTGTGGGTAAAGTTTCATCAAATTTGGAGAATATCATAACCATTAATGAAGGAGGAAAGAGAAAATATGTTTTGATTTATTTAACACATTAAATTCCCAAAAGGCAAAACTAATTGTATATTCGGATTCCTCATATCAAAAATAGGCTATGTGTCAATTTTCATTAATTTTGGGATTTGTTTGCACCCTCAAAAGAGGAGAGAAAAAAAGATACATATATGCATTCTCACTTTATTTGATTTTTATTTTGGTAAGATTTATATGTCAAGTGAGATATTTTTTCCTAATAAGGTGCACAATTTCCCTTAACCATCCAATTATGCATCTGTCGGTCAAGACCTTATCCCCTACCTCTTTTCCCTCCATTTCCCACGTGAACTGGGAAACCAGTTCTGGTGATTTTTCCTCTGATTTCTCCCTCAACTCCCCACCTTTTCCCCTAATTTCTTTTCCCAGGCATTCATCGCATTTGTGCGCTCGATCCAGTCCCAATTTTCTAGGGTTTTATCACCTATATAAGGATTGGGGACCCGACCACTTTACTGCCCTGTTTGTCTCCTTTTTTCCCCTCATTCTGTTCTCCTCATGGTTATAAGCCATCAGACCATAGGGGATATGTTCCTTGACCTCTGCAATGGTCCTAGGGTGGATTTTCTCACCTCCGTTCATCCTTGGCTGGTCGGGAGCATGCCTTCCCAGGTCCTCCTGGTGCCGTTGACCCCTTGGAGTTTGCCACGACGTCGAGTCTCTCTTCGGGCCCTGACGAGTTTTGGAATCCCCTCTATGATGCTAGAGGTGGCTTCAGAGAAGGTCATTTCGACCTATCCTAGTGAGTAAGGTAGTTCCCCCTTTTTGGTGCTCTCCCTATCTCTGTTTCCATGGTGGCAAGCCTAGTTGGAGTTCTTCTCACCTTGGGTCCTGATATTTTGGGCTATCGAGTTTGTCTAAGCCTTGCAATTTAGTTAGTAGTCTTCCCTGGTGATTTGGTTGTTGGATTCGTGAGAACTGGTTCTCAAAACTTGGTTGGCTTCACTATTGTTCGCAATTGTTTCATTGTACAAGAAAGGTTGAAGATGATTTCTCTTGTTTTCCCTAAATCACCCCCTCGCTTCTCCTTTCTTTAGTTTTTCTTGCCAAGGACAGTTTGGTAATTTAGCCCTCCTTCTTCTTTGTTTTGGGGTGAGTCAACCACACCTTTGACCTGTAACTTGGCCTCAGCCGATTGGGCCAAGTTAACTGGGGCCCGGTTCTCTCTCATCGCCTGTCTTGTTTATATTTGATGATGCGTTAATCTGTGAGAGGTTAGTTTTGCAAAAATTATATCTTTTGCTCTGGTTGTCCAAAAATTAAGTAAAAATATGTCTTGGAATAAAAAAATGTGATCTTTCTAATAAAAATATTTTCAAGATTTGTTTTTGAGTTTTATCAAAAGGTGTTTTCTAAAAATAGATTTAATGGATAAAAATCACCAAAAATGCACTTTAATCTTCATATATCCTAAAAATACAAAATTATATGTTTTCTTAATCAGGAGAACCTAACTAGATAAATGGTGATGTTTTCAAAGTCTAAATTTGAGTTTTGTTTGAAACTTCCAAAACTAGGGTTTTCTTTACATTAATGCATATGACAAACCCTAATACATGATTATACATTGAAAATAGGAAAAGTGGAACTTGGAATCAATTAAAGTGGTGCAAGTTGATAATTGAAATCAATATGAAAGGTATGCACTTTCCTTACACCATAAGTTGGGAAAATTGTGATCCAAACCCTAATTTCCTTAATGAGGCATTGATTGAACCCTGATTCTCCTATATTGTTTCCTTTGCTATATTTGCCTCAAAATCAGTTTTGTTATTTATTTATTGGGTCTTGGAACCCCACTGCCATGTTGCAATTATATGATGATTATCTTGCCACTTTTCTATTTCTTGAGCATGATGGTTTATTTGACTATTTAGCTATAGTAGTGGTACTTATGTACAACCACCCATAGTTTAGGGCATGTGTTATTTCTCCATGGGGAATGTGTTTACTCTCCACATGGGGAATGTGTTATTTCTTCCCAATACAAAATATTTGATAGGTGACTGGGAATGTGATTACTCTCCCCTCATCTATTTGGTTGATGTTCGGTAGGTGCCTCAACCCTACTTAGTTAATTTAGTCTAATATTGATGATTCATGCAAGTTCATTATTGTTTACTTGTTTATGGCAAGAATCTTTTGTTTATGCCTCATTCTCTTGGCCTTCTCATCTTATGATGAATCTATACCTTAAGTTTTATTATTGTTTTTATCTTGTTTCTTGTTCATTATCTCTGACACATACCTTCGTTCTTTCTTTTGTTGGGTGCTTTCCCAACCACCCAGGGTTAGATCAAGGAGTTGAACAAGATCAAGGAGGACTTAGCTTTTGGCATGGACCTAGCTCTTGGAGATGTTTCTTAGAGACAAATTTGAAGTAGTATGGACTTCCCTCTATCTAGATACTAATTGTTGTATCTTTATATAAACCCTAATGGGAGAATGATATATTTTTGTAATCTTTTATGTGAAATTGAATATTGCAAAAATTTTATCCCGCTGCTTCACTATTGGTCTTTTGTATACCATATAAAGAAAGATTTGGAAATTTTACACCCGTTTCAAGATACCTTTTGAGTATGTTGGGAATGGAGGTTTGATTCTTCACATTTCTAGTAAAGGGGTGATTTCACTCTTTTACAACATGGTATTAGAGCCCATGGTAGTCAAAATCTGACTATTTCAATTTTGTCTCCCTAATTAGAATCCATGCCTTATATCGTTCCTCTTTACATGACATGTTTGCCCTAGAGTTGATCTATAGATGATGAAAGGTTAAATGAGGATCTTGTAGTTCCACATTAGCATCATGATGTATAAACCTAAAATACTTATAACTAAAATACGCATAATGAACCGTGGTAACTTGATGATGTGTAGGTTTGCCTTTAGGCTACTATTAGGACATGAAGTTGAAGCAAAGGTGTCTAGAAAGGATCAGGTTCTGGGGGATGGCAAGATTTTCCTCCGCACTGCCAGCTTGGTTAATGAGGACTCCCATATCCATATGATACCAGCCTGGCCTAAGCTGATATGGATTGTCTAAAATAGTATGCTTTTAGGCAATAGTAAACTTATACATCTATATTAGATAACTTTTGGGAACCTTTATATGTTGACCTTGTGACTTGTTGAGGATGGATACCCTATATAAGTTCCTTATGTCCCTTAGGACCACATGTTTGGGTAGGCTATCCCTAGAACCTAGACTTTGAAGTTTGGTGTTTAGTAAGCTATCAGAGTGCATAGTGGAAGCATGATGGATCTCATACATGGTTTTGTTAGACTCACCCTTTTACCTATAGTTTAGTTTGGCTTAGTAGGTCAAACCTTTTAAGGGGTGGAAAGTAGTTGGTTGTCATTGGGTAGTTAGACTTTGAGGACAAAATCCTTTTTATGAGGGATGGAGCCATGTGTCATATCAATATCTAACTATGTGGCTTTAGAAAACCCTAACTCCATGAATAAGAGGATAGTTTGCTGGGATCCTTAGTTTTGACCAAACAAATTATAGTTATAATTTAACATGCTAATGAACATGTAATAGTCGTATAGTGAATAATTCACATGTTTGAACTCTAATAAATATTTAATGCACATATTATGAGTAACTCACATATTATCTTGATTGTGGACACATATGATGTTAAACATGTCATAATCAATTAAACCCTAATGTTATGATGAGTAAGATAATTGTAACCTAATCTTGGACTTAATACATGGTAAGAAGATATATGTAATGATCATGTTGACCTAAATCCTAAGTTGTAATCATCTAACCTTAACCTATGCATCCTTAATGTCATTAGTGACATTAGGTGGCATAATCACATAACATGCTTTGATACACATAAATGATATATAACCACCTAATCATAGATTAATCAAGTCATCCATAAGAAATGCATATCACCTTATTCTCTAATACACACCTAATTAATCACCTAATCATGGATTGGTATGTGAATCATATCATTAATATGTAATATGTTTCACCTTGTTCACTAAAATACATATAATGACTTAAATATGGATAAGAAGTAACTTGACTCGCATAAGCATGAATGAAAGGATAATGTGGAGTTAATTGTGCATAATCATTAATAAGAAGTGAATAAGTATGAGAAAATGATTAATCATGACACTAATGTGAGTAAGAAAGGTAATGTGACAATGAATACCAATCTAATATTGATATAATAAACTAATGGGACATTAATTAAAGACTTAATAACAAATTGGATAAAATGTCTTATTTCATGCAAAATAATTTGTTATAACTTAATATGTTGATACATGATGTTAATGAAGTGTAAATATAAATTATCAAGGATAATGATAAAGTATATTAAAAGAAATTGAGATAATTGAGTAACTTCTAATTGTGCTAAAACCCTTAATAAGATAAATTCAATATATATATATATATATATATATATATGGTTTCATGCATAATAATAAAATATAACTCTTTTGGCAACACAATGAATATGACATGACACAATTACAAGAATAATAATGATAATGTGATATCCTCATAAATGGAATACTAATAAGCCTAAAATGTTAATAATGTTAAATCTCATAAAAGGAATCTTTATAGTGAAACCCTAGGCGATCCTTGAGAACCTCACCTATGTTGAGTTACTTGTGAAGTTTCTAAACTCAGCAATTGATGTTGGTGAAAGTTTTGTTGGATGTTTTTGGTTGGAGGAACAACCTGAAGTTTTGTGATAAGATGTTGCACACTCACCCTTACCTCCTTGCTTGTGATATCGGGAACGGAATCCTCTTTAAGGGGTGGAGTGTTGTAACATACCGAATCCCAGACATTTTGTCTTTTGTCCGTCTTTCTAACTTTTCCTTTCATTTCTGTCCTTCTTCACCTTTCTGTTGAAGTTGTGGATATAATAGTGGTTTGGTGAACATTTGTTCATTATTCTTGCCAACATATGGGTTTATGCACAAATAACTTAGTAAATATTTTTAATAAGGGTCTAATATAGAAATTTACCACTCATGTGACATATTAATAAAATATATTTGTTCTATATCATTTCTTATCCTTATGGAGCAAGGAAGAGAAAAAGGAATGAATAATATTTCTTTAAACATGTAATGTGATATTGAGTAAATTAATATGGTAAATATTGGTAATAATGGATAATGGGCTAAATTCCATAAAAGGAAGATTAACTGGTTAAAGATAACTTGAGATTCATTTTCCTTGAGTCTGGTTTGGCTTGGAGGCCAAGTTTCATAATTTTGGGACAATAATAATTATATCTCTTTTATTTTGAAAAGAAAAGGTGAGTTTTCCTCAAAATATTAAATAAAAAACTTAATGTATCCAAAAGTGCAAAATAATCTTAGATTCGTGATCTACACATTAAAAATAGCATTTGGGTGAATTTTCATATAATTTTGGATAATCTTTAATATACATGTGAAATCAGGAGAGAGAAAGTGTATAGAACCTTCAAAATATTAAATAAATATACAAAAAACTCCAACATGTAAAATTGATGGAAAATTCATGTCCAAGGCACTTAATGTGACTTGTGGGTGAAGTTTCATCAAATTTGGAGAATATCATAACCATTAATGAAGGAGGAAAGAGAAAATAAGTTTTGATTTATTTAATACATTAAAAGTTCCCAAAAGGCAAAACTAATTGCATAATCAGATTCCTCATATAAAAAATAGGCTATGTGTCAATTTTCATTAATTTTGGGATTTGTTTACACCCTCAAAAGAGGAGAGAGAAAAAGATACATATATGCATTCTCACTTTATTCACATTTTATTTTGGTAAGATTTAGATGTCACATGAGTTATTTTTTCCTAATAAGGCACGTGAACTCCCTCAACCGTCTGATTCTGCATCTGACGGTCAATACCTTATCCCCTACCTCTATTTCCCATGTGAACTGGGAAACGAGTTGTGGCTATTTTTCCTCCAATTTCTCCCTCAACTCCCCCGATTTCTTTTCCCAAGTGTTCGTCGCATCTATGCGCTCGATCTGGTCCCAAAATTTTAGGTTTTTATCACCTATATAAGGATTGAGGACCCATATGCTTTACTGCCCTGTTCGTCCCCTATTTTCCCCCTCATTCTGTTCTCCTCATGGCTGTAAGCCATCATACCACACGGGATATGTTCCCTGACCTCTGCAATGGTCCCGGGGTGGATTTGCTTGCCTTTGTTCAGCCTCGGCTAGTTGGGAGCATGCCTTCCCAGCTCCGCCTGGTGTCGCTAACCCCTTGGAGTTCGTCGGGGCGTCGTGTCTCTCTTCGGGCCCTGCCGAGTTTTGGAATCCCCTCTATGACGCTAGGGGTGGCTTCAGAGAAGGTCAATTCGACATGTCCTGGTGAGTAAGGTAGTTCCCATTTTTGGTGCTCTCCTTGTCCCTATTTCCATGGTGGCAAGCCTAGTTGGAGTTCTTCTTACATTGGGTCATGATATTTTGGGCTATTGAGTTAGTCTAAGCCTTGTGATTTAGTTAGTAGTCTTCCCTGGTGATTTGGTTGTTGGATTTGCGAGATCTAGTTCTCAAACCTTGGTTTGCTTCACTGCTGTTCATGGTTGTTTCATCGTACAGGAAAGGTTGAAGATGATTTCTCTCATTTTCCCTAAATTACCCCCTCATTTCTCCTTTATTTAGTTTTTCTCGCCAAGTGCAGTTGGGTAATTTATCCCTCTTTCTTCTTTGTTTTGGGGTGAGTCAACCACACCTTTGACCCACGACTTGGCCTCAGCTGATTGGGCTAAGTCAGCTGGGCCCCGGTTCTCTCTCATCACCTTTCTTGCTTATATTTGATGACGTGTCGATCTGTGGTTGGTCAGTTTTGTAAAAAACGTATCTTTTGCTCTGGTTGTCCAAAAATTAAGTAAAAATATGTTTTAGAATAAAAAAATGTGATCTATCTAATAAAAATACTTATGAGATTTGGTTTTGAGTTTTATCGAAAGGTGTTTTCTAAAAATAGATTTGATGGATAAAAATCACCAAAAATTCACTTTAATCTTCACATATCCAAAATATTCAAAATTATATGTTTTCTTAATCAGGAGAACCTAACTAGATCAATGGTGATGTTTTGAAAGTCTAAATCAGAGTTTTGTGCAAAATGTCCAAAACTAGGGTTTTATTTACATTAATGCATATGATAAACCCTAATACATGATTATACATTAAAAATAGGAAAAGTGGAACTTGGAATCAATTAAAGTGGTGCAAGTTGATAATTGAAATCAATATGAAAGATATGTGCTTTCCTTACACCATAAGTTGGGAAAATTGTGATCCAAACACTAATTTCCTTAATGAGGCATTGATTGAACCCTAATTCTCTTATTATTGTTACCTTAGTTATATTTGCCTCAAAATCAATTTTGTTATTTATTTCTTGGGTCTTGGAACCCCACTGCCATGTTGCAATTATATGATGATTTATCTTGCCACTTTTCTATTTCTTGAGCATGATGGTTTATTTGACTATTTAGCTATAGTAGTGGTACTTATGTACAACCACCCATAGTTTAGGGCATGTGTTATTTTGCCCTGGGGAATGTGTTTACTCTCCCCATGGGGAATGTGTTATTTCTCCCCAATATAAAATATCCGATAGGTGACTGGGAATGTGATTACTCTCTCGTCATCTATTTGGTTGAGGTCCAATAGGTGCCTCAACTCTACTTAGTTAATTTAGTCTAATATTGATCATTCATGCAAGTTCATTATTATTTACTTGTTTATGGCAATAATCTTTTGTTTATGCCTTATTCTCTTGGCCTTCTCATCTTATGATGAATCTATACCTTAACTTTTATTATTGTTTTTATCTAGTTTCTTGTTCATTATCTCTGACACATACCTTGCTTCTTTCTTTTGCTAGGTGCTTTCCCAACCACCTAGGGTTAGATCAAGGAGTTGAGAAAGATCAAGCTGGACTTAGCTTTTGGCATGGACCTAGCTCTTGGAGATGTTTGTTGGAGACAAAGTTGAAGTAGTCTAGACTTCCCTTTATCTAGATCCTACTTGTGATATCTTGATGTAAACCCTAATGGGAGAATGATGTATTTTTGTAATCCTTTATGTGAAATTGAATATAGTCAGAAATTTTATTCCACTGCTTCACTATTGGTCTTTTATATACCATATAAATAAAGATTTGAAAATTTTACACCTGTTTCAACATACCTTTTGAGTATGTTGGGAATGGAGGTTTGATTCTTCAAATTTTTAGTAAAGGGGTGATTTCACTCTTTTACCGACACCGACGTAAGTGTGCAAATTTTTGGGTTTGGCAGGATAGTACAGGAGGTTCATCAAGAACTTTAGCTCAGTGGTGTTACCCCTAATGAAGCTAACGAGGAAAGATGTATCATTTATCTAGGATGACAAGTGGCACCGTGCCTTTCAGTTTTTGAAGGAGAAGTTGACTAGTGCACCAGTGCTAGTTTGCCTAAGTAAGGGAGAGGATGCATAGTTTTCTTGTGATGTGTCAGGGAATGGATTGGGTTGTGTGCTGATGCAGGATAAGAATATGATCTATTTTGCTTCATGATAGTTGAAGAGGCATGAAGAGAACTACCCAACCCATGATCTGGAGCTGGCTGATATGGTTCATGCTTTTAAGATCTGGAGATACTACCTATATTGAGAGAAGTGTCTATTCTTCACAGATCACAAGAACTTGAAGTATCATCTTTTCACAACAAGAGTTGAACATGAAGCATTGACGCTAGATGGAACTTATCAAGGACTATGATTGCACAATTGATTACCATCTAGGAAAGGCAAATGTCGTGGCAGATGTGTTGAGCAGGAAGTCTTCTTTGTCATCATCTTTGGAGAAGGAACAATTATGTTCCTTGGTGTGCCATAAGAGAGACACATTGGTCTTCCTGCATCAGATGAACGTGAAGCTAGAGGTTTCATTATTGGCAGGGTTGTTGGCACAATTGTAGGTGAAGCCAACATTGAGACGACTGATTAGAGAGGTACAACATAGTGATATTGTGATACAGTAGATATGATTTTGACACCGAGAAGTGTGATGTTTTTATGAGGCAGAGGATGAGACAGTGTGTTACCACATCAAAGTTGTGGTTCTTGATGCTGGTAATCTAAGGAAGATGGTTCTGGAAGAGGCTCATTCTTTGATGTATGCTATGTACCCTGGTAGCAGCAAGATGCAACACAACCTTAAAGATATGTACTGGTGGCCTGGCTTGAAGCATGATGTGGCTGAATTCGTGGCCAAATGTGCATTGTATCATCAAGTTAAAGTGAAACATCAGAAACTAACAGGGCCGTTGCAACTGTTGCCTATACCGTAGTAGAAATGGGATCATGTGATGATGGACTTTGTGGTTGGTCTCCCTAGGACAACCAAAGGTCATGATTCCATTTGGGTGATCGTTGATAGGTTGACCAAGTCAGCACATTTCATTCCTATGAAGACTACAATAGAAAAGCTTGCTCAGATATATGTTGATGAGATAGTGTGTTTGCATGGTGTCCCAACAACTATTGTGTCAAATAAAGGTCCTCAGTTTATGAGTCACTTTTGGGAGTGTTTGCATACAGATTTGGGTATGCATTTAAAGTTTAGTACTGCCTTCCACCCACAAATAGTTGGTCAGTCTACGAGAATCGTATAGACCTTGGAGGATCTGTTGAGGGCTTGTGTCTTGAAGGTTTTGGGTAGTTAGGATGTCCACCTCATCTTGATAGAGTCTGCTTATAATAATAATAATTATTAGAGGAACATCGACAAGGCACCGTATGAGGCACTATATGGGAGACATTGCAGATCTTTGTTGTGTTGGTATGAGATAGGTGAATATCAGCTTCTTGGTCTTGAGCTTGTACAACAGACGACTGAGAAGATCAAAGCGATTCAACACTAGTTGAAGGCATCACAAGACAAGACAGAAGTCATATGTAGATAACTGTCGTAGACCATTGGATTTCCAAGTGGGGGGACAGAGTGTATCTCAATCTCTCTCCTTAGAAGGGTGTTTTGAGGTTTGGGAAGAAGAGTAAGTTGGCTTCCAGGTTTATGGGACCTTACCATGTGGTGGAACATGTTGGGAAGGTAGCCTATAGGTTGGAGTTGCCACCTAAGTTGCACAAGTTGTATCCAGTTTTCCATGTGTCCATGTTGAGGAAGTTCCACTCTGATACTGAGTCAGTGCTTCAACTAGTGGAGGTTGAGTTGGAAGAAGATATTTTGTAGGTTGAAGGACCCGTGCAGATCCTTGATAGAAGAATGAAGAAATTGAAGAAGAAGGATATAGTTCTTGTGAAGGTTCTGTGGCACCACTGTGGCATTTAGGAAGCCACAGGATCTTGAGGAAGATATGCGTAGGAGGTACCCGTCTCTTTTTGCCTAAGATTTTGATGGTGAAATTCTTGTTAGGGGTTTATGGCTTGTAAGACCCCTAACATGTGTTTTGGGATAACCATGTTTGTTTTTCTTGATTAAGTGCTTAGAACCTTTCTACAATCCTTTGAGATGCTTTTAGAGCTTGTGGAGAGATTAAGTCTCTAGTTTGAGATTTTTTGGATGATTTTTGTGCTTTATGTGCTTGTTTCGGGTCAAATTGCAATTCACCCATTTGTGAGGGTTATCTTGCAATTTGCCACACCGTGTGTACCTTGCCTTCCTTGGCATCATGAGATAGAGTGTGATCCTTTGCGACACTTTAGTTGAGTCTTGGATGAGTGGTGACACCCTTAGAGGTGATTAGGGTTTCTAGGGTTTTGAGTGTCTCGACCATGTGTGCTTGGTTGGAGTGTCTCGACCTATGTCTTGACCATGTGGTGTGTTTTGTGAGTGTCTCAACCAAGACACCTTCCTTGGGATGTTTTGTCTTGACCTTGAAGGTCTTGGAGTGTTTTGGGTCGATACAATTGTTCTTTGGTGGTGTGTTTTGACCTTGGTGTCGTGTGCTTGGAGATTTTTAGAGTGGAGCTTTTGGTGGAGCTTCATCACCCTTGGTGATCGTGTGCTTGGAGCTTGTGATCCTTGGAGTTGATCTTCCTTAAGGCGTGTTATATAACACTCTACCCTATATATTATAAGACTTTTCTTTGCATGCATGTTGTTGTTTCTCTCTCTAAAATGTTGCTCTCATATGCTAATAGATTATATCATGATCTAGAGCTTGAATGGTGGTGCTTATCATGCCTGGTTTTCTTAGAATCCGAAACCCTAATGTGAGGTACCTGGTTTTTAGAGATGATTATGAAACAGTGGTTTTCCTCCTATATTCTGATCTTGGTTTTGATCACATGCATGATGCTCATGTACTTTGGTGTAATACATAATTTTGGTTCTATTTTAGATGTGTTAAATGTGGTTTATCTCTCTTGTATGAGGCTCTTTTCATAGTGGTTTCATGACACATGTTTTAGGATTTTTGGTGACCGATTTTGTATGAAGTTTTCCTCCTCGGAGATGATGGATTTTTCCTTGGTGTATCCTTTGGCTTTGGTCATGGAATACTCCTGTTTTGATCTTGATCAATCCCTATTTGATGGTGGTCCTTTTCCTTGGTTGTGCATGACCTTAGTGGTTGATACACCATGTTTTCCCCTGGGTCGAGCCACTTTGATGCTTGGTGTTTGGTCAAGATGTTGTTCATGTTTTGGGTCGATACAAGTGCCCTAGTTTTAGTCGAGATACATACCTTGTGTTGGTCGTGACCCTACTTTGGTTTGAGGTTGAGACGTATTGTTTTGAGGTCAAGACACATTTTTGGTTTTGTGGTCGAGAAAAAAATTGTTTTGGGTTGAGACAAGTGTTTTTGAGGGTGGTCGAAACCCTAATCCTTATGGTGGTTGAGACATATGATGTTGTTGCAGTTGAGACATCCAGATCTTTTGTGGTCGAGACACCTTGCTAAAAGGTGGTCGAGACACTTATTTGATGAGTGGTCGAGAATGTGATCGGTGGTCTAGACATATACATGAACATATAGTCAACACATGTATATGAGTAAGCAAGTAATGATTCATATATAGTGTTGTTTGGACGATTTTTTGATGAACCCTAATCATGTTCCTTAACCCTAACATGCTCCAAGAAAGTGGGAGATTGTGTACCTAGGGTTTGGTGATTGAATAAAGCTATGCATGTAACCCTAACCCTGATGTTGGGCCATGTGATGTGTTTGCTTCTCTCTCTTGGAGTGGCTACCATAATGTGATGTTCTCTCTCTCTCTCTCTCTCTCTCTCTTGTTTATGAATCCCTAACCTTGCAGGTGAAAATGAATGCCATAGATTTTGTATGATGTGGTAATGATCATGTAATATAGGGTGATGGTTATAAGGCTTGATGAGATATGATGAAATCATGTTGATGTGATGGGTCCTATGGCATGGTTGAGGCTCGATGCCTATTGTGAGGTGACATCCTCTAGTGATATGATTGAGGGATTGATATTCCCCAGTGATGTGATATTGGTGATGGCCTTGTGAATGAAAGTGCTATAAGTATCATGTGGTGATGATGTGACTAGTTCACACCTTATACATTTTATATCTTCTGGAGTTGCACTATTCCCTTATCTTAGTAGAGTTTTCTTTGAATTTGTACGTCATAACTTGATTGATGCTAAAAGATACCCAATTGGCTTAATTAATCAAGTAAAACTCTAATCATGTAGGTGCCTTATGAGAACCCGTTACACTAAATGAGATTACTCAAAGCATAAAAAACAATCAATCACTAATTAATCACATACCCAAAAAATGGGTAAAATAAAACCGATTTCAACGTCAACACCCGCTAAGAAACATTTGCATAAGAGCCCAACATCTTTCTTATATCCATACTATGCCAAGAATTTGATACAATATTGTTCTATCATTTGAGCCACCACATATATACACAGGAGAACAATATTCGTATATGCCACACAAACAAGCATTAATATGCTAACAAAAGTCTGATTCATTTGAAACACCATATACAAACTTTTTCTCACCCGGACCTGAGAGTACAAGGACGACTCTAGGACACTTTAGACATCTAATCAACATTCTCAAATATTCATTACTATAGCTCCTCTTTGCTGCCACATGTTTGTTTTCTTCACTTCTGATTACCTAAAAATAATGTGGTGAACCACAAGGGTGAGACCCATGTCCCAGCAAGAGATATTACCTCCAACAACGCTTATCGATTACAACATTTTAGGTAATGAGACAAATTAAGCAGTTTAATCATATATAACAAATAGGCTCAACAACACTGATGATTAACAAAATACATAAAGGAGTTGATAACAATTATCATCATCAAGCTGACTATCATCATATTCCTTATTAACCATATAAGAGATTCAATAGCATATGCATAATTAGCATAAGCAAGTCTAGTAGCATATTATCTCTATTAACATGAATAAGTCTAGCATCATAAGCATAGCTAACAATATTAGTATGTCTAACAGTTTGAATAGATTAATATCATAAGAAGAGCTATCAACATAAGCATGAGTATTTGCATAAGCATGATTAGTAGTATATGCATTTCTAATTATAGAGGCATGGCTAGCATGATAAACATAACTAACAACATGATATAGCTAGCATCCTAATTATAATCAGCAGTAGAAGTATAGTTATCATCATAAGCATGACTACTGTATGTACACATTTACAATCTTATGCATATCCACAACATAAGTATAATTACTATCTCTTAATTGCACTAAGCATCATCTTTATGTAAAGAGAACAAACAAGGGTTATCATCCAATGTGAAGCGTTGTGTATAACCCTAAACAAATATGCTATATGGTTGTATTACATCTTTTATTATGCCCTTGGGAATTTGAATCATACCATTCAAAGTCCAACCGACCCCTACGAAGGGCTATTTGGTTTCGTACAAGATCTAGGAGTGTCGGTATCCTAAGATCTCTTCCCCTCGGTCAGTATGAGTAAAAAGGTAGTGACATATCATCAAAGCTGCCACCACAATGACATATAGTCAAGCTGCTAACCACTATTCCACCCTTGGTACAAGTCATGGCACTAGAAACCAGGATATACAAACCTAATCACTGAGGTGCAACCGCAATTGTCCTCTAATCACATCATGGTATAATCACCGAGACACGAATGCAGACATTCTCAATCACAAGCATATTTAGGCCTTGATAATATTTTTATTGTATTTATTGCATTCTCCTGATAAATTTTCATATATAACTTGTTGTAATATGAGTTACAAATATTTAATTAAGATTTTTGCAAGACACATACCTCTGGACCAATCGTGAGGCGTCAGGTGTCATTTTCCTTCTCTTTTTCCTTTCCGCCTATCCTCCTCTGGCTCGAGGATCTTGGGATGGATCCATCACCTTTTGGACCTGGTGACCGGATCTACTCATGACCCTCTCCGTGTTGAGCGCCCACGTGCGGACTCTATTTCCGTAGGGGAAACAGAGCGCCTGCTGCGCCGCCCGGGCTGAGGGAGTTGGGGAAGCCAATGCCCAGGGAAAGCTCCCCGAGTAGCCGTACAAGCCCGACGAGGCCTAATGGACCCCTATTGCCGATGAATGTGACCTTCTAGCACAGCCATGAAGAACACCAGACCAATAGGGATGCATCAAAGGTTGATCCCGGGGCAACTGGAAGCAGTAGGGGATCTTCTTACTCCTTTTTAGGGTTTCATTAGGGCTTATCTTTAACTTTCCATGATTATAACTACAAACCCTAAAAATAGTAAAACTAGATGCAAACCCTAATTACCTCATTAAAATCTTCCTAATAGGCTTAAGACCAACTTGACATCACTTCCCTCTAATGAATTTCAAATTATTCCACATAAGAAAACATTAACCCTAAATTAGGGTTTCTAAGTTCATTATAGCCCTTTATACATATGACACCCTAAATCGGCCATCTGGGTACAAGAATCATCTCTTTAGATCTAAATTGTCCTTTTTATTAACAACAGGTTAATATCATCTTAAATTATCCAAAGAATGCCACTAAATCCCATTATCATAAAAAATTAGGGTTTTTCCATTAATAAAATCATGAAAGGTAGCATCTTTACATACTTTTCGAGTTACAAGCATACTTAGGCCTTGATAATATATTTATTGTATTCCTTGCATTCTCCTGATAAATTTTCATATATAACTTGTTGTAATCCGAGTTACAGATATTTAATTAAGATTTTTGCAAGACACATACCTCTGGACCAATCGTGAGGCGCCACATGTCCTTTTCCTTCTCTTTTTCCTTTCTGCCTATCCTCCTTTGGCTCACGGATCTTGGCGATGGATCCTTCACATTGTTGACCCAGTGGCCAGCTCTGCTCGTGACCCTCTCCGCACTGAGCGCCCACGCGTGAACTCTATTTCCGTAGGGGAAATAGAGCGCCTGCTGCGCTGCCCGGGCTGAGGGAGTTGGGGAAGCCAATGCCCAGGGGAAGCTCCCCGAGCAGCTGTACAGGCCCGAAGAGGCCCCATGGACCCCTATTGCTGATGAAGGTTACCTTATAACGCAGCCATGATGCCACCATGAAGAACACCAGACCAATAGGGATGCATCACAGGTTGATCCCCGGGCAAATGGAAGCAGTAGGGGATCTTCCTCGAGTCTGCACAGTCTCCTTGCATCTCTCCACCATCGCGAGGAGGGGGGGCAGATCCCCTTTTATAGGTATGTCTCATAGGTCCACAACCATGGAGTCTGAATCCATTGGGACTTTGGAGAAACCTCAAATCTCTCTCCAAAACTATCCAAACTCAAGCTCATTCTACTAGGAAAGGGATCCTAATCACAATGGGAGAGGTCCCATTGGTGCTCGATTATTGATTAGCGAGGAAATTAGTCCCGAAATTCCGTGAGTCTGTTCCTCCTTCCTGATCTGACTAGAAGAGCAGCCACTGTTAGATCATCATCCAACGGCTGTCAGGCCCCGTATAAGAACATAAATTAAAATCAGATTGTGCCATTTAATGGAAATCCCTCTACTTTAGGGATTTTTCACAAATCCATAAATCATAAACCGTATATCCAATCAATCCCAAATTTTAAGGGAAAGTCTATAAAGACTTAATATACTTATATTCCATGTTTGAAGCCGAAATTAAAAAGGAATAACTCCTTTCCTTCATTTGCAAGTCAATGACTTATAAAGCATGTATTATGTATAAAAACACATGTTTTCTCTCTCCTTATTTCCTATTTTCTCTATTTCGATTTTTTATAAACATTATAAGGCAAGTGGAGTCGAAACGACTCTATAATGATTCCATCATCCATATTTCCACCTATTTCTTATATTTTCATCATTATCTCAACTTTCCTTCTTAATAATGCTTTATTTGATTTTATCTCTTTCTTCTCCTATTATCTCTGCAACTTGGGCTCCTTGGAACCCAAGAAATCCTAAAGATACAAAACTCCTCCTTGAAGGATAATTCTTAGACTTATAGATGCTTCTACATCTTTCTTTTCTCATTATCTTAGTTATTCCTTTATTAATTGATTCCTTTTTCTTTTTATTTCCTTTTTCTTGTTATTGGGCCCAATAGCCAACAAGGCCCACAAAATCAAACATACAAGGCTATTTATCAAAGGAATATGTTTAAGGCACATAAATCACACAATTACACAATCATACATTTATAGGGGAAATTGCATTTCCAACCAAAAGAACCTGAAAATTGGGGTTGTAATATCCTTCCCTTCTTATAGGAATTTTGCCCTCAAAATTCCACCAAACATACAAACAAACAGGATAAGACTTTCTCATGTCCTTTATCGGCTCCCATGTGGCTTCATCCTCTCCATGGCACTTCCAAAGAACCTTTATCATATTATATTCTTACATCTAAGTTCTCTCTCACCTCGGTATCTTGTACCCTCGTAGGTGACTCAGGACATTTCAGCCTCCCTAGAAGCTCAATAGGTTCATGGCTCAACACATGGTTCGGGTACACCATATAATGCTCTAGATCGGACTCATGGAACACATCATACATTATGTTATCCTAAGGGGTGAGGCTAAACATAATCATCTCCACCAATCCATCTCGAATGGACCCATGTATCAGGGACTCATATTTAGCTATAACTCAGAGGGGTCGGGTTTTCATAACACATATTCTCCCACAGTAATACATGTCAGTCTGCTTCACATCAACTCACAACTCATGTCACCCCTGGGCTTTCTCAGCCATCACACGATCAAAGCGACTTCATCTGCACACATTGTGGTCTCTCTCTGACCTTCATAAGGTCCTTTCACTGACATAATCCCAATGAAGCGGTGACCGACATGACCTCCCTTACAGAGCTTCTTTCATTCTAATACGACTATGGTGTCTATCATAACAAACTCTCATAGGACAAGTACTACCCCCATGTATCACCCTGAATGAGCACACACGCTTTCATCAAACCCTTCAGTCTGGATCATACTAACTATCAGTTAGGGGTGATAAGCGGTGCTAAACTTCAAATTGGTATTGAGTTCTTCACGTACCTACTTCCACCGCATGGAAGTGAACTTGAGGTCATGCTCCAGATATTGAACTCAATTCATGGTGTAGTTGAACTATCTCTCTCTCAGGCAAAGGGTTAGGTCAACTTGGTAAGGCAGTCTACCATAACCCATATTGCATCCTGACCTCTCTTGGTCCAGGGGAGACTCACCACAACGTCCATGGTGATCCACTCCCATCCCCTCTTGGGGACTCTTCATTATCTATAGCAACTCTCCGGGTTATGGATGTTCATCCTTCACTTCCTCGCATGCATGGCGAGAAGCCACATGCAACTTTATATACTTCTTCATCTCAGGTATTCAAAGTGTTACTACAAACTTTAACTATCTTGGTAGTACTATGATGTACTTAACATCATGAGCCTCTACTTGTCATGATTCCTCAAGGTTGATTTCTCCAAAACCCTAAAATGCTCTAGTCGCAGATTCCATCACCTTCCTTTCCTGAGAGGTATATCTGAGGTTCTTACAACCATCCTTATATCTCATAAAACTCTAGGCTGGCTAACTAAACAACCCCAGCTCAACCAATGGGTTAGGTTGTATCTTGGTGTTAGCCAAACATGACTCACAAACTTAGGGTTCACCTAGCAATCTCTTCTAGCCTCTCTACTAGCTAAACAAGACAGGTGTGTCTCGGCTAAGATCATTCATTACCACCTTACATCCTTATGTGCTAGGTAAGACATAAACCTTCATATACTCCACTCATCATCCTCATTTCTGGTTTAGGTTTAACTTATTCAAGAAAATTTCGAGCTCATCATCTCAGTTATCAAACCCAAACTCATGACTCATAGATTCCAAACTACTTTTGGTAAGAACATCCTCATATGATGACTACATTAGTTTTCTTTGTGTTTGTAAACCATCCATCATGTGATACTTTCTCTATCATAGCAATGTTTCAACTCACATCATCTTTATCCTCAATGTATGTCATGCATTTTTCCCTATCTCTCACACCCATAATGAGAGGAAATAAGCATTTGGCTGCAGTCCAAATACAGAGTTCATCCCGTTCCAAGAGTAGAGATGGTGCATCACACATTGGCATA
The DNA here is from genome assembly GCA_963693085.1 of Alisma plantago-aquatica. NCBI lineage: Eukaryota > Viridiplantae > Streptophyta > Magnoliopsida > Alismatales > Alismataceae > Alisma > Alisma plantago-aquatica. Next base: position 640,370,813 of record OY856409.1, on the reverse strand, counting down.
ACATTTCCAATCCAAGTTGAAACGTACATCACATGTATCTACAACATAAACATCTCGATTATGGGTCTACACCCATGAGAAGACTTTTCCCATCACCTCTGTATCTTAACATATCTCTTTTATGTACAATCCTTAGTCGTTACCTCAAGGTCTCTAGGGTGCCAACACTTTTGGAGTGATCTGACCCTTATGCATCTAGGGAGTGCCTATCACATTTACCCATTAGGCCCCATGAACTCATGAAGGTGGCCAACCTAGTAACCCATGGGCCGTAGGCAAAGGTAGCTGTTACCTCCCGACCCTATGGTCTTGCGCATTTAGGGAATAGACAACTCCTACTTCCATCAGTCTTATCCCTACATGACCCTAGTATTGACTTAGGATTCTATCATGGTGCATCCCAAACTTGAATCCTTATCCAAATCTACATCATCTTTCTAGGCATTCATGGTCAAACTTACATCCTTTCATAGGGATCATGACAACCTACCTATCACGGTCTAGCCCCATAAAGCTACCTCCATGGCAACATAACTTTACACCCTTAGAGATGATCACACATGGGTCTATAGATTCGTGCTCATACTATGTGTTCTCCACTTAGCTCATTAAACCCTCATAAGAGAGACCTCTTTAGGTTACCTAGAACCTAAACATAAGTCGATACTCACCTTAGAGAAAGGTCCCTCCCCAGGATGAGAGAAAACTATTTCTTGATAGTAATAAAGGTCACAAACATCCTTACGTCCAGGGTTTACACCATCATGTGCATGCTTAGCCCTATCAAGCTACTAAGACACATAGCTAACAAGAAGACCACCTACTAAACCATGCTAGGTCTCCTTGGTATGTCATACTGGTTCCTATTCCTCAACATTGGACCAATATCATACATGTATATGTCACCAACCTATGTGTGAGGGGTTCCTCAATCATATATCTTAGTCCAAGGGGTTTCCTTTTCCTCGAAACCTGAGGGGTGCCATGCCCGAATAGTAGGAACTCAAACATCTTTTGTGAGCATCAGGTGCACTGGGTACTACTACTTCCCCTCTTATATGTAGGAACCCTAGGTTCACTTCTTATGCATCAAATGTCTAACTACATGCCCAACCTTTCAACCATGAACCAAACATGCACAAGGTAGGGCATACACTTGCCACCATTCTTCCACATGAACAACACCTTAGAGTCTTACACAAGGACAACCAAGTCGGTGTGAGAGCCTATAACCTATTACTGTGCTTCTTTAGGGTCTAAGGAACTCTCCTTTCTACACCTATAAGGTAAGGTAGGCACCCACAACTCCTGTACATCAACTCATGAAGCCTCGTCCCTTTTCTAGGGTTTGGTTCCTCTAAAGGCAACCAAGATACCATGAGTCTCCAAGGATTATACACGAGGCAACCACAACCATCCACTTAGGTCGTCCATTCCAGGTCATAATATACCCAACTTCTCATGGTTCCTCATGTCTCAGAGTCAAGAGTCAAGGTCTCTAACCTTCTTCATCGAGTCTTGCCCTCTCTCTCTAGAGAAAACCCTACAATTGGTCCTACAACTTGAGGTTCTCTCCCAGAAGGTGGTTCAAGCCATAAAGGTTACATGTCTATACATACCTGAGTGAAAAGCATGATCCAAAATCTATGTCCGACCAGTGGCGTATCCACATTTGAGCCTGGGTGGGCAAGTACCTTACACAGGTTCCAGTATTGCACACTAATTTTTACACATTTGATTAAGATTTTTTGAAATTATACTGATTGTGCCCTACCTTCAATGGTTGCTAAAGTATTTATCATAATGGTGCCCCTCTATGCAGATTTTCGGGCTCCGCTACTGTGTGTGAACAAGATTATCCAAATCTATGCATGCTCATCTCATGAACATCAGGCATAACCCTTCAGGTCTAGGTCTAAAACCTATTGTCAGCCTTGCTTACGTTCTCTTTTATATAAGTGCATGCCTCTTCTTTACTAATATATAGCTGTTAGGGTTCCTATACAGTTACCACTAACCTCCTTAATGACAATACGACCCCTCACCCTAACAGGCACTGTAACATACTGAATTTCAGGGTATTCCCTGCAATTTACCCACTTTTGAGCTTTTCTTTGCTTCCTAGTCCATCTGGACCATTTTCATAAATTTCCCTTGTTTTATATTCTTTTTGGACTCCTCGTGCAATTTGAGCACAATTCAATGTTTCAAATCACCTTTTTCCCCCATTTATGATAATGGAGGGGTGTTTGCACAAATAACCCAAATAAAGAGATAATTGAGGGTTAATAATGTAATTTGGTCATTAAGGATGGAAATAAGTAGATAATATTAATTTGGAGTTTTTTGGATAAATATATTAATAATAATAAGCATTTGAATTAATTATGAGTATATTAACCTCTTTACTTTCTCTCTCCTCCAATTTGATGATAAATGTGTGAAAACATATTTAGAGGTTGATATTTTGCTCTTAATACTCATATATAGCTATCACCTCGAATTTGACTCACTAATTGCATTAATATAGTCATTTCATAATAATTCACACCTTTTAATGTGTTAAAATACACTTTAATGAGCAATATATTTATTAAGGGCCATATTATGAGTAAAACGTGAAAGTAATTGCATAGCATGGTTGTAGACTTTAATATGAGCCTATGGTCCAAGTTTGGTGTCATTTGGACTTCATTTGACCCTTCAAATCCATTTTATGAGCTTTTAATAAGGTATAACTAGGGATTTTAATCGATTTCATTTATATCGATTTGTAACGCTATGGTTCAGGTTATTTTAGCTGTCACACGCCCTTAGTTGATCATCTGACGGTCGCGATTGAATCGCTCCCTGATCTGACGGCAGAGAGGCCGTCCCCTACCTCTGACCAGTTGAACAGGTGCGGCGCCCCAGCTCCTCGGGCCGTTCTCCCTCTCCTCTCCACCTTTTAGCGCGATTCTTCACCCTTTGGCTTTGTCCTGACGATCCAGTTCGAATGAGCTCTTAATCGCCGCCTACCTCCCCATGAACACGAAATTCCCAATCGGGGCCTCCACCTCTTCCCTGTCGTGCATCTGCAGAAGGTGCTAGACGCCTCACCTTGCCTATATAAGGCTGCATAAACGACCATCGGGCCGCTAGCTTTCTTCCTCCTCCTCTAATTTCTTCGCACCTTGCCCGATACACCCCAACTAACTCAGTCTTCTTTTCCGACGACCTCGACTGAGGGACGGCACCTCCGACCACCTCAGGCCGATTGGATGCTAGGTAAGCAACTCCGACACCCGCTCTTCCCCTCTCTGCTCTCGGTTCACCTCGCGACGCCCCCAAACGCCTGGTCCTATAGAGCCGCCGTAGAGCAGCCGTCGGCGCCATGTCTTTTTTAGCTTTGGTGCTCCTCCACCCGCGGCGAGGCATGGTTTTGAGTCACCAAGTCTCCGCGAATGTTTTTACGGCCTTAGGCGGTGGTTTCTCCTTCTTAATCTTTGGGTTTTCATTCGCTCTTGCTTCCCCTGTTCCGGCCAAGACTGGAGCGACTTCTTCTGCTCCTGAGCTTCCCTGACATCGGGCTTTTGCTCCATTGCCTCGGTTTGATGCGAGCAAGGTCCCTGCAACCTCAGTTTTCCCTATGACAGCCTTGCCTTCGCGTTTTGGATCGCAGGTCATCTCTGAAGCTAGGAGCTCTCGCCATTGATGCGAGAGGAACATCCCAGTTCAGCAAATGACTTTAACGCCCTCTCGTGCTGTGTTGATCTACCTAGAATAGGTCATGGGCAGTTCTGACCTTTCCCATCTTGTTTTATATACTCGGCTGTGAGTTCTTTGCTATCCCTGAATGACCATATTGCCCTCATTGTTTTAATTGTTTTAATTTGACGAGTAGGGGTAGTTTAGTCTTTTCACCTTCTATTTACATCGAATTTCATTTTCATTTAAATACTTGTCACGCTATGGTTTCCAAGCATTCTGATTGGTGGAAATGATTTAATTCATAATAAATCATTCCCATGTCAGAAAAATTCAAATAAATAGTCAATGGAAAGGATTTTTCATGTAGAATCTGATTTTGTGGTTTTTGAAGCCTGATTCTAAATGATTTTTCGAAGTTTGCCTTGAATACCTTTTAAGTGTATAAAATGTTCTAAAATACCTAATTAATTCATTTTAACTCCAATTTGTAAAATAAAATATGTTTTATTAATCAGGAGAATATGAATAATCATTTGGTCAAGGTTTTGAGTCACAAATAGACCTTTGGTTTTCAAGGTAGAAAATTAGGATTTTTCCTATGATTTATGTTTTTACATATATTAATACATGTGTAATAATGTAACTAGGAAATGTGGATGGATTGCAATCAACTTGGTGAATGTTATGGTAAATAATTAAAAACAGGTATGTGAAAACCTATTTTTTTGTATGTGAAGCCTATTTTAGTATGTGATCCCTATGTATGTGAATTTTATTTATGTATGAATGATGAATGTGTATGAGCAATTAACCTATCCTTCAGTTGGGCTTTTATCTCACCCTACGTTACTAAGGTTCTAGCCTTGATATCCTCCTAAATACTTTGTCTCTTTACTTATTTGATGCTTCTAATGCCATGGTGGCTCATTCATTTGAATAATGTGAAACTTGCTACTACATATATTGCCTCATTTACTTGGAAATGCTTAATGTTGCTATTGCCAATGTTGGCTCATCCTTTTGAAATACTTGGAAACATTGTATAATGTTGTTGCTTTGTTGGCTCCTTTATTTCTTGGAGTTCTTGGATATTGTTGTTGCCTATGATGGCCTGTTTATTTATTTTGTGGGTTTTATTCCCAATGCTATGTTGCAATCTTGTTATACTTTTCACTCTACTGCCAAGTGAATGTTTATGCATGATATAGTTATTGGCCAATGGACAATGTAGTGTACATGAGTACAAACCACCCACAGGGCACTGGGGTTTTAGTCCCCCTGCCGGGCACTGGGGTTTTAGTCCCCCTGCCATTTTATATATTAGGCACTGGGGTTTTAGTCCCCCTGCCACTTTTTAGGCACTGGGGTTTTAGTCCCCCTGCCATTGGTGAGGTCCGGTAGGTGCCTCACCCTACATTGAGAGGATGTTGTGTCATAATTTATATTCATGTAATGGTGATATTTGTTGATATTAAAATGTGGTAGTATTCTAAATTCTTATTTACTCATTGGTCTCTCTCTTCTTGAAATCCCCTAATGGATTATTTTGCTTAGCTTATTAATTGCCTTATTCCTATTTTTAACACATACCTTTTATCTCTCTCTTGTTGGATGACCCCAACCATCCAGGTTAGGATCAGAGTGCGCATGGAAGCTTGGTGAACCTAAGACTAAGGATGGGAGTTGAAGGAAAAGGAACATATATGATCATAGTTGCTTTTATGTTATATAGTTGTTTGGGTTGGAGATAATGTTGTATTAGTTAAGTCTTCCTCTACCTAGATCCTTGTAGTTGCTTGTATAAAGTTGTACTCCCATTTGGGAAAATTTTGTAATGTACTCTTTATACATTTTGAATAAAGTCAAGAGTTAATTCTTCCGCTGCCACACAATTGGTGATTTGTTTATCATGTTTAATAGTAGAGACTTGGTCTTTACAGGCACGACCCTCCCAAGGTCAGGTTGCTACAAGGCACTAGAAGTCAAACATCTACTCAAAGTCTATGTTTATCATGGATACTCAAAGTATGCATGTCAAACCCACATACGTGCATGCACAGACAATTGAGGCATCCAACTCATCGTGTCATCTCTTCCTCAAACTCCACCTAGGATTAGGGTTAGCATCATCCTTAGAGGATGTGCCATGTTTCTACCTCTTCCTAGAGGCCTCTGCCTCCAAGACTAACTCTCTCCTCATCCTCCTGACAACAAGGTCAAACCTTAGTACACTCATTAGGGCATGACAACACACGCCATGTGACCTAAGCATGCAATTAATCTTTAGTTTACATGTAAACTATTAAACTTATGTCCATGACATATTGTTTACATGCTTTTCATTGTTTTGGTGGAGGATTCCTTAATCCTTATCATACTTACCCTGACCTCAAGAGGGTGGGGAAGAGAGAGAAAAAACCCTAAATCTTAGAACCTAACTTGAATTAGGGTTAAGAAGGGATGAAATAGATGAGAGAGTCCTAAAGGTATCTTATTTCGAGTCAGACCTCAAACTTTGGCCAGGCAGTCACATTGCATCCGGGAGTCCTTGTGATCGACTAGCGGGGCGGAGGAAAATATTTCCAGCCACCGGACCGTGATCCTTTTCTATACACCTCTGTCATTGGAAAATCCTCTAATAACTCCCTCAGGTTCTAAAGAGTTTGTAAAAGTTAATAATTACTAAGGATTAAATGAGAAACCATTGGCTCTGATACCAAATGTAACGACCCCACTTCCCGGTAACCCCCAATCAAGGGAGACCAAGAGGTCAGAGGCGTTATCCCAAAATTTAGGATCAATGGTTTACCAATTTAATAAAAAATAATTATCAAATTCTACTAACTAAACTGGAAAGATGGTATAAAATAAAACTTTTGCATACCTTTTCAAAATAGGAGCTAAGACTTCTATCCACATTAGAAATCTAACTATCTAATCCTCCTTTGGATTACTTAAATTCATCTTCACAGATTTCACTTTACTGTTTGTCCTTTTTAGATAATACCTAAAACACTGACAAACAAAACGTCGGTCAGTATATTGCTATACTGGTATGTGGGGAACAAACACAATTTCATAAATAGTTTCTAACAACCTAATTATCACAAATAAGTTATTAACAATCCAAATTATGCTTTCTATGTGACTTCTCGACCGCTTTTGCCCTAAACCCTGGATTACCCTCTATTAGGGTTTTGTCCTTACAAGGGACATAAGGCCACCTTCTCTATCCTGAGCTTGGTGCCTAGGGTCACCTCTCATGGTGCCCAATGGTCTTCCCTCCATGGCTTAACCTACTCAGACCTTTCCTCTGGGGCTTGGTCTTGCAACTTACATCAGGGTGGCATGTAGGTTCAAGAATACACATAAATAATTAATTGTGATACTCATAGGGACTTTATAGGATTGCATAATTGAACATCCAACATTTTAGATTGCAATCAATTGAGAGACATTCGGGAAACATTGTAAAACTAAAGGCGATTATTCATAAAATAACCACATACTTGTTCAGTAGATTTCACAAGCTGATAGCAATTCCAACCAAGAAAGCAATCCAAGCAAGTAGTTTAACCACACAATCAAGGATCCTGAAAAGCACACATACTCTATTTATTACACACTTAATCAAGATTCTATCTATTCGACTTGAACTTGCTTCCTAGGGTTTCTTACTCCTTTTTAGGGTTTCATTAGGGCTTATTTTTAACTTTCCATCATTATAACCACAAACCCTAAAAATAGTAAAACTAGATGCAAACCCTAATTACCTCATTAAAATCTTCCTAATAGTCTTAAGACCAACTTGACATCACTTCCCTCTAATGAATTTCAAATTATTCCACATAAGAAAACATTAACCCTAAATTAGGGTTTCTAAGTTCATTATAGCCCTTTATACATATGACACCCTAAATCGGCCATCTTGGTACAAGAATCATCTCTTTAGATCTAAATTGTCCTTTTTATTAACAACATGTTAATATCATCTTAAATTATCCAAAGAATGCCACTAAATCCCATTATCATAAAAATTAGGGGTTTTCCATTAATAAAATCATGAAAGGTAGCATCTTTACATACTTTTCGAGTTACAAGCATACTTAGGCCTTGATAATATATTTATTGTATTCCTTGCATTCTCCTGATAAATTTTCATATATAACTTGTTGTAATCCAAGTTACGAATATTTAATTAAGATTTTTGCAAGACACATACCTCTGGACCAACCATGAGGCGCCACATGTCCTTTTCCTTCTCTTTTTCCTTTCCGCCTATCCTCCTCTGGCTCACAGATCTTGGTGATGGATCCTTCACATTTTTGACCCAGTGGCCAGCTTTTCTCATGACCCTCTCCGCACTGAGCGCCCGCGCGCAAACTCTATTTCCGTAGGGGAAACAGAGCGCCTACTGCGCTGCTCGGGCTAAGGGAGTTGGGGAAGCCAATGCCCAGGGGAAGCTCCCCGAGCAGCCTTACAGGCCCGAAGAGGCCCCATGGACCCCTATTTCTGATGAAGGTGACCTTATAGCGCAGCCATGATGCCGCCATGAAGAACACCAGACCAATACGGATGCATCACAGGTTGATCCCCGGGCAACTGGAAGTAGTAGGGGATCTTCCTCGAGTTTGCACAGTCTCCTTGCATCTCTCCACCATCGCGAGGAGGGAGGCAGAGCCCCTTTTATAGGTATGGCTCATAGGTCCACAACCATGGAGTCTAAATCCATTGGGACTTTGGGGAGACCTCAAATCTCTCTCCAAAACTATCCAAACTCAGGCTCATTCTACTAGGAAAGGGATCCTAATCACAATGGGAGAGGTCCCATTGGTGCTCGATTATTGATTAGCGAGGAAATTAGTCCCAAAATTCCGTGAGTCTGTTCCTCCTTCCTGATCTGACTAGAAGAGCAGCCACTATCACATCATCATCCAACGGCTGTCAGGCCCCGTATAAGAACATAAATTAAAATCAGATTGTGCCATTTAATGGAAATCCCTCTACTTTAGGGATTTTTCAAAAATCCATAACTCATAAACCGTATATCCAATCGATCCCAAATTTTAAGGGAAAGTCTATAAAGACTTAATCTACTTATATTCCTAGTTTGAAGCCAAAATTCAAAAGGAATAACTCCTTTCCTTCATTTGCAAGTCAATGACTTATAAAGCATGTATTATGTATAAAAACACATATTTTCTCTCTCCTTCTTTCCTATTTTTTCTATTTCAATTTTTATAAACATTATAAGGAAAGTGGACTCAAAACCACTCTATAATGATTACATCATCCATATTTCCACCTATTTATTACATTTTCATCATTATCTCAACTTTCCTTCTTAATAATGCTTTATTTGATTTTATCTCTTTCTTCTCCTATTATCTTTGAAACTTGGACTCCTTGGAACCCAAGAAATCTAATGATACAAAACTACTCATTGAAGGATAATTCTTAGACTTCTAGATGCTTCCACATATTTCTTTTCTCATTATCTTAGTTATTCCTTTATTAATTGATTCCTTTTTCTTTTTATTTCCTTTTTCTTGTTATTGGGCCTAATAGCCAACAAGGCCCACGAAATCAAACATACAAGGCTATTTATCAAAGGAATCTGTTTAAGGCACATAAATCACACAATTACACAATCATACATTTATTGGGGAAATTGCATTTCCAACCAAAATAACATGAAAATTGGGGTTGTAATACTCCATTTGTTCCATCATCATTCAACCCATATTACCATACCACAATGTCACCCAGTGTCATTGGATGTTTAAAAGGTAATACCATTGTTTGTTTACATAAGTAAACACCTTGGATAAACCACCTATGAAGTCCTTGATTTGTGCACTATAAAGATTCACCATCTAACCCTAGACATCCATTGATTAACAACACAAAAAGTTCCACTGAGAGTAGGGTAAAACCCACAATCGACTGTTCATTTAAAACAAGCCATCCATTGTCAACAAGTAAGCTCCTTAAGTTGATCATATAAAGGAAACCATATAAATCACATTATTAGGAACAACATATTAAATTATCCATCATTCCACTTTATTAGAGGAATAAACATTATATCTTGACCATTGGGTCAAGTTCATATATTAAAACCATCAATTACAGTATAGGTCCGACCATTACATCAAGTTACCCAAGAAACCATTGGTCTAAGGCTTAACTGATGATACAACTATATAAATAACTCACTATAGCTTTTGGAGACCTGATACACCATCATTAGTGACCATTAAGTCACCATAGGTTGTTAATCAGCACTATATTTGTTAATCAACACCAAATATCAAACTAATATCACCATTGATTGATAGCATCATTAGGGTACTTAATTGTTAATCACTAGGCTTCTAATTAGGCCAAAACATGACCTAAGGGGGGTGAACGTCAATTTACACCCTTGGTTACCAACATCCATTGTCATGAAGATAACACCATAGGGTTGTTGCAATGATACCATCATCAGGTCATGGGTTTATAGAAGAAATCAGCTTAAAACCCTAAAATTGACCATTGGTTGATAGGTGCTTAGCACCATAGGTTGTCAAACCAACCTGATCCAAGTCATATTATACCTTATAAATAATGTACACATAATCACAGGTTCATCTATAACTGAAACCAGAATAGGGAACATTATAAAAATCGAAATCTAAGTCCAGCATAGCTTTTTAGTGCATGGATCATCATTTTCAAGCAAGAACATGATCTAGAAAGCTTATGGTAAGAAATAAACGTGGAGCAAGTTATAAAACTTGCCTCTAATGAGAAGATGAAACCTCACACATAAGAAATCTCGAGCAAGTAGGGTATAAAATCCAAGCATAAGCTATGAACTCGTCCATCTAGCACCTTTCTTCATCAAATGAGCAAACCCTAAGCATAAGGAGCAAGAAAGGTAGGGTTTTAGAGAGCAATTTCTACCATGGAACAGTAAGGTTCCAACCAGGAGGAAGGTATAAGGAAGTAGAAGAGCAATAGACACAGAGAAGGAAGGAATAAAATAACTTGCCTTGGTCGAAATCCCTAGAAGATGACCTTGGAAACCCTAAGTAGGGCTAAATGGAGCTCTAGGAGTCCTTCTTCTCCAAAAAGAGGTTGTATTCTACCTTAGAGCACTTGGTTTCGTAGAAAAACAGAGTGGAGTCGTTTCTCCAGGTTAGAAGAAAGAGAAAGCAACACATTTTCGTACTTGGGTAAGGAAGAGGTAAATATAGCCCAATGGATAAGGATGGGAGCAAGCTTGAGGTGTAAAAGTAGCTTCCCCATGTGTCTATGGCCTTAAACTATTAAGAATATACAAGCACACACACAAGAAGATCCCCCAACATCCTTATAGACCTGATTATCTTTCCTTTGTCAAATTTCCCAACCAATCACATAATTCATTAGTTGATAGCTACTAAAGGTAGCTCATCCGTGAGGGGGTAAACCCTAAAATACCCTTAGAGAAAACACCTTCAAACCAAGGATTAAATAGGTGCCCCATGGCTCAACAAGATCAAGAATGATGAGAGAATATCCAAGGAACATAATGCAAGTGATAAATTGCAAATAAAACCTCCCAATTGGGTAAATTGCATAAAAGCCCAAAATGTGCATAAAATTGCATAACTTGCTCAAACAGTGTCCCAATTGGACCAAATTTGAAACTTAAGCTTGTATTATGATTTAAAAAGCATATCACAAGGTTATATTAGGGTTCTAAGAATTCAATTATGGTAATTAATCTTATTCAACTCATTAAGCAAGTTTAGGGGCCTTACAACTATAAACCCCTAACAGGGATTTCACCCCCGAAATCCAAGGTAAACAAAGATCGGTACTTCCTTTGCACTTCATCCTATTACCATCACATGGTTACTTGCATATCATGGTGATGTCACATCATTCATACATAAATCCTCTTGAGTCAGCACAAAAACCCCGACCTAAGAAGACATTCTCAATATGGAATGTAGAAACTTGTTGTGTCATCTATACAATTCTAATAGTAACTTTCAACTTTAAATTCTAGCTATCATCTAGAAATTATATCTATTGTATCAACACATTACTCAAAATTCATACTTGCTGGCTCTTATCAAACATAGAACATTATGTATCTCTTATCATATGTAACTTATGTCATCCACTCTAACTCTTATGCATTGATATTTGATCCTAGGTTTATCTTAAAGGAACACGATATCACATATCTATTAACCAACAAACCATATATCCTTGATAGTGGTCTTGCCCAGCTATCACTGAACCATACACAACATTATAGAATCACTTTTATTTTTCCTCCCAAACAACATTTAGAGGGTCATCATCAACTCTCTCTCCCTCTCTCTCCACAGAAGAGGAATACTTGGAATGTTCATTTAATAAATATCTCCAACCTTCACATATTTCTCATATTATTAATACATCTTGGATACTAGGATTCATTACCTTGGTATCCACCTCATGCACTATAAGCAACTCACATCCTTATATCATCTACTTTTACCAACATAAAAAATATCAAGACATATAAGAGGAGTCTTCCTAATTATTGGAAGGCTCAAAAGAAAAACCATCACAAACTTTATGAACTTGGAACCATAGTCCAAACAACCTTATGCCATAATAAGCTATCCACCCTCATGTTTACAATGAATCCACACATACCAAGTGGCAATGATCCACTTGAAAGTTGTGCCCCGGAAAGAAAAGACACAAAGGGAAACACACTTCCTAAATCATAACAACATTGTTCAAGGTCACTAGCAAAAAGGTAACAAATTCTATTTTCATTATGCAAGTTACAACTTCTTATGTATCATTTTACCTTTTTCATTTTAGGTTCCTTGCCATTAGAATAGGAATCATCATGATTAACATATCTCATTACTCCTTCCTTGACGACTATTTATCACACTAGGCATGTTCTCTTATTTTATTAGGTTTTTCAACCACTTATCAACAGGTAAATCATCATATTCCACATTTTCTTCATTAAATCGGGATCATCTCCCTTAATTTCTTTCACATGCCATGCTGATTTTTCATTAACAGTTTCTTACACACATAGGTTGGTCTGAGATTAACTCAGGTTTCACCTTATTTCTTTGTCATTGTTCCCATTCATCTTCTCATTTTGTACTTGTTATAGGAGTTCTCTCTATCTTATGTGGATTTCATACCTTGATTCACTTTATAAGCATAGACTTGTTTGTCTTTTACTTTATTATCTTCTTGAATCACATCTTCAAGAACTCCTCTTTTCCTTATTTGTATTCAGATTTAGATTTCATGGTGTCATATCTTTCTCTTATATTTACCAAACATTCAAGTTTTGATAGATAATGATGCAATTCTCATCTTATTTAAGGTAGGATTGTGATATTCACACCATTATTTCTTATTCGTTATGTTCTTTAGATTGTCTCAAAATGACTACTTGATCAGATAATCAGAAAGATAAAAATCTAAGAGTTCCATACTTACCTTTTCTTCAATAATTGAATACTTGGCCAGGGCACCCAAATACTGAGATTAGGAAATATGCACCATACTTTTATGTCATATTCCTTAGAGATCATCCTAGTCCTAAGTCTTAGTGTCCCTGTAGACTCAGTGAATGTAAAGCTCTGATAGAAACTTGTGAGAACCCATTACACTAAATGAGATTACTCAAAGCATAAAACACAATCAATCACTAATTAATCACATACCCAAAAATATGGGTAAAATAAAACTGATTTCAACATCAGCACCGGCTCAGAAACATTTGCATAAGAGCCCAACATCTTTCTTATATCCATACTATGATGAGAATTTGATACAAATTGTTCTATCATCTTAGCCACCACATATATACACAGGAGAACAATATTCGTATATGCCACACAAACAAGCATTAATATGCTAACAAAAGTCCGATTCATTTGAAACACCATATACAAACTTTTTCTCGCCCGGACCTGAGAGTACAGGGACGACTCTAGGACACATTAGACATCTAATCTACTTTCTCAAAGATTCATTACTATAGCTCCTCTTTACTACCACATGTTTGTTTTCATCACTTCTGATTACCTAAAAATAATGTGGCAAACCACAATGGTGAGACCCATGTCCCAGCAAGAGATATAACCTCCAACAATGCTTATTGATTACAACATTTTAGGTAATGAGACAGTTTAAGTAGTTTAATCATATATAACAAATAGGCTCAACAACACTGATGATTAACAAAATACATAAAGGAGCTGATAACAATTATCATCATCAAGCTGAATATCATCATTTTCCTTATTAACCATATAAGAGATTCAATAGAATACACATAACTAGAATAAGCAAGTCTAGTAGCATATTATCTCTATTAACATGAATAAGTCTAGCATCATAAGCATATCTAACAACATTAGCACGTCTAACAATTTAAACATATCAATATCATAAGTAGAGCTATCAACATAAGCACAAGTATTTGCATAAGCATGATTAGTAGTATATGCATTTGTAATTATAGAGGCATGGCTAGCATGCTAAACAACACTAACAACATGATATAGCTAGCATACTAATTATAATCACCAGTAGCAGTATAGATATCAACATAAGCATGATTACTGTATGTACACATTTACAATCTTATGCATATCCACAACATAAGTATAATTACTATCTCTTAATTGAACTAAGAATCATCTTTATGTAAAGAGAAAAAACAAGGGTTATCATCCAATGTGAAGCATCGTGTATAACCATAAACATATCTGCTATACGACCATATTACATCTTTTATTATGCCCTTAGGAATTTCAATCATTCCATTCAAAGTCCAACTAACCCCTGCAGAGGGGTATTTGGTTCCGTAAAAGATCTAGGAGTGTCGGTATCCTAAGATCTCTTCCCCTCGGTCAGTATGAGTAAAAAGGCAGTGACATATTAGTCAAAGCTGCCACCACATCGACATATAGTCAAGCTGATAACCACTAGTCTGCCCTTGGTACAGGTCATGGCACTAGAAACTAGGGTATATAAACCTAATCACTAAGGTACAACCACAGTTGTCCACTAATCACATCATGTTATAATCACCGAGACACGACCGCAGTCGTTCTCAATCACATCAGATGTATGAGGCATGACCATAGCCAACCTCCACAATCTGCATTGTGGATGACAAGGAAATATCCTCAACCTGCCACCCCCACATACTCAACAGTATGCGCTCCGAGTTTCCCTTAGGAATACTTGTTTCACCATCCAATAAGTTCTGACACTGAAGATGGTTCTACAACATGGGGCACTACATGATTAGAGTTGCACTTGATTAGTTATGCCAATTGGGTGAATTAAGGCTGCATCAAACAAGTGGACATACAAACCCTAATTCACTTCTATCAAGCATATAAATATCACAACTTTGAAAAGATATAAAATGTGTGAAACATAATTTCTCATTTCAGCATCACATGGTACTATTCACTTGTCATTCATGAGACCGCACTAGTCATCATACTATCACAAGATATAAATCCTTTTCACAATATCACGGGGTATCAACCCTTATCAACATAAGAGGATTACACCTCATTCAGGGCTCAACCATGCCCAAAGGTCATTAAGACCATCATACTATTCCCTGCAAGATCATCATTATCTTTGCATGCCTTATAACAAGGCTCAACAACATCACTTACATATAATACACCAGATCAGCACAATATTGCATTAATGAGCTAGGTGATATTCATAAACAGTCATAGAAGGGTTATATTAACATTAAGAACATTCCTTTATTACATCAACATGCAAGGAATCTAGATATGATTAACCCTCATCATATTCATAATACACATGTTTCGTATAAGCAAGTATCAACCATGTGGCTATGACAACCACCAATTAACACATTAAGGTTATGATCATGTTAAGGAGCTAGGCTATTTCACCATCATGCCATCATATAAGAATGTTAAACATGAATGCTCATCTTTATCTATTTGCATTAGAGTTAGGTTCAATAAGATAAATTATATTAATGTTACTAATCAACACTTATACCCAAATCCTAACTCACGGCATCCCCATTGGATCATAGATGCATAAGGTGAAGCATCACCATCACATTCCATACTATTTTCAAGTATGAACCCACACATAAATCAAGGTGTAACCATTGGGTTATAGCATACTAGGGTTTCAACAAAATTAACATAGTACTTCATGATTGTATTAGTCATTCAAGGACTATTCATACCCAATTACCATCATTTAGTTATATTAAAGCTAGGTATAACAATCTATACCTCATTAGGGTTACATATCAACACAATATGATTATCATCCCTTCTATTCATATGAGTGAATAGGTAAGACTACCTTATTAAGGGTAACCCTCCATTTGTTCCATCATCATTCAACCCATATCAGCATACCACAATGTCACCCATAACCATTGGATGTTTAAAAGGTAAGACCATTTGTTGTTTACATAAGTAAACACCTTGGATAAACCACCTATGAAGTCCTTGATTTGTGCTCTATAAAGATTCACCATCTAACCCTAGACATCCCTTGATTAACAACACAAAAAGTTCCACTGAGAGTAGGGTAAAACCCACAATCGACTGTTCATTTAAAACAAGCCATCCATTGTCAACAAGTAAGATCCTTAAGTTGATCATATAAAGGAAACCATCTAAATCACATTATTAGGACCAACATATTACATTAGCCATCATTCTACTTTATTGGAGGAATAAACATTATATCTTGTGTGTGAGCTGCTCTCCTTGTGATATGGATGGCCATGCATGTACCAATCCTTCTTTTTAGAATGGCCATGTGTGAGCCTTTTATTCTAGCGTCTTTACATGTACCAATGTGGGCTAGGTATTATTATATATGGATGGCCATGCGTGAGCCAATCCTTCAGCGTGACTATATGTCAATATTTTAATTGACGGATATGTCTCTGTGGTGTTTTCTATTGTGCTGACCAAGAGGTGTTGGGGAGGTCATGAATTTCTGGCTCTTCCATTGACCTTGTATGGCACCGATTTTGACTTAGCATTGGTCGGTTGGATTTGGGTGGCACAACTCAAATTCTCAGGGCAATAATAAAAGACATAACACAACTGTGTAGTGTATTTTTCTTAGGGTCAAATGTGAATAACATTGGTTGAGCCCTTTGCCTTATCTTTGTACAAATTTCTTGAATTATAAGATGGTAATAGAAGTCAACTGTTATACATGTTCTTCATATTCCTTCTTAGAATAGTAATAGTTCTACTACTCAGTGATAACTGCCTAATCGCCTAATCTTCTTTATCTGTTAGTTACATATCATTTAGTTTAATCTACTCTACTTGCTTAGTTATCTATGCTTTAATAAATGTTGGTGGAGAGTTATATCTCTCCCTGGGATATTTGGTCTCACCCTGCGGATTTCCACGTCTTTTAGGTGGTCGTGCACAAAGAGGTAGAGATCATGCAACTAAGGAAGAGCAGCAGTAAGAGCAGTAACTGATAAGGTTGGATGTGTTACTAGTCTTTTGGTGATAGAGTCCTAGATGTTGTCCCTCTACACTCAAGTCTTTGCGGGTGTTTTCGATGTGTTTTGTAGATATGTGAGCCATGTATGTAAGATATGGCATGTGTATATGTAAATATATGGAACAGACATCTCATATAACATGTTGATGACATGAATGATGATGCACAGTGATGTAAGCACCTTGCGATATGATATGTAATGCATGTGATAGGCTTGTGGACCTATATGTGATAAGTTTTTGGCTTATGGTTCTTTTGCTAAATCAGATTTAATTTCTTGTGTTTTTGGTAATCTTCTTGTTTCATTTTAATTCAGTGTTTGGTTTTGAGTGATCTCATTTGTGGCGCGTCGGGGCATCACATGGGGTTCTAGGTTTCTCAAGTAGAAGAAATTGGAGGATGCAGGTAGGGCGGTTAGTAGTGTGAGGAAGGAGGTAATGGAAGTACGTCAGATAAGTATCTTTTCACTTTGAGTTCTGCCATATTTTTCTCTTGGTTTTTAACCTACGTCAAATTTTCATCACTTTTAGTTTGTTCTTTGCTAAACTCAATGTGGCTACAACCACAATCACACTATCCAATGCCACAACGGACCCATCTGTGACCATATTGATCTTTGATGGTGCTCAACATATTAGTCATCATAGGGCATGCCCTCTATCATATCTTCTAATTAAATGCGTCCATTCACTCTATATTCATACCAAGCACGCTGATGCCCCCTTTCTTAAAGTTAGGTATCATGTTACCTGCTTTATGCAATGAGACAATGGAAGAGACTAGGAATAGCACCAATTTCTTAGCAAATTCAACCAAGGAAGAATTGCGGGATGCTTTTTTTGGGCTTCAGAAGTTGTCGTTAAGTGAATAAATGACATGTTTATAATACTTAGTTTTACTTAACCTCTGAGATACGACGTTCAACTAGCTTTTTTTGCTTTAGAAATCTATTCAAATTATATAGTTCTCACTCCTCAGTGTTTTCATATGGTACCTAAATTAGTACGAAATGTAGGATTTGAAATATATATGTGCTGACAAATTGAAGGAAGAAATTCAAATCAAAGAGAACCATTCAACGTTTTAAAAAAAAATGTTGCGGAAACTTGGCTTGATGATCATTACAAGAATATTCAACGGTAGATTATAGTATCCTTCTACAAACATTATGTATTTTTTTCCTTGGAGGTTTATTATTCGAGGATTTATTGTATGGTTTTCAAGAAAAATTGCAAGTTGTTATTTTGGTTATGGAAAATTCCATTTAATTCCGACATGCTATATCGATTAATACTTAAGTCTACTTAACTCTCAGCTATGTTATTCATCTAACTCTTCTTTTATCTTTACTTTTTAATCTCTTGAATTCATACAGCCGATCTGAGTACGTGGTGCTGAAGTAGTAAGAAATTTAGGATTTAAAATATGTGCTTACATGTTGAAGGAACCATATCATATGTTGTCAACATTAAAGAAGGAATCTATCTGAATGGTGGAATAGGTGTCATACGTGATGGAACAAGCAAAACATTATGACATAGTTAGTTTATTAGTTGTTTAGATAAGACTGTCAAGTAAAGATGTTGAAGTTTGTGTATTAAAACTGCCTCACTATTTGATTGCAGTAGAAGAGTTCGTGGATGCTACAAAACATGTTGTGTGAGAAGCTCATAGTTAGTGACTTTTTGTTTTTCTCTATTTTTGTAGGGTATTTGAGAACATGTTATTGTCTATGTGGAACTATCACTTTTTCACCACATATTATATCCAAAATATGCTAAATTTTTTATTCTTTCACTCCCATCTTTTTGTAATTTCACTGGTTAGAAGTGATTGATGAAAACCAAAGGACTAATTTCATTAGCTTTGTTTTCAACTGGAGAAGGGAGGGGATGTTTTCAGCATTGGTGGCAACAAGTGGCATGAGGAGGCTATAGTCCAAGGGGGAACAGTGGGAGACTGTGACCGCCGAATGGGCCATTAACTCATGTGCATATTTGGAGTCATCCCTTACATGTTGATTTTTGCATCTAACTAATTGCAATATTTTGTTTTTGTGAGATTTTCTCTTTTTTATATTTTTTATTGGTTGATTTTAATGGGATTATATTCAATGATTCAATGTGTGCTTTGGCTCTTTTATTTTTGTCATACTACAATGCATGGTCAGTGCGTCGCCACTGATTCACAAGGGAATATGTTAGTTTTGTAATGTACTTTTTGAATGCATCAATTGATTAGAGGGGGGATTTGTCTTCACATTTTCAGTATCATGTTGTTATCAGTGAGTTCATTTTATAAGTTTAATAATTTACTAATCTACTAATCTCTTCAGGTTTCTAAGGCCAAGTGGTATCAACATGCAACAATGCCTCTGATTCAAGCTAACGTTAACAACCTATAACTTTATATATTAGTGAAAGATTCACCGGCCAGAGATTTCAGTATATAGTATAAAGAAAGATAAAGGTTAAAATATTTAAACATGAATGCACCATTAACATTTTTGCACACTGTAATGAATGAGGGAGTCACTTTCCATTGAATAATTAAATGGACATTATTTTGTTGTGCATTCTACAAGAAGGTGATCCTACCAATAAATACAAAAGCTTCATGAGGCTTTGTGGACAGAGGCATACATTATGTTGTACTTATCATATGTTGCACTTTTTCATCTTGAAATAGAAAAGAAGACATCTTTAAGATGTATTCCACTATGTTAGGATGGTTGTTTGATCTTAGTTCCCATTCCTTTTTCTACCTCAAGTGGAAAGTCTTAACAAGTTTGAATTGCTATTTTCTGGCCTCTAGAAGCACTTTCAACTTGGGAAAATGCCTCACCCAGCCCTCTTATTCCCCTTTCTACTTTTCTTATTTCTTTTGGTTTATTTTGTTGTGAATCCAGATCAAGCCTTTTGACCTTGAGGTTTTTTTTAACATCACTACGTTTGTCTTTTTTACTATTATTCTCAGCTTTCGACATACCTTTTGCTATACATATTGATTTATTTGTCTTATTTGAATCCTTACTTTTCACTTTTGAAACCTACTTGACATCTTAAATCTACTTAAGAAGCAACACATACATTATCATATTTGTGGACAATACAAATTTTTTTTTGGGTTTCCCAACTAAAAGTTTATTGGAACTCTTTTGCAAGATTATCAAATATCATACTAGCATATAGAAAATATAATTTATATACAATATATAATTTCATTAGCTCACTGCTATTATTTGAAAAATGTATTGCTTGTGTTTTATTGAGTTTTAGATTAATTAAAAGAATGCCAACTTTCCAAATCATTTGATCTATTCCTTTTAGTATTAGGATGGAAACCAAAATGTGATTCATAAAATATTTCAATAACTAGTTGTACATAAACTTTTTAGTTGTGTTTAAGCAAATGTGATAAAATTTATACAATTATCGTGAATTCACCTTCACTTCTTTTGATCAATGTCATGTCCATTGATAATCAATTGCAATGTACAATATATACATTATTTTTGAAGTTATACAATCATCTTTATTTTTTTTTGGAAAGTGAGGAGCTACTTTTATTCATAAAACTTTAATATTTTAAACACACTATAAATATGCTTTGATTTCTTTATTCATTTCTTATACAAGAAAGTAAAATTTTGAGGCGACTTTGCATTAGAGTGTATACATAACTATAAAGAATCAACTCAACCCATTTGAGCTCCATATTTTGTACTATTAATATATCAAGTTTTCCCCCTAAATATAGACATTGTTTTCCATCCTATCAATTTCTTACGTACGAAGGACAACATTAATACTTGACATTATTATTTTGAAAGCATAACTATTATGTAGAAATGACATTTAAATGTTCACTAATAAATATACCTTGCATCTTAGTTATGTAGTATTTGATTTATATTTTTTATAATTAATTGAACCCCCTCTTAGCCACATATATGCTCACTCCATAGTCATCAAGGTGGAAACAATTTATTATGATATAATTATTCTTCTCTAATGTAGGATCACCACCTTTTAGGGAAACTGTTGACCTAGAGGTTATACATTACCTATATTTTGATAATGACTTAACCATTCCACTCATATGTATCTAATATGTGTGTTTAAGATTGTTTGCAGGCATTAGGTACATGAAAAGGATCTAAAATCCAAAGCCCTAGAATGGGTCAAGTTCAAGTCAAAATAGCTACAAGTGTGTGTTTTGGGTTTTCTATATAAACGACCTTAGAACATCTATGTAATCACTTGTAATGATGAATTAACTTGTAACTTAGAAGAGAAAAATTGTTTGGGACAAAAATCACCAAGTGCTAATCACTTTAAATGCAAATTAGAAAATTGATTACAGGAACTTGGTCGGTCGAGTTTCCCTGGCTTGAAACTCGACCGATCATCCTTGGTCGATTTTCTGAAGATTGCATCGGTCGAGTTGTGCACTCACAGAACTCGAACAATTAGGTAACTGGCCATTTCAAGTTTAAATGGTCGGTCGAGTTTTGTCAGGACAAACTCGACCGATCATTTGAATATCGGTTTTGTCTTTTACTTGATCGGTCGAGTTACCCCTATTGAAACTCGACCGATTGCACTATACGGAATTTGCATTAAAAGGTGATGTGATTGTTGGTGAGTGTTTTGGGCAAAAATAGAGTCATTTCCTTGAACAAAAAATGGCTATTTTTGCATCCAAGTGTCCCACAACTTAAAGGGACACCCTCAACTATAAATAGACCCCCTTGGAGTTCATTCCAAGCTGCTCTTCCATTGCAAACTTGGAGCTAGCATAGTTGAGAGTGTTCCAAGCCCTTGAGCCCCTTTCTCTCTCTACCTTCAAGATAAATTCGTGAGCTATGAGTGAGTTAGGCCCCTGTGTATGAGAGATATCCATTGTATGATGTAAAGCTCTCCATTCTCTCTTCCTACCACATATTCCCTTTGAAGATTGATTGAAGCTGCTTCTCCAAGTGAAAGAGAAGTGGATGCTGCTCTTCCCTGAGTGAAGGTGAAGATGGTTGCTGTTCTTCAAGAGTGAAGAAAGCCAGCTGCTCCAGATCTCCTAGTAAGGGAGAAACGTGGAAAAGCTCTCCAAGAGAAGGAGAGGTGCAAGGCAAAGCTCAAGTAAGGTGGGTAAATCCTGCAAGGCTGAAGACTAAAGCAAGAGTGGGTAAGTCCTTTGAAGAAGGCTGAAGACTACTTGTAAAGTGGGTAAGTCCTTGGTAAGGTAGAAGATCTTAGCTTGAGAATCTAAGTCCTTGGTTGTGTGGTTGATGTTTCTTGTAATCTTATTGTGATATATAAGAGAACCAAGTTGCAAATCCTAGAGTCTAACCAACTCTAGGTAGTGGACTGACATTGTTCCTAAGTTTAGGATGTGGAACCACTCTAAACCACCTATCCAAGTGCTTGCAATCCCTTGTCTCTTATCCTTGCTTTGAATGCTAGATTAGGACATCAAATTGATGTTTGGTTTAGTTTCTGCACTAAATTTAAATTGGTGGTCTAATTGATTTTGTGAAGTGTGTGTAGCTCTATTCACCCCCCCCCCACTAGAGCCCTTTGATCCAACAAGTGGTATCAGAGCAGGTCTTCTCCAAGTTACTTCAACAAGTAGGAGAAGATGGGCGATTTGGCTCTTGGTTCACTCAATCTTGAAGGAAGCTTCTCCATGAGACCTCCAGTCTTCGACGACACAAACTTTCTTTATTGGAAGAGGAGAATGCAATTCTGCCTCCAAGGTGTGAGCTATGAAATGTGGAAGATTGTCCACCTCAAATATGAAGATCCAAAAGGGGACATCACCACATGGACTGAAGCTGAAATGAAGTGTGCTCAACTCAACGCCAAAGCTGTGAGCATCATCTACGCCGCTCGTACTCCATTAGAATTCAACCGGATCTCTTCTTGGGACACGACACATGAGATATGGCACAAATTGTGTGTCACCTATGAAGGAACTGAGCAAGTGAAGGAGGCCAAAGTCTACATGTTTGGTAGTCTTCTAGAGAACTTCAAGATGGGTAAGAATGAGAGAGTGGCTGATATGTACACTAGGCTCAATGTCATCTTGAATAGTTTGGCAGCCCTTGGGAGTGTAATGGATAGAGGTACTATCAATGCCAAGATCTTGAGATCTCTTCCTAAGAGATGGGAGCCTAAGGTTACTTCAATTGAAGAGGTGTACAAGCTAAGTGAGTTGTCAACTGAGGAACTGGTTGGTAACCTCCAAGCCCATGAACCTAGGCTTGACAAGCAAGAAGAGGAAGAGAAGAGAGAAGAAAAAGAGTCTAAGAAGATAAAGGACACAGCCTTCAAAGCACAAATTGAAGAAATGGTCCGGCAACAACAACTCGCCTTGAAGTCTCCCTGCCCTTCCTCAAGTGAAGATGAAGGTTCCAATGAGCATGAAGCAAACTACTCAAAGGGGAAACACTTCAAGAGCAAGCCCTCCTCTTCAACTCCAAGATGCTATGAGTGTGGTAAAAAAGGCCACTACAAGAGTGACTGCCCAAAGGACAAGAAGAGATATCACAAGAGCAACCATAAGAAAGACGACAAGTACAAGAGAGAAGCCAAGTACAAGAGGAAAGACATGAAGGAAAGAAGATCCAAAGATGCAGCTCATGCAACGTGGGAGGAGTCTTCTTCAAGCTCCTCAAGCTCTGAAGATGGAGAATGTCATCTAGCTCTCATGGCCTCTACTAGTGAAGATGTATGTGAGGTAAGTGAGGTAAGCAAGGTAAGTGAAGTAAATTTGCTAGAGCTGCCTAAAGAAACTATCATTGATATGCTTAATGAATGCCAATCATCTTTTACTAAATGCAAATCTAAGAGGAAAAGGTTAGGCAAGATAGTTGATAATCTTTATGCTAAAATTGATATTCTTGATAAAAATGAAAAATTGCATCTTGAGAGTATAGATTCCTTGCAAGGACAATTTCTTGACCTTGAACTTCAATACAATGGAGTAGAGGTTGAGAATGGTGTATATCTTAAAAATATTGAAAATCTTAAGATAGAAAACCAAAAGTGCCTAGATGAGCTTGAGGTTCTTAAAACTAAAAATGTGGAACTCAAACTTATTGATGATGCTAGGAGAGATGAATTCTATGCTTATCAAAGATAGATTGTTGTGCTTAAATATGAAAATGCCAAGTTTCTTGCTCAAGTGAATGATTTATCTTCTAGGCCTGTTTTGCCAATAAATGAAGTTGCTAGCTTAACTTTAGAAAAGGATTCCCTTCTTACTAAAGCCCTTTGTCTTGAGGCCGACCTTTTACATGCTAGAGAAGATCTTGCTAGTCTTTCTACTACTGTTATAAATCTTAGTGATGATAATGCTAAGTTAAGATCTACTTTGCAAAGGTTTCTCTCGGGAAAGAAATCCCTCAATGATGTCCTAGAACACTCTACCAAATATGTTGGTACTAGTGGTTTGGGATATGATGGGACTGCTCCCAAAGGTAAGAAAAAGAGTAAGAACAAGGGTAAGAAGAAGAGTGGGGAACCTCCCATTTTCCATGGAGAGACTTCTGGCTCTAAGAACCCTATGGTTTGTGTTCATTGTAAATGTGATGACCATTACTCCACTTATTGTCCTTACAAGCCCAAGGGGACCAACCCAAAGATGAAATGGGTCCCCAAGCTAACCCCATATCCCAAAGTTTGAGTTGGGTTCCGACATCCTTCTTTCTTGCAGGTTAAAAAGAGATGGATTGTTGATAGTGGCTGCTCTAAGCATATGACTGGAGAAATCAGCCATTTCAATAAGTTTGTGAAAAAGAAAGGAGGATCAGTAACCTTTAGGGACAACAAGAAGGGTAAGGTCATAGGTGAGGGTGATGTAGGCAATGAACTATGTATTAAAAATGTGTTGCTTGTTGATGGCCTACATCACAATTTAATTAGTGTTAGTCAACTTTGTGACAATGGATATCTTGTGTTGTTTACTTCTTTAGAATGATTGCTTCTAGATTCCCTCTCCTACAATGTTATATATAAGGGAACTAGAAATGTTAATCTTTATGTTATTGTTCTTGATGCTCTTAAGCCCATACTAAATAGATGATTAGTTGTGGATAAAAACGATCTTTCTCTTTGGCATCGTCATTTGGGTCATGTGAATTTGCATCAAATGAAGAAATTGAACAAAAAGGACTTGGTTCGAGGACTTCCCAAATTGGATTTTGAAAAGGATGAGGAATGCCAACCTTGTACACAAGGGAAACAAACCAAATCCTCCTTCAAATCCAAAGGATTCATGAGTACCAAGAGAGTTCTTGAACTTCTTCATATTGATCTATTCAGACCAATGAGAACACAAACGCTCCATGGTTCCAAGTATTGTCTTGTTATTGTTGATGATTTCTCTCGATATACTTGGACCTTCTTTCTCGTTTCTAAAAGCGATACTCTTGATGTTTTCTTGAGCTTTTGTAAACGGGCTGAAAATGAAGATTCTTGCCGAATTGTTTCTATCTGTAGTGATCATGGGGGAGAATTTGAAAATGATCTTTTTGAGCGTTTTTGTGAAAAACTTGGTTATTCGCACAATTTCTCTTCTTCTCACACGCCTCAACAAAATGGGGTTGTTGAGAGGAAGAACAGGTCACTACAAGAGATGGATAGGACCATGCTTCTTGAGTATGACACTCCTAAGAAGTTTTGGGCTGAAGCTGTTAACACGTCATGCTTTGTGCAAAATCGAGTTTTCACACATCCTTCTTTAAAGAAAACCCCCTATGAACTATGGTGTGGTAGAAAGACGTCTATTGATTTCTTTCATGTTTTCGGATGTCCTTGTTTTGTTTTAAACACAAAGAATTCTCTTGACAAGTTTGATCCGAAATCCTATAAGGCTTTCTTCCTAGGCTATAGCACTACTAGCAGGGCATATACAGTATTCAACATTGAATTGTCTAAAATTGAAGAATCTATCAATGTTAAGTTTATTGAAACTAACCCTATAGTTGGCAAGCATGTTGGTGATGATGATGTTGCAGATGAATTGATCCCCATCTTAAAAGATCTCAACATCAAAAATAAAGGTAAGCAGGCAATAGAAGAAGAAGAAAAGAAGGATCCCACTCCCCGCTTTGCAAAGAATCACCCCAAGGAGTTGATCATTGACAACCCGTTCAAGAGAGTGAGGACACAAGCTTCTCACAACAAAGAACAAGCAGATAGTGCCTTCATCTCCCAACTAGAGCCAAAGAACATCAATGAAGCCCTTGGTGATGATGAATGGATCCTTGCCATGCAAGAAGAGCTAGAGCAATTCGAGAAGAATCGTGTGTGGACCTTAGTGCCAAGACCAAGTGATAGAAAAATCATTGGCACCATATGGGTCTACCGCAACAAGCTAGATGAGCAAGGAAATGTGGTAAGAAACAAAGCAAGGTTAGTAGCACAAGGTTACAACCAATAGGAAGGTATTGACTTTGATGAAACTTATGCTCCTGTTTCTAGATTAGAATCTATTCGCATGCTACTTGCCTTTGCTAGTTACAAAAATTTCTTGTTATATCAAATGGACGTTAAAAGTGCATTTTTGAATGGTACAATCGAGGAGGAAGTATTTGTTGCTCAACCTTCGGGCTTTGAAAATGACAAGTTACCCAATCATGTTTATTTGTTGCAAAAAGCTCTCTATGGACTCAAACAAGCACCTCGAGCTTGGTATGAGAAACTAAAGAACTTTTTGTTAGATAACGAGTATGTCATGGGCAAAGTTGATTCTACCTTGTTTCTAAAACACACTTCTAACCATTTTCTTATAATTCAAATATATGTTGATGATATCATCTTTGGCGGGACTGATCTTGATCTTTGTAAGGAGTTTAGTTCTCTTATGCAGAGTGAGTTTGAAATGAGCATGATGGGTGAGTTGACCTTCTTCCTCGGCTTTCAAATCAAGCAAACAAAAGAAGGAAACTTCATCAACCAAGGCAAGTACACAAGTGAACTACTCAAGTGCTTTGGGATGGAGAACATGAAGCCGATGGATACACCCATGTCAAACACCGCCAAACTTGACAAAGATGAAGAAGGTGAAAAGGTAGATGAGAAGTTCTATAGAGGTATGATTGGAAGTTTACTTTATTTAACTGCCTCTAGACCTGATATTATGTTTAGTGTTGGCTTGTGCGCTCACTTTCAATCTAGCCCTAAGAAGTCGCATCTTATTGCTGTTAAGAGGATTTTGAGGTACTTAGCAAAAACCCAAAATTTTGGACTATGGTATCCTAAATCAAGGGATTTTACTATTAGAGCATATAGTGATGTGGATTACGTAGGGTGTTTGGTTGATAGAAAGTGCACAAGTGGCACTTGCTTCATTCTAGGACCATTCTTAGTGTCTTGGTTCTCCAAGAAACAAAGTACAATGGCATTATCAACTACCAAAGATGAATACATTGCAACCGGGAGTTGTTGTGCACAGGTCCTATGGATGAAGCAAATGCTCCAAGACTTTAGCATATTTTTTGATGCTTCTCCTATCTATTGTGACAATACTAGTGCAATTAATCTATCTTACAATCCTATATTGCATAGTAGAGCCAAGCATATAGAGGTTCACCATCATTTTCTTCATGACCACATTACCAAGAAGGATATCTACATCACACATGTGGACACAGAAATTCAGTTGGCGGATATCTTTACAAAACCTCTAGCTAGAGATCAATTTAATTTTATTCGATCTAAACTGCTTATTGTTGATTTGAATGATCTTGCCATGTGATCTAGCTAGTTGTCTCTTTCCTATATGCTTGCTCATGTCTATCTTCACCTTGTTTTGCTTATATATGCTTATTTGTGCCTAAATTTCCTGTCAACATGCTTAGTTTTTTGGGTTTTTATCGAATTTTATGTTTTATCGCTAAATAGTGCTAATGATGAGCTAAATGTACCTAAGTATGTTAATTATACATAATAGAATGGAAAAATGAATTTAATTTGCATGTATATGGCTAGAATCTAAGAATGAGAATGTTAGGTCAGGTTGACCTTCGGTCGGTCCACCCTGGAAAACTCGACCGATCAGGAGCCGAGAGCAGTTCTTCAGTGGACCGTTCGGTCAAGTTTCCCACACTCAGAACTCGACCGATCGATGGGCTGAGCCAACTTAAAAGTTAGGATTGGCCGACTATTTTCCCTTGCAACTAGAAAATAGTCGATCGATTCCTTGCCTCTAAGCCCTAAGCTCTCACACCTAGCCCTAAACCTCCCGCTCCTAACCCTAGGGTGACATAACAACCCCATTCTTGACCTCCCCGGGCGCTCGTGGTGGTGTTTCTTCGGCGTTTGAGGTTTGCTTTTGCTCGTGTGCACATTTTTCTTCTTGTTTTCATTTCCATGGCTTCCCATAGACAAAAACGTGCTACTCCCGGCAATGCTCAAGCCTCCTCCTCGACTAATCGCTTGATTCCATTCGATAACACCTCTTTTGTGTCTCTTGAGGTGGTAAATCAGTATAAGGATCTTCTTCCCCGATCTCCTTTTCCATTTCACCCCTTGGTTGACCCAAATCATTTTCAAGTGGTTATTACCTCTATTTCGAGGCTTCTCGACAACCATCACCTATCCGCCCTTGCGATCAAATGTGACTGCTTTAACAATCACATGTCTAGTACTAAGGCAGTACACGAGTTCTATGCAAACCTGCGTTGGAACTACGATACGCTTGTTCCCCCGCCGAATACTGAAGTAGTTCTTAATTCGATGATCGTCGGTCGTCGTTTCCAAATCTCCGAGGATACATTAATCCTCTTTTTGTCAGAGATGAGGAAAACAACACTTGGCGTAAGGACTATGGACAGTATTTCAATCTTCTTGACCCAGAAGGTTTTTATAAACACCATGAATTGATGCTACCGGACATTCATCGGTTTTTAAAGAAACCCGACGTGGCCTACAAGAAGAAGTCTACCCTACCTTCATTCTCTCTTGACCTTCAGAGGTGCATATTGGCCTTGGTGATTAACTGTAATGTCCATCCTAAGCCAAATCAAACGGACATTACGGAAAACACCGCGGTCATTATGTATTGTTTGCTAAACAATATCGGTGTCAAATGGGTCAGATATATCTTACACCACATGACTTGTTTCGACACCGATAAGAACATCAAAGGCACCCACACTCCCTACCCAGCTCTGATCCTTGGTCTTTTCCAGTTCACCACTGATAAATCCCTCTTTTCTGACTTCCATTACCCGGTTGCTAGAAAAGGTGTTTGTATTAGTGAAACCACTCTTCATAAGGTTGTCCCTGTGTTTTCTCCTGCCTCTGGTGCTTCTGCTTCTGCCTCTGCCGACCCACCCTCCTCCACCCGTGCTCCACCTCTGCAGCCACATCCCCGACCCAGCCGTGTGTCCTTCTGTGCTTCAAATGAAACCCTACTGGGATATATGATGCATGAACGGGCGTACAACCGACAGGTTCGGGAACACCTGCACCAGGATCTGTGTTCTATCATGTCTACCATGAACCTATCATGTGCTTCACCCTATCCCACCTACCAGCCATACCCAGGTAGTGCTTATGCTTCTTATGCATACAAGCATTACTTCCCTACTCCCGAGCCTTCCGCTACCACTCCGCCACCATTTGCTACTGATAGTTCTGCTCCTGCATTCCTGCCATTACCTGTTGGCCCCCTGGCCACTCTACTCGCCTCCTTGGGAGACTCGGCTCCGTCCTTCCCACATTCCAAGGAGCTTCTTGCTCTTGGTATGTCGTGGACTGAGCAGAATGCCCGCTCGCCCGGTCGTTCTTTTGGTCCTCCTGATGATGAGAAGATGCCCGACCTGGCCGAGGATGCTGATGCTGAAGACGGTGATGGTGAGGATGCTTCCGACAAAGATGGTGGTGATGGTGCTGGATCTGATGATGGCACTGCTGCTCCACCCTCAGATGGGGATGAGGACTACCACCCTGGTGAGGATGATGATACCGTAGATATCGATAGCTTAGATGTTTAGGTGGTTTCTTAGCTTCTAGTCTAGCATGTCAATCATATACATCTTTCTATACTCTTTTGTATAAGAAACATCCTGGCACATTATTCTGAGTTGTACTATTTTATTATCTCTATTTTCTCACTTTATGGTTGTCGTTGCTTTCATGAGGACCTGTATCTGAGTTGTAATCTGCTACATATGTACTTTGGCTATTTACTCTATTTTATCTTATGCTTGGTGCTTTTTGAGCTATATTTTGATTCTGACTTGGATTGTGTGTTCTCCTCTGTGGTTGTGTGCTATATGCTTTTACATTGTTGTTTACTACCTTGCATACATGTTTTTGGTTGAGTTTTGGAGAAGACATGGTTTTTCTTTGCTCTTCTACCCCCTCTCTTTTTGATAATGTCAAAAGGGGGAGAGATATTTTCAAGCTAGATCAGTCTTGAAACTCAATCATATTGCTTTCTCTTTGATAGAAAATGGTTTTTTTCCTATGAGATCCCTTTCTTATTCAAATTCACTGTTCTTTATGTGAACTTGAAAAGGACTACACATTACATGGATATTGGTATTTCTATGTGTAGAGAAACTAACATGCATGTGAGAGGAAGCATAGTTTCAGGGGGAGCAATTCACAATTGTTCTTATCATGAATCCCCCCAATTCACAAGGCAAAGGTATAACTTTCATATCCTTTTCAATATGTTTGAGGAATGGTTTGTCATTGTCAAAAAGGGGGAGAATGTTGACCTAGAGGTTATACATTACCTATATTTTGATAATGAATTAACCATTCCACTCATATGTATCTAATATGTATGTTTAAGATTGTTTGCAGGCATTAGGTACATGAAAAGGATCTAAAATCCAAACCCTAGAATGGGTCAAGTTCAAGTGAAAATAGCTACAAGTGTGCGTTTTGGGTTTTCTATATAAATGACCTTAGAACATCTATGTAATCACTTGTAATGATGAATTGACTTGTAACTTAGAAGAGAAAAATTGTTTGGGACAAAAACCACCAAGTGCTAATCACTTTAAATGCAAATTAGAAAATTGATTACATGAACTTGGTCGGTCGAGTTTCCCTGGCTTGAAACTCGACCGATCATCCTTGGTCGATTTTCTGAAGATTGCATCGGTCGAGTTGTGCACTCACAGAACTCGACCGATCAGGTAACTGACCATTTCGAGTTTAAATGGTCGGTCGAGTTTTGTCAGGACAAACCCGACCGATCATTTGAATATCGGTGTTGTCTTTTACTTGATCGGTTGAGTTACCCCTATTGAAACTCGGCTGATTGCACTGTACGAAATTTGTAGAAAAAAAGTGATGTGACCGTTGGTGAGTGTTTTGGGCAAAAATAGAGTCATTTCCTTGAACAAAAAATAGCTATTTTGGCATCCAAGTGTCCCACAACTTAAAGGGACACCCTCAACTATAAATAGACCCCCTTGGAGTTCATTCCAAGCTACTCTTCCATTACAAACTTGGAGCTAGCATAGTTGAGAGTGTTCCAAGCCCTTGAGCCCCTTTCTCTCTCTACCTTCAAGATAAATTCGTGAGCTATGAGTGAGTTAGGCCTTTGTGTATGAGAGCTATCCCTTGTATGATGTAAAGCTCTCCATTCTCTCTTCCTACCACATATTCCCTTTGAAGATTGATTGAAGCTGCTTCTCCAAGTGAAAGAGAAGTGGATGCTGCTCTTCCCCGAGTGAAGGTGAAGATGGTTGTTGTTCTTCAAGAGTGAAGAAAGCCAGCTGCTCCAGATCTCCTAGTAAGGGAGAAACGTGGAAAAGCTCTCCAAGAGAAGGAGAGGTGCAAGGCAAAGCTCAAGTAAGGTGGGTAAATCTTGCAAGGCTGAAGACTAAAGTAAGAGTGGGTAAGTCCTTTGAAGAAGGTTGAAGACTACTTGCAAAGTGGGTAAGTCCTTGGTAAGGTAGAAGATCTTAGCTTGAGAATCTAATTCATTGGTTGTGTGGTTGATGTTTCTTGTAATCTTATTGTGATATAGAAGAGAACCAAGTTGCAAATCTTCGAGTCTAACCAACTCTAGGTAGTGGACTGACATTGTTCCTAAGTTTAGGATGTGGAACCACTCTAAACCACCTATCCAAGTGTTTGCAATCCCTTGTCTCTTATCCTTGCTTTGAATTCTAGATTAGGACATCAAATTGTTGTTTGGTTTAGTTTCTGCACTAAATTTAAATTGGTGGTCTAATTGATTTTTTGAAGTGTGTGTAGCTCTATTCACCCCCCCTCTAGAGCCCTTTGATCCAATAGTAACTTCCTATGGTTTTGTATATAGACCTTTAGCAAGCTCCTCAACTACAAAGTGTCTCATATTTTGTCCTTAAAATGGAGCCAACATCATCAAATAACCGGTCTACCTTTTGGTTTGTCTTCTAAATCTAAATATTATTTCCAATCATAATATTGTTATTATTTATGAAAATCCATCCTATCCTCTTATATGCTCAGTGCTTCTCTCATGCATTACTATAAATTTGGTAGGAACTTTTTATCATATTGTATATTGAACTTCAAAAACTCCTCAACTAAAAAAATGTCCCATATTGTTTCCTATAAATGGAGCCAATATTGACAAATGTTGCTATCAAGTTTTCCTTCTAACTCTAAACATGTTCTTTAGTTCATTAATGGATATCATTATACTATATGAAATGTTTAATACCTCTAGCACAAATCCAATATTAGATAGTGAATTGTGTATGAATTTCCTTAGGAGTAGTGTTAGTTATCTTTAATGGCAGATGTGTTGCCCATATTCAATTAGAGAAGAAAAAATCAGTAAATTTGTGAAAAATTAAGGCCAAATAACATCTCCCATGTTCTTTAACATGATAAATCTTAGAAATATCAATGAGGAAAAGAAGGTAAGTTATTGCAGGTGAACATTTGTTTGCATTAAAAAAGTTGTAAGCATGACCTCTAATAAGAAATAATACTAATCGACACAAATTGGGGAGATAATAAATTTCAAAGTAGTTTTTTGTAGTTTATCTATTATTAGGACATGTTCCTACCAGGGCGGATAGTCTTAATCATTTTCAGTCGGTTGAGATTCTTAGGAGGATATTATTATATTTTCCCAAAGCAGCAACAAAGAGGGGCTAGGAAATTGGGGATTAGGTTTGGGGAGGCTGACATAAATCACAATGTGGTATATATGATGGTGGTGGTAGAATATTCAACAATGGTGTGGTTGGGAAAGCTTCATTTATAAATATTCAAATTCAATATCCTAACCGTAAAGAATTCAGAACTCTTCATCTTTGTTGAAGATGAATTTATAATTTTATGTTTCAAATGACTCTTGAAAATTCATTTAGAATGTCATATTTGTGTCTATTGTTTCTTAATTTCTAATTCAATTTTGTTGGCATTTTTGAATTTATTTCCTTAGTAAGACACTCGGCAATGTGTTTATTAGATTCCAAACAAAGGGGCATTTTTACCAACTACCTTGGCCACCTGTACTTTGGTATTGAAGCAATGTCTATTTAAGGAATTGGCTTTGTCCATTCTACTGATAGACATGCCACACATGGTTATGCTTCTTGTTTTCCACGTGAATAGCATATCATGATTTTTTTCATCTCAGTATGTCATGACCTTAATGTGACATCCTTTATCACACAAACACAAACCACAATATTAAAACAAAACTCTACAGTGGATTACCAAAAAAACTAAAAATTAAAACCAATTACAACATGAATCAACATCAAGAAACTTATTACATCAAGTCCAAAAACTTGCCATCTGAATTATATATCATAACACATCGTTATTTACAACATGTCCATAAAGGACTACCTATCACAGGTGATATCTATTCATTTACATAAACATGTATAACAACCAACTATATACAACAAGGGTGAATAAACCAAAAACTCATATCAATAATACCATGAAGGAACATACGTAACTCCCCTAAGACCTGAGTATACAAGGACAACTCTAGGACTCTAAAAATAGAAGGGGCCACAAGCAACATTCCCAACCTTAGCATCTATTGTCCTCCTTACTACTGCTCTGCCTCCGTTGCATGATCTCTACCTTCTCATGCACGTCCATCTAAAAGATGTGGAAACTATCACAGAACTGTTCTTACCCCAATCCCAATCGTACTGCCTTGGCAGTGGAAAAATGATTAAAGCGCCCGTTCCTGAGTGGCCCAATAGGATCTCACACACTGGCATATACAATAAGAAATAATAACTCATAAAATAGGATATTTAAAGAACAAACTAACCCAAAAAGGAGATTTTGCAGATTTATCTTTTTCATCAAAGTATATCAAGTGCGGAAGCGATCTATTCAAGGTTCCATTTGGTTTGCCTAAAATCATGAAAATCATGCACAATCAATGCAATTGCACCGATACACTATCAAAAACAAGTAAACAAAATAGTGCACTTGGCAGGAGTTATATTTAAAAAGTATTAAAGAGAAATTTTTCAAAACCAATATTTATTCAATAAGATGTTTATTTCAAACAATTCAATTTTCATTACGAGTTCACATTATGTTGATTCAAGAAGCATGCTTATATATTTTATGTGGCTCCATCACCCCAATGAGATGAGGGAGGTCACCATGATCCTTCTCTCCATATGAGGTAGGAGGTCAATCGACATGTACAATATTTGAGATCATTCGACATGTACAAGTTCCACCCTCTGAATGAGGAGGTCACTTGTACTCAATATCAACATTATCATGATTAGGGCAGTCATAATGGGCAATATCATTTATGTTTTCAAGTTTGTATCAAAATATAATATAGGAAAAATAGAAGACTAATCAATAGGGAACAATATCTCAACCAAGTATATAGCCAAGTATACAATAAAGAGATACATAAAAAGTATATTCTATACAATCAAGGAGGAGATATAATAGCGTACCTTTCACTGAAGATTTAGAGTACAAATATCAATAGGTAATAGGTCAACCCTTCGAGTTAGATCCTAAATCAACAAGATTGGATCAAGGGTCAAGATCATGATGTTTAAAAGATCATGTTTTAATGTTCAATATTAGGGTTACATTTTCCTACTTCCACCTTAGGGTCAGGTCATCCATTTATGATCAACAATTCCAAGATGTTCAAAATTATTCAAGTGTTAAGAATATTTCAAGTGTGAATGACCTAACTAGGTATTCAAGGAACATATGTGTTAGCCATAATTACTAAGATCATTATCCAAGTCATTCATCAAGTCTTTAGGTCATCATGATGAATTAGCATCATTGATGTTCAATATTAGATCAAGTTTCAATTAATATAATGAAATAAATCAGAGATCAAGTATTAGGTCAATGGATTAAGATATTTCATAAGATTTAGGTCAATCATTAAGATATCCTCATCGAGACTAATATTTATTCATAGAAATCATTTTAAGGTAAATGATTCATTTTCAAGAGTAGATGAGTCAACTAGATTATATCTAGGTTAGTATTTTAAGTAATCATTAGAGTTAGATGTTAGGGTTTCCAAGGATTAAACACCAATATTGACTCATTTGACAAATTAAATAACCAAGAGATCAAGATTTAGTTATATCAGTGATAATCATTTAGCATCAGGTTTCAAAAGTATTTTAAAACAATTCATTGGATTTTTCTGATAAAAATTGACTATTTGTCCATAATTTTTGGAGCTATGATGCATTTTCTATGATTTAAACAAGATCTGACTATTTTATCGATTATTTGTCAGAGAGAGATATAAAATTACCTTTAATAGAGAAAAGGGTAATTGTTGGATGGTCTGTGGATGGTCAATATAGAGCCACGCATCGCGGCTCGCTCACTCGATGGTCCAATACAACCCTTGGTTCACGGTTCTTTTGATTACTTTGAACCAGGTCAATTCCTCTCTTGGGCCGGCAGTTTGCGGTCCGCTTCTTCCTCACACAAGCCTCACGCAAGCCATGAAGGCATGCCGAGGTGCTCCCCAAAGTGGAGGTGGCTCAGATGGAGGCCGTGGAGCTATCATTCAACCTCGCCTAGAAGTCACAGACGAGGAAAATAAATGCCCAAAATGGGATGTGCGCCGCCGCCGCTAATGTAGCAGGTGGAAGGGGAGGAAATCGGGGCTAAATAGGCCGTGGGATAGAATGGATGCAAGGGATTCTCATGATGGGTAGTGGTGGCAGTCCTTTTGGGGGGTTTATATGGGACTTAGGGTTAGGTCTTGGGGCTAAAGGGGTTGGGGTAGCAATCATGGCCGTCGGAGTGAGATGGGAGGATGAGGAGCAAGGTTTTGATGGAGATCATAGCATTAAAGGGGGTAAAACTAAGGCTTGTTGAGAACAAAATGGTGAGACTAAGAGATTTGTTCAGTTTGAATTTTGAATCGGGTCGTATTCGAGTGATTTGCAAGTTTCGGTTCTCCATAACTCCTCCTCGCTGGTTGCGAGAGGTAGGAGATGACCACTCGACCGTCAAATTGGGTCGTGATATGTGAGAGTAGATCCAAAGGCCCTGACTCACCCCTACACACCCCATAGATTGCTAACATGGAAAAGGTCAAATAAAAGGCAAATAAGAGGGATTTCTACACATTAACTTCAAGAATTCATAGAAAATGGTAGGAACGTCCAATCGTAATGAAATTTAGACCATAGGTTCAATATAAAGTGTAGAAGCTTTAGAAAAAGTTTTGAGGACCAGATGATGAAGTTTGATGGACAATTTACTTCTTTGGACAAAGTAACAATTTAATCATATATGTGGTGTCAAAAAGTGTATAAAGTTCACATTGATCACCATATTTCCAATTTGAGTATCAATAGTGATCAAGTGGCTAAGAAAAATAAGCAAAAGAGGAATTAATTCATTCCTATGCTAAAATTCACTTTGTCACATTCTTCCCTCCTTAATAGGAATTTTGTCCCCAAAATTAAAAAACATCCTCAGACTATTCAAGTCCAGATCGTATCCTCAACAATACAATGAAAATCATGTCCTCATCACCAGTCTTGTGTAAACTTGCATTGATCAATATAGAGGTTAAAAGGTCATACTTCACTTTTCAAGTTATGTCTCCATGCTGAGAGAAAATCGAGATCGAGAGTCAAGATTAAACATCATTTATAAAAAATGGGACATGTACTAACAAGTTCATGATTTAAGAGACAAGATTCAAAATATTCGTATTTTGGGTTCCAAAAGTGCAAGCCTAGGGTTTTAATTCCTATCCAAACCACCAGTGTAGTCATTAACCCATAAAAACAATCTAACAATATTTCAAGATTTCAATATCAATTTCTTTTATTAAGTATATTCGAGAAGGGAGAATGATCCATACCTAGGTCATTTTAGTAAATTAACCCTATACATATTTTCAATACCACCATCCTCAAAATACAAACTAGTCAAGATCTCAAGATTTTGAAACAATGTATGGTTGGTCAATATCATTCAAAGTCATGACTTGATTAATGGATGGCCTATTTTAAGGTCAATATAATTCAATGTCACATGAGCGAGTCAAAATTTCAAAATTTGAGTATGGGAGTCAAAATTCAAATCAGATATGAATTTTAAAATCCAAAGATAGGTTCTGAATCATAGAGTAGCAAGCCACAACAACATGACATCATATTTCCATTTTCAAAGATATAGTGAGTGCAAGGTTTATTTCAAAAATTTGCCAAAGGTTACATAATTAACATATCATAATCTAAATAAAGTGGTGATTTCATTGGTTGCAATTGCACATGTCCTCCTTTGTAATTCCAACCTCTATTTTGTCTCTATCTCCATGACTATGGGCTTGGATGTAGGGGTGAAGGCGGTCATGGTGACTTGGACTCCTCCAGGAATTATCGATGTCGTGTATCTCTCCCATTTGGTCATAACATCCATCAATATCTTATTTTGTACTTCCCAAGCATCATCCCTATCATCATCATTGAGCCTGGTTCTTTTTCCTTTAATTACATCATCCTTGACTTTTCCTTCAAAAAAAATCTTTTCAGTCTTCCTTTTATCAATCTTCCCTCCTTGATCATTATTGGTTCTAGAGGATTTTACTTTTTGACTACGGGTTTGTGGGTCCATCTGCAAGGTACACTCATTTGTGAGTCCTTTAGTCACATGGGTCAAGTTAAGAGTATATCATATTATAAGATATTCATGGTTTCAAAATTATTTTGTGACTTTGTTGATTCTCATACTACTCAAAAATAGGGAGAGTGTCTTTTGTGTCATAGTCTTACATCATGGTTTTGAGAGTTCTAATACTTAATAATTGATGTCATAACCATGATGTGTATCAAATAGGATAAGAGTTTTCTTAACTATGTTTGAGATTTAGTCAACAATAGGGCAACATGGACTGAATCAAATAGGGACCTCCTTAACAATGAGGTATAAGGTATAAATCCTTCTTATTTCACCAAATCAAGATTATTATTATTTACCTCAATAATAGGAAGCATGTAGTCTAGTTTTGGCTAAATCGAGTTTTCATGATGTGAAGGGGTCATGCATGAGTATTTTATTACAAAATTATCATTGATCAAAATTGAGTTTTCAAACTAAGGTTAGATCATGGTATAATTTTTTTAATCAACTTTGACAATTTTCTAGTAGTTTTTAATTTTCCCATACGTTAGTTACCCATAATCGAGACATCATGTAGCAGATGGTCATAAGAGAAGGACCACATGAGGATATGAGAAGACTACCTATGTATCATCTACTTGGGTGGCTTGTGGTAGTCCCTAAAAAAGAGATGAGATGCTAGAAGACTCTCTAGAGTTTCAACAGAGAACCTTTAGGTCCAGTTCAGATCAATTAAGGCCAGGTAGAGCTGAGAACCTCAGCCACCATGAAGACTGGTAGGAGGAATTATGCCAAGACCCAAGCCTAGACACCTCAATTTTCATCATAATGGACTTTAGGGTTTCCGGGGTTCAAGAGAGTTGAGAAATTATTTACTTAAAGTATATGGGAGCGTGTATGTTCTGATACCAACTATCACGGAACCGTTCTTACCCCAATCCCAATCACACTACCTAGATAGTGGTAAAAGGATTGAAGCACCCATCCCTGAGTGGCCCAATAGGATCTCACACACTAGCATATACAATAAGAAATAATAACTCATAAAATAGGAGATTTAAAGAAAAAGCTAACCTGAAAAAGAGATTTTGTTGATTTATCCTTGTCATCGGAGTATATCAAGTGAGGAAGCGATATAGTCAAGGTTCCATTTGGTTTTCCTAAAATCAAGAAAATCATGACACAATCAATACAATTGCATGGTACACTATTAAAAACAAGTAAAATAGTTTATACCAAAACAATACACTTGGCATGACTTACATTCAAAAAATATAACAAGCGATTTTTCGAAACCAATATTTATTTGATGAAATGTTTATTTCAAACAATTCAATTTTCATTACGAGTTCCCATTATGTTTATTTGAGAAGAATGCTTTATATTTTATGTAGATCCATTGCCCAACAAGATGGAGAAGGTCACCATGCTCCTTCTCTCCATATGGGTAGGAGGTCGATCGACATGTACATGATTCAAGATCATTTGATAGGTACAAGTTCCACCCTCTAAATGAGGAGGTCACTTGTACTCAATATCAACATTATCATAATTTGGACAGTCATAATGGGCAATGTTACAACCCTGATTTTGGGTTCATTTGGGTGAGAAATGTAATTTCTCATATTAAAGATATTTGAAAAAATAATGATATAATTCATTTTGAATACATGGATTTTGTTTACAATAGCCTTGATGGTTGTGTTGTGGGCTTTATTGGTTATTGGGCCCAAATAACAAGGAAATTCAATTAATAAATGAATAATCGAGTTTTTGAAGAAAAGAATGATGTGGAAACCTCTGGAAGGCAAAAGAATGAAATACAAGGATGGATTCCATGCCTCTTTGGTTCCTTAGGTTCCAAGGAGTCCAAAGTTGCAAAGAAAAAGCAATAAGAAAAGAAAAGATCAATTAAGTATTTCTTTAGTAAGAAAGAAATTGAAAATAATGGAAATAAGTGGAAAAAAGTATAATTGGGTTATCCTTGGTGGAATTTCGTATCCCAAGGATTCCTAATGATAAAAGGAATACCAATGAGGAAAATAAAAGAAAAATAAAGAGAAATCCTCAAAAAGAATATTTTAATAAGAAATATACATGATAATGAAGAGTAATGCATTTAGATGCATCTAGAAGGATAATAAGTATCCTTAAAAGGTAATTTCGAAATAATAGAGTTTATTGGGATCCAAGGAGTCCCAATAAAGAGGAAAGAAAGAGAAAATACCAACTTGCAAAAATAAAAGGATAATGGGAATACATAATAATGAATTTCATGGTTTTGCTAAAGAAGTGGTATTTTCTACTAAAGGAAAACATAATTTTGTGCCAATGGGACAAAAGACAAGTACCAAGAGAATAGGTGCAAGGATTTTTGAAATCCTATTTATCCCAAGAGTATTGTTTATCAAGGAGGTAAATAGGAGAGAGAAGAATTACTTCTCCTTGAAGGAATATGATTCCTTTTGAGAAGGGACTTTGTTTCTTTGTGGGAAAGCCATCTTAGGGCGTCAAACCCTCCCCTATATAAGGGGTAGAGCTATGGTTCGAAGGGAAGAGAGATCCCACGTACCCTTCTCTATTCTTCTTCTTCTTTCTTTCTCTTTTCGCTCATAAACCCTAACTATGGGGGATAATGCACCCCGTAGCCATGAAGGACCATGGCTTCGTCTTTGTGAGAGCCTGGTGGTACCCCGTCGACCTGAGGAGGTTCAGCCAACTTTCCCTAGTAAACCATCTCGCCCAAACCGCCTGCAGCAGGCTGCACGGCCAGCCAAACGGCATTGGTTGGGTGCGCTGGAAACGACCGCTATGGCCGCAAGCTGGAGACGCCCCGTGGGCACCGAAGCATGGCAGAGACAGGGAGATGATTTCCAGCGAGCTCGGGGCCTGGAGGTGGAAGAGATGATCCCACGCACAGCAGCAGTCCGCGGCGGCATAGGGTTACGAAGGTGGAAGATGACCTTGGCCGTTTTGGCAATTCTACCCCTCCATGCGCTAAGAAGTCGGCCGCTCAAGTGGGGGGCAAAGTCGTCTTTTAATTGTATCTGAGGATGGGTGCGCACGCGAGGTATGTGCATGATAAGCACTGACGTGGCACCATTTGATTGGTTATTTTAAGTTTTATTTGCTAAAATCGTAACTAATTCTAGGGAACTCGGATTAAAACAAGTCATATATGAAAATTGATCCTCAGAACGAGGGGAATTCAATAAAAATATGTTTAGAAGCTAATTCCTCTTGTTATGCGAAAAGTAGTGTAAATCATCATCTTTAATGAATTAAAGATTAATAAACTCTATTTTGATATGATTAATGTGTTTAATAGGGTTTAATGGATCATTAGAGTTGATGTTAACCTGTTAAATGTAAAAAGGTACATTATGTTAAAAAAGGAAGAACTTTGCACATGATTAGTCTAATTTAGAGTTTAAGTGCATAAATATGCTTGAAATTTTGAAAAGGACATAAAGTTATCATCTTTAATGATTTAATTAAGGAAAAACCCTTAGATTTGATGATAGATGGACTTAATGATGTTATTTGGATAATTAAAGCTGATATTAACCTGTTGTTAATAAAAGTGAAAATAGGATCTAAAAAGATGATCTTTTTATATAATTGGCTTAATTTAGGGTTTCGTGCATGATTATGCATTAATGAGCTTGAAAACCCTAATTTAGGAGAATATGTCTTTTAATTGGTTTAATTGTTCAAATCCATGAATAAATGGGGATATGATGATCCTAAGTCGATTTGGGTATAAAGGACTATTAAAATGGATAGTTGAGCAATTAAGGTTCATATAAATGGAAAAGAGTATTTTAGGGTTTGTTGACCTAAAAGGGATAAAGTTTGAGAAATTAATCTTAGAAACCCTAATGAATATTAATGAAACCTTAATGTGGATTAGAAACCCTAGAAAGTGAATCCAAGTCAATAAAGTAGATTCTTGATAAAGTGTGAAATAAATAGAGTACATATTCTTTTCAGGAATTATGTGATGATTGAATTACTTGCTTGGATCTGTTGATTGGCTTGATTGTATATACATGAAGTATATGTTGAATATTCTGCATGACTCATCAAATCAGGTATGTGGTTACGCTTATGAATAATCGCTCTAGTTTCACGGCGATTCCCGGAGTTTTAATCGGTTGCTTGAAAATAACTATTGGATGTTTATTTATTTCATGCAACTATAAAGTGACTATGATTATCACTATAAATGTGCATTTATAACTGATTAGATCTGGGTCCACCTCTATTGCTTTGAAAAGGCTAAAAAAAAGGGGTAATCCTAGAGCAAGGTCTAGGTTACCGAGAGTTAGAAACTGGGCTACCTACGTGTAGTGCCATGAGACTCATTAGCCTGCCATGAGTTAAGGAGTGGGCTACTTATGAGTAGTGCCATGTGACTCAACCCTAGAAATTGGTTCACTTATAGGTAGATCATGAGGGGTTTAATGGGGATAACATAGAGGATAGGGTACTCTTGGATCGTGGAGTTATATCTAAAATGTAATCTTGGTTGTTAAATGATTAATTGAATGATTACATTGTTAACGTATTTACATAATTATTATTTCCCCCACATACCAGCTTCGGCTGACTGACATTTTTTTTGTCGGCGTTTTAGGTACAAGCCAAAAGGACAAACAGTAAATCATCATATTGTGAAATACATGAAGTAAAATACAAGGAGGATTAGTTAGAGTAGAATCCTTAAGTGGATAGAAGTTTAGAGATCCAAGTTTTCAAAAAGGTATGCAAAAATTTATTTTCTTACAGATTTTCAGTATAGTATGTTAAAATTTGATAATTATTCTTGGTTAATTGTCGAACCTTTGATCCGGAAGTTATGGGTGAGGCTTCGACCTCTCGGTCTCCCTTAATTGGGGGTTATCGGGAGGTGGGGTCGTAACAGGCAATATCATTTATGTTTTCAAGTTTGTCTCAAAATATAATATAGGAAAAATAGAAGACTAATAAATAGGGAACAATAGCTCAACCAAGTATATAGCCAAGTATACAATCAAGAGATACATAAAGAGTATCATCAAAACAATCAATGAGGAGATATAATAGCATACCTTTCACCGAAGATTTAGAGTACATATCTCATTAGGTAATAGGTCAACCCTTCGAGTTAGATCCTAAATCAACACAATAGGATCAAGGGTCAAGATCATGATGTTTAAAAGATCATGTTTTAATGTTCAAGATTAGGGTTACAATTTCCTATTTCCACCTTAGGGTCAGGTCATCCATTTATGATCAACAATTCTAAGATGTTCAACATTATTCAAGTTTCAAGAATATTTTGAGTGTGAAATGACCTACCTAGGTATTCTTTGAATATATGTGTTAATCCTAATTATTATGATCACTATCCAAGTCATTCGTAAAGTCTTTAGGTCATCATGATGAATCAACATCATTAATATTCAGGATTAGATCAACTTTCAATTCATATAATGAAATAAATCAGAGATCAAGTATTAGGTCAATGGATCAAGATCTTTTCGTAAGATTTAGATCAATCATTAAAATATCCTCATCAAGATTAATCTCTATTCATAGAAATCATTTTAAGGAGCATCATTCATTTTTAAGAGTAGATGAGTCATCTAGATTAGATCTAGGTTAGTATTTCAAGATAATCATTAGAGTCAGATATTAGGGTTTCCAAGGATTAAACACCATTATTGAATCATTTGACAAATTAAATAAGCAAGAGATCAAGATTTAGGTATATCAGAGAGAATCATTTTGAATCAGGTCTCAAAAGTATTTTAAAATGATTCATTGGATTTTTTCTGATCAAAATTGATTATTTGTCCATAATTTTTGGAGATATGATTTATTTTCTATGATTTAAATAAGATTTGACTATTTTATCAATTATTTGTCAGAGAGAGATATAAAAATACCTTTAATAGAGAAAAGGGCTATCATTGGATGGTCCGTGGATGGTCGCGATAGAGACACGCAGGCGTCGCGGCTCGCTCACTTAGTGGTCCAGTTCAACCCTTGGTTCGCAGTTCTTTTTATTCCTTTGAACCGGGTCAATTCCTCTCCTGGACCGGCTGTTTGCGGTCTACTCCTTCCTTACACAGGCCTCACGCAAGAAACGAAGGCAGGAGGAGGTGCTCGTCAGAGTGGAGGTGGTTCGGGAGGAGGAAGGGCAGATGGAGGCAGTGAAGCTGCCGTTCAACCTCACCTAGATGTCGTGAGTTGGACGAGGGTCGACATTTGAGGAGAGGAGAC
Organism: Alisma plantago-aquatica; assembly: GCA_963693085.1. Classification (NCBI taxonomy): domain Eukaryota; kingdom Viridiplantae; phylum Streptophyta; class Magnoliopsida; order Alismatales; family Alismataceae; genus Alisma; species Alisma plantago-aquatica. The sequence continues at coordinate 640,326,192 of OY856409.1, read as the reverse complement.
AAGGAAAAGAAATGCCCAAAATGGGTTGTGCGGTGGCGCTGCTAATGCAACAAGTGGAAGGGGAGGAAATCGGGGCTAAATAGGCTGTGGGAGAGGACGGATGCGAGGGATTCTCATGATGGGTAGTGGTGGCGATGCTTTGGGGGGTTTATATAGGACTGAGGGTTAGGTTTTGGGGCTAAAGGGGTTGGGTTAGCAACCCTGGCCACCGGAGTATATGGGAGGATGAGGGGTAAGGTTTTGATGGTGATTAGAGCATTGAAGGGTGTCAAACTAAGGCTCGTTGAATGCTAAACTGCGAGACTATGAGATTTTCTTGGTTAGAATTTTGAATCGGGTCATATTAAAGTGATTTGCAAGTTTCAGTCCTCCATAACTCCTCCCCGCTGATTGCGGGAGGTAGGAGATGACCACTTGACTGTAAAATTGGGCTATGATCTGCGAGAGGCAGATCCAAGGGTCCTGAATTCCCCCCTACACATCCCAAGGATTGTTGACATGGAAAAGGTCAAATAAAAGGCAAATAAGAGGGATTTATACACAATAACTTCAAGAATTCACATAAAATGGTAGGAACGTCCAATTGTGAAGAAATTTGGATCATGGGTTCAAAATAAAGTATAGAAGCTTTAGAAAAAGTTTGAGGCCTGATGATGAAGTTTGATGGACCAGTTTACTTCTTTGGACAAAGTAACTGTTTAATCAAATGTGGTGTCACATAGTGTATAAAGTTCACATTGATCACCATATTTCGAATTTGAGTATCAATAGTGATCAAGTGGCTAAGAAAAATAATTTTGAGTTCATGAGTAAACATAAAGAGGGTAAAAGAGTAATTAATTTATTCCTATGCTAAAATTCACTTTGTCATAGAAGCTCACGAGGTGAGATTCCAAATCTCAGCGAGAGATATAACTCTCCACCAACACTATTATTAACACAGATAACTAAAGCAAGTAGATACAGAACTAATCCAGATGAACAGACTTAGTTAAATGATATGTATCTATTGAATTAAAAAATTCAGCACTACTGGGCAATTATTACTGAACGGTAGAACAATCAATAATCCAAGAAGGAATACAAAGAACATGTATATTCTCTACCAACTAATATGTACAAAAGCAAGACATGCTACAACCAATGTTCTTGTATTTGATCCTAAGCAAGTGTACTACACTACTGATTATGTATTTTAATATGCCCCGAGGATTTGAATCGTACCACTCAAATCCAGCCGACAACTACTAAGTTGAAATCAGTGCCATACAAGGTCTATGGAAGATCCAAAATCCATTACCTCACCAAACCTCATGGTTAGTACATAAGAAAAGAGAGACATACTAGTCAACTGCACCCTGTGACATATAGTCAAATAGTAAAAGTCCTAGCCCACCTTCGATACAGGTTACGACGCTAGTGAAACTGAGCTACAACCCGTAGCCACACTCCTACAAGGGTAAGGCTCGCAGCCAATCCTATGAAACCACATAAGCAACATATCACTGAGATATGACCCGCAGCCACACTCCTACCAGGGTATGGCCCGTAGCCAATCCAGTGAATGCATATACTCAACAATATATGACTCCAAGATTCCTCTAAGGGAAATCCCATTTAACCATCCAACAAGTGCTAACACTGAGATGGATCTATGGCACAGGGAAGAACTACATGTTCAGGTTCCACTTGATTAGTAAAGTCTATTTAAATGCCTTTTAACATCAATCAAGTTATAATGTACAAAGATAGAACAAGTTCTACAACTGTAAGGCATACCGCAACTCCGAAAGATATAAAATGTATAGGGTGTGATCTTGTCACACTATCACCACAAGATTCATGTATTATTTCCATTCACACCATCATCAAAAAGGACACATATCATGGGATACCAATCCCTCAACTCATCATTGGGAAAAACCATCTCATATTATGCAACAAGTCACTACTAGACCATAGGACCCATTCACATTATTCTTGTATCACAAGCGCCTCAACATGCATCACAAGGGCATATTCAACCTATTTCATATCATAATCACCATATTCTACACTAACTATGATTATCAAGCTCATAACACCTGCATGGTTAGAATTTGATAAGCAAGAGAGAGATAGCCACATAACATTATAATCCTTTGATGATAAAGAAACAAGCAAGATCATTGTTCATTATTAGGGTTAGGGTTTCCTCCAAGCTGATTAGAGTTTATAAGATTAGGTTCAACCATCAACCCTAGAACCATCACCCTCCATCATCTTGGAGTGTATAAGGATTAGGAGACATCATTAGAGTTGATTAGATAACATTCTAAAAAACATCATATATGAATATCATTAAGTGTTCACATGTGCTTCTCATCCACCTACCATCACCCTATGATGACCACATAACCACATAGGTCGCAACCACCCGTCGTGGTCCATGTCACGACTGTGACACTCATGTGTCTGGACCATCCATGAACATATCACGACCTCCACCCTCTAGGTCATGTCGCCTCTGCGACACTTAGGGTTAGGTTTTCATAAAGCATCTCGACCAAAGGTGTTTTGACCTCAACATGTCTTGACAAAACCTGTCTGAGACTCAAGGGTGTATCGACCTCCACCCATGTCATGACCCAAGACCATGATGGTTGTGACCCTACACTCTAGGGTGAGTCTCAACCCAAGAAAGTCAGGAACAAGACACCAACACCAGGGGTGACTAGGCCACTTAACATCAAAAGCCTTGACCTAACACTGCTAGGTCAAACTCAACCACAAGAAAGCATCTTAACCAATGATATCCACGACCACCAAGAGGGAAGTGTTGTGACCATACCAAGATGCACCATCTAGGTCTCAAAATAGAACTGAAACCCAAGGGAAGAACCAAAGTCACCATGAAGGAAAACTCAAGCAACCGATCACCAAATCCTAAAGCATAGGTCAAGGAATCACCAACAAAGAACCTCTTCCAAAGAACGGAAAAACCATGCTCAAGGTAACCAAGACCAAATGTAACATCTATCCAACTTCTAGGTACATGAACATTGTGCATGGGAGAAAGATCAAGGGCAAAACTTAGAGAAGAACCTCCACAACTCATCATCTACTAAATCGGATACACATAGATTAGGGTTTTAGATTTCTACCAAACTGAGAAAGATATCTCTACCAAAAAAACTTTAGAGATTGCCAATAAGTACAAGCATGATGAGGAAGCAATCTAGGGAGTGAAGACAATAATAAAAAGCGTAAAGAAGTGCAATAACAGAGTAGATTGAGTGTTATATAACCTGCCTTCAGATGATCACCACTAAGAGCTCCAAACTCCAAGATAAAGAGCTCCAAGCACACCATCCAAGGGTTGAAGAAGCTTCACCAAAAGATCCACTCTTATCCACAAGAGCACCTCAAGAATGAGAAGAAACCAAAGTCAAAGATATCCCAAGGAAAGAAGCAAAGAAGCTCTTGGCTGAACCAAAAGAGAAAGGGAGAAAGAGAGGAGAAATCCTTTCACACTTGGGTCTACCTTGTCAGAACATGGTCTATGAACCATGTGATGATGAGTTTCTCTCCCAAAATGACCACCATGGAAGAAACATGGTTTAGGTCTGAGAAAAGAGAGGAAGATGAAGGTAGGAGATCAAAAGAATCATCAACTTAGAAGACAAACACTTACCAAGGATGGAATATGAGCTCGGATCACCACCACCACCACATGCAAGAGGAGATTGATCCCCCAAGCTCCAAGGACGAACCTCTTTACTCCACCAAGCTCTAATAACAAGAAATGAAGGAGGAATAAGATAGATGGCTGAAAGGGTTGCAAGTAATGGGAGATAAGGGGTTATATCGATGGAAGATGAGAGAGAGCAAGGGGTGATGTGTCAGCATACTAAGGGACCCAAGGGACACTTGTGCAATAAAAAGGCCAACATGCAACCACTGAATCATGACATGCAATACATTGTGATACACTCTAGGTCATGTCTCGATCACCATGTCAACCCACATGGTCACTGTCACGAACCTCCTAGAGTGCACCTCCCATGGTCGCGACACCACCACCTAACATCACCTCTAGGTTGAGACAAGGTCCCACTACCATCCCTAGGTCGAGACAACCTATGCTAGGGCAACAATCTCAACCCAAGATGTAACATCCTCAATTTCATTGATAATGTAAACCTTTAATGTAAGGTTTTCTAGTAAGTAGATGCCAAGGGACCTAATGAACCTAACATGGCTAGGTATGTAATTAGGTTCACAAAATTGGTAATACAAGTCATATGGTCAACCAATACACACATAATGGTTTAAATGTGTATGATTGTAGTCAGGTGTAGATGGATATAAATGAATTATTCATGTGAACAATAATGTGACAAATGGATAATATGATGACTTCAGTTACTGTTTTGAGCTCTAGACCAACTTAAGCATCATCATTAAGGAAGTAAAGTAATGTTGACCTAATGTATCATATGAAAGCTTCTATTGATAGAATATTGATTCATGCTTTAGTTTCATAACCAAGAATAGATATTGGACCTTTTGAAAGATCATGGAGTGGTATAGGGGGCCTAGAACCTTATTCAATCTTTATTGAGCCAATTAAGATTCACATATGGGTCCTTAGAGTTCAAATTTGGGGATTTAGCATTTTGTGTTCATAATAAATACTCAATGTAAAATTGATAGATGGATAATTGATACATAAGATGAAGGGAGAAAATTTTGATGTTTTTGATTTATCTAGTGGCCTAGGTGATTAAATTAGTAATTATATGGTTTTTATTTAAGAGATAATTTTGGATTGTCTATCCAGATAGATTCTACCTAGAATCTTTATCATGTAAAGATGATGATAATACAGTGTTTGTACCAAAATTTGGGATCAATTGGAGCTATGAACTAGGCTATTTAATTATTTCTTTGGTTTGGACTTTTATCAAAAAGAAGAAGAAAAAGAAAATAAGGGGGGGCGACTCCAGTACGTATCGGACTAAAGAGTCGTACCCAGCAGAATAGGGGGCGGAATAGAGCCCTCATGAAAAGGGAGCCTTGCCCTTGATTTCAATCATGGAAGGCTATAAGAGCTTTGTATTTTGACTTATGAGGGGCCAACGACTTCAATCCTAGAGATGAAGAGTAACTACGAAGAGGGTCCAGAGGCTGGCGGTGGCAGTTAGGGTTGCAGGTCTAGGATCTTCAATCTTATCCTGGTTGTGCATAGGGCGGCACCATCCTAGGAAAGGATGCTTGCTGGATCATTTGGCGGTGTGTCGGCGACGTCAAAGTCAGAGAGTAGGGGGTCAGAGGGCTCCCAGCGTAGGGCGGCGCAACAGGGGTAAAATAGGGAAACTTTCCCCCAGTTCTACAGGTGAGGAAGATGTGGATTCCTCATATCCACCTTGACCGAACCCAAGGCTTGTGGGCCCCTCTCAGGTGATGGATCATGATCGGACGACCAAGATTGCTTCAACTTGGCAATTCTTCTAAAATTCATATCTTGGGATTGGGAACTCATATTTTATCAAAAAAGGTACCTATGGAAATCTCTTTGAATATACTATCTCATAAAAATATTTCTAGAATATGATTTCAAGTTATTCTATTTATTATATGCTAGGTATTCCAAACTATATGATTTTGATGTTTTGTCAACTAAAAATAGCAAACAAATTTATAAATTCATGCAAATATTACTAAATGTGTATTTTTATATGTTCAACATGATTTTGAAGCCTGATCCTTCTTATATGAAGTTTTAATGAGATTTTTATGCTAAACCTAGTAAGGGTATTTTGGGTATTTCACCCATGATCTGATTATGAAATGACCTGATGTTTTAATACATGATCTTACTACATCGTATGATTAGTTTTCTAGAGATTTGATGGAGTTTCTTGTGTTATTATTTTAGTATTTAGTTTTGGACTTGAGTGGCCATTATGTAAGAATAATAGATGATTATCTTGACACAATAAGTGATGTATGTATGCCTAATTAGATCTGATATTAGTAATATAATGGTATTCTACTTTGATTTCATAATTGAGTCAGTATGTTTAGAATATGTGACTATGTTTGAGAATTGTTCTCATTATATGAAGTATATGTTCATATTAGTGCATAAGATGATTTATGTCTTATTTGAGTATAAATATTATAGTAACTATATAATAAAGTTTTATTTAATTTCAACGCCAAGATTTTATTGTGATTTTAGATTAAAGATATGTTTAGTCTAAATAAGAACCCTAAGTTGGTATATAATGTTAGGAAGATGGGGTTTTGAGATTTAGGAATAGAAAGAGGGAACATGCACTTGGACTGATAAAACTATGATGATATCCAGGTTATTAAAGTTATGGAACTTGGAATCATGACTTCCTTATAGATACCCTTAGTACAAGAGGTAAGTGGTTCATGCCCATGAGTATTCGTATGTTAAGCTCAGTATGTTTACATTAGACTTTCATGGTTTATGTGGTTCAATGTTCTAAGATTTTTAATGTAAAGGTATACAAGTAAGATCTTCCTCATACTTCTATGATTACATAAGTGCATGTGCTAAAAAATCTCAAATAGAGATATGTTGCTCAAAATGGTTGTGGCTCATGTACCAGGTCCATGAGAGAGTTAAAGAGTCATGTTTATATAATATTTCTTAGAAATGATTTAAATTGATGAATAAAGCTTCAAGATGAGATAGCCATACATAGATGATGATTTGGGATACTTTTATTGAGCTTTAAAGTATATTTAGGCAAGTAGGATTTCTCATATTTGTAGATATAACACTCTATAAAGATTTCAATTAGAAACATGCCATTAATATTTCATACATATATAGAGATCTAAGAAATAGATACCTTAGAATGAATAATATCTAAAAGTCAAGTACAATGTAAGAATATGAGTTTGAAAATATTAAGACAAGGTCCAATTTTCAAGATAAATGTACTTTTGGGATCTGAATGTATTGCCAATTTGAGTTATGGTGATAATATGAATTATGATGCATTGAGTTATGACTAGGTTTCAAGATAAGATTTTATAATATTCCTATCTTAAAGTTTAAGTTGTAAAATGTAAGCTCATATGTAAACTTTAAGATTCAAGGTAAAATCAGATTATATAAAGGTTAAATTATCTTGTCAGAATTTATGTTTTTAGATACTTTAAACTTAAGCTATTTATTTAACCTTGACTTAAGCTACTTGGTATACGTAGTATTTCTATAGTAATTTCGTATCCTTTCTCCTAAGATATTAGACTCATTTATCATATAATTGGTAGAAATGAAGAAATTTTACCAAATTCAAGTCTCAGAATAAAGTTTACCCAGATAATGAGAATACCAAATTTAGATTCAGACTTAAATTACTCACTGTCTGAGTAGTCAGATATTGAATAAAGATACATGGTAAGGGTTGTAGACCCAATCTCAATTACCTTGTAATTTGTGATACATATTCACATTTCAGTAATAGATTCAGTTCAGAATTTAGGAGCAGAGATTTAGATTCAGATTCAAGATTCATTACATGTTCAATACTCAGTTTTAGATAAGTTCAGATTTAGAATTTAGCAAGATTAGACTTAAGATAATTAATTCAAAACCTTCACATAATACATTATATAATAAGTCCTCACCAGAGAGTCTCGGGACGATTCAGAGGATGCACTGTGCCAGACACTACAGGTGTCATAGTGGGCATTTATGCCAACAGAGGGTGCACTGCACCATACATGACACTTCGGTGTCAACAGAGGGCATTTATGCCAATAGAGGGTGCATTGCACCATAGAGGACACTTCGTATCAACAGAGGAGGACTTATTGTATAATGGTGGCCACAATCAGATAAAAATTGTAAGTAAAAGATACATTAGGCTAGAGCATGCCCATAATCACATCCATAAGTATGATGAGAGGGAATTATATAAGATAAGTATGATACATGCACTGTGGTGCAGGTCTTGAGATCCATGTACTAGGATACATGTATCCAGAGAAAGATAAGTTAGAAAGATAAGATTTCAGATTAAGTAATAAGAGAGAATATGTTACAGACTTTACTCAGAGTTTGATGTTAGTTTCATGTTTATAAAATCCAATTTCAGTTCTTTAGCAATGTATATTTTAGAATACTCATGCCACTTACTCTAACGACTGTTATTTTCCCAATGCATGGCTGGGGATGCGATGTCTGTAGGTTTTGGAGCAATTGAAGAACAAAAGGACAAGCAAAGGACTAGGAGATTTCAAGCTCAGCTTAGTGGGGTGCCATTCACCTAGGCGATCCAGAGTTTTGACATATTTTTATTATAATCTTATGGATGAACGTGATGTAGTTTTATGTTGACAAGAACTATGTATGAATCATTTTAAAATATGTGCAAAATTGTTTCATTTACTTTAATTGCAATGATAATCATTTTTGTGACACCCCCAGTAGAAAAAAAATACTTCTGCTCATGTGATATTAAAATCAGGGTGTTACAATATGGTATCAGAGCAATTTGGTAAATGGCCACTAGTCAAATATGATTCTCATAGTCACCCTAGGATGAAGATAAGATATTAGTCTTTAGGGATAGATTCCCATAGAAAGATACAAGGACCTAGAAAGACTAAGAGTTTTCACCTTAGAAGAAATAGAGGGGTCAGAGATAGATATTCACCTATTCTAGGTCTCATGTTTCAACCTAACCCTAGCTAATGATGTTGCTTCTTCATTGTCAATGGTTATGGCCAGCCAATCGAGAATTGAAAAGGAATGTCATAAGCACTAGATTTTGATGCATCTCTCATTTCTTACTGGTCCGTGTGGTATGGGACACATGTATTAGTAGGTAAATGAGAAATAACATGTCATGATCTCACATCTCTGGGTATGTGCTTGATCACCACATATACATAAATGTAGGAGGTACCTGGAAGACCTAAGATTAGACGGTCAACTATACCTAATGTTAGAAATTCATGACAAGGTTGAGGTAGATGTCCTAAGTATAGAGCAAAGTTTAGTTTCATAAACCCTAAGTATGAGTTAGCAATAGACCAAGCTAATAGATAATGCTCACATAAATATTTATGAAAATACATTACTTTTCTCTCTACATGCAAAATTTGAGCATAAGTGTACCTTAATATCTTAATTATCAATAAATAAAAAGGTAAGAAGAACCCTAAGGTGGGTAGTATCCTAGAGAAATTTTGAGGATGAAATTTATATTAAGGTGGGTAGAATTGTAACATCCTCAATTTCATAGCTGATGTAAACCTTTAATGTGAGGTTTTCGAGTAAGTAGATGCCAAGGGACCTAATGAACCTAACATGGCTAGGTATGTAATTAAGTTCACAAAATTTGTAATACAAGTCATATGGTCAACCAATACACACATAATGGTTTAAATGTGTATGATTGTAGTCAGGTGTAGATGGATATAAATGAATTATTCATGTGAACAATAATGTGATGAATGGATAATATGATGACTGCAGTTACTGCTTTGAGCTCCAGACCAACTTAAGCATCATTATTTAGGAAGTAAAGTAATGTTGACCTAATGTATCATATGAAAGCTTCCGTTGAGGGAATATTGATTCATGCTTTAGTTCCATAATTGAGAATAGATATTGGACCTTTTGAAAGATCATGGAGTGGTCTAGGGGCTCTAGAACCTTATTCAATCATTATCGAGCCAATTAAGATTCACATATGGGTCCTTGGAGTTCAAATTTGGGGATTTAGCATTTTGTATTCATAATAAATACTTAATGTAAAATTGAAAGATGGATAATTGATATACAAGATCAAGGGAGAAAATTTAGATATTTTTGATTTATCTAGTGGCCTAAGTGATTAAATTAGTAATTATATAGTTTTTATTTAAATGATAGTTTTGGATTGTCTATCCAGATAGATTCTATCTAGAATCTTTCTCATGTAAATATGATGATAATATAGTGTTTGAACCAAAATTTGGGATCAATTGGAGCTATGAACTAGGCTATTTAATTATTTATTTGATTTGGACTTTTATCAAAAAGAAGAAGAAAAAGAAAATAAAAGGGGGGGGGACGACTCCAGTCTGTATCGGACTAAAGACCGCACCCAGCAGAACATGGGGAGGAATAGAGCCCCTATGAAAAGGGAGCCTTGCCCTTGATTTCAATCATGGAAGGCTATAAAAGCCTTGGATTTTGACTCATGAGGGGCCAACGACTTCGATCCTAGGGTTTCTATTCAAAACCGCGAGGAAAAAATGAAGAGTAACTGCAAAGAGGGTCCAGAGGCCGGTGGCGGAAGTTAGGGTTGTAGGTCTGGGATCTTCAATCTTGGCCTAGCTGCGCATATGGCGGCACCTTCCTAGACAAGGATGCTTTCCAGATCATTTGGCGGTGCGTCGGCGGTGTCAAAGTCGGAGAGTAGGGGGTCGAAGGGCTCCCAGCGCAGGGCAATGCAACATGGGTAAAACAAGGGAACTTTCCCCCAGTTCTACGGGTGAGGAAGTTGCAGATTCCTCAGATCCGCCTTGACCGAACCCAAGGCTTGTGGGCCCCTCTCAGGTGATGGATCATGATCGGACGACCAAGATTGCTTCAACTTGGCAATTCTTCTAAAATTCATATATTGGGATTGGGAACACATATTTTATCAAACAAGTTACCTATGGAAAGCTCTTTGAGTATACTATCTCCTAAAAATATTTCCAAAATATGATTTCAAGTTCTACTATTTATTATATGCTGGGTATTCCAAACTAATGATTTTTATGTTTTGTCAACTAAAAATAGCAAACAAATTTATAAATTCATGCAAATATTTCTAAATGTGTATTTTTATATGTTAAACATGATTTTGAAGCCTAATCCTTCTTATATGAAGTTTTAATGAGATTTTTGATGTTGACCCTAGTAAATGTATTTTGGGTATTTCACCCATGATCTGATCATGAAATGACCTGATGTTTTACTACATGATCTTACTACATCGTATGATTAGTTTTTTGGAGATTTGATGGAGTTTCTTGTGTTATTATATTAGTATTTAGTTTTGGACTTGAGTGGCCATTATGTAAGAATAATAGATGATTATCTTGACACAATAAGTGATGTATGTATGCCTAATTAGATCTGATATTAGTAATATAATGGTATTCTATTTTGATTTCATAATTGAGTGAGTATGTTTAGAATATATGACTATGTTTGAGAATTGTTCGCATTATATGAAGTATATGTTCATATTAGTGCATAAGACGATTTATGTCTTATTTGAGTATAAAGATTATAGTAACTATATAATAAAGTTTTATTTAATTTCAATGCCAAGATTTTATGGTGATTTTAGATTAAAGATATGTTTAGTCTAAATAAGAACCCTAAGTTGATATATAAAGTTAGGAAGATGGGGTAATGAGATTTAGGAATAGAAAGAGGGAACATGCACTGGGACTGATAAAACTATGATGATATCCAAGTTATTTAATTTCAACGCCAAGATTTTGGGCTGACATGCACATCCCAACTGCCCAAAAACTAGAGAACACAGGCTCTCAACTGATCCTCCAAGGTCTAAATGGTCCTTTCAGATTGACCATCTGTCTGTGGGTGGAAGACAGTGCTAAAACTCGACTATTTACCCAAAACTATGTGTAGTCGCTCCCAAAAGTGACTCGTGAACTGGTGACCTCAGTCATACACGATGGTAGCTGGAACACCATGCAAACGTACTACCTCATCAACATAAATCTGGCCAAGCTTCTCAGTTGTATATGTCGTCTTCACATGAAGGAAATGCACTGACTTGGTCAACCTGTCAACGATCACCCAAATGGAATCATGACCTTTGGTTGTCCTAGGCAGACCAACCACAAAGTCCATAGTCACATGATCTCATTTCAACTATGGTATAGCAACAGTTGCAGCGTCCCTGTAGGTTTTTTATGTTTGACTTTAACCTACTGACATATGACACATCTTGTAACAAACTATGCTACATCCCGCTTCAAGCCAGACCACTAATACATGTCCTTCAGGTTATGATACATCTTGGTGCTACCTAGGTGCATAGCATACATGGATGAGTGAGCCTCTTCTAGTACCATCTTCCTTAGATCATCAACATCAAGAACCACTACTCTGTCGTGGTAACAAACCATCTCATCATTTGACTTGTGGAAGCCATCATGCTTCTCACTTCCAAACTTTGATCTAATCTACTGTATCACAATATCAACCTGTTGTGCCTCTCTGATCTACTGTCTCAGCATGGGCTTCACCTGCAACTGTGCCATCAAACCTGCTAGCATTGACACCTCCAACCGTACATTTATCTGACGCAAGGAGACCAACATGTATCGCTTGTGGCATACCAAAGAACTCAATTGGGCTCTATCCCTAGGTGAAGACGAAGACTTCCTGCTCAACACATCTGCCACAACATTAGCCTTTCCTGGATGGTAATCAATCGTGTAGTCATAGTCCTTGACCATACAGCACCGCTGTCTCATGTTCAAATCCTATTGTGAGAAGATGTACTTTAGGTTCTTGTGTTCTGTGATGATTTGACACTTCTCTCCATAAAGGTAGTGCCTCCAGATCTTCAAAGCATGGACCACAATAGCTAACTACAGGTCATGGTTCAGGTAATTCTCCTCATATTTCTTAAGCTGTCAGGAAGCAAAAGAAACCACTTACTTGTCTTGCATCAGCACACAACCCAATCCCTTCATGGATGCGTCATAGAAGACGATGCATCCTTTCCCTTGCTCAGGCAAGACCAACACTGATGCACTTATCAACTTCTCCTTTAATGTCTGAAAAGCACACTAACAATTGTCATCCGAGACGAATGACACGTCCTTCCTTGTCAACTTTGTTAGGGGCAAAGCAATAGAACTAAAGTTCTTGATGAATCTCCTGTAATAGCATGCCAAACCCAGAAAATTGTACACTTCTATCGGCTTCCTCAGATTCTCTCACTCTGTCACAGACTCAAACTTCTTGTGATCTACAAACTCCCTCAGTAGATATGACATGCCCCAAAAAAGCTACCTCCTTCAACTAGAACTCACACTTGCTGAACTTGGCATAAAGCTGATGTTGCATCAACACAGTCAATGCCTGACGAAGATGTTTCTCATGTTGCTAACTATCATGACTGTATATCAGGATGTCATATATGAAAACCATCACAAACTGATCAAGAAATGGTCGAAACACTATGTTCATCAAGTCCATGAACAATGTCAATGCATTGGTTTGCCCAAATGGCATAACCACAAACTCGTAGTGACCATACCTCACTCTAAAATATGACTTAGGTATGTCATCCTCCTTGATCCTCATATGGAAATTCCTGACCTCAGATCTATCTTTGAGAACACTATCGCGCCACGAACTGATCAAACAAGTTGTCTATCCTTGACAAGGGATGCTTGTTCTTTATCGTCACCTTATTCAACTCCCTGTAGTCTATACACAACCTCATGGACCCATCCTTCTTCTTCAAAACAGCACTGGAGCACCCCACAATGATGTACTCGGCCTAATAAAACCTTTATCAAGAAACTCTTGCTACTGTCTCTTCAACTCTTCCATCTCCACTGGATCCATCTTGTATGGTATCTGAGCTATCGACTGTGTACGTGGGACTAAATTGATCTCAAAGCCAATCTCTTGGGGTGGGGGAACACATGGGAACTCCTCATGAAACATGTCCTCAAACTCCCTGACAATCGAAACCTCTTGAATACTAGGACTCCTTGCCTCATTATCCAACACATGTGCTAAGAAAGCCTCACAACCCTGTCTCAACAACTTCCCTGCTACCATTGCCAACACCAGACACATCAGAAGAATCTTCATATCCCCTTGGAAGATTCATGTCTCATCACCATCCACAAACGTTGCTTGCTTGGAACCACAATCCAAGACCACTCTATACTTCTCCAATGTGTACCAAGGATTACATCAAATCCATGCATATCAAGTGGTATGAGATCCACTTGTATGTTGTGTCCTAAGAAAGAAAGGACACAAGAAGGACACACCTCCTGGCTCCCACAACACTATGGAACCGAGTAATGAGGTTTCCAATGACAAACTATCTCTCTTATGACTATCAGGAAAAAGACAATTATCAAGCACCTCACAAGTGACAAAAGAGTGCATTGCACCTGGGTCAACCAAAATAGATACGAAGCAAGAAGAGGACAAATCAGAATGAAATAATTCCATCTGACCTGTTACTACTCGCAGGTTGATCACCGCCTCCGGCTGACTCATGGCGTAGAATCTAGCCATTATGTAGTTGTTGCCTGTTGTTGCCCCCGTTCTTTGCTTCCTTGAGCATACGATCTGACCTACAACTCTTGCCTGCATCCTCATCCTCCTACACCACTAAACTTCTACCTCTGCGAGCCCTACTGGCTCTACCTCGGTTGTTGGGTCACTTCTTCATCTCTCACCGGGCACTCCCGCCTCAAGTGTCCTACGTGCCCGCACTTGTGGCACACTCTGGTCTCAAACTGTGGCCTAGACAACCCCGTCACTAACATTGACGTGGTGCTGTGAGATCCAGCAGGTGGAAGGCTATGACCTCTACCTCTCCTCAGTGACCACTTCATCTGAGAACTGAACATATGTGGTGTTGGTGGTGCAGAAAACCTTAGCTTCTTAAAGCCTCCTGATGACTGCCCTAGAACTATGCATACTTCTTCCTGGCACTCGTCTCCTACTTATCTATCACAGACCTCTCGATCCTCTGAACAGACTCTACGAATGTGGCAAACCTCTCCCGATTCTCCAAAGCATCCACCCGAGTAGACAACTCAGCGTTCAACCCCTTCTCAAAACGTTGTATCCTCTCATCATCTGTGGCGCCATGTGCGGACAGAACTGAAGAAGTTCCATAAACTTGGCCTTGTACTCATTGATCGACATGGATCCATGTCGGATCTGCTCAAACTAGTTGATCTTCTCATCCAGATAGGTCTGAGGAAAGTACTAAATGACAAACTCACATCAGAACTCCTCCCATCCAACAACCACTCCAGGCCTATTCTCCTCTTTTATGGCCCACCAAGGCCAATACTCACCTTCAGAAGATACACTGCATGCTTCACCTTATCTTCCACCAGGATGCTAAGGATCTTGAAGGCTTTCTCGAGCTCAATAAGCCACAGGTCAGCATCCGCTGGATCAATTGTGCCAACATACTCCACTGCCTCAACATGACAAAGCCACTCAAAAGTCTTCCCAGTACCCATAGATTCTGCATTGGGAACCGGTGCCCTAGGCTGAAGAACGGGCATCCTGTCTGCCATATGCATCATAGTAGCCATGAAGTGCCCAAAAAGAGACTGAAAGGCAGTGTTTTCAAGCATGGTTGGGTCAAACTAGGGACCCTAAGGCGCTCAATCTTCTTGCACCTAGTTCCTTACACCACCACCTGGTGCAACAACAATGCTCTCAGTAGCGTGTTATTCATGTTCTCCAGACATCTTTTAGCTTTTCTTCTTTTTCTGCATACGTAGAAGTCACTATAAGACAGATTGGAGGACACAAGAATAGACACAAACCCTAGTCCTAAGTCCTTGTAGACTCATCAAATCTAAAGCTCTGATACCAACCAAATTGAAACACCCTTTATCACACAAACACAAACCACACGATTAAAACAAAACTCTACAGTGGATTACCAAAAAACACTAAAAATTAAAACCAATTACAACAAGAACCAACATCAAGAAACTTTATTACATCAGCATTCAAAAACTTGCCATCTGAATTATATATCATAAAGCATCGTTATTTACAAAATGTCCATAAAAGGCTACCTATCACATGTGATATATGTTCATTTACATAGACATGTACAACAACCAACTATATAAAACAAGGGTGCATAAACCAAAAACTCGTATCAATAACACCATCAAGGAACATACGTAACTCCCCCAAGACATGAGTGTATAGGGACGACTCTAGGACTCTTACAATAAAAGGGACTACAAGCTACATTCCCAACCTTAGCAGCTATTGACCTCCTTGTTGTTGCTCTGCCTCCACTGCACGATCTCTACCTTCTCGTGCATGTCCATCCAAAAGATGTCGAAACCCACACAGTGAGATTCCAAATCTCAGTGAGAGATATAAATCTCCACCAACACTATTATTAACATGGATAACTAAAGAAAGTAGATACATAACTAAGCCAGATGAACAAATTCAGTTAAATGATGTGTATCTATTGAATTAAGCAAATTAAGCACTATTGGGCACTTATTACTGAATAATAGAACAATCAATAATCTAAGAAGGAATACGAAGAACATGTATATTCTCTACCAACTAACATGTAAAAAAGCAAGGAAAGACTACAACCAATGTTCTTGTATTTGATCCTAAGAAAGTGTACTACACAACTTATTACGTATTTTATTATGCTCCGAGGATTTGAGTCATACCACCAAACCAACCAACCACTACTAAGTCGAAATCGGTGTCGTACAATGTCTATGGAAGAATTGGAATCCACGACCTCACCAAACCTCATGGTCAGTACACGAGTACAGAGCAGAGACATACCAGTCAACTACAACCTATGACATATAGTCAAACAATGAAAGTCATATCCCACCTTGGTACATGTTATGACGCTAGTGAAACTGAGGTACAACCCATAGTCACACTCCTGCCAGGGTATTTGTCATAGCCAATCCTATGAAACCACATAAGCAACATATCGCCCAGCTACAGCCTACAGCTGCACTCCTACCAAGGTATGGCATGTAGCCAATATTATGAATGCATATACTCAATAGTATATGACTCCAAGCTTCCTCTAAGGGAAATCTCGTTTCACCATCCAACAAGTGCTAACACTGAGATGGATATATGGCACATGGCAGAACTACATGTTCAGGTTCCACTTGATAAGTTGAGTCTATTTAAATGCCTTTTAACATCAATCAAGTTATTATGTACAAAGACAGAACAACTTCAACAAACGTAAGGGCATAACACAACTCCAGAAGATATAAAACGTATAGGGTGTGATCTTTTCACACTATCACCACAAGATGCATGCATTATTGCCATTCACACCATCATCAACATGCCCACATATCATGGGATACCAATACCTCAACTCATAATTGGGAAAAAGCCATCTCATATTATGCAACAAGTCACTGCCAGGTCATAGGACGCATTCACATTATTCATGTATCACAAGTGCCTCAACATGCATCACAAGGGCATATTCAACCTGTGTCACATCATAATCATCGTAGTCTATAATATCTATGATTATCAAGCTCATAACACTTGCATGGTTAGAAGTTGATAAGCAAGATAGAGATAACCACATAACATCATAATCCTTTCATGATAGAGAAATAAGAAAGATCATTGTTCATTATTAGGGTTAGGGTTTCCTCTTAGCCGATTAGAGTTTACAAGACTAGGTTCAACCATCAACCATGAACCATCACCTCCATCATCTTGGAGTGTATAAGGATTAGGAAACATCATTTGAGTTGATTGGATAACATTCTAAACAACATGATATATGGCTTATGTATCATTCATATATGAATATCATTAAGTATTCACATGTACTTCTCATCCACATACCATCACCCTATGTTGACCAAATAACCACATAGGTCGCGAACACCCATCATGGTCCATGTCATGACTGTGACACTCATGTGTCTCAACCATACACCAACATGTCACGACCTCCACCCTCTAGGTCATGTCGCATCTGTGACACTTAGGGTTAGGTTTTCACAAAGAATCTCGACCAAAGGTGTCTCAACCTCAACATGTCTCGACCAAACCTATCTTGGTCTCAAGGGTGTATCGAACTCCACCCATGTCGTGACCCAAGACCATCATGGTCACAACCATACACTCTACGGTGAGTCTCAACCCAATCAAGGAAGGAACAAGACACAAACACCAGGGGTGACTAGGCCACTTAACACCAAAAGCCTTGACCTAACACCGCTAGGTCAAACTCAACCACAAGGAAGCATCTCGACCAAAGCTATCAAGGTCACGACCACTAAGAGGGAAGTGTTGCGACCCCACCAAGATGCACCATCTAGGTCTCAAAATAGAACTGAAAACCAAGGGAAGAACCTAGGTCACCATGAAGGAAAACTCAAGCAACCGATCACCAAATCCTAAAGCATAGGTCAAGAAATCACCAAGAAAGAACCTCTTCCAAAGAAGGAAAAAACCATGCTCAATGTAACCAAGATTGAACCTAGCATCTATCCAACTTATAGGTACATGAACACCATGCATGGGAGCAAGATCAAGGGCAAAACTTAGAGAAGAACCTCCACAACTCATCATCTACTAAATCGGGTACACATATATTAGGGTTTCAAATTTCTACCAAACTGATCAAGATGTCTCTACCAAACATACTCTAGATATTACCACTAAGTAAAAGCATGATGAGGAAGAAATCTAGAGAGAGAAGACAATGATAAAAAGCATAAAGAAGTGCAATAATACAATAGGTTTAGTGTTATATAACCCGCCTTAAGATGATCACCACCAAGATCTCCAAACTCCAAGATCAAGAGCTCCAAACACATGATCCAAGGGTTGAAGAAGCTTCACCAAAAGCTCCACTTTTGACCACTAGAGCACCTCAAGAAGGAGAAAACACCAAGGTCAAATCTATCCCAAGGAAATAAGAAAAGAAGCTCTTAGCCGAACCAAAAGAGAAAGGGAGAAAGAGAGGAGAAATCCTCTTCACACTTGGGTCTACCTTGTCAAAACATGGTCTATGACCCTTGTGATGAGGAGTTTTTCTCCCAAAATGACCGCCATGGAAGAAACATGGTATAAGGTTGATAAAAGAGAGGAAGATGAAGGTAGGAGATCAAAAGAAACGTCAACTTAGAAGACAAACACTTACCAAGGATGGAAGATGAGCTCAGATCACCACCACCACCACATGCAAGAGGAGATTGATCCCCCAAGCTCCAAGGACGAACTTCCATGCTCCACCAAGCACTAAGAACAAGTAAGTAAGGAGGAAGAATACAGATGGCCGAAAGGGTTGCAAGCAAGGGGAGATAAGGGGTTATATAGATGGAAGATGAGAGAGAGCAAGGGGGAGGTGTCAACATACTAAGGGACCCAAGGGACACTTGTCCACTAAAAAGGCCAACATGCAACCACTTAAGCATGACATGCAAGACATGGTGATACACAATAGGTAGTGTCTTAACCACCATGTCAACCCACATGTTCACAATCGCAACCCTCCTAGGGTGCACCTCCCATGGTCGCGACACCACCACCTAACATCACCTCTACGTCAAGACATGGTCCCACTACCATCCCTAGGTTGAGACAACCTATGCTAGGGCAACCATATCGACCTAAGACCACCTTAGAATACATAGGTCATGATCCCAACACCTAGAGGAGGTGTCTCGACCATGACACCCTCCAAAACCAACCTTGGTCGTGACCCAAGGTCGAGATAACACAACCAACACACATGGTCAGGGCATTCAACACTCACATCAACCCTAATCACCATCTGGGGTGATACTCCTCAACCAAGGTTCAAATAAGGCACCCACCTCTTTCTATTTCCTATAGATGATGTCAAGAAAGAGATGGAATATTCTAGAGGTGGCAAACTGTACATCAACCCCCTACATTGGATAAATTGCAATGTACACCAAAACTAGCACAGAAAGCACAAACTTCATCCAAACAAGCTCAAACTTGAAACTTAAGCTCTCCACAAGCCCTAATTATATCTCAAAAGATTAGATAAAGTTTCTAAGCACATGATTAAGGCAAAGAAAACAGGGTTACCCCAAAACTCATGTTAGGGGTCTTACAAGACATAAACTCCTAACAAGGATTTTTCCCCCAAAATCCTAAGAGAAAAGAGAGGGGTACTTCCTCTTCATCTCTTCCTCAAGCTCCCACGTGTCTTCCTCAACACCACAGTGATGCCACAAAACCTTCACAAGCACTATGTCTTTATTCTTCAACTTTTTCATTCTTCTATCGAGGATCAACATGGGGCCTTCAACATAAGACATGTCCTTATCAAGCTCTACCTCTACTGGCTGCAGCACTAACTCTGTATTAGGTAAGCACTTCCTTAACATACTAACATGAAACACTGGATGCAACCTGTGCAACTCAGGTGGCAACTTCAATCTGTATGCCATCTTCCCAACACGTGCCACCATAGGGCAAGGTACCATAAACCTGGGACCCAACTTACCCTTCTTCCCAAACCTCAAAACACCTTTCCAGGGAGAGACCTTTAGGTACACTCTGTCTCCCACTTAGAACTACAAAGGTCTACATCAGTTATCTGCATAGGAATTCTTCCTATCTTGTGTTGCCTTCAATTTCTGTCGAATCACTTTGAACTTTTTTGTCATCTATTACACAAGCTCAGGACCAAGAAGCTGATACTCACCAATCTCATGCCAACACAACAGAGGCCTGCAACACCTCCCATACAATACCTCATACAGTTCCATGTTGATGCTACTCTAGTAACTGTTGTTGTAGGAAAACTATCAGGATGAGGTGCACATCTCAACTGCCCAAAAACTGGAGAACACAAGCTCTCAACAGATCCTCCAAGGTCTGAATGGTCCTTTCAGATTGACCATCTGTCTGTGAGTGGAAGGCAGTGTTAAACCTCAACTGCGTACCCAAAGCTGTGTGTAGTCACTCCCAAAAGTGACTCATGAATTGGGGACCTCGGTCACACACAATGGTAGATGGAACACCATGCAAACACACTACCTCATAAATATAGATTTGGTTAAGCTTCTCAACTATATACGTTGCCTTCACAGGAAGGAAATGCACTGACTTGGTCAACCTATCAACAATCACCCAAACAGAATCATGACCTTTGGCTGTCCTAGGCAGACCAACCACAAAGTCCATAGTCACATGATCTTATTTCCACTGTGGTATAGCAACAGTTGGAACATCCGTACAAGCTTTTGATGTTTAACTTTAACCTGCTGACATACAACACATCTCACAACAAACTCTGCTACGTCTCGCTTCAAGCCAGGCCACCAATACATGTCCTTCACATTATGATACATCTTGGTGCTACCTGGGTGCATAGCATACATGGATGAGTGAGCCTCTTCCAACACCATCTTCCTTAGCTCATCAACATCAGGAACCACTACTCTGCCATGGTAACAAACCATCCCATCATCTGACTCATAGAAGCCATCACACTTCTCACTGCCAAACTCTGATCTAATATGTTGTATCACATTATCAACCTGTTGTGCCTCTCTGAACTACTGTCTTACCATGCACAAACTGATCAAGAAACAGTCAAAACACTATGTTCATCAAGTCCATGAACATTTCCAGTGCATTGGTCAGCCCAAACGGCATAACCACGAACTCATAGTGACCATACCTTGTTCTAAAATATGACTTTGGTATGTCATCCTCCTTGATCCTCAGCTGGTGATATCCCGACCTTAGGTCTATCATCAAGAACACTATCATGCCACACATCTGATCAAACAGGTCATCTATCATTGGCAAGTGATACTTGTTCTTTATCGTCACCTTGTTCAACTGCATGTAGTCTATACACAGACTCGTGGACCCATCCTTCTTCTTTACAAACATCATTGGAGCACCCCATGATGACGTACTAATCCTGATAAAACATTTATCAAGAAACTCTTATAACTGTCTCTTCAAATCTACCAACCTTGCTGGATCCATCATGTACGGTGTCTGAGATATCGGCTGCATGCTTGGGACTAGATTGATCTCAAAGTCAATTTCTCAGGGTGGGGGAACACCAAGGAACTCCTCTGGAAACATATCCTCAAACTCCCTGACAACTGACACATCCTGAATACTAGGACTCCTTGCCTCATTATCTAACAATGTGCCAAGAACGCCTCACAACCCTGTCTCAACAGCTTCCCTACTACCATCACCGACAGTAGACACATCGAAAGAATCTTCCTATCCTCTTGGAAGATCCATGTCTCATCACCATCTACAAACATTGCCTAATTGAAACCACAATCCAAGACCATTATATACTTCTCCAAGGTGTCCATTCTAAGGATTACATCGAATCCATACACAACAAGTGGTATGAGATCCACTTGTATGTTGTGCCCTGAGAAAGAAAGGACACATGAAGGACACACCTCTTGCAACATTGTGGAACTGACTAATGGCATTTATAACAACAAACTATCTCTCTTATGACTAACATGCAAAAGACAACTGTCAAGCACCTCACGAGTATCAAAAGAGTGTGTTGCACCCTGGTCAACCAAAATAAATACGAAGCAAGAAGAAGACAAATTAGAATGAAATAACTCCATATGACATGTTAGTACTCGTAGGTTGACCACCAACTCTGGATGACTCATGGTATATAGTCTAACTGTTTCCTGTTGTTGCCCCCATCCTCTACTTCCTTGAGTAGACGATCCAGTTTGTGATGCTTTCCCACGTCCTCATCCTTCTACACAACTGAACTTCTGCCTCTGCGAGCCCTATTGGCTTTGCTTCAATTGTTAGGTCCCCTCTCATCTCTCATTTGGCACTCCTACCTTAGGTGCCCTACCTACCCACACTTGTGGCATGCTCTGGTCTCAAACTGTGGCCTAGACGGCCCCGTCACTGACACTAACGCGGTGCTATGAGCTCCAGCAGGTCGAAGGCTATGACCTCTACCTCTACTCGGTGACCACTGCATCTGAGAACTAAACCTTTGTGGTGCTAGTGGTGCAGAAAACCTCAGCTTCTTAAAGCATAATGAAGACTACCTCTGGAACTGTGCAAACCTCTTCTTGGCACTCATCTCCTACTTCTCTATCACATACCTCTCGATCCTCTGAATAGACTCCACAAATGTGGCAAACCTCTCTCCATTCTCTGAAGCAACCATTGGGGTTGACAAATCAACATTCAACCCCTTCTTAAAAATCATATCCTCTCATCATCCGTGGCATCCATGCACAGACAGAGTCGAAGAAGTTCCATAAACTTGGCATCGTACTCATTGATCGACATGGATCCCTGTCAGATATGCTCAAACTGGATGATCTTCTCATCTAGATAGGTCCGAGGAAAGTACCAACTGACAAATTATGTGGGAAATCCTCCCATCCAACAGCCACTCCATGCCTCTTCTCCTCTTCTATGGCCCACTAATGACCATCACTCCCCTTCAGAAGATACACTATGTGCTTCACCCTATCCACCTCCGGGATGTTAAGGATCTTGAAGGCTTTCTCGAGCTCAGTAAGCCATAGGTCAGCATCTACTGGATTAACCATACCGACATGCTCCACTTCTCTAACATGGTGAAGCTACTCAAAAGTCCTCCCAATACCCAAAGATTCCGCATTGGGAACCGGTGCCTTAGGATGAGGTGCGGGCATCTTGTCTGCCATATGTGTCATAGTAGCCAGAATTTCCCAAAAAAGAGACGAAAAGGAAGGGATTTCAAGCATGGCCGGGTCATACTGGGGACCCTCAAGCGTTGGATCTTCTTGCATCCAGTTCCTTATATGACCACATGGTGTAGCAAAACTGCTCTTAGTAGCGTGTTCTTCATGTTCTCCAGACATCTTTAAGTTTTTCTTCTTTTTCTGCATAAGCATAAGTCACTATCTGACGAACTGGAGGACACAAGAAAAGACACAAACCCTAGTCCTAGGTCCCTATAGACTCAACGAGCCTAAATCTCTAGTACCAACCATATAGTGACACCCTTTATGACACAAACCACGATATTAAAAAAACTCCACAACGGATTACCGAAAAATTCTAAAAATTAAAATCAATTACAACAATAAAACATCAAGAAACTTACTACATAATGGTCCAAAAACTTGCCATCTAAATTATATATCATAAAGCAATGTTATTTACAATATGTCGATAAAAGACTACTTGTCACATGTGATATATGTTCATTTACATAAACATGTACAACAACCAACTATATACAACAGGGGTGCATAAACCAAAAACGCATATCGATAACACTATCGAGGAACATACATAACTCCCCAAGACCTGAGTGTACAAGGAAGACTCTAGGACTCTAACAACAAAAGGGACCACAAGCATCATCGCCAACCTTAGCAGCTATTGTCCTCCTTGCTACGACTCTACCTCCGCTGCACGATCTGTACCTTCTCGTAGATGTCCAACTAAAAGATGTGAAAACCCATAGGGTGAGATTCCAAATCTTAGCGAGAGATATAACTCTCCACCAACACTATTTTTAACATAGATAACTAAAGCAAGTAGATATAGAATTAAGCCAGATGAATAGATTCAGTTAAATGATATGTATCTATTGAATTAAGAAAATTAAGCATTACTGTGCACTTATTACTGAACATTAGAACAATCAAGAATCTAAGAAGGAATACAAAAAACATGTATATTCGCTACCAACTAACATGTACGAAATCAAGGCAAGGATACAACCAATGTTCTCATATTTGATCCTAAGCAAGTGTACTACATGTCTGATTACATATTTTATTATGCCCTGAGGATTTGAGTCGTACCACCCAAATCCAACTGACCACTACTATGTCGAATCGGTGCCATACAAGGTCTATGGAAGAGCCATAATCTACAACCTCACCAAACCTCATGGTCATTACTCGAGTACACAGTAGAGACATACCAGTCAATTGCAACCTGTGACAAATAGTCAAATAGTGAAAGTCCTAGCCCACCTTGGTACAAGTTACGGTGTTAGCGAAACTGAGTTGTGACCTGTAGCCACACTCTTTCCAGGGTATGGCCCGCAACCAATCATGTGAAACCACATAAGAAACATATCACTGAGCTACGACCCACAGCCACACTCCTGCCAGGGTATGGCCCGTAGCCAATCCTATGAATGCATATACTCAACAGTATATGACTCCAAGCTTCCTCTAAGGGAAAGCCCACTTCACCATCCAACAAGTGCTGACACTAAGATGGATCTATGGCACAGGGCAGAACTACATGTTTAGGTTGCACTTGATTAGTTAAGTCTATTTAAATGCCTTTTAACATCAATCAAGTTATAATGTACAAAGCCAAAACAAGTTCTACAAAAGTAAGGGCATAACACAACTCCAGAAGATATAAAACATATAGGGTGTGATCTTGACACACTATCACCACAAGATGCTTGTATTATTGCCATTCGCACCATCATAAACAAGGCCACATATCATGGGATACCAATCCCTCAACTCATCATTGGGAAAATCCATCTCCTATTATGCAACAAGTCATTGCCAGGTCATAGGATCCATTCATATTATTCCTATATCACAAGTGCCTCAACATGCATCACAAGGGCATATTCAACCTGTGTCATATCATAATCACCATAGTCTAAACTATCTATGATTATCAAGCTCATAACACCTGCATGGTTAGAAGTTGATAACTAAGAGAGAGATAACCACATAACATCACAATCCTTTCATGGTAGAGAAACAATCAAGATCATTGTTTATTATTAGGGTTAGGGTTTCCTCTTAGCCAATTAGAGTTTACAAGACTAGGTTAAACCATCAACCCTAGAACCATAACCCTCCATCATCTTGGAGTGTATAATGATTAGGAAACATCATTAGAGTTGATTAGATAACATTCTAAACAACATTATATGTGGCTTATGTATCATTCATATATGAATATCATTAAGTGTTCACATGTGCTTCTCATCCACCTACCATCATCCTATGTTGACCACATAACCACATAGGTCGCGACCACCCATAATGGTCCATGTCATGATCATGACACTCATGTGTCTCGACCATCCACTAACATGTCACAACCTCCACCCTCTAGGTCATGTCGCGTCTGCAACATTTAGGGTTAGGTTTTTCATAAAGCATCTCGACCAAAGGTGTCTCGACCAAACCTGTCTCATTCTCAAGGGTGTATCCACCTCCACCCATGTCACGACCCAAGACCATCATGGTTGTGACCCTATACTCTAGGGTGAG
Organism: Alisma plantago-aquatica; assembly: GCA_963693085.1. Taxonomy (NCBI): domain Eukaryota; kingdom Viridiplantae; phylum Streptophyta; class Magnoliopsida; order Alismatales; family Alismataceae; genus Alisma; species Alisma plantago-aquatica. The sequence continues at coordinate 640,300,113 of OY856409.1, read as the reverse complement.
TCTCAACCCAAGTAAGACAAGAATAAGACACCAACACCAAGGGTGACTATGCCACTTAACACCAAAAGCTTTGACCTAACACCACTAGGTCAAACTCAACCACAAGGAAGCATCTCGACCAAATCTATCAAGGTGGCGACCACCAAGAGGGAAGCGTCATGATCACACCAAGATGCACCATCTAGGTCTCAAAATAGAACCAAAACCAAGGGAAGAACCAAGGTCACCATGAAGGAAAACTCAAGCAACCGATCACCAAATCCTAAAGCACATGTTAAGAAATCACCAAGAAAGAACCTCTTCCAAAGAAGGGAAAAACCATGCTCAAGTTAACAAAGACCGAACCTAAAATCTATCCAACTTCTGGGTACATGAATACCATGCATGGGAGCAAGATCAAGGGCAAAACTTAGAGAAGAACCTCCACAACTCATCATCTACTAAATCAGGTACACATAGATTAGGGTTTTGGATTTCTACCAAACCGAGCAAGATGCCTCCACCAAAAAAAACTCTAGAGATTTCCACTAAGTACAAGCATGAAAAGGAAGCAATCTAGAGAGAGAAGACAGTAATAAAAAGCATAAAGAAGTGCAATAATAGAGTAGGTTTAGTGTTATATATCCCGCCTTAAGATGATCACTACCAAGAGCTCCAAACTCCAAGATCAAGAGCTCCAAGTACACAATCCAAGGGTTGAAGAAGTGTAACACCCCACTTTTCATCACATGTATAAATAACTGAGCGGAAGCTCTTTACTCAAGGGGTGTCACAAACATGATATTCATTTCAATTTGAATAAATAGAACACTTTGCATTGTATAAATTATGATTCATACATAGTTTTTGGCAAAAAGAAACTACATCAAGCTCATCTATGAAGTCTAATCTATTTTTATGATATAACTATGCATACTTTACATACTATCTATGTCTTGGATCACCTTGGTAAATGGCACCCCACTAGGTCTTTTCATCTTGAGGATTCCTTGAGCTAGTTCTTGTATGTCAAAAGCTTCTCCATCCTAATCTTTCTCCTTACCTATGGGCATCACGCCCCCATCCATGCATCAAACAAATGGTAAGTGGATTGAACATGTTATAATATTAGAAAACTTGAAAACTGAAAATAAGCATTAACATTAAACATTGAACATTGAAAATTCATGCATTTTCTTTTAGATCAATTTCTTTTATCTTAACCTATATAAGTAACCTCGGGTTGCACAAATGTGCCTCTTATCTTATGCACCGAAGTGCCTCTTAGGTTGCACAGAAGTGCCTCTTCTCTTATGCACCAAAGTGCCTCTTCTCTTATGAGGTACTTATATAAGCTTCATTTTATCATTCTCTTTCTCTTAATGCTCTTATCTTTACTTTAAATTTTATTGGTAACAATTATCACTAAAGTTCATGAAGGTGATAGCATACCTCATAAGCAACTCAAACTATATTAATCTTACTTACTTTAACAATTAGAAATAGTAAATAACCTAAACATGGCATTCATTGAAATTCATACATGCATAATAATTCAAAACAACATAATTATATGTTCAATTGCATGGACCACTTACTTTTTCACTTGGAGAGTGAATTCTCTCTCTTCCTAGGTTGGGTAAAACCCTAATCATGTCCTGGGTCAGAAAAATCCTAATTATCCTGTTTGCAACAAATCTCACATTATTATACATTTTATTCACCAAATAAAACCCTAATTTCCATTTCCTATAAAACCAACATTTGGAGATTCAAAATCAGACTATGCAAACCACATATTCGGATTCCTCTCGAAAAACCATTTTCAAAACATATTTTTGCTCATTTTTCTGAGCATCGAGCGATTTATTATGAATTTACGAAGATTGACCAATCGAAAATTAGAAAAAATGCCACATGGGCCAATGGGAGCCCGCCATATAGGCGCGGTCTCACCCAGGTGGATTAGTAGGTCCAAGCACTGAGAATATGTGAAAACCCAAAAATATCCCTGTTATTTTAATAAACGAATTACTCGAACTGGGGTACCTTGGTCATTTGAAGACCAAGCATCTTCCACCCCGCCATGGCCCCGATAGGAAGACCTCGAAGCTCTTGATTCCAGGCGGATCGGCCACTGGAGAGCCAAGCGCAAGAACTTGAGGTCCCTAGCGACTTGCTTGCATGGCGTCGAGGCCAGCGAGCCATGGGGACGGCTCTTCCATGCCCCAGAGATGTCGTGGTGGCTTGGATACAGCTGAGGTATCATCGCCCACACAGGGCTGTCGACCTTGCTCTAGCTCTAGCTCTAGTTTTATCTTTCTGTTTCTGTTGCATAAAAATCCCTAAAAACTACTAAATGACTACAACCTTAAATCTTTCTTGTAGCTCCAGTTGGAGATAGTTTTCTTTGTTTTGTTTGTGACATCTTGCTGTTTCCCCTTGGGGAATTCATTATCTCTTCATACCTGTCGGAGTGTAGCGTGTCGATTCTGGGTTATCAACACTACCACCCTTGTCCCTGTGTTCGACCCCGTAAGCAAAGTTGCGGGGGCCTAGAAGGATTCGGGTTATAAATGTAAGAGCTCGACTACCTCAAATCCGCCTCCAATTTAAGGATGCGCGATTTAGGCCGATCAACTTTTTGGCGCCGTTGCCGGGGACAAGGCAAAAACAGCACTGTTGGCGAATCCGAATCCACTAACTACACTCCCGTGCCACAAGCTAAGAAATGAGCTTGACAACACTCTTTGCTTTTGTTATTTTATTATCATTACCCTTTTGCACAAAATAAATAATTCTATTTTTTAAACTTGATTTCTCGGGCCATTTCAGGAACTCTGTAGAATGGTGATCTATTTCACTAAGCACCAACTCCAACTGTCATGCCACCCCACATCGATCCACCCCATTCTGGAGGCGAACGCCAAGGGGGGAGGCATGTTTCGCCTCCACTAGAAGGTGACGACCGGTACGAAGGGAATGATTAACAAGAAGATGCAAAATCGGGAGAATATGAGGAGGACCATCACTGACACAGACGCCGTCACCGTCAGAGGCAAAGAAGAAACCGCGATAATCAGGAACAATGACATGACGCCAGCGACAGCGATGACTCAGAGGAAGAAGAGAAAACACTAAGGGAGTTAGCGTCCACGAAGGCCAACAACTCTCGATGCCCCGTCATTGTCCCCCGTTTCAACGCGGCAAATTTTGAGCTCAAGCCGTCAGTTATCTCAATGATCCAGAATAAGAGCTTTAGGGTAACTTCTAAGAATGACAACCTGTACCACCATCTGGATGCTTTCAAAAATATATGAGATACCATAAAGATGAGGGGGGTCCCCCAAGAGGTCATATACTGCAAGGGCTTCATTTTCTCCTTGGAAGAAAAAACTCTGTCATGGTATCTTGGGTTGCCTCACCAATCTCTGAACGGATGGGGAGCACTGGCTGACGCATTCATGAACAAATTCTACCCCACTGAAAGAACCGTCAGAAACAGGCAGAAAATAACCTCTTTTATGCAAAAGTCGAATGAAAGCCTCCATGATGCCTGGGAGCAATTCCAGGAATACCAGAGGGATTGCCCACATCATAATTATAAGAAAGGCTTCCTTGTCACCACCTTTTATAATGGCCTGACTCCCGATGAAAGGGTGTCACTAAATGCGGCGGCAGGCAGTGACTTCCTTGGGAAGAAACCAAGCAAGTCCGAAAAGATCATCAAAAACATGGTCGAGCTGCTAGCTGGCACTGATTACGATAGATCCGATAGAGGACAGGTCAAAAAGGTCGATGAAGGGCCCTCTCTTGAGTCCAAAGCGTTGGAGTCAATTACCTCGCAGATACAAAGAATCGCCACTGATGTTAAGCAACTACGGGAAGCTGGCGGGAAAGGCAAGAAGCCAATTGAGAAGGTGATGAAATGCGTAACCTGCGGTGAAGGAGGACACGGGGTAGACAATTGCATCTACACACGACCGGACGCAGACAATGATTCTGACTCGGAAGACGAAAGGACTGAAAATGTCTCTTTTGTGAACTACAAAAGGCCAGACCACCCCGGCTTTAACTACGGAAACAAGGATGCAGCTGAAAACTCTCATCAGCTGCATAACTCGTCCAAGCCGACACAAGCTTTTGAGAAGAGAGGGGGGCCTGGTCAATACACCAAGAACAACTAGTTCCAGTCGGCGAAAGGAAACTTCCAAGTGCAGGGAAAATATCAAGGGCCAAACCGAGAACAAGACAAGGGCACAGGCCAAACAGACGTGATTGGCCAGTTATTTGATTTTGTTAAGAAACAGGATATGATCAATAATCATCTGGCGCAAAGTGCGCTATCAAATTCCGGAGTTTTGAACTCTTTGCAGGTACAACTGGAAGATATGCAGACGCATCAACGCCAGATCGACCAGTAGCTAGCTCAACTGGCCAAAGTTGTAAAGAACCCATCAAGGAAGATATCATCGAATACCGAGACTGCCAAGAAGGCAGGTCTGTGATCGCAGAGGCAAAGATGAAGATGCAGGAAGAAGAAGCTGAATGCGTCCAGCTGAAGACGGAAAACGCAGTGCTTCTCGGGAGGCAACCCGAGTTGCCTTTTAAATTCCTAGAATAGGACACTTTTACTTTTCTGCATGAAAAACACTACAAATATTTTGGGGTGTAATAAGGCCCGAGTCAGTGCGTGCGCCACATGCGCTGACTCTTATGTTTTAGGGGTCACCGCTTTAGCTTTATTAACCGTGATGGGTAATACCATCTGAGGTCGGGAGCTTAGTCTTAGGCCAATTATGTTTTACTCATCAGCCGCAGTTTAAACCGCTTTGTTTTCATGACGTATCGGAATGCAACCCAACCGGTGCTATGAATGTGCCCATATCGGGCAGTGGAATTTCGGGGATCGTAAGGGTCGTGCCGACGGATGGACTTGCCCGACTTACGAGTTGCCCTAACGGCCGACACGCGCCCCGGATTTACTTGTTTCACCCCAGTTGAGTTTTCTATATAAAGGGGCGAGTTTTTACCGTGTCGGGCTCCTTGCCTTACTGTTTTCATGCTCCCGTATCATGCTAAGACCTTGTGCTTTTGCTCCCGTGTCGCGCAAGACTGCCCTGCTCTCATATCGTGCGGAAGCTCAGATCACAGCAAGGTATAGCCCGACAGACCCTATTGCCTGGCCGCCCGTGCCGCCCGACATGATAAGTGAGTAGCTTGTCGGTCTAACGGTTCGAGAGCTGAGAAGCCTTGTATAGCCCGACGCGGATGTCACGCAACGTAGCTTTTATTCACGATTGCCCGATACGCCATGACAGGCGATAGCCGTGGCACCCATTTTTGCATCGCCTCGCCCATTTTGTTGTCGGGCGATACGCTGCTTTCTTTTCAAGAAGACCTTATCGGGGATCTCAACCGACACACCCGTATCAAGCGACAGACCTAACGCGTATTTATCACCTTATCGCCCTGTTCATATCGCGTGTTTGATCTTCTGACGTAACGAGCGATACCCATCTCTAGTATCCGACACAAGGCTTCACCTCTGAAACCCTTGTATCGCCCGATGCGGGGTGTGGGACAACCTTTGTGTAGAGAAATACCTTGACGCACATTCATTTAAACTTTTTCAAAGCATCAACACATTTAATTAATTGAGGTATTTGCTTATTGATTAACAGAAATGGCCCGCATCAAGACAACTATTGTCCCTGTTGATGCACAAGGCAGGATAATCTACCCAGAGACTGTTGTTGAAGGACAAACTGCCAGACCCAAACGCCCGAACCCAGGAGAGGGCAGTTCCAGAGCTACCAACGACAACTGCTAATAGAGTTTTCGTCGCTCCGGCTATATCAGCCACCGCCACAACAAGGACGGTGATAGCTGAGAAAGAACCGGTGATCGTTGAGGTCAATGAGACAGAGACTATGGGAGCTGCCGTGGGAGAGACGGCCGCAGCCCCCGTCATTGTTTCAAGGCCTGTAGAGGCAGAAGAGGAACTTCAACAGGACGTCAGCAACGGGGTGTTCGACGAGATCATGAGAATGGAGCTCGGAGGCACACCGAAATCGCCACCGAAGTCCCCACCAGCAGCAGTTGAGGAGATCGCCGACAGTGCAGAGGTGGAGCAGAGTCTGCCCTCACCACGGCCATCTCCACCCAGACGAGAAGGCAAGGCAGTGGCACCTGAAAAAGCGTCGACACCTGGCCTGGCGACAGCTGGATCGCGAACGATTTTGATAGAGTTCACCTCGCCGGGTAGACCATCACACGAGCAAGATGTCGTGAGGATGGAAGGGAGAACCACCAGAGCTCCCCCGTCGCTCGGAAAGATGCTCGGGCACGAGCTCGACTATTTGCGGGAGGTAACGGATACCAACTCTGCTACTTGTACTTCCCTAACCCGCAAACTTGCATCTTTCCATGACAGGCTGGATAGCCAAGAAAGAGAGCTGCTGACTCTAGTAAGCCTTCCCGGCGGACTAGAGGCCTTGAATGCGACGATGCAACAAGTTCTCCAACGACTCGACAAGATCGAGGAGAGGCTGGATAGAAGCGACGACCATCCGCGCCGAAGGCAACCGAGAAGGTCGCCGTCACCCCCCAGCCGTGGCTCTCCTCCTTCTTCGTCAGTTTCCCCTTCGGGATCAGCATCTCCTCCTCCTCCAGCAGGCGATCTTCAACGCCCGAAGAGGGGACGCAACAAAGGTCAGCCGAAGGAGCTCCAGTAGGACAGGAGAGCTCCCTAGGTTTGGGAGAAGCAAACATCTCCGTCCCCCTAGATGAAGCCAAAGATGATAGCGTAGATATCAACATCGGGGGAGACTCTTCTGATGAGTCTGAGGGAGAGAAGGGGAATGTTTACACAGTCAATAAGAGACATTTACCCCGAGGAAGGCGCTCGATGGCTGACAGATTCCGTGAGCCATCCAAGATACCCTCCTTCGAGATGACCGACTTCGACAGAAGAGCCATCGGGTACCTGACGATTAGAGACCAGAAGCTGCTAAATAAGGTCTTGAGATCGTAGGCAGATGAAGATGACGTCGTCTGGACCGACGGGTACCTCTCCGTGTGACGGGGAGTTCTTCGAAGCATGTTCTGCACACCGGCCGTGGTCGGTAAAATATTGTTTAGAGTCCTAGAGAATGCGATAATAGAAAATATCGACAGCAGGACAGGTCGGAGGGCACTATACACAGCCACCCCGACCTTGGCAAGAAGGCTGATGAAGTGAGATCCAGACTCCCGTGCGGTGGCCGACATGCTGCTGCACATTGAAGAGCATAGGCCGAACCTAGTGTTGGCCCCATACAAGCACTGGAATGTGTGGTTTCTCTGCATAGTAGACCTCAGAAACCGCGACGTCCGGCTGCTGTGTTGCAGCAATGACGAAGTGCCACGCTCCAGGGGTGTTTTCTGTCGCCCAGAGGACTAGAAGCTGAGACTCCTGCCACTACGTCTGCTACGAGCTATAAAGAAAGGAATACAACGTCACCAAGGTCCTTGGAACTTCTTTACTCTCCAAGACCTCCCCATCCAGGCAGAAGAGGGGAGTGGAAACAACGCTTTCGCCATCCTGAGTGCCATTGAGGTGCTCAATACATTTGGAAACTTGGGAGCCCTCAAAGGCTGGTGCTTCTATCAACAAAGGGGCATTTACGCCATGTTGCTGATCAATGACAAACGCTATTTCCGAGACACAGGGGTACCGGAGCAGCTGCTGGACAGTGACCTAGAAGAAGACTCTTCTCAATCCAGCAGCTCCTCAGAAAAAGAAGAGGAGATAGCAACCGATACCTATGGGGCAGGCAAGAAGTTGGAAGTCTTAAAGAAAATGCACGGGATGAAAGACACTGCTTCGCCTGAAGCTTCAGAAGGGTTGATCAAAAATTTCAACCGTTTTTCGTGTGCAACTCTCACACAGGAGCAGGTCAACACAATCCAGATGAAGTTAGCTGATTCTACCCCATCGGTTGTTGCCTTTCAGGCAGGCGATGTCGTAGTCCCGGTCGATGATCTAAGGGACATGGTAAAGGAAGGAGGATGCCTGGCTGTATCTGTGGCAGCCGCTTACATCCAATATATACAGCCAAGGCTAGAACATGCATACATAGCCCATCCTATACTGTTCAACGACATTTGCCTCGCCGATGAAATAGGAGCGAAGCAAGCATTTCTGCAGAAATTGGCGAGAGAAGTTCCCCACAAGATCTTCCTCCCTATCCTACATTACAATCACTGGACGCTCCTAACAGTGTACACCCGACAACGAGCAGGAATTTTCTACAATAGCTCGGACAGCAACAAGAACCATCCAGTGTCGTGTACATCAGAACCTTTGACATCCGTCGAATGCTTGGTCCGAAAATACTATGACGAGGTGTCAAAGATGATCCAACCATTCGTGGACATACAAGAAGGCAAGTGGCACGAACTCCAGTTCTGTCACCGCAGTCCGCAACAACTTCCCCTATCCAACGACTGCGACATCTACGTCCTGGAATGGATGGCGAACAAAGAAACGCCTGACCAGCTCCACCACACATTCTATCACAGCAAAAGGGGGGAATATGTATGGGAGCTTCTGTCTGACGCAGGCGCAACCTCACTGGACTAAACATTACCTCACCTTATCTACTTCACAACTCTGGGACAGAGTGTGGAGTAAGTTTGTGGGGGTACCATGTACCAGTGAGGGAGGTACAAAATTTCTAACTCTATTTCTTTATTCTTTTGTCTCATACTCATTATTCTTTTGTTCTTTGTGTACATATATATGTTCATACCAACATTTTGAAAATTCTTTTTGTTTATATATCATCCCCATACATATGAACAAAGTTGTTGTATAGTAAAAACCTGATGCGACTTCTTGCAAAGTTTGTTTTCTATGTGCTTAATGAGATGCAAGTTTTGATATATCTTTTTGATAATGCCGCCTCAAACAACAAAAGATTATGTTTTGCCATGTCAAAAATTTCGAAAAATATAATAATCTCGCAAACAGCTAAGAGACGAGTATGGAGAAGGAAAAAGCTGCCCAAACAGTAGAAATCTCTTTGTTTTCCCCCACCCAACGAAAATCCCAAAAAGAGAAAGAAGCCTTATGAGTGTGAATAAAAGCATGAGAGTTGTGCCCAATAAAAGAAAAGAAAAAAATATATATACACACTTGTTTTCCAAAAGTACCCATCTTTAGGCATGATAGATCTGGGGCAGTGGTACGTAGGATGTGAAATCACTGCTCTAAAGCCAACTGGCTTGGACTGCAGGGACCACTTGCCCGCTAACGGACCCTTACCTAGATGGACTGATGGGAAACAAGAAAAACCCCAAAAAGCCTTAGCCTACCCTATACACAACTTTCTGCCCCAAAAATAAAGTTGTTTGGTGTGTAAGCTAACTTCAGAATCATACAACAAAGTCTCGCCGAAGCTGTAGAGAAGAATCTTACTTAAACAATAAGGCAGGAAAAACAAAGTCTTTTGTTCGTAGTGAGACAACATTATCTCTAAGGCATTGCGATTCTTGTTTCACCTTTTGAACAGAAAGCTACTCCGAGCAGAAGAAGCATCACTAAATAAAGTTTAAATATTGATTGAGGACAATCAAAATACTAAGTTTGGGGGAGTTGATAATACCAGTTTTTGTGATGTTTTTGCCCTTTATTCCGTTATCAAAACTGCCCTTTTATGCTATTTTCCTCTCTTTTATAAGTACTTTTGCAATAATTGGCCAAGCAACGCTCTTAATCCAATATTTCCATCTTTTACAGAGTTTTTCCTCATTTTGGTACGATAAGGCCGTCCCGGCCCACAAATAAGTTCAAGTCTGCATCGGCCTTCCTGACGCCCGATACGACCTCTACCCGACAGGGTGGAGCGACACAACGATGCGCGACATGGGGATGGCGCGCAAGAAGAAACTGAAGGACGACACATCTTTTATCCGATAGGGAGCCGAGCTCGCCACGACAACCCAAGCTTGTCGCGCGACACAAGCCACCCACCGGCACGCGCCGCCCGTCACGTGACCGACAGCCGACACCCTGTGCCGGGCGATATGCATATCGGCCGTCCACCGACCCCGCGAATAAGGAGGACACGTGGCGCTTCGAGCACCATAACTTCCCCCAACTGCTGCCTATAAATAGCAGCTAGAGGAAGCCGAAAAGACGGGTCGGGACAGTTCGCACAATTGGGAACTTTGAGCGATCTTCGGAGGAAAACTGCGAGAGCAAGAGTATCGCGCCTCAGTGCTCGTATCGGGCAACTCTAGGTGAGCTTTTCCCCCATTCTGAGAGGGAGGGGATGGTTCACTTAGGACCGTCCCGGGCGACACTGCAGGCCGATATCGGCCAACGTTGATGAGCGACACAAGTGCCCGACAGTAGAACGCATAGCTCCATGCCCGACACGATATCGGACCCGATACACTTCACCCGTCATGCGTGCCGCCCGACATGAGCGTATCGGCCAGGGTCCTTGAGTGATACAGTCGGCCGTCATAGCATGCCGCCCGAGAGGGTGTGCCACCCGACACTGCTGTATCGGGCTAGGCCCCTGACCGGTATCGGGCTGGAGAGCTGCTGTAGCCTGTCGTCCTTCTACATCAAGAAGGTGACATCTATCTTTAATTCTGCTATTTAATTCCTTACTTATGCAATGTATTAAGACCCTTAATATTGATGGGAATGGAAAAGCTTAATTACTTGCTGCTCTATGCTCGGTGCAAAATGTTGGATGACTGCTATGTTTGATATCTGAACTCTAGCTTGCATGTTTGGATCACGTTTCGCTTAGCTACCGAATCGTGTTTTCCCGTCGCAACAACTTCGAGAGTTGTGTTGTGGCTCTAGTGTTTGGTCTGATTCTGGAGTGCGAGAGTGCCTGGAACGGAGTTGTTTCAGTAACATTCCACTCTAACTTAAGTCCAACAACCTCGAGAGGGGTGTTGATGCTTGGTTAGAGGTACCCGCTCTGAGAGGAGGGGTGCATGATGTTACTGTTGTCGCTTGTTTTACTAAAGTCTTATCCTTCGTACCTTGCTCTAGCTCTAGTTTTATCTTTCTATTTCTGTTGCATGAAAATCCCTAAAAACTGCTAAATGACTAAAACCTTAAATCTTTCTTGTAGCTCCAGTTGGAGATAGTTTTCTTTCTTTTGTTTGTGACATCTTGTTGTTTCCCCTTGGGGAATTCATTATCTCTTCATACCTACCGGAGTGTAGCGTGTCGATTCTGGGTTATCAACACTACCACCCTTGTCCCTTTGTTCGACCCCGTATATCTACTTCGACCCTGTAAGCAAAGTTGCGGGGGCCTAGAAGGATTTGGGTTATAAATGTAAGAGCTCGACTACCTCAAATCCGCCTCCAATTTAAGGACGCGCGATTTAGGCCGGTCAATGACCCATTACACTTCCAGAGGCAAGGTGCTACTGGTGGACCAATTGTGCTTCCAGGGTTACAATATTCTAGGTTTATTATACTCTGCTCTCCATATGCAACATCTGATAGTGCAATTTAATCAATGAAATATGAATTCCTCAAGCTTTTCTAGAAAACTGCATGGAGTATGAGGGAAGCTTCCTTATCATCAAAAACTCACTCATGTCTATGATACCAACTATATTCTATGAAGTTGTTCTAGACAGGTACTTATCAACTCCTTTTCTAATCAATTGAGTATCTATGGTTTTTTCTTTTTTCTTTTTTCATGGATCTTTGTTTATGAATATCTATCACTAGCACCTTGACAAGAATGGTCCCAGAAACTCCCATTACATTATGCCATTCCACCATTATGTTTATATGATAAGGACCCATATGAGTCCATAGACCTCTTTTAAAAGTTCAGATCCAAAAAAGTAATTAATAACTTGTACTTCCGTTGTGTCAGATCAAAGATCAAATCAATATTGATTTATCTTCTATTTCTTCTATAGAAGATAAATCAACATCTGACCTCTTTATGACTAATGATTGGGTGAGACCTAAATTGTTTAGTCTAGACCTTTATGTTAATGATCTTTCCAATTGGCCGAGACTCTCTAATTTATGGCCATTTCTATATGGTACTAGTCTTGTTTCATTGAATTTTCCTCATAAATGAGCTCACAAATTGACTTTGATCATCATGGATTGGTACCAAGATCAAGTAAAGTTTCCAAAGTACGATTAACCTCTGGACACTTCTTATATATCTGGTATTGACCATAATTTATAAGAACATTTTGTAGTATTAGTAAGAGGACAAAGGGTTAATGATTAACTCAGTGTGAGATATCACATTGTTTGAGGAACCCTAGATGCAGTCCCCTTATGAAACTTTCGTTATTGGGTTAGCCATAGACTTCACATGTTTCTAGCAATTTGCATGGCATCATCAAATGATACAAGTCTTGGATAAGAATCTACAACGCATTCGAACACCCTTGTTGACGATCCTAGAGATGAGGATGGTTGTATCCTTTTCACAATTTTTATTCCTTTAAACTTAAATATATATTTCTCTTTTAAAAAAGTGTATGTATATATATATATATTTATACACACACAGATATATATATATATATATATATATATATACACACACACACACACACACTAGTAAACACACACGTGCACATGCACATGTCATACTATATATGTCACATTTGTATTTAGTAATTCAAATAATTGAAAAGCTCATATATCAAGTTTCTTATATATATATATATATATAAGTGAGTAAATGAAAATTGTATGCATATATAATTTAAAAAACATATAAAGGTTCATTATAAATAATTAATGATGATAAGAACGTTCATATTTTTTTTATAAATAATGCTTAATTTTAAATAACAAACATATCTTCATTTCAAAACATGTGGGGGACAATGAAGTTTAAAAAACATGATGAGTTTTTGATACAACTATCTATTATATAAATATATACTATGAAAAAATGTATATATACTAAAAATAACAACTTTCCATGACATTAAAATTGAGTCCTCTTAAGAAATCAAGCATCTAACCAACTGGGCATCTTATTTTGCACAAAAATAACATTTATGATTACACAAAATTGTTTCTAATTATAAAAGGAAACATTCATAATTTAATAAATATATTATTATGTTGTACATATGTTGAAACATGGCGAAATTAGTATATTTTCATGAATATGTGTTTCTCCTTTCATCCATTCCAAGTATATATAAATAATTTGCATATCTAGTGAATTATTTGTATCAAAAGAGAGATTTTTTATACCATAAAATATGATAAGAGCTTGTGATTTAAAGTATTACACAACATGCACACAAAAAATGCACTGGTCTCGTGAAATAATGCTTCTTAGTTCAAGTAATGGATTAGAAATTATATTTGGAAATGAAGATAAGGACTGGTTATATCCGATAGGTTACATATTAGTGGCTAATGAAAAACATTTATATATGTGCAATTGTCTAGTTTCTTATCAAAATCAAGAAGCATGATGAATAATGTATAAGCCTTTCTGAAAAAGTACCAACAACTCTATCTGAAAATTAATTATGTCCTTTTACACTACATGACCTCTAATAATTTTATCATATTTACAATTAGAATGACGTTGAAAATCTGCTATTTAGAACAAATATCTAAAAGATCCAAGTATAATGGTTGCTTCCTAGATGATTCAACATTTTGTGATCTTGATGTAAATGCCCAAACATCAAGTACATTATTAGACGGAATCATGTGTATTGGATATGCTCAACTATGACATAGACATATATATATATATATGTCATTGTGTGTGCATATTATACTATTAGGCTAATACCTAATCAACACATTGTGTTATGCATTATGCAGGAAAACTATAGAAGGTGGCACTAATCTAAATGGAAGCATGAGAAAAGAAGGCACATGTTGAGGCCAAGTGTGATAAGGATGTCTTTGAGGTGGAGAGGGATGTATCCAAGTGCCACTCCACTAGGTTTGTTCTGGACAAATCCTTAGGTACTTTTGGTTCTATAATCTAGGAGTGTACATGTAGAAATAATGACATTAGGAATATATCCATCACCATGTGTGTACCTGTGTGATTTTTGATTTTGTATTGTGTGAAGTGGTGATATGTGTACAGTTGCACGACTATTAAAATTTTTGCACCAAGATATCTATTGTTGTTTTTAATGAAATAAAAGAATTCCATTAAGACTAATTTGAAGTGATTTCATGGTTCTTATAATATGGAATTTTAAGTTTGCCAGTACATGATATTATTAGTTCTCATGTAAAGAATTGAAAATCACATTTTCCTGTCACCTCACCTTGGACTTTAAGTGTACGGCATGCATTGGTAACTTTTTTAATGGTGTGCTTTGAAAGTAAACTGAACCCTCACTCTTACGATTGAGTTTTCTCCTCGCATACTAATATAGAACGACCATGATATTTTACTTGAGAAACAATGACAATATGGTGGTTTCTTTGATGATGGTCTTCATCCCCCATCATATGAGCAACTACTATAATAGTTAAAAAAATCTAAACATAGAATGCTTTTTATTTTACTGATCTGAATGTAATTGAGGTTTTGCTACTGATTTTGTAGTAAAAAATGAGATTTTAAAATTATCTTATATCTTCAAACTCGTGCATGGCACATGCTTATGCCTAGTTTACAAATATAACAATATGACATTCACAACATATATATAAACATATACATTAGTAATTATACCACACATACATCCATTTATTGCAAAAAAGACTACCTTTAGAAAAACTTAAAATCCATACATTATATAACTTTTGTCAGTCCGACGTACTAGAAGTATGAGACACGCCTAAAAGAACTTGGTTTACCATATTTCAATTTGAAAATTCATACTAAATTTATATACAAAAGAAAACCAACTATATTTATGATGGTTGTGTTGTGGATTCTTTATAATATAAAAGTTATTTGTTGCATGAGTGAAACACATTTTCTTGTGAAATTTGTTGTAACTCATGTACCCGAGTTATTGATAGTTGAAAATAATTATCTTTTTTAGATACATCAAGTAAATCTTCTCTTATATTCCTGTGATTTTCTAGTTAGAATATACTAAAGGTGCTAAATAAAATTAGGAAAACAATAACTAGATTGCAACCATTGATTAGTATTCTGGGCATACACTACTATAAGGACACTTGTATCCTCTATTGATGTGGACATTTGACCTTCCATCCTTCACCCATTGCCCTTTAATTTTGAGTGTTGAACATTGGTTTGGTGTTTGCAGTAAATAACACGTCAGCCAAGCATGGTGCATTGAACTTGTAGCATATGTCATCTCAATGACACTAACGTTTATTTTCCAGATTGGAAGATTTCTGATAATTTTTGTATCAATTTGTAATCTTTCACTGTCTTGTTGAGACCCTACAATTTAAATAAATGTAAATTACTTTTGATAAAGATGATCATATAAGAACAACAACAAAATTAATGGTATAGTCATTATTCTATTAAAAAAAGTGTAATTACATCTGAATTATTCCTATTTCATTCTACACTATATTTCCTTTTTTTGTAATTATTATTATCATGGTCGTGAGGGAGAAGTCCAACCCTGTCAAAACATGTGAAGTCAAGCCTCTAGATGTTGCTACAAGCATCCCCTTTTTCACTAAAGTTGCTAAATAAAATTAGGAAAAAATAACTATATTGCAACCATTGATTGATATTCTGGCATACACTCACGAGTTACTGCATTTATCTGAGTAATCCACAAACGACGAAAATCTCTCTTTTTCCTGCCTCTATCTCGATGAGTGGAAACCAAGGCTTTATTTTGTTGAGTAATAGTTTGAGTAAGTCTTGAGTGAGCTCCTCAAAAGCTTGATGCAAATAAATGAATTTTTGTTCGACGTCGACAATTGTATCCTCTATTGATATGAACATTTAACCTTCCATCCTTCACCTATTGCCCTTTAATTTGGAGTGTTGAGCATTGGTTTGGTGTTTGTAATAAATAATTCGATTCTCTTGGCCAAGTATGGTGCATTTAACTTGTAGTATATGTCATCTCAATGGCACTGCCATTTATTTTCTAGATTGGAAGATGTTCTTTAATTTCTATATCAATTTGTAATCTTTCATCATCTTGTTGAGACCCTACAATTTAAATAAATGTAAATTACTTTTGATAAAGATTATCATATAATAAGAACAACAAAATTAATGGTATAATCATTATTCCATGTCAAAAAAGTGTAATTATATCTAAATTATTCCAATTTCATTCTACATTGTATTTCCTTTCTTTATAATTATTATTATCAGGGTCGTGAGGGAGAGGTCCAACCCTACCACAACACGTGAAGTTGAGCCTCTAGATGTTGCTACAAGCATCCCCTTTTTCATCCAGGTTCTCCAGATGAGAATCAAATCAACAACCTACGACGAATAAACCAACTAGGCTTACTAGTTGAGCCAACAAAAAAGTTTGTATAATATACTTCTTATTATTCTAGTACTTGTCTTCACTACATACCATCACCTGATAAGAAGTATGAGGTCTTTCATGATTTCACCTAAGATTAAGCCACATATAATTGGTCATAAGAGAATACAAGTTGAGGTAAATATATGCCAAGTTTCTTCATGTTTGACCATGTGCTTTGATTCTCATTGTAAAACATATGGGGTTAGAAATTGCAGCCTCTTGAAAGTAAATGGTAACTTCTCATAATATTTTGGCATCAATGAAATTATTGGGATGAATGTTCTTTGCGATTTCCTATCTCCCACTACTATTTTAGACCAATGATGTTTGAGTGAATTTTATAAAAAGAAGTCGTGTCATTACAGAGCCCAGAGAAATAATTAATAATTTTCCATAGCAAAACTACATCAACTTGTGAGATGGAAAACCAGCAGGAGTAAAAGTATTATTATTGAAATGGATTAGTGTTGTCAATAGATAAACCATAGCTAAAGTACTCCTTATCTCTTGGAAATAATTCAACTGAGTGCTAGTTTGATTTCAATAACAAACTCATTCTTTGTACTTAGACTGGCACAGTTTGTTAGGGAATAGAAGGTTTATGCAACATTGATAAAGTTTGGACAAATTGCCTATATCAATTCATACTTCGAAGAAGTCTATTCGTGAATGGGATCGCCATGAATTTAGGGATTTGGATCTAATCTCCAACTGCAGCATGTTTAGTACCATTTCCAACACAAAGTAAATAATTCTAAAAGAGTTGTTTATATCGTCCCGATGTTTTCCTTCAATTGCAACTTTTTAATACGTTCCATACTTTTTTTTTATTTTACAAAGCTTGTTGTAATCATGTATGTTTTCTACCACCCGAAAGACCCAATTGACATTGACTTACTATGACATGGTATTTCTCTCATCGCAATAAGTGAACGATCATAGTAATAATAACTCATTCTCTCTTGTCTACAATATGACTACTCACAACACTTCTTATTATCCACTTCATTAAAGGACTTGGCTTATGCAAAACATTTATTGTGTATATAATTATATGTAATACAAAATTATGATTCCACTGTGCATAATGACAAACTCTTTGATATGCTTCAAATCTTGATATGTCTTTAATTATCATGTCGTGCATTGTAGTCTAGGGTGGGAAAAATCAGACCCAACTTGTCAAAATGTTTATGAGAGTTAGGGTCTACAATTTTCCGACCCAACCTGAATATGACCCAAACATGAAGAACAAAAAATTTATTTTAGGGTCGGGTCTCAATTTGGATCTTCAACCCAAAATAACACGATTGACCCTAAGTTGATAATTGTATATTCAAACAAAATAAAAATACTTACAATGACATATTATATGTTAATACCTCCCTCATTATGTATATTTGTGATAATTATACATAGTTTTTTATTGGTTTGTACTCATTTTAAATTAATTCCTTTTATTTATAAGTATATAAACTTTTTACAATTCATCTTTCTAGTTTACACCAAATTTGTGTTTTAAAAAATATACAAATGATTATTAAGTTCTTATTTTTATTCTAAAATTTATTGATTATACTATTTTTAAAGATTAGACAAATATGACATTTGTTATTAAAATCATTCTCTAGATTTGTGGATTTACATGTCATACTGAAAAACATGTATAGGTCAATTTAAGGTCAAGGGTTTCAACATAAAAGTCCATCTCCTGCAAGCTTAGGGTCTAGCCAAAAATAATAATTCAAAATGACTTGAACAAAATTTAGTCAAACCTGATTATCACCCTATTGTAGTCAGTTGTGCACACTCTTCGTACAAGCTCCATTATGATGTTGTTTGTGATGCTCTCTTTGAAAAGCCTCCCATGCTAGGAAACATGTCATGAAGGAAGCTTCAAATAGTTTTCCTTGGAACTTAGTCTGACGACATTGTTAATGACATTTGATATTAGGGCTGTAAATGGGTACGGGTAGACCCGCAGACCCGCAAATCCGGACCCTTAAAAAACCCGTCACAGGTCTAATTTTTCATACCCGCATACCCTTGGACCCGTATACCCTTGGACCCGCATATAAGAAGGTCCAATAATGGGTATGCTTGGACCTAGACCCGCTAGACCCGTGTACCCGCTATACATAAGTAACTACTAAAATAATATGTTATAGATCATACTTTACTAGTCGAATTAATATAATTATTGAGATTATATCCTACTCTAAGGTTGAGACTAGCCATATAACTAAGAATTAGCTATTCTAGTTACAATAACGAACATCATATGTAAACTTAAAATCAAAATATCCACTAATCTACATTACTTTCTACATAAATTAAATGTTATGATCATGACTACAAATATGTAAATAATTACTCAATTAATTTTATTGTATAGAATATAACATTGTCTAATATAACTATTACATGTTAATATACTATATGATAACAATATCTTATTGTGTTAAATATATATAACATAGTCATTTCTCTTACATAAACAATATGATGTTTTATAGAATCGCTTACCCGCATACCCGCTATTATTGTGGGTACGGGTATGGTGCGGATCCAGGTTTTGTATTATGTAGGTCTAGAACCGGAACCGGACCCGCTAAATTAGATGGGTATGGGTATGGGTATGGCCAGACCCGCACCGTACCCGCACCGTTTACACCCCTATTTGATATCTTAATGTGTGATAGTTAAACAACAAGCACATTTTTGTAAACCTCACTATGTTTCTCCCTTTTTAGATAACATTTTAAAGAACTTTAAGCCCAATTAAATGGCCTTTGTGTTATTGCGCAACAAGTCCATAGGCATGAAGAACTTGCAAGACAAATTATCACAACTTTTTCCTTTCCCTTTTGATGTATTTGAGGTGCTTGTCTCTGATGTAATTTCTTTTGTCATGTATGTAACACATCATAAATAAGGGCACTATGATGTCTTTATCTACTTCAAGTAATTCTATACTAAGGTATATCTCATGTATTGGACTGGTTTTGAAAAGATTAGATTACATTGAAGGCCATAAACATGATTCATCATCTTATCTGTTTAAAGAAAAAAGAAATAAAATTAGAGTTGATAAATAATTACACATGAGTAAGGTAGGTTGGAAGGAAAAGTCATCGATGAAAAGTTGTTTTGATTGATATCATACCAAACACCATGTTAAGATAAAGAGGAAGATCACTAAAAATAGAAGCAACAAATATAATTAGCACTTCCAACTTCCTCACATTGGCAATGTAAGCGCATGAATCTGACCAGTGTCACGGAGCGACCATGTCATCCACTTCCTTTGACCTTAATTATGCCATACTCAGAACTTTAACAACTACAAAAATGTGTCATCTCCCGTTGTGATACTTACAACCTTATCATGATACACAAGATCTAATTAGCAATTCAAAAAACAAAAGATAAAGTAGCATTCAATCCTTCCCATGTCATTTCATATAATGAAAGACTAGGGGCAATCTATAATTTGAAAAATAAGAGGAAGTAAGTACATTCTGCCGTAATTAGTATACACAAACGGCCAATTTGGACCTTTTAAACCATTATATCAAAGCTCTTCTATAGTCTCTTACAATTGTCTTAGAAAAATAATTAAATGTGTAACGGAAAACATAAAAATAATGGCACACGACACCTCATAAAATAAAATGTAAAAATCATATCCAATTCTTCCCACGACATTAACGTAAGATAAAAACCAATCTCTAATTTGAAAGCTAAATACCAAAAAGTACATTCAATTATTTGTACGATATTACATATTGTTGGAATACCCAAGGACCAACATGTAGCTATAAAATTTAACAAAAAAGTTGTATCCACGCCTTTCTACGCTCTTGCGTCGTTGCCTTGTAAAAATAAAAACCTAATTCTCACTGAAAATATAGAAATAAATGAATACAAAACTTCTGAAGCTATATAGATTATTCGAGTACAAGGCTGTTTTATAATTTTGAAAATAGAAAAAAAAGTAAAAAACCCACCACGAGTTTTCTTGTATGATAAAAATTAAATAGACAAAGTTCATTTCATATGAAAAAATTGGCAACTCAATTTATGAACCGGTGTTATGAAATCGGGGAAGTTTTTTTTTAGAACAAACCGGTGGAGTAAATTTTAATATGACAATTCAATTTATTTGATTCTCCATGGGCATGCACTCGTTTATCACCGATAAAAGCCTAAACATATGCATTGCACGATCTACGATCACCCTCAAACGTCCCTAAAAATAGGCAATTTTGAGCCATTAAGACTCAAAAATGTGCAATTTAATACCCTCATAATACTTTGCTTTAGCGAACATTTTTGTTTACATAAGATCCAATTACCCCCGAACCTGATCCGAAATAATCCGAAATCAACCCTTTAACAATAAATTTCAAGACTCTCGACCCGAAATAAACCCGATAGGACTCGATTGCCAGTTAGTCAAAAGTAGGGGTGTCAAAATATTGGGTTCGGGTCGGTTCTGGGTCAAAAAATCTGGTCTAGATTGTTTGATTGTCAAACCCAAACCCGAATTTGGACCCGGATTTTACTCATACCTCTCAACCCGGAACCGACTCACATTGGAAAATCTAAACCCGAAACCAAACCCGAATCCGAATTTAAAGATGATTTCTTTATAAAAATAAACTTTCTGATAGAATTACCTATATGATTGTAAATAATTTCATTATCTAAAATAAATTACCAAAGATGACAATGATTATAATATAACTTTTGTTTTGCTTTTATTCAAAAAAACAATACCAATAATAGAATATTAATATCACCTAGAAACAAGAAAATCTTAACACAACTGCAACATCACATATATCATACTATAACAATACATGTATCAAATTAAAATTGTTGTAACATCATCTATATAATACTAAATCAACACATATTCACATCAAACCCCATTAAACAATTCGGGGTGACTATTACCATACCAAAATAATATTTATACCACATCATAACAACATCTAAAAAAAGACATCATATATTTTACCTAACACATAAGTAAATTCTAACACAACATGAATATCATAATACTATTAAAAAACACATTTATCATATTAAATAACTATAATATATTACAATATCACATATATTTTAACAAAAGAATACATATATCACTTCAAAACAAATCATCAATCTCATAAATATATATCAATAAGTAAAAATTTAGAACCCGGTTTTGTCTTGTTTATAAACTCAAAACTGACCCGATTAAAATTCAGAGACGTAATTTTAAATCAAGAACTGACCTGAAACATCACAATTAAAACCCGGATCCGTTTTTTTCGGATCGGACACAACTGGGTTCGCGGGTTAGTCAAAAGCCCGACTGAGTACCCACGACAGCTCACTTGGTAATTGTCATTTGGCCATCACACGGGTCATCCAACGCGCGATTTTCACACGCACTGGGCGATCTGTGACTGGGGGGTGACCGACGGCACGCAATGCTCTCCCAGTAGTAGCTCCGCCGAGGCACTCCGTTCCCCTTTATCGTATGCCGCCGGCTCTATCTCACTCTGAGCCCGAGATCCGGCAACCGACCGGCATGGAAGAAAGCGCCGTTGATGGATCGAGTGAAGTCGACTACAGGCCCGCTGAACCCGCGGTTCAAAGCAAGCATGCCGCAATGCTGGAGCGCCTGGCCGCACGGCACAATCAGGTCGCTGCCGCCCGCAGATCGGAGTCGACCGGCGCCGCTTCCGTCAGTTCATTCCTCGACCGCTTCTCCGAGAGCAAGCGCTCGATCGAGTCCGACCTCGCCCTGTGCCGCGTCAACTCCGCAAACCCGAACTTGAAGTCCGACCTCGAGAAGATAACAACCTCAATCTCCAATCTGGAGAAGCTCCTCGCAGAAAGCTCCTATCTTTTGCCTGCCTACGAGGTCCGTTCGGCTCTGAAGTCCGTATCTGATCTCAAGGAAGAGTTGGAGAAGACCAGCGCCGAGCTGGTTCCCAGGAAGAAGTTCTCGTTCAGGAACAAGCCGACGAAGAAGGAAAGCAGTGGCTCAGCTGATAAAGCTGAAGATAGAAAATCGGAACAAGTTCCGAAGGAAAGGCTGAACCTTCCCCTCGCCCGAGACTCGCCGGGATTCAGAAACAAGGAATGCGTGACCCTGGTCAAGGATTTTCGCAACTCTGCGGAGCAGGATGGGGAGTTCTCGCTGTCTGACCTGGATTCATGTGAAATTTACATCAGAGGACGTTTCAGGGCTCTCTTCGTGCACAGGATCAGGAACTGTCGGGTTTTTGTTGGGCCTGTTCTTGGCTCTGTTCTCATTGAAGATGTGGAAGGTTGTTTATTTATGCTGGCCTCCCATCAGATAAGGATCCATCACGCCAGGAGGACGGATTTCTACCTTCGTGTCCGAAGCAGGCCGATCATAGAGGACTGTGGTTGTGTGAGGTTTGGGTCATATAAGTTGTATTATGATAGAATTGAAGAAGACCTGAAGGATGCTGGCTTAAGCGAGGAGACAGGGAACTGGGCTAATGTAGACGATTTCAAATGGCTACGGGCTGTGCAGTCTCCAAACTGGTCTCTTTTACCGGAAGTGGAATCCGAAGGAACAGTTAATATTACAGATATTAAAGCAACAAGTTAGTGACAGCTAACTATCTTTCCCCATCAGCACATATTGCAAGATGCTGATGGTGTTTCGCTCTAGAGAAGATTTCACTTGTTTGGAATTTCTGTCTAATTCTATATTCAGCAGCTACTGCATGTAATTTTTTGGGGCCTTATATTGGTAGATGCTTATTTTATATTGGCGTGGCACTATGTATTCGTTCATCAAAGTTGGCAATTAATCACGTGCTGTAACCATTAGTTTTGGAATGATTACGTGCCTATCTGTTGATATGTTAGATGTCTGTGCATGAAGGGTCCTCTCATTACCATATATCGGATACTTCCATCATGTTCTGCCACTATCTATTTTTAAGTAATCAGCAATCAAGCAAATAATCATCATCTTCTAAACCTCAATCCCAACCATGTCCGGCTTGGCAACCTCTTTTCCATTCAGCGCTGATTGGATCTAGCAAACTAGTCAATGCTCTGTAATATTTTGCACACAACAGGACTAATTTCTGGTTCATTTTCGGGCTCGATATTGTACATCTAGTCCATAACTTGTATACAAGAACAGAATCATTCCTTCTGGTGTATTTTCTGGTTCTTTGTGTGTTTAAAAAGTGGAACCTTAATTCACGGATTTGGATGTCTCATATACTAGCAGTATTGGGATATGTAGTTTACAAACTAATGATGCAAGGATGACAGTAATTATATAAGTATAGTGTCATATCTTTGCATCATTAACATTTGGATAGAGGATCTATCTACTGCTAGTATTTGAGACAATCAAATCCTTGCTATGAAGGACCCAGGTTCTAAATATATAAGGAACCAGAAAATAAACCTAAACGAATGATTAGCTCAACAGCCAAACACAGCTAAAAGAGGTACAGATAAATCAACACATGGAAAGCTTATAAGAAGAGATATACAATCTTTACATCTTAATGACAATATGCCCCATGATAGAGCTGAATGGAAAAGAAGGATTCATGCAGCCGACCTCTACATGTTGCGAATGAGGCTTAGATGATGATGATATGTTATCATATGTCCACAACAACAGAGATAATATGAGCAACAATAGCAGATAATGAGCTGCTGTGGATGAAGGGGCAGGGGTGAAGGAGGGTGGTGGCATGGTAGGCCAAGAGTACGAGGAGGTGGAGACGGGGACAAATAGTGATCAAGGCGATAAGGGGGGTGGAGGGCTGTAAGAGGTGGGGGAGGTGAGCAAAGGAGGTATTGGGGAAAGAAGGGGAAACAAGTAGTGGAGGGGACTATAAGGTGGTGTTGTGTATGGAGGAGGATCATGGTTGCAGGTGGGAAGTGGACGTAAGCATAGGGGTGGAGCCTGGGAGAGGCGGTGGGTGAGCCGTTGAGGGCAGTAACAGTGAGGTACACTAGAGAAGGCAATGGAGGAGGATCAAACGGAGGAAGAGGAGGTGAGACAAAGAAGAGGGCAATGAGGGAGAGAAGGTGGAGGAGGATATGGAGAGGAGATAAGAATGAAAGGGGTAAAAGTGAAGATTTTTCCCAACAAAGACCCCATCCTCTGACTATAAACAACAAAGGATTGTTCTGGATTCAACGAAATATCAATAGTCAATGTTTTCTTAATTGAGTTAACCCTTTATCGCATCAACTGAACAAGATGGGAACAATTGCTTGCCGAATTCACAGGAAATGAACTCATAAATACAGTTGAAAGAACGTACAAGGTGGGGGGTCCTGGTCCTAAAGGATTTCCAATGGGGTGGGCTCTTTGACCATTGTTGGGAGGGCATAAAGGTATAATATGCATGTATTGAATGCTTCACTAACCATCCTAGAAGTGTTGGTTGCTTGAAATAAACTTGGATCACTCTCAATTCAATCAGAGAAAGGGAAGACACAATCACAAAACATAGTCACAAATTCAATATTCTGGATGCGTTCAGTTGTGTTGAAAAATTTGAAATTCGGCAATTATGCGGGAAATTCGGGTAAAAACGGCTAAGGTACGGTAAGAATATGGTCAATGTACGACAAAAATATGGTCAACAATTCGGCAAAAAGTCGGAAATAATCAGAGAATATATACATATATTGCATGCGTATATACATGTATATATATGTTTTGCACATACATACATACATATATATATGTGTGTGTGTGTGTTGCATACATATATCTATAACTATTTTAATTACATATACATATACATATACGTAAGTTACATACATACACACATATATGTTTGCGTTAACAAACACATATATATGCACTCAAACTAATTTAAGAGTCTTAATCAGTATACTATGGAAAAAGAACATATAAAACGGGAAAAAACATAACCATGAATAACTCAGGTAATATTCGGGCTTTGGGAGTTATTCGGACGTTTCATACGTCTAGGGAAAAAATCGCGTTTAAAACGTGACTTTTTCAAAATGTCGGAGTATATTGTGTATGTCACAAAGTTCAGGCCAAGTAGCCAAATTAAATTGCAATTTCGTGTCAGAGAGGGATATGAGGGAACAATTCATATTATAGAGATGAACACGACCACTTGGTGATAATTGACGGGATTTCTTAATTTGCATGCATTGCAAGTGGCTGATAGTGTGTCTTTTCAGAGAGGCTTTCACTTGTTCGGTTGTTCCAAATACAGCAATCCATTAAAAGTCTATAACTCCTGGATGCATTTCTTCTTCTTTGGAGGCCTCCCATTGTTTCCTGCTCAGCCTCAGCTTTTATTGTTAATTTTATGGCACTGATTTCATTTGCCAAATTTAATCATATATCACATGCTGTAACTATTAGGCTTAACAAATCAAGTGCTCATCAGTTTATAGCTTAGATGCGCAGATGTATAAATATGTTTTCTCATCGCTATACATTACTTGCTTCCATTATGTATCTTGCCTCAATACATCACCATTATATGTCCTACAAAATAGGACTCCCACAAGTTGTATTTCGGGGCTAATCGCCCCTTCAGTTGTGTGCGACGGTTCCTCATATTTTATGTGGAACCTTAACCGCTGTGATATAAACATGTTTTACAAACTAGCAATTTACTAGTAGTACAATGCTGATTCCGTTTGAAAATTAATGACATGAGGATGTCACCATATACATATTATTGTTGTCCTCTCAGGATCTAACTTCATGGATTATTATCTCTGGTACAACTATGTTTTAGGTAATTATGTATAATCTCATTGAGATGTAATGAAGCCATGTCCTCGTTACCTTGTTTGATTCAACAACACTTTGAACTAGTGCACTGTTTAGTATGCCTCATGTCATTGAAAGAACCCTCTTGCAATCATGTTTTAAAGCCATTTGGCTGGCCCGGGGTGGGGGACCTCCCTCCCCTTCAAAAATAAGGCAACAAGAACAAAGGCTGACACCTAGGGCCAAACTCCATGAAAAACTAGGCATCAAGAAGATAGGTGCCTAGGGCACTCTTCAAATAATTTATTTTTGATTTGATCTTGAATTTAATAAATGCTTGTATTAGAAAAAATAAATGAGAGCTATAGAGGAAGACGAGCTGCCGGAAGGGGATTGAGATGGAAGGTGATTGCATGATAGGGCGGGATTAGGAACATGCGAAGGAGATGGAGGAATGGACAAATAACGGTCATGGCGGAGGGCTAGAGGTGGTGCTGGAGTGGGGAAGTGAGCATATATGACATTGGGAGTAGATGAACTAGGGCTTTTGGGGCAATGAATGAGAGGCAACAAGTAGTGTAGTGAGGGGCTTATGTGTTGGAAATGAGGTGGGTGGTGGACGATGGAGGTTAGAGAATAGGGAAGCGAAGGCAAGCATCTGGGTGGGGTAATTGTAGGGGTGGAGGCAGTAATTAAGAGACAAGATTAAGAAGGGGGCAATGGAGAAAAGGGAGAGGACAAAAGAACAAAAGGTTATAATAGAGATTTCTCTTCACCCCCACACCCAACAATGTCATTAGCATAAATAACACATGTCGTGTTTGTTTAATATATATATGTTAAACATTAGTAATCAATGACTCTCTTAATAATATTAATCCTTGAACAAATCATTAGAACAAGATGGAGAACAATTGATTGCTGAATCTAAAGATAAGGAACTCACAATGGCTTTAAAATGTTGTACAAGGAGCCCCCATTGGTTCTGAAGTCTTCTCCTTGTGGGGTTGGCCTTTTTATTATCTTTTATGAGGGCATAAGGTAATATTTTGTAAATATTTATATAATCATATAATCACCTTGGAGGTGTGTCACTTGAACTAGGTATGGATCACTGTTAATTCAAAAAGAGAAGAATTAGAGAAGATCACAAAGGCTAGACCAATTGGATTTATTACTGGCAACTTTCAAGCTATGCCAAGGTAGGATTACTGAAAACAAAGATTGAGAAGTTAATTGCTCAAGAACAAAGTTCTCTTATTGAACGAAGAATGACCATAAATATCAACGTTTATGTGCGAGTGCATGATGAAACAATTATGAAACGGGGGGGGGGTAAACCAAATGGCATCGAGACAGAGGATGAACACAATTAAGCTTCAATTACACTCTAACACAATAGCTAGAAGCACATGACTTATCATTGTATTTGTTAGAAGTAAAAGAAGTAACCAAGTCACATATGTGGGCCTCTATAAGCCCAATCAAGTCGGAGTACAATAAGTTAGTAGATCTAATAGGGTTTGGTTAAGTTAGGGATATGTCCATCTCTCCTATATATAGGAGAGGGTTTCTCTTGTATCAAATACATTATCTCAACATTTTTTCGTTAACATGGTACCAAAGCAATCTTTCCAGAGACCCTAACTCTACAGAGAAAGCAAGAAGGTCTCTACCTACGATCACCTGCCACGTCTTGGTACGCTGCCCATGGGGCTGTCTCCATCGTTGCCTTTGCCTTCCCGTGACTTGGCCAACGTCGTCTTTGTTGTACTTGTCATGTCTACATTGTCTTCTAACAACCGCAATGCACATCTCGTTCTACTAGTCAAAGGTGTTCATGTCTTCTCCCTTGTTTTGCTCCTCAACATCAAGCGTGCTCCTCCACCATATGATCAAATGCCCCTTTGACATCTCATGAAGAAGGAAATAAGACCTTCTTCCTTCCTAGTTTCTCCATCACTGGCAAGTGCAGTTGCTTCCATCTGCATCGAAAACTTTAGTGACGATGTCCCCAACAGGCTGACAAGTCAAGGACACCGTATCTGTTCTACTAGTGCACTATCATGTTACAGAATCAGAGAGATGGCGTGTCTGTTCATCTAGATGCCGTGTTGCTGCTAGGGATTTGTCTACCCTAGCGGGGGCAACTACGACATGTCATCCATTCAACACATTGTCCAACTGCTAGGGTTTTGTCCTCCCTATGGAGGCGACCCGTCGTGTCATCCGAGTGATACTTCAAGTCTGAAGTTAAGAGACTCTAGATGGATACCCACACAACGCGTTCACCATGTCACATGTCTATTGGTAGGAACTCCATATCCAGTCTGACACCTTGGGTCCACCAAGTCATGCCCCATGTCCTGGGTTAGAAGCTCCTGTTGCCTTGCTCGACCTGTAGCTGCAAGCTATCTTCGGTCTCTATAGATCAGGGGGTATGTATTCAACTTCCAAGCGTCTCCTATTCAAGCATGAAGTCGTTCTTTGTCAAGTGAAGTCAAGTTGTCTCAGGCGCTAGGTCTATCTCTCACAAGTGCATGGTCAACATTTCAAGCATGATATCCAATGTGAGGTTGTGTTTCTACACTGTTGAGCAATTAACCACACAACTTCTAATCATGTCTAGCAATTATTTTTCATCTCATTCATGTTCTTGCCAACCCTATCCCCTACGTCCATCAAAGTCTTGTCTTGGGGGACTTTATCCTTGCCTTTGTCCACCCCAACCACCTTCATGGTCTCTTTGTGGTTGGTGTGTGTGGGATATATAGAGGAGATGAGAAGAGAAGAATGAGTACGAGGAGAGATGAGATGAAAAGTTCATAAGAGAGAAGATGAATCAATGAAAGAGCAAGTCTATTTTAGTTTCTGTAAGATGTCTACGACATTGGAGTTTCAAGTATTTTATGCGTCTTCCAGATCTCAAGGACGATGGCAAGCCTTGCTCATTTAGCTTTCGAGTTATCATCCCATTTCCATTTTCTCTTGTCATTATCTAGGGAGAAGACAATTCGCTATGCATGTTGTCTTTGGCTTCGTTGACACGCTATATCAGGCTAATCTATCTTTCATCAGCTTTGATGTTGGTCATTCCAATCATGCGACACATCATCCATTTTGCATTGGAAGCATCATCTTAGAGTATTTGCACAGTTGGTCTTCTGTCGATCCAATACACATGTCATTTACATAAGATCATTCATCCAACATTGTCATTGAGGTTTCTAGATTGTCTGTGCTCTAACAAGCTCGTTGACCGTCTTCTACAAAATAATCTTCTTATTGCACAGATCTTGTCCAGAATACCGCATGTCATTCCAATTATAGTCTTTATTTGGAAATTGCTTCAACAATGATAGCGACTAGTTGGTGATCATAATATTCTGCATATGTTTCCCATTTATCTTCTACTCCTGATAACTCCAACATGGTCAAAGCCCAACTTTCTCAAGTCAACTTGTTGATCTTGGATTATCAAGTTGAAGGGGAATGTCAAACTCAAAGATATCAAGGCCAAGGGAGTTCACATATCGTGCTAATTCAGGGGGAGTACACATGTCATGAAAAAGTATTATCTTTCTTTTCGTTCATAGGCCATTTTTATGTCCACTTTAATATTTCATCTCATGTTTGCGTGTCTCATCTATGTGCAAGCTTGGACATGTGATTTTCCCATGCTCCAACTTGAGGGGGAGTGTTAAAGGTAAAAGGACTTATCAAGTCATATGTATTATGGACTTTTGTCTATAAGGCCCAATTAAGTTAGAGTCCAATAAGTTAGTGGGTCCTATAGAGTTTGGTCAAGTCAGTGATAATGTCCACCTATCCTATATATAGAAGAGGGTTTCTCTTGTATCAAACACATCATGAATATACTATTCGTATTGTCTCCACATTAATTTTTGGTAATAGTATTGTTTGAAGGTCAAATACACTATTCATATCGTCTCTCCAATATTTTCTGGTAATAATATCGTTTGAAGGTCAAATATACAAGGAATAAGTTATTGCAAAAACCCTATAGTTTTCTTGTAGGAATCTGATAGAGTATATGACCTGTGACAAATAGAGAAATTATGCAAAACAAATGGCATGGCATAGGTGATGAACATAATAAAAATGCAGTTGATCACAATAGTTGCCATCATGAAAAAAAATGGGCCCTGAGGTGCCAGAGGTGTACGCCTTGAGGCAAGGCGCACTCAGGGGCACCTTGAGTCTTAAGCCTCAGTCACTGTTTCAGAGGCGAACACCTCATTTTTCAAAAGGCATAAAAAAACGCTGAGGCGTAAGCCTCTGCCTGCCACCTAAAACTGATGGTTTCCTATACTATTTGATCTTTATTCAAATAGGAGATCTCCACCTCCAGGCAACCAAGACACTACAGTCTTTGGGCTGCTCCAACCCCTGCTGCTGGCAGTGGCGGCTAATCCAGCTACTGATAGGCACCGCAATGAGAGTAGCCAAGCTGCTTGCTAGGCACGACACTACTATGCTATTTTGTGATTTGATTATTTAGGTATTTATATATGGGGTTCATTCATTGCCCGTGTGGGTAACTAATATTTCGCTACCCGTACAGTCCGAAAAGTAATTGTTAAAGAGTATATATTAGCCTATTTAGTTAATAGGTTAATTAGTTAGTGGGCCTTTTGTGTCTCGGCCCGTTTAGATTACTTGAGACACAAGTCTCAGGGTTTCTCCCTTGCTCCTATATATAGGACACGGTTGTACCTCTTTTATTCATCTAATAGAATCAGTTCAATACAAGATTATTTCACATGGTATCAGAGCACGTTCGCTCCTAACGGAAACCTAACCGCCGCCCTTCTTCCCTCTCCTCTCCGGTGCGCACACAGCCCTAGCAGCCGCCGCTCGTATCTTCCAGAGAGCAACTAAGGGGGAGAACCCCCGCTTGCGGGTGGCCGCCGCCGTTGCCATGGCTTAGGCCGGCTGCCCGCTAGGCATCTCCCAACCTTCATGGCTTTTTTTTTGGATAAGCCAGGGGACCATCTACTCACCCCACTCCCCTCGTGTGGGCACAATCAAGGAAAAAACATACAGCTCCTGCTAAAAAAGCAGGTCATATCCCACATACATCACCAAAAACACCAAAGACACTAAACCGCACAAGCTACCCATATCCCCTCATACCTCTCCGCAGCACAATATAAGGCGTCTTGTGTTTCTCAAGGAACACCATGCCCCTAATCCTAGCTGGGACATCCCTCATATCAGAAACAACAAGCGGTTCAGTCAAGCTTATACCCCATCTCCCTATCTCCTTTGGAATCGAGTTGATAGCTTTATGCACTAACGACCCAGCGATGTCCTTCTCCGCAATGATCTCCTTCACCTCCTTGATCAAGTTAACGATCTTCCAAGGGGCAACATCCACTCCCCACAACATACCATAAACCGAACTATCATCAATCTCCACACTAGAAATGTGTAAAAACTGGTCTTCCGCAAACTTGACACCAACTGCGCAAGCTTGGACAAGCGCCATCTGGTAGCTATCAGCCGTCAACCAAGCTCTGGTAATCTGACATACTGCAGCATGATGGTTCCTAACAATCCCAGCTATCCACCATCTATTATGCCCATAAAGATCACGGTTCTGCCCAACCGCAATGTTCAGCTTCAGATTATAAATGTCAGGATTCATCCACCTCACCAAACTAATCTCCTTCAGAATGTACTTTGGATCCTCCACACCATAGGCCTTAATTCTGTTATGAAAAGAGGAATCAGCTATGCGGGTGAAGCTTTTCTGTTTCATCAAAGCGTTAATCTGATACATCATGCAATCCACCTCCCTGTTCCAGAGAATTCTTCTGCTGTCATACCTAGCCGCACATCTCATCCTCTTTCTTAAACATCCAATCTTCTTTCTCGATCTTCCTTCCGTACGCCGACAATCTCCGTCCCGACGCTATCATCCGCCATCATCAAGCCGTCGTTGGCCAGCAATAGCCGCCGCAGGGCAACCGCAGATCACCGAACGACAACAACAATCAACGCCACTATCGCCGCACCAGGCCCTAGCCGCCGGTGCGGTAGCCGCTAGCCGTAGCAATCAACATCGCCGCCGGCGACCACCATAGCCGCGTCGCCCATCAGCAAGCGCCGCACGCCAACAACAGTTATTGCTGCCGCCGCTAGCCACAACCATCACTGGCAACCAAAGGAGTCGCAACCGCCGCCAATCCCAGGAGCAACAATCAGCGCCATTGCAATCGCAGCCATCGCCTCTGCCGCTGCACCGCCCTGACGTCCTTAGCATCATCCTTCACCGCCGCTCATGGAGAGGTTCTGCCCTTGGCTTCGCATGCAGCCTCATGACCTACAATATCTCCGGGGCCGCGCAGGAGACCTTTATCATCTCCTCCGTTGCGGCCAACTGCTACATCAACCGAGCGACACAATCCAACCATCTACTGCTCGTCATCTCGCTGCTACTAGCCATCAGCCAATCCGATCAGCCACTACTCTAAGCCAAACTGCTGCCGCCATCCATTATCTATGCCCATTAAGCTACTGACTACCGCAGGCGATCACCCAAAACTCTCCACCGCTACCAAACAATCCCAATATTTTTATTGCCCCCTATACAATATGCCTGAAGCTATTTGGATCCTTAATCGGTCCTTATCTTTTGCTAATCAGATCAAATTTTAAGCCTAATCAGATTTTCACGGGGCTTCGCCCCCGCACCCCCTGATTTGTTGCCCTAACAGACCAAACAAATCCCCTTTTCGGGTTGGGATTAGATCCATTAGATTTTCTACCCGGATCTTACATTGACCCATTTAGCATATTCTCTCCGATTATTGGTTTCATTCTCCACATATTACACATCTCCATATCACAAAATCCTCTCAAATCCACCAATTCCTTTCTCACCCACCCATATCATGTGTGTATCTCTTTCCACAGTGCGGGGGGTCATATATCCACTTCTCCACACCAAACACTCACTCTCATCATATTTCGTGTGCAGGGGGGATAGAGAGGAGAGAGAGATGAGAAGAGAGAGGCCATGAGAGAGTGTGAGAAATATGTATGAGAGAGAGAATGAGAAGAGACGATATATGTCTTCAGGCTACATATTCCAGGTTATCTTCATGGAGCTTCGTTCAGCACACCTATTCTCCACTTTCAGACAACATTATCACTCTTGCGACATTCGTGAGAGACAGATAGGTGCTTCTTCAGACTTCTCATAAGCTCAACAATTTCTAGCCTACCAAGTCTACATCTGCAAGGTTGATTCATCCAGTTTTATCTTCACCGAGCTATTTTTATCACGTCTTTTTCAAGCTGCATCTATTGTATTAGTATTGCCTTCCGCTAATCTTCTTGGGACTTTCCTTGATAGATGATATCTCCTTTCTTGTCAAGCCCCCAAGGTTCATGCGACAGAGTTATGGTACCTGCATCGTATCACCAACATATTGTCCGTTCATGTTCGTGCCACGTTATGCACATCTTCTCAGACGCTTTGAAGACACCACTACTGCTACATCGTCATTAGAGATCCGCGTTCGTGCCGTGTTAAGTATGTATTCCAGTGAAGTTGCCGTAGTCATGGTATTGATGATCGTCTGCTCCAAGTGGCGAATTACTGCTGCAACATTCAGGTTCCATTTCAAATGTTCTTCATTCCAGATGCACTCCACAAGACCATCTCCAAAGCTCGAGGATCTCCAGCCTGCAGAAGAGAGAGGCATCGTCATATGATTCCGGGGGAGTTTTGTTTAAGGGGGAGTATCAATCTTTTGTATGGGGAGTGATAATTATCTTTTATCATTTCTATTTTTTTTCTTCTTTTATCGAGTCCTGTAACTCCAAGCTTGGACATGTGTTTCACCCATGATCCAGCTTGAGGGGGAGTGTTAAAGAGTATATATTAGCCTATTTAGTTAATAAGATAATTAGTTAGTGGGCCTTTAGTGTCTCGGCCCGTTTAGATTACTTGGGACACAAGTCTCAGGTTTTTTTCCTTGTTCCTATATACAAGACATGGTTGTACCTCTTTTATTCATCTAATAGAATCAGTTCAATACAATATTATTTCACAGTAACTATTTGGTTAGAAAAGTAACTATATGAACAATAAAGTAACTATATGAACAACAAAGTAACTATGTTGTCAAAAAAGTAACTATTCAACTAAAAAGGTAAAACCAGACAGAATACACAGTAAAAATTCTGGAACAAATACGTAACTGTACATTTGTTACAAATGTAACTATTATGCATGTAATGTAACTATTTGGATGGTAATGTGACCCTATACACGTGTAAAGTAAAAAATCCCATAAAAGTAACTATTTCTGGAACGGGTAGCTACCCGCACAGGTATTAAAGATAAACCCTTTATATATAATTTATATATATATATATATATATATCATCATCATCATCTTAAAAAAAAATCATCATCATCTAAGCCTCAATCCCAACTATGTTGGGGCCTATATATATGTATATATATAGATAGATAGATAGATAGATAGAGAGAGAGAGAGAGTCAGGCTAGAATACAATCGAGTGTACTGATCACACGAATACACTCAAGTGTGTTTGCATATCAAGACTATTTTTTGCAAAATGTAAACCATTGATCTTCACCGTCATACTATAACTAGGCTACATACAAATTTTGAGCCCATTTGGATGAGTGTAAGTCACTCATCCAAGGGCAACAAAATCGACGCGCGAAACTAATTTGAAATGCATAATTTTTGCGATCTTTATAAAATGGCCTATAAATGTCCAAATGTGCTCAAATTTTGCGTATGAGCTATTCACAAGATGTTTAAGAAGATCAACATATTAGATATTTGAAAAAAATATTGCATCATGAAAAACTACTTGAGTGTATTCCGCTCCAAATACACTCGAGTGTATTCTAGCCTGGCTCTCTCTCTCTCTATATATATATATTTATTTATTTATATATATATATTATATATATACACACATGATGCATATATATAAATACATATGCATATAGAATTATATATATATGTTAAAATATATATGTATATATATGTATATAATATATATATATATATATGTATATAATATATGTGTGTGTATATATATGTATGTATATGTAGTTATATATATGTATATTTTTTTGAAGGTATATATATACGCCTCGGTACATTTTGAAGCTTACGCCTCGACTGCCTTGAGGCTTGCACCTTGCCGAGACAAAAATGCCTCATTACGCCTCATGCTTTTTTCAACCTTCCATTAAGGCTGGACTTCTTGATGTCTTGGCACCTTCAATTCCTTTAAGTTTCAAGTTATTTTCCTATATCTCTCTATACACATGCACAAACGCACCCACACATATATTTTATATGTATAAACCTTTAGATGTATATATCTTGTAGTTTTATACATAGATGTATACATAATATATGGTTGTATACATGTATTACATATATTCACAATTACATTCCAAAAATTTAATCCATAAGAAAGCCATAACCCATGTTACATAACCAATGTATATCTAATCGTGAATATGGTAAACATGGTTATTGTAGTAAACTAGGGTTCTAGAATGGGCACTTAGTCTTTATATCACATTTAAACCCTAATATAGATAACATAGTCCTTAGCATTGGTGACATATTTTCAAAAATTCATGTTAGCTTTTACATGGCTTATATACATATACTTGTAGAAAAAATGCGTATTTGAGGTTCCAGAGACATCTAGGAGGGGTTTGGATGTAAGTACCATGGTCTGTTACATGACGACTGAAACCCTTATAAATTTGAAATGGTCCTCATATAGAAACAAAATTTAACGTATAGACTATGGCAAATTAGAAAATGGACGTTAATGGTATTAAAAAATGATATGTAGACATAAAATAAAAATAAAAATATATAAGAACATCAAGAACTTTATAGGAACTTTAACGCCCATTTATAAACACTAGGACCACACAAAATACCCAAGGTTGTAAATACGACTCATCAGATGTCAAGGCATAACCCCTTGCAGACGTCTTGACGCTTAGGCCCTGTTTGGTACTCTGTAGAATGGGTGCAAAGTCGGATTTTTAATTCAAGTTGCTGAAAAGATGCGAGTTTGACCTGTATGTATGTTATTTGGTAGGATGCAGTATACTTTCATTTTTATTCTTACTCTGTTTGATTATCGTTGTGATTACATCTCTCAAAGATAGTGAATGCGTGTGCATTCTGGTGTTAGCAAGAGGTGCACAACATGTTAGCAGGCTAGCTAGACACTAGAGACTGTACAGATTCACTTTTTCATAACAAAGGCGGGTGATACTTTACTACACTGCACAACAATTTACCCAAGCAGCCGGCACTAGGGGCAACTGCACCCGACCACACACTTTTTTGGCTTGGTACAAATTCCAAATTATTGAGCTCAAAATGGAACTGCGGTGTAATTAGAACTCTAAGCATTCTGTTTAACTACACCCTACCAAACATTTCTGATACTTAAGGCGTACATTTAAACTCAATGTTCTTGAAAATCACCCTACCAAACAGGGCTCCAAACAACAGCCTAGGTGTGTTGTGCGCTTTAACAAGTGTGGGAATAAGTTATTGGAACCTTATATCGTTGTAGGGATTGTTAAGGAGAATATAAGTTATGATTGACTACAAAATACGTAATTTAAACGATGACTAAAATCTTTAACGTTCGGAGTGACGATTGTCAATGGAAAAGGATCTAAGACTATGTTCAATACATTGATCAATATATGACACATTCATTTGTGCTGTGCTAAGTGTTTAGTTGATATAGAACGATGTTTCTATACTAATATAAATAATAAGGAAACCTATCTAATATACCTTATTACCCCTCATGGCAATCTTAATAACACTTCCAAGAATAGGTGGGTTTAAGCCTGATAGGGCTCTCAAAGTTGTCAGTATATGGCCTTATTCCTAGCTTTGGCTATTGTCCAACTTGCCAGTGTCACATCTCAATGCCTACTAATCACCAACAAATTCCAATTGTAATTCACCAACAACTTCCAATTGAACGGCGCTAGATTAAAAGGATAAATTGAGTATATAACTACAAGACAAAGCAACACCACAAGATTAGAATGGTATGTGGGACAAACACCTGGTTTAACCACAACCTTAGAAGAGAGCTCACTCCTTGAATGCTATCATTTCCATTACATGAATGAATAAGAACATAAATAGCCCAAGCATTGTTTCAAAAAGTGGTATGCGTTATGCGTTTTGAGAGGCGACCACAAACAATATATAAGTTATCTAGGCACACATGTGACATGTGCATCAACGTCACTGGAGTATCCAGTCCAGTCAGACTGTAAATGCGGCCGGAAAACAACCGTATGACTTTGGAACTTTGAATATAGGTCCTACTCTTATAATAGACCCCCCAACTCATCCCAAGCATTAAGAACAACAAAGAGACATCAAAAGAGGTCGTTTTTCGAAGACCTAAAGCCACAAATGGACCTAGGGCTTCCCTTAGGGTTTCACGCCTCCAAGAGCTCCTTTCCAAGCAAATGTCTTCTTCCGCGGTTGACTTTCGGGTGTAAAAGGGGATTGGATTCTTCTCTGTTCTGTAATCATCATCTCTGTAGTCTCTTCATCAATAATATCATCTGTACCAGTGGATGTAGGCTCCCACATCTGGAATTTGCCGAACCACTATAAACATTGTCTTTGTGGTTGTTTGCTTATTCCACCGTTGATCTTCGTTGTACATATTCTGTATGGATTGCTCGATCTCACGCTTCCGCATCTCTGCAACAAGCTCGTTGAGCTTGTTGTTTGGGTCTTCCAGCACCACCATATCCCAACAAGAGTAAATCGTAACTCTAAAATGTTGGATAGGGCGCGTGCTCCCCTAGGTTAATATGTGGCTCCACCACTGATCTCAATGGGCTTTGTTCGCTAATGAAGAACTGGAGTGTTTGTAGTATAAATAGCTGCTCGATTGTTGCACATCAAGGTCACTGGAGTATCCACAAAAAATTCCAACTAAGAGAAAATTTACTGCTGCAAACCATTGCACATATTGTACATGAACTACAGTACGAAATTCAACTCGGGGCCGTTCGGCTGCCGTCTTTGAGATTACTGGTATTTGTATACATGAACAAGTCATCATTTTGTTGTAGCTCGGCTTTCAGCACAGAGATTCAAGTGGTCCCATGGAGCAGGATCCATGAGAAACAGCTGGAACCAGACTGAAAATGGGAGTCTACACTGCTGCCGTGCATGGCTTGGCTCAAAATGCTTCCATATATAATGTAATAAATGCCAGATCAAATATATAAAGCAAATTTACCGACTGATTTATGCATCCATTTGTATACATATACCAGGATTTTTGACTACCCAGCTCAAAAGCCCCCCTACAGTACTAGAAAGAACAACTAACAAGATATACTTAAAAATAAAAATACATCTAACCGCAGGTGGGCGTATCACTCATATCCACCACCCAATCAGCTGCATAACCAGGGCATGTTTTTTTGTTGGATCTGATGGGATTGAATTATACATTCTTTAGTCTAGCTGTATATATTTTATGTTTGTTTTGCTGGCGCTTAAAAAAGTCTGAAATCCTGCATTTTTGGGTATATAATGAATGCTGGATTGTTCTTTACATCTTGAATGGGCCGGCCAGCGCCGTCCAGCTCGTTCCAACAAGTAGCAGATCATCT
Organism: Alisma plantago-aquatica; assembly: GCA_963693085.1. Classification (NCBI taxonomy): domain Eukaryota; kingdom Viridiplantae; phylum Streptophyta; class Magnoliopsida; order Alismatales; family Alismataceae; genus Alisma; species Alisma plantago-aquatica. Next base: position 640,261,145 of record OY856409.1, on the reverse strand, counting down.
GGTAACTGGCAGATATGCCTTTTCCCAGTCAGTACCCATTGCTGACCGCTCCACAGCCACATATATCATTGGTGTTTTCTTTGACAGCTGCTCTACAATCCATTTATCTATGCTTCAACAACTTCGTCATCTGTGGTCCTTAGGCTTTACAGTTCATTAATGTACAGCAAAACCAAACCTAAACTACTGATGTACAACATTTGTTAAAACTAAGAACCCCTGAAACCTGGATGAAGTCAATACTGTATTCCGTATAATGCAGATGAATTCATCAAACCAAATGTCCAGTGAATGCAGCGGAGCACAAGATTAATCATAAGTTGAGTCACTTTTCTAGTTAACCTTTTAAGGTCTTTACAGTTCAACAATCATGGCCCAATGGCCTTGTTTTAGTGCACTCATAAAGTAACTACTCCTACAACATGGATATTCATGGACAGATAAAATCATGTAAATAAGATCTCAAACAAATCTTAGATAAATTCCTGGGGCACAAATCATTATTAGCTTCACTGGTGACCATGTATTGTGATTTCATTCTTAGGTTCACCGACCACCATGTGATAATCTACCATTACCAGTACATGTATAGGTTTCACTTTTGACTAATTCTCGTCTCTTATGACGATTCCGACACTTATTTTCTCCAGGAAGATAAATTACATGTTTTGAACGTTAAATCTCAATGGCATGAGAATACTGTAATTTTGCCAAGCCTTTCATATGAAAATTTATTTGTAGATATCTTTTGAAAGAAAAAATTGCCTTGATATCATTTCCTAAGGTAACAATATCATCTACGTAGATGGGCAGTACAAAGGGGCCCCTGGACGAATGGGAGTAAAACAGAGAGTGATCAATAGAGTGGCTGAACCCAAGCTACGAAAGAACCACACTTAATTTCTGAAACCAGGCACAAGAAGATTTCTTGAGGCCATTGTCAAATAATAAAAGAAGGCTAATCGTTGTATTAGATAGGAGAAACCCTGCTCCTATAAATAGGAGAACAGGGAAGCACACAGACTTAACTAAACCCTAATGGGCCAAGACACAGTGAGGCCCATATTACAAGGACAATATAAATAACATATAAACAGACTCTCTAACACTCCCCCTCAAGCTGAAGTTGGGAGAATCCCAAATCAGCTTGCAGATAGAGAGTCAAACTAGAAAACAAATAGACAGAAATAAAAGGATAAACCAAGCCCATACAAGAAATTGCTCCCCCTCAATATTACAATAAAGCACACAAATACTCATACACTCCCCCTCAAGTAGATACTCCAGGCAAGCAGACAAGCACGTCACAGAAGCTTCTCGATCATCTGGAGCAGAAAGATATAATAGCTGATAGGCACCAAGGTCTTCATCAACGTCGTCGTCGTAGTAGCCAAAGAGTGCTGGGTCACAGGTAGCAAAGTCCAGAGAGTGCTGGATCACAGGCAGTAGAGGTCAACGTACAAATAAAGTACGGACGGGTCAACGTGCGAAATAGAGCACGGACGAGCCAGAGAGTGCTGGTACACAGTAGTAGAGAGTCGACGTGCAAACAAGGCACGGACATACCAGAGAGTGCTGGCGCACATCAGTAAAAAGTCGACGACATAGGCAAATAGAAGACCAGTAGGCAGAGTAGCAAGTAAATAAATAACTCCAGTAGACGAAGCTCAATGTAAAGTCAGCAACAGAAAGGTCTTCATCATCTTTCCTCTTCATACCGTATCCATCACAGTAGCAGACGTCAAAGTCCAGAGAGTGCTGGTCCACAGAGTAGAAAGTCAATGTGCAAATAAAGCACAGACAGCAGAAAGTGCAAAATCACAAAGCAGCAGGTAAAGTGTGCTAATCATAGCACAAGTAGCAAACATGACGTCCAAGTATGCAACTTCACAGCAGCAGTCGAGGTAGATGATGAATAAACAATAATAGCAGCACAAAACACTAAATAACAACAGAAGAATCCATACATATATCAGCAGTAAATGTGGCATGAAGCAACATAACATAATTCTTCTCTTTTTTTCTTCAACTCTCCTCCATCTCATCTCTTCCCTCTACTCTTTCTCCTCTATTCTCCCCCTCACGCCAAGCACGGAAAGAGTAAAGAAGTGGTTGGCGTGGACAGTAAAAAACAATGGTAGAGGCAGAAAAAAATTCTGTAGGCAAATAGGTGGAGGAGGCAACCGACAACACGCATAGATCTTAGAAAAACCCACGTAGGGGAAGCAGATGAAGAGAAAAACCTATGCCAACATGGAGGATCAGTCACTCCACCATGAGGCACAGGCAGACAGAGAAGGAGAAGCCTTTTACGCCGTCAACGTGCCAGAACTGGAAAAACGCCGGGGCTGCCCAGAGATTGTAGCAGATGTACTGTAGCGGAGGTACTGTAGCAGGTGTACTGTAGCGGCGGTACTGTAGCAGTACTGCAACAGATGTAATGTAGCGGCGCGACAGTACTGTAGCGCTGAAGGAAAGGACGCCCCGGAGCAGCAGAAAATGAAAGAAATAGCCTCGGAGACCATGGAACAGCCTGCGGGCAGCCGACCCACAAGGAAGAAGGGTGGCCACCCGCCGGCTACATCTCCCTCTTGTTTCTCTCTCTCACGTACGACGGCGGCTCAAGATCGCTGCTCTGATACCATGTCAAATAATAAAAGAAGGCAAATCGTTGTATTAGATAGGAGAAACCCTGCTCCTATAAATAGGAGAACATGGAAGCATACAGACTTAACTAAACCCTAATGGGCCAAGACACAGTGAGGCCCATATTACAAGGACAATATAAATAACTAATAAACAGACTCTCTAACAGCCATAAAGTGCCACTTCAATCTAAAGTCTAAACACCTTTTGACACTCCTCATGAACTATATATCTTGCATCACAAGTGCTATAGAGATATGTTTATGTGTCACTGAGTGTCATGTGCCTAGCATGTGCCTCACTTATGTTTTTACTTGTGTGGTTTAGTCCCATATTGCTCATCTCTATTTTTGTATCTCCTCTCTTATCCTATATAAGAGAATGCACTGTAAACCTTTTTACTCATCCAATACATTTCTCTTCAACCTTCTATACGGTATCAAGAGCAGGTTCTTTCCCCCCATGCGAATTCCCACCCTACCCTTTTTTCCATAACCTATGCCTCCCCCTCCCCCTCCGCCGCTGCTGCTCCCTTCTCTCCCCTCTCCCACTGCCGCCACCCCCTCCCCACTCGCGATCACCCCCCACACCCGCCACCGCTCCTCCCCCACCCACCCTCGCCGCCGCCGCCACCTACAACCACCTTCCCCCCGCCTTCTCTTCCTCCTACTGCTGCCCCCACCACCATCTCCCTAACCGATCTACCTTCCCCTCTTCTTCCACCAAGCAAATCCACTATTACCCTCAGCTAAAATCCTACCTCCGTAACTCCACTACTTCACGACTTTCACGTCTTCGGACAACAATAATTATTGCACGTTGAGAGTCCCTCCCGACTCTTCGGTTTCTTCTGCCTACGCCTCATGATGGAATCTTGATTTTCCTCATGACGGCGTAGGTTCTTTTATTACATTATTCTGCCCGTAGCGGCTCTCTTCTGATTTGGTGTATCAGATCTACAACGGTGCTCTACTGCCCTGTAGCGGGTTGCTTCAGATCTGTTGATCTCTGCTGCTGCTGCACCGAATGGCTTTCCTTCTGCTTCTGCTTCAGATATGTTCACCATGGCCTCTGTTGAGCCACCCCGTTCCTTGTGTGTTACCACAGTTAAACTCGATGGCTCCAACTATCATCTCTGGTCGACCTCCTTTGTCTTGAATGTCAAAGCACAAGGCCGTCATTCTCATATCACTACTGAACCTCCCGCTGCCCCTACTGCCACGACGGATGAGAAAAGCAAGCAAGCTTATGCACAATGGTCCAAAGACGACTCTGGGGTTATGTCTTGGATTCTTAATAGCACCGAGCCATGGATCAGCCAGTCGTTACTTTGCCTTCATGATGCTAAGACAATGTGGGATCAACTATCTCATGTATATTCTCATCAGCAGAATCCCAAGAGAGTTTTTAAAATTTTTAAAACTCTGGCCAAGAAGGAATTTTCCTCTGACACTCCTGTTGAAGACTTCTACAATCAATGCTCTGCCCTCTGGAATGAATATGAAATTTATCACCCCTTGACAACCGACATCAAAGAAGCCCAAAAGCAGCGCAATGAAGCACAACTAGTCCAATTTCTGGCTGCCCTTCCTGCTTCTTCTCTGGGGTGGTCAACCAGATTCTATCCAGTGACCGACTACCTACTCTTCGAGACGTCTTCAAGCGGGTTCAAAGACTTCCATCTATGACCTCCACTCCTGCAATCGAACACCCTGCTCTGGCTGTTCGCACCACTGAATCCAGTCATGGACGAGGACGCGGCCGTGGTCGTGGAGGACGTCTCCTTCCTAATGGTGGTCACACATCTTCTACTGCTCCTACTACTGGTCGCAGACAATCTGTTGGTCATCGCTTCTGCAACTTCTGTGGCCGTGACAATCATAATGAAGACCGATGCTGGATCAAGCACGGTAAACTTGCTTGGGCAAACCAGGCATCCACATAGACTTCCACTGATACTACACCTGAACAACCATCTGCTATGCCTTCAACTGAGTGGCTTCGCTTCGAGTTTGAGAAATTTTTTCAAGAACGCATGACTCAACTTCCCTCTATGTCTGCCGCTGGGTCTGCCTTGCTAGCCTCTCCTTCTACTGGTAACAATAAATGGTGCATTGACTCTGGTGCATCAGTTCATATGGCCGGTGACATCAACTTATTTTCTGCCCTTACTAAATCCACACAGATTCCACCTGTTACTGTCGCTGATGGTTCTAAAACTTATGTTCATGGCATAGGCACTGTTCCCTTGTCTTGAAAGTTGCATCCAAAATCTGTTTTATATATCCCAAAATTTTCTGTAAACTTGCTTTCTGTCGGTAAGACTGTAAAAAATATTCAGTGCTCCATTAAATTTGATCCTTCTGGTTGTGTTTTGAAGGATCTCCGCACGAAGACGAGGATTGGTTTGGGCCATGAGGGACCAGACATACTCTACTATCTAGATGGACCACCAGCAACGTCTGCTCTACTGTCGACATCAGTAACGGGACTCCAGTGGCACTACCGGATTGGTCACCCCTCTACAACAAAGTTGAAGCATTTATTTCCTGCTTTATCCGAAAAAATCTTTTCTTGTGAATCTTGTCAGTTGGGTAAACAAACTCGTGCTGTGTTTCCCGCTAAGAAAGATATTGGTTCTAAAGCAATTTTTGATATTGTTCATGCAGATATTTGGGATCCATGTTCTATTTCTAGCTATTCTGGAGTTGAATACTTTTTAACCTTTATTGATGATTGCTCACGTGCTACTTGGCTGGTTTTACTAAAAGACCGCAACACGGTTTTGGATCATATTAGTGTTTTTTTCTCTGAAATACAGACACAATTCAACAAAGCCATTAAAATTTTACACACCGATAATGCTCTTGAATTTATGCAAAAATCGGTGACATCTTTTTGTTCTGTTTGTGGCACCCTACACCAAACTACCTGCCCCTACACTCCACAACAAAATGGAGTTGCTGAAAGAAAAAACCGCCACTTGTTAGAAGTTGCTCGCACTTTACTTCTTCATTATAAAGTTCCTCACCATTTTTGGCCTGAGGCTGTTTCTACAACGTGCTATCTTATCAATCGCATGCCGTCTTCTATTTTGCACAATCAAATTCCTTACAACATTCTTTTTCCTGATGCTCAACTTTTCTCTGTCCCCCCAATATTTTTGGGTGTACCTGCTTTGTCAAAAACCTACGCCCGGGGCTAACAAAACTTGATCCTCGTTCCACCAAGTGTATTTTTCTGGGATATTCTACGACCCAGAAAGGTTATCGCTGTTTTGATCTTATTCTGAAGCAATGGTTTGTGAGTGATGTAGTATTTTTTGAGCATATGCCATATTACTCTGATGATGGAGCATCACTCTCCAGTGATATGATGGCACCCACACCGTTGCCTGATATTGTTGAGAATTTGCCATCTTCTGAACTGCCTGAAGCCTAACCTCTGCAAGTGTACAAGAAAAGAAACAAGACAAGTACTCCCTCCATGGCCCCTCCATAACCAATTCCTCGTGTGGATGATCATACAACCACTGAGGTAACTTCTGAGATCAGTCAGCGCAAAGGTGTTCGTTCTTGCACAAAACATCCTATTAGCCATTTCTGCCCATCTTCTAATCTGAATGATAGTTTTGCGTGCTTCACTTCTACTATCTCTGCTGTCTCTATTCTAAAGACTGCTGCAGAAGCTCTTCTTATTCCTTCATGGAAACAGGCGATGGAACATGAAATGCAGGCACTATCTGATCGCAAGAGGTGGGAGCTTGTAGATCGTCCTCCTTCGTGCCTTACTGTTGGATGCCGTTCGGTCTTTACCATTAAATATCAACCAGACGGTACAATCGAACGGCTGAAAGCTTGTCTTGTAGCAAAGGGTTATACACAAACATATGGTGTGGACTACTTTGAAACATTTTCTCCTGTAGCACGTTTGAATTCTGTTGGAATTCTGATTTCTATTGCAGTCAACAAAGAATGGCCCCTATTTCAATTAGATGTCAAAAATGCATTTCTTTATGGAGACTTGCAGGAAGAGGTTTACATGGAGCAACCACCGAGGTTCGTTGCTCAGAGGGAGTCCTCGCAAGTTTGTAAATTGAGAAAGGCCATCTACGGCCTAAAGCAGAGCCCTTGTGCTTGGTTTGACAAGCTTAGTCAGATCTTAGTAACTTTTGACTTTCGTCGTTCCCATTCAGATCATTCTGTGTTTATCCGCAAAACTGAGGCATGACTAGTCATTCTTATTGTCTATGTTGATGATATTATCTTATTTGGCAGTGATACCTTCGGCATTCAGGCTACTAAAACTTGCTTGCAAAAACACTTTGTCACCAAAGATATTGGAAAGCTGAGATATTTTTTAAGCATTGAGGTATCCAGATCATCTGTAGGGTTGTGCCTTTCCCAGCGGAAATATGTCCTTGATCTTTTGCAGGAAATTGGTATGCTTGGCTATAAGCCAACCAACACCCCTTTTGACCCAAATATGGATTGGGACGATGAAAACTCTCCCCCTTATGCTGATCACCACCAATTCAGAAGACATGTTGACAAGCTTATTTATCTCACTGTCACAAGAGCTGACCTTAGTGCTGCTGTAGGATTCATAAGCATATATCTTGAAAAACCACGACGGTGTCATTGGGACGTTGTGTGTCACATCTTGCACTATCTCAAAAGCTCTCCAGGTAAAGGCTTATTATATACAAAGCACAACCATTACAATCTCTCAGGTTTTTTAGATTCTGATTATGCAGGAAGTCAATCCGATCGTAAATCTACATTGGGTTATTGGACATTTGTGGGTGGCAATCTAGTTACTTGGCGAAGCAAAAAGCAGACTGAGTAGCCAGGTCCAGTGCACAGGCAGAATATCGAGCCATGGCCCACACTACATGTGAACTTCTGTGGGTCCAGAGTCTTCTCAAGGAGTTTGACATATCCTATTCCAGTCCTATACCGATGTTTTGTGACAACAAGACTTCTATTTTTATTGCGAGCAACCCAACATTTCATGAAAAGACCAAACATATCGAGGTCGATTGCCACTTTGTCCGCGAGACTGTTCTTTCTGGTCGCATCTGTACTCCATATCTCAACACTGAGCAACAAGTAGCGGACATCTTCAACAAAATTCTTCCAAAAGCTCGCATCCAGACTCTAGTAGACAAGCTGGGCATGTTTGACATCTACGCTCCAGCTTGAGGGGGAGTATAGAGATATGTTTATGTTTCAATGAGTGTTATGTGCCTAGCATGCGCCTCACTTATGTTTTTACTTGTGTGGTTTAGTCCCATATTGCTCATCTCTGTTTTTGTATCTCCTCTGTTATCCTATATAAGAGAATGCACTATAAACCTTTTTACTCATCCAATACATTTCTCATCAACCTTCTATAAGTGCTAAAGAAAAAAGAGACAATACAAACAAAAAAGCATGAAAGGCTACATTAGCTTTATTGTGGAGGAATTACATCCATGTGACCGTAGCCGAACGAGGTAACCATAGCCGAACGAGGAAGACCTTCATTGCCAAATTATAGAAGATCCATCAAAATCGGGCGTGTGTTTCCTTCTTGTCTCATAGATGTTGGGCTCTCTATTCTTTTTGAGATCATTGCTCCCAGTCGTGGGTTTGTCGACACACTTGCAAAGGAGTCGAGTAGGCACATAAAAGACATTCCTTGATCAATAATATAGATTAGTGCATAAAGCAGAATTTTTTTTTTCTTTTTGAAGATTCTTCTACATCCGTCTTTGACAATGGCTACTTCGATTTTTTTATTAAGTGTCCACAAGTTGTGGTTGTACTTTTATTTTTGAAACTTTTGGTAATTTTTTAAATTAAGAAAACAAATGTTGGGTCTTGTAATGTCCTCATTAGTATTATTTTTTGTAATTTATTATCTTTGAAATAACTTAATGGGATGACTTTACTTAAGCTCATTAGTGTTGATCTAAATTTCTCTTTACAGTCCTTTTTCTAACGCTAAAAAGAAAATAGCCATAATTGAATTTAAATGTTTGTTGGAATTTAGAGAGCCAATTCTTAAAAGATGAATATATTCTCCATAGGCATTGTTTGTTAATTTAAGTAAATTATTAGAATGATTCTCTGAATTCCAGGAGATGTGATCTTCATTGTGCTTAAGAAAAGGGCCTTGAGGAATATTTCGAAAAACGGTTGTGACATGGTTCAAAATTTCGGTCGAAATCTCGAAATTTCGGTTTCGACGTGGTATCAGACATAGAAATGCACCTGTCTAGAAACAATACGTAAAATTTTGGAAGTTTGATAGAAATTTCGCAAAGGGGGGCAAAATTTCGACAAAATACAAAAATTTAGTTGAAAAAAAAGGCTAGTTTGGGTATGCATTTTGGGAAACACAACAGAAATGGGTTCCCAATTTCGAAAATCGAGGACCCAAAGCCTGTTGTACTTACTTCTTTGGTGATTGTTTTTGCATTCTCTTGCTCTAGAAGGCTTGTTCTTCATATCTAAGTAAGTTTACTCTCTCTCCTTCCCATCTAGATCTATTTCTTCCACTTTTACCCCATCTTGATCAAAGGATTACTCTGAAATTGCAAGTTGCAAGTGATAGACTACAACCAAACATGATGATATATGAAATTATGCTATAAATTACATGTAAATACAATTAATTTACAAATCCTACTTGATATATATCCTATTTGTCAAGATAATGGATAAAATATTTTCAAAATGAGTTTTTTAAAAGTTTTTTCAACGTTATATTCATATATATTATGAACACTTTGAATATTTAAATAAATATCTTATATTAAAGATGAATTTGGTGACAATGATTTACAACTATGTAATACTTTAAATATTAATCATATATAAATTTAGATCTTAAAATGAAAAAAAATAAAGCAGTTTAGAATTGGGATGTATAATGCTTAGTTACATAGATCAAATTTCAACTGCAAATGGGAATAATAGACGGTTAAATTATTCAATTGATATATTCAATAAATTAGACTATTAGTATCAACTAATTTTAGTATTTTTTCCCCAATTTTATGAATAATCTCATGCCTAAATTGAGAAACCTTTAGTATTTTCACTCTTGATGATCTATAGTGTAAGCTATAAATAATGAATTGAGATTAATAACGTGATAACCTATAAACTAATTCCTTCATTATGTTATTGAACATGTCATCGAAATCCCCTTTAATACAGTTTTCAATCTTTTCTTACATGTAGGGCCCCTCACCAAGATCAACATATGATTTTATTGCATAAATAAGTGTATTTATGTATGTAGATCATCCTGGTAAAATTTCGTGATTTAATTCCTTTGTTTGGTCGTTGAAATCTCGTGTCGAAATCTTGTGATGAAATGAGCGTAAATGTCGAAATTTCCACTGAAATTTCTATAAATTTCTGTTTCTGAGCCATAGGAAACGGCTTCGAAATCGAAATTTTAAACCATGGGTTGTGAATTATGGTCCGTATAGTATGTCACTTTGCCAAACCATTTTATTATGAAAGCGTTTACAAGCTGAAAAACATTGTTTCCGACTGTTAGCGTAATTGATTTGTTGGGCTTAGGCCCATCGTAATTTCCTTATTTCTATTTTACCCATGTACTCCCTATCTTCTATATATAGAGACCTGGTTCTCTAATCACAAATACTAAAAGCAAACCTTTTTACATGGTATCAGAAGTAGGGTTCTAACCCTACCCTTTCCTCGTTCTTTCCGTCTCTCTCCCACCTCGAGACTGATGCCCCTCCACACCACCCACCAACCCACCCCACCCACCACTCGCCACCACCACCTCTCCTCTGCCCGCCACCACCACCATCTCACCCTGCCACCCACCACCTCTCCTCTACCCGCCGCCTTGCTCATCGGCCACAAGCTGCAACACGATTGCTCGGCTGCCATAGGCGCGGCGACAACGGCTGACCTTCGAACAATGCCGGTGTAAGTCTGGGCCACCGTAGACCACGATCATCTTTGGTCAGACGATTTCAAAAGCTATATTCTTCTCCCCTATCCTCATCTATCTTCTAGTTCCAGACAATTGATATATACATATAAACAGAGCAGATTCAAAAGACCCTGTGCTGATTTGTAAATCATTAAAACAAAAATCGGGGCAAACTTTACTTTTTCTTCCTTTTCATGTGGTTCCCCTAATCCACATGGCTGAATGCTTTTCTTAAAAATTTGGATTTTTTGTTCATCTATCCTACTGTGCAATTAATCCAGTAGCATTTTCTGTTTTCCTACCGAGAACCATTCCGGTAGAGCCACTCCTTTTTGTACTGAGTTTCATTTTGGTAGTATTGCTTTCTTCCTATCATTTTCCATTATGGTATTGCGTTTCCTCTTTCTACCGAGTTTCCATTCCGGTAGTATTTCTATTCTGTTTTTTGTACCGTGCTATATTTCGGTACCTTTACTTTCTTTTTGCACATATCATGAGTGACTCCGCCAGGCCACCGTCTACCAATATATATAATGATATGCCCATATTACTGCTGTCAAACTTAATGATGACAATTTTTTGCTAGGGATGAATGCTGTTCAGACGTTTCTAAAATCCCAGGGTAAACTCAAGTTTATCACTGAGGATGCCCCTGCCATGCTCGATAATGCCTGAACTACAAGCAACAACCAGGTTCTCTCCTAGCCCTGGGGTGTATGGATCCTGAAGTTGCAGTCAAATACATGTGAAACAAATGTTCAAAGACAATGTGGGACGAAATGAAGCAATTCTTCACTCAAAAGGACAATTGCTTACGCCTCTACAACACCATGGACAAGATCTTATCCAAGCAACAAGGGGATTGTCCCTTGTCAAAGTACTATGATGCGATGCCCTGTCAAACCAACTGAACTTCTTCTCTTCAACAACCTCTGTTGCGGTTACCAAAGAGAGGGAAACTATCCTCATTGGGCACTTACTCAACGGGCGTCATCTTTGCTTCTGTTCAACAACTCCTCGTTAATGCAACTTTCATCTATGGACTAGACATATGCACTGTTAGAGAGTCTATATTAGCCTATTTAGTTAATAGGTTAATTAGTTATTGGGCTTTTGTATTTCAACCCGTTTAGATTACTTGCGTCCTAAGTCTTAGGGCGTCTCCCCTCTCCTATATAAAGGAGAGGGCGTCCAGTCTTGTATTCATCCCATTGCATTCAATCTAATCTTATTTTCTACATGGTATCAGAGCGGTGAACAGTAACGACGGTGTGAACAGTAACTTCAGTGGTAAACCAGTACGCGGCGTGAACAGTAACTCCGGCGTGAACAGTACGACGGAGTGAACAGTAATTCCTGCATGAACAGAGCACGCACGCAGCCCTAGCCGCCGCTTGTCTTTTCCAGAGAACAACCGAGGGGAAGAACCCCCGCCTGCGGGCGGCCACCGCCGTTGCCATGGCTTAGGCCGGCTGCCCGCCAGACATATCCCAGCCTCCATGGCTTCTCCTCCTCCTTAAGATCCGATTTTAATTCTGTACGCCAGCACTATCCATCCCGACTATCTCCAATCCATCTGTCATCTCCCGGTGCTATTAGCCACCATCAAGCCGCAGTCGAAAGCAGCAGTCAACGTTACCATCAGTCAAGCCGCCGCATCGCGCCGCCACATCCCGTCGCCGTCGCATCCTCCTGCATCCGGTGCAAGCGTCTCGACCAACAATATTGTTTCCGCCGTCGACCAAGACAACAGTCGCTGTTGCCTGCCAATGCGCCGCCCATGCCCACCGACCGTACGCCCGACTCCGTCACCGCACAACAGCAGCGCCATCGCCACTAATCAACAGCGACAATTGCAGCCAGTGACAGCCATCCCGTTGCTGCTGATCACGTTGCCACCATCCGCTGCAATCATCGCTATCATCGTGTGTCCGTTCGTTGCAGTATTGCTGCCTCATTTAGCAGCAACCGTATCCCTAGCCAACGATCGCACTATTTAGTCGCCATCACCATCATCCAGGCCCTTGGTCGTTGTTCCATGTTGCTGCCCTGCTGCTATTTATCTAGCCATTATCACCCATTATCTCTGTTGCATTGCTGCTTGCTGTCCTATTGCTTCCGCCTTGCTTATGCTTAGAGAGATGCTCCATTACCCTAATTATTCTATCTTCTCCCAAGTTTTTGACGCCCTCTCTATTCAGATCCTTAATCGGTCCTATTTTTTGCTGATCGGATCCAATTTTAAGCCTAATCGGATTTTTCTCTCCGGTTATCGGTTTCATTCTCCACATATTACACATCCCCATATACACAAATTTCTCTCAAATCCACCAAATCCTTTCCACCCACCCATATCATGTGTGTATCCCTTTCCACAGTGCAGGGGGGTCATATATCAATTTCTCCACACCAAACACTCACTCTCGTCGTATTTGGTGTGCGGGCGGATAGAGAGGAGAGGAAGAGATGAGAAGAGAGAGAGAGAGTGTGAGAGTATGTATGAGAGAGAGTATGAGAAGAGATGATATATGTAATCAAGCTATATATCTTCCAGACTATTATCTTCATGGAGCTTCACATTGTTCAACACATCCGTTCTCTACTTTCAGATAGCAATGAAGGATCTTCATTCAACGTCAACACTGAGCTATCCGTGTTCGTACCGCGTTATGTACGTCAGGTGTTGATGGTGTACTTCAGCTGCATTCACATGAGACAGAGGGTGCTTCTTCAGATTTTCAAAAGCTCAGCAAGCCTGCCAATCTACTTCTACAAGGTTGATTCATCCAGTTTATCTTCACCGAGCTGCTTCATCACGTCTTCTCCGAGCCGCATCTGCTATTTCGACATCACCTGTTGCTGATCTACTTGGGATTTTCCTTGATGGATGATATCTCCTTTCCTGTCAAGCCCCCAAGGTTCATGCGTCAGAGTTTGGTACCTGCATTGTATCACTAGCATATTGTCCGTTCGTGTTCGTGCCACATTATGCACGTCTTCCCAGACAATTTGAAGATTCCGCTACTGCTACATCGACACTGTGTATCCGCGTTCGTGCCACGTTAAGTACGTATTCCAGTGAAGTTGCCGTAGTCGTGGTATTGATGACCGTCTCCTCCAAGTGGCGAATTACTGCTACAGTATTCAGGTTCCATTTCAGATGTTCTTCATTCCAGATGCACTCCAAAAGACCTTCATCAAATCTCGAGGATCTCCAGCCTGCAGATACAATTTCAAAGAAAAGAGGCGCCATCGTATGATTCAGGGGGAGTATTAATTAAGGGGGAGTATCAATTTTTGTATGGGGAGTGATATTTATCTTTTATCTTTCATTTATCATTTCTTTTATCGTTTTATCGAGTCTTGTAACCTCCAAGCTTTGGACATGTGTTTCACCCATGATCCAGCTTGAGGGGGAGTGTTAGAGAGTCTATATTAGCCTATTTAGTTAATAGGTTAATTAGTTATTGGGCTTTTGTATTTTAGCCCGTTTAGATTACTTGCGTCCTAAGTCTTAGGGCGTCTCCCCTCTCCTATATAAAGGAGAGGGCGTCCAATCTTGTATTCATCCCATTGCATTCAATCTAATCTTATTTTCTACATGCACGTCTGGCACAGTCTGAGGTGCTCTCTCCTCGCATCTCTCCCACTATTGTATCTGAACTTCTACTTGCAATGGCTGCGGTGGCCTGAGGCTGTGGTTGTGGACGAGGCCAACGACCAAAGTGCACTTATTGTGGCAATTTGGGCCACACTGAAGACGTATCCAACTCTAAACATGACTATGTATCCCACTACATGAGAGAACGTGGTAGAGGGTCTGCCCATGTCGTCCAAGCACCTGTCTACGTCGGTCAAGCGCCTACCTTGTCAACTGGTCATGCACCTACTCCACCACATGCGTCTTCTCAAACTTCTCATCTCATTGTCAAACGAGGATTACAAACGCCTTCTCCAAGCTACAAAATATTATGGGGATTCTCCTCGCCATAATAGCATGTTAACATCTCCCTCCTCTGAGCGGTGCATTGGTGAACCACCTAATGCCTCTTCATCAACTAATCTAGCTACTTCTCCTTAAGGTAATTTTGGAGCATGCACACTCTAACTTGGTTGTGAACTCAGGAGTGACAACATATGACGGATATGCTCCACCTTCTTATTACCTCTGACTCTTTTATTCTGAATTCCTCGGTCACTATGGCAGATGGGTCAGTAAAACAAGTCACTCGCGCATTGTTCCTCTTTTTTCTACACTTAAACTGTCTACTTTTTTTTGTGCCTAACTTTCCATATAATCTCACGTCAGTTGCTAAAATTATTGATTCTCTTCAATGCTTTGTGACCTTTGGTCCTTCTGGATTTATTTTACATGATTGAAGGAATTTGAAGATGATTGGGCATGGAGTGCGCTCTGGTGATGTCTATTACTTCTCCGCCCCACCACCCATTCTGACGCGTGTCCTTCTTGCTTCCACTCTACAGTTGCATCTCCAGCTTGGACATCTAACCTTGGAAAAGCTTAAACTCTTAAACATTTCTGTTTCCGCTTGTTCATCTATTTTATGTAATGCGTGTCAGTTAGGGAAACACCATTGTAAATCGTTTCCGGCTCATACCACTAAACAATCGTCCAAAATGTTTGAATTAGTACATAGTGATGTTTGTGGTCTATTGCGGACTACTAGTTATAATGGATTCAAATATTTTCTTACATTTGTTGATGATTTTTCTAGAATGACTTGGCTCTACCATCTTCAAACTTGTGATGAAGTTTTTTCACTGATTCATGCGTTTTACAAAAGGATTTCTGTGCAATTTTCCACATCTATTAGAAAGCCTTCGTACTGACAACACCCTTGAATATACATAAAAAGTTGTTTCCTCTTTTTGCCAAGACGTTGGGATGATTCATCAACATTCTTGTGCTTATTCTCCACAACAAAATGGCACTGCTTAGCGTAAAAATGGTCACCTTCTTGACATTACACACTCCCTTCTCATTCATGCTAACACCCCAAAATAGTTTTGGTCGGGTGTGGTTCTTACTGCATGTTTTCTCATCAATGGCCAACTTTCCTAGGTTCTTAAGCAACAAACTCCCTTTTTAGTTTTTTTTCCGCAATCTACACCATCTTCTTTACCTCCTCGAGTTTTCGGTTGTGTCGCCTTTGTATATAATTTTGATCTTAAGGCTGACAAGCTATCATCCCGAGCTATTCACACGGTGTTTCTTGAATACTCCTCTCAAAAATGGTACAAGTGTCAACCCTACCTCGGGCCGAGTTTATATCTTTGCGGATGTCACTTTCCATGAAGATGAGCTCTTCTTCTCATCATCCTTATCTTAAACTGACGCAATGGTCTTGCTTCCTGATCCTTTCATCACTCAACTCCACCCTTACCGAAACCTTTAAATCGACACATGGAAGATGAATCCCAAGCAACTCCTCCACCTTATAATCATCAGTTCCTGACAAATCCGATCTACCAGTGACACTGAGAAAAGGTACACACTTTTGTACTATCAAGCATCTTATTTCTAACACATGTTGTCTAGCCATCTCTCTTCTTCCGCCTCAAAGTTTGCCACAACCCTAGACACAACATATATTCCCAAATGTTCAGCTGATGCCCTACACCATCTTGGTTGGAAATCAGCTATGATGGAGAAGATGCAGACACTTCATTCCAATCATACATGAGATTTTGCCACACCACCTCCATGCAAGAACATTGTAGGGTGCCGGTCGGTGTTTTCTATCAAGCATCACTCTGATGGTTCTATCGAGCCGCTAAAGGCAAGACTAGTTGCTAAAGGACTCACCTAAACCTTTGGTGTGGATTGCTTTGAAACATTTTCTCTAGTCACAAGGATCACATATGTTTGCATTCTGGTCTCTTTGGCGGCCCATTTTGATCTTTTTCAGCTTGATATAAAGAATACCTTTCTTCATGGCGATGTACTGGAAGAAGTCTACATGCAGCAACCCGCTGAGTTTGTTGTTGAGGAGGAATCTTCTCACAAAGTTTGTCGCCTTCGACGATCACCATACGGCCTTAAGCAATCTCTGCGGGTCTTGTTCAATAAATTTAGTACTGTTCTTGAGGGACTTAACTTCCAGAGATTGGCTACAAATCATTCTCTTTCCTTTTTAAAATCGTCCAAAGGCCACATTCTTATTGCTATTTATGTTGATGATATACATATTATTGGCAATAAAAAAGTTGACATTTCTCAACTAAAATAGTCCTTACATGCACACTTCCACACAAAAGACTTGGACACTCTGCCACAAGGAAGAAAATGTCCGATTTCGACGCCGTTTCGGTAGCCACAGAAACATAAATTTCGACAAATTTCGACGGAAATTTCAACAGATGCATTCGTGGCATTTCGATGACCAAATGATCGAATTATTTAGCGAAATTTTACCAGAACAATCTAGTAGTGTAGATCTACTCAAATATGCAATAATATTTCATATTGGATATGTGAGGGGGTGGGGCTCCTCATGTGTGAGTGAAGGAAGCAGAACAATTTTGATGGGCATTTCGATAGAGATTTTGATTTCAATTCAATGGCGAAATGAATGAATTAAGTCATCATAGTTTGCAAGCACAATATATAGACTTAAAGACACAAATTTATGGAAACATAGCATGATGTAGGATGGTAGGATCTCAGTAGGATGGACGTAGTACATAAACAATGTTGCAGTGGTAGGTGAGTGAGTATTGAGGAAGCATGAGACAAATATGGTTTATGCATCTAGTTGAACCATGATGATTGTCATCCTCCTTGTTGATTATACCTATCAGCATATTGGCTCCTGTTTATTTTGTTTCATACAAGCATAGATGTGTCTCACTGTTAATCTCCATATGCTTACAAGTGATAAAATGCATACTAATGGATTAACTCAAGCTTTGTTCTTGGTCGTGTGCTTTTGTAGCGAGAGCCTCTAAGAGGCAACCATGTAGTTAGAGGTGTGATTGATAATGGCATACATGCAAAATATCTCCATAGTCATGCTAATTTTTCATACTATAACATAAATCATGTGACCTCAAAAATGAAAGTTAGTGGGTCATCATAGTCATAGATATCACCCCTACAGACATTTTTAAATATTTCTTTTGTAGATCTTTATAGAAGTGAGAGAAATAGGAGAGAGAGGTAGAATTAGGCTAGGAAGAGAAGAAACATAACTTAGATTGCCCCTAACAAGCCCAAGGAATCACATAGTAAAATCTACAGACATCGTACCCCATTTCTCGAAATAATAGATGTATTTCTCGAAATTTCGTCAAAATGGGCCTTTTTTCATCAAAATTTTCCTAATTTCGTCGAAATTTAATTTTTTTTTTCTGGAAAAATTCCCTACACAGACATGTAAGGCCGTTTCTCTGTCCGATCATTGGCGGCATCAAAATAATTAGCAAAATTTTGCCAATTTTGACGAAATTTTGAACATTGCTCTGCGATACTTTCTTGGCATTGAAGTCCTTTGCTCAACTACATGAATCAACATGTTCTAGAGATGTTATGTCTTGGACTTACTTCAGAAGGCCGACATGAAAAAATTCAAACCTGTCTCCACTCCAATGGGCTATCAGACCAAGCTCCCGCGTGAGTGGGAACTCTTTGATGACCCCAGAAAGTATTGTCGTCTCGTTGAAAAATTAATCTACTTAACAATAACCGGACCTGATATTACCTATGTTGTTGGGTTAGTCATTCAACATATGAACGCACCACACGAGACTCAGTGGTGCAGTGTTCAACACATCCTTCGGTACCTCAAAGGCGCTCCAGGGAGAGGATTGTTCTACAAACGTCTTAGTACTAAGCATGAAACAAGACTTCTGACTTCGAGTCGACTTCGACACGTGTGGAAGTGGAAGTTTGTGGAAACATCGAGGAAACTTTGAGGATTTTTACAACTAAACTTGGACGCAACTTTGACAAAAGTTAAGCTAAAAAGTAGTCTCTTTTTGATGAAATCGACATATTTCATCAAATCTAGCTAAAAAACACGTTTGTTTACATATAGCCATCCATATAGGTTTACATATGTAGAGAAAACATGATTACATGCAGTCGTCTCTGAACTACAAAGTTCTTCCATATATAAAGTTTGTGACAATAAACAAACTACATTAAAATGGTGCAAAATCTATGGTAGATCTAGCTTAGTGGGGTCGATTCATTTATATTAGCTTAGAATAATAAAAAAATAACATCAAAATCATCTTACCTCAAGGTCCAACACTCCCCCCCTCACACAACAAATTTCACAAAACACCAGAAGAATGTCGCCAACTTCGATTGATGTGAAGGACATTGTGGAATTTTTGAATGGACTTGGGTCAACTTCGTCGACATATGAAGAAATGTCGACAACTTCGACGAAACGTTGTGGATATTGTGAAATGAGGATGTTTACGTGGATTCGACATCGCTAGCTGTTAACATCAGAAAAATCGGCAAAATTTTGTCCCATGTCCACGACATTTAATACCATGGTACCAAGACAATTTCTATTTCTGGGTACGCCGATGCAGATCGGCCAGGTGATTCTCAGGATTGTCGATCCACTTCTGGTTTTTGCATCATGATCGTCACTCATTCGATTATTTGGCAGAGTAATAAACAAGCTATTGTGGCTCGCTCCAGCACCGAGGCAAAATATCGGGCTATGGCCCACGCATGCTGTGACTTACAATGGGTTCGGTCCATCTTGGCAGAGTTTGGGTATCTCTTTCAGACTCCAACTACTTTATATTGCTACAACCATGCGGCTATACACAGCTAATGATCCTATCTTTCATGAACGCACAAAACACATTGAAGTCGATTGTCACTGCGTGCGAGGCCTGGTTAAAGCTAAGAAAATTATCACCCCTCATACGGACAAGGGATCAAGTTGCAGATTTTCTCACCAAACTGCTTACTCCTGCCTTATTCAAGTATATGGGTACCAAGCTGGGACTTCAGAATGTTTACTCTCCAACTTGAGGGGGTGTGTTTGCATAATTGATTAGTTGGGCTTAAGCCTACTGTAATTTCCTTGTTTCTGTTTTACCCATGTACTACCTGGCTCCTATATATAGGAGACCCAGTTCTCTAATTACAACTACTGAAAGCAAACTCTTTTACACCGGCAAAGAGTAGCACAGGTGGTTGGGATCGGGTAACCCCAACGAGGGCTCCAAGTTTCGACTCTCATTGAGAGCTATTTCTCGAAAATGGCACATGTCGTGCACACATCCAACTGTGTGCTTTAACCAGTTCCCAGGTGGGCAGAGCGCCCGAAGCCCGAGGGTTTTATGCTGTCCCGGGGGGGGGGTCACTACGAGGGCAATCTACAGGGCAATTCCCTCGACAATCCGAAAAAGAAAAGAAAAAGATCATCATTGTTTTTTGAAACGTGACTAAGATAGGTCATGACTGTGATTTGAGTTTAGTAGTCCAAATTAAAGCCAACTGTTTGTCAAAAATTACCAGTTGATCATCCTAAATTAATCCATTAAATTTTGATTGAAATTTGAATATTTAGGTGAATATCTTCCCTAAGATGGAAGATAGTTCCTCCAGGAATGTGCCATTTTGCTATTTTCTCATAGTATTTGGCTGGCCTGTTCTAATTCCTATCTATTCACACTACTCGAAAGGATGGGGAAAAAGTTTCATAATGATTATACCCAGATCTTCCTTATAACCCAGTGCTCATTATGCTTGTTTCTGAAAGATCTGTAGTTGTTGTTTAAAAGTTCCAGTTACCTTTTAGTTCTGCTAAATCATTTATTTTTATTTTGTTGTTAAGGTTCTAAAATTCCGTATCCAAGTTCTCTTGCTGTGTAACTCAAAAGGTTGTCAATGAAGACAACTGCGGCTTTATAAGCTAGGAGAAGATATAGAACTCGAGTTTCGACAGAAATATTGTCAAACACATTGCGGAAAATGCAGCTCTAAACCGCATGATGCACCAAGGTACTCCACATGGATGAAGAATGATCTTTAGCAATGCCAATATTTTTGTTTGGCATTTCGTAAGTTTATCTGGAAGATGGAATTAGCAAAGTTGTCAAAGGCTAGAACATCTACAGAGAGAGATTTGCTTTGATTTTGCAATGAGCCAAATTTGTAATTGCTAGAAAGACATTTGATAGGAGGAATAACAAAGTTGACCGCCATGCAATCTGACGTGATCAAGACAGATGGATAGGAGATTCAGCCTTGCTGATCTTAAGATGGGAGTTCTCTACTTACTGTTTATTGCATGCCATTATGGATGCTCAGTAGAGGTGATATCGGTTGACAAATGAACATGCCTTCTGAAATCCTTGATCTCTACTCCAGGTTTTATAATGAGAGAGCAATATCCGGAGGACCTTTGCATTCAGTATATTTATGCACTTATGCAGCGATTACCTAAAGCTACTAGAGTTAGAATATAGAAAATCTTGTTTTCTTTTTTGAAAGGGGTTTGTAATCACTTCGTGTTCAGCTGACATCTTTCAATATGCACTACCAGTATACAAAAACAATGTTATTCTTTCTCTAGTGGAAAAATGCAACCATTTATATCTCAAGCTCAACAATTTTTTATGTTCTACCTGCTATATTTGCTGAAGTCGGGACCTGACTTTGAAGGTTGACCAAAACACAAACAAAATTATATATGTTTGAGAATGCTTTTCAGGGAGTGTCATTGTTGAATTGAGGGACAGCCATTCCAAATTCAGGTCAATGGGCGAAGTCAGAAGCTCCAAACAGAATGAGGAGTTGTACAACCTTATAAGACTTTATGGTTGAGGAATTGGTCTGATCTAAGCTTCAAGTATCCTATCCTGCCTCTGGTCGTCCACATCAAAATTACTATCTACCGCCAATCATCTAGTTGTATTTCAGTGTTCCGTCCAAAGAGTCTGCTTTCATTCTCCAGGCAAAGTCGGTGCCTGCCTCCTATGGGCATCAATTTTCTCCAAATGCTATTTGATTTCTTGATCAGTATAATTCTTAAACCCAAGATGTAAAACAACCAAACTTTGTTATTTGTGAAATCTATTGACAGAGACTTGACATTATTTTGTATTTTATTATGCCATTGGACAATTTCTCATCTAATTGTTTTTCATTGTTGCATATCAAGTACAGCAATGTCAAGCATCCTAACAAAATTTGAAATCTCAGTACTTCGTATGCTAAAGCTTCTGGCTACGAAGTTTACTGATGTATTATCCTCCATTCTTGCAATCCAATATTGACATTGTAAATGTGATCTTTGAATTGGTTAGTTACCGGCAATCATTGCCACCAGTTCATAAATCCCACTAGAGTTTAATCTTATTAGAATTTAAATTTATGACCAAACAGCCAGTATCACTCTCATTTGTTGTTGACATAGCGAATCGCCAACAGATGATATTTCTAGCAAATTATTTTTCTGTGATTTGCGTTAGTTAGGTGTACTGGTTCTCCAATAAATTCTGAACTATTCTGTCATCACGATATAGGCTTTGATAAATTTTGTAGAAGAAACAAGCTGGCATTCTCATTTGATAATATGGAGAATAAAAACCTCTATGCATGTGCTACAAAACCTTTGCAAGTATGAATATCATTGGAGAATGTTTATGGCTTAACATTTACGTATCACTACCGGTATAACTACCCCGACAACCAGCATTCATCTTCTTAAATATGATTCAAATCTACTCGAGCTTTTACTACAAATAAGTAGCCCAATTTATTTATTCGGAATAAATAAGCATTGATGTCCGCGAAATATAGTGATATTTCACGTGGAGGTCAAGTGCTTGGGGAGAAGTTTGTTAGAAAAGGAGGTGGATGTGTTTAGCGTGATCAAGAGTTTTGTACTTAATTAGTGGCTGTATAAGGTACAACAGTAAATAGTACATTATGATATGAACTACACTCCAAAATCTTTATTAGTTCAACTTTGTTGTAATAAACCTCCAGAGTGATATAAAACTGTACCTATGGATATTCTACAACGCTGACAACAGAAATATGATTTGACCTAGATGTCGTTCAACCTTGTGATGCCATTAATAAGTTAAAGACCTACACTGCATTTGTCAACCTTGTGATGCCATTAATAAGTTAGAGAGCTACAGAAATGTCAGCATGGGATCTCTAGGCTAGTCATCGGAAGGGTTCCTTTCTTTGTTATGGCAGTTGAGCCAACTAAGCTCTAGCATCTAATTGCTAGGGTAGAAAATGGAGTAGGTCGCTTTCCGACAATGCTTAACTTGCATATAACAGTGTACCTGTGTACGCATTGAATTAATACATCAGTTGGAAGAGTTTATAAGAAATATAGTGAAATATATAAGATCTTGATTCTGAATTTGCTTCCTGTGCAGTAACGTACCTCATTTATGTAGTTAGTAGTTACTAAACAAAGCATCACATGTATGTTGTGTTTATCAGATTGGTTCTTTGCATCTGACGACTTCGTGCTGGTGTTTCAAACGTTCATATATAGGTCAACCCTTTGACAAAGAAGAAATTATGGGTCCACGTTATAACACATTCATGGGTCATAATGTAGTTTTGGTATTCACGGACAAGATAAACATCATTTTCAGGGCGTATATGAAAACCACCTCATTCATGGGTACCGAAAAGTAGCTATATTCAGTGCACATCGTAGACGTGCTGGACAAATTTAATGATATAGTTCCGACAAAAGCATAATAGGTCCAAATCCAAACATCTCATGCTTGTGGGATTTCTTGTCTTATTTGATATTTCATGAAAAGGATTTAAAGATTTAAACTTATACTATAATGATTACTTTTGGTCTATAATCGTTTGTTCATAAGAATGATTGTTTCCCCTTTTCGTCGTGCCTGAGAAATAATACACAACAGTCTGTCAATAATGATTTGTCCACAGCCAAACACCTCAAGCTTGTCCAATTTTTTGGCTTCTTGTTGGAAATTTAATGCTGGCATGCGTGTTACGTTTTTTTTTTTCATGTTTCCAGTGCTGTTTTTCGTTTTAAATAATAAAACCTCTAATTTATTGCTTGTAAATCAAAACATTTTTTTCTCAGCGGTGATGTAATACCTCAAAGCTTTTCTCTGCGTTGCTTGTGTTCAAATCTTATATCATATTTATGACCGATACATGCAAAATGAATCAAGTTCTACGGTACATGCTTTGAAATGTTATTTTCGTATCTGCTGGCACAAAAATTAATTGTTTCTCCTGAAATTTTCAATTGTACACAAACATGTCATTGTTGGATTCTGAGTTAGACCAGCTTTAGACCTGTTATTAAATTTAATCTGATAAATATGTGAATCACCACTATAGTGAAATCATTCCGATACTGCATAGGGTTTCATTTTCTTAATAGCATGCTGTCCAATGTTTCTGAGACTGTCATAACCTTAAAAAAGTCAATGGCGTTACAGCCAAAATGTTTGAAATTACATTTATGAAATGAAACTTCCAAATCCCATCTCAGATATAGTCCACTTTACAGTTAAGAGTGTCTACGATTTTTTTCAAGCCGTCATTGACTAAGTTATGATCCAGTTCCGTCTCTAGATTGGCGTTTATATTGCACTTGTTCGGTGTAGTTAACCGTCGGGCTCAATTCCAGAACGAGCAAGTTACATCAAAATGGCATGCTTTGGTTTTGATGAGGCAGAAACACTGCTATCTTCTAGATCAATTGAGAAAACTGTCCTTATCTGATATTTCTATGTTCTGTACTAGGATGTTTGTATATGAAAAGCAATCTGTATTGTTATATTAGTATATGTGTCATCTGGTTATGGTCCCGCCTTAGGTTTGCGACTTTTGTGTATGGCTCTCTACTTAGTCAACTACGGTTATTAAGATTTAATCAGTCTAGTGGATATCGATCTTGTCTTTGTACTAGTTGCAGCATTTCTTAATCCAGATCCCCCCTTTGCATATATTTTTTTGTAGTCTTTATTTAAGCTTCTACCTTGATATGCCTATATATCAAGTACTCTTTATTAAGAAAACGTGGAATGCTTCATCGTATTAGCTTGCGGCCGTCGAGCTCTGGTTCCTCTTTTTGTTGGTATAAGATTTGCAACCTAGCAAGTGGCATTATATTTTTTGCTCCACC
The DNA here is from genome assembly GCA_963693085.1 of Alisma plantago-aquatica. NCBI lineage: Eukaryota > Viridiplantae > Streptophyta > Magnoliopsida > Alismatales > Alismataceae > Alisma > Alisma plantago-aquatica. Next base: position 640,236,390 of record OY856409.1, on the reverse strand, counting down.
TTTCAGCGCTGAAAGCGTTAGGATTGGATATAATTTTAAGCTAGCTAGAGCTGTCTGTTATTGTCATCATAAATGAACTGCGTAGATCTTTATCTACGATTAGAAAACTGCATGGACAATGAGAGATACGATCGCGGAGTCCACTCTGCTGATTCCTCGAGCTACCTTTAGTCTGAGGTATCACTCTAGTGTGGACGAAAGCTCCTGCTCATTAGTATATCGTTCCTCCTGTCACTTGTCACCAAAGTTGCAGTACTCTATGGCGTTGTTCCTCTGACCTTTGTGGCTCACTGCATCAGGTGGTCCAGCCGAAGGAAGCAAGCAAGTTACTAAGCATGCTTGAGGCGGAGGCCCGCCCCCAGTGACCGTTTAATTAAGGTATCGATCAGTAATCATCTAAAGCAGGTTTCTGTGGCAGTATCTTTCGTGATAAAGTGACAGTGATCTCCGCCGGACCTTTTATCTTCTCTCCTCGCCTCCCTCTCCTTGGGAGAGTTTCGGGTGTTTGCTTGTTACCGACACCAAATGATGCAAGTCGTGGAAGAAAAGGTGGTGCATAAAATTTCAACTTTAAGATGCTAAAACAGGGAGGGGAGTTGGGAAAAAGCAGAGAAAAGAGGGAGGGGTAGAGCCCCTACCGCCTCAACCCTCCCAATCTGAATTCAGAGAAATCTATCCTTTTTCCCGTGGCAGGTAAAATGTGACCCTCCAACTCAAGTTTTCTACTCCTATGGCATTGGCTCGGAGCTTAACTACTCCATAAACGGCATGGAAAAAGAGATTGCACTATGGGAAAGATTAAAAGGAGGACTTTCAGGTGAGAATGAATGGGATTTGTGAGCGCTGCCGCAGGACACGGCGATGCGTTGCTTGAATTACACTCACTGAAGAACTACCTGGGACATATACTGTTACTGACGCCTGATGTCTTTCTTTACTGATCGAGGCAGTATTATCCACTTCTCTGTCTACTTCCTAGGGATCAGAAATGGTGCATGTCATAGGCTCTCAGATCGAGCGGTAGTTATTAGTGTTGAACCCTCGACCTATGTGTAGACAGCAAGCAGACCAGTTGAATACGAAAGAATCAATTCATTTACGATGTTTGTCTTTGTTCTATTACTTGGCGGCGTCGTAGGTTGTACGATCCGGATTCCAAGTGATATTGTATATGCAATCAATAAAGCTTTACTAGGGTATGGCGTGTCATGTTGAGTGATCCCTCAAGTTAGTACCTATCACTTTGACTAATTCCCCCCCTCCACAACACTAAACCCCTCTATCAAGACACTAATTGGTGGGAACATGGTGTGATCTCTTGTATCCATTGGTTAAAATTAAATGAATATGAATATTCATTTTGTGGAGTCTAGAAATGCATTCATCATTCATGTAACCTAAATGACAACACCTAAGTTATGTTTTATTTGAGTCATCAAGTTTTGGCCTCTTGGTATTTATGTTATTTACATTCATCTCAAGACCCAACAAGTAAATACCACAAGAGATCGGGGCACTGCCATGAAATATCCTATCTTTTGAAATAAAACATCTACAATTCTTTTTAAGAGATTCAAGACAATTATTGTCTTATAGGATATTCATAACCATTCTTGTATATATAACATACATAATGATATTTTATTAATGGAAGTTAGATAGTAACAATTTTCTATCTCTATTACAAGCCCACTAGGAATAGATAACAATATGTAAGGCAACAACTCTCACTCCATTAGAACATATGTATTTATAATATGTGAGATATACTTCCTACATCCAACACCCATGATGAATAAGTATATAAGTTTATAAACATAACATATATAATTGAGTGAATATATCTATACCATCCTCCTTCTTTTGTAGTTCCTCTAGCTATATTCAGAGGTTTCTTTTCTAGTGTTCAAGGTGGCAAAAATGGTGACGATTCGCTTCCTTTCCCAATCCTACTTTTACTTCAAGTATAGAAGATTAAGACTTTCAGGCAACCTTTGCAATTTCTAATCTTTTCCTTTGCCCCTAGATTTTACCTCTACTTTGTTGACCATCAACCTCGATTTGGATTTGCATTTCTTGATTCTAATCTTAGCTATTCTTAACTTGCCAACTATTTCTAACAATTGTCTTATAATATTGTTCATGTTATAATGCATAAATATTGATTGTAAGGTTTTGGAAATGACTACAGGATTACATCCATGGCCAACTCCTTACCCTAAAGAAAATACCAATCGTTCTCATCTCTCCAAAATCCCAAATAGATTGAGCACATCAGGACCACCTAGTTCATCGTATGTCATATTACACTTAAACAATGCCTTAGAGATATCATGTGTCTCTTACTGTAGATTATTTGTACGTATAACATATTCTTAAGATGTGTATCCATCTCTAGAAGTCCCACATTCTAATGTTGATGGTGGGAACACTAGGAAGGGGAGGAACCTGCTAAGTAGAGGGAGACCCACAACGGCAAGTCACCAACCGATTTCTCACGTTTGACGCACGATCTCCCCCATGAAACAACAACACCGTGGTGACGACACCCTGCTTTGGTGTTTTATTATCATCATACAATAACAAAAGATATATCTGTACACTTTTGTTTCTTCTGAGCACTTGTTTCCCAGTTTCTTTTTTCTATATTTCGCAATAAGTCCCTCAAGGCTGAGCAATGATGGATCGCAGGGAGAAGGTTAGGGGGACAGATGGAGGCTTTGTGTTGTCAGCGGGTGTTGGGAGGAGAGTCCTTGTTGTTGGGTGGCGGTAGACCGTTGGTAGCGGTAAAGCTGTGTGTGTTGGCTGCACCAACTTACTGCGATCTCCTCCTGAAGGGCCAGCCCAAAGATCCGATGATGACAAACTCCAGTGTCCGCATCCTAATTGTTTGCATCTCCTTCAAACATATCTTTTGAGGAGTTTTAGGGAAGGTGGGATCAGCTTAACCGTGTCGCTTCCAGGGGCAAGTAACTGAAGCCCTCCCTTTGTATGGATCTGTTGATGGGAAATCTGGCACTGTGAACTGTTGTTAACACTGAGATTGTGTTCTGTGAAGGTATCTCTCAATGATGGATGGTAAATTGGAATACACACCTAATTTTTGTCAATTGAAAAGGTGTACTTGATAGAGATGTACCAGGACCATACTTGGGGTTTACGTTAAACAGTTGAGGAATGAGGAGTGCAAACAATAGGCGGTAGCTGTACGCATCATGCCTAGCTAGTGCTAGTAGTCGATGGCCTGATAATGATGTGGTCCTCAAGCAGATAGTTTGGAGCAGTCTAAGAGCAATGTATGTTCCATGTTCGTGTTCGTATATAATTGGGTATCATTTTGATGTTTCATCCAAATGGTTTTTTATAAGGGTCTGATAGATTGGTGGGGTCTGAAACTGGGATTTTTTTTTAATCTGTATCTCCTCAATTTCCACCTCCGGTTACCTCCATAAACTCGTCTGGAAGTAAAAAAAAGCAAACACGCAAAGGCCTCCTCTTTCAGGTCTATGTATCAATCTCTCCTTCATCCTATCCCTCATATCAACAGCAGCTCATGGATTTTCACAGGGAGGGGAGTTTGGAAATAGTATAATATTGTCCCAAAATGAAGATTAAGACAGTCAACATACACCAATATACTAACAAGAGAGATTAGCTTAATATGACGGAAAATGTTTTGCACCAGTTTTGCAAGTGATAGCATATATCGTTGAATTCATTCACGAAGAATCAAAGAAATTACAAAGAAATAGAAGGGAGACGGGCAACAAGTTGCGCTGCCAATCCCTTATGAATAGCAAATCCAATCCTTCGAATCACGACATCCATATATCGTAATGCAAGACATCTGCTGAAAATTTTCCCCAAGGTTGAGTGACTCGAAAGAAAAGACCTATGGCATGTTGGTATTTTGCATGAATATCGCCAGTTAACTGCATAGATCCAAGCTATCCAACAACACAAGTGGTTGAAATTTGTAATGCAACCATCGCCGTCTGGTCTTGTCATTATGTGAACGACAAACAATCATCTAGCTCCTCCTGGCCCGAAGATACGTATTAACTAGATTGACTCTAGTACACGTACAGGCGGGAGCATGAGGAGAAGCTAGAGCATGATTCTGCGTACCGAATACTTATCCTCATGTATGATGTAATATTGATGTTTTTTTGACCAAAGAAAAAAATATGTTCTAGAACTAAGTGTAACAATCACCCGTTTGAGTAATTTATGACTATGACTCTAATTAACCAAGCCCCTTCCTAGGCTGATAATATATACCAAACGGTACCTGGTCCACTTAGAATCGAGGCATGATTTACAACATGTATATTTACTATATTTCTATATAGTGCTGTATAATGTTGTGCTAATTGTGGCGGAATTCGTACATTGCAGAGGATTGATTATTTCTCTCTAACCTACCCGATATACGTGGCTGGGGTCGACATTGAAAGGGCGCATGTCGGATAGACCATTATGTGGTGGTGTTCTAGGTAGAATCAACATTGATAGAATACCACTATCTCTCAAAATGGCCTCAACTATCTAGCTTCAATATGCCCATCTCGTTCAGATCAAAACACCTTTATATTTTTCCAAGTTTGTGGTGTGCTTATTTCATGAATCCCTTCAATTCACAATGTATTTGACTTGTTCTTAATTACATACACATAGTCATATATATTGAGATCACAAGTAAATGTGATCAAGTACTTATACCCACCTCTTGTATACATGAAGAATTACGCATACATCACATTTAGCGTCTTTTGAGTCTCTTAGATGTGTACGCACCGAAATATGCCAAGACTTCCCTCCACGTTTTATTTATGAAAATATAACAATGCACCGAAATATGCCAAGACTTCCCTCCACGTTTTATTTATGCAAATATAACAGTAACGACAACATTGACACTTGATTCAGATTTCCATTTCTACCCCAAAGATTATTAGAACATTAATAGAAATAAACCATTCCGGACCAAAATAAAACCAAAATAAACCATTTAGGTTACATGAATGATGAATGCATTTATAGACGTACCAATGGGTCTTGAGTTGATCACACCATGATCCTGAAGAAATCTCATACCATTTCAGGGCTTAACATCCCTTGCAAATGGTTGAGAAATTAATCTTAGTTTTTTTTTTTGAATTGTGGCTAAATTTGACATCTGTTTTGAAGTAAACAATTAAAGGGGAGTAATCAATTAAGGGGGAGTCTTATTGACATACACACATTATTATCTTTTTGAAATGACAAAGGGGGAGAAATAAAATAAAGTAAAATAAAGTAAAATCTTATCATGAATTATAATGATCTTTTGGCTTGACATTAATTGGTTCTAAACTGCCTTAAGAGATGGATATCACGTTCCATATCTCTTTAGGTATATTAGCACACATTTTATGAGATCAAAAGATTCTATTAATCTCAGGTATATCACATATATGAAACTCATTTTATTTTAAATATTTTGCTTATATTTTAGGAATTTTTGCCATCTTCAAAAAGGGGCAGATTGTTGGCTAAATTGGACATTAGCATACCCTTTATTTTGATGACGACAAACATTTCATTCTTATGGATCTAACGTGCTACTTGAGTATTTTAGGGTTCAAGGAAATAAGGAGATCATACTAACTGGATAATTGAAGATCAAATACGCTAAATTATTTATGTTCTCATGATTGTATTCAAATGTAAATACTTGTACAAAGATATAATATACAAGTACTTGTACATCATGAAAATCAAGTGTTAGATCTTTCCTATCCACTTATAACCCTTAGATAGGTTTCCACCAAAGTTAGAGTCACCATCACTCATTGAAACACACACTTAGTAGGTGATTCAAAATTCTGAAATAGGCACACCCTCGATCGAAAAATTTGTCAGCCAAGACACACTCAGTCGAAGTTTTTGTCGACCGAGAACCACCTCGGTTGAAATTATGAGCACCATTCAATAACTTACACATTTGTGCTCTAAAATAGTCTTCGATCGAAAATATTCTTGACCGAGCAAACTTCAGTCTAAGATTCACTTGCTATCTTCTTCCTTGTGCTCTAGAGTTGTCTAATAGCTACAATTTTCCAGCCACCACATATGGCCACGTCCATCTTAAGTGTATAGGAGATCCAAACGCTTGATATTGGATCAAAGTGCTATACTCAATTGTTGTACTTTCTTCTTCCAATCCCCTTTCACATGTTATAGCTACTTGTGCTCCTTGGCTACTCCAAGATTATGGAGACTGCTTGAGGGAGCTTGGTTGAAGCTACTTCTTGTTGGAGAAGGCTGCTTCAAGGGGTGCTTGAGATTACTTCAAAGAAGGCTTCTTCAAGGGAGGTTGATGCTACTTCTAAAGGAAGGCTATCTCAAGGTGGTAGAGCTACTTCTAGGAGGAGAAGGCTACTCTAAGGGCTTGGAGTTACTTCAAGAAAGGCTGCTTCAAGGAGGTTTAGGCTACTTCTAGGTGAAGGCTACTTCAAGGAAGGCGATTGTATTTTATTGTAACATCCTTGTGAGGTAAATAAAATTAATCACTTTCAAAATCCCAATTGGAGACAATTGGGTAGTGAACTGAAAACCTTTGAATTCAAAGGTTGGAACCATTTTAAACACAAGTATCTTCCTTGTTTACTCCTTCTTTGCCTTAATTTTCTAATTAAGTTTTAAAGTACCAAAAGCTATATTCACCCCCTCTAGATCTTTTCACTTTCAAGTATGAAATTCACAAGGACCGATCTCCCCATAGGCTCAAGGTCTCTTTTCCTATGGATCCTGAATCTGTCACCTAAGGTCATATTAGGGGTTTAACGATAACGATTGATATTTTAAACTAACAAAAAATGTTGTTAGACGGAATACAAAAATAATATCCCTTAGTATATTTAGGGTATCTAAAAAATTAACATTGATTTGATTTGTGTCCAAGCTTTTTAGAAAACTATTTCCTAAAATAATCTTACATCTCAAATATAAAAGACATGTTGGGTTTTTTCTCACTCAATATGTGGAGACCGTCTCGCGAAAACAGGATTAACAAATGTGGAAGCGATTGATTAGCAGCGGAATTATCAAAATCACTAAAAATTTAAAACTTTTTGGAAAGAGATCTTTAAACCATAAAACTCTTTTATAAGAAAACAAGATGAACTGTTTACAACATGGTTTGACATTACATCTCTGTGAATTCACATCTCGAGTGATTACATACATCCATTGCCCTGTTACCTGTATAGGCAAGATACAAAAATCTCGAGGCATTAAGCCAAAAACCTCAGATCTACTGACTCCTAGGACCTGAGAGTACAGAGACGACACATAGGACCTACTATCTACAAGACTTGACAGTCAATATCTCCACCTGAGACTCACTACTGCCCCTGGTGTTGCTGCTGCTGTTGTTGCTCATCTCTAGATGGATTCCTTTGTCCTCGACGTCTACCTAAAAAGTCGAATCCCGCGGGGGCAAGACAATTGAATAATTGTCCCAGTGAGAGTTATAACTCTCCGCCAGAAGCTTTGTTATTGCAATAAGGGATAATAATAAGCAGTATAATTATTAACATTTAACAGTAGGTTTAATGTCAAGTAAACCAACATTTAAATTATAACTTAATTGGATATCAAAGCATATCTCATTAAAGAATATGGAGAACATGTATACTAGTTATTTAACTAGAACATTATAAACAATGTAACATCAATCATTGTTTCTCGTAGTTCAACCTAAGCAGTTATGCTACACGGCTGATTATGTTTTCCAAACATTATTATGCCCTGCGGAGATGAGGTATACCGCTCATACTCCAACTGACCATTACGAAATCGCGTCGGTACCATACATAGGTCATCAAAAGAACCGGATTCTTATGACCTCATCTTCCTCAGTCAGTAAGAGGAATTACTTGTAGGACATCTTGTGTCTCTGCTGTGATAGCTATCCAGGGTATTCTGGAAACTTCGTTATAGAGTCACAATGGCGTTCTGTACTCTCTTCATCATCGAAGGATCTCTTATTTATCTCTCATCGATGCGACATTGTTGATTCCCTCAGGAGATTGGTGGTACATCATCCCAGCATAGACATGTAATGAAGGATTGATAGGTTAAAGATACATCCTACATCAATTCCTACATTAGGACGTAAGGATATTCGCGTCCATAATCCCCCATATACTCAAAAGTATATGTTCCAGGATTTCCCTTAGGAAAACCTATTTCACCATCATTTGGTCTCTGACAATGATGGATCTATGATCAGGGCCCTACATGATATGATCATACTTGATTATTTAAGTACATTTTAGCATTCTTTTAGGATCAAGCATGTTTTCAAACATAAACAATTAAAACATATGCTATAGAAGAAGAATACTAAATGTATCAAGTTTATTTCACATCAATTATCATTTCATAACCATCTCATCATTATGGTTCAAGAACAGGGGTGTTCAAACCCTTAAATCATCATAAGTCATCTAATAGCATGACCTTAATTGTAACAATGTAAATATTACTCAAGGCTCTTACAACCCATCATTCTCATATGTTACCTCTTAAACCAGGCAACATAGTATATCTTTATTCATAAAGCTTATAACATGCTTTCAATGAATAAAACATCATAACTCTTACCTGGCTATATTTACCTCTTGCTAACAACCTGCATGACTAATATAATTGAAGACATGCATATATAACAATATCAGTACAATACCAATTCTTTTCAATTTATTCATAGAACACCACGGCCGTGCTACCTTGCACGGTCGTGCAAAGGGAAGCTACCACGGCCGTGCTCCATAGCATGGTCATGCTATCAACATCATACCATGACCATGTTACATCACCATTGTTGATTTCTAGGGTTAGGGTTTATTCAACTAAATTAGGGTTATTAAACCCCTTTGACTTATAAGTTATAAGGATTCTTCATATTATAATTCATTCAAAGGGTTTCATACTTAAAAGCATAACCCAAACTTAGGGTTAAAGTACCCTACCTTTCATTAATTAGGGTTTCCTGTTCACATTATCAGTTCAACCCTAATATAATACTCCACTACCATTGGGAGCATTCAAAGATGTTATAAGTGTTTGATTTCAATTATTGTACTCATCATGTATCATTAATGATCATCACTTCTAAGTATTAGCCCATTCCTCGTATGATGCATATATCATATATCAGAATTATCCAATTATCTATAAAGATATAGGTTTAAACATTGTTGATATAGGATAAATCATGATCAACTATTCTAGGTATCTTCATATTGAGGATGTTATCTACATCATGCTTTAGTATACATCATTTCTAAGAGTTTGATGCCCATTATTATTATAAGGTGTAAAATCTATTACTCATTCATAGGAATGTTTGGATCTAGGCATCTTACCTCTTAAATCCTTATTTATTGAAATTACCACATTTATCATTCACAGGGTTCACTAACCCTATTCTATATGTTTATGACATAATCATCTTATTTAATTGATTTAGCTACACCTCACCTTATTGTACTATCTAGTAAACCATCTCAAAGTTTTCATGATTAATAAACCACAAATTAAGCTTGATATTCATCTTAATAAGGGTTTCCCATAACATCACCTCCAATTAGGGTTTCTATTCATATCACATCTCCCCTAGATTAGGTTTATGATTAATATCCTACCATTAGGGACTACAATTTCACATCATGTTATTCCCCTAGAATTAGGGTTTACTATTCAATTACATGATTTACCCTAAAATTAGGGTTTACTATTCACATTACAGTGAATTGAGGTCTTACCATCATTATTTATGAAGATTACTTCCATTAACACCTTCAAATTAAGTTAAGATTCATAATCTCCATAATTAGGGTTTCCATGATCTCCTTATGAAGGATCATACCCTAATGGTGTATATTGATACATTTTAAAGGTATCTTATTTGATTGTCATTGATATTAGGAGTCTTCTCTCTCTTCTTATTAATAGATGATGTTTACATCACTCTTGATTAGGTTAAGTCAACTCAACTTTGATTGACATAAGTCAAGTCATCACCATTAAGGTCATTAGGGTTTACCTAATCGAGGGTACTAGTCACACTAACCCACTAAGGGTACTTTTGTAATCTTCACCATTGACCCTAACATACGTTAGTTTACTAATTACTTAATCCCTTAATGAATTTAGGTGTCTTCAGGATTTAGGTTAAAGAACCATTTAACCATCTAAGTCTTTAAAGCATTAAGCATTCTTGACCTTAAAAGATCCCAAACGGTTTTACACTTTCAACCTCCAAACGATTTTGAAACCGCATGAATCCAAATGGTTTTGAGACCGTTTGGTCCCAAACGGTCTTGAGACCGTTTGGACTCAAACGGTCTTGAGACCGTTTGGTCCAAACCTCCTCAAAACCACATGGACCAAAGATGGTTTCAACTACACCAATCGGTTTAGGGTTCTCAATATTGATTCCTTCAATCATTGAATTCATGGAACCAATCATCAATTGGACCTATCCTCATACTTCAATTGAGTTAAATAGTTCAACCTTAAACTCATTTGACCCTCAATTGAACCTCAATTATTCATCAATTAGGGTTTGATTCAAATGAATTAGGGTTTGGGAATCGATGATCCTTCAATATTAATCAATGTAAGACTAGTTACTTTGAAACCATAGAACCATCATCCAAATTGGGTATGACCTGACCCCAAACGGTCTTGAGGTCATTTGGATGACCTCCAAACGGTCTTGAGACCGTTTTACCATCATATCACCAAAATCCAAGTCAACCAATCAAGGTTTGGATCATTGGATTGATCACCAAATCAGCAATTGATTACACTTTAACTTAGTAACATTGGATCATCAATCGCTTAACCATACTCACCCCTAGACCTCCAAACGGTCTTGGGTGACCTCCAAACGGTCTTGAGACCATTTGGATGAGCTCCAAATGGTCTTGAGACCGTTTGGCTCATCCAACCCTTGGATTCTAGTGAAATTCTATCAAGGATTGGTCTATCGAGTTGATCAACAAATCAGCACTTAATTGTAATATGATTTGGTACCTTTGGACCTTCAATTGGTCAACTATACTTAACCCCAGACCTCCAAACGGTCTTGGGTGATCCCCAAACGGTCTTGAAACCGTTTGGGTGATCCCCAAACGGTTTTGAAACCGTTTGGGACAATCAACCCAAAACATCATCTCATTCACTTACAAAATCAGCATTTAGTCGATTAGGGTTCATGCCACATATTTGGATCTTCAAACACATATACATACTTCACCCTAGACCTCCAAACGGTCTTGGGTGACCCCCAAACGGTCTTGAGACCGTTTGGGTGATCCCCAAACGGTCTTGAGACCGTTTGGGTGATCCCCAAATGGTTTTGAAACCGTTTGGGCTAATCGACCCAAAATCTCAAATTAACTCATTGGAATTTCAGCACTAATTTCAATTAGGGTTTTCCCAATTGATTAGCTTTCAAATCATGATTCCTTGAGAATTAACCCCTCAAATTTGGTGAGTTATTAACCAACATAATTAGGAACAGTAATATCAAACAGTCAATGCTTGGTCAACGCACTCAAACGGTTTTGAAACCGTTTTCCCAAAAAGGTCAAGTTAATCAGGTTGAAAATCAGCACTTAATCCAAATAGATGTACCTAATTGATTTGCCTTCAACTCACGATTCCTTTGGAGTTAATCCCTCAAATTTGGAGGGTTATCAACCAACATAATTATGAACAGGAATCCCAAACGTTCAACCCTTGGTCAACTCAACCAAATGGTCTTGGAGACCATTTTCTCCAACCGACCTTGTGAAACCGTTTGCCCCTCAAACGGTTTTGCAAACCCCCAAACGGTTTTGCAAATCGTTTGGTCAAGGGTGCAAGACCGTTTGCTAAAGTAACAATTTCCTTGGTGTACTAGGTCCTGGTTGTGTTGGTGACACTAGAAACTTCTTCCTTTTGGAACTACCAGGTCTCTGCTCCTGGATTTTTATAGGCCTTTTCTCAATTATTCCTTTATATTTCTTTTCTAGACAATTAGGTCTGATATGTCCAGGTTTCCTACACCTATGGAAGATCCTAGTTTCTGGTTGTATTCTAACCCTTTCATTACTATATATTGATTCAACAGGCTGAGGTTGAGCACAGACTCGTTCTAAGTTCAGAACTTCATCATTAGGAGCTGGTAACCTAGGTTGCATTGCTAGTGCTTGATCCACTAGATACATCATGGTTTCCCTAAATTCTCCAACAGTGATTCTTAAGGAAGAATTTCTTATCATGGTTGGATTAGCTAGGGGAATCTCAGGTAATTGTCCCTCTCTTGCCTGCCCCTCTGCACCTCTTCTTGGTGTAGCATTGTTGCTCTCTGCAGCAAACTCCTCGTCCGATCCAGTCATATTCAAGTTCTTCTCCTCCTATGTGAGCAGAAGATACCATCAGATACACTGGATGACACTAGAACATACTCTACATCCTTAGTCCTATGTCTCTGTAGACTCACCAAACCTAGAGCTCTGATACCACTAAATTGTGGCGACCGTCTCACGAAAATAGGATTAACAAATGCGGAAGCGATTGATTAGCAACGGAATTATCAAAATCACTAAAAATTTAAAACTTTTTGGAAAGAGATCTTTAAACCATAAAACTCTTTTATAAGAAAACAAGATGAACTGTTTACAACATGGTTTGACATTACATCTCTGTGAATTCACATCTCGAGTGATTACATACATCCATTGCCCTGTTACCTGTATAGGCAAGATACAAAAATCTTGAGGCATTAAGCCAAAAACCTCAGATCTACTGACTCCTAGGACCTGAGAGTATAGAGACGACACATAGGACCTACTATCTACAAGACTTGACAGTCAGTATCTCCACATGAGACTCATTGCTGCCCCTGGTGTTGCTGCTGCTGTTTTTGCTCATCTCTAGATGGATTCCTTTGTCCTCGGCGTCTACCTAAAATGTTGAATCCCACGGGGGTGAGACAATTGAATAATTGTCCCAGTGAGAGTTATAACTCTCCGCCAGAAGCTTTGTTATTGCAATAAGGGATAACAATAAGCAGTATAATTATTAACATTTAACAGTAGGTTTAATGTCAAGTAAAGCAACATTTCAATTATAACTTAATTGGATATCAAAGCATATCTCATTAAAGAATATGGAGAATAGGTATACTACTTATTTAACTAGAACATTATAAACAATGTAACATCAATCATTGTTTCTCATAGTTCAACCTAAGCAGTTATGCTACACGGCTGATTATGTTTTCCAAACATTATTATGCCCTGCGGAGATGAGGTATACCGCTCATACTCCAACCGACCATTACAAAATCGTGTCGGTACCATACATAGGTCATCAAAAGAGCCGGATTCTTATGACCTCATCTTCCTCAGTCAGTAAGAGGAATTACTTGTAGGACATCTTGTGTCTCTGCTGTGATAGCTATCCAGGGTATTTTGGAAACTTCGCTATAGAGTCACAGTGGCATTCTTTACTCTCTTCGTCATCGAAGGATCTCTTGTTTATCTCTCATCGATGCGGCATTGTTGATTCCCTCAGGAGATTGGTGGTACATCATCCCGGCATAGACATGTAATGAAGGATTGATAGGTTAAAGATACATCCTACATCAATTCCTACATTAGGACGTAAGGATATTCACGTCCATAATCCCCCATATATTCAAAAGTATATGTTCTAGGAGTTCACTTAGGAAAACCTGTTTCACCATCATTTGGTCTCTGACAATGATGGATCTATGGTCAGGGCCCTACATGATATGATCATACTTGATTATTTAAGTACATTTTAGCATTCTTTTTGATCAAGCATGTTTTCAAACATAAACAATTAAAACATCTTCTATAGAAGAAGAATACTAAATGTATCAAGTTTATTTCACATCAATTATCATTTCATAACCATCTCATCATTATGGTTCAAGAACAGGGGTGTTCAAACCCTTAAATCATCATAAGTCATCTAATAGCATGACCTTAATTGTAACAATGTAAATATTACTCAAGGCTCTTACAGCCCATCATTCTCATATGTTACCTCTTAAACCATGCAACATAGTATATATTTATTCATAAAGCTTATAACATGCTTTCAATGAATAAAACATCATAACTCTTACCTGGCTATATTTACCTCTTGCTAACAACCTGCATGACTAATATAATTGAAGACATGCATATATAACAATATCAGTACAATACCAATTCTTTTGAATTTATTCATAGAACACCACGGTCGTGCTACCTTGCACGGTCGTGCAAAGGGAAGCTACCACGTCCGTGCTCCATAGCATGGTCGTGCTATCAACATCATACCATGACCATGTTACATCACCATTGTTGATTTCTAGGGTTAGGGTTTATTCAACTCAATTAGGGTTATTAAACCCCTTTGACTTATAAGGTATAAGGATTCTTCATATTATAATTCATTCAAAGGGTTTCATACTTAAAAGCATAACCCAAACTTAGGGTTAAAGTACCCTACCTTTCATTAATTAGGGTTTCCTATTCACATTATCAGTTCAACCCTAATATAATACTCCACTACCATTGGGAGCATTCAAAGATGTTATAAGTGTTTGATTTCAGTTATTGTACTAATCATGTATCATTAATGATCATCACTTCTAAGTATTAGCCAATTCCTCATATGATGCATATATCATATATCAGAATTATCCAATTATCTGTAAAGATATAGGTTTAAACAATGCTGATATAGGATAAATCATGATCAACTATTCTAGGTATCTTCATATTGAGGATGTTATCTACATCATGCTTTATTATACATCATTTCTAAGAGTTTGATGCCCATTATTATTATAAGGTGTAAAATATATTACTCATTCATAGGAATGTTTGTATCTAGGCATCTTACCTCTTAAATCCTTATTTATTGAAATTACCACATTTATCATTCACAGGGTTCACTAACCCTATTCTATATGTTTATGACATAATCATCTTATTTAATTGTTTTAGCTACACCTCACCTTATTGTACTATCTAGTAAACCATCTCAAAGTTTTCATGATTAATAAGCCATAAGTTAAGCTTGCTATTCATCTTAATAAGGGTTTCCCATAACACCACCTCCAATTAGGGTTTCTATTCATATCACATCTCCCCTAGATTAGGTTTATGATTAATATCCTACCATTAGGGACTACTATTTCACATCAGGTTATTCCCCTAGAATTAGGGTTTACTATTCAATTACATGATTTACCCTAAAATTAGGGTTTACTATTCACATTACAGTGAATTGAGGTCTTACCATCATTATTTATGAAGATTACTTCCATTAACACCTTCAAATTAAGTTAAGATTCATAATCTCCATAATTAGGGTTTCCATGATCTCCTTATGAAGGATCATACGCTAATGGTGTATATTGATACATTTTAAAGGTATCTTATTTGATTGTCATTGATATTAGGAGTCTTCTCTCTCTTCTTATTAATAGATGATGTTTACATCACTCTTGATTAGGTTAAGTCAACTAAACTTTGACTGACATAAGTCAAGTCATCACCATTAAGGTCATTAGGGTTTACCTGATCGAGGGTACTAGTCACACTAACCCACTAAGGGTACTTTTGTAATCTTCACCATTGACACTAACATACATTAGTTTAATAATTACTTAATCCCTTAATGACTTTAGGTGTCTTCATGGTTTAGGTTAAACAACCATTGAACCATCTAAGTCTTTAAAGCATTAAGCATTCTTGACCTTAAAAGATCCCAAACGGTTTTACACTTTCAACCTCCAAACGGTTTTGAAACCGCATGAATCCAAACGGTTTTGAAACCGTTTGGTCCCAAACGGTCTTGAGACCATTTGGACTCAAACGGTCTTGAGACCGTTTGGTCCAAACCTCCTCAAAACCGCATGGACCAAAGATGGTCTCAACTACACCAATCGGTTTAGGGTTCTCAATATTGATTCCTTCAATCATTGAATTCATGGAACCAATCATCAATTGGACCTATCCTCATACTTCAATTGAGTTAAATAGTTCAACCTTAAAGTGATTTGACCTTCAATTGACCCTCAATTATTCATCAATTAGGGTTTGATTCAAATGAATTAGGGTTTGGGAATCGATGATCCTTCAATATTAATCAATGTAAGACTAGTTACTTTGAAACCATAGAACCATCATCCAAATTGGGTATGACCTGACCCCAAATGGTCTTGAGGTCGTTTGCATGACCTCCAAACGGTCTTGAGACCGTTTTCCCATCATATCACCAAAATCCAAGTCAACCAATTAAGGTTTGGATCATTGGATTGATCACCAAATCAGCAATTGATTACACTTTAACTTAGTAACATTGGATCATCAATTGCTTAACCATACTCACCCCTAGACCTCCAAACGGTCTTGGGTGACCTCCAAACGGTCTTGAGACCGTTTGGATGAGCTCCAAACGGTCTTGAGACGGTTTGGCTCATCCAACCATTGGATTCTAGTGAAATTCTATCAAGGATTGGTCTATCGAGTTGATCAATAAATCAACACTTAATTGTAATATGATTTGGTACCTTTGGACATTCAATTGGTCAACTATACTTAACCCCAGACCTAAAAACGGTCTTGGGTGATCCCCAAATGGTCTTGAAACCGTTTGGGTGATCCACAAACGGTTTTGAAACCGTTTGGGTCAATCAACCCAAAACATCATCTCATTCACTTGCAAAATCAGCATTTAGCCGATTAGGGTTCATGCCACATCTTTGGATCTTCAAACACATATCCATACTTCACCATAGACCTACAAACGGTCTTGGGTGACCCCCAAACGGTCTTGAGACCGTTTGGGTGATCCCCAAATGGTTTTGAAACCGTTTGGGCTAATCAACCCAAAATATCAAAATAACTCATTGGAATTTCAGCACTAATTTCAATTAGGGTTTGCCCAATTGATTAGATTTCAACTCATGATTCCTTGAGAATTAACCCTTCAAATTTGGTGTGTTATTAACCAACATAATTATAAACACTAATATCAAACGTTCAATGTTTGGTCAACGCACTCAAACGGTTTTGAAACCGTTTTCCCAAAAAGGTCAAGTTAATCAGGTTGAAAATCAGCACTTAATCCAAATAGATTTACCTAATTGATTTGCCTTCAACTCACGATTCCTTTGGAGTTAATCCCTCAAATTTGGAGGGTTATAAACCAACATAATTATGAACAGGAATACCAAAAGGTCAACTCTTGGTCAACTCACCCAAATGGTCTTGGAGACCGTTTTCTCCAATCGACCTTGTGAAACCGTTTGCCCCTCAAACGGTTTTGCAAACTCCCAAACGGTTTTGCAAATCGATCTTCCACTCTGGTGGTAAAAGAGGAGTTTCCAAGAGAGTACCTCCTTACTTTCCTACCTACCTTTTCAGATCAAGAAAGAAAGCATAAAACATGCATACATAGTGGCCAGCTAAACAAGCAAGAAGCAAGAAACCGATACTCACAAGGTAGAAAACAAGCAACTTAGCATTTAGTACAAAATTATCATGTTCCATGCCCATGATGATGTACAACAGAAAAGATGCAGAATTTTCAGAGTTTAACATGGTTTAGAGAAGGAAAAGCTAAGAGAACCAAAGGTGTAACCCAAGAAGAGTACAATTCCAGTTTGGGGATGAAATTCCACTCCTACAGCTGCTTTGCTAAAGTAACATTGGTATTCACGCCCCCTTCTTGTACCTCTAGATCCAGGTCTGTTCTTCATGGTTTTAGTTGCAAGAAAGCAAGGAAGGATGGGGGAAAGAAGAACAAACTACTTTTGCAAGAAATAAAGATGCATAACAAAGTTTATGGGTTTAGAGTTATAAAACCCGCCTTAGAACCAGCTCTAGAGCTCCAAGCTTCGAAGCTTTAATGGTGTCTTGAGCTACACAGGTTGTCCAAGGTTTCTTCTTCAAGAATTGGTTGGAAAGGATGGCTAGAAAGAAGAACTTAGTAAGAAAAACTAGCAAACCAACCTTGTATCATGATTTCCTCCATGAATCCGAGCTAGAAGATAACCAAAGCTTACCCAAACCTACTTGGCCGTTCTCCCCTGCTCCTAAGCTCCTTCCTTAGTCGGCCACAACAAGAGATAAGTGAAGAGAGAAAGGGAAACGATCCCTTGGTTGTAAAAGAAAGGTGTATATATACTTTGGGTGAAAATTCAAGATAAGGACACTTGTTTCCTCATTTCTCAACTAGGTCCTTCTCTCCTTTTTGGGCACATCCCTCCTTCTCTATACTTAAGCAAAACTCTATCTTAAACCAAGGTCTAAAGGATAAGAAGCCAAACCTCCTACTAAGTTGTACACAACAAAGGGGTCATTTCACTTACAACTTGGTTATTTAATTATAAAGGTTATCTTTCTTATTTGATTATTCAAATGAAGCGCCGTCTTCATCATTTTTACTCTAGTTGATTCCAAGAGTCATAAAAGATACTCTAGAAGGTATATTTTACATGTTGCACCCCATGTTTTGGGGTAAATTGCACTTTACACCAAAACTAGGGTTTAAAGCACAAGGATTGCTCCACAGGCTGCATTTTGGTGCCCAAGCTTGGAGAATCCATAATAATTCATCAAATTCATTCTTATGAGGTCTTATCATCAGAGGAACATCTAAACATGTGCAATTTGCAAGTTAACCCCTTTAATTGGGTAATTTGCACATAAGTCCACTTTTAACAAAACAATATTACAATATTGTTTAAAAAGGACAGAAAGGGAAATATATGTTCCTGAGGAGCTTTAATTACATTATCAACAGATAACCATAAGCATTTAATCACATGATTAAGAAAAACACCTGGGGTTAGTTCATAACCCAGTTCAGGAATGTTACAAATTATAAACCCCTAACAAGGATTTCGCCCCCAAAATCCTAGAAAGAAAAGGGAAAGCAGATATTATTTAAGCATCATATCATTACATCCTTAGATAACATTTTGTTATTATGGAGATATTATAAAGTTTTGATCAACTTTTCTTAAGATCACACTCATACTCTGTTATTTATTTTGAGACTATATAAGTGCTTCCATTCCTTGATTGTATCATCACATCTGATAACACCATACTAACTTTTCTTATTATTTTCACTAACTATCTCATTAGTTGTACATTCTCTTAGCATAGGGAAAAGGTACTTATCAAACAAGGACTTATTTGACAGATATCTTGGAGAAAGATATGTTTATGAAAAACATAAACCCCTAACATGTGATGTACATATTATTCTATATGTTTAATTTAATTTTATAGTTGACCAATCTAGGTAATTAATATAAATCATTTGATATATTATTGCATTCTTATTTTGGTACCTATCACATGTGTTATCAACACATTACATCTCTTTCTTCCTTTCATCTTGGGACATTACTTATTACATATATTCTCATTTTAGAACCAAAGTCCAGGTTAAACTGATACCTTTATAAGTATTCATCACATAAACATCTTTATTATTATTCTTACAACCTTTACTGATCAGGTTGAACTTCCTTATTCTCATATTTCTTATTTCATGATTCTCATTAGATTATCTCAGAATGACTGCTTGATCAGAGCAATCAAAATATAACAATCTAAGAGTTTCCATATTCACTTTATCATCAACAACTGTATACCTGCCCAGGGTATATAAATACTAAGATAAGGTAATATGCACTTGTATACTACCATATTCCTTCTCTTTTCTTATCATTACAAGTATAAGTATTAATCTTACTGAATTTCTATCCAGACCAATTCTTTAATACCTCATCTTTCTTATGGAGGTAAGCATGCAACATGAAACATCTATTTTATACAACATTATAAGTCCTTATAGGACTAATCAAGAAAAGTTCAATCAATTACTTTCTCAGTTTTATCCAAGAGATCATAAAAAGACATATAAGAATAACATTTATTTCGTCTAACCTATCATGACTCGAGGATTATTCATTGTCTCAGGCTGATTCTGCCTCAGAGGTTGATTTATCATAACATTTCTGGCTGGGCAATCTCTTACCAGATGCCCTATCTGTCCACATTGATAGCAAGTTCTGGGTGCCCGGTGTGGTCTAAAGGGTTCCTTACCCTTTCTGGATAACCATTGCCTTGGTGCACTAGGTCTTGGTTGTGTTGGTGACACTAGAAACTTCTTCCTTTTGGAACTACCAGGTATCTGCTCCTGGATTTTGATAGGCCTTTTCTCAATTCTACCTTTATATTTCTTTTCTGGACAATTAGGTCTGATATGTCCAGGTTTCCTACACCTATGGCAGATCCTAGTTTCTGGTTGTATTCTAACCCTTTCATTACTATATATTGATTCAACATGCTGAGGTTGAGCACATACTCGTTCTAAGTTCAGAACTTCATCATTTACCATTGCTTCAACCTGTTGTTGTGGGTTACATATTCTGTTGATATCCAAAACATCATCATTGGGAGTTGGTAACCTAGGTTGCATTGCTAGTTCTTGATCCACTAGATACATCATGGTTGCCCTAAATTCTCCAACATTGATTCTTAAGGAAGAATTTCTTATCATGGTTGGATTAGCTAGGGGAATCTCAGGTAATTGTCCCTCTCTTGCCTGCCCCTCTGCACCTCTTCTTGGTGTAGCATTGTTGCTCTCTGTAGCAAACTCCTCGTCCGATCCAGTCATCTTCAAGTTCTTCTCCTCCTATGTGAGAAGAAGATACCATCAGATACACTGGATGACACTAGAACAGACTCTACATCCTTAGTCCTATGTCTCTATAGACTCACCGAACCTAGAGCTCTGATACCACTAAATTGTGGCGACCGTCTCATGAAAACAGGATTAACAAATGCGGAAGCGATTGATTAGCAGTGGAATTATCAAAATCACTAAAAATTTAAAACTTTTTGTAAAGAGATCTTTAGACCATAAAACTCTTTTATAAGAAAACAAGATGAACTGTTTACAACATGGTTTGACATTACATCTCTGTGAATTCACATCTCGAGTGATTACATACATCCATTGCCCTGTTACCTGTATAGGCAAGATACAAAAATATTGAGGCATTAAGCCAAAAACCTCAGATCTACTGACTCCTAGGACCTGAGAGTACAGAGACGACACATAGGACCTACTATCTACAAGACTTGACAGTCAGTATCTCCACCTGAGACTCACTGCTGCCCCTGGTGTTGCTGCAGCTGTTGTTGCTCATCTCTAGATGGATTCCTTTGTCCTCGGCGTCTACCTAAAAAGTCGAATCCCACGGGGGTGAGACAATTGAATAATTGTCCCAGCGAGAGTTATAACTCTCCGCAAGAAGCTTTGTTATTGCAATAAGGGATAACAATAAGCAGTGTAATTATTAACATTTAACAGTAGGTTTAATGTCAAGTAAAGCAACATTTCAATTATAACTTAATTGGATATCAAAGCATATCTCATTAAAGAATATGGAGAACATGTATACTAGTTATTTAACTAGAACATTATAAACAATGTAACATCAATCATTGTTTCTCGTAGTTCAACCTAAGTAGTTATGCTACACGGCTGATTATGTTTTCCAAACATTATTATGCCCTGCGGAGATGAGGTACACCTCTCATACTCCAACTGACCATTAAGAAATCGCGTCGGTACCATACATAGGTCATAAAAAGAGCCGGATTCTTATGACCTCATCTTCCTCAGTCAGTAAGAGGAATTACTTGCAGGACATCTTGTGTCTCTGCTGTGATAGCTATCCAGGGTATTCTGGAAACTTCGCTATAGAGTCACAGTGGCGTTCTGTACTTTCTTCATCATCGAAGGATCTCTTGTTTATCTCTCATCGATGCGGCATTGTTGATTCCCTCAGGAGATTGGCGGTACATCATCCCGACATAGACATATAATGAAGGATTGATAGGTTAAAGATACATCCTACATCAATTCCTACATTAGGACGTAAGGATATTCACATCCATAATCCCCCATATACTCAAAAGTATATGTTCCAGGAGTTCCCTTAGGAAAACCTGTTTCACCATCATTTGGTCTCTTACAATGATGGATCTATGGTCAGGGCCCTACATGATATGATCATACTTGATTATTTAAGTACATTTTAGCATTCTTTTAGGATCAAGCATGTTTTCAAACATAAACAATTAAAACATATGCTATAGAAGAAGAATACTAAATGTATCAAGTTTATTTCACATCAATTATCATTTCATAACCATCTCATCATTATGGTTCAAGAACAGGGGTGTTCAAACCCTTAAATCATCATAAGTCATCTAATAGCATGACCTTAATTGTAACAATGTAAATATTACTCAAGGCTCTTACAGCCCATCATTCTCATATGTTACCTCTTAAACCAGGCAACATAGTATATATTTATTCATAAATCTTATAACATGCTTTCAATGAATAAAACATCATAACTCTTACCTGGCTATATTTACCTCTTGCTAACAACCTGCATGACTAATATAATTGAAGACATGCATATATAACAATATCAGTACAATACCGATTCTTTTCAATTTATTCATAGAACACCACGGGCGTGCTACCTTGCACGGTCGTGCAAAGGGAAGCTACCACGGCCGTGCTCCATAGCATGGTCGTGCTATCAACATCATACCATGACCATGTTACATCACCATTGTTGATTTCTAGGGTTAGGGTTTATTCAACTCAATTAGGGTTATTAAACCCCTTTGACTTATAAGGTATAAGGATTCTTCATATTATAATTCATTCAAAGGGTTTCATACTTAAAAGCATAACCCAAACTTAGGGTTAAAGTACCCTACCTTTCATTAATTAGGGTTTCCTGTTCACATTATCAGTTCAACCCTAATATAATAATCCACTACCATTGGGAGCATTCAAAGATGTTATAAGTGTTTGATTTCAGTTATTTTACTCATCATGTATCATTAATGATCATCACTTCTAAGTATTAGCCCATTCCTTGTATGATGTATATATCATATATCAGAATTATCCAATTATCTGTAAAGATATAGGTTTAAACATTGTTGATATAGGATAAATCATGATCAACTATTCTAGGTATCTTCATATTAAGGATGTTATCTACATCATGCTTTAGTATACATCATTTCTAAGAGTTTGATGCCCATTATTATTATAAGGTGTAAAATCTATTACTCATTCATAGGAATGTTTGGATCCAGGCATCTTACCTCTTAAATCCTTATTTTTTGAAATTACCACATTTATCATTCACAGGGTTCACTAACCCTATTCTATATGTTTATGACATAATCATATTATTTAATTGATTTAGCTACACCTCACCTTATTGTACTATCTAGTAAACCATCTCAAGGTTTTCATGATTAATAAGCCATAAGTTAAGCTTGCTATTCATCTTAATAAGGGTTTCCCATAACATCACCTCCAATTAGGGTTTCTATTCATATCACATCTCCCCTAGATTAGGTTTATAATTAATATCCTACCATTAGGGACTACTATTTCACATCATGTTATTCCCCTAGAATTAGGGTTTACTATTCAATTACATGATTTACCCTAAAATTAGGGTTTACTATTCACATTACAGTGAATTGAGGTCTTACCATCATTATTTATGAAGATTACATCCATTAACACCTTCAAATTAAGTTAAGATTCATTATCTCCATAATTAGGGTTTCCATGATCTCCTTATGAAGGATCATACCCTAATGGTGTATATTGATACATTTTAAAGGTATCTTATTTGATTGTCATTGATATTAGGAGTCTTCTCTCTCTTCTTATTAATTGATGATGTTTACATCACTCTTGATTAGGTTAAGTCAACTCAACTTTGACTGACATAAGTCAAGTCATCACCATTAAGGTCATTAGGGTTTACCTGATCGAGGGTACTAGTCACACTAACCCACTAAGGGTACTTTTGTAATCTTCACCATTGACCCTAACATACATTAGTTTACTAATTACTTAATCCCTTAATGAATTTAGGTGTCTTCAGGGTTTAGGTTAAACAACCATTGAACCATCTAAGTCTTTAAAGCATTAAGCATTCTTGACCTTAAAAGATCCCAAACGGTTTTACACTTTCAACCTCCAAACGGTTTTGAAACCGCATGAATTTAAATGGTCTTGAGACCGTTTGGTCCCAAACGGTCTTGAGACCATTTGGACTCAAACGGTCTTGAGAACGTTTGGTCCAAACCTCCTCAAAACCGAATGGACCAAAGATGGTCTCAACTACACCAATCGGTTTAGGGTTCTCAATATTGATTCCTTCAATCATTGAATTCATGGAACCAATCATCAATTGGACCTATCCTCATACTTCAATTGAGTTAAATAGTTCCACCTTAAACTGATTTGACCCTCAATTGACCCTCAATTATTCATAAATTAGGGTTTGATTCAAATGAATTAGGGTTTGGGAATCGATGATCCTTCAATATTAATCAATGTAAGACTAGTTACTTTGAAACCATAGAACCATCATCCAAATTGGGTATGACCTGACCCCAAATGGCCTTGAGGTCGTTTGCATGACCTCCAAATGGTCTTGAGACCGTTTTCCCATCATATCACCAAAATCCAAGTCAACCAATTAAGGTTTGGATCATTGGATTGATCACCAAATCAGCAATTGATTACACTTTAACTTAGTAACATTGGATCATCAATTGCTTAACCATACTCACCCCTAGACCTAAAAACGGTCTTGGGTGACCGCTCATCCAACCCTTGGATTCTAGTGAAATTCTATCAAGGATTGGTCTATCGAGTTGATCAACAAATCAGCACTTAATTGTAATATGATTTGGTACCTTTGGACCTTCAATTTGTCAACTATACTTAACCCCAGACCTAAAAACGGTCTTGGGTGATCCCCAAATGGTCATGAAACCGTTTGGGTGATCCCCAAACAGTTTTGAAACCGTTTGGGCCAATCAACCCAAAACATCATCTCATTCACTTGCAAAATCAGCATTTAGCCGATTAGGGTTCATGCCACATCTTTGGATCTTCAAAAACATATCCATACTTCACCCTAGACCTCCAAACGGTCTTGGGTGACCCCCAAACGGTCTTGAGACCATTTGGGTGATCCCCAAACGATTTTGAAACCGTTTGGGCTTAATCAACCCAAAATCTCAAATTAACTCATTGGAATTTCAGCACTAATTTCAATTGGGGTTTGCCCAATTGATTAGATTTCAACTCATGATTCCTTGAGAATTAACCCCTCAAATTTGGTGAGTTATTAACCAACATAATTAGGAATAGTAATATCAAACGGTCAATGCTTGGTCAACGCACTCAAATGGTTTTGAAACCGTTTTCCCAAAAAGGTCAAGTTAATCAGGTTGAAAATCAGCACTTAATCCAAATAGATTTACCTAATTGATTTGACTTCAACTCACGATTCCTTTGGAGTTAATCCCTCAAATTTGGAGGGTTATCAACCAACATAATTATGAACAGGAATCCCAAACGGTAAACTCTTGGTCAACTCAACCAAATGGTCTTGGAGACCGTTTGCTCCAACCGACCTTGTGAAACCGTTTGCCCCTCAAACGGTTTTGCAAACTCCCAAACGGTTTTGCAAATCGTTTGGTCAAGGGTGCAAGACATTTTGCTAAAGTAACATTGGTATTCAAGATCCCTTCTTCTACCTCCAGATCCAGGTCTGTTCTTCATGGTTTTAGTTGCAAGAAAGCAAGGAAGGATGGGGGAAAGAAGAACAAACTACTTTTGCAAGAAAGAAAGATGCATGACAAAGTTTAAGGGTTTAGAGTTATAAAACCCGCCTTAGAACCAGATCTAGAGCTCCAAGATTCGAAGCTTTAATGGTGTCTTGAGATACACAGGTTGTCCAAGGTTTCTTCTTCAAGAATTGGTTGGAAAGGATGGCTAGAAAGAAGAACTTAGTAAGAAAAACTAGCAACCAACCTTGTATCATGATTTCCTCCATGAATCCGAGCTAGAAGATAACCAAAGCTTACCCAAACCTACTTGGCCGTTCTCCCCTGCTCCTGAGATCCTTCCCACAGCAAGAGATAAGTGAAGAGAGAAAGGGAAACGATCCCTTGGTTGTAAAAGAAAGGTGTATATATACTTTGGGTGAACATTCAAGATAAGGACACTTGTTTCGTCATTTCTCAACTAGGTCCTTCTCTCCTTTTTGGGCACATCCCTCCTGCTCTATACTTAAGAAAAACTCTATCTTAAACCAAGGTCTAAAGGATAAGAAGCCAAACCTCCTACTAAGTTGTACACAACAATGGGGTCATTTCACTTACAACTTGGTTATTTAATTATAAAGGTTATCTTTCTTATTTGATTATTCAAATGAAGCGCCCTCTTCATCATTTTTACTCTAGTTGATGCCAAGAGTCATAAAAGATACTCTAGAAGGTATATTTTACATGTTACATGCCATGTTTTGGGGTAAATTGCACTTTACACCAAAACTAGGGTTTAAAGCACAAGGATTGCTCCACAAGCTGCATTTTGGTGCCCAAGCTTGGAGAATCCATAATACTTCATCAAATTCATTCTTATGATGTCTTATCATCAGAGGAACATCTAAAAATGTGCAATTTGCAAGTTAACCCCTTTAATTGGGTAATTTGCACATAAGTCCACTTTTAACAAAACAATATTACAATATTGTTTAAAAAGGACAGAAAGGGAAATATATGTTCCTCAGGAGCTTTAATTACATTATCCAAAGATAACCACAAGAATTTAATCACATGATTAAGAAAAACACCTGGGGTTAGTTCATAACCCAGTTCAGGGATGTTACAAATTATAAACCCCTAACAAGGATTTCGCCCTCGAAATCCCAGAAAGAAAAGGGAAAGCAGATATTATTTAAGCATCATATCATTACATCCTTAGATAAAATTTCGTTATCATGGAGATATTATAAAGTTTTGCTCAACTTTTCTTAAGATCACACTCATACTCTGTTATTTATTTTGAGTCTATATAAGTGCTTCCATTCCTTGATTGTATCATCACATCTCATAACACCATACTAACTTTTCTTATTATTTGCACTAACTATCTCATTAGTTGTACATTCTCTTAGCATAGGGAAAAGTTACTTATCAAACAAGGACTTATTTGAAAGATATCTTGGAGAAAGATATGTTTATGAAAAACATAAACCCCTAACATGTGATGTTCATATTATTCTATATGTTTAATTTAATTTTATAGTTGACCAGTCTAGGTAATTAATATAAATCATTTGATATATTATTGCATTCTTATTTTGGTACCTATCACATGTGTTATCAACACATTACATCTCTTTCTTCCTTTCATCTTGGGACATTACTTATTACATATATTCTCATTTTAGAACCAAAGTCCAGGTTAAACTGATACCTTTATAAGTATTCATCACATAAACATCTTTATTATTATTCTTACAACCTTTACTGATCCGGTTGACCTTCCTTATTCTCATATTTCTTATTTCATGATTCTCATTAGACTATCTCAGAATGACTGCTTGATCAGAGCAATCAAAATATAACAATCTAAGAGTTTCCATATTCACTTTATCATCAGCAACTGTATACCTGCCCAGGGTATATAAATACTAAGATAAGGTAATATGCACTTGTATACTACCATATTCCTTCTCTTTTCTTATCATTACAAGTATAAGTATTAATCTTACTGAATTTCTATCCATACCAATTCTTTAATACCTCATCTTTCTTATAGAGGTAAGCATGCAACATGAAACATCTATTTTATACAACATTATAAGTCCTTATATGACTAATCAAGAAAAGTTCAATCAATTACTTTCTCAGTTTTATCCAAGAGATCATAAAAAGACATATAAGAATAACATTTATTTCGTCTAACCTGTCATGACTCGAGGATTATTCATTGTCTCAGGCTGATTCTGCCTCAGAGGTTGATTTGCCATAACATTTCTGGCTGGGCAATCTCTTACCAGATGCCCTATCTGTCCACATTGATAGCAAGTTCTGGGTGCCCGGTGTGGTCTAAAGGGTTCCTTACCCTTTCTGGATAACCATTGCCTTGGTGCACTAGGTCCTGGTTGTGTTGGTGACACTAGAAACTTCTTCCTTTTGGAACTACCAGGTCTCTGCACCTGGATTTTGATAGGCCTTTTCTCAATTCTTCCTTTATATTTCTTTTCTGGACAATTAGGTCTGATATGTCCAGGTTTCCTACACCTATGGCAGATCCTAGTTTCTGGTTGTATTCTAACCCTTTCATTACTATATATTGATTCAACAGGCTGAGGTTGAGCACAGACTCGTTCTAAGTTCAGAACTTCATCATTTACCATTGCTTCAACCTGTTGTTGTGGGTTACATATTCTGTTGATATCCAAAACATCATCATTAGGAGCTGGTAACCTAGGTTGCATTGCTAGTGCTTGATCCACTAGATACATCATGGTTGCCCTAAATTCTCCAACAGTGATTCTTAAGGAAAATTTCTTATCATGGTTGGATTAGCTAGGGGAATCTCATTTAATTGTCCCTCTCTTGCCTGCCCCTCTGCACCTCTTCTTGGTGTAGCATTGTTGCTCTCTGCAGCAAACTCCTCGTCCGATCCAGTCATCTTCAAGTTCTTCTCCTCCTATGTGAGCAGAAGATACCATCAGATACACTGGATGACACTAGAACAGACTCTACATCCTTAGTCCTATGTCTCTGTAGACTCACCGAACCTAGAGCTCTGATACCACTAAATTGTGGCAACCGTCTCGCGAAAACAAGATTAACAAATGCGGAAGCGATTGATTAGCAGCGGAATTATCAAAATCACTAAAAATTTAAAACTTTTTGGAAAGAGATCTTTAAACCATAAAACTCTTTTATAAGAAAACAAGATGAACTGTTTACAACATGGTTTGACATTACATCTCTGTGAATTCACATCTCGAGTGATTACATACATCCATTGCCCTGTTACCTGTATAGGCAAGATACAAAAATCTCGAGGCATTAAGACAAAAACCTCAGATCTACTGACTCCTAGGACCTGAGAGTACAGAGATGACACATAGGACCTACTATCTACAGGACTTGACAGTCAGTATCTCCACCTGAGACTCACTGTTGCCCCTGGTGTTGCTGCTGCTATTGTTGCTCATCTCTAGATGGATTCCTTTGTCCTCGGCGTCTACCTAAAAAGTCAAATCCCACGGGGGTGAGACAATTGAATAATTGTCCCAGCTAGAGTTATAACTCTCCGCCAGAAGCATTGTTATTGCAATAAGGGATAACAATAAGCAGTATAGTTATTAACATTTAACAGTAGGTTTAATGTCAAGTAAAGCAACATTTCAATTATAACTTAATTGGATACCAAAGCATATCTCATTAAAGAATATGGAGAACATGTATACTAGTTATTTAACTAGAACATTATAAACAATGTAACATCAATCATTGTTTCTCGTAGTTCAACCTAAGCAGTTATGCTAGACGGCTGATTATGTTTTCCAAACATTATTATGCCCTGCGGAGATGAGGTATACCGCTCATACTCCAACTGACCATTACGAAATTGCGTCGGTACCATACATAGGTCATCAAAAGAGCCAGATTCTTATGACCTCATCTTCCTCAGTCAGTAAGAGGAATTACTTGCAGGACATCTTGTGTCTCTGCTGTGATAGCTATCTAGGGTATTCTGGAAACTTCACTATAGAGTCACAGTGGCGTTCTGTACTTTCTTCGTCATCGAAGGATCTCTTGTTTATCTCTCATCGATGCGGCATTGTTGATTCCCTCAGGAGATTGGTGGTACATCATCCCGGCATAGACATATAATGAAGGATTGATAGGTTAAAGATACATCCTACATCAATTCCTACATTAGGACGTAAGGATATTCACATCCATAATCCCCCATATACTCAAAAGTATATGTTCTAGGAGTTCCCTTAGGAAAACCTTTTTCACCATCATTTGGTCTCTGACAATGATGGATCTATGGTCAGGGCCCTACATGATATGATCATACTTGATTATTTAAGTACATTTTAGCATTCTTTTAGGATCAAGCATGTTTTCAAACATAAACAATTAAAACATCTGCTATAGAAGAATAATACTAAATGTATCAAGTTTATTTCACATCAATTATCATTTCATAACCATCTCATCATTATGGTTCAAGAACAGGGGTGTTCAAACCCTTAAATCATCATAAGTCATCTAATAGCATGACCTTAATTGTAACAATGTAAATATTACTCAAGGCTCTTACAACCCATCATTCTCATATGTTACCTCTTAAACCAGGCAACATAGTATATCTTTATTCATAAAGCTTATAACATGCTTTCAATGAATAAAACATCATAACTCTTACCTGGCTATATTTACCTCTTGCTAACAACCTGCATGACTAATATAATTGAAGACATGCATATATAACAATATCAGTACAATACCAATTCTTTTCAATTTATTGATAGAACACCACGGCCGTGCTACCTTGCACGGTCGTGCAAAGGGAAGCTACCACGGCCGTGCTCCATAGCATGGTCGTGCTATCAACATCATACCATGACCATGTTACATCACCATTGTTGATTTCTAGGGTTAGGGTTTATTCAACTCAATTAGGGTTATTAAACCCCTTTGACTTATAAGGTATAAGGATTCTTCATATTATAATTCATTCAAAGGGTTTCATACTTAAAAGCATAACCCAAACTTAGGGTTAAATTACCCTACCTTTCATTAATTAGGGTTTCCTGTTCACATTATCAGTTCAACCCTAATATAATACTCCACTACCATTGGGAGCATTCAAAGATGTTATAAGTGTTTGATTTCAGTTATTATACTCATCATGTATCATTAATGATCATCACTTCTAAGTATTAGCCCATTCCTCGTATGATGCATATATCATATATTAGAATTATCCAATTATCTGTAGAGATATAGGTTTAAACATTGTTGATATAGGATAAATCATGATCAACTATTCTAGGTATCTTCATATTGAGGATGTTATCTACATCATGCTTCAGTATACATCATTTCTAAGAGTTTGATGCCCATTATTATTATAAGGTGTAAAATCTATTACTCATTCATAGGAATGTTTGGATCTAGGCATCTTACCTCTTAAATCCTTATTTATTGAAATTACCACATTTATCATTCACAGGGTTCACTAACCCTATTCTATATGTTTATGACATAATCATCTTATTTAATTGATTTAGCTACACCTCACCTTATTGTACTATCTAGTAAACCATCTCAAGGTTTTCATGATTAATAAGCCATAAGTTAAGCTTGCTATTCATCTTAATAAGGGTTTCCCATAACATCACCTCCAATTAGGGTTTCTATTCATATCACATCTTCCCTAGATTAGGTTTATGATTAATATCCTACCATTAGGGACTACTATTTCACATCATGTTATTCCCCTAGAATTAGGGTTTACTATTCAATTACATGATTTACCCTAAAATTAGGGTTTACTATTCACATTACAATGAATTGAGGTCTTACCATCATTATTTATGAAGATTACTTCCATTAACACCTTCAAATTAAGTTAAGATTCATAATCTCCATAATTAGGGTTTCCATGATCTCCTTATGAAGGATCATACCCTAATGGTGTATATTGATACATTTTAAAGGTATCTTATTTGATTGTCATTGATATTAGGAGTCTTCTCTCTCTTCTTCTTAATAGATGATGTTTACATCACTCTTGATTAGGTTAAGTCAACTCAACTTTGACTGACATAAGTCAAGTCATCAAAATTAAGGTCATTAGGGTTTACCTGATCGAGGGTACTAGTCACACTAACCCACTAAGGGTACTTTTGTAATCTTCACCATTGACCCTAACATACATTAGTTTACTAATTACTTAATCCCTTAATGACTTTAGGTGTCTTCAGGGTTTAGGTTAAAAAACCATTGAACCATCTAAGTCTTTAAAGCATTAAGCATTCTTGACCGTAAAAGATCCCAAACGGTTTTACACTTTCAACCTCCAAATGGTTTTGAAACCGCATGAATCCAAATGATTTTGAGACCGTTTGGTCCCAAACGGTCTTGAGACCGTTTGGTCCAAACCTCCTCAAAACCGCATGGACCAAAGATGGTCTCAACTACACCAATCGGTTTAGGGTTCTCAATATTGATTCCTTCAATCATTGAATTCATGGAACCAATCATCAATTGGACCTATCCTCATACTTCAATTGAGTTAAATAGTTCAACCTTAAACTGATTTGACCCTCAATTTACCCTCAATTATTCATCAATTAGGGTTTGATTCAAATGAATTAGGGTTTGGGAATCGATGATCCTTCAATATTAATCAATGTAAGACTAGTTACTTTGAAACCATAGAACCATCATCCAAATTGGGTATGACCTGACCCCAAACGGTCTTGAGGTCGTTTGTATGACCTATAAACGGTATTGAGACCGTTTTCACATCATATCACCAAAATCCAAGTCAACGAATTAAGGTTTGGATCATTGGATTGATCACCAAATCAGCAATTGATTACACTTTAACTTAGTAACATTGGATCATCAATTGCTTAACCATACTCACCCCTAGACCTCCAAACGGTATTGGGTGACCTCCAAACAGTCTTGAGACCATTTGGATGAGCTCCAAACGGTCTTGATACCGTTTGGCTCATCCAACCCTTGGATTCTAGTGAAATTCTATCAAGGATTGGTCTATCGAGTTGATCAACAAATCGGCACTTAATTGTAATATGATTTGGTACCTTTGGACCTTCAATTGGTCAACTATACTTAACCCCAGACCTCCAAACGGTCTTGGGTGATCCCCAAACGGTCTTGAAACCGTTTGGGTGATCCCCAAACGGTTTTGAAACCGTTTGGGCCAATCAACCCAAAACATCATCTCATTCACTTGCAAAATCAGCATTTAGCCGATTAGGGTTCATGCCACATATTTGGATCTTCAAACACATATCCATACTTCACCCTAGACCTCCAAACTGTCTTGGGTGACCCCCAAACGGTCTTGAGAACGTTTGGGTGATACCCAAACGGTCTTGAGACCGTTTGGGCTAATCAACCCAAAATCTCAAATTAACTCATTGGAATTTCAGCACTAATTTCAATTAGGGTTTGCCCAATTGATTAGATTTCAACTGATGATTCCTTGAGAATTAACCCCTCAAATTTGGTGAGTTATTAACCAACATAGTTAGGAACAGTAATCTCAAACGTTCAATGCTTGGTCGATGCACTCAAACGGTTTTGAAACCGTTTGCCCAAAAAGGTCAAGTTAATCAGGTTGAAAATCAGCACTTAATCCAAATAGATTTACCTAATTGATTTGCCTTCAACTCACGATTCCTTTGGAGTTGATCCATCAAATTTGGAGGGTTATCAACCAACATAAATTTGGAGGGTTATCAACCAACATAATTATGAACAGGAATCCCAAACGTTAAACCATTGGTCAACTCAACCAAACGGTCTTGGAGACCGTTTGCTCCAACCGACCTTGTGAAACCGTTTGCCCCTCAAACGGTTTTGCAAATCGTTTGGTCAAGGGTGCAAGACCGTTTGCTAAAGTAACATTGGTATTCAAGCCCCCTTCTTCTACCTCCAGATCCAGGTCTGTTCTTCATGGTTTTAGTTGCAAGAAAGCAAGGAAGGATGGGGGAAAGAAGAACAAACTACTTTTGCAAGAAAGAAAGATGCATAACAAAGTTTAAGGGTTTAGAGTTATAAAACCCGCCTTAGAACCAGCTCTAGAGGTCCAAGCTTCGAAGCTTTAATGGTGTCTTGAGCTACACAGGTTGTCCAAGGTTTCTTATTCAAGAATTGGTTGGAAAGGATGGCTAGAAAGAAGAACTTAGTAAGAAAAACTAGCAAACCAACCTTGTATCATGATTTCCTCCATGAATCCGAGCTAGAAGATAACCAAAGCTTACCCAAACCTACTTGGCCATTCTCCCCTGCTCCTGAGCTCCTTCCTTAGTCGGCCACAGCAAGAGATAAGTGAAGAGAGAAAGGGAAACGATCCCTTGGTTGTAAAAGAAAGGTGTATATATACTTTGGGTGAAAATTCAAGATAAGGACACTTGTTTCCTCATTTCTCAACTAGGTCCTTCTCTCCTTTTTGGGCACATCCCCCCTTATCTATACTTAAGCAAAAATATATCTTAAACCAAGGTCTAAAGGATAAGAAGCCAAACCTCCTACTAAGTTGTACACAACAAAGGGGTCATTTCACTTACAACTTGGTTATTTAATTATAAAGGTTATCTTTCTTATTTGATTATTCAAATGAAGCGCCCTCTTCCTCATTTTTACTCTAGTTGATGCCAAGAGTCATGAAAGATACTCTAGAAGGTATATTTTACATGTTGCACCCCATGTTTTGGGGTAAATTGCACTTTACACCAAAACTAGGGTTTAAAGCACAAGGATTGCTCCAGAAGCTGCATTTTGGTGCCCAAGATTGGAGAATCCATAATACTTCATCAAATTCATTCTTATGATGTCTTATCATCAGAGGAACATCTAAACATGTGCAATTTGCAAGTTAACCCCTTTAATTGGGTAATTTGCACATAAGTCCACTTTTAACAAAACAATATTCCAATATTGTTTAAAAAGGACAGAAAGGGAAATATATGTTCCTCAGGAGCTTTAATTACATTATCAACATATAACCACAAGCATTTAATCACATGATTAAGCAAAACACCTGGGGTTAGTTCATAACCCAGGTCAGGGATGTTACACAATATCTCATGTGGTGTATTTTGAACCGATTTGAATGTTGCATGATTAAGTGTAAATTCTATAATTTCTAAATCATATCCCCAAAATAAAGTCCAAAGATTAGCTGAGCTCATCATAAATTGTACCATATCTAGTAAGGTGCTTTCATTCACTCGATAGACCATTATGTGGTGGTGTTCTAGGTGGAATCAACTGTGATAGAATACCATTGTCTCTCAAAATGGCCTCAACTATCTAGCTTCAATATGCTCATCTCGTTCATATCAAAACACCTTTATATTTTTCCAAGTTTGTGGTGTGCTTATTTCATGAATCCTTTCAATTCACAATGTATTTGACTTGTTCTTAATTACATACACATAGTCATATATATTGAGATCACAAGTAAATGTGATCAAGTACTGATACCCACCTCTATCATTAGCGCTAAAAGGTCCACATACATCACTATGTATCAGTTCAAGTAACTCAACTCCTCTTTCACTATTACTGGTAAGGGGTCCTTTTGTCATTCTTGACTAACAAACAATATTCTCTTGTACCCATTGGTTTCAAATTAAATGAATATGAATATTCATTTTGTGGAGTCTAGAAATGCATTCATCATTCATGTAACCTAAATGACAACACCTAAGTTATGTTTTATTTGACTCATCAAGTTTTGGCCTCTTGGTATTTATGTTATTTACATTCATCTCAAGAGCCAACAAATAAATACCACAAGAGATCGAGGCACTACCCTAAAATATCCCATCTTTTGAAATAAAACATCTACAATTCTTTTTGAAGAGATTCAAGACAATTATTGTCTTATATGATATTCATAACCATTCTTTTATAAATAACATACATAATGATATTTTATTAATGGAAGTTAGATAGTAACAATTTTCTATCTCTATTACAAGCCCACTAGGAATAGATAACAATATGTAAGGCAACAACTCTCACTCCATTAGAACATATGTATTTATAATATGTGAGATATACTTCCTACATCCAACACCCATGATGAATAAGTATATAAGTTTATAAACATAACATATATAATTGAGTGAATATATCTATAACATACTCCTTCTTTTGTAGTTCCTCTAGATAGATTCATAGGTTTCTTTTCTAGTGTTCAAGGTGGAAAAAATGGTGACGATTCACTTCCTTTCCCAATCCTACTTTTACTTCAAGTATAGAAGATTAAGACTTTCAGGCAACCTTTGCAATTTCTATTCTTTTCCTTTGTCCCTAGATGTTACCTCTACTTTTTTTACCATCAACCTCAATTGTGATTTGCATTTCTTGATTTTAATCTTAGCTATTCTTAACTTGCCAAACATTTCCAACAATTGTGTTATAATATTGTTCATGTTATAATGCATAAATATTGATTGTAAGGTTTTGGAAATGACTACATGATTACATCCATGGCCAACTCCTTACCCTAAAGAAAATACCAATCGTTCTCATCTCTCTAAAATCCCAAATAGCTTGAGCACATCGGGACCACCTAGTTCATCGTCTGTCATATTGCACTTAAACAATGCCTTGGAGACATCATGTGTCTCTTACATAGATTATTTGTATGTATAACATATTCTTAAGATGTGTATCCATCTCTAGAAGTCCCAAATTCTCATGTTGATTATGAAACTTATCAGAGCATGGCATGAGGCACTTTATATATATCATTATTAGTATACTTATGATAAGTTTTCCTTTCTGTCCAAGGTGCATTCAGAGTTGGTTCTTTTGGTAATGGTGTATCTAGGACAAAGAGCTTTCGTGCATGAGTGAGAACAATTCTCAATATCTTATACCAAATGAGTAAGTTACTTCCATTTACTTCTCATTTTCAAGGATTGATAGTAATGAGAAATGATTATTGTTATTTTCCATTTGATATATAAGAAATATTTCAAAAATAAAATTTTGATTTGATAGGTTTGTATAAGTATTTATACCTTAAATTAAAACAACTCTCACTATTTTGATATAAATGAATACTACTCACAATTGATTCAAAAGATTAAAATAAGCAATCTTCTCATATGGCCAAGATGTGTATTGCATTAAATTAGGAGTCAACTTCGCATGATCATTATTTCGGCAGGTATTTACCAATTAGATACAATACAAATATTGAATAAATG
Source organism: Alisma plantago-aquatica (assembly GCA_963693085.1). Lineage (NCBI taxonomy): Eukaryota > Viridiplantae > Streptophyta > Magnoliopsida > Alismatales > Alismataceae > Alisma > Alisma plantago-aquatica. The sequence goes on along the minus strand of OY856409.1, from coordinate 640,199,357 downwards.
GTTGCAAAAATCCTTGACCTATTTCATCTCATGAATTAAATACCATCTTTATGCCTTTAGATGCTTAATCCTATTAATATCACCTAGTTAAGTCCAGCCCAAGAGCAAAAACTATAAGCTATGAACCCTTCTTGGCAGACCCACATACTTATTATCACACCTCTTTAAGATAGACAACACACCTTTCATTGTCATCAAAGCATTCAATGTGTGTTTCACAATGCAGAACATCTTAAATTTCATAAATATAAAGAAGTTTGTATAACATTCATAAGCATCCAATCACTAGTACACATATGTTTATAGCTAACACATACTATAATCAATCACCATATGTGATAAAAATAGATAAGGATAATAATAAAACTATTTGATCCAACAGTTGTTTTCAATAAACAATGAATAACATCACATCATATACACTGTAATTTGCTCTTCCAAACTATTTAGTTGAGTAATAGAGAAAAAAATCAATGGGTTAGATTTCCTATTTGGGCAATCCTTTGGCTGATGATGGTATCTTCATTTTGTCTTCATTATGTGCACTCTAAGAAGACTCCTTCCTTTATTTTCCTACTAATCACCTTAATCTCTCCTTCATAATCACCAGTGAAGATACATGAATACCTATCTAATTTTGTAGCTAAAATTTACATAAAGAATGTAGAGAGAGATATGACACACATGTCATATACATGTTTTATGGATAAATAAAGATAGATGTTTGACATGCAATCCATAACAATTAACCAAACACATGAATCAAGAACCAAAAATCCTAATTTCCATATGCACAAGCATCAAACAAAACCTAACTTAAAGGTGTATCATTAGATTTATGTAATACATATCATATCTAATATGATAGTTGGTGATCATTTATGAATAAAGTATGCACGTGTCCAACAACAACACTATGGTTCCATTCAATGCCAAATGAATCTGGTGCATGGCTCCACTTTGATACCAAAGTTGTCTTTTGGTGTATACCAGTAATATAAATCTTTTCACTAAGTGAAATCCATGCTGCGAATATTTCATAGACATAACATGTCTATTATTCACAATGAAAAGGAGGGATATTGATTATATATTGGCACACTCTTGCTACATAGAAATTGATATGATATCTCTACGTCATTATCACTCTTACATATCTACACCTGAAGTCAAATACGAGCAATAGGTTCCTTGATATAGCAATGTGAAATGGAGTGAAGAACATTCCTATGGTGTTGATGAGAATTAACACGTGACAATGCCTCTACTGTGTCCATGTAGATGTAGGTAACCCTTGGGGTGCCATCATGGCCTCCTAGGAGGAGCGATTCTAGATTGTTGATGTGATAGTGTTAGTCGTTCTTTCCTCTACCTATCATGGAGTGTGGAAGTTAGTGATTTCTCTTTCTCTCTCTCAATAGAAGAAATTTATGTGTTGTCTTTGCTAGATGCCACCTCCTTTATATAAGAGGGAATAGGTTATAGTATCCTAAAAACCCAAGTCTTTTTCCAGATTGTAAACACAATTAATCACAAAACTCATCTTGCTCAACATATATCCAATCATTTGATTAGAAATTTAGCTAATCGGTTGGGCATTATTGTCTTGTATAAAATTTATCTTAGTTGATTGATTGCTACTTCAACCAATTTATTATACATGTCAATCGTAGTATGATATTTTAAATGATCCTGTGAAGATTCACCATACTTTCTAAATGTTTGATTAATCAACCAATTGACTTTTATTCGATTATTTGATGCCTCCCTTGACAATCAATGGATCAATAGACATTCAATTAATTTAACCATTTTCTCAATCACTAGTAAACCAACTAACATATCAATTTTTTGGTTGAACTATAATTAAATCTATATAAATGAGAATCATTCTAATTATGATTGTGATGTTAATCTCCTTTTCCCTTGAGCATACTTTGTGTGTGACCCTATATGTTTCATAATATGTTGGCAATAATGTCTATGACCTCACAAGCAATGAGCGATATCTACCAAATCATTATTACCACCCAAGTAATTGGAATATGTTGAAGAAAAACTTTAACCTTAAAGTGAACCATGTTTTGATGATCATGTAATCTCTTTCTCACATGTATTTAGACAGAGCCTGGGGCATGAAGTTTTCATCCTATTTATATGTAATCTATGTTTCTTGATCTAGAGTAGACTATTTAGATACAATGAGTTCAATATATAATATTGACTCACATGAGCATGGCCATGCACTTCATAGTCTCACTTATCAAGTGGCTAGGATAAAACATCAATAAAAGGAACAAAGTCCATGCATGTCACACACAATATCCCACATGTGTTTTAAATGTACCCAATCACTATTTGTATGCAAACCCTTATTCAAAGGCATATTGGGTAGTGTTAAAGCACACTGAAGAACAAGTGACTAATGTAGTCACTTTAAGTCTAAGGATCACATGCACCACTATCACACTGAACTCTGATTCTGATTACCATGGCAAGGCATTCATGTATAATTCCTAAGGTGGGATTATCTAGAACACTTGTTCTCTAACAAGTACCTATATCTGACTTGATGTTCAATATCATGACTAAATAGATGTACTCATCAAACAATACACATACTAATCTTATGTATAATTGTTGTTCATGTTTTTATAACAATATACAACTAGGGACTAAAAAATAATGAATGCTCCTTTATACACATGATCTCATGTTTGGGTCCTCAACCCAAACCATTTATCATTGAGTCAAACATTGGACAAAACATTATCACTTTCAATCATGATCTCATACTGAAAAAAACATAATACATGGAATGCCCTTTTTATTAACGAGTAATTAAGTAAAGAGTGTCCCAATACATTATCATATGATTAACTCTTAGGGTATACCCATTAATAGTCTTTTCAAGGTAGTAGAGACCAACTTCCACATATCTCCACCAATCACCACTTTTTTCTATAGATACTATAAACAAAAATGATCAAAGTCAAAATGTAATGGAATGTTTGAAATGAGAAAGTTAATTTACTAATGATAAGTAAATGGAAAGGAAACTAGAATGTACAAGGCATATGGCATGGTGATATTTAGAAATGTGTGAGGTAGGCCTAGTGCCTTGAACAAAAAACTAAAGAACCATTGGAAATGGTGACTTGGCATCTATTATGACATGGATTTTCACAATGTATATACACATATTTTTGAATGCAAATACTGGATTGATAAGGACATAATAGAAATCTTGATTTTTTCTGTATCTAGTTTGCAAGTTTGGTTTGAGAATGCAAATTCTCCATGTGGAATGGATTTTGTATGTTTTGCCATTTCCAATAATCCATTGATAAATATTGGAAAAAGAAGAGTGGAAAATCCAATAATAGATGAATTAAAAAAGTAATGGATCATTTATAATTAAATAAGAATTGTGTGGAAATTTCTAATAAAATATATGTTGAAGGAAACTAATAAGTTTGTTTTGACCTAATGTTGTGCTTAAAAAGAAAGCACATAAAAATAAAAGATCTTGCCAAGTTTGGATGGGAAAAGAAGTTAAGTGATGCCATAAATAAATCAAATAAATAATTTACTTAAGGGGCGAGAAAAGGATATATAATCTTTGTATTTTGACACCAAACCTTGCACAAACCACAAATTGAGTTATGGAAATATTTCCTTTATATTTTGAAACCAAATGGATATAAGAGAAAAGAGATAAAGAATAATCTAGATTTCAAGAGGATCAAATTATCCAATGTGTGCCATATAGTTATATGCCTTCCTTAATGGATTTTGTTTTTCCAAATCCAAGTTTTAATAAGAGAGTGGTGGTTCCTTTTTCATGACATTTGAATTTATAGAATATAAGCTCGGAGGAATATACTTAATTCATTCCTAGAATCGTGCCTTACGTTTCTCCTGGTATTACTTGGTGTTACATTGTCAAATAAGAAATGCATCTTTTAATACTTAATGGAAAGGATTCAATGGTATGCTTACTTTTAGAAAAGGGTATTTATATGTCTACCGTGCCTCTTGCCAATTGCATATAAATCTCTATGGAAAGCTAGATCTACCCATTCGTGAACCACCTATATAAATATATGTGGGGCTATTGGAACCCATTACCAAGGAAGAGGAAGAGCACTAGACAATGTTTGTTGATAGGGAAGAGGGTTATCTCCTTCTGCACTTTCTTCTTCACAAATTGTTGGCATATCGTCTAAGGTCATGCATGTACCATGAGGACTACACGGCCTAATGGCTTCCTAGCCTTGTTACATACCTTGGTAGCCTCTGTTGGCGTCATGGTGGTGAAAGGTAGGCTCTCCTAAGTCCATAACTCTGGGCAGAAGGAAACTTGGCTGGTCCTCGACTAGTAGTCCTTGGTGCTGAGGCATTGGTGGGACACGAGGCCATGCAAAAGGGAGATTAGTCGAGCAAGGGAGAGAGGGGTTAGCGATAGTGGTCTGAAGAGTAGTGGGACTAGGTTACAATGGTAAAGCGGGTGGGGAACAAGGAGTCATGATGTTGCTTTTCTAGAGTGGGCTTGGGCGGAGGCATCATGCCTCACTGTCGGGTGGTGGCACAGGATGGCATAGTCATTGGGAAGATGAAGAGGGCAATCAATCAAGAGCCAAAAGTGAACCAACAAATAATAGCCAGTTCAGAGAAGCATCGAAACAATATACCTCACCCCAACTCGGCAACATGGCGCTAGGGTTTTAATTGCATCGACCAATGACAAGTTTCCATGTGGCGTTATGATTAAGGCATACATGCTTCTATTATTTAATTCATAGAAATTAGTAGGTTTACCCAAATATATCAAACCTATATACCAAAATGATAAAAAAAGATGTAGAATCTATATAAAATACACCTAGAGCTTAATTATGCATCCTATTCCAAAAGTAGGGATAATAATAGTTTGAGTTGCAATTAACATATGGAAACCCTAGAATTGGTAATTATGAGTGTTGAATACATAAAATATATTTCTTTCATGTTATAATATGATATAGCTGATTGTAATGATAATCTAAGAGGATCATGGTAACAATGATGATATAGTGTAATTAGGGTTTCTAAGATAATGAGCATCAACATGTATAATTTAGGTTAAGAAATCAATAATGCAACTTTTGATAATTGTAATGCTTGTGATCCTATTTGGATATTAATAATAGTCTAATGTGTTTAATTTGATGAGAATCCTAATCCTTGATATGTTCCAAATAATAATGATAACACCTGAGTCATAAATATGATAGTTAGGGTTTCACCTAGTGTCTAACATGGATTAATAACTTTAATAGATTTGGGTGTGAAGGAATTAGGGTTTGATACCCTTATACATTATTCAAACCTGAGGCAACCCTAAACCCTAAATTAGGACGTATGTTAGATTAATGTGTCTTGAATATGATTAGTGACTGTTTAGGATATATATATTTGTAGATAATGTTGGTTGATTATGTTGAATGCTTAGTTGTTCAGATATATTCTTGAAGTACAAGTTGCATGGTTTCTGCATGAAAGCAAAGGTATATGGTTACGCCTATGAATGCTCACCTTAAATGACTTCCATGTTTTTTCAGAGTTTCTCGATTGAAGTGCATCTAAACTTCTTGACTGTTTATTTACTTCCTGCAATCTATAAAGTCATGATGGATATCATCTTATATAAATGTAACCTAATCAATCTCTAAATAATATATGGTGAGTTAAAGAGTATGGGGTGAAAGAAGTCATTATGGGAATGACAGATGATGAAGCCCGAAAAGGAAGATCACCTTAGGACAAGCCCAGAAAGCAAGACCTATGTATGAAACCAAGCCGGGGTGAGGGAAGGTTGTAAATGTCTACTAAAGGGATAAAACTCTAAAGAGAGAGTTCCCCATAAAGAGGATCCCTTAAAGAGAGGGCAAACTATAGAGAAATAGAGGATAAGGGTGGCGAGGTTAAAATAAGAAAATGCTTATTCAATTGTGTATTCTTAATTGTTGATATGGTTGATGTGTGGTTACACCTACATGCACATATTTTGTTTCCCCCACATACACAATATATTTTGGGTATGCTGATCCATGCTTATGTTTCACATTGTTTTAGGTACATGCCAATAAGAAGATATTAAGACATGACAATCAGCTGAAATTATTTGAAGGAATCAAAATTAGGTAAAGGAGGATTAGTTGGATACTTATTCTCATATGTGCAATTCTAATGATAGAAATTCATGTAACTCCTTAGAGGAGCATCTGGTAAATAATATTTGAAATTAATGGAAATTATTTTCTATTATTTGTTATTTGGTTAAATCTGGAACCTTGGGAATTTTAGGTAATGGATCTAAACTTTTTGGGTCTTTCATTAATTGAGGGATGCTAAAAAGTGAGGTCATTACATTTGGTATCAGAGCCCCAAATTTTCAAATAACATTTAATAATTTATATTTTCAAGTAATCCATAGAAATATAAGGAAACTTATTAAGGCATGATCTGATGGCAATCATGTCTAGAATGGATCATGGCTTTGGGGGCTGGCGATATTTTCCTCCACACCATTAAGTTGGTATACAAGGACTCTCTTAGCCAACGTGATACCAGCCTGGCCAGAACCTAGGATTTGCCTAAAGTTACATTTTCTCTAAGTCTCCTCATTCTATTTTCATCCACTTCTCATCCTCTTGCTTAGTAAACCCTAAAAGATACTTCCCTCCTCATCTCAGGTTAGGGTTTTGGAAAAGATGTAGGATTAAGGCATCCTCAACCAATGAATGTACATGTAATGTGGAAATAATGATAAGGAAAAGAAAAACAATTTTATGGGTTTTTCCTCCTAGCGGTAAACCCTAGATGGAGCTAGGACTGGTTTGGAAATCTTTAGTGGGTCAAGGTATTGGGTGTAGTCCCTAAACCTAAACCTTAATCCTAGGTTATGAGAAAAGCATGAGAAAAAGTAATAACCCTACCCTTATAAACCCAAGCAATGGGAAGAGGAAAAAGAAAATACAATAAGTTGGGATACCTTAGTTCATCCATGCATGCTAGTACGTGTAGTAAGACACACATTATACACGTGAAATGTTCAAATATACATGTAAAACATAGGTAATTAAGGGTTACATGCCAAGGAAATATAAAACCCATAGGGCATCATGTAGGGTTAGTGTCCTGACCTGGGATGGGTCAACCCCAAAGTGGTGAAAAGATCTGTGAGGGATATAACGCCCTAAACTAGGAGGTCAAGGTGTGACTAGAAAGTCTGAACTCCTTCTAGTAGGTACCCTAATAGGAAGTATGTCCCCACTCAAGTACGCGTAGGATGAAATCATGCATCAAGTGGAAGTGAGGGGCATCAAGCTAGAAGAAAAGTTAGCTTTAGATTAGATGCCTAAAGCCTTGTTGGAATACATAATAGATGGAATAGATGAATTGAGTTTAGTGTTACAAAATGAGATAATATGGTTCATGATGAACTCAGTTGGATTTTAGAATTTGACTTTAATTTTTAGGTTTTGACATCAGAGTTAATAATACCAATGTGTGTGTTTCTCCAATGGTAAGACAAGCTAAGTGAAGATAAGATGTGGATCTGCAACATCCTCAATTTCTTCTACAAAGGGGGACCTGTAGTGTTCAGACCAGATATAGTGTTAACTCCAGAGAGAGTGGGACCTAGAGGGAGGAGGTTAGAAACCTAGACTCCAAGATATGATGAATTATAAGGAATATTTTTTGTGATATGTCCTAAACTTGTCGGCGAACAGTAGCCCAACTGGTCGCAGCTCGGGGCCCCTCACGAAGGGTCCCGAGTTCGACTCCCGCTGAAAGCACTGTTCGGAAATGAATTTCCCACAACGTCATCTGGCCTTTGATGCGACTTATTGAGATACCAGTGTGTGGGCGCACGGGTCTCATGGGTTTACCATCCCTGCTATCTGGGCCTCCACCTTGGGGGGTCGGTTTCCCCTGACAATAAAAAAAAGATATGTCCTAAAATAGACTACCCTTGAGTGTATGACTCATGGAGACTTGTTGTACCCTATATTTCCTTGGAAGGGCCAAGCCCTAAAGACAGAGAAAGAGTCCTACATATATGTACGAGTACCTACCATATGGGTGAGTGAGAGAAAGTCCCTAGATCCTGGATAGGTAAGGAATGATAATATGTTGCTAAGCCTTGTGCATGGGTTGGTGGTTCCTTGTTTAGGACTCTAGTATTTGTTGATGAGAGAGAATGTAACACCCCTCCTTATTGTTGGTATATGTATGCCCGTAGAGCCATCCCAAGCGATTACATGGAGTCGGATATTAATTAATCAATTAATGTGATTATTTGGTTAATTAATGAATTCCGGAATATTCTAATTAATCCACGAGCATTTTAATTAACACAACGTTTCTGTTTACTGATGGGTTTAGGAAACCCTACTTCCCTTCGTATCCTATTTAAAGGAGGATTGATGGCCCATATCTATATAAGATAGAGAGATGTTTTTCCATTTACGCTCACGTACGTAAACCTAGTCGTTGCCGTCCTTAGGAGCGAAAGAAGAGAAACACGCCACTAGCACGCCGCCGCAGAGACAAGCTCCTTCCCGCCGGCTTGAGAAACACGACGTGGAGTTCCGTCCATCCGCGTGGACGAAGTAGAGATGCAGACGCCTTGACGCCTGCGTTCGGAGGACGTCGACGACCACTTGTACGTGTTGCGAACAGCTTACGTCACCGCCGCAAAGGAGCACCGGCGGATCAACCTGACACAGCGAACGGGAGAGAAGATCCGTCCGTGTTTGACAAGCAGCGTTGCACCGTCGTGCAGCGGGACATCGCCGGACTTGCTCCGCGATAAGGTATATCCAGCAAACCTATTTCCGAATACGCTGTTATCGACGAGATCCTGTTACGGGTTGCGTGGATTTAGTTGCTTCCGCCGCGCATGTTTTCTCCATAAAACCCAACAGTGGTATCAGAGCAGCATCAATCTACGGCGTATTTGGATTAGTTTCGATATGATCGAATCGCTGTATACTGTTTTTATGTTGCATACGATGCGAATTAAACCTGCTAATGTGCAAATCTAAACCTAATTCCACATACGCCGCAGGCTTCTGTTTTTGACGTTTAGGATGGGTTCGACTATGGAAAATATTGGTTTTCCTAAGTGCACGGAAGTGAAATTCCGTAGACCTTTCAGGGGCGGCCTCCCCTCGACCCCCGCCCGCTGACCGGGATCCCCGTACAGGGGCGCTGCCCCTATGTACCCCGCAAAGTCTGCGTGGGAGTCAAGAAATCATTTAATGGGGAATGTCCCGCATTAAAAGTACTGCAATTTTAATATGTATATACGTATATGTAGATATACCTATGATAGCATATACGTCGCCTTTAAAATCTGTTTTATGTGGTGAGTGCATGTACGGTTATGGCCTAGTATCCCCTTTTGTGAATGTTGTGAATGAATGTGGATGTCAATCTTGTGGATATGTTTGTTTGTGAATTCTATGGATGTATAATGGTTACATATGGATCCTTTGTATAAAGTATTCAGCTTGCATGCCGAGCCTCATCTCTTATTTCAAAGTGTAATTGATTCTTTCTTTTTATATTTGTACTCACATGATGTAATAGAGATAGGATTAGTTTTAGTTTTTGTACACTTGATGTAAGGAGGCCACTTGAAGATCCAACTCCAAGGAGTGTCCATAGAGAAGCACCATGAAGATCTAATTTCAAGAAGCAACCTGAAGATCCAACTCCAAGGAGCGTCCAAGGAGAAGCAACAAGAAGATCCCATTCCAAGAAGCAATTTGAAGTTCCAACCTGACGAAGCATCCATGAAGTTGTTCATTGTAATGTTGATCATTACATGCTTACAGGTTGATTCACAGGTGTTGCGTGAGATGCATAAGACCATAGGTGGACCGTAATCCTTTGTTGCTCCAAAGGATAACAATAGTATGGCCATAACTGATGTATTTGTGTTTGTGATTGCATGTCTATCGTTTGTGGTTGTGGATATAGTAGTATATGATACGTACTATAAGTATGTAGTGTTTGGATATGTATATGTATTAATAAAACCCCTCAATTAATAATATTAAGTTTTAGTTGCCTTCCATAAAGCAACACACATGAAAAGCTTGATCGACTATGTGTGGGCACGCCTCCGCGTGATACACTGTCTATCTCGTGGAAGAGTGATGGTGGGTGTGTGGGTCTGCCTCCGCAGGGTGCACACTCATCGTGTTGGCTTATGGGTTGGACTTGACTAGGGAACCTTGATAGGATCAAGTACCTAGAGGCACACAGATGCATCATGGCAAGGAGTTGTACATGATCATCTATCCAAGAGTTGCATATGATGCAATTGGCAAAAGTTGCCTACCTTAGTATTTGGTCTTTGACGCCGGCGTTGGCTGGGCAGTGATCCATTTATTTTGGGTCTTGGATCACTAGAAGGTTGTGCGTTGCAATCTTCCGAGTTGATAGTGAGGGCTATCAATTTGAATAAAATAGTGGGAGCGTAATTAATTAAAGACCTAATTAATCTCGTTTATCAAATCTTTACAAGTCAAAATGTTTTGGACTAAATGCAAAATTTTCTTTTGTAGCAATCAAATGGCAACCAACACCCACACTTTCTCATTGCGATCGGTCCTTGAGAAGGACAAACTTATCGGAACCAACTTTCAAAACTGGTTTAGGACGTTGAGAATTGTTCTCACACATGAGCGTAAGCTCTATGTCCTTGAAACACCAGAGCCAGAGGAGCCCACCGTAAATGCGCCCAAGGTTGAAAAGGATGCTTACAAGAAGCACCTTGATGATGCCGTGGATGTCAAGTGCCTAATGTTGTGCTCAATGAACTATGAGTTGCAAGAGCAACATGAGAACATGAATGTCATGGAGATGGTAACACATCTCAAGAACATGTATCAACATCAAGCAAGACAGGAGAGATATGATGTCTCAAAGGCATTGTTCAAAAGCAAGATGAAAGAGGGAGACTCAGTTGGCACCCATATACTCACCTTGATTGGGTACGTGGAAAGCCTATCCAAGATGGGATTTCCTCTAGGTCAAGAGTTGGCCACTGATGTGATTCTACAATCGTTTCCTGAGTCATATAATCATTTTGTCATGAACTACAACATGAACAATTTTGACAAGCCGTTGTCAGAATTGTTGGGCATGTTGAGGACAGCTGAAGCACAGATGAAGAAAGACAAGCCCAAGTCTGTGATGATGATCAACAAGACAAAGGGAAAGTCAAAAGGCAAAGGCAAGGCTAATAAAAGTTCTAAAGTCGGGCAGAAGCCAAAGTCATCCGCGCTCAAAGCTAAAGGTGGGATCTCCAAAGAAGGCAGTTGTCACCATTGTCACCAGCCTGGACATTGGAAAAGAAACTGTCCTCTCTACCTGGAGGAACTGAGGAAGAAGAAGCAGGGGATAGAGATCTCCACTTCAGGTATATACGTTATTGAGATAAACTTAAATACTTCTTCATCATGGGTACTGGATACCGGATGTGGATCTCACATATGTTCTAATATGCAGGATCTGATAAGAAGTAAGCCTTTACAAAAGGGCCAAGTCGAGCTGCGGGTTGCTAATGGAGCAAGAGTTGCTGCCACTGCAGTTGGAGTTATTAGTTTATCTTTGCCTACGAGCCTTGTAATAGAATTAGAGAATTGCTATTACGTACCTGCCATTAATAGAAATATTATTTCTGTATCTTGTATGGACAAGAGTGGATTTGAATTTCACATTAAGAATGGAATTATTTCTATATCCAAAGATGAGATCTTTTATGGCAATGCCCCTATGTCTTATGGTATCTACTTGTTAGAACTTGAGACTAGCATATATAATGTAAATACTAAAAGGTTAAAACTTGACAACTCAAACAAAACATTCTTATGGCATTGTCGTCTTGGGCACATAAACGAGAAGCACATATCTAGACTCCATAAGGATGGTTATCTAGACTCTTTTGATTTTGAATCATTAGAGACATGTGAGGCATGTTTATTAGGGAAGATGACCAAAACTACTTTCACTGGACACAGTGAGAGAGCCAGTGATCTGCTAGGGCTCATACATACTGATGTATGTGGACCTTTTAGATCAAATGCTAGAGGAGGCTATCAATACTTCATTACCTTCACTGATGACCTCAGTAGGTATGGCTATGTATATCTTATGAAACACAAGTCAGAAACTCTTGAAATGTTCAAGACTTTCATGAATGAAGTAGAGAAGCAACTTGGTAAGAGTATTAAAGCACTCCGTTCAGATCGAGGTGGCGAATACTTAAGCCAAGAGTTTGAGGACCTTCTGAGAGACCGTGGTATTGTATCACAATGGACTCCACCTGGTACACCACAACATAATGGTGTGTCAGAAAGAAGGAATCGTACATTATTAGACATGGTACGATCAATGATGAGTTCAACCGAACTTCCAATATCATTCTGGGGATATGCTCTAGAAACTACAGCGTTTACACTTAACCATGTACCTTCCAAATCGGTTCAAAAGACACCATATGAGATATGGAATGGGAATCGTCCCAATTTGTCTATGTTAAAGATTTGGGGATGTGAAGCTTATGTTAGGAAACAATTTCCTGAAAATCTTGGACCCAAATCGGAAAAATGCTACTTTGTTGGATACCCCAAGGAAACTCGGGGATACTACTTCTACACACCAACTGACAACAAAGTGTTTGTTGCTAGGACTGCTATATTTCTTGAAAAGGAATTTATTTCCAAAGGAATTAGTGGGAGGAATGTAGAGCTCGAAGAAGTTCGAGACCAACAAGAAAGCAGAGAACTTGAGGAGGTACATAAGGAACATGAAGAGTCATAAGTTGTTGTGGAATTTCAAGTTCCAAATGTAACACAGTAACCTCGTAGGTCTAGTAGGACACGACTTGAGCCTGAGAGATTTGGATTTCTCGTGACTCAAGACAGTGATGAATTGGGAATAGCAGATGAGCCAACTTCCTATCTAGAAGCTACTAAGGGACCAGGATCTGAGAAATGGCTTGAAGCCATGAGATCTGAGATGGAATCCATGTACACCAACAAGGTATGGACCTTGGTGGATCCACCCGAAGGGGTAAGACCCATAGGGTGCAAGTGGGTCTTCAAGAAGAAGACTGACATGGATGGAAATGTTCAAACCTATAAAGGTAGATTGGTTGCAAAAGGATTCCGTCAAATTCAAGGTGTTGATTATGACGAGACCTTCTCACCAGTTGCCATGGTTAAATCCATCAGGATCATGCTTGCCATTGCAGCTTATCATGACTATGAGATTTGGCAGATGGATGTTAAAACAACATTCCTTAATGGGAATTTACTCGAGGATGTGTACATGACACAACCTGAGGGTTTTATCGATCCAAAGGAAGCTAATAAAGTCTGTAAGCTACAAAGGTCAATCTATGGATTGAAGCAAGCATCTCAGAGTTGGAATCTATGTTTTGATGTAGTCAAAAAGTTTGGCTTTAGTCAAAATGAAGATGAACCTTGTGTTTACAAAAGGGTTAGTGGGAGCACATTCATATTTCTCATATTGTATGTGGATGACATACTATTGATGGGAAATGACATCCCTACTCTTCAGACAGTAAAAGGTTGGCTAGGGAAGACTTTCTCTATGAAGGATTTAGGGGAAGCATCCTATATACTAGGGATCAAGATCTATAGAGATAGATCTAGAAGGCTTCTAGGCCTAAGCCAGAGCACATACATTGACAAGGTGCTAAAGAGGTTTAGCATGGAGGGTTCTAAGAGAGGTAATTTTCCCATGTCCCATGGGGTTACGATCTCTAAATCCCAATGTCCTAGTTCATGTGATGAATAGGCCCGCATGAGTAAGATTCCATATGCATCAGCAATTGGATCTATCATGTATGCAATGTTATGTACTCGTCATGATGTGTCGTATGCTTTGAGCATGACGAGCCGGTATCAGTCAGATCCAGGTGAATGTCACTGGACAGCTGTAAAGAACATCCTAAAGTACTTGAGAAGAACTAAGGATAAATTCTTGGTATACGGTGGTGAGGAAGAGCTCGTGGTAAAGGGTTACACCGATGCTAGCTTCCAAACTGACAAAGATGACTACATATCGCAATCTGGATTTGTGTTTTGCCTGAACAACGGAGCTGTGAGCTGGAAGAGTTCCAAGAAAGAGACGGTTGCAGATTCTACAACAGAGGCCGAATATATTTCCGCATCTAATGCTGCAAAGGAAGCTGTGTGGATCAAGAAGTTCATTTCTGAACTTGGAGTGGTTCCAAGCGCTGGTGATGCAATTGAGTTGTTTTGCGACAACAATGGAGCAATTGCACAGGCTAAAGAACCAAGATCGCACCAACGTTCCAAACATATTCTACGGCGGTTCCATCTCATACGAGAGATCGTACAACGAGGAGATGTGAAGATTTGCAGAGTACCTACAGAAAGCAATGTGGCTGACCCGCTCACAAAAGCACTTTCACAGCAGAAACATGACGGACATGTTCGATCACTTGGATTGAGATTCATGAGTGATTGGGTATAAGTGCAAGTGGGAATCTGTTGGTATGTATCCCATAGAGACTATCATTCGATGATTGTAATGGGATACTATGTAAATGATTTGTAATACTACATTGATCATATCAATAAAGGCAAGTTTCCAATCTATATGTTTGTGTTTTATATTGTGAGATGACCATAAAACTTATAGATGTCTATAGAATAATATACTCAATGACATATGTCTTCGGGTTGATGACATGAACAGTGAGATCATATGTATGCTAAGAGTATGTATTCTTGTTTTGTCCCTAATCGGTTGTTATTGTGGAAATATCTATAGACATCAATAACACATAAGATTAGAATGTATGTTGGTTGATGGAAGAATCTCATTATCCATGATATGGAGATATCAAACCAAATACATAGATACTTGTTAGAGAATAGTGTATCGGATAGACCCACCTTGAGAGTGACACATGGATACCATGATTGGTAGTTAGAGTCACATCTCATAATGATGGTGGTGATTGTGGTTCTTAGACCTGAAGTCACTACACTTATCACATGTCGTTCGGTGTACTTTGACATCATCCACCGTGGTCCTGAATAAGGATTGCTATAAAGATGGTGCTTGGGTGCACTGTGACACATGGGGATGACTGTGAGTGATGTAGATGGAATTTGTCCTTCCTGCTGGAGTTTGATATTCCGGCCACTTGATAAGCGAGACTGAGAAATGCATGGCCATGTTGATGTGAGTCAATATGTGATATTAAGCTTACATATATCTCAGACAGTCTGCTCTAGTTCAAGGAACATGGATTGAATGTTGAAAAGGATAACAATTCCATGACGAGTTCAATCCGGATATCAGCGACAAACGAACTATACAATCACTGTAACACCAGTCATGAATGATAGGTCAAGTTGTTCTCCAACTTCTCCAATTACTTGGGTGGCAATGAAGTCTTGCTAGATACCAATCATTGTTTGTGAAATCATAATATGATTATGGATATCACTGCCAACGTAATTTGGAGCCTACCGGGTCACACGCATAGGATGTATTGGAATAGGAGTATAATTGTGGATTTGATTGGAATTGCTCCGAATCACATTGATTACTAAAATGTTTATGTAATGGATTAGAATAATATTGGAGTGACTGACTCTGAGTGCAAGTGGGAGTCTGTTAGTATATGTATGCCCGTAGAGCCATCCCAAGCGATTGCATGGAGTCGGATATTAATTAATCAATTAATGTGATTATTTGGTTAATTAATGAATTCCGGAATATTCTAATTAATCCACGAGCGTTTTAATTAACGCAACGTTTCTGTTTACTGATGGGTTTAGGAAACCCTAATTCCCTTCGTATCCTATTTAAAGGAGGATCGACGGCCCATATCTATATAAGATAGAGAGAGGTTTTTTCGTTTACGCTCACATACGTAAACCTAGCCGTCGCCGTCCTTAGGAGCGAAAGAAGAGCAACGCGCCACTAGCACACCGCCGTAGAGACAATGTAACATCCCTGACCTGGGTTATGAGTTAACCCTAGGTGTTTTGCCTAAATATGTAATTAAATCTTTGTGATTAACTCTGAGCATGTAATTAAATTCCCAGAAACGTATATTTCAGTATTTGCTCCTTTTTATTTTAAAGTTGTAGCATTGTTTTGATATACAGGGACCTATGTGCAATTTACCCAGTTAAAAGGGTTAGCTTGCAATTTGCACATGATGAGATGTTCCTCTGATGTTGAGACATCATGAGAAACTCTTTGGCAAAGTTTGAAGGATTTCCCAAGCTAGAGCACCAAGGTGCAGCTGTGGAAGCAATCCCAGGGCTTGAAACCCTAATTTGGGGAAAAATGCAAATTACCCAAATAAAGGGATGCAATTTGTAAAGAATGTCATCTAAAGTATCTTTTTAGACTCTTTCCATCATTTAGAGAAGAAATGATGAGGAATTCACCTCAATTGAGTTATCAAGTTAAGAAATAGGCTTTGTGATTGAATAATCAGGGTATATGTGCAATATCCCTTTAAGTATGAACTTTATTATTAGATTGTTCTTCCTTGCCTTATTTCTATAACTTAAGTTAAGGTTTGTCCTTAGAATAAAGAGGAAGGGACGAGCAAGTAATAAAGGAAGGACTTAGTTGGAATTAAGGGAAACTTATGAACTAATGTTGAAAATCCTACCCCATGTATATAAGCTCTCCTTCCCTTAGTTGCAAGGGAACTCACCCTTCGTTCCCTTACTGTTTCATTTCACCAAAGACGACCAAGGACTGCCTTGGAGCTAAGGAGGACGACCAAGGGGTGCAAGGTAGGTTTAAACCCCTCTTCTTGCCTAATTCCATGGTTAAAACTCGAATTCAAGGTCATCTTCATGGCTAACTCTTGAAACCCTACCTTTCTAGCCGTCTCTTTTCATCCTTCCTTGGAGTTTTCACCTTGGCCAACCTGTAATAACTCAAGGACGCCATTAGAGCTTGGCGCTTGAAATCTTGGAGCTCAAGAAGCAAGCTTTAGGCGGGTTTTATAACTCTAAACCCATGCTTTACTATATGCATCTTTATATGCGTTTTGATGATAGCTCTTAGTGTTTCCCTACTTTTCCCTGCTATTTTGCAAGCAAACCCATGGGATATCTGTACTGTTCTTGAGCTAAAAGATGAAGGCGTGATTTCCAAGAAAAACCCACCGCTTTTCTTTTCCTTAAACGGTCCTAACAGTTTGCTCTCTCGGACTCAAGACCGCGAGGTGAGCAAACGGTCTCGAGACCGCGACAGGGAAAACGGTCTTAAGACCGTTTGGCCCCGTTGACCGAGCGTGGAACGTATAAGAAATCTGTTTCTAATTATATAGGCTAATTACCCTCAAAATTTGGGAGACTAACGCCAAAGGAATCGGGAGATATGACCTTTTTAAGTCACAACTTTAAATGAATTAATTGCTGATTTTCAAACGGTCTGAAATTGCCTTTTTGGGCAAACGGTCTCAAGACCGTGTAAGGTCGTTGACTAAGCGTTGACCGTATGCGATTACTGTTCAAAATTATGTTAATTAACAACTCTCCAAGTTTGATGGTCTAATTCCAAACGGGCTAAGAGTTGAAGGGTGAATACTAGGGCTAACCCTAGATAAAATCAGTACTGAAATTATGGTGACCTAATTAGGGTTTTTAGGGTTGATTGACCTAAACGGTCTCAAGACCGTTTGGGGGTCACCAAACGGTCTCAAGACCGCGAGGGCAATCAACCAAGACCGTTTGGAGGTCTGGGGTCAAGATTTGTTGACCAATTGAAGGTACTTTTACACCAAGTTACATTGCAATTAAATATTGATATAATCATCAACTCAATTTGTTCAACCTTGATGAATCTGCACTAGAATCCAAAAATTGGATGGGCAAACGGTCTCAAGACCATTTGGAACTCATCCAAACGGTCTCAAGACCGAGAGGACAATCACCCAAGACCGTTTGAAGGTCTAGGGTTGAGTAATTTGACCAATTGAGGACCCAATTGCAAATAAGTTATTAATTTAATCAAAATTCTGTTTTGTGGTTCAATCATGGTTCAACCCCTATCAAATCACCTTAGACTTTGATGAAATCTTGGGAAAACGGTCTTAAGACCATGTGGGGTCCACCCACATGACCTCAAGACCGTTTGGGCCAAGTTTGGGCCCAATTGGAGCTCAATTGAAGGGTTCAACCTTGTGTTGATGCACATTGTTGAGTGTTGATGGGTGAACATTGATAGACCCTAATTGAATCGATTTCAATCCTACTTGGTCAACAATTGAGGGTCAATTGGTTGACCAATTGGTCAAGCATAATCTTGATTAACCCAATCCATAAGTGGTCAACATAGATTGGACCTTTTAAAGGCTTCAACATCGTTTGACATTATTGGTTGCACTTTTGAGCCTTGTTGAAGGACCAAGCGGCTGAGACCATGAGAGCCTCGCGGTCTCAAGACCGTGAGAGGGCTCGCGGTCTCAAGACCGTGAGGGGGCTCACGGTCTCAAGACCGAGAGGAGGCTCGCGGTCTCAAGACCACGAAGGGCCTCGCGGTCCTGAGGTCAAAGAAGGGCAAACGATCTTCATGACCCTCGCGGTCTCAACTCAAATTGGTCTTCGCGGTCTCAACATCAATTGAACCAATGGGAGGCTTCGCGGTCTTGAACCCTTGAAGAGGCTCGCGGTCTTGAACCCTTTAAGAGGCTCGCGGTCTTGAAGCCTAAGGGGGCTCGCGGTCTTGGAGTTAGAAAGAGGCTCGTGGTCTTGGAAGGTCAAAGTGGGCAAACGGTCAACACTTTCAACCAATCTCAATCCAATTGATGATTAATGATTGAAATCAATCAATGTGATTCAAGGTTGACCTCATTCAATCATTTGATGAGGTAAATGGTTCAATGTTGCCCAAATCAAACCCTAATGATAATCTAGGATAGTAAGGGGTTATTTGGCTAAGGTTTTGACCATAATGATGATCAATGGGGTGAATTACCAATATACCCCTGAAGGGTCAATTAAGTTATACCTTGCTCAATTCAAATCCTAATTACATGAGAATGATGCTTTTAGTCATAATGACTCTATCTAACTTGATCTAGTCTAATGTTATCATCAACCATTAGTATGATGAAAGAGAGAGTACCCTAGAGAGAGAAAGTAACTCTAATCACATAATGGTGATACTTTTGGCTATGTTAGCCTATGATGACTCAATCCAACCTGTTTTGGAGTGATGTTGACATCACCTAGCATTATGATGAGAGAGAAAGTACTTCTAGAGAGAGAAAGTACTTCTAGAGAGAGAAAGTACCAATTTTAAGTGGAAACTCAAGTAAAGCATCTCCAATGCACATAAGTGAGCATAACTAGGGTATGGTCCACCCGTGTGAGGTCATAGAAATCCTAATTATAATAAATGATGAACTCTTAACTAATCTAAGAGCATCAATGAAGATGTTACTCATACATGATGATGTTATGAGTTTAATTCACCTTGATGTGAATAGTAAACCCTAATTCAAGGGTGATGACATGTAATGTGAATAGTAAACCCTAATTCAAGGGTAATGGCATGCTTTTGAGCAATAAACTCTATTTGATTTGAATTAAAGATTTAACTCTTATCACAAGAGTAGTAAGTACATTCCTTATTGTTGTATTACCTTTATCAGATGTATTAACCATGCAGGTTCTGATATGAAGGTAATCATATCCAGGTATGGATGTTAATGTTATATTCATTGAAGGCATGTTGTTAGCCTTATGAATAAGTAAAGTAATCTGATGCCTTGCCAGTGGCATCCTATGCTGATAATGGGCTGTGAGAGCCATGAATACCATCAAAGTCATGCCTTAGAGATGACTTGTGATGAGGATAATGAGAAATGATGATTGATATGAGTTAGGCCTGTTACATTTAGTATTCTTCTTTTATAGCTGCTATACTACTGTTATTGTTTGAAGAACAATGTATGCTGTTAAAGAATACTGAATGTACCTAACTAATCAAGTATAATGTAGAGCCCTGATCATAGATCCATCATTGTCAGAAATTAAGTGATGGTGAAACAGGTTTTCCTTAGGGAACTCCTGGAGCACATACTTTTGAGTATGTGGGGTACATGGATGTGTAGAACCTTACATCCTAGTGTAGGAAAGTGATGTAGATGTGGAATCCATCCATCCTTCACTATAGTTTCATACCGTATCAGTGGTAGGTAAACATAAAACCTCCTGATGATGAAGAAAGCACAGATATCCGTATCAGTGGTAGGTAAATATGAAACCTCCTGATGACGAAGAGAGTACAGAACGCCACTGTGACTCTAGAATAGCGAAGGACCAGTTTACCCTGGTGAGCTATAATAGTAGAGACACGAGATGTCCTACAAGTGATCCTCTTACTGACTGAGGAAGGTGAAGGTCATGAGAATCCGGCTCTCTTAATGACCTATGTATGATACTGATGCGGCTTCTCAGCGATCAGTTGGAGTGTGAGTGGTAAGCCTCATCTCCACAGGGCATAATGTTGTTTGTAAAACATAATCAACCATATAGTATAACTTGTTAGAGATAACTCCAAGTTAGTTGATTGATGTTACATTGCAATAGTGTTATATTCTCCATATCTCCTAAATGGTTGAGATCTTGTTATACCTGTAACTGTTACAGAATGCTTTAAAGGCTTTACTGTTTAAAATATTCTTTGATGTTATAATAAAGCTTCTGGCGAAGAGTTATAACTCTCGCTGGGACAATTATGTATAATTGTCTCACCCCGTAGGCTTCAACTTTTTAGGTGGACATCGGAGACGAAGGAACCAGCCTACAGGTGATCAGTCTCAGCAGCAGCATCAGGGGCAGCAGTAATCTCAGGTGGAGATTGTCCTGCCCTATGGTGTAGTTAGAGTCAGTCCTATGTGTCCTCTGTACTCTCAGGTCTTGGAGTCTTTTTGTATAAGTGATCTTGAGATTTTGTATCCTGGTGTATATAATTACTCAAGAAGTAATTATCCTGAGATGTAAACAGTTTACCTCACTTTATGAAAGAGGCTTCTATGGATTCAAGTTCTTATCACGAAAAGTTTTAATTTCCCGTGATTTTTGTCTTCCGCTGATTACCGATTCGCTTCCGCTAAGTTTTAATCGTGTTTATGTCATGGTTTGGAGATCAGAGCCCACAGACAAGCTCCTTCCCGCCGGCTTGAGAAGAGCGACGTGGAGTTCCGTCCATCCGTGTGGACGAAGTAGAGACGCAGACGCCTTGACGCCTGCGTTCGGAGGACGTCGATGACCACTTGTACGTGTTGCGAACAGCTGACGTCACTGCCGCAAAGGAGCGCCGGCGGATCAACCTGCCACAGCGAACGGGAGAGAAGATCCGTCCGTGTTTGACAAGCAGCGTTGCACCGTCGTGCAGTGGGACATCGCCGGACTTGCTCCTCGATAAGGTATATCCCGCAAACCTGTTTCCGAATACGCTGTTATCGACGAGATCCTGTTACGGGTTGCATGGATTTAGTTGCTTCCGCCGCACATGTTTTCTCCACAAAACCCAACACTTATGATTTTCAACATAACTCAGCGAAAGCTTTCATCTTTAGGGGGATGTCACATTTATGAAATCATAGCAAATAAACACATAATTCACCATTAAAATTCATATATTGTTCTCTTGAATAAGAAACTACAATTGAGTTCTATAATATGTCTAAACATTACTAAACATGAAAAATATTCATAAAGGTAAACATAATTGGATCGCCTAGTATGGATGACACCCCACCAGATAGCTCTTGAAGGTCTTCTAATCCTTGCTTGCTTCTCTTGAGTCCTTACTTGCTCCAATTCTCGGGGACATCGCGTCCCCAACCATGCGAAGGGGAAAAATAACACATCAGGAAATGGTACTGGCACATTATAACATAAGCAAAATACAATATACTTGACATGTAAGAAAACTTGACGTGAATTAACTATAAGCATTCTTGAATCATTATTAACATGAAGAATTGAAAAGTAAATGTATGCATCCCTCTATGATGCCCCCTTAGGAGCACATGATTGCTAGGAAAGCCCTTGATGCTAGGAAAGCCCTTGATGACCCCTTAAGGTCCATTCAGGAGCATATAAAGACAATTTAATTCCAATTAACTTGATCATTAACATGACATTAACATTAACATAATCATGATTCTTGAACTTAACATGATGGGATTTCTCCCCATTAACATGATCTCTTAAATGTGATGGGATTTCTCCCTCTTGATAATTTACATGATTTTCATGAGTCATTAATCATAAGCTATAATCATAGTGAACATTATAAACATAGGACATAGCATATATCAATCATCAAGTAGTGATATAGTAAACATGATTAAAACATTAAACTTGAAACAATAATGTCTACTTTATACTTAACATGCATACAACCATAAATACTTGTGCTTAGCAACATGACCCGTTTAACGTGGAGCAATGTAGATTCTAAGATTGTATCTATGATCCTTGAGGCAGCGCCTGGATGTGATTTACAAAAATATAGTCTAGTCTGCTTGGAGAGAAGTTGATCCAAAGATGGTCTTTGTAATTATTGAGGCGACGCCTGGATGTGATTTGTAAGAACATAGGCTAGTGTGCTTTTCCTTGGTATGCTAGGATCATGGGGGTCCCTTTTATAGGTGTTAGGGGTCTAGAACTTTCTAGTCCAAGTGGACTTAAATTTTTAATATCTTTTGTCCTTTAATTAAACATTGGCATTATCTTAAATCCAATATATTAAAAGGTAAGAATAGGCGAAAAACGTGTTTCTCTTTGTTAATTACTAAAGTCCAACTTTGTGGTTAAACTAATTATCTTTTGTCTGTGAATTTATTTTATTATCTTTCATATCTTTTGTATTAGATATTTAAGAGAGAATGTATTATAGTTTGCTTTTATTTGTTTATCAAAAATATTACATTAACTAAATTACCATTACATTTTATTTGCAATCACAAAGAAAGAGAGAAAATGTGAGAGTTGTACCATTCCTTATATAATTACCATAATATCTTATTTCCATGTAACTAAGACCGAGACACATTATTTCAGTTTATAAAAAAATCACAAAATGGAGGAAAGAGAAAAAGAACTTTATTTTGCATCTACATGCACTAGTTGTATAACAAGAGTATAGAATGTGATTTCAATGTGTTAATTAAAAGTTTTTGATTGCAATTACTCATTCCCATATAATTCATAGTTGTTTAAAATAATGTTATAACTATGTAACAATAAACCATTTTTAATCATCCATAAATTTTATAACCTCTTATCATTCATAATGACATTTCTATTTTCATATCATGCTTTGTAGTTGTGTTGAAAAGATGATGGGTCAAAACCCACATTTTTATAGTCTCAAATTAATATATTTATCACATTGTATTCAATTATTCAAATTTTGGAATGTTAAAATAAAGAAAATAATCAAACTCTCCTTCTAGATTCCCTTCTACTATTTTAAATATGTGGTCTCATGTTGACTAATTTTGACCAACAATTAATTAATGTTTACATTGCATGTGTTACATGGATTGACATTGTGATTTATATTTATTTGAGAGGTCAAATGAATTTGAAACAAAATAAAATTTGGACCACACATTAATTACATACTCTAGATCCTTCCTAGTCAATAAAATTCAAGTTTTGAATATGTTTTATTCACAATGTCCATATTTGTTATTTACTTCATTTTCATGCATTAAAAGGTGAGATAATGTTAAAATATTCTCCTTAATTATTTCTTTGACTCTAAAAATGAGATGATCAATATTTATTCACATTTCAGTCTATTATGCCTTTATGGAAAATTTATTGAAGAAAGAGACTCGAGAGAAGATAATGTTACATGTATTCAATAGGGGAAAGAAAGTAATATCCACATCATGTGATTGATGAATATTCTTTTCCATGCATCCAAAATTAAGCTATTAATTGCATTGAATTTTTCTTTGCCTTTTGTGTATTCCAAAGAGGAGAGAGAAATAGTGAATTATATTTTATCCCTTTTATTTTAAAAGCTACAAAAGAGAGTAAACTTCTTGTTCAAGCTATATGTTTATAATTTCAAATTCTACTTATTTTATTTTCCAATTTTATTTCTTTTAAATATTTTCAAGGACGAGAGAGAGAGAGAGAGAGAGAGAAAAAAAGAGAAGGGAAATCATTCATTCAACCTTTTAAGTTAATTCTAATACATGATGGCATATGTATAAGAGAGAGTGTATTTTTCGTTTAATTTTTATCTTATTTGTCTTACTTTATTTTTTTCTACAAGGAATATCATTCCATGACCTTTTTACATTAAGCCCTTCAACTATTGTTATTTAAAAAAAATCATTATATATATATTTTTGTGAAAACATTGGGGCCCATGGACATCCCAGGATTTGGGGCCTCGGATAAAATGATCTTATAAGGAATGATTGGACTACCCATATCATCATGGTGCATCTCCTTTTCTGGGAGCCCATCACTAAAGAACTCCATAGTTAAGCGTGCTCAGCTTGGAGTAGTACTAGGATGGGTGACCAGTCGGGAAGTTGACCCCGACTTGCGTGTGAGTGGGGAAAAGTGCATAGTTAAGATAAGTGGTGGTTTGTGGGGCCAGTCATCATTCCTAAAAATGTACTAGAGCCTTGGGCAGTGGACTTGGGCGTTACAAATGGTATCAGAGTCATAACCCCTCCAGTAGGTGGGGCTCACATGGGCATGTGGCATGCCACTCTTGAGTCGTGCGGTCCAGGCATGTTGGAAAGGGTTGTCTATGGTTGACGTAGCCAGCCTTGTGCGGGTATTCCGTGATCGAGAGCTGGGTGTCCATGGGCCATTCTGGGTCTGTACTGAAATGGGGTGATATTATGAGACCATATAGTTGAGCCTTGAAGAGGACATCAAGAGTCTAAGTGGGTGAGATTGTAACATCCTAGGATTTGAGGCCTAAGATAAAATAATCTTATAAAGAATGATTGGAATACCCATATCACCACAGTGCACCTCCTTTTTTGGGAGCCCATCACTAAAGAACTCCATAGTTAAGTGTGCTCAGCTTGGAGTAGTACTAGGATGGGTGACCATTCGAGAAGTTGACCCCGACTTGCGTGTGAGTGGGGAAAAGTGTGCAGTTAAGGCAAGTGGTGGTTTGTGGGGCCAGTCGTCATTCCTGAAACTCTACTAGAGCCTTGGGTAGTGGGCCCGAGCGTTACAGAGAAAGTTTGATAAGAATATTTCATGAGTAGTGATCTATAAAGAGAAGGCCATATCATGTTTGGATGGAGTATGAGAGGCTAGATCATGTGAATTTGATAGACCTAGGAACCCTAGACAGAAGAGGGAAGACAAATCTAGTGCATGTAATGCTCATAGAGTTGAGTGAGCTCATAGACTTTTAGCATGTATCCCCCTAAGGTAATGGGTTAAGGGAAACCACACTTGGACTTTGATATACATATTTTATGAGCCTCTCATACAAGTTGGTTTAGCACCACCACAATATCATTGTAAGATCCGCAACCCAACTTAATGGGTGAACATGATTTCTTATCATAATTGGATGCTTAAAATATTAATTAAACCCTAATATGTTCTTGATATCATGTGACAAACCTAAGTTTCAAGTTTGGTCCAGTTTGGATACTATTTGAGCAAGCTATGCAATTATATGCTTGTTTTGGACTTTTCCACAATTTACCCATATCTAGGATTTTTTTTCTTGTAATTTGTCACATGATTTTTATTAATAACATATTTCTATATCATTCTTGTGTTATTTGTGCCTTGGGGCGCCTATATTCACCTTGGTTTGATGGTGACATCTTTCTAGGGTTGAGCTAGGGTTTTCCCCTCATGGATGAGCTACCTTGGAGGCCAGAACTCGATAATAACCCTTGGGTGATGGGATCCGTTGGTGTTGGGATCCAATGGTGGGTCCCTAGAGGTGTGAGGTTCTATTTTTTCCTCTATGGAGCTCCTTGGATCGATGGTTTTCTTAGAGGAGTGCTATGTAAAAGAGTGAAATCACCCCTTTACTAAAAATTTGAAGAATAAACATCCATCCCAAACATACTCAAAAGGTATGTTGGAACAGGTGTAAAATTTTCAAATTTATAATAATGGTATAAGAAAGACCAAAGTGCATAGCAGCGGAATAGAAGTCATGACTATATTTTATCTTTTAAAAGATTACAAAATTCCATCATATCTCCTATTAAGGGTTTACATGTAAGATACATCAAAGGATCTAAGATAGAGAAGAGTCTAAACTACTTCAAGTATTTTCTCCAAAGCAACATCTCCAAAAGCTAGGTTCATGCTAAAACCTATGTTCTCCTTGATCTTGTTCAACACCTTGTGCTTTACCTGGGTGATTGGGAAGTCACCCAACAAGAGAGAGAAAATGAGATATGTGTCAATCATATGAATAAAAAACAAAGATAAGAACAACAATGAAACATAAGGATATAGATTCATCATAAGATGAGAAGGCCAAGAGAATGAGGCATATAACAAAAGATTCTTGCCGAAACCAACAAATTAATGAATTTTCATGAATGATTAAAATTGGACTAAATTAACTAAGTAGGGTTGAGGAACCTACCAAACCTCAACCAAACAGATGAGGTGAGAGTAATCACATTACCAGTCACCTATCTAATATTTTATATTGGGGAGAAATAATACATTCCCCAGGGGGAGAATAAACACATTCCCCAGAGTGAAATAACACATGCCCTAACTATGGGTGGTTGTACATAAGTACCACTACTATAGTTAAATAGTCAAATAAACCATCATGCTCAAGAAATAGTAATATCATCATCATCATCATCATCATCATCATCATCATCATCATCATCATCATCATCATCATCATCATCATCATCATCATCATCATCATCATCATCATCATCATCATCATCATCATCATCATCATCATCATCATCATCATCATCATCATCATCATCATCATCATCATCATCATCATCATCATCATCATCATCATCATCATCATCATCATCATCATCATCATCATCATCATCATCATCATCTAAGCCTCAGTCCCAACTATATTGGAGAAGAAATAGTAATATGGCAATATTAAATCACCAAATAGTTGCAACATGGCAATGTGATTCCAAGACCCAAGAAATAATATATCAAATCTGATTTTGAGGCAATTGTAATAAGAGAAATAATAATAAAGGAAATAGGGTTCATGCCTCATATTGGAAAATAGGGTTGGTTCACAAATATCCCAACTAAAGGGTAAGATTTGCACATACCTCTCTTACTGATTTCAATTATTCACTTTCACCACTTTAATTGAGTCCAAGGTCCACTTTTCCTATTTTCAATATATAATCATGTATTAGGGTATATCATGTACATTAATATAAAGAAAACCCTAGTTTTGGACTCTTTGAACAAAACCTCAATTTAGACTCTAAAAACATCACCATTAATCTTATTAGGTTCTCCTGATTAAGAAAACATATAATTTGTCAATTTTGGAGTTATGATAGTTAGGGTGTATTTTTGGTGAATTTCGGCATTTAAATCATTTTGTAGAAAACACCTTTTGACAAAACTCAAAACCAAGCCTCAAAAGTATTTTTATTAGAAAGAACACATTTTTTAGATTCCAAAACATATTTTACTTTAATTTTTGGATAAAGAAATCAAAAGATATGATTTTTCTAAATCTAACCAAACAGAGGATGACACATCATCAAAGCACATGAGAGAGAGCAAGAGAGAGAGAGGGAGAAAGAGAGGGGCCCTCTGAGATGGCCCAATCACCAGTGTCCATATCGCCTAGTCATCGACCAACTAGGCGCACAACTTAGGAAACAAAACTCGATGAAAAGACAACAAAGCCCCTGGTGAGAAAAAGAAAAGAAGGGAGAGGTGAAGGGTAGAAAGGGAAAATGTCTACAAGCCTTCTTCTCCCCAAGATCTCGCTCCATGGGAGTAGCTGGGCGCTGAGCAAGTCTCAACCAAATTGGGGAAAACTTGTCTTGCGATGTTCGGACCAAAATAACATGACGTTCAAGAAGAAGGGGTCCCGAAGAAACTTACCCCAATCAAAATTACATCGAGGTGGCGTGAGCAGAGAGTACTTGAAGCCAATGCAAAGAATGAGTCTTCAAGCTTGCAGCAGAAGAGAATGAGAGCAAAGGGGAAATTGAGTATGCGGAAAGGTCGAGCGGTACTTGACGGTGCTTTTTGCGTACTTATATAACAACAAAGAACGATCTAGAGGGTTTTGTAAAATCGGGGCAGAGAGGTTGCAACCATTGAATTGGGCGATTTGTGTTTACACAGAGAGAGATCACGAGTAGGGGTCCTTTGGGTGCGCAATTAAAGCACAAATTTGTAGGAGAAGAAATTTTGAGAAAAGACTGAGAAATGAGAGAAAGAAACATCCGATTGAAAATCATACAGGAGACAACATGCTCTCCTTTTCCATTACAAGTTTGAAGACAACTTGTGAACCATCAGATCATGATCTGATGGTGGGCACACATCGCTACAGTGGCATGATAAATTAAATTGATTTCCTAAACAAAATCGAATAAAGTGTGAACATATTTATTTCCTTTCTCTCTCTCTCTCTCTCCAATTGAGGGTGCAAACAAATCCCAAATTAAATGAAATTTGGCACATAGCCCAATTTGGACATGGGGAATCTGAATATGACCTCAATTTTTGCTTTTGAAGACTATATATTTTATTTAATTCTTTTAAAGTAATTTAAATTTTCTCTTTCTTAATGCATTAGAGACATCTAGAGATCTTCAATTTTGGTGAAACTTCACTCTCAAGCAAGCTAAACCATATGGAACATGAATTAACCATTATTTTATCCTTTAAAATTATTTTGCTCATTATTTAATATATTTGACTTTCTCTCTCCTAATCTACACTTGTACATTAAAGATTATCCAAATTACATGAAAATTCACCCAACCGCTATTTCTAATGTGTTAATTACAAATCTAATATTATTTCCCACTTTTGGAGTCATTAAGTATTTTATTTAATATTTTGAGGAAAAATCACCTTTTATTTTCAAAATAAAAGAGATACAGTTATTATTATTCTAAAATTTTGAAACTTGGCCTCCAAGCCAAACCAACCCAAGAAAAATGAATCTCAAGTTATTTTTAACCAATTAGTCTTCCTTTTATGAATTTTAGTCCATTAACCATTATTTCTAATATTTCACATATTAAATAATTCATCATCCCATTAACATGCTTAAAGAATTATTATTCATTCCTTTTTCTCTTCCTTGCTCCAAAAGTCTTAGGAATGATCTAGGAAGAAATTCTTTTATTGATATGTCACATAAGTGGTAAATTTGCATATTAGACCCTTAAGTAGACTTTCACTGAGGTATTTGTGCATAAACCCATACGTTGGCCTAAATGCTGATCAAATTCACCCCAAACCACTAATAATTCCAAAAAATTCACATAAAGGCCAAAGAGGATATAAAAAAAGGAAAAGCTTGAGAAAAGGGTCAAAAGAGAATATATCCAAGATTTCAATTCGTTACATGCTCCAACCTATGGTTTTCACCCTTGTGACCTAGGGTTCCAAAACTGATGGTCACCATGCTTTGAAAATTGATGGACACCCTAGGAAGTCATGATCCGATGGCCCTATAGACTCCCACAACTGATGGAGCTACTTCTTTGCATGGACGTGACCCTTTAGGCCATGGACACATGGAAAACCTAGTAGGACACCTTAACATTCTCTTCTCTCTCACCCTTAGCTTTATAAACCTTCCTCCTTCCGTGCAAATGAACCCTTTGGACCCCCTTTCTTCTTACTTTCTAGTTAGAGCTCGTCCCCCTTGGTTTGGTGGAGAAGAAGGAGCCCAAGGTAGAAGAAGGTGGGCAATCTAGTTTGCATGTGCACCTAGGGTTCAAATCTACCCTAGTAGAGGTCATTTGGTGCTTCCTTACTTGGTTTCTTGGCCTAGGTCAGTGAGATCCCCCTTATTTCCTTCGTTCTATTTGCTATCCTACCTTCTTCTCTCTTCTTCTTGGTCATTCCCAGGGTGTTACATGGTGGAACTTGAGATAGAGCTTAAAGAACACCTCTTTCTTGCTTCCTTAACCTAGGGTTTTGCTTCCTTGCTTGGAAAATGAGCTAGCTTGTCCATGTGGAGTGCTCAAGCTAGGGTTTCTTCTTCTTTTTCTCAAGCTACCTTTCTTTTTGGAGTTTCGTCTTCATCCTAGAGGTGAGTTATATACCTTTCTCCATGTTTACTGTTTACTTATACCTTACATGTATTAGATCTTGCTCTAAAATGATGTTCTAAGTGGAAATGTAGTATCTTTGCTTAGAGTTTAAGACTATTTTATTATTCTTGAGTAGTTATCTTCCTGGACAAACCCTAGAGCCTTGTGCAAGAACCTTCCTAGGTAGAGGAAGATTTAGACCTTGCATCTATGTGATAAACGATGATTTTTGTTCACCAAATGATGGTCACTACTTAGGATTTTTGAGCTATTTTTCCTTCTTACTCTACAACTAATGGTTCGGTCCTTGGTGCTTTTTGGATGCCTTTCTTGTGCCAACTGATGGTTTTGACTTATTTCTATTTAGGATGTTCATATGCTCAAGAAAAGATGATTTTGGTGATCCTTCAAGTGGTAAAGTCAATGAATTTCCTCGCCTTCCCAATTTGTTGGTTTTACTTGGTATTTGAGACTTGTTTCTCCACCTATTAACAACACTCAATGGCCCCACTGGTTCATCAACCAATGGACTCATTGGGTCGATGGTTCATCAACTAATGGCATCAGTGGGTTGATTGTTCATCAACCAATGGCCTCATTGGGTTGATGGTTCATCAACCAATGGTTTCCCTGACTTGATAATTCATCAACCAATGGTTTCCCTAACTCAATGGTTCATCAACCAATGGTTGGTCTAGATCGATGGTTCATCAAACAATGGATGGAATGGGTTGACATTTCATCCACCAATGGTTGGACTGACTCAATGGTTCATCAACCAATGGTTGGATTGGGTCTATGGTTCAACAACTAATGGTTACCATGCTTTCAAATCGATGGTCCTCATAGTGTCATAACTCAATGGTGTCAACCAATGGTCCTTCTGGTTTCATGATCTGATGGTGGACCTACAGTCCACAATAGATGGTGCTTTTGTAGTCAGCAAACGATGGCCTTTCTAGGCGTATAATCCTATGACCTCATGATCGAATGGTTGTGATTTAATGGTTTTGTTTTCCTTGAACCTAATGGTTTTATGTGTGGTTATGATTCGATGGTTTGTGCTTGTTGAACCTGATCCAATGGTTTAGATTGAATGTTTTAGAATTGATGGTTGATGAACCCTAAATATTGATGGTTTTAATTTAATGCTACAATCCGATGGTAAAACCTTGTGTTATGTAGGAACCCATATTTGAGGATAATATGGGCTTAGATGGTAATGCTTTACCTTGTGCATCCATGGCCGGATAGGGATGCTGTGTATGAAGGATGTGCTTGAACCTAAGTAAGTGTATGAACCTATGGTTTAGCTTGAGGTGCTGGTTTGTAACATCACTTCCACCTATCTTGTTAGACTTAACTTAATCCAATTACAGAATGATGGTTAATTTTACTTAGCTACCTTGTGTGATATGATGATGGAATATTCTCTCTAATTATTGTTGTAACCCTAAAATGTTAACTAGTGATTATTGTAGCCTTATGATTGGTGCCTTCCTTTATGCTACCATGTGAATATCATATCTCTTTAATGCAATATCATGTTGAACATGTATATCAGACGTATGGTTATGGTATGTTGAACCTTCTTCAAGTTGTTGAAAGATAATGATGATCATGCAGGAAATGATGTGATGGTATTAATGACTTTTGGGAATGTCTTGGGCCCTAATGGAGGTGTAATCATCTTTATGTTTGACAAAGGTTGGTACCCTGGGATAGTGTGATAAGGATTTATATCCTGTGATGGTGTGATGACAATTATAGTCTCATGAAGGGAAATGAAACAATACCATGTGGTATTGTGATGAGGAACATGTCTCATGCATTTTATATCATTTGAGGTCGCTATATATCAATGCTTGTTAGAAATGAATTAGGATTTGTATGTCTACTCATTTGATGCAGACTTAATCCACCCAATTGACATTAACTAATCAAGTGAAACCTTAATTATGTAGTGCCTTGTGCCATAGAACCATTCAGTATTAGAACTTGCTAGATGGAGAAATGAGTATTCCTACGGGAAACTTGGGGTGCATACTGTTAAGTGTGTGGGGTGTAGGGAGTGTATATCCTTGACATCCTGATCCCAAGATTTTGAGGATGGTTGTAGTCATACCACAATAAGAGAATAGTTTCGGTCATATCTCAGATATATTTACATAGGATATGATTGAGGACAACTGAGGTTGTACCTCAAATGATAAGGTTTGAATACCCCATTTCACTAGTATCATGATCTGTACCAAGGGAGTACTAGACTACTTTGTAGCTTGACCTTATGTGTCACTGCGATGGACCTGTATAGACTGAGGGCAGAGAAGATCTTAGGATTCAAGCTCTCCTAGATCTTTTACATAATAGATTGCGACCAAGAGGTGGTCAGTTCGACTTGGAGTGGTACAACTCAAACTCCCCAAGGCTTAATAAATGACGTAATCTAACCATGTAATAAATCTATTAGGGTTATACAAAATGCTTCATATTAGATGATAACCCTCGATTATTTCTTTTATATATAGATGTTGTATAATGCAATATAGAAGATAGCTATGCTTATGCTACTAGACTTTCTTATGATGTTAGATATGCTTATGCTTCTAGACTTGCTTATGATGTTTGGTATGCTTATGCTGCTAGACTCACTTATGATGTTATCTATGCTTATGCTACTAGACTTTCTTACCATGTTTGTTATCTCATGCTGTTAGCTATGCTTATACTACTAGCCATGCCTATGTAGTTAAATATGCTTATCCTACTAGACATGCTAATAACTGTTAGCTATACTCATGATACTAGTTAAACTCACGATGTTAGCTATGCCCATAGTGCTAACTACACATGATCTTTGAGAATAATGTTAATCTTTCAATGCTACAAATAAGACTCTAAATAGAACTATTTTCAAGAGGTTTTATATCTGGTAGCGTAATTATGTTATATAATATTCTCTATTTGTTTAATTTCTTAACTTGTTGTAATCAATAAGCTTTGTTGAGAGTTATATCTCTCATTGGGACATGGGTCTCACCTCGTGGGTCACCACATCTTTTTAGGTGATTGACATCAACGATAGAAGACCCATGACAATGAGGAGGATCTATGGTGATGACCTTATAGAAGGTTTTCTAGATGTTTAGTGTGTCCTAGAGTCATTCTTGTACTCTCAGGTCCAGGTGGGAAAGTTTGTGTATGATATTTCAATCTAGTCGAGCTTTTGGTAGTGTTTTGATGCTTGCATATGTGGATAATGCTCTTCTATATGTATATATTGTGCTTGAGGCTACATAATAATTGTAAAAGATATTTGGCATGATATATGAATACAAACAAGACATTGGGCTTATTTTGTAAATGTTCTTGAGTATGCTGGTGAAATAAATCAATTTTAATTGTCCCATTTTCTACTATGTGGTTTATTAGTGATCGATCATGTTTTGGGTTTTGAGTGATCTCATTTAGCATGATGGATTCTCACAAGTTGGTATCAGAGCTTTAGGTTCACCGATTCTACAGGGACACTAGGACTTAAACTAGGATGATGACTAATTGACCATGACATGTAAACATGATGCATACTGTATGAACTTAGTACTTGGATGCCCCAACCATGTATTCAATTATTGAAGAAAAGGTAAGTGTTGAACTCTTAGATTGCTATCTTTCTGATTACTCCGATCAAGTAGTCGGTTTTAAACAATATAAACAACATAATGAATATGAAATCATGGTGAAAATATCTTAATCTTTCCCTAAAGAAAGATGAAAATCACATAGTAACCTATAAAAATTGAATGTTTTGTAACTAAATAGAAAGATACGATGCCATGAAACCTAAATTTGTATACAAATAAGATAAAGAGGAGTGCTAGAAGTTGTAATTCTAAGAGATAATGAAGTAAAAGAGAGGTAAATATGTGTTAATGGAATGATTCAAGGCATATAAACCACATAAGAAGTAGAGAAATCCTGAGGTAAGTGTGATATGAGAAGATGAATAAGAGCAATGAAACATGGATAAAGTGAACTCGAGTAAAAACTCAGACCAACCTATGTGTGTAAGAAAGTGTTGAAGTGAAAGTATCTTGACATGTAAAAGAAATTAATGAAGAAATGTGGAATATAATGAGCTACCCCTTAGTAAGTGAGGAAGAAAGAAGATAACCAGAATGGACACTCACATAATAACATTGCCAACAAGAAAGAACAATGAAGTACAATAATCACAATAATTCCTATGCTAATGACAAGGAACCCAGATGAAAAAGGTAAAATGCTACATAAAAAGTTGTAACTTGCATGATGAAAGTAGAATTGATAACCCCTTGCTAGTAACCCCTGGACAATGCTGCTATGTGATGTGAAGTGTGTTTTCCTTGTGTACTTTCTTTCCGGGACATAGTTTTCAAGTGGATCTTATGCCACTTGGTGCGTGTGGATTCACTGTAATCCTAGAAGGTAGATATCTTGCTAGAGCATGTGGTCCCTTTTGGACTATAGTTCTAAGATCATGATATGTTGTGATGATCATGCTTTTTGAGCCTTCTAAGAGTTAGGAAGACTCCTCCTATACATTCTGAGTTGGTTATGATGGCAAAAAAGCTAATGAGACTAGGGTGTGAGTTCTTCTTAGTACATGAAGTGGATACCAAGGTGATGAGTCCTAGTATCCAGGGTGTACCGGTAGCCTGTGAGTTTGAAGTTGTTTATCAGATGACTTCCTGGTGATCCTTTTACCTTAAGAAAGAGAGAGTTCAATGTTGAGATCCTCCAAGTGTTGATTGGAAAGAAGAAGAGTGATTCCGTGATGTTGTGTATGTGTTATCGATAGTTGGACAAGACCACTGCCAAGGATAGATGGTTTGTTGATCAGTCAACAGGTGCTATAGTGTTCCTTCAGATAAACCTAAGGTTGGGATATCATCATAGGAAGATCATAGTGGATGAAATCAATTGTATGGTCACTACGAGTTGTGGCAAGTTTTGTGGATAACACCTCAATGCACTTCAGAGATGGTCAACAACATGGAAAACATATTTGCTAAGCCCTAAGTGGGTTAAAGCAGCAATAACTGTATGCCAAGTTTAACAACAGTGAGTGAGTTTGGGATTGACCAAAGTATCTTCTTGGGGTTATGATATGTCTGCCAAGTATGCTATGTGAATCCAAATAAGGTGAATACAGTGCTGGAGTGGGAGCAACCTGAGAAACTGACTGAGAGCTGAAGTTTAGTGAGCCTAGCAGGACACTGCATGAAAGTCCATTCAGAACATCAACATTGTTTCTTTACCCCTAACACAGTATACTAGGATAGGTGTTCGTTTTTGCATGGAATAATGGATGTCAACATTAGCGTCAACATTCTTTCCAAATGCTGAAGGAGAAGTTGACAAGTATTCCAGTGATAGTGTGTCCATAACAAAAGGAAAGGATACATCATCTTCTATAATGCTTCAAAGAACGGTTTAGAATATGTGCCGATGCATGATGTGGAAGTTAATGCACTAAACATGAAGTCATTTATGTCAATGTTTGCATATTGGACATAGTTATGATCTTTGACGTATCACGAAACAAGATATGCCAACATCACTTCAGTAGAAGGATATATAGTTGGAAGTATCTCAGTTGGAGGGATTGTGGACACAACTACAAGTCAAACCAACACTACTAAAGCATGTTAAAGCTTTACAAATAGATAACACCATAATGTAGTGATCCAGACCAGAGTTTGGCATGTGTAAGCATGATGGATTCTATGAGTCAGGTGATGGGATAATATCTGATTCTACAACCACACAATGGTTCCAAATGTTGATGATTTGAGTGAGGTAGTATCTAAGGAGGCTCGTCCAACAATGCATGCAATGTGTCCAACAATACACAAACATATCATAAGTTGAAGAACATGCAATGGAAGCCAAGTGAAACAAGGTATGACACATGTACAATCAAGTGTGTAGTTGTTAGTATGTCAAGGAGAAACCTTATAAGCCTGCAAGTATATGATGGAAGTTTAACACATCCTTAGATAGATGGACATTTGGAAAGAACCATGTAGATGATTGGGAGATCATGTAAGAACACATGTCCTATGATTTTTGACAAATAAAGGATGCCCACCAGACTAATTGATTTGCATACTACAACAACCACCAGATGTGCGTAGACATGATACCTTGTGAAGATGCTTATGGGAGGAGATACAGGATACTCCTTTTTTAGTAGGGAACATGTAAAGTAATAGCTTTGGAAGATGTGTTGATATAATAGACTACAATGTAGGACATAATGATTCAATAATAGATGAAAATAGTTCAAGATAGACAACTAGAATTACAAGTCAGAGTTGTCACCAGAGTGGCATAGTTTACATTGTAATCTCTGCATTCCATGATTGAGGAAGTGTCACCCTAGTACATGACAAGAGATACATGCAATGGAGGTGGAGTTGGGTGAGATTGTTCCGTATGGGAAGCTTTCTATGTTGACTCAAGATGACACATACAAGAGTTGAGGGAGAAGAACATGACTTCTATGAGAGTGTTGTGACATCAACATGAGATGTAAGTAACCATGTGGAGGTTAGTGGATGAGGTGCATGGGGAGTACCTATCTTTTTTTACCTTGGATTTTTGGGGCAAAATCCCTATTAGGTATTTATGGTTATAAGACCCATGACCTGCTTGATGGTAAACATACTTTCTTATCATTATTGTATGCTTAAAAACTTAATTAAACCCTAATATATACTTTATATCATGTGACAAACCTAACTTTCAAGTTTGGTCCATTTTGGACACTGACGTGTATTTTATTACGCGCTAAAAACGCAAGTATACGCGTCGAGTAGTACAAGCCTTGTGAGGCCCGAGTCGAACACAGGGATACTCGGAATTGTCGGAGACTCCTACTAACTATTTGCGATCAGCTAAGCCGAATAACAAATTGGGGTTTGTTGTCAAAATTAAAAGAAAATAAAAACGAAACAAAGCAAACAATCGATTAAAGGTTAATTTAATCAATTCAAAAAGGTATCTTTAGGATTGTGGTTTCACCGCGGGTTATCATTGTATTATATTTTATATAATTCCTCAATCTTCTCTCTCTATCCGGGTAGTGGCCTGAAAATAGAATTACCCACTGTCGTGGTGTAATTCACTACTTAGGTTTAGGTCGATTCCACCGTCGTAGTAATCTATCCCCTAAACTAAGTGCATTACGAACGATCTCTCAGTCTCCACCATTAATTTTACACCTCCTTTGTCAAGGGATTTATCGATTAATGTATGTTTCGTCTCTTTTCAACCGTTAATCCTCCTGTCGAAGTGATTAAGGGCATTAGGTTATTATTATGGTGATCAAGCATAACAATATATGGAGAAAACGAAACTATACCACGGATTTAAGAGAGAAAATATGAATTATTAATATAAAACTGTCATACAATGCATTCCCGGGCTACTCCCGGTCCTAAAGATGGAGGGGATTATCCCCGCATGGTCATCTCAATGAAAGACAGAGGAGTAGAGAAGAAAAACATGGGAAACATGGAGCAAACTCGTGTAACCCCTGATACAAAGGTGTTCCTGGAGATCCTCCTCGAGAAACGTGCGTTTTGCAGTCTTCCGGCAGCAAAATCGCCCGTCGGAGGTGCCTGGATCGCTCGGTTGACGGCCTTCATCTCTCATCTCCTATCTCCCTCTCTCCTTCTTGGATGTTGTGCAACACAATGTCCTCTCCCCCTCGGGCCGTCCGTGCTCTTCTTAGGTTATAGGATCACTTTTCGGCTCCGAAAAAGCTCAACCGTCGGATAAAAACGCTCCATTTTAGTGCGGAAAATCGCCAGATCCCGACGCTGTCGATAGTATCGACCCCAAGGTCGATGGTATCGACCATGGCACAGGTTATTCCTTCCAAGATCGCGTTTTGGGGTTGTTTTTTATGAAATGTCGATACTATCGACCTGGGGGTCGATAGTATCGACTCCGGACAATGCAAAAGTGCCTGAAAAAGTGCCGAAACATGTGTATAAGTCCGGAGATTATATAAAATCATATAAATATTATAAAATAAGTATAATTTGATGCAAAAAGAGTTTAAAGGCCAACTATAGTGAATTATGCAAATATAATCAAGAAAATGACAAATACATGCATAAAACAGATATAAAATAAGCCTTTAAAAATGACTTAAAACCCATGCATCAAACTCCCCTAAGCTTAAACCTTGCTCGTCCTCGAGCAACAAAACTTTGGATCTGGTTGAGATAAGTCAGCAACAGGACATAAATACATGAAATGAATCTACATCATCCCCACTTTCTTTCCACAAACCGGCCCTCATTGACCACTGAACACTAACTACCATCCAGGCGACCAAAGACCTATGTAAAAGATGTCTATCCCCCAATCAGTGAAACACTATCAATTAAAGCAGTTAATATGATAAACTCATCTGGTCCATACTTGATGCATCTTGTGATCTCCTATCTACGTTGCTCATTTCCTAACTACCATCTAAATGGAAGCAGATCTCCTGATATTAATGAATGAGGAGAATATCATGGGTGGCCTACCAATTAGAGAAACGGGTGGATGGGATAGGTGGTTGTGGAAGAGATGGAAGCACATAATAGTCAATCATGCAATACAAAAATTAATGACCTATCATGATGCAAAATGCAAGTGAAAATGTCCTAATGTTACATTTTTGGTGGAATGATACATGCACTATCATTCCGTCTCAAGGAGAGATGGAATATCTAAGAAAACTACACCATGTGCTTATTCTTCTTAGTATGTAAGTGAGAACATGTTCATTTTTCCCTCTCATTCCTACTTACTTCTCAATTCTTTTTTTTTTCTTCTTTTTTTTCTTCTCTTTTTTTCAATTTTTTTTCAATTTTTTTTTCAAGCCCTTATTTTCATAGATGACAATGAATTATATGTCAGGCTCACTTCTTGTTACATACTTGTGCATCTGAAGCATTCTATTTGGAGGGTATGGAACAAGTTCATCACCTTTAATGTTTTCAGAGTAACATAAGATACATGGTGTACAATATGCTCAAAAGATGTAAATGCAACTACATAATGACAGTTATGCAACTACTATGACATGCACCTAAGGATAATGTGCATGTATAACTACTCTATCTTTTTTTTTCATTCTCATGCAAAAAATGTGAAAATAGTTGTAATGCAAGACCTATCTACATGGTATGCAATCAAAGAGTGAAAGACAGTAATGTGCTCCCATTTCTTATGGTGGAGTGTGAATGAAATTGCGGTGGATCAGATCACAAGACTAATTGACAGAACCTTTCAAAAATATCATATGTCCCTCTCTAAAGACCTGTGTACAGGGTAACTGAAGGATTTCTCTCTTAAACTTTAGTCTAAGGTCATGTTAGCGTTTGGTCGGTTTGGGCTCAAACATCCTTGTCAATCACTTTTCCTTAGATAATAAAGATGGTCATTCATGTCCCCGTGTCCTGAAGCTGACTCACCCAAGCACTTCCTCAGTTATGCAACTCAATTACTCACAAGAATAAGCTCAAAAAGTTTTCAATATGCTCATATTTTCATGTGCCCACAACCCAAGAGTAAAACTCCCAATTGAAACCATGCATTTATTGCTCCACAGATTACACTAGATAGATGTGGATCCTACAAAAGCGGTAAACCTAGAAATAAAAACAACTAATAATTCAAAAATAAAATCAACATGAATAATTAAGTAAAAACTAAGATAGAGGGTTGTTCCAACACCCCCCCTAAGCTTGAATATGACTATGGCCTCATAGTAAACATTCTCACTTAAGAGGTGGAACAACGGTACCATTCACTTTGAAGTGTGGTGAAGAAGGATGGTTAGATGCTCAAGTAGACCAAGTGATGCTTGCTATCTCCCTCCTTTTTGTGGCCCATTTTTGTGTCTTAGTGGTTCTAAGACGTGACTTGCTTCATCCATCTTTCCTCTGCAAAAAACGGTTCGAAAAAATCTCATTTCGATACCTTTTACGGCCTGTTTTATGTAGCTGTCCTGCAGGTGTCGACCCAGACTCAGCGATTTTGTTGAATCGACGCATCTAAAAGCCTGGGAACTCAAAAGTGTCGATACTATCGACCCTAGGGTCGATGGTATCGACTTACTGGCACCAATTTTTCTGTAAATCTTTAGGAATCTCGATACTATCGACCCTAGGGTCGATGGTATCGACTTTTCTTTAGCGTTTACTTCTCCAAACTCGATACTATCGACATGGGTGTCGATAGTATCGACCTTAACATTCTGCACACTTCAAAACACGAGTTAGGGTACCATTTTTACAAAAATTATCAAAACCTAAGCAAAAACTAAGTACATAAACATAAAAGAACATAACCAAACATAAAATTGAACCTAAAGTTGGGTTGCCTCCCAACAAGCGCCCTTGTTTAATGTCCTAGGCTTGACATAAAGATATCTTTAATCTGGGTTGTCAAGATATGTCCCCAATGAGTCATGTGCCAATTTGAATTGAACTCGATCCTGTCCAATCCCCAAGGTCAATGTACCTCTCCCAATGGCAGCGATGACATCAGCCGTAGCTTGGAATAGCCTTCCCAATAGCATCTCGCAACTTTGGAGCTGTGGCATGTCCATGACAAAAAAATCTACCGGGAAGATGAACCTATCTACCTTGACGAGTACATCCTCGCACACTCCATATGGCCTTACAATGGACCCATCCGCCAACTCAATCGTTGCCGCCGATTTCTTTATCTCCTTCAACCCAAGCTTTTGAAATGTGGACAGAGACATAAGATTAATGCTGGCGCCCGAATCACACTGTGCTTGTGGAAAATGTTGGTCACCTATTGAACATGGGATATAAAAACTCCCCGGGTCTTTCTTCTTCTCTGGTAAGCTCCCAAGAATGATTGAGCTCACCATTTCATTCATCCTGCATACATCAGTATCTTTGATCCACCTCTTTTTGTTGATTATATCTTTAATGAACCTCCCATAGGCGGGAACCTTCTCAATCATTTCCACCAGCGGAATGTTGATATGCAGCTTGCGAAATATTTCCAAGAATTTCCTATAGTGCTGGTGCTCCTTCTTCGGCTTCGGATTGTCCCGACTTGACACATCTGCCGCATTGACACGCTTGTGAGGAGGCACATATGAGCTTTTCGGGGCCAGCTCCCCTAAGCTTACTTCAATTACTCCCTCTGGCGTGGGCTTTATCAGAACATCATCAACATTAATCATGTGCTGTGACTCCTCCTCTGCAATAGATGCATCAGCTCCTTGACGGACAGTCTTACTTTGCTCTTCTCGCCTAAGCGTAGGCGCAACTATCATGTGCTCGTGGCGGGATTTTCTGAAGAGAGTGTTTCCGCGCGACAGTCCATAATAAGTACGAGGATACGGTATCGCCGATGTTGCTTCTCTATCAAACTTCATTTTGCTTTGATCTTCTGCTTCTGACACCTGAGATTCCTCCTCATTGCTTACCACAGACATGTACTTCACTTGATGGTGTGCTTGGGCCACATTTGCACTCTCGGCCAGTTTCTGCTGGTTGGCGTGCTTGATGGCCGCCACTTCACTTGAAATCTGAGCCACAGTGGTTTCTAATGCCCGCATCTGTGCTCCATGGCTTTGTAGCGTCTGCCCAAATTTGGTTAGAATATCACCTTGAGATTGCAATTATTTACCAAACATAGCCATCATCTCCTGATTCTGCTGCACCATTTGACTCAGTAATTCGGTGTTCTTATCTTTAGCTCTAGGCTGTGGCTTCACTTCTGGATCCTGCAAAAAATTGTTAGGATCCTTCCAGGAGAACTTTTTGTCCTTCCTCCATGCATAGTCATTGTTTCTGTAGCCCTGTTGTTGCATGTACTTTACTTGGGCTTCCTCATCCTCAGATGAATCTTCCTTAGCTAGCAGCTTCTTGGCTAGAAGATCTAACTTGTCGTTCAGCTCCTTAATTACTTTGGATTCACTTGCAACTCTGACCTGCTCCACATCGCCTCTTTCACCCCATGAATGTTTCCTAGCCATGTTCTTTAATATCTCCCAACATCTGGTGTCCGTATTATTTAGAAAGAATCCTGACCCAGCTGAATCAAGGTTGCTCCTATTGTGCTCAGAGAGAGAAAAATAGAAGATCTTTACCTGTGTCTCCTTATCCAGCCCATGATGCGGGCACCTCCTCAGCATGACCTGAAATCTCTCCCAGGTCTCAGAATATGTCTCACCGGCCTATTGGGTAAAGTTGTGAATCTTCCGGATCATGTCGTTAGTCTTCTCAGGAGGGAAGAACCTCTCAAAAAAAACCTCCACCATATGGTTCCAGGACTCCACAAACTCATCATCCAAATTATGTAACCATTCTCGCGCGGCTCCCGCCAATGAACTCGGGAAAAGCTTGAGATACAGTGCCTCTTGTGAAAACCTATCAATTTTGACCATGTCACAGTTCTCAACAAACTGGCTGATGTGCGCGACGGGATCCTCATTCTTCAGCCCATGAAAAGCATTTGATTTCACCAGATTTATCAACGCTGGATCAATCTTATATGTCGGTATGTTAATTGTCTGCTTCTTTATAGGCCCCTTGGAAGCTGATGAGGAAGAAGCCTTGATCTTCTCCCATATGGTCTGTGCGTCGGCCATCTCTTCCTGTTCAAATTCAGAATCTATCTCTTCTTGGTGCTCTTGCTCGTAATACTCCTCGTCCTCAGGTCCCGGAAGTGGAATCTCGGGTGTGCGATTGTCGTAGTCCGTACTACGTGTCTGCACCATGCAACGTACCTGAAATGAGAAAATTTAGTTCAGTACAGTGCTTTGACGAGTATAAAAATGAACGAACAATAGAAAGAAAATATTTGAAGTTGAATGAAAATTATAAAAAAAAATGTGGCCTAGAGTGGCCGCTCGTAGCACTCGAAGTGCCAACAATTTCTCCGTATCCCCGACAACGGCGCCAAAAACTTGACGTGTATTTTATTACGCGCTAAAAACGCAAGTATACGCGTCGAGTAGTACATGCCTTGTGAGGCCCGAGTCGAACACAGGGATACTCGGAATTGTCGGAGACTCCTACTAACTATTTGCGATCAGCTAAGACGAATAACAAATTGAGGTTTGTTGTCAAAATTAAAAGAAAATAAAAATGAAACAAAGCAAACAATCGATTAAAGGTTAATTTAATCAATTTAAAAAGGTATCTTTAGGATTGCGGTTTCACCGCGGGTTATCATTGTATTAGATTTCATATAATTCCTCAATCTTCTCTCTCTATCCGGGTAGTGGCCTGAAAATAGAATTACCCACTGTCGTGGTGTAATTCACTACTTAGGTTTAGGTCGATTCCACTGTCGTAGTAATCTATCCCCTAAACTAAGTGCATTACGAACGATCTCTCAGTCTCCACCATTAATTTTACACCTCCTTTGTCAAGGGATTTATCGATTAATGTATGTTTCCTCTCTTTTCAACCGTTAATCCTCCTGTCGAAGTGATTAAGCGCATTAGGTTATTATTATGGTGATCAAGCATAACAATATATGGAGAAAACGAAACTATACCACAGATTTAAGAGAGAAAATATGAATTATTAATATAAAACTGTCATACAATGCATTCCCGGGCTACTCCTGGTCCTAAAGATGGAGGGGATTAGCCCCGCATGGTCATCTCAATGAAAGACAGAGAAGTAGAGAAGAAAAACATGGGAAACATGGAGCAAACTCGTGTAACCCCTGATACAAAGGTGTTCCTGGAGATCCTCCTCGAGAAACGTGCGTTTTGCAGTCTTCCGGCAGCAAAATCGGCCGTCGGAGGTGCCCGGATCGCTCGGTTGACGACCT
Source organism: Alisma plantago-aquatica (assembly GCA_963693085.1). Lineage (NCBI taxonomy): Eukaryota > Viridiplantae > Streptophyta > Magnoliopsida > Alismatales > Alismataceae > Alisma > Alisma plantago-aquatica. The sequence continues at coordinate 640,155,088 of OY856409.1, read as the reverse complement.
TCGTCTCTCGTCTCCTATCTCTCTCTCCTTCTTGGATGTTGTGTAACACAATGTACTCTCCCCCTCGGGCTGTCCGTGCTCTTCTTAGGTCATAGGACCACTTTTCGGCTCCGAAAAAGCTCAACCGTCGGATAAAAACGCTCCGTTTTAGTGCTGAAAATCGCCAGATCCCGACGCTGTCGATAGTATCGACCCCAAGGTCGATGGTATTGACCATGGCACAGGTTATTCCTTCCAAGATCGCGTTTTGGGGTTGCTTTTTGATGAAATGTCGATACTATCGACCTGGGGGTCGATAGTATCGACTCCGGACAATGCAAAAGTGCCTGAAAAAGTGCCGAAACATGTGTATAAGTCCGGAGATTATATAAAATCATATAAATATTATAAAAGAAGTATAATTTGATGCAAAAAGAGTTTAAAGGCCAACTATAGTGAATTATGCAAATATAATCAATAAAATGACAAATACATGCATAAAACAGATATAAAATAAGCCTATAAAAATGACTTAAAACCCATGCATCAGACACTATTTGAGCAAGTTATGCAATTATATGCTTGTTTTGGACTTTTCTTCAATTTACCCATATCTAGGGTTTTTCTTTTAATTTGTCCCATGTTTTTCTTCTAATTTGTCCCATTCTTTTTGTTTCTCACATGTTTTTGTATCATTCTTGAGTTAGTTGTTCATTTGGTGCCTAGATGCACCTTGGTTTGATGGTGGCATCTTTCTAGGGTTGAGTTAGAGTTTTGCCCTCATACTTAGAGGCCAAAACTCGACAACATCCTTCGCTGATGGGATCTGATGGTGGTCCTTGGTGGTCCCTAGATATGTGAGGGTTGATGGTTTCCTCTTTTGAGCTCCTTGGATCAATGGTTTGCTTAGAGGAGTGCTCCGACAAGCAATTTTCACCCTTGTGACCTAGGGTTCCAAAACTGATGGTCACCATGCTTTGGAACTCGATGGACACCCTGGGAAGTCATGATCTGATGACCCTAGAGACTCCCAAAAATGATGGATCTATTGCTTTTCATGGACATGATTCTTTAGGCCATGGAAACATGGAAAACCTAGTAGGACACCTTAACCTTCTCTTCTCTCTCACCCTTATCTTTATAAACCTTCATCCTTCCATGCAAATGAACCCTTTGGACCCCCTTTCTTCTTCCTTCCTATTTAGAAATCACCCCCTGGATTGGTGGAGAATAAGGAGCCCAAGGTAGAAGAAGGTGGCCGATCTAGCTTGCATGTGCACCTAGGGTTCGTATCTTCCCTAGTAGAGGTCGTTTGGTGCTTCCTTACTTGGTTTCTTGACCTAGTAAGTGAGATCTCCTTCCTTTCATTCCTTCTCTTTTTTGTCCTACCTTATCCTCTCTTCTTCTCAATCGTGCCCATGCTGTTCAATGGTGGAACTTGTTCTAGATCTTAAAGAACACCTCTTTCTTGCTTCCTTAACCTAGGGTTTTGCTTCCTTGCTTGGAAAAGGAGCTAGCTTGGCCATGTGGAGTGCTCAAATTAGGGTTTCTTCTTCTTTTTACTGAGTTACATTGCTGTTTGGAGCTTCATCTTCATCCTAGAGCTATTTATATAACTTTCACCACGTTTATTGCTTACTTATACCTTACATGTGCCGGATCTTGCTCTACAATGATGTTCTAAGTGGAAAGGTAGTTTCTTTGCCTAGAGTTTAAGCCTAAGTGATGATTCTTGAGTAGTTATCTTCTTGGACGAACTGTAGAACCTTGTGCATGAACCTTCATTGGTAGAGGAATCTTTACACCTTGCATCCATGTGAGAAATGATGGTTTGTTTTCACCAAAAATGGTCAATACTTGGGTGTTTTGAGCTATTTTTCCTTCTTACTTTGCAACCGATGGTTTGGTGCTTGATGCTGTTTGGATTCCTTTCTTGTGCCAACCAATGGTTTTGACTTAGTTCTATTTTTTATGTTCATATGCTCAAGAAATGTTGGTTTTTGTGATCCTTCAAGTGGTAAAGTCGATGGTTGTCCTCCCCTTCCAAATCTGATGGTTTTACTTCGTATTTAAGGCTTGTTTATCCATATGTTGACAACACTCGATGGTCCCACTGGCTCATGAACCAATGACCTCACTAGGTTGATGGTTCATCAACCAATGACCTCACTGGGTTGATGGTTCATCAACCAACAATTTTTGTGTCTTTATGGTTCATCAACCAATGGTTTCCCTGACTCATTCCATGTTGGTCGATGGTTCATCAACCAATGGTTGGACTAGGTCGATGCTTCATTGACCAATGGTTGGACTGACTTGATGGTTCATCAACCAATGGTTGGACTGGGTCGATGGTTCAACAACCAATGGTTACCCTACTTTTAAAATTGTTGGTCTTCATAGTGTCATAACTAGATGGTGTCAATCGATGGTCCTTCTGGTTTCATGATCCAATGGTGGACCTAAAGTCCACAAATGATAGTGCTTTTGTAGTTAGTAAATGATGACCTTTCTAGGTGTATAATCCTATGACTTCTCATGACCCAATGGTGGTGATTTAATGGTTTTTTTGCCTTGAACCTATTGGTTTTATGTGTGGTTATGATTCGATGGTTTGTGCTTGCTGCAAATGATTCGATGACTTGCATTTCATGATTTAGAATCGATGGTTGATGAACCCTAAGTATTGATGGTTTTGGTTTAATGCTACAATATGATGGTAAAACCTTGTGTTATGTAGGAATCCATATCGGAGGATAGTATGGGATTAGATGATAATGCTTTACCTTGTGCATCTATGGTCGGATAGGGATGTTGTGTGTGAAGGATGTGCTTGAACCTAAGTAAGTGTATGAACCTATGGTTTAGTTTGAGGTGCTGATTTGTAACATCACTTCCACCTATCTTGTTGGAATTGACTTAATGCAATTATAGTATGATGGTTAATTATACTTAGCTACCTTGTGTGATATGATGAAGGAATACTCTCTCTAATGATAGTTGTAACCCTAAAATGTTAAGTAGTGGTTATCATAGCCTTATGGTTTATGCCTTCCTTTATGCTACCATGTGAACATCATAGCTCTTTAATGCAATATCATGTTGAACCTTAATATCACAAGTATGGTGATGGCATGTTGAACCTTCTTCAAGTAGTTGAAGAATAATGATGATCATGCAGGAAATGATGTGAAGGTATTAATGACTTTTGGGCATGTCTTGGGCCCTAATGGAGGTGTAATTGTCTTTACAAGGGTTGGTACCCTGGGATAATGTGATAAGTATTTATATCCCTTAATGGTGTGATGGAAATTATAGTCTCATGAATGGAAATGAAATAGTACCTTGTGTTATTGTGATGAGGAACATGTCTCATACATTTTATATCGTCTGAAGTTGCTATATATAAATGTTTGTTAGAAATGAATTAGGGTTTGTATGTCCACTTGTTTGATGCAACCTTAATTTACCCAATTGACATTAACTAATCAAGTGAAACCCTAATCATGTAGTGTCCTGTGCTGTAGAACCATTCATTATTAGAACTTGCTGGATTGAGAAATGAGTATTTCTAAGGGAAACTAGGAGCACATACTAATGAGTGTGTGTGGTGTAATGAGTGTAGATCCTTAGATCTCAAGGTTTCGATGATGGATATGGTCATACCTCAGCAGGAGAGTGACTGCGGTCATATCTCAAATGTTTGTACGTATGATATGATTGAGGACAACTACACCTGTACCTTGGATGATAGGTTTTGAATATCATGTTTCACTAGTGTCTTGACCTGTATGAAGGGAAGACTAGGCTATTTTGTAGCTTGACCTTATGTGTTGCTGTGGCTGACTGGGGGAGGAGAAGATCTTAGGATTCTGACTCTCCTAGATCTTGTATGTAACTGATTACAACCAAACAATGGTCAATTAGACTTTGAGTGGTATGACTCAAACTCCCCAGGGCTTAATAAGATGTAATCCAGTCGTGTAGTATATCTGTTAGGGTTATACACAATGCTTCACATTTGATGATAACTTTGATTGCTTATTTTATATATAGATGTTGTATAATGCAATATAGAAGATATCTATGCTTATGCTAATAGACTTGTTTATTATGTTAGCTATGATTAAGCTGCTAGACTTTCTTATGTTGTTAGCTATGATTATGCTGGTATACTTTCTTATGATGTTAGCAATGCTTATTCTTCTAGAATTGCTTATGATGTCAGTTATCTCATTCTGTTAGCTATTCTTATACTGCTAGCCATGCCTATCTAGTTAAATATGCTTATCCTATTAGACATGCTAATAACTGTTATCTATACTCATGATACTAGTTAGACTCATGATGTTAGTTATGCCCATATTGCTAACTACACCTAATCTCTGAGAATAGTGTTAATCTTTCAATGCTACAAATAAGAATATGAATAGAACTATTTTCAAGAAGTTTTATATCTGGTAGTGATATTCCGTTATATAATCTACTCTATTTATTGAATTTCTTAACTTGTAGTACTCAATAAGTGTTGTTGAGAGTTATATCTCTACTGGGACATGGGTCTCACCTCGTGGGACACCACATATTTTTAGATAATCAACAATAGTGACAGAAGACCTGTGACAATGAGGAGGAGCTGTGATGATGGACCTTAGAGAAGGTTTTCTAGATGTCTAGTGTGTCTTAGAGTCATCCATGTACTCTTAGGTCAAGACAGGAAAGTTTATATACGATGTTTCAATCGACTCGAGTGTTTGATAGTATTTTGATGCTGGTATATGTGGATAATGCTCTTCTATATTTATATGTTGAGGTTGAGGCTATAGAATAATTGTAAATGATATTTGGCATGATATATGAATATGAGCAAGATGTTGGGCTTTTATGTAAATATTCTTGAGTATGTTGGTGAAATAAATTGGTTTTAATTATCCCCTTTTTCTTCTATGTGGTTAATTAAAAAATCGACCTTGTTTTGAGTTTTGAGTAATCTCATTTAGTATGATGAGTTCTCCCAATCATGATGTTGATCCAACCTAGAGAGGTGAGGTATGTATCTAGCATAATGAAAGGCTTAGAAATGGTTTAATTAGTTCTCTATCTACAATTGGTTATCCATATGCATGAAATATGATAACATGAAGTTACTAGCAAACCTCAATATGAACCTTCAATAAAGAATGCAACCTAATATGAGAAAGTGAAATGAGACAATTATGATAAATATTGAATGTGGTTGTAGTTGACATGAGGGATATGTAGTGAATAGATTTATCTTCTTCACAATACTCTTTACCTCTTATTGGACTACTATATAATATGGATTGTACAAAGTACTTGGCATATGACATTAAATGAAATGATTGTTCTTATAGTCCTGAATGCATGAAACATAATATATCAGTTACAATGTATCTGAACGCACCCACCCGTAGTAGAAAAGTACTTAATAGTGATCCAACTCTTGAGTGGTAAATCACATAGTGTAATTATATAAGTCTCAGATGGTAAATGCATGGATGATATAATGGAAAATATGCCTAAAGGACATGTCCCTTTGGGGTAATATAAATCTTGGTTCAAGTTGTTCTATTGTATTATATCAAATGATAGTTTTATCTTTTCCTGAGAAAGGACCTTCCCTAGAAGGGTGAATCCACAAATCAATTTAAGAATTGAGAGGACCATAAATGTCACTTGAAGCTTGAGATATTAAGTGCATGAAGCATGAAAGCACATATATTAAGTATGATTCTTCAGACCCATGCATGTCATCTCTAAGGGACATAAGGTAAAGTCATTATGGAAGTGATCGATAGTATGGGACCAAGCCCATACAAGAAGGTCGCCATGAGCTCAATGAAGGGACATAAAATAAACTATGTAAGCCCTAAGAGATGAAGGAAATTTGGGTGAAAGAATTTTAAAGGATATTAATTTCTTGGATATTATTAGAGAAAGCTCAAGAAAAATGTGTGATGAAATAAAATAAAATTATGACATCTCAAATAAAAACCCTTGGTAATGGTAGGGCCCTAATTCAACCCTAAGCTCAAGTAGGATGATTAAAGGTACATAAGACTTATGAGGTTGGGGAATGATCATGTACTAAGTGCACAAGTCCCTTGGGGGGTCAAGAGGAGATCATTCCAAAGATACCTATGCCCTAGAGATCTTAAGGGAATTACTAAGGATGAGGAAACATGAGATATACAAGTAAAGAATACATGAAGTCATGTGATGATGTTTGAATAAGAATATTAAAAGGAGCTGTTCATAGATTCAATTTTTTTGGGAAAACTACATTCCATGTGAGCGTATGAAATAGTAAGAAAAATATGGAACTAAAGGTGATCATGGTATGGAGTCATTTTTGAGAGTGACTCAAACCAAAATTTAGAAACTAAATGATGATGTATGAATGCATTGTCTCTACTCTTGGAATGTGATGAGCTTTGTATTTGGAATGCAACCAAATGCACATTTCATCTTGTTATGAGTGTGAAAGATTAGATAGACACATGTTACAAAAAAAATTTCCTTCAAGGAGGGTGAATGTTAGGTCCTCAAATTTTGTAAATTTGAATCCTATGAATATAAGACTTGGTTGGAGACGAAAACTCTCTAATTTATGGAATAATACAAGTTGCCAAAAGATTTTAAAGTAAATAATAATCTAGATGATTAAATGAGTAATTGTCTAACCATGAAATATTGGAAAAAGAAGAATGGAAAATCCAATAATAAAGTAATTACAAAAGTAATGGATCATTGGTAATTAAATAAGAATTGTGTGGAAACTTCTAAGAGAAGATATGTTGAAGGCAACTAATAAGTTTGTTTCAACCTAATGTTGTTCTTAAAAAGAAAACACATCGAAATAAAATATCTTGACAAGTTTGGATGGGAAAAGAAGTTAATTGATGCATTAAATAAATCAAATAAACCATTTTCTTAAGGGGCAAGAGAAGGATATCTTATCTTTGTATTTAGACACCAAACCTTGACCAAATGAAGATTTAGTTGAATAGATTTCCTTCAAAATTTGGACCAATTGTATATAAGAGGAGAGAGATAAAGAATAATCTATGTTTTCTAGAGGATCAAATTATACAATGGGTTTCATTATAGTTATATGCCTTCCTTAATGGTTTTTGTTTTTCCAAATCCAAGTTCTAATAAGAAAGTGGTGATTCCTTTTTTGTGTCCTTTGGATTTATAGAATAAAAGTTAAAAGGAGTATACTTAATTCTATCCTAGAATTATGTCTTGCCTTTCTCCTAGTATTAGCTGGTGTTACATTTTCAAATAAAAATCATGTTTTAATACTTAATGGAAAGGAGTTAATGGTATGCTTACTTTTAGAAAAGGGTCTATATATGTCATCCATGCCTCTTGCCAATTGTATACAAATCTCTATGGAAAGATAGAATCACCCATCCATGAACCACCTATATAAATGTATGTGGGGGTATTGGACCCACTGCCAAGGAAGAGGAAGAACACTACACATTTTTTGTTGATAGGGACGATGGTTATCTCCTTCCATACTTTCTTCTTCACAAACCGTTGGCCTTTCGTCTAAGGTCATACACATATCATGAGAAGAACATGAGGCCTGGTGGCTTCCCAACCTTGTTACCTACCTTGCTGGACTCCATTGGCATCATGGTGGTGAAGGGTAGGCTTTCCTAAGGCCAAAAATCTAGGACAAATCGGTCCGCCACCAGTAGTCCTTGGTGCCAAGGCACTGGTGGGACATGAGGCCATGAAAAAGGGAGATTAGAAGAGAAAGGGAGAGAGGGAATCAATGACGGTGGCCAGAGGAGTAGTGGTACTGGGTTACGATAGTAGAGAAGCGGGCGGGGTGTAAGGAGTCAACGTTGTTGCCTCATTGGAGTGGGCTTGGGTGAAGGCATCATGCCTCACCATCGGGCGACAAAACAGGCTGATGCAATCCTGTGAATGCCTTAGAGGGTGACCGGTTAGGAGCCAACAATGAACCAACAACTAATAGCTAGTTTAGAGAAGAACTAAAATTGTGAAGCACACCCCAACTCGACAACATGTCACTGGGCTTTTAGTAGCACTGACTAATGACGAGTTGTCACATGGCGTTATGATTAAGGTATAAGTGCTTCTCTTATTTAATTCATAAAAATTAGTAGGTTTACCCAAATATAGAAAACCTATATATCAAAATGATCGTAAAAATATGTAGAATCTAAACAAAATAATCCCAGAGCCTAATTATGCTTCCTATTCCAAAAGTGGGGGTAATAATCATTTTAAGTGGAAATTAACATATGGAAACCCTAGCATTGGTAATTATGAGTGTTGAATACATCAAATACCTTTTTGTTGTATTATAATCCGATATAATTGACAATAATGATAATATAAGAGGATAATGATAATGACAATGATAAGGTGTAGTTAGGGTTTCTAAGATAATGAGCATCAACATGTATAATGAAGGTTAAGAAATCAATAATGCAACTTGTGATAATCTTAATGCCTATGATTTGATTTACATACTCATAATAGTCAAATGTGTTCAAATTTGATGAGAATCCTAATCCTTGACATGTTTTGAATAATAATGATCATGATTAAAGCATTTGAGTCATAAACATGATAATTAGGATTTCACCTAGTGTATAACATGGATTAGTAACTTTGATAAAGTAGGGTGCGATGGAATTAGAGTTTGGTACCCTTATCCCTTATACGAACCTGAGACAACCCTAAACCCTATATTAGGATGTATGTTACATTAATATGTCTTGAATATGATTAGTGACACTTTAGGATATATATATGCAAATAATGTTGGTTGATTATGTTGAATGATTGGATGTTCGAATATATGCCTGAAGTACATGTTACATGGTTTTTTCAATGAAAGTAAAGGTACACGATTACACCTTTGGATACTCTCCTTAAACAAATTCTATGGTTTTTCAGAGTTTCTTGATTGGATTGCAACTAAACTTCTTGACTATTTATTTGCTTCCTATAGTCTATAAACTCACTATGGATATCATCGTATAAATGTGACCTGCTGACACCCTGAATAATCTCTAGTGAGTTAAAGAGCATGGGTGAGAAGAAGTCATTATGGGAATGATGGGTGCTCAAGCCTGAAAAGGAAGATCACCACAGGCCAAGCCTAGAAAGGAAGGCCTATGTGTGAAATCAAGCCCAAGCGAGGAAAGGTTATGAATGCCCATTGTAGGGACCAAACCCTAAAGAGAGGGTTTCCTATAAAGAGTTTCCCCTAAAGAGAGGTCACACCATAAAAAAAAAGAGGATAAGGGTGACGAGGTTAAAATAAAAAAATACTTGTTCAATTGCGTAATCTTAATTGTTGCTATAATTGATATGTGGTTACACCTACATGCAAATATTTTCTTTCTCCCACGTACACAATATATTTCGATATGCTAATCCGTGTTTTTCTTCACATAGTTTTAGGTACATGCTAAAGAATAAGATATCAAGACATGACAATCAACTGAAATTATCTAAAAGGCATTAAAATTAAGTAAATGAGGATCAGTTAGATAATTCTTCTTATAAGTACAGTCTGATGATATAAATTCATGAAGCTCCTTAGAGGAGCATCTTATAAACAATATTTGAATTAATAGAAATTATTTGCTGTTATTTTTTATTTGGTTAAATCAGGATTCTCAAGAAATTTAGGTAATGCCTCTCCACTTTGTAAGTCTTTTCTTAATTGGGAGATGCTAAAAAGTGAGGTCGTTATAATATGAGTTGGCTTTGGTGGTGGACAAGCTAGAAATGCAACTAGATGCACTACTAATATGACTATTGCAACTGAGTCGAGACCCCAAGAAGACAGATCTAAATGAGTAGATTGTGAAATGCAAGCTGTAGATGTTCTAAATGATCCTAACTTCCGAGCATATGCATTGACAAATGAGATACCTATTGGGATGCTATAAACTGAATAAGTTGATTGTACTTTTCATCACTCATCTTGATCTGATGAGTGGGTTCTCCAAAAAAATCCTCAATACAGATGATGTTTGCAGCAGGATATTTAGAGAAAAACCATGAATCTCATAGCATTTTTCTTTGTAGCGACCCTTCTTGTACAACATGTGCACTTAGGTAGGCCCCTTCCTCTAGTAGAACATCATCCTCCTCTACCACCACACCCATGCCCCCATGTGGAGGATATGTTGGAGGTGCCAGGAGAAATAATAACATATCAATAGGTTTCAAGGGATGTCAAAGAGTCCTGCTATAAGAAGACACACATGATGATATGCTTATAGTAAAGTAACAATTATGTGTCAACATTATTACTTTTGCATGGAGATTTAGATGACATATTCTGTTCTTACAATCTTACTAAAATAATGCATAATAGTTGATTACTGTTCTATTTTACTAAGGAAGGATCAGATGAATGCAAACCCCTTAATTTGTTAAAAAGATATTACTATACCGATGGTCGTTCCAAAATCTGTCACTTTACCCATTCCTCATGATAACTATATCTATTATGTGTCAAGAATAGTTTTTGTACATCAAACAGTCGATAATCTTAGTTTCTTATTACAAAATGTCGAAATGTATTTGATCTCAAGGGCAACTGAGAAGGTAGCAAGGTGTAGGACAACCCTTCCCCCTAACATAAAAAAGGAATGAACAGAAAAAGTATCTGGGATTCATAGTCTTCCGAGCCCTTAGGTCCGGTGATTTTATTCCAAACAACCAGAGGAAGTTGTCGTCCTTGCCTATAGTCTACCTCCACATTTTTTTGACTATATTAATATATAGCTAAAATGAAGTACTTATGCTAATATACCACAGTGGTGACGAACATGGCGTTCCCTTATCTTTTCTCAAGAAACGATCCTCACAAAGGCTCATTGTTTTCGTATAAGTGAGAAGGATGACCTATAGTAGTAGCTGGTCCATGCTCTGTATTGAGCGAGACTTGGGCATGAGGATGATTCAGTAGTTTAATTTGGTTTCCATTTAACCCGAACACATCCCCATTGAGAGTTGACATTCCTGGAGTACTTGGCCTGCTTGATCAATAAAAAATTACTCCCAACTTTGAATACTAAACGAACCCAAACTGCCAAGAAAAAGGTACAATGTGTAGGAGGGGTGGGGTCCTATGTCATGACGTAAACCAAATTTTAGTCCGGATTATAAATCCGGTTCCATTTTTTGTGCGTGTCAACCTAGTTCCGTCTTATTTAGTTGTACAATATTTTTCTATATTTTTTGGGAGGTGGTTATGTTTTCTAATTTCCTCTGTAATGTTCACTTAGCTCCAGTTTAATTGGACCAAAAACATGTACACATTCATTTTACACATATTTTTAGAATCCTTTTATTTGGTTCGATCAAGTACCAATGGTACGGAAGAAAACAAATTACACAGTACTCTGAGTGAAAATTGTGAATTTGTACCAACAAGGGATAATTTGGTTGATGAACTACGATGATATTCAATGAGGATACCCAAGTTCAAGTCATATATATATATATATATATATATATATATATATATATATATATATATATATATATATATATATATATATATATATATATATATATATGTACACACACACACACACACACACACACACACACACACACACACACATATATATATATATATATATATATATATATATATATATATATATATATATATATATATATATATATATATATATATATATATCTTCATATACCACCTTTAGGGGAATCTGACTTCTACCACCAATTCGAAGAGGTAGAAAAACATCTTTGTTCTTAACCCCTAAGAATGAATTTGCAATGTAAAAATACACAACATATTCATACTTTGTCCTCCAACTACGTCTTACCAAACATGCCCCATTTTTGTTGTATTTTTTTACTTTTGGTCATAAAATTTCCTTTCATATAAAGTTTTTTTTTTCACTTTTATGCCTCAAGTAAAGATTTATGATTGTAACCTATAACAACAATTGTATAGAACCAAACTAATTTGAATATGTCTTGGAGTCTCCATCAAACGCTCCTTTCCTAGTGGGGCGGCCGTCAAATGCCCACATGTGATCCAACACAGACGTAGTACGATTTGACAAAGTCGAGCTCCAGGTCAGCATGACAATCTCCCTTATAGACAACCAATTAGGAATCAATTTCCTTTCTTGTTCCTCCCTTTCATCATTCAACCAGCAACATCTACATGGGTGCCCATACACTTTCTAGTCGAGCCTCTACCTAGACCCAAGACATCACCAAAAAATAGGTCTCTAACAACCTCTATTCTACTATCCTATATGGATGTACTGGAAGGAGAGATACAAAGAAGTGTGTAAGAAGAGGATGGATTGACATGCCATCATTGACGTTCACTAAATTGCCAGGGAGTTTGTGCTTCTTCCCAACCACAATGCCATAGGTCTATAACTGGGGATCCCTTCAAGTTGACTCACCCTCATAGGGTTGGGTCTCTCCAGATAGGAGGCTTGCACTCTCCATTGCGTAATTTTTATTGTTGTATGGATAGATGAGAAGGAAACAAATTCTTCACACACATGATCTCAAATATGAAGAGGGTGCACCTCTCCAATGGCGAATAGCTTGTTATAGGAAACCAGTCAAAATGACCATGGGTTATTTCTTGCTGTGTAGGAGACGTTAAGGGTCATTGATAAGTGGTAATGCAGAAGGTGTATGAAGATTCCTGCCTTGAGTCACATGCCTTCATGCATATGGTCTTGTCCATGTTTTTGATGACATCAAGGTGATTGAAACACACACTTCTAGAATCTTAAGACCCCTCCCAACATGCCATGAGATTTTCGATGTCAAAGAGGGTCAGGTCCTAGATGTCAAGCTTCTTGATTGTGTTTTCATAACACCTATTACCAAAGTAAAGGACATCCCTCATAACTGTCATCTTTCTCTCTCTTAGGCATTGAAGACACTGTCTACAAAATAGATGATGATCCAAGATCTATAGCCGCTGGAGTGAGATTGTTACTTTTTTCTGATTGTACATAATAGATGTTTTGGCCTATAAATAGATGGTATAGAAGATGTTGAAACATGAATTCACTACAACAACATCATACTTTGATCTCACTTGCTACATAGGGAAAAGAAAAAGATGTTTCCAAATTAATGGCCAATGTATTTTGATTCTTCTTCATAGGAGAACACGAGCCACAAAGGGGATAACACTAGAGATAAGGAAATTGAGGTGACCCTATCATCAGGAAGTGCCATTACAATATTGCAGATGGCCATTTTATAGTAGCTATAAAAGTGTTGTGCTCATCAGGAGTGGATCCATATAATGAAGATACCATGAAGTCTTTACATGCTAAACACCTGTACAAGCCACCCCCTTGTGTGCTGAGTTATCCATTTTTTGAAGATCATCTTATATCACATTTTAATATCATTCTTAGTTGTGTAAAATCATTTCCCATCAAAATGTTGTGCGACAAAGATGAATTGAGATCCCAACAAATTTTTGATACTTTGCATGGAGAGGGTCTCCTATTGCCAAAAATCTCTTACATGTCATCAACTTGGTGGTTAACGTACCCTTGAGTTTGGCACATTTGGTAGCTGATTTACCTCTTACATATATACTAAAGCCTAAAAAAGGATACATCCAATCGCAATGGACAATATTTTGGGGGCTTTTGGTGTACAAAGTTTCCATGTTGGGAGTGGGTAAAAGCATTGCTAAGTATCTCAATGATTTTCATTTTGGAGTTGGTGTATTTAGTGGTGTCGAGGCAAATTTATATAATGTTAATAGGGTTCTATGTGAGCAATACAAAGCCAATTTTTTTTCATGCTTGCAGTGTATTTCTCAGATTCTTTCAACCTGGTGGATAATCAGTTTCACTCCTTGAGGTGACAAGAGGTGCCCATCAATTTTCTTGTGAGTTAAGTTTTGTATGGTCAAAGAACTAGGTTTTACATTGGGAATGTGCATATCAGGTCAGTTTCTTCTTCTTGCACGAGCATTGTCAAGCTATTGTTCAGTTTAAGGACATGACAATCTGTACACATGGATGAGACAATGACATGGTCTGACTAGGGATGGCAATGGTGTTGTGAAAAAACCATATCTGAAGTAAAACCACACCACATTTTAGACTACATAACTGCACCAAATGGTTATGGTGTGGATACAGTTTTAAAATCTTGAAACCTCCATGGTGTGGTGTAACTATGGTTCTAGAGATGAAATCATGGATAAAAACTGACAATAATTAATGTTAATTATATATAAAATATGTAGAATACTATCCTAAACACATTATTTTTTGTCATTCTTACATAGATTTATAGATCTCTATTTTTAAAATGGAATTTAGTGTATATAGAAGTAAGAATTTTCATTTTTTACTATAATTACTACACACATGGTTGCCTTTTTTCTAGAACTAGTAAACGTACACGATCCCTTTATTTGTTTTCTATGTTGTATTTCCATTTACTATGTAAAATTTTATAAATTTTAAGTAATATGTTACTGTGTTAATAGAAAACTTTTCATGATGTGGTGTGGTGTGGTTAACTGCATTTTTTGGTGGTGTGAATATGGTTCTCTTATTAATAACCACACTGGATATAGTGTAGATATGGTGTTTGATTTTTTTATATGGTGTGGTTATGCTTTTTCTATAAACCCACTATATCTGTACCACTGCCATTCCTAGGTCTGATAGGGTTTACGAGAGGCTACGAAGGACATTGTGATTTTTGGAGGTAATTTCTTTGGGGACCTTCAATGGTGAGTGGCTTTCCTTCCTATTTGACTTAGTGTTTTGGGGTTATGCTCAACAATCGAAGCTTTCTCATACTATTTTGTGACCTCTAGGTCCCAATCTTAGGTGCTTCAATATCAGAACTTGTGAGACAACATGTTCTACAGTATGAACTCAGACTTTATTAGTGATTTAGATTTTCTTAAAGTCTTATTTTTGACTTTCAACCTTAGTAATTTTGATAAAAAGGACACGATCCACCGACGCCCAACATGCTTTGATGAGTGTCCTTTTTAGTAAAAATATTAAGGACGCAAATTTCAAATTTCACATGACTATTAGACATAAAGAAAATTTTAGGTGCCTAATCATGCTCATGATTTTTTCCTGACTATTCCTATTGATGTGTTATGCCTGCATATGTAGCTAGGGGAGTATCGTACTATCATCAAACTTTGTCTAATAATTCTTTTATTTCCTATTGACGGGATATGTCTAGTTTGCCATAAGATGTGTTTGGATACTTTTGGAGAGCATACAATTCATTACAGTAGAGCTATCCGGTTTCAAGTATAGGCATGATCTAGTTAAGAATGCTCTATATAGTGTTCTTAGACAATCTGGAGTTGCTGCAAAGCATATGTGAACTTTTTGACCGGACTACAAGAGGAAAAATCAACATTTAGACTAGCAAATGTCTTGATCTCTGGATGTGTTGGACGGAAGCATGCATGTGTGGATCAGATAATGACTCTCCCAATTGTGTGTTTGAGGAGTGGGGCCTTAACTGTGGGACAAACTTGTGCTCAAAGCTGCCTCAACCAAAGTGATTAAATATGAAAAGAGATATATCGAAAGTCAACACACTTTTATATCTTTTAAGTTTGACACTTTTAGTTTCTTAGCACTAGAGGCCATGGGGCTTATTAAAAAGGTTTACAAAGTTATACACATCAATGTTATGAATATAAACTTAGCGTTTCTTAAAATTGATTTTGTCATCTAGTAAGAATTGACGGTGCAACTTGTTGTCCGTATATCTTTTATCTTGATGTAATTTTTGAATATTTATGATTACTTTTTCTTTGAACCTCAAATAGAACTGAAACGAGAATTCCAACAGCCATCGGACCACGTAACCGGCAAAAACTATACTTTCATTCTCTTTACATTTCCAATTTATGCTTGGTGAATCATTAACTCTTAACTAAACAAGGCATGTGACCAACAGTAAGTGTTCTCTTTACTTTTCATTTGTATCACACAGAAACAAGTCTCTTTATGCAAACCCGCAAGTCCCTCGTTCTGTGACTGTGTTATTGGTTCTTGTTTAACCTCGCATGTGTCCCCTCTTTGCTGTAGAAGAATAGTGTAAGAACAGCTCCCTTTTGGGTCTGTTGACGGAACTGTGACATTCAGGCTGTCATGTTTTCTCTCCAAGATATAGTTTGAATGCTGGATCCCAAATTGGATGAGATACATTTCTGATTTCTTATGGGAATAAACCTTAAGTGGCACACTTATTAAGTTGTAAAGCGACCTTACTTGAGCATCACGTTAAAAAGTTGAGTGAGGGCACGCAAGGAATAAGTTGAAGCTGGGACGCATCTTAGCTAGGTAGTCGTCAATAGCCGATAGGGTGATGAATAGATGATGAGGGCCTCAAGCAGCTACCCTGGCCTATGATCAGTACATGATCTCTACTCAAATCACAAATGACATCACCTGGTATTTATTCGTATGCTACATCCGAATGGATTAGTTTAAGTATCCGGTAGTGGTTGGTTCCAATCAAATGTCCGTTTTGAAACCTGTTTTCGAAAAGAATACATAATTGCAAACAATTTGTTACTCTGAAACAAATATAAAGTACACAAAGGTAAAATATGTGCACCATATTTGTTGGTGTAATGCGTTCTTAGTAAATGTGTATCGTCTGCAACGCTCGTTCTATGGGACATGTCCTATAAAAACTTAATAGGATCTGATGAAATTGCGTTAAAGTGTACAAAGTGATATTTCTCTCTTTGTTTTTTTAGGGGGTTGGATTTTTGAGAAGAGTGAGAAGGAAATACTGTACTTTTGATTTGCTGTCCTATAGAATAAGTATATGACGCATCCTATACTACCCGCTACCTTTCGTCAAGTGACATTGTGATTCTTCAGGGGAATACTTGCTGCTGCATGTGATGTTTCTGTGTCTTGGTTTGGATGAAATCTCGTAGTCTGGGTGGTGCTGCAAGACTTATTTGCTCATGGAAATGACATTAGTCGCGTACAATAATAGTGGTTAAAGATTCTAAATGAACCGATTGAATAAGATAATTGCAAACAATTTCTCACTATGAAATAAATATAAAATACACAAAGGTAAAATATATGCACCATATTTGTTGGAGTAATGCGCTCTTAGCAAATGTGTTTCATCAACGACACTTATTCTATAGGACGTGTATTATAAAACTTAATAGGATCCAATGGAATTGCATTTAAAGTGTACAAGTGGCACGTCTCTTGTTGATCTAAAAGGGTTACGAGACACATATAAGCAGTAAATTTGAAAGATTGTACCAAACCAGGACAACACTAAGGCGTGCAGATGCATTGTCCTTAAGAGTATTTTCACGGCTCTTGACGGCAATATCAGTGCAGTAGACGATAATAGCGGCAACTCTCCCAAGATCCAACAACGGTTTCCGATGTGAAGCGTGCACACACAATCACGCCAATGAGCGTACAAAACCGAATATTCTTCCAGTGACCAGGAAAGCGGCAAAGAGAAAAGAAAAAAAATAGAGTATTTTTTGACTGTTTAGAACAATGACAGAAATACTGTCAAATAACAAAATAAAGCCCTTGTCAAAGCATGCGTTGTGGTTGTATATCGGGAAAGGGATGTGTTGCAGTTGCGGTTTGAAACCGCCCAAACGAACATGTACAATCGGAAGAGATACAACACATGTTAAACATGGTTTAGTGAACCACAAAGCAAAATCAAGCTGGGGCCATGCCCACGCAAGGAGGCTCGGTAGGCTGGATTTGTACTGCCCTGCGCGCGAGATGCAACATGCGCCGATGTGCCCGTTTAAGGAGTTTCCGGACCGGGCTGGCCCAAGCACTGGTGGGATGTCTCACCGTGCGCGTGCATAGCACTTGTCATCTTTTTGTCCTCAATTATCCTATAGATAAGAATCCATATAAAAGGAGGAGAGAAGCCTCCGAAACAACCAATAAGACTTAATCACTTCCTTTTGTATTTGAAATACACATTTTCTACAAAAATCCCCCACTATTTAAAAAACAAAACAATAAATCTCCGAATAAAATCTCATTGGAAGAATTTAAACAAATGACATGCATAAACTGTAGTAGAACTAAGTTCTTTAAGCTAAAGTATAGAGTAGATGTATGTAATCTGTAGAGGATTGGTATAACTATGTTCTTGAACCAATTTCTCTTTTATGTGATTAGAAGTTCATTACTCACATGACATTTTAAAAAATCAATTGTCATTCTTAGGGGTAGGCACGTTAATGCCATGCACCTACTGGAAATATTTATGAGTGCTATAGAGATCTGCCCAAATCTCAATAGGAGCGGCCCCACTCTACACTCACATGGTTGGACTTTCATTAAGTATATATTGCAGTTATATATACCACCACTAATGGCTATGAAATCCATTAAGAAAATATATTCAACTTAATCATGCAAATTATTATTTACATCATAAGAATGAGATACAAATGATTGAAATACATTGAATCGTCTAGTGACCTAGTTTTTCCCATTGAACCTCATTCTCATGATCACTATTCATGAAAATTGGGTATCCATCACTTTGAATTTTGATATAGGCATGATCCCATTCTCCTTGATGTGCTGCTCATTAGTCTTTGACTTAATGATTTCATCAGAGGATCGACCACATTTAATTCTGACTTTACATATCCGTCAAGATTTTGCTATCACATATAAGCTGCCTCACAATGTTATGACATAGACGAATATGTCTACTCTTTCCATTATAAATTTTGTTTTTATCTGTTGCTATGGGAGCTTGGTGGAGAAGGTTTCTCCCAAATGGGAAGATCCATCAGAACATGTCTTATCCATTCGGCTTTAGTTCCAGCCTTTTCTAAGGAAACACTAAACTCAAATTCCATAGTGGAACGAGCTATACATGTTTGCTTGGTGGATTTTGAAGACACAACACCTCCACCCATGGTGAAGATGTAGCCACTTGTAGATTTCAATTCATCTGAATCTGAAATCCAATTGGCATCACAAAATCCTTCTAGTACAGTTGGAGATCCACAAAAAATCAATCTATGATTAATTGCGCCTTTTAGGTATCTCAAAACCCTATGTAGAGCATCTCAATGATCCTTGTTAGGATTTTGAGTATATCTAATTAATTTCCCCACTGCATATGCTAGATATAGATGAGTACAATTCATTAAGTACATCAAACTTCCATTTACCTGTGCATAATTGACTTGTTGAACACTAACACTTTTATTTTCCTTAAGACTGCAATTAGAATTAAAATCTGTGCTAATCGGATTACAATCAAACATTAAAATTCTTTTGAGAATTTTCTCAACAAAATATTCTTGTGAGAGCATGATGCAATCATCACTTTTAAGAAGTTTAATTCCTAAAATTACATTTTCTCCTCCCACATCGTTCATGTCAAAATTAGAAGCCAAGAAACTTATTGTACTAATTACGATATCAATATTAGTGCCAAAAAGAAGCACGTCATCCATATAAAGACATATAATAACACAACACTGGTTATCAAATTTTGAATATATATATATATATATATATATATATATATATATATATATATATATTTGTCTCCTTCATTTATATAGAATCCATATGATACAACTACTTTATCAAATTTCTCATGCCATTGTTTGGGTGCTTGTTTTAAGCCACCCATATGTTCTTTTTCCGGAACAACATAAACTTTTGATTGATCCATATAAATTTCTTCATCTAAATCTCCATTCATGAAAGAAATTTTGACATCTATTTGATGTATAATTAATTTCTTAATAGATGCCAAAGATATTAACATCTTGATTGAATATATTCTAATTACAGAAGAAAAAACATCATAATAGTCAATATCCTTTTGTTGTTTATATCCCTTGGCAACTAATCGAGCATTGTACTTATCTATATTCCCATCAATTTTTAATTTTATTTTAAACATCCATTTACATCCTATGTGATTGATACCTGGTGGAAGATCCACTAATTGCTACGTGCGATTAGTCAATATAGATTCTTTTTTGGTCATCTCATTATAAGTTGCTTCCTTCTATAAGGATGAATAAGATGAATTAATAACATCATTGTAAGATTGAGGGTCATTATCTACAATAAAGGAATAGAAGTCATCATTGAGATTCGTTTCCTACCTCATTCTAGTGGATCTTCTAGGTTCTACATTAGCAGGTTCTAGGACATCATTATTATAGGATATACTTGGGATGCTATCCAAAATTTCATTTGAAGGATTAGACAATTTTTCCAAAGGAGTTTTCATAGGAAAGATATGCTCAAAAAAATTAGCATTTTTATATTCAACTACATTCTTGTTACTTCTAATAACCAAGAATCTATATGCTACACTATTTTGTGCATAACCTATAAAAATACCATCTAAAGTTCTAGATCCTAATTTTTGTTTTTAGGTTCAGTTAATAAGACTTTAGCTAAACAACACCACACTTTAGATATTTCAAATTCTGAGGATATCATTTCCATAAGTGATATGGTGTCTTATTCGTTTACCTACTAGGAATACAATTTTGAAGAAAACAAGATGATAAAACTGCTTCCCCCCACAAGTTGTTGGGTGTTCCTAAATTAATTACAATAGAATTCATCATTTCCTTTAGAGTTCTATTTTTATGTTCAACATTCCCGTTTGATTGAGGTGAATATGGAGGAGTGTATTTATATATAAACCATGGGTTACAAAAAATCAATAAAAGGAGAACAATCATATTCACCACCCTTCCCAAGAGAAGATGTTTTATTCTCTTATTGAGTTGATTTTCTACTTCTATTTTATATTTAACAAACATTTCAAAAGCTTCATCCTTTGAGTGTAATAAATATAATTTTGTATAGCGTGACAAATCATCTACAAAATAATCTAGAACCTTTTCCCACCTATAGACAAATTTCCTTTTAAATCTCCAAGATTCATGTGTACTAAATCTAGTAATGCATAATTTCTATGTGAAATTTGAGGACAAGGTTTCTTTGTAGACTTAGTTTCAACTCATACTTGACATTTATTGTTTAAATCAACAATACTATATATATCTTTTTAGCAAACCTAAAGATTTCATGCGTTGTACATATTTAAAATTAATATGCCCAAGTCTATTATTCCATATTTCAAAAGAGTCAACAATATAAGCAGAAGAGGAAATTTCATTAGCAAAAGAGTTTGGTACATTCAAAAGAAAGAGTCCATTTGAACAGTATCCCATACCAAGGTAGTCCCCAGATGTAGAGAGAATGACCTTGTTTGATTCAAAGGACACCTTAATGTTGGTATGTATGTCAAGAGAGCCAATCATATGATGATTGTAATGACATAACATGTAAATGATTTGATTAATAATAAAGGCAAGCTTCCAATTTATTTTGTATATTCAGTTATGAGATAATGAATAACATAATAATTTTCTAGAGAATGATATTACTCAATGACATGTCTTCAGGTTGAGGACCTGAAGAATGAGATCATATAGATGTTAAGAGTATATACATTCTCATTATGTCCTTGATTAGTTGTTATTGTGGAAGGTTGATAGACAACAATAACACATAAGATCAGAGTGTAAGTTGGTTGATGAAGAAGTCTCATTAGTCATGATATGGCGATATCAAACCAAGAACACATATACATGTTATAGAATAGTGTATCAGATAGACCCACTGTGAGACTGACACATGGAAGCCAATATCATGCAAGTCATAGTCAGGTGTCACAGTGATGGTGGTGGTTGTGATTCTTAGACCTGAAATCATTGCACCCGACACATGTCATTGGGTACACTTTGACATCATCAAATGCAATCTTGAAACATGGGTTGTTATAAAGGTGATGATTGAGGGACTTTGACACATGGGGATAGACTGTGAATGATAGATATAGGATTTGTCCCTCCTACAGGAGTGTGATATCCAAAGGCCTCTTGATTAGCGAGACTGAGAAAAGTATGGCCATACACATGTGGGTCAAAATGTGATATTGAGCTTACATATATCTCATGCAGTCTACTCTGGTTCAAGAAAAAAAGGTTGAATAATAATGAGGATGACTGCTCTATGCCTCTAGTTCAATCTAGATATCAGTGAAAAAAGAACTATACAAACACTTTAATACCATACACTGAATGTAGGTTGAAGTTGCTCCCCAAATTTCCATGTACTTGGGTAGCAATGATGTGTTACTAGGCACAACTCATTGATTGTTATATCATAAGCTGTGATGGACATTCACTACCAACATAATGTGGGACCTATAGGGTCACACACATAGGAACTCATATAGAAGAGGAGTTTGATATTGAATGATGATTGAGTTGATTACTAAAGTGTTTAGGTATTCAATTCACGCAACAAATTGGCTGATTAGACCGCCATACATTCAGTTCAAGTGCTGAGGTTGTTGTTTAGAGTGTCAGATTGATTAGAACTGAATTGGCTGAGTTCTGCCTCAACTGGGAAGCGAGACAATCATTTTGCATAAGCGATACGTTCGTCTCGCGAGAGAGAAATTCCTAGTTCATGGAAAAATTCAAGTAAATCTAGGATTAGTGCTAACGTCATGGTGAGCATTTATTGGATTCAAATTGGCAATTCATGTATGATTGGGAAACATCGCGAAATGACCATTTCGGCGCACGCAAGTTGCAGAACTTCAATAATTGTTATGAAATTTCAAGATCTTCTGATCCTTTCCACTCCCGCACAGACTGAGAACCCCGACCCTGAACTTTACTATAAATAGAGGGGTACTGGGGTCTTCCCAAAACACAAATACAACACAAACAATTGAAAATCAATTGCTCTAAAAATTATTGTCCTCTCTGATTGCGGTAATCACGAGATCCCATGGAAGTCTACTTGACTATGGAGGGATAGCCACGGGAGAGAAACAAGTGAGGATCATTGTTGTGAGGGAGCAGGTTGGCGACTAGTATGCCAACAAAAGGGACAACTCCTTCCTGTCCCTTCTAGGAGGACAATATGAGCTCTACTTGGTCCATGTAGACTACTCTAGAGGTAGGAGTACTTTGGCTATTGCTAGGAGGGAAACAACAACTTGCAGTCTGTGGCGAGATCTAAGGAGCCGCTACAGTAGTTGTCTGAGTCTGGTGTCCATGGAGGAGCAGCCAGATGAGTCCCAGTGCAACCAGGAGCTGCACAAACACCGTCTAAGACAGAGTGGGCATCTACATTGATGAGGTTTGTCGCTGGACTTACTCTAGGACTAGGCATATCTTCGTAAAACCATCCTTCCCACTGCATAGTTATTGATGCGATCTACTGGTTAATGAGAAATATGTCAGCAATTTTTTTATTTCCAATGCCTATCTGATGTTGTATTTCCCTAAAATAGTATCAAAGTCACGCCAATTAATTATGTTTTGGGATAATAGATATGATCGTATTTTTGGTTTTACCATGTTTATTTATTGCATACGATGCAAATATTTAAGCTAGTTGATGTGCACATCCTTCTAAATCACTACATAAGAACCCAAATGAATATATATATATATATATATATATATATATATATATATATATATATATATAGAGAGAGAGAGAGAGAGAGAGAGCCATGCTAGAATACACTCGAGTGTACAGATTGCACGAATACACTCTAGTGTGTTTGCATATCAAGACTTTTTTTTGCAAAATGTAAACCATTGATCTCCATCGTAATACTATAACTAGGATACATACCAATTTTGAGCCCATTTGGATGAGTTTAAGTCACTCATCCATGGGCAAAAAAATCAACGTGCAAAACTAATTTGAAATGCATAATTTTTGCGGTCTTTATAACATGACCTATGAATGTCCAAATGTGCTCAAATTTTACGTATGATCTATTCACAAGATGTTTAAGAAGATCAATGAATTAGATTTTTGAGAAAAATATTGTATCATGAAAAACTACTTGAGTGTATTCTAGCCTGACTCTCTCTCTCTCTCTCTCTCTCTCTCTCTCTATATATATATATATATATATATATATATATATATATATATATATATACCATAAAATCGGTTTTAATGGTGGATGTGAAGCATGGTTATAGCCAAAATGCCAGATCTATGTGTGCATGGTTGTGATTATTTATTCATGTTGTTAATAGGTCTGCGTACTGAGACTCCTTCTTCTTTCTAAATATAAATTAATGCTCTTCTTCCTATTTCCCCTCAAATATACTTGAGGTTTTCTCCATATACAATGTAATAAGAAATATGATAGTTTTAGTTTATGTTTTGACAAGAGATGACGATATGCACAAAAGAAAAATGACCGGCTCATGAGACGACCCAATTGTCTAGAGGACTGAGGAGGCTAGACGGCAGGAGGACAGATTGATCAATTGGTGGCCCAACCAATCGACTGGAGGTGTCCAGATACTGCTTGGACCTGAGATCCATACGATCGCTTCTGAAGAGGCCAACTGAGTGACCAAGAGGCGAGACGACCAGTTAAAGAGTTGAACCGATCAACCTGGATTGGTTTGAGCATAGATATTCACCAACAATAGGCTTCATATGATGTGGACCATAGGTGGTAGTAATTACTTGTAGGTCCAAGGAGTTACATTAGTATGGCCAAAACCATTGCTTCTGTGTTTTATTTATTGTATGTTATCATTTGTGATTATAGCATGTATATGATACATACTATATATGTGATGATTGGATAAAATATATGTATTTATACATATAAACTCCCCCAATTAAAATATCAATGTCTTAGATGCCTTCAAAAAGCAGCACTCATAGAAAGCTTGATTGACCAAGCCTAGTTTATGCCAAAGCATGGTGCACCGTCTATCTCATGGAAGTGTGATGGTAGTAATGTAGTTTCCATCAAAGCATGGTGCATTATTATCGTGTCAGATTTTGGGTCAGGCTTGACTGGTGATAACTTGGTGAGACCAGGTGCTAGAGGCATGTACATGATTCTGGCAAAGAGTTGCACATATAATCTATCCAAGAGTTGCATTCAGATGCAATTGGCAAGTTGGCCTACCTAAATAATCAAGTTGTGGGTGATTAGACAAAGTTAAGTCATAACTTGATGAAAAATGGATCTTGGCCACTAGAATATTGTATGCTACAATATTTCAAATTGATATTGAGGGCTATCAATTTGAATAAAATAGTGGGAGTGATAGTTAATTAAAGACCTAATTAATATCGTCAAATTTATCAAATCAAACCATATCAAAAATATTTTGAAAACATTGCAATATTTCTTTGTAGAATCAAATGTCAAACACAAACACGCTCAAATTATGATCAGTCCTCAATAAGGACAAAACGGGATAAAGTTCCACAATTAGTTAAGGACTTTGAGAAATGTTCTCATCAATGAGAGAAAGCTCTATGTCCTTGATAGACCAATGCCAGAGGAACTCACTCTAAATGAGCCTAAGGCTAAATGGATGCTTATTGGAAGCATGCCAATGATGCCATAGACATTTGAATACCTAATGCTATGTTGTATGAGCTATGAGTTGCATAAACAACATGAAAACATGGGCATTCTCAAGGTGGTAACACATCTTAAGAATTATGTAAAGCAAGGAAGGTATAATGTCTCAAAAGGCGCTATTTGAGTTTAAACTGATAAAAGGAGGTCCAATACGGCTCCATGTGCTCAATGTGATTGGACATATGGAGTGAATAGGATTTCTCTTAGGTCAAGGGTTGACCATAGATATGATTATGCAAGTGTTGCATGAATCATAAAATCACTTTATTATATGCTTGGCATGTTGATGCCAAAACAAGGAAGAAGAAGGACAAATATGTGTGACGATCAACGGAAGTGATTCCTAGGGAAAATGCAAGGCTAAGAAGTGTTCTAAGGCTAAGCTTAAGTCAAAGTCTTCCACACTCAAGTTACAAAGACGGGTAAGTGTGAAAGGAATATGTCCTTTTCACATAAAGGATAAGGTGCCACCATTGTCACTTATTTGGTCATTGGAAAGGAATTATCCTCTTCATAGAGGATCTCAGGAAGAAGATAGAGATGGAGATCTCCACTTCAAGACCTGAGAAGAAGTAGGCTAGAACTGTGCAGAGCAATGGTTGTTGCCATTACAGTTGAAGCTGTCATTTATGGGCACTTAATAGAATTAGTGAATTTCTATTATGTACATGTCATTGATGACAACAATAAATGTTTCGTATGACAAAAACATTATGTTTCATCTTAAAAGATATGCTCTTTTATGGAAATTCCTTATGTCTCACAAAATATACTTGATAGTTATAAAGACAAATGTGTATGACACATATACTAAATGACTTGATGACTCAAACAACTAAATACATATAGCATTGTCATCTAGATCGCATAAATGATAAATGCATTTCTAGAATCCATATGATGGTTATCTAGACTCTTTTGGTTATTGAACCAATAGAGATATGCATGTCTTATTTGTTGTGCAATATGACAATAGCATCTTCACTAGATGCAGTGGGAGATCAACTATTCCATTAGGACTAGTACATACTGATGTATATTTAGACCTTTTAGAATGAATGATAAATGTAGTTGCATAGACCTTTTAGAATGAATGCTAAAGGTAGTTCCAAGTACCTCATTATATTTACCAATATGATTAGTAGATATTGAAATTTGTATTTAATGAAATACAAGTATGAATCTCTTGAAGTGTTCAAAGAGATTATGAATGAAGTACATAACTCACTTGGTAAAGTATTAAGATACATTGATGTGATCAATGTTGAAATATTTTAAACCAAGAGTTTCAGGACCTTCTGAAGAGATTGTGATAGTGTATCACATTGAACTCCACTTGAAACATACTTTAAGTCATGGTGAGATTATCAACAAATGTAGCTAATCTTATAATTTCTTTTGATACATGCTTTGCACTAAAACAATGTACCATGTAAATTGGTTCAAAAGACACCTAAGAGATATGGCATGGGAGGAGTCCCGATTTTTCTTTTATAGTGATTAGGATTAAAGGCTTATATAATAAAGTAGTTTCTTAATAGGCTTTATCCAAAACTACATGAATGTTATCTTGTTGAATACTAATTATATTCCAACCCGACAACAAAGTGTTTGTTGCTAGGATGGATGAATTCCTAAATCAAACTTATTTCTAAAGGAATCAGTGGGAGTAAAAGTAGAACTCAAAATGTTCAAGACAAATAAGAAAACATTGAACCTTTAGAGGTACAATAGGAACAAGGAGAATTATAAGCTATTGTGGAATCTCTCAAAGTTCCTTATGTAAACATAGACCTTATAGTTCTAGTAGAGCATGCCTTGATTTTGAAAGATTATGATATCTTATAACTCAATAAGGCAATGAGTTGATCATAGAGATGAGTCAACAACCTACCTAGAAACTATTGAGGGATCAGATGAGAAATTGCTTGAGTCCATAAGATCAAGGATGGACTCCATGTAAACCAACAAGGTATTACCTTTATGGATTCACCTGAAGGGGTAAAGCCCATTGGGTGCATTTAGGTCTTTGAAAGGAGACCAACATGGAAGGGTAGTTTGGTTATAAAAGTTTTTCAGACTAGCTCAAGGTGTTGAACATGATGAATCTTTTCACCAGTTACCATGGTTAAATCCATCTGGATCATGCTTGTTGTTGTAGCTTAGTATGACTGTGAGATTTTTCATATGGATGTTAAAACCACATTCCTTAATTAGAATAATTAATAGGATGTGTATGTGACACAACCTAAAGGCTTATCAAATCCAAGAATGCAAATAAAGTCTGTAAGCTACAAAGGTCAATATGAGGAGTGAAGCAAGCATCTCAGAGCTGGAATCTTCTATTTGACAAGATGGTCAAAGGGTTTGACTTGACTCAGAATGAAGATGGAATATGTGATTATAAAAGATTTATTGGGAGCATATTAATATTCCACATAATGATGGGGAATAACGTCCTTATCCTGCAAATGCTAAAACTTGGCAAGGAAAGTACCTTCTATATGAAGGGTTTCGGCGAAACATCCTATGAGATAGGGATCAAGGTCTATAGATATATATAGATCTAGAAAGCTTCTTGACCTAAGTAAGATCACATACATTGGCAAGATGCTAAAGGATTCAACATGCAAGACTCAGTGAAAAAAACTTGTCCATGTTCCATGGAGTTAGTCTTTCAAGAGACTAGTGTCCCAGTTCTTATGAAGAACATGAACACATGGATAGATGCCATATGCATTCACAATTGGATCTATCTTGAATGCAATGTAATGTATTTATCCCGTTATCTCATATGTATTGAACATGATGAGAGGATGTACCATTATCTCATATGTATGGGACATGACGAGAGGATATCCAATCATCTCATTTGTGTTGGACATGATGAGAAGACATATATATACCTGCCTAACAATCTTGTATGTATTGGATATGACAAGAAGGTATATGTCAGATGTCAGTGAGAGTCATTGGACTACCATAAAGAACATCCTTAGATGCTTATGAAGCACTTAAAGTATTGATTCCTTGATTATGGTAATAAGGAAGTGTTGTATGTAAGGAGTTATGCTCATGCAAGCTTCCAAACAGACAAAATAATTGCAATTAATGTTTGACATTAACAAGAATTGTAAGGTAGAAAGGGTTTTGAGCTAATGATGGTTATTCAATTCTACAAAAGAAGCCGAGCATCTCTGTGTTATAAGAACATCAAAGGATACTGTATGGATCAATAGGTTCATATGGGTGAACTTGTGAGAGGTTCCAACTGTTGATGACACAGTAGAAATACTGGTGACAATAATAGAGCTACTAGTTAGGCTGGGAATCTCAGATAGCTTACTATGACACTTAAATCTCATACAAATAGTTGTATAGCAAAGAGTGTGAAAATTGTAAGATACCGACTTAAAGAAAATGTTGCTAGACCCACTATGTATGCCCAGAGATCCAATCATATGATGATTATAATGGCATAACATGTAAATGATTTGATTAATAATAAAGGCAAGCTTCCAATTTATTTTGCATATTCGGTTATGAGATAATGAATAACATAATAAATGTCTAGAATGATGTTACTCAATGAAGTATGTTTTTAGGTTGAGGACCTAAAGAATGAGATCATATAGATGTTAAGAGTATATACATTCTCGTTATTTCCTTGATCGGTTGTTATTGTGGAAGGTTGATAGACAACAATAACACATAATATCAGAGTGTGAGTTGGCTGATGATAGAGTCTCATTAGTCATGATATGGCAATATCAAACCAAACACACAGATACATGTCAGAGAATAGTGTATCATACAGACCCACCATGAGACTGATACTAGAAGACATCATCATGAAAGTCATAGTCATCTCTCACAGTGATGGTGGTGGTTGTGGTTCTTAGACCTAAAATCATTGCACTCATCACATGCCGTTAGGCACACTTTGACATCATGAAATGTAATCCTAAAAAATGGGTTGTTATAAAGGTGATGATTGGGTGACTTTGGCACATGATGATAGATTGTGAATGATAGAGATGGGATTTGTACCTCCTACAGGAGTATGATATCCAAATGCCTCTTGATTAGAGAAACTAAGAAAAGTATGGCCATACACATGTGAGTCAATATGTGATATTAAGCTTACATATATCTCATGCAGTATACTTTGGTTCAAGAATCAAGGTTGAATAACAATGAGGATGACTGCTCCATACTTCTAGTTCATCTGGATATCAATAACAAAGGAACTATACAAACACTGTAACACCATTCGTAGATTCTAGGTTGAAGTTTCTCCCCAACTTACCATTTACTTGGGTAGCAATGATGTGTGACTAGGCACTACTCATTGCTTGTGATGTCATAAGTTGTTATGGAAATTCACTGCTAACATAATATGAGACCTATAGGGTCACACACATATGAACTCATCTAGAAGAGGAGTTTGATCTTGAATGATGATTGAATTGATTACTAAAGTGTTTAGAGACTCCATTCACACAAGAAACTAGCTGATTAGATTGCCATATGTTCAGTTCAAGTGTTGAGGCTGTCGTTTGGAGTGTCAGATTGATTAGAATTGAATTGACCGAGTCCCGCATAAATTGGGAAGTGAGACGACCGTTTCACATAAGCGAGACGACCATTTCTCATAAGTGATATGGTGAGGTGACTGTGACGACCCCAATTTCTATATACTTTCCTTAGTGACATACACAGATATGCGTGCACTCATATCTATAAATGTCAAAAGGGAAAATAATAGAAGTCAAGATAGCCAACTGAAATCAGAGATAAGCCAAGATCAAGTTCACATCATAGCAAATAGCCACACAACATTTCATTCAACAATATAAGATAAAGTCATACATATTGATACTGGAGAAAGAAGAAGAATAAGTCTATGATTATTACATTGGATCTCAATCATCCTCAACATAACCTAGGGAAAGAAATAAACTAACATATAGCAAGAAAGAGATAAGAGGACTAGGTCTATCTACTAAATCCTCCACACTTATTATTTGTTCCTTCAGGTACTTTGAATATGCATTGCACTTTAATCATCAATTGTTCCTTGTACCTAGAAAATACGAGAAACAAAAACATCAACAAAGTTGGTACGTGGAACTAAAGCTATACTATGCTGGTATATAAAATACTCAAAATTGGAGAAAAGAATGAAAACATTATTTAGAAGCCAAAAATCAGGAAATCCCAAGTTATTATCCTTATTTAGAATGAATATGCATTACTATGGTGGACTTAGCACAAACATAAATATTGGGCCCTATCCCTGCGTACCTTGTACCATTAGGGATCTCCCTGCATACCTTGTACCATTAGGGAGGTGCTAGTCAACATTAATACTTTCCCTCTCTAATAGGGAGATTAATGAGCACCACTAGTAACTACATTTCACTTATATTCAATTATGTTCTTTCATGTTCAAGGCGGTAAATCATCAATTAATCATATATCCACAT
The DNA here is from genome assembly GCA_963693085.1 of Alisma plantago-aquatica. Classification (NCBI taxonomy): domain Eukaryota; kingdom Viridiplantae; phylum Streptophyta; class Magnoliopsida; order Alismatales; family Alismataceae; genus Alisma; species Alisma plantago-aquatica. The sequence continues at coordinate 640,124,048 of OY856409.1, read as the reverse complement.
CCATCAATGTATATCAATTTCATGCAAACAATTACATATACTTAACATCCAGCAAAAACTAGTCATATAATTATATCCACGTACCTTTAGTTCTCAGATCTGGATTCCACAAATCTTAGATTAGGGGAAAGATAGTAGATCACCCAGAAATATAGTAAAACCCTAGAGTCATTATGGTTTCTCATCAATCAACGTTAATTACTATTATAATTAGGGTTTAGGTTATTTGGGATATCATTTTTAGGATACATGTGATTTGATAGGTCAGAGTTGGTTCTTAGGTCAGGGTTAATCGAAGTCACTCAAGGCAATTTAATTGTATGACATAGAATTGTATACATTATGAAGAGTGAAATCTCGAAAGTAGGGTTTTTCATCATTGTTGGATCAACTATCCTCCTTAAACAGGTTTTTGAGTAACATGATGACCAAGATCATAATTAAGGTTTAAAAAGTTCCCAAGGCAGAATTAGAATCAGTTATAACCATTATTTCACAAAACAATGTGTTAAAAGGTCATTAGTGAGTGTAGGCCATATTTTCAGAGAAGGAATCAGATATAGCTCCTGGAATGATTTTATTTAAATTGATTATATTTTTCTGATGAAAATGGTATATTTATTCGATAGTTTCTGATAATCCTACCATTTTCTAGGGTTTTTACAAGTTCTGACCAATCAGGAAATTTTAAAGAAAATAAAACGAAAATAAAAATAAAAAAAAAAAGATTTGCGAGCTCTGCCTCGCGGATCATGTGAGGGATCCGATCAACCGGACCCTCTCACTGACCCGCGAGCAAGTGCTCGTCCAAGGAGGGTCAGGCTAGGGTGAAAGGACGTGAATGCCCTTCGTGGGTCGCATAGAAATTGTGACGGGTCATGGATAAACGAGTAACCCCACCCCTTCGATTGTTTTCCTCTCGCGCCATGGCAGCAGTGAGGGTCAGGCAACGGGAAAGAAGGCAAGTGGAGGAAGCTCGGGATGGCTAGGGGGTGTCTGGGGGTGTGAGGATGGGCGAATCCTCTTTGCGAGGTTCCCCCGAGTTCGGTGAGCCCAACAGCTTGATCGGAGGTGGACTATAGGTCGAGAACGTTTTCCTACAGGTACAAAGAATGGAAAAGTGGATTTGGAGCCTTACCTTCCCTCGGGTTGGATTGAGGGGTCAAGAAGCACCACGCGATGTTCGTGAAGCTCAGCGGCTACTTCCTGCGGCTCAACGTGTCCTCGGGCTAGCTGGAAATGGAGCTTTCGAGCTTGGTTGCGGCGGCTTGTCGACCCAAAGATCAGGGCCTCTGCGGTTCCAACTGAAGGTGTCAGTCACCTCGCCGAGACCCCTAGATGGTGCGGTCACGTTTGATTGAGTTTAGAGGACCGTTGGAGGGAGGGAGAGGTTGAAGTCGGGTGAGTTGGAGGTGCTTGAGGTCAGGGAAAAGGGGGCACGTCCCTATGGAATTGATGGTGCGGAAAGATGAAAGGGAGGTCAGGGAAGATTTTGGGGGCCTTATAAGGGCATGGGGTGGTTAAGGAAGTGAAGCCCTAAAATGGTTGCCGCTGCCAGTGGGAGGTGCGGGAAAGAGGGGAACCGTTCTCCCTGATCCGGGGGAGTTAGGTGACGTGGTCACCACCGTTGAGCTCGCCCGGGTGAGATGGAGACTTCCTCCCAATATCTCGCGAGGAGGAGGTGGGGTTCGGGCGCGAGGATCATTGGAAGATCGGCTGTTCTGCATTAGGCGGAGACCGGGTCTTTCGGAGGTAGAAGACGAGGTCTTCACCCTCGGATCAAGGATGGATCAACGTGCATCTAAATCGGACGGCTGGGATTAAATCCCAGTTAGTGGACCACGCCAAAGCAGTCTCAAATGACTGCGTGGCAATTAAAAGGCCAAATAAATAAAAAACCTAGGTCCTAGACTAGGTTAGGTGACATAATGCACAGAATTTCAAATGTGAATAACTCTAAATTGGTAATTCCGATTGTAATGAGATTTTAGGCATAGTTTTATAATGCTATAATTTAGCTATGGTGCAAAATTAGAGTCCTAATTCGATTATTGACTATGTTAATTGACTAATGTCATAATACTTATATATATATATATATCATTATGGATGGTCTTAGGTGAAATTGATGATCCATTTAATCAAATTAGTGAGAGGATGATTGAGGGAATAATTGGAACAATAAAAATTGTAAGAGAGAGGAATTAATTAATATATATGTAAAAACTCACTCTGTCACATTCTCTCCTCCTTTTAAGAATTTTGTCCCCAAAATTCAAGCAGACTGAAAAAGATATGGATACTTCTTCTCGACCTCGGTCTTTAGCTCCCAGGTGGCATCCGTTTCGTCATGGTGGCTCCAGAGAACTTTCACCATTTCAGTATGACGATTACTGCGAAGCTCCTTCGACTTGGAGTCGAGAATTTTGACTGGGGACTCGGCATATGACAGATCATCTTTCAACTCGAGAGGCTCATGATTTAGGATATGACTTGAGTCCTTGACGTAGGGCTTCAAATTAGACACATGAAACACATTATGCATGGCACTATACTGAGGTGGCAAAGCAAGACGATAGGCAAATTCACCAACCCTTTCAAGGATCTCGAAGGGTCCAACATAACGAGGACTGAGCTTTCCTTTGTTCTTGGCCAAAGCTCGAATAGGTTGAATCTTCAAAAAGACATGGTCGCCCTCCTTGAATTGACGTTCCTTTCTGTGAGCATATGCATACGATTTTTTCCTGTCCTGTGCTCGCTTCATCCTATGTCTAATTAGAGCAACCTTATCAGTATACAGCTGCATCTCCTCGGATTTCATCAGGATACACTCTCCAACATCATCCCAGTGTAAAGGTGATATGCAAGGTCGGCCATAAAGAGCTTCATAGGGGGGCATCCCAATGCTTGCCTGATAACTATTATTATAGGCGAACTCAGCTAAAGGTAAGTAATATTCCCATGAGCCTTCCCAATCGAGAACACAAGCTCGCAGAAGATCCTCTAGAATCTGTACTGTACGCTCTGAATGCCCGTCTGTTTGCGGATGGTAGGCTGTATTGAAGTTCAACTTGGTACCCAATTCCTCTTGAACCTGCTTCCACAGCTTTGATGTGAACTTTGGGTCCCTGTCTGAGACAATAGATACTGGAACTCCATGCATACGTACTATCTCCCGTATGTAGAGGTCCGCCAACTCAGAAACCTTTGCAGTAGTCTTCACAGGAAGAAAATGAGCTGATTTGGTGAGACGATCCACTATGACCCATGCAGTGTCGTATCCCTTCCTGGTCCTGGGTAATCCCACCACAAAATCCATGGTGATGTGTTCCCATTTTCATTCCGGAATCTCAAGGGGTTCTAGTAGACCGCCTGGTCTCTGATGTTCGGCCTTAATCCTTTGACATGTCAAACACCTGGACACGAAATCGGCAATATCACGCTTCATGCCCCTCCACCAAAACTGACATTGTAGGTCTTTGTACATTTTTGTTGTGCCTAGATGAACTGTGTAGTTGGACCCATGTGCCTCATTTAGGATTGATGTCTTTATAGCTGACTGCTCAGGAACCCATATACGATTCTTGTAACAGAGACCTCCATCAAGACCCACGGAAAGATGTGTTTGCGGCTTTGACAGAAGGGAAGAGAGCTCTGCAAGATCGAGACTAGCCTTTTGTGCCTCAAGAAGTTCGAAATGCAGGTTGGACGTGATGGAAATGTTATTAACATGCACACGATCGGACAGAAACTGCGGCTTCCAGCCCACTAGATCCTCCATGTTCCTCCATTCAGGGACAGAAAGAGATGCACACACTGCCCTTTTTCTGCTAAGGGCATCAACGACTACATTTGCCTTACCCGGATGATAGGCAATAGTGAAATCATAGTCCTTTAGGTATTTGATCCATCGGCGTTGACGCAGATTCATGTCCTTCTGAGTCAGGATGTACTTTAGGCTCTTGTGATTGGTGAAGATGTCAAATGTTGCCCCGTACAGGTAGTGCCTCCATATTTTGAGGGCATGAATGATTGCAGCTAATTCCAAGTCGTGGGTGGGATAATTAAGTTCATTGGGTTTGAGCTCTCTAGACGCAAAGGCCACTACCTTACCATTCTGTTGCAGGACACACCCTAGTCCATTCCTTGAAGCATCAGTGAATATCACAAACCCTTCATTGCCAGAGGGTAGAACAAGAACAGGAGCTGACGTCAACTTCTTCTTTAACTGCTGGAAACTGGACTCATAAGTGGCTGACCAGATGAAGTGCTCGTCCTTTCGAGTAAGCTTGGTGAGAGGAAGTGCAACTTTGGAGAAGTTTGGAATAAAACGACGATAGTATCCGGCCAGAACCAGGAAACTCCGAATTTCAGAAGGATTACGGGGAGGTTGCCAATCAAGTACAACAGAGACTTTGGCGGGATCAATAGATATACTACCTCCAGAAATGACATGCCTAAGAAACATGACCTTATCAATCCGGAACTCACATTTTGATAGTTTGCCATAAAACTTCTGGGTTCGAAGAATGTCAAGAACTGATCGCAAGTGTTCCCGGTGTTTTTCCATGGAATCAGAATAGATCAAGATATCATCAATGAAGACGACCACGAACTCATCAAGATAGGGTTGGAAGACTTTGTTCATCAAATTCATAAATACACCTGGTGCGTTGGTTAACCCGAATGACATTACCAGAAATTCATAGTGCCCATAACGAGTTCGAAAAGCAGTTTTAGAAATATCAGAATCCTTGATTTTAAGCTGATGGTATCCAGAACGGAGGTCAATCTTTGAGAAAACTTTAGCAGTACGAAGCTGATCAAAAAGGTCATCAATACGAGGAAGGGGATACTTGTTTTTAATAGTAGCTTGGTTCAACATGCGGTAGTCAATACACATACGCATAGAACCATCCTTCTTTTTAACAAAAAGAACAGGAGCTCCCCAGGGGGAAACACTAGGACGAATGAAACCTTTGTCGAGAAGTTCTTGCAACTGTTTCTTCAACTCCATCAGCTCAGCAGGAGCCATCCTATATGGTGCCCTAGAAATCGGAGTGGTTCCAGGAAGAAGATCTATGGAGAACTCAATGTCTCTATTTGGAGGCAGCCCGGGAAGCTCCTCCGGAAAAACGTCAGGGAAGTCACGTACCACCTCCAGACTTTCTACAGGCCCGCTACTAGGACTGGTCTCTAAGACTAATGCGAGGAAGACTTTACATCCCTTAGAAATGAGCTTTTTAGCTTTAAGAGAGGAGATTATAATATTATTATAGAATCCACTTCCCCTAGGGATTTTCACAGGATAAGAATGAGGTTGAGAGAGAACGACCGTCTTGTTTCTACAATCAATGTGAGCATGATATGTGTAAAGCCAGTCCATACCAAGTATAACCACTACTAAGTATTAACATCAAAGTCTTCCATAGTTAAGAGAATGAATTCAAAGGGCATATCATGATTTTCATATTTAAGAGAAAGTTCATTAGTTTTCTGTAGAGTTGTGAGTATTTTGCCACTCGGAGTAGACACGTCCAGAACATATCCCAAATCCCTTATGTGAAGATTTAATATAGATGCCAGAGTTTCTAGAAATAAAAGTATTTGTTGATCCAGAGTCAAATAAAGCCTTAACATGATGCCCATTTAATAATACAGTGCCTACATAAGGTAATCAAATTATGAATAATTGCAGGCTTGACAAAAGATATTGAATTATAAAGAAATTAGGTCACCTTCACAGAGATGGTTTGGATTTGCCTTGGCCTCTTCTGCACTTACTACAAATACCTTGCCATTGCGGTGTCCCTGAGGCTGCGGAGCACCACCCGCAGGATTGCCAAAGATGGAGGGGGTGGGGCACTTGGCGACAAAATGACCCTCCTTTTTGTAGTTATAGCAGACTGGCTTGGTGTGGCGGCATACTCCACCATGGAAACGTCCGCAAGTCTTGCACTTGGGATGATTTGTCCGCGGCTGGTTCTGATAGCTTTTATGTCCTCCTTTTCCTGAACCTCCTCGTTTCCATGATCCCTTATTGTTATGGCCAGGATGGAACTTCTTAAAATTATCCTCTTCAGTTGTGGTTAACCCTAAGTATCCCATGCTAGAAGGTTTTTGCATGCCCTGCTCTCTCTCCTACTTGAGGGCCATATCTAGGGCTTCATCTATGCTTCTAGGATGAGAGGCTATGACTAGGGTTTTTAGGTGGGCGGAAAGGCAATCAACATAGTGCTCGGTAAGGCAATCTTCAGTTTTGATGGGTGCATAACGCTCCAGAAGCCTAAACTTTTGGGTGTAATCAGCTACTGAAAGACTACCTTGCCTTAACTCCATGTACATCTTCTCCTTCCTCTTCCTCTTAGCTATGGGCATGAAACGATCAGTGAAGAGGTTTTTAAAGGCTTCCCACTGTAGGTTGTCTATTTCCTCATCCCTATTCCCGCCATAGTTCTCCCACCAGATTTTTGCTCCTCCTTTAAGCATATGGGTGGCGAACCTAACCTTCTTCTCATCGGGTACTTCCAGGGTACAAAAACCATTCTCTATGGATAAAATCCAGGCTTCAGCCTTATCCATAACCTCAGGCTGATCCTCTCCCCAAAAGGAATCAAGGTTTAGTTTAATAAAATCTATCACTGTCACTTCTTTCTTCCTAGATGAGCTAGGTTCTGGGGTTCCTTTTGTGGTGAGGGTTTCCATAAAATCTAAAAGGATTTTCTTCTGTTCTTCCCACCTTTCCTTGGCCTCAACATCGGGATCAGGTACTTCAGAGGGTTCACGTTCTTTTCTTTTCTTAGAGGACGATTCCCCTGAGCTGCGAGTCTTAGGAGGCATCCTGAAATTAATTGGGATATATCAGATTTATTACTTCAACAATTATTCTTGTCATTATCATTATTATTATCACATGATATTTTATTATTCTCATCATTTAATGATTAATATTATGAATGTTATGATTTAGGGAGGATATCCTAAAATCCTTATCAGTCGATCCTTAGGACTTTCTAAATAGAGAGACTCTTTCCTAATCTTTATATCATAAAGGTGAAGGGAAGAAAAATTTTCAAAAATTTGAGATGAGAGGAAAAAAAAATTCCTACAGAAAAGAGGAGAGGGAATTTCTATAGATGAGAAGGATCCTAATTTAAGGTATGTCCAAGAAGTAAGGAACATTTAGGGTATCAACCAGGTAGACTCACACTGCCTTATAGGTAACCTCGTGATTGCCAAGCAAAGTGGCTCGGAGACTTTAGCCAGACCTTAGGCAGATGCTATCCTAGTCACCTCAACCCTTCACATCCCTAACTCAAGGACTACCCTAGACTCATAATAGGGTGAATGAAAGTCATGTGACTATGATGTGTGAACATTGGCTCTGATACCAACTCTGACGACCCCAATTTCTATATACTTTCCTTAGTGACATACACATATATGCGTGCACTCATATCTATAAATGTCAAAAGGGAAAATAATAGAAGTCAAGATAGCCAACTAAAATCAGAGATAAGCCGAGATCAAGTTCACATCATAGCAAATAGCCACACAACATTTCATTCAACAATATAAGATAAAGTCATACATATTGATACTGGAGAAAGAAGAAGAATAAGTCTATGATTATTACATTGGATCTCAATCATCCTCAACATAACCTAGGGAAAGAAATAAACTAACATCTAGCAAGAAAGAGATAAGATGACTAGGTCTATCTACTAAATCCTCCACGCTTATTATTTGTTCCTTCAGGTACTTTGAATATGCATTGCACTTTAATCATCAATTGTTCCTTGTACCTAGAAAATACGAGAAACAAAAACATCAACAAAGTTGGTACGTGGAACTAAAGCTATACTATGCTGGTATATAAAATACTCAAAATTGGAGAAAAGAATGAAAACATTATTTAGAAGCCGAAAATTAGGAAATCCCAAGTTATTATCCTTATTTAGAATGAATATGCATTACTATGGTGGACTTAGCACAAACATAAATATTGGGCCCTATCCCTGCGTACCTTGTACCATTAGGGATCTCCCTGCGTACCTTGTACCATTAGGGAGGTGCTAGTCAACATTAATACTTTCCCTCTCTAATAGGGAGATTAATGAGCACCACTAGTAACTACATTTCACTTATATTCAATTATGTTCTTTCATGATCAAGGCGGTAAATCATCAATTAATCATATATCCACATCCATCAATGTATATCAATTTCATGCAAACAATTACATATACTTAACATCCAGCAAAACCTAGTCATATAATTATATCCACGTACCTTTAGTTCTCAGATCTGGATTCCACAAATCTTAGATTAGGAGAAAGATAGTAGATCACCCTGAAATATAGTAAAACCCTAGAGTCACCATGGTTTCTCATCAATCAACATTAATTACTATTATAATTAGGGTTTAGGTTATTTGGATATCATTTTTAGGATACATGTGATTCGAGAGGTCAGAGTTGGTTCTTAGGTCAGGGTTAATCAAAGTCACTCAAGGCAATTTAATTGTATGACATAGAATTGTATACATTATGAAGAGTGAAATCTCGAAAGTAGGGTTTTTCATCATTGTTGGATCAACTATCCTCCTTAAATAGGTTTTCGTGTAACATGATGACCAAGATCATAATTAGGGTTTAAAAAGTTCCCAAGGTAGAATTAGAATTAGTTATAACCATTATTTCACAAAACAATGTGTTAAAAGGTCATTAGTGAGTTTAGGCCATATTTTCAGAGAAGGAATCAGATCTAGGTCCTAGAATGATTTAATTTAAATTTATTAGATTTTTCTGATGAAAATGGTATATTTATTCGATAGTTTCTGATAATCCTACCATTTTCTAGGGTTTTTACAAGTTCTGACCAATCAGGAAATTTTAAAGAAAATAAAATAAAAATAAAAATAAAAAAAAAGATTTGCGAGCTCTGCCTCGTGGATCATGTGAGGGATCCGATCAACCGGACCCTCTCACTGACCCGCGAGCAAGTGCTCGTCCTAGGAGGGTCAGGCTAGGGTAAAAGGATGTGAATGCCCTTCGGGGGTCGCATAGAAATTGTGACGGGTCATGGACAAACCAGTAATCCCACCCCTTCGATTGTTTTCCTCTCGCGCCATGGCAGCAGTGAGGGTCAGGCAACGGGAAAGAAGGCAAGTGGAGGAAGCTCGGGATGGCTAGGGGGTGTCTGGGGGTGTGAGGATGGGCGAATCCTCTTTGCGAGGTTCCCCCGAGTTCGGTGAGCCCAACAGCTCGATCGGAGGTGGACTATAGGTCGAGAACGTTTTCCCACAGGTACAAAGAACGGAAAAGTGGATTTGGAGCCTTACCTTCCCTCGGGTTGGATTGAGGGGTCAAGAAGCTCCACGCGATGTTCGTGAAGCTCAGCGGCTACTTCCTGCGGCTCAACGTGTCCCCGGGCTAGCTGGCAATGGAGCTTTCGAGCTTGGTTGCGACGGCTTGTCGATCTAAGGATCAGGGCCTCTGCGGTTCCAACTGAAGGTGTCAGTCACCTCGCCGAGACCCCTAGATGGTGCGGTCACGTTTGATTGAGTTTAGAGGACCGCTGGAGGGAGGGCGAGGTTGAAGTCGGGTGAGTTGGAGGTGCTTGAGGTCAGGGAAAAGGGGGCACGTCCCTATGGAATTGATGGTGCAGAAAGATGAAAGGGAGGTCAGGGAAGCTTTTGGGGGCCTTATAAGGGCACGGGGTGGTCAAGGAAGTGAAGCCCTAAAATGGTTGCCGCCGCCTGTGGGAGGTGCGGGAAAGCGGGGAACCGTACTCCCTGATCCGGGGGAGTTAGGTGACGTGGTCACCACCGTTGAGCTCGCCCGTGTGAGAGGGAGACTTCCTCCCAATATCTCGCGAGGAGGAGATGGGGTTCGGGCGCGAGGATCGTTGGAAGATCGGCTATTCTGCATTAGGTGGAGACCGGGTCTTTCGGAGGTAGAAGACGAGGTCTTCACCCTCGGATGAAGGATGGATCAGCGTGCATCTAAATCGGGCGGATGGGATTAAATCCCAGTTAGTGGACCGCGCCAAAGCAGTCTCAAATGACTGCGTGACAATTAAAAGGCCAAATAAATCAAAAACCTAGGTCCTTGACTGGGTTAGGTGACATAATGCACAAAATTTCAAATGTGAATAACTCTAAATTGGTAATTCCGATTGTAATGAGATTTTAGGCATAGTTTTATAATGCTATAATTTAGCTATGGTGCAAAATTAGAGTCCTAATTCGATTATTGACTATGTCAATTGACTAATGTCATAATACTTATATATATATATATATCATTATGGATGGTCTTAGGTGAAATTGATGATCCATTTAATCAAATTAGTGAGAGGATGATTGAGGGAATAATTGGAACAATAAAAATTGTAAGAGAGAGGAATTAATTAATATATATGTAAAAACTCACTCTGTCAGAGTGACCGTCTTGTGAGAGTGAGATGCCCAGTTCATGTAGAAATTTGAGTACATAAAGGATTAATTTTGTCGTCATGGTGAGCATTAATTTGATTCAAATTGGCAATTCACGTGTGATTAGGAAACATCGCAAAATGACCATTTCTCTTAAACGAAACAACAGTCTTATAACGTCCCAAGATTTGAGGCCTCAGATATGATGATCTTAAAAGGAATGATTGGACTACCCATATCACCAAGGCGCACCTCCTTTTCAGGGAGCCCATCAGAGTTAAGCGTGCTCAGCTTGAATTAGTACTAGGATTGGTGACCAGTCGGGAAGTTGATCCTGGCTTGTGTGTCAGTGAGGAAAAAATGTGTAGTTAAGGCTAGTGATGGTCTGTGGGGCCAGTCGCCATTCCTAAAACTCTGCTAGAGCCTTGGGCAGTGGGTTCAGTCATTACAAATGGTATCAGAGCCATAACCCCTCCAGTAGGTGGGGCCCACATGGGCATGTGGCATCCCAGTATTGAGTCGTACGGTCCAGGCATGTAGGAAAGGGCTATCCATGGTGATGTAGCCACCCTTGTGCTGGTATTCCGTGATCGGGAATTGGGTGTTCATGGGCCATGTTGGGTTTGCACTGAAATGGGGAAATATTATGAGGCCATATAGTTGAGCCTTGACGAGGACGTTAGGAGTCTAAGTGGGGGAGATTGTAATATCCCATGATTTAAGGCCTCAGATATGATGATCTTAAAAGGAATGATTGGACTACCCATATCACCAAGGTGTACCTCCTTTTCAGAGATCCCATCACTAAAGAACTCTATAGTTAAGCGTGCTCAGCTTGGAGTAGTACTAGGATGGGTGACCAGTCGGGAAGTTGATCCTGGCACTAGGAGCAGCCAGACGAGTCCTAGTGCAACTAGGAGCTGCACATACACCGTCCAATATAGAGTGCACATCTACATCGATGAGGATTGTTGCTGGACTTGCTCCAGGACCAGGTATATCTTTGTGAAACCATCCTTCCCATTGTATAGTTATTGATGCAATCTACTGGTTAATGGGAAATATGTCAGTAAATTGTTTATTTCTGCTGCCTATATTATGTCGTGTTTTCCTACACTTAACCCCAAAGTTAACAAGCTGAGAGACAGAAATCAAATCAACCCTAATGTTTGGAACATACATCACATCTTTGATCAATAGATTTTTTTTAGAATTCATCTTGATCATGGCATTGCCCTTTCTGGGCACATGAGAAGCACTAGAGTTGCCCATGACAATACAATGCTCATCCTATCCTACTTCTAAGTAGGTCACAAAAGCATCTCTATTGCCACTAATGTGGTGAGTAGCCCTAGAGTCGATGATCCAATCATGTTGCTGAAGCTATCTCAAGATGACAAAGCTGATGAATGCCACAAACACATATATAAGGACAAGGTTGGTTGTTGTTTCCTTATAATCTTGAACTGCTTGCTTCTTCCTGTGCCTGCATTTAGGAGAAGTATGAAAAGTTTTGCCAGAAACATAGCAAAAAATATTCTTTTTCTTAATGTCTTTGTTGTCTCTATTTTTAGTTTATTTCCATTCCCTTTCTTATTTTTTTTTGGTTATGTTTAGACTGATATGAAACATTATTATTTTGTTTAACTTCATTGTTAACAAAGTTTGTAGTACACAACAACACCTTATTCAAATCATACATTTCTCTAGTACGATTTTAATCTTCAACTCAGATGTATATTATTACATCATCCAATTATATAGTCTTTCTCTTGTGCTTTAAGTTGTTCTTGTAATGTTTCCAAGATGTAGGCAGTTTTTCAATTAACAACCCTACATTGAAAGACTCCAGACAATCATTTTTTTCATTTTTAAGTCATTTAATAAGATCTAAAAATCATGGATTTGATTTGCTATTTCTTTATCTTCTATCATACATAAATTTTTAAAATTTTCAATAGTAAATTTTTGGGTAGAAACCTCTTTCAGAATGTATCTCTTATTTAGACTTTCTCAAATTTTGAGAATAAATTTTAATTGGAAAGTATCCATCAAATAGTTGATTAGATATAGTAATTAGAATAACATGTCAACAAATATGATTTGCTTTTTCCCAATCAACAATGTCATTTTTAGGTTTGGATTTAGATAAAGCAAATGCTACATTCGAAACTTCCAAAATAGTAAAAACTTTTTCCTGCCAACACCAATAATGCAGTCCATTGAAAGGTTCAAATTTTAAAATATCAGACAAAGGTGTTTGTGAAATAGTCAAAACATTAACAATTTGATTGTTACTGTTAGTTGGCCTCTCATGCGTAGAGGGAGTTTCAAAACCTTCCATTTGCGTACCCATTAGATTACATAAATATTCTTAAGATCGTTGATCAAAAAGAGGTACGAGACACGTATAAGTAGTAAATTTGAAAGATTGATCCAAACCAGGCGGACACTGAGGTGTGTAGATGCACTATCCTTAAGAGTATTTCCATGGCTCTTGACAGTGAACGTCAATGTAGTAGACGACAATAGAGGCAACTCTCCCAGGATCCACCAACGGTTGTCGACATGAAGTGTGCACACGTAATCACGCCAATGACTGAACGGAACTGATCTTTCTTCCTGTAAGCAGGAAAGTGATAGAAAGAAAATAAAAAAATTGGAGCATTTATCGACTGTTTAGAATGATGGTAGAGACATTGTTAAGTAACAAAATAAAGCCCTTATGAAAGGATGCATTGCAGTTATAAACTGGTGTAGGGGTGTGTTGCGGTTGCAGTTGCGATTTGAAACCGCTCAAACGAACATGTACAAATGGAAGAGATGCAACACATGTAAAAATGATTCAGTGAACCACAAGGCAAAACCAAACCGGGGCCACACCCACACAAGGAGGCTCGGGAGACCAGATTTGCACCCCTACCCACAGGACGCGACATGCACTGATGCGTATGGTTAAAGGGTTTCCAAACCAGGCCGACCCAAACGCCATTGGGATGTCCCACCATGCACATGCCTAGAATATGTCTCCTTTTTTCCTCAATTATCCTATAGATAAAATCCATATAAAAGGAGGAAAGTCTCCGAAACAGCCAATATAGGACTAACCACTTCCTTTTATAATTGAAATACACATTTTCTACAATAATCCCCCACTACTTCAAAAACAAAATAATAAATCTCCGAATAAAATCTCACTGGAAGAACTTAAATAAATGACATACATAAACTTTAGTAGAACTATGTTCTTTGACCTAAAACATATACTAGATGTACATAATATGAGAGGATTGGTAGATCTATTTTCTTGAACCAATTCCCCTTTTATCTGATCAAAGGTTCATTACTCACAAGGCATTCATAAAATCAATTTCCATTCTTATGGTTTGGAGCATTAAGGCCATGCGCCTACTAGGAATATTCATGAGTGCTCTAGAGATCTACCCAAATATCAGCAGGAGTGGCCCCATTCCACACTCACATGGTTGGACTTCCATCAAGTATATATTGTAGTTATATACACCACCACCAATGGCTATAAAATCCATTAAGAAATTCTATTCAACTTAATCACTGAAAATTGTTATTCACGTCATAAGAATGAGATACAAATGATTACAATACATTGAGTCATCCAATGACTTAGTTTTTCTGATGATCCTCCTTCTCATGATCATCATTCATGAAGATTGGATATCCATCACTTTGACTTTTGATATGGGCATAATCCCATTCTCGTCGATGTGATGCTCACTAGTCTTTAACATAATGACTTTGTCAGAGGATCGAGGAAATTTAATCTGACTTCATATAGTCCATTGAGATTATACTATCACATATAGCTGCCTCACAATGTTATGGCGTAGACTAATATGTCTACTCTTCCCATTATAATTTTTTTAGCTCTTGCTATGGCAGCTTGATTATCATAGTGAATAAACACCTGTGGAAAAGGTTTATCCCAAATGGGAAGATCCATTAGAGAATGTCTTCAGCTTTAGCTCCAGCCCTTTTTGAGGCAATAAACTCAGATTCCATAGTGGAACTAGCTATACATGTTTTCTTGGTGGATTTCTAAGACACAACACCTCCACCCATGGTGAAGATGTATCCACTTGTAGATTTCAATTCATCTGAATTAGAAATCAAATTGGCATCACAAAATACTTCTAGCACAGTTGGAGATCCACAAAAAATCAATCAATGATTAATTGTGCCTTTTAGGTATCTCAAAACCCTATGTAGAGCATTGTAATGATCCTTGTTAGAATTTTGAGTATATCAACTTAATTTCCCCACTGCATATGCTAGATCTGGATGAGTGCAATTCATAAAGTACATTAGGCTTCCAATTACCTGCGTATATTTGACTTATTGAACACTAACACTTTTATTTTTCTTAAGATTGCAATTAGAATTAAAAGGTGTGCTAACTAGCTTACAAGCAAACATTAACAATCTTTTGAGGATTTTCTCAACGTAATGTTCTTGTGAGAGCATAATGCAATCATCACTTTTAAGAAGTTTAATTCCCAAAATTACATCTACTTCTCCCATATCTTTCATGTCAAAATTTGAAGCTAAGAAACTTTTTGTACTAATTATGATATCAATATTAGTGCCAAAAATAACCATGTCATCAACATAAAGACATATAATAACACAACCTTGGTTATTGACTTTTGAATATATACATTTGTCTCCTTCATTTATATGGAACCCATACGATACATTGACTTTATCAAATTACTCATGCTATTGTTTGGGTGCTTATTTTAAGCCATAGAGAGATTTGTTTAGTATGCATACCATATGTTCTTTTCCCACAACAACATAACCTTTTAGATGATCTATATATATTTTTTCATCTAAGTCTCCATCCAGAAAAGTAGTTTTGACATCTATTTTATGTATAATTAATTTCTTAATAGATGCCAAAGCTATGAACATCCTAATTGAAGAGATTCTAGTTACAGGAGCAAAAGTATCAAAATAATCAATTTGCATTTGTTGTTTATATCCCTTGAAAACTAATCGAGCTTTTTATTTATCTACAATCCCATCCGTTTTTATTTTTCTTTTAAATATCCATTTACATTCTATGGGTTTGATACGTGGTGGAAGATCAACTAATTTCAAGGTGTGATAGTCAATATAGATTCAATCTCACTATTAATTGATTCCTTCCATATTGAGGGTCATTATCTGCAATAAAGGGATAGAAGTCATCATCGAGATTCTTTTCCTTCCTCATTCTAGTAGATCTTCTAGGTTCTACATCATTGTTTTCTAAGACATCATTATTATTGGATGTACTTGGGATGTTCTCCAAAATTTCATTTGAAGGATTCGATAATTTTTCCAAAGGAGTTTCTATAGGAAAGATATGCTAAAAAATCAGCATTTTTAGATTCAACAATAGTATTAGGTTCTAGAACATTGTTTTTACTTCTAATAACCATGATTCTATATGTTGCACTATTTTTAGCATAACCTATAAAAATACCATCTAAAGTTCTACATCTCAATTTTCATTTCTTAGGTTCAGTTAATAAGACTTTAACTAAACACCCCCATACTTTGAGATATTTCAAATTAGGAAGATATCCTTTCCATAATTCATATGATGTCTTACTCGTCTTCCTACTAGGAATATTATTTTGAAGAAAATAATATTATAAAATTGCTCCCCCGTGCAAGTTGTTGGGTGCTCCTGAATTAATTAAAATAGAATTCATCATTTCCTTTAGAGTTATTTCTTTACGTTTAGCAATCCCATTTGATTTAGGTGAATATGGAGGAGTGTATTCATATATAATACCATGGGTTACACAAAAATCATTAAAAGGATAACAATCATTTGCACCACCCTCATCTGAGTGAAGACATTTTATTCTATTATTGAGTTGATTTTCTACTTCTATTTTGTATTTAACAAACATTTCAAAAGCTTCATCATGTGAGATAAATAAATATTTTTTTAACGTGATAAATCATCTACAAAAATAATATAGAACCTTTTCCCACCTATAGACAAATTTCCTTTTAATTCTTCAAGATTCGTGTGTACTAAATCTAGTAAGTCATAATTTCTATGTAAAATTTGAGGACATGGCTTCTTTGTAGATTTAGTTTCAGCACATACTTGGCATTTTATTATTTAAATCAACTACACCATGCATATCTTTTAGCAAACCTAAAGATTTCATGTATTGTACATATTTAAATTAATATATCCAAGTCTATTGTGCCATATATCAAAAGAGTCAATAATATAAGCAGAAGAGGAAATTTCATTAGCAGAAGAGTTTGGTATACTAAAAAAGAGAGGCCATTTGAACAGTACCCCATACCAAGGTTGTCCCCAGATTTAGAGAGAATGACCTTATTTAATTCAAAGGACACCTTAAACCCAAACTCAACAAGTTGAGAGACAAAAATCAAATTAAACCTAATGTCTAGAACAAATAATACATCTTTGATCAACATAATTTTTCCAGAAGTCATCTTGATCATGACATTGCCCTTTTCGGTCACATGAGAAGCACTGGAGTTGCCCATGACAAACCGATGCTCATCCTATCCTACTTCTGAGTAGGTCAGGAAAGCATCTCTGTTGCCACTAATGTGGCGACTAGCCCCGGAGACGGCGATCCAATCATGTTGCTGAAATGATCCCATATTGACTAGGTTGATGAATGCCACAAACACGTCCTCAGTGACAATGTTGGTTATTATTCTCTTAGAATCCAAAACTGCTTGCTTCTTCCTATGCCTGCATTTAGGAGAAGTATGACCATATTTGCCACAAACATAGTAATAAATATTCTTTTTCTTTTCTTTGTTGTCTTTATTTTTATTTTTATTTCCTTTCCCTTTCTAATTCTTCCAGTTATTTTAGACTAATCAAAAAATTATTATTTTATTTAACTTCATTGTTAACAAAGTTTGTTGTACACAACAACTCTCTATTCAAATTAGATGTTTTATTATTATGATTTTGATCTTCAACTCAGATGTATATTAGTACATCATCCAGTAACATAGTCTTTCTTTTGTGCTTTAATTTGTTGTTGTAATGCTTCCAAGAACCAAGCAATTTTCAATTAACGACCTCACAATGAAAGACTCGAGAAGATCAATATTTTCATTTTCAGGTTGTCTAGTAATATATGAAAATAATGAATTTGATTTTTTATTTCTTTATCTTCATTCATACAAAAATGTAGTAAATTTACAATAGTATTTTTTTGGGTAGAAGCCTCTTTCAGATTGTATTTCTTATTTAGACTTCTATAAATTTCAGAAGAAATTTCAGTATGCATCAAAAAATTGATTAGATATCATACTTAGAATTACATGTCAACAATTACGATTTACTTTTTCGCAATCAACATTGTCATTTTCAGGATTGGGTTTAGATAAAACAAATGTTACATTTGAAACTTCTAAAGCAGTTAAACTTTTTCCTACCAACACAAGTAATGCAATCCATTAAAAAATTCAAATTTTGAAACATAAAACAAAGGAGTTTGTGAGACAGTAAAAAAAGTAACAATTTTGTTGTTATTATTAGTCAGCATCACAAGTGTAGAGGGCATTTTAAAATCTTCCATATGCTTTCCCACTCAAATTACACAAATATTCTTAACATTTCTGACCGAAAGTGGTAAGAGACACATATAAGAAGTAAATTTGAAAGAGTGTACCAAACTAGGCGTGCAAATGCACTGTCCTTAAGGGTATTTCTACAGCTCTTGACGGTGAACATCAGTGCAGTAGATGACAATAGTGGTAGTTCTCCCAGGATCCAACAACGGTTGCTGATGTGAAGCGTGCACGCACAATCACATCAACGAGCGAACGTAACCGATCGTTCTTCCAAAGAGTAGGAAAGTAATAGAGAGAAAAGAAAAAAACTAGAGTGTTTTTGACTGTTTAGAGCAATGGCAGAGACACTATTAAAAAATAAAACAAAACCCTCGTGAAAGGATGTGTTGTGGTAGTAAACTGGTGAACGGATGTGTTGCAGTTGCGGTTTGAAACTGCCTAAATGAACATGTGCAACTGAAAGAGACGCAACACATGTTAAAATAGTTCAGTGAACTATATGAGGCCAGATTTACACGTCTCTACACACAGGACGTGACATGCGCTGACACTCCTGGTTAAAAGCTTTCCAGACGGGGCCGTCCCAAATGCCGTTGGGATGTCCCACCATCCACATACATATCACATGTCCTCTTTTTGTCCTCAATTATCCTATAGATAAGAATCCATATAAAAGTAGGAGGTAACTCTTCGAAACAACCAATATGAGACTAATCACTTCCTTTTGTATTTAAAATACACTTTTTCTACAATAATCTCCCACTATTTCAAATATAAAATAATAAATCTCCAAATAAAATCTCACCGGAAGAACTTAAACAAATGAGATGCATAAACTTTAGTAGAACTAAGTTCTTTGAGCTAAATTATTGAGTAGATGTACATAATCTATAGAGGATTGGTAGAACTACGTTCTTGAACCAATTCCCCTTTTATCTGATCAGAAGTTCATTACTCAAATGAAATTCATAAAATCAATTGCCATTCTTACAGTTTGGTGTGTTAAGACCATGCACATACTGGAAATATTCATGAGTGCTCTAGAGATCTTCCCAAATTTTAACAAGAGCAGCTCCACTCCACACTCACTTAATTAGACTTTCATCAAGTATATATTACAGTTATATACACCACCACCAATAGCCACAAAATCCACTAAGAAAATATATCTGACTTAATCACTGCAAATTATTGTTTACATCATAAGAATGAGATACAAATGATTATGATACATTGAGTCATCGAATGACTTAGTTTTTCCCATTGAACCTCCTTCTTGTGATCACCGTTCATGAAATTTGGGTATCCATCACTTTGACTTCTGATATGGGCATAATCACATTCTCCTCAATATTCTGCTCACTAATCTTTAACTTAATGACTTTGTCAGAGGATCGACCAAATTCAATTCTGACATTACATAATCCATTGAGATTATGATATCACATATAAGCTGCCTCACGATGTTATGGTGTAGACAAATATGTCTGCTCTTCCCATTATATTTTTTTAACTCTTGCTATGGGAGCTTGATTATCACAGTAAATGAACACTGGTGGAGAAGATTTCTACCAAATGGAAAGATCCATCAGAACATGTCATAGCCATTCAGCTTTAGTTCTAGCCTTTTCTAAGGCAATAATAAACTCAAATTCCATAGTGGAACGAGCTATACATGTTTTCTTGGTGGATTTCCAAGACACAACACCTCCACCCATGGTGAATATGTAGCCACTTGTAGATTTCAATTCATCTGAATCTAAAATCCAATTGGCATCACAAAATCCTTCTAGCATAATTGGAGATCTGCAAAAAATCAATTCATAATTAATTGTGCCTTTTAGGTATCTTAAAACCTTATATAGAGCATCCCAATGATCCTTGTTGGGATTTTAAGTATATCTACCTGATCTCCCCACTACGTAAGCTAGATATAGAGGAGTACAATTCATTAAGTACATCAAGCTTCCAATTACCTGCGCATATTTGACTTGTTGAACATTAATACTTTTATTTTTCTTAAGATTGCAATTAAAATTAAAAGGCGTTCTAACTGGCTTACAATAAAGCATTGAAAATCTTTTGAGTTTTTTCTCAATTAATTTTCTTGTGAGAGCATGATGCAATCATCACTTTTAAGAAGTTTAATTTCCAAAATTACATCAACTTCTCCCATATCTTTCATGTCAAAATTAGAAGCCAAGAAGCTTTTTGTACTACTTATGATATCAATATTAGTGCCAAAAATAAGAATGTCATCCACATAAAGACATATAATAACACAACTCTGTTTATTGACTTTATAATATATACATTTTCTCCTTCATTTATATGGAGACCATGCAATACAGTGGCTTTATCAAATTTCTCATGCCAATATATGGATGTTTGTTTTAATCCATATGACATTTTTTTAGTCCGCATACCATATGTTATTTTCTCGGAATAACATAACCTTCTGGTAGATCCACATAAATTTCTTAATCTAAATCTCC
This sequence comes from Alisma plantago-aquatica, assembly GCA_963693085.1. Classification (NCBI taxonomy): domain Eukaryota; kingdom Viridiplantae; phylum Streptophyta; class Magnoliopsida; order Alismatales; family Alismataceae; genus Alisma; species Alisma plantago-aquatica. The sequence goes on along the minus strand of OY856409.1, from coordinate 640,103,504 downwards.
TTTCAGGAAAATAGTTTTGGCATCCATTTGATGTAGAATTAATTTATAAATAGATGCCAAAGCTATTAACTTCTTGATTGAAGAGATTCTAGTTACAGGAGTAAAAGCATCAAAATAGTCAATATCCTTTTGCTGTTTATATCCCTTGGAAACTAATCAAGCTTTATATTTATCTACAATCCCACCAATTTTTAATTTTCTTTTAAATATCCATTTACATTCTATGGGTTTGATACATCGTGGAAGATCCACTAATTTCCATGTGTGAGTAGTCAATATAGACTCAATCTCATTATTAATTGCTTCCTTCTATAAGGAGGAATCAGATGAATTAATAGCATCATTGTTAGATTGATGGTCAATATCTACAATAAAGGAATAGAAGTCATCATCAAGATTCTTTTCCTTCCTCATTCTAGTGGATCTTCTAGGTTCTACATCACCAGGTTCTATAACATCATTATTATTGGATGTACTTGGGATGTTCTAAAAAATTTCATTTGAAGGATTAGATAATTTTTCCAAAGGATGCTAAACAAATCAAAATTTTTGGATTCAACAATAGTATTAGGTTAATAACTAAGAATTTATAGGCTGCACTATTTTGGGCATAACCTATAAAAATACCATCTAAAGTTCTTAATCCCAATTTTCATCTCTTTGGTTCAGTTAGTAAGACTTTAGCTAAACAATCCCACACTTTGAGATATTTCAAATTAGGAGAATATGATTTCCATTGTTCATATGATGTCTGATTCGTCTTTCTACTAGGAATACAATTTTAAAGAAAATAAGATAATAAAATCACTCCCCACAAGTTGTTAGGTGCTCCTGAATTAATTAAAATAGAATTCATAATTTTCTTTAGAGTTCTATTTTTACGTTCAACAATCCCTTTTGATTGAGGTGAATATCGAGGAGTGTATTCATGTGTAATACCATGGGTTACACAAAAATCATTAAAAGGAGAATATTCATATTCACTACCCCTACCCGACCGAAGACATTTTATTCACTTATTGAGTTGATTTTTTGCTTCTATTTTATATTTAACAAAAGTTGTAAAAGCTTCATTCTTTGAGTGCAATAAATATAAGTTTGTATAATGTGAGAAATCATCTACAAAATGATTTAGAAACCTTATCCCACCTCTAGACAAATTTCCTTTTAAATCTCCAAGATCTATGTGTAAATCTAGTAATTCAGAATTTCTATGTGAAATTTGATGACAAAAGTTCTTTGTAGATTTAGTTTTAGCACACATGACATTTATTGTTTAAATTGATAATATCATGTATATCTTTTAGCAAACCTAAAGATCTCACATATTGTACATATTTAAAATTAATATGTCCAAGTCTATTGTGTCACATATCAAAAGAGTCAACAATATAAATAGAAGAAGAAATTTCATTAGCAAAAGAGTTTGGTACATTCAAAAGAAAGGGGCCATTTGAACAGTACCTCATACCAAGGTAGTCCTTAGACTTAGAGAATGACCTTGTTTGATTCAAAGGATACCTTAACCCCAAACTTAACAAGTTGAGAGACATAAATAAAAGTAACCCTAATGTCTGGAACACACATCACATGTTTGATCAGTAGATTTTGTCAGAAGTCATCTTGATCATGATGATATTGTCCTTTTCAGTCACAAGAGAAGCTCTAGAGTTGTCCATGACAACCTGATGCTCATCATGTCTTACTTTTGAGAAAGTAACGAAAGAATCTCTATTGCCACTAATATGTAGACTAGCCCTGGAGTCGATGATCCAATCATGCTGCTAAAATTATTCCATGTTGGCTAGGTTGATGAATGCCACAAACACGTCTTTAGTGACAAGGTTGGTTGATGTTTCCTTAGAATCCTGAACTGCTTGCTTCTTTCTATGCCTGCATTTAGGAGAAGTATGACCATGTTTGTCACAAACATAGAAAAAAAATTCTTTTTCATAATGTCTGTTGCCATTATTTTTTTCTTTTCCTTTCTATTTCTTATTCTTCCAGTTATTTTTAGACTGATCAGAAATACTATTATTTTGTTTAACTTCATTGTTAACAAAGTTGTACACGACACTCTTTATTCAAATAAGATGTTTCTCTAGTATTTTGATCTTCAACTCGGATGTATATTATTACATCATCCAGTGACATAATCTTTCTTTTATGCTTTAAGTTGTTCTTGTATTGTTTTCAAGAACTAGACAGTTTTTCAATAACAACCTCACAATGAAAGACTCTGGAAGATCAATTTTTTTCATTTTTTAAGTCATCTAGTAAGATATGAAAATCATGAATTTGAGTTGTTATTTCTTTATCTTCAGTCATACGAAAATTTAGAAAATTTGCAATAGTAAATTTTTAGGTAGAATCCTCTTCCAGAATGTATTTATTATTTAGAGTTTTCCAAATTTTAGAAAAAAATTTAATTGAAAAGTATGCATCAAATAGTTGATTAGATATTATCCTATGGATAAGAATCCACATAAAAAGAAGAGGGAATTTCTGAAACAACCAGTCTAATCATTTCCTTTTGTATTTGATATACATGTTTTCTACGACATATCTCCTTAATTTTTTAGGGGGTTGGATTTTTGAGAGGAATGAGAAGGAAATACTATATTCTGATTGGCTATCTTATGGAATAAATATATGACACATCTTGTACTACTAGCTACCTTTCGTCAGGTGACATTGTGATTCTTCATGGGAACACTTAATGCTGCATACGATGTTTCAGTGTCATGATTTGGATGAAATCTCGAAGTCCGGGTGGTGCTGCAAGGCTTATTTTCTCATGGAAATGACTTTAGTTGCGTGAAACATGGTTAAAGATTCTAAGTGAACAGATTGGATAAGATTCCCTAAATTCCTGTCGCAGCTTGTTGCCCGTCTCCCTTCTATTTATTTGTAAATTCCCTGAATTACCAATGAAGGTAACAAGAGACAGTTTTAATACACACAATTTCACCATTTTATTCTCATATTAGCAATTAGAATCTGATTGGCATAGTAAATGAGGTATATCATCTATGAGAATTCTCCTCTTCTTCGATTGTTTTTTATAAGAGATTCACTGTATATAAGATATACTATTGATTAAAATCACCAAAGAAGTAACACCGTAGTGGTAAAAGTGGTGTTGTAAGACCAAGAGGTCATGAGTTCAACCCCCTCACGATGGGATGAATGAATTGTTAATAAAAATATATATATAAAAATCACATGCTAGTAAAGAGTAACGATGTAAGGTCTATATTATGACCCAAAAATCTACATTGTAGTAGTGTTTATTGATAATGGAGGAGGCACCTTTAACAATAGGCCTCGTCGATTAAGTAAAAGACAAATCGTATATGATAGCTAGAAATCACTAGTGTCAACAAAGATCTCCTACATAGTGAATGTCCTATAACCACAGTCTTTTCCTCCAAATGAGAGTGTTGATGTTTCATTCTCTTTGTTCATCTCTATGTTGACTTGTAACCCTACATTGAAAAAATAGATCATATGTGTCTTTGACCTTATTGATGAGAGTATGAACATTGTTCTTTTGATTGTTTGTTTCCTATGTTTTTTGTCCAAACCATTTAGATTATGGCTGCTATTAGCGCTTTGTGGAGAGTAAATTGTTCATATTTAGGCTTTAAAAGACTAAAAATATTTACGAGATCTAAGTTTGGAGTACTTTTTGGTCAAAGTAAAAATCTCGAATGTGAGTGACAATGGAACAGTTCATGAAGAGGTGCAATGTTGCTTCTTCTCGAGTGTAACACATTTGACATCTAAAAAGTACTTCAAAACTTCTCTTTTTTAAATTGTTGTCTATCATAATTTTCTCTTCTTCTTTGATAATCACTCCTAAAGTTGATTTATTTAAATGCAAAGTTGATGCATGAGACACCATACGTACCACGAGAAAGTTCCCTTCTAAACATTTTGCTAGTTTTTTAATCAATGCATTGATTTACACATCCATTCATAACCCAAAACATAATTCAACCACATCGAAATTAGAACATTATCAGTATTGAAATGTCACTTTATCCAAGTGTATTTCTTGTCGATCATTTATCCACACAACTTTCCACAAAAAGGGCATGAAAAGTTTCCGGGAAGCAAAAAACATCCATTCCAGTCTGTAAATGAAGGATTGCATAGCTAAACATGGTAAATAAAATCCCTAATGGGACTAACAAAGTTCAAGTGCTTTAGATTGAACAAAATTGGCCCAACTTGAGCGCATTTTGAGTGGAAATGAAACATTGGTAAAAAATGAAAACTATCCCAAAACTATGTAAGAAATGTTTTTATAAATTGATCACATTTTTACTAGTATTAGATTGAAAAGTGTAATTGATGAATTCTACTTGGTGATTTTGCATTTGACTTTATACACAATTTGGTCAGATTGGTTTGTAAAGATCATTTAGACGTTAGAGGAATTTTAAATGTATATCGTATATACTTGAGTTGGCATGTATTGGTTATTTTAGGAAATTTTGAAATTTTAGAATCATATTGGAACCATTTTGAAGATGATCACTAAGGAAATAAAAATAAATATGCTAGTTTTGGTTGTAGAATCATCATTTTTTGAGAGAATTTATCATCAAAGCGATCAATGTAAAGTAGGTTATTGTTCATGAATAGAGTGGAGAACATATCAAAGGAGGAATAATCCAAGACCATCAGTTTCATAATAAAGCACCTTAAGCCCTTCATATACATCATGAAAAAAATTCTGAAGCTATAAAGAGCTCCTATTATAAAAAAAAGAAACAAAGAGTGAATCTAGTGGAGGTTTCGTGGCCCCTCCCATAAATGTTTTTTGTATAATTTGAAGAGGGTGGATGCCATTGGAGGACTTGGGACTAGTAGAAATATGGACTGCTTCCCATCTTCAACCTCAAGAACATATGTACTAAGATATTTTTGACCTGGAAGCCTCCTTTTGAGATATTAAAAATTATACTTTCTTCATAAGTGTAAGGCCCCTAAACTTGCTTAATGAGTTGAATAAATTTAATTATCATAATAAAATTCTTATAACCCTAATATAACCTTGTGATATTCTTTGAAATCATAAGACAAGCTTAAGTTTCAAATTTGGTCCAATTTGGACACTATTTGAGCAAGTTATGCAATTTTATGCACATTTTGGACTTTTCTACAATTTACTCAATTGAGAAGTTTTATTTGCAATTTATCACTTGTATTATGTTCCTTGGATATTTTCTAATAATTATTGAGCTTGTTGATCCATGGGGCACCTATTTAAACCTTGGTTTGAAGGTGTTTTCCTCAAGGGTATTTTAGGGTTTACCCCTTCATGGACGAGCAACCTTTAGTAGCTATCAACTAATGAATTATTTGATTGGCTTGGAAATTCGACAAATGAAATCTAAGAAGGTCTATATGGATGGTGGGGGATGTGATTGTGTGTTTTTTTGTATATTCTTAATAGTTTAAGGCCATGGATACTTGGAAAGATACTAGAACTTCAACTTTTTCTTTTTCTTTATCTTATAGTTTCATATACTTATCCCTAAGGACCCAAATGAGCCATTTCTCTCCGCCACTTCCCTCCTTCTAAAAACCTCGTTCTCCCTCTGTTATTCTGTGAATTTCCTATCCAAGGAAGAAGAAAGAGGGGATCTTCTTAGAAAAAGAATCTAGGGTTGCAATTGACTTCCTTTTAGGGTTTAAAAAGCTTCCTTCTAGTGATCTTGACCTAAAAGAGTAAGAATCCCCTTATTTCCTCTATTTATTTCTTTGTTATCCTTCCTGCTACCTTTATCTAGGTCAGAACCTTTCTGTTTCATGGTAGAAATTGCTTTAAATCTCTAAAACCCTACATTTTTGCTCCTTATTCTTAGGGTTTGCTCATTGGATGGCGAAAGGTGCTAGATGGACGAGTTCACAACTTATGCTTAGATTTTCTACCCTACCTGCTCAAGTTTTCTTCTATTTAGGATTTCATCTTCTCATTAGAGGCAAGTTTTATAACTTTCTCCATGTTTATTGCTTACCATGAGCTTGCTAGCTCATGTTCTTGCTTTTAAATGATGATCCATGCACCAAAAAGCTATGCTTGACTTGGATTTTGATTTTTATAATGTTCCCTTTTCTAAGTTCAGTTCTAGATGAACCTATTATTATGTGTATATTATTCCTAAGGTATAATATGACTTGGATTAGGTTTGTATGACAACCTATGGTGCTAAGCACCTATCAACCAATGATCAATTTTAGGGTTTAAAGCTGATTTCTTCTATAAACACATGGCTCGATGGTGGCACCATTGCAACAACTGATGGTTTTGTCTTCATGACAAATGATGGTGGTGACCAATGGTGTCAACTTACATTCACCCCTTGGGTCAGGTGTTGGCCTAACTAGAAGCCTAGTGATAAACAACTAAGTACCCTACTGATGCTATCAATCAATGGTGATATTAGTTTGATATTTGATGTTGATTAATGAATATAGTGCTGATCTAACAACCTATGGTGACTTAATGGTCACTAATGATGGTGGATCAGGTCTCCAAAACCTATGGTGTGTTAATTTTATAGTTGTAACATCAATTAAGCCTTAGACCAATGGTTTCTTGGGTCACTGGATGCAATGGTCGGACATATACTGTAATTGATGGTTTTAACATATGAACTTGACCCAATGGTCAAGATCTAATGTTTATTCCTCCAATAAAGTGGAATTATGGCTAATGTAATATGTCATTCCTAATAATGTGATTTATATGGTTTCCTTTATATGATCAACTTACGAATCTTATTTGTTGATAATGGATGGCTTGTTTTAAATGAACAGTCAATTGTGGGTTTTACGCTACTCTCAACATAACCCTTATTATTGTTAATCAAAGGATGTCTAGGGTTAAATGGTAACTTTTATTGATCACAACTCATTAACATAATAGGTGATTCATTCAACATGTTTACTTATGTATACGACCAATGGCTTTACCATTTCAACCTTTCATGGTTAGAAGTTGATGCATTAATATTCCCATTGTTTTGGGTGAAGCGTGTAGTGTAATGTTATGATTCAAATGATGAGAATTTTATGGTTCAATGCCTTAAACTTGTAGGCTTACCCTTTCCCTCATATTATTATGATTTATAAGCACCATAATAAATTAATGGGTAACCCTAATGAGGTATAGCTTGTTATACCTAGGTTTAATATAACTAAATGATGGTAATTGGGTATGAATAGTACTTGAATGACTAATACAATCATGGAGTACTCTCTTATTGTTGTTGAAAATATAGTATGATATAACCCAATGGTTACACCTTGATTTATGTGTGGGTTCATACTTGAGAATACTATGGAATGTGATGGTGATGCTTCACCTTATGCATCCATGATCTAGTGGGGATGCTGTGAGTTAGGGTTTGGGTGTAAGTTTTGATTAGTAACATTAATATAATTTATTTTGTTGAACCTAACTCTAATGCAAACAGATAAATATGATTATTCAGGTTTAACATTCTTATATGATGGAATGATGGTGAAATAAGATCCTTAGTATGATCATAACCTTAATATGTTAATTGGTGGTTATCATAGCCACATGGTTGATACTTTATTATGCTAAACATGTGCATTATGAATATGATGAGGGTTAATCATATCTATATTCCTTGCATGTTGATGTAATAAAGGAATGTTCTTAATGTTACTATAACCCTGCTATGATTGTTTAAGAATATCTCCTAGCTCATTAATGCAATATTGTGTTGATCCGGTGTATTATATTAAGTGATGTTGTTGAGCCTTGTTATAAGGCATGCAAAGATAATGATGATCTGATAGGGAATAATATGATGGTATTAATGACCTTTGGGCATGGTTGAGCCCTAAATGAGGTGTAATCCTCTTGTGTTGATAAGGGTTGATACCCTGTGATATTGTGAAAAGGATTTATATCCTGTGATAGTATGATGGTCTTCAAGACCTTTGGGCATGGTTGAGCCCTGAACGAGATGTAATCATCTTGTGTTGTTAAGGGTTGATACCCTGTGATATTGTGAATAGGATTTATATCCTCTGATAGTATGGTGGTCTTAATGACCTTTGGGCATGGTTGAGCCATGAATGAGGTGTAATCCTCTAGTGTTGATAAGGGTATATACCCTGTGATATTTTTAAAAGGATTTATATCTTGTGATAGTATGATGACTAGTGTGCTCTCATGAATGGCAAGTGAATAGTACCATGTGATGATGAGATGAGAAATTATGTTCCACACATTTTATATCTTTTAAAAGTTGTGATATTTATATGCTTTCTAGAAGTGAATTAGGGTTTGTATGTCCACTTGCTTGATGCAACCTTAATTCACCCAATTGGCATAACTAATCAAGTGCAATTCTAATCATTTAGTGCCCTATGCCGTAGATCCATCTTTAGTGTCAGAACTTGCTGGATGGTGAAATGAGTATTATTAAGGGAAACTCAGAGCGCATACTATTGAGTATGTGGGGATGGAAAGTTGAGGATATATCCTTGCCATCCAAAATGCAGGTTGTGGAAGATGGCTATGGTCATGCCTCATATATCTGATGTGATTGAGGACAACTGCAGTTGTACCTAGGATTTGAGGGTTTTGTATACCTTGGTTTCTAGTGTCGTTACCTGTACCAAGGGCGGACTAGTGGTTAGCAGCTTGACTATATGTCACTGTGGTGGCAACTTTGAATGATATGTCACTGCCTTTTTACTCATACTGACCGAGGGGAAGAGATCTTAGGATACCAGAACTCCTAGATCTTGTATGGAACCGAATAGCCCTTCGTAGGGGTCAGTTGGACTTTGGATGGTACAATTCATATTCCCCAGGGTATAATAAAAGTTGTAAGACAGCCATGTAGCATATCTATTTAGGGTTATAGACAATGCTTCATATTGGATGATAACCCTTGTTTGCTTTCTTTTCACTGAGATCATGTATAGTACAATAAGAGATCATAAACATACTTATGCTGTAGTTATGCTCATGTTGTAAACATGCTTATGTTGTCAAATATGCTGACACTTATCGTTAAGATGCTGCTACTAGCTATGTTTAATATTACTAGCCATGCTTATGTAATTAGAAGTGTTTAAACTTCTAATCATGCCTATGTAGTTCATTGTGTTATGATGTTTTTTTTTGAAAGAGGGATGGGAAACCCTATGATTGGGGTTCCTCATTGCTACTATTAACTGATCAAGACTCATGTCATCCCTGGGCTCTCTTTCAGCCATTGCATGATCAAAGCGACTTCATCTGCACACACTGTGGTCCTTTTCTGACCTTTGCGAGGTCCATTCACCAACATCATCTTAATGAAGTGATGACCGACACAACCTTCCTTATAAAACTTCCTTACATCCCGATACTGGCTATGGTGGTTATCATCACATCTTATAGAGGAAAAGAACTGTCTCTATGTATCACCCTGAACAAGCACACATGCTCTCATCAGACCCTCTAGTCTGGATTATTCTAATCATTAGTTAGGGGTGATAAAATGTACTAACATCAAGTTCTTCATGTACCTACTTCCACCGCATGGAAGTGTACCTTTAGGTTATACTCAAGAACTTTTAAACTCACATCATGGTGTAGTTGAACCATCTTTCTCATATGTAGTTCAACCGGATCCATCTCTTGACAAAATTCTCTCTCTCTCATGTTATCTAGGTAAGGCGATCTACCATAACCCATATTGCATCTTGACCTTCCTTGGTCTAGGGGAGACTTACCACAACATCCATAGTGATCAATTCCCAATCCCCCTTGGGGACTCTTCATCCTCCATACCAACTCAGTGGGTTACTGGTGTTCATCCTTCACCTCCTAACATGCATGGTGACAAGCCACATGTATATTTATACACTTTTCATCTTAGGTATCAAAGTACTACTACCACTTATTATCTTAGTAGTACCATGGTATATGGTGATCTTAAAATCATGATCTCCTATATGTCATGATTCCTTAAGATTGATTGGTGCGATTCCGCTAGAGGTGCAACACACTACTCGATTGAATAGATGCGCCCCACGAGGTCAGAATGCACGGTGGATGGGGTTTGATTTCAAAATTTATAAACCTAACTAACACACCTACTTCTACTAAAACAACTACACCCGCAAGCGCACGGGGTCGTGTCGTAGTATAGGAAGGTGGCAAGTATAGGGTCGATCCACAGGGAAAAGAGGGGGCCCTAGAGCTAGGTTAGTTTGGCTGGGTTCCTACGGCGGAGACTAGGGTTAAGGGTTTAAAGGTGGATTTGATTGTTAACTAAATATGAACAAGAAAGCAGTTAAAGGCAGGAATGAAATCTACGTTAACCCTAGACTAGATTAAGACTAAGTAGGAAAGAAAGGACTAAGCTAGGTATGAAAAGACAAATTATGCTAAGGCAAGCAAGAGAAAGGCAAAAGAGCAATTAAAGAACTAAACTAGCATAAACAAGGAAAGATCAAGGTAAGAAACTAACTAAGCAAGAAAAGAGCTAATTAAGCTAAGCAAGCACAAAACTAAGGTTTTAAGCAATAAAGAGATGTGTGGGCTGTTTAGGGGTATGAACTTATCACTTAAGTTGGGGGGTGACATATGAACATTATGATTCCATTTAGATTATCCAAACCAAACAACAAGTTAGAGTCTAATGAATTAACCTAAGCTACTAACTGGCCATGGATATGCTAGGTTGTGTATAGGGGAACTAGTCCCTAACACCACCCACTACCCTTACGAGGCTCAATTGGGATAGGGATTAGGTTCAATTCAATTAGAGTCTAATCAAGTCTAGGTTTCTAGATTAGGCATTCCTAGTGCAATTAGGGGCCGAGGGTAGTAATGGGGAGGTGAAATTAGGGTTTTGGACCCCAAATCCCCCACATTCTAGCCTTGAGAAGGGTCCATGCTAATTGCACTAGAATTATCCAATCTAGCTACTTAGATCTCTCACTTAGGTTTAGGGAGATTGATTAGGATGTAGGAAGATGGGAGGCAGCCTAGGGATCCAAGAATTGGACCTAGGGGCAAATCCCACAATTCACACATATAAGCAATTTGCCTAAACTCCTAAGTGATTTCACACACAAACCAACAAGAAATCCATGAAGAAAGAGATGCAAATAGAATATAATCATTAACAAATGGAATTACAAAGTTTACATGTCATTTTCCCCCAAAATGGTATCAAAGTAACATATTTTCCCCCAAACAGCCCACCCAAGGGGCCTAGCTACTCATAACAAAGAAAAATACAAAAAGAGAGAAGAGAGAGGTAGAAGAAGCCATGGAGCTCGGTGTAGATGAAGCAATCCTCCTCTCCAGTAGCTGTAGGACATCCTCCTCCCTACTCCAAGGATGAAATGATATGGAGTGATGAAATGAAGTGGATGGAAGGCTTAGATATGGGGGGTTATGTGGTGGAAATGGTGAAATGGAGTGGATTTGAGGTGGATATGGAGTGGAATGGAGTGGGTGGTGATTTGGGGAGCTAGGAGGGGGTAGAAGGTAGCCAACCTCGTGCCCCAGCTGCCACATAGGTATATATAGGTTTGGGGGAAGCACTAGGTTAAGTGGGGGTAAAATGGGGAGAACAATGCAGAAAATCGGGTAAAATTATGTGTAGCACAGCCGTGCTGGGCTGCACGGCCGTGTTGGGCAATGGGTAGCATGGCTGTGGTGGATGGGAATGGCCATGGTGAGAAAATGGAATGAACAGGGGAATTTTGAGTTTCTGGGACTGGTGGCACGGCCATGCTGGGAACTACCAAAACGGCCATTCTTGGTAACACGACCGTTCTGGCCAACTGGGTCAATTTTTTAAGATTCTGCTGCTTGGGGCATGTCCCAGCACGGCCATTCCATGGTAGCACGGCCATGTTGGGGTCCTTCCCCTGCATTTGAGTGTTGAACTTGGCTATCCATGAAGGGTATTGCTTCAAAACTTTCTTTGACCACTTGGGGTAGGTTGGAAGTCATTTTGGCCTCATTTTGGGCTCCTCCAAGCCTGAGGAAACCCTAGATTGGACCATCCTCTTTCCATGCCATCAAGTAGTGGACAAAGTACCTATAAAACATGCAAAAAGCCTCCATAAGTGCATTTGATAGAAATAAGCATATTGGGGGGAATAACATGTAATCTAACAAGTATAGATGTGATTGAAGAGCAAAAAGGCACAAGATTAAGCCCTAAAATAGGGCTGAATCACCACCCCAAACTTGAAACATACTTGTCCTCAAGTATGCTCAAACTCAACCTCTCTACAAACTTTCACAAAAAGAAATGACAAATGCAATATAAAAGACGATTGTTGCTGAATGGGATCAAAGATGACTAAGTACATGCATTTCACCTCTCTCCTCTCCTTCTTTCACAATCCAATCATGAAAAGAGCAAAAAGCATATGAACTTCAAATATAGCGCATAGAATACACAAGTTATCCATATTTATTCCATTAAGTTCCGGGTAAACCGTTTCATGATGGTGTTAATCAAGGATGACTAGGAGTGTTGTTTCACATTCATGCATTCAGTCTTATATTTCAAATCACACCAAATGACCCACTTGGCTGCGGAAAAGGGTAAAATGAGCTAAGTTTGATGTTTTCTAGCTCAATGGGTATGAAAGTGGAAGAAAGGGTTGCGGTAAGATTTTTGGAGTGTTTTTACACACTCATCTTTTCTTTATTTGAATGCTCTTAAACAGGAGCATCCTTTTATTTTATTTTGCTTTTCTTTTTCTTTTCTTTTCTTTTTCTTGCCCTTGGTGTAGATAGGGCATATGGTGGATAGAGTGAAGCGGGGAGATAAAGATATGGCCACCCCAAACTTTTGGAGGTGGCCAAGGCTGATTATGTGCACTAGGACATCTTTTTATGAGGCGGAGGGGTATGAAGATGGTGGAAGAATAGTCGGGTCAAAGAGGGGTCATTGGTATGATTTTCCACATAAGACATCCTGCATGAGAATTAATCCAACACTTCATCCAAGATATCACACCACATGAATGAACAAAATGAAATTGGTATATCAAACAAGTAATTCCACAAACACTAAGCGTTCAAAGCTTGCTCAATTTCACAATTCAACCAATTCAATCACAATCCTAAGAGAGGTGATGCACATGTAAAAAGTCAAACATTGATACCACTTAGAAACAAACAATGGTGATTCACTTGCATTTGTCAAAGGTCAACATTCTAATTCAAAACCGTAGAGATTGGGTCAAAACACAATTTTTAGACAAGAAATTCCAAATTTGGGCAAAATTGGCCAAAATGGTGCCAAGTTGCCTCCAATCACATCTAAACATAAATTATTGAACTTAAAACAACAAACAAGCAAATCCTAGTTGAAACATGCAGAAATTACCAAAAATCTACATGATATGCAATGCATGGCAAAAAGAGCAAATTTTTTGAAAATTACGCAAAAAAATGACAATAAGGTAAACTACATGGAATGCAGGTGTGAAAAACAGTAAAGATGACTAAGATAGATAGAAAAAACAAGAAAACAAAAGTGGATGTGACAGGTGAAATGCAAAGTGAAACTAGGGAATACCTGCCCTACCACCCCAAACTTTTGAATCATGCTGTCCTCAGCATGATCCTAGAGTTTAGGATGATAGGGTAGACGATCATGGCTCTCTTGAGGCTTCGGCAGTGTTCCTCCCTATGGTGGAGGGTATGCGTAGTAGCTGCCGCACTAATCTGCCTTCAGTGGCTGAAATTGGTCTGCATCACGGCCGTTCTACGCAGCATGGCCGTGGTGGCATCAAGTTGCACGGTCGTGCTGCCTGGCACGACCGTGGTGCAATCCTTTGGCAGCTTTTCTCAATTTTGCTTCTGAATCCAGGGACTTGGTGTGTTTTTCATGCAAATGACCACGGTCGTATTGATGTGCCATGGCCATGGTGGTCCCTATAGCTACTACTCTCAAAATGAGGAACATCAAACACTCAAAAACTTGACCCAAAGTGATTTTTCTTTGAATCCTTCTCTCAATTGTACTCAAATTTCCTTCATTTCACCCTGTTACCACCTGCACATCTTGAAACTAGACAAAAACTATTAAACACAAGTGTGTGTGTGTGTTTTCTTGGAAAGTGTAAAAACAAAGCAATTGTATCAAAAAGTGAAGGTTGGGTCCAAATTTCCCAAACCTATGTGGGTTGCCTCCCACAAGCGCTGAGTTTCTTGCCTTCAGCTAGGCTTCTTGGTGATTCATCAAATTTCATCCGTTTGGCATTCTCATGTGTCCATTCTTGCAAAACATGCATCCTTCCTTTGCACTCAATCTGTTTTCCTCATCCCTTTGATCACAATAATCATCATTAACTTCTTCACCTTGATGTCCTTCTCTCAAATGCCCATTTGGACTTGTGAAGTGACCATGTCCAATATCCCTATCTCGGACTCGCCGGGTTGGGGTATTGTACATGTTAATGTTGATATTCATGTCCATGAATGAGACTGTCATGGTGCCACTGCATACATGAATGTCGGCATCAGCTGTAGATAAGAACGACCTCCCCAAGATGATGGGAATCTTCCTATCCTCCGGCTCCATATCAAGTACAATGAAATCCGCCGGGAACACTGCACCTTTTTCTTTGTCTATCATCACCAAGACATCATCCACTCTACCTCTAGGCACTTTTATGGATCTATCTGCCAACTAGAGAGTGCAATGTGCCGGCTTCAACTTGCCTAAGCCCAGCTCAACATAGACATGATATGGCATCAAATTCACACTAGATCCCAAATCAAGTAAGGACCTGTCTATGCGATGTCCCCCTATGTAACTAGGTATGAGTGGGGCTCCTGGGTCCTTTCTCTTTACAGGAAGTGAGTGTTGTATGATAGAGCTCACTTGTTCATTCAATCTCACCTTCTTTGGAATCCTCCCGTTGACCTTCTTTTCACAGTGCATAGGTTCTTGAGGAACTTGGCATATGATGGGATTTGCTTGATAGCATCCAATAGTGGAATGTTCACCTTTACTTGGCGAAACACCTCAAGAATATCCACATTGTGCTTTTGCCTCCTTTTCAATTCTGGTGGCTCATCTAGTGCTTCTACAAATGGAGGATCACTAGTTTTTGCTGCGCTTACATGAACATGAGGCGGAACGCTAGGGATGGTAGGACCTGCAAAAGGGATATGTAGTGGATCACATGGAATCCCAAACTCAACATGCGGTATCACAACATCATCTTCAACAATATCAATCATAGTATCACCACTTGGCTGCCTTTGCTTTGCTTTATCAACCTTTCTTTGACTTGCGGGCTGCTCAAGAGTTTTCCCACTCCTTAGAATTGTCACGGCACTACCTTGCTCATGGTGGAGAGGGGGAGCATGTTGTGGCTGTGGAGGAGGTGGGGGTGACACTTGGGGTTGAAACTGAGGTGGATAAGAGGATTGAGGGGGAGGGGAGAATTGGGGTTGGAAAGTGAAGTTTTGGGAAAATTGAGGTGGTGGAGGTGGTGGAGGAGTGTAAGGCTGGGGATAGCCTTGGAAAGAGTGAATGGGATGCACTTGCATGGGGGTGGGCTGTAGAAAACTTGTGAAGAGGGCATGGGTTCACTTGCTTCATGGTGGCTCACGATGGGTCTTGAAGACAATTTTTCCTCTTGGAGAGCGATTATAGAAGATAGTTGCTCTATTCTCTCTTCTAACCTTGCAACATCCCTTTGAACATCATCAAACACTCTGAAGTAGTCTTGAAGCGGCTTGTGAGGTGCATTTTGGTCTTCCATCTTGCTTCCTCCCGAATGGCTTGTCACATGCACAAAGCACAACCAAACAAAAGAAAGCAAGTTAGTAAACCAATATACACAAGAAATGCAAAGAAAAATGAATAAAGAATAGCAATGATGAGGGCAATAGGAAAAGTCAAAGCAAAACTAACTAGCTAGGCCGAGCGCCTCTAATCCCCGGCAACGGTGCAAGAAAGCTTGGTGCGATTCCGCTAGAGGTGCAACACACTACTCGATTGAATAGATGCGCGCCATGAGGTCGGAATGCACGGTGGATGGGGGTTTGCTTTCAAAATTTATAAACCTAACTAACACACCTACTTCTACTAAAACAACTACACCCGCAAGCGCACAGGGTCGTGTCGTAGTATACGAAGGTAGCAAGTATAGGGTCGATCCACAGGGAAAAGAGGGGGCCCTAGAGCTAGGTTAGTTTGGCTGGGTTCCTACGACGGAGAGTAGGGTTAAGGGTTTAAAGGTGGATTTGATTGTTAACTAAGGATGAACAAGAAAGCAGTTAAAGGCAGGAATGAAATCTACGTTAACCCTAGACTAGATTAAGACTAAGCAGGAAAGAAAGGACTAAGCTAGGTATGAAAAGAAAAATTATGCTAAGGCAAGCAAGAGAAAGGCAAAAGAGCAATTAAAGAACTAAACTAGCATAAACAAGGAAAGAGCAAGGCAAGAAACTAACTAAGCAAGAAAAGAGCTAATTAAGCTAAGCAAGCACAAAACTAAGGTTTTAAGCAATAAAGAGATGTGTGGGCTGTTTAGGGGTATGAACTTATCACTTAAGTTGGGGGGTGACATATGAACATTATGATTCCATTTAGATTATCCAAACCAAACAACAAGTTAGAGTCTAATGAATTAACCTAAGCTACTAACTGGCCATGGATATGCTAGGTTGTGTATAGGGGAACTAGTCCCTAACACCACCCACTACCCTTACGAGGCTCAATTGGGTTAGGGATTAGGTTCAATTCAATTAGAGTCTAATCAAGTCTAGGTTTCTAGATTAGGCATTCCTAGTGCAATTAGGGGCCGAGGGTAGTAATGGGGAGGTGAAATTAGGGTTTTGGACCCCAAATCCCCCACATTCTAGCCTTGAGAAGGGTCCATGCTAATTGCACTAGAATTATCCAATCTAGCTACTTAGATCTCTCACTTAGGTTTAGGGAGATTGATTAGGATGTAGGAAGATGGTAGGCAACCTAGGGATCCAAGAATTGGACCTAGGGGCAAATCCCACAATTCACACATATAAGCAATTTGCCTAAATTCCTAAGTGATTTCACACACAAACCAACAAGCAATCCATGGAGAAAGAGATTCAAATAGAATATAATCATTAACAAATGGAATTACAAAGTTTACATGTCATTTTCCCCCAACATGGTATCAAAGTAACATATTTTCCCCCAAACAGCCCACCCAAGGGGCCTAGCTACTCATAACAAAGCAAAATACAAAAAGAGAGAAGAGAGAGGTAGAAGAAGGCATGGAGCTCGGAGTAGATGAAGCAATCCTCCTCTCCAATAGATGTAGGATGTCCTCCTCCCTCCTCCAAGGATGAAATGATGTGGAACGATGAAAGGAAGTGGATGGAAGGCTTAGATATGGGGGGTTATGTGGTGGAAATGGTGAAATGGAGTGGATTTGAGGTGGATATGGAGTGGAATGGAGTGGGTGGCGATTTGGGGAGCTAGGAGGGGGTAGAAGGTATCCAACCTCGTGCCCCAGCTGCCACTTAGGTATATATAGGTGTGGGGGAAGCACTAGGTTAAGTGGGGGTAAAATGGCGAGAACAATGCAGAAAATCAGGTAAAATTATGTGTAGCACGGCCGTGTTGGGCAATGGGTAGCACGGCTGTGGTGGATGGGAACGGCCGTGGTGAGAAAATGGAATGAACTGGGGAATTTTGAGTTTCTGGGACTGGTGGCACGGCCGTGCTAGGAACTACCAAAATGGCCATTCTTGGTAACACGGCCGTTCTGGCCAACTGGGTCAATTTTTGAAGATTCTGTTGCTTGGGGCATGTCCCAGCACGGCCATTCCATGGTAGCACGGCCGTGTTGGGGGTCCTTCCCCTGCATTTGAGTGTTGAACTTGGCCATCCATGAAGGGTATTGCTTCAAAACTTTCTTTGACCACTTGGGGTAGGTTGGAAGTCGTTTTGGCCTCATTTTGGGCTCCTCCAAGCCTGAGGAAACCCTAGATTGGACCATCCTCTTTCCATGCCATCAAGTAATGGACAAAGTACCTATAAAACATGAAAAAAGCCTCCATAAGTGCATTTGATAGAAATAAACATATTGGGGGGAATAACATGTAATCTAACAAGTATAGATTTGATTGAAGAGCAAAAAGACACAAGATTAAGCCCTAAAATAGGGCTGAATCACTGATCCCTCGGAAACCCTAAACCACACTAATCGGGGTTTCATCACCTTCTCTTCCAGAGAAGTGCATCTGAGGTTCTACAACCATCCTTTCATTGCATCAAGGCCTAGGCTGGCTAACCAAACAACCACTAACTTGTTCATGTTAGCCAAACATATCTCACAAACTTAGGGTTGACCTAGCAACCTATTCTAGCCTCTAGCTAAACTAGGCAGCTGCACCTCAACCAGAGCATCCATTACCACCTCACATCCTTCCATGTAAGGTAATGTTGAAAACATACACCTCCATGTATTCCACTTATCATCTCATCTCAAACTCTAAGTCTATCTTCATCAAGAAAACTCAGAGCTCATCTTCTTGGTTATCAAACTCAACCTTATATAACTCGTAAATTCCACATAGCTCAGATAAAAGCATCCTCATAAGATGGCTACCTTAGTTCTCCTAATGTTGGTACACCATCGACATATGTTCACTCTATAAGGGTATGTTATCATCTCTATCCTCATACCTCATAGCAATGTTCCCACTCACATCATCTTTATCCTTGGTGTATGGCATGCGTACTGTCCTATCTCTCACTCCCATAATAAGAGGAAATAAGCATTTATCTACAGCTCAAATATAGAGTTCTTCCCATTCCAAGAGTAGAGATGGTACATCCCACCTTGCCAGTACACTTTCAAATCTAAGTTGAAACGTGCAACATGTGTCTCTACATCACAATCATCTCGATATCACAGTTACTTCCATGGGAGACTGATCTTGAATCTACTTGGGTCCACACACAATCCTAGGTAATCTCCTCTAGGTCTGTAGGGTGTCGACACTTTTGGGGTCATCCTTCTTCCCTTATGCATCCAGAGAGTGCCCTCCTCATCTACCCTTTGGGTCCCATGAGTTCATGAAGGTGATCAATCTCCTAACCCATGGCCCGTAGACAATGAAAGATGTTACCTCCCGACCCTATGGTCATTTGCAACTAGGGAATTAGGCAACTCCGACTTCCATCAGTCTTATTCCTATCTGACCCTAGGATAGACTTAGGATTCTAATATAGTACATGTCCAACTCAGAACCTTACCCAAGTCTCCATCATCTCTCTCTGCATTCCTGGGCTGACTTTCATCCTTTCATAGGGGTCATGGCGACCTACCTACCTTAGTCAGGCCCCATACCGGTTACCTCCATGGTAACACATCCACATGCACTTAGAGATGGTTATCTATGGGTCTACAGGTTCATTCTCATACTATGTACTTTTCACTTAGCTTCTCAAAATCCTATGAGACCTCTTTAGGTTACCTCAAAACCAACAAAACTGGTATGCACCCTACAAAAGGGTCCCTCTCCCAGGATGGGAGGAAACTACATCTTGATAAAAAAAGGTCACAAACATCCTTATGTCTAGGGTTTACATCCACATGAGCATTCTTAACCCAGAAAGCTACTAAGGCACAAGCAGACCACCTACTAAACCATGCTAGGTCATACGTGTTCTCATTCCTCAACATTAGACCAAGATCATACCTTCCCATGTCACCAACTTAGTTGTGAGGGGTTCATCAAACATACCTTAGACTTAAGGGGTTTCCCTTTCCTCTAAACATGAGGAATTCCATGCTCAAATCCATGGAACCTCAAGTCTCATCATGAGCATCAGGTACACCACTTCCCCTCTTAGGCCTAGGAACCCTAGGTTCACTTTTTAGGTGTCCAACTGCATGCTCAACCTCTTAACCACGAACCAAACATGTACTAGGTATGACATGCACTTCCTGTCATCCTTCTACTCGAGCAACACTTCAGAGTAGAATCCTCCTCAAGGACAACCAAAAAGGTGTAAGGCCTCACAACTGGTTACTTAAACCTCCCCAGGGTCTAAGGAATTCTTCTTCCCATCTCAGAAGGTAAACACCTATACCATAGGCACATAGGTACCAGAAGCTTCATCCTCTCTACGGTTTGGTTCCTCTAAAGGCAACTAAGATACCATTAGCCTCCAAGGATCATGTATGAGGCAACCGCAACCATCCACTTAGGTCACATCATCCTCAACTCCCCACTGTTCCCCACATCTCAATGTCTAAGCTTCCAACCTTCTTACTTGGGTCCTCTCTCTCTCTCTAGAGCTAACCGTACAAAATAGCTGCACTACCAGAGGTCCTCTCTCCATGAAGGTGGATCAAGCTCACAAGCATACCCCTACATAGGTGAAGCCTATGTTCAAACCTATGTTTGCTCAAGATTAGCCATAGCCCTTTATGCTTATCTCATAAGCTATCCATCATACTCTCCTGGCCAGGGTTTCAACCTACTGCTTGTACTACTGATGTACTCTGGGTGCATACTATGCCATGCCCATATAATCCCATAGGGTTTCTATAGGTTCTTCACTAACCTTATCATTGAAGGATCTATCCTTCACTCTAACATGCACGACCCTTCCCAGGGTGGGGTTGCCAAAGGCACTAAGTTATCCAACCTCACATGGCTCATATCGTCATGGGTATCAAACTAAAAGCATGTCCACTCACGCACATGATCTACCATGATATATAGCTCATCCTGTCATCTCTCTCTCTCTCTAACATTCACTTAGGGTTAGGGTTAGCATCATCCTCAAAGGATGTGCCAGGTCTCTACTTATAATAGAGGTCTCTACCTCTAAGACTAACTTTCTCTACTCATCCTCATGACAAGGAGGTCTAGCCTCAAGTCTCTCCTAAGGGCATGACAACATATGCCATATGACCTAAGCATGTATCTATTCTTTAGTTTACGCTTAAACTATTAAGCTTATGTCCATGACATCTTATTTACATGCTTTTCATTAATTTGGTGGAGGATTTCTTAAACCTTATCAACTTTACCCATACCTCAAGAGGGTGAGGAAAAGAGATAGAAAACCCTAATCCTTATAATCCTTAATAGCATTTGAGTTGCAAAGAGATGAACAAGATGAGAGAGTCCTAAATGTATCTTATTTCAAGTCAAATCCTGAGAAATTGGCCAGGCAGTCACACAAATTCGGGAGTCCTCGTATTCCGACTAGTGGTGTGGAGGAAAATCTTGCCAGCCCCCAAATGTGATCCTTTTCTAGACACCTTTGTCTTTCAAAAAATCCTCTAATAACTCCCTTGGGTTCTACAGAGTTTGTAAAATTTAATAATTATTAAAGATTAAATGAGGAACCTATGCTCTGATACCAAATGTAATGACCCCGCCTCCCGGTAACCCCCAATTAAGGGAGACCAAGAGGTCAGAGCCGATATCCCAATTTCTGGATCAAAGGTTCGACAATAATCAATAATAATTATGAAATTCTTCCAAACTAAACTGAAATCTAGTATAAAATAAAACTTTGCATACCTTTTTCAAAAACTTGGATATCTACTTCTATCCACATCTAGAGTCTATTCTAACTAATCCTCCTTTGTACTTTAATTCTTGTTTAATTCCACATATGCCACTTTACTGTTTGTCCTTTTCAATCTTGTACCTAAAATGCCGACAACCAAAATGTCAGTCAGCATAAATGAATATGTCGGTATGTGGGGACAACCAAAATTTCGCAAATATGGCTAACAATCTAAATATCACAATCAAGTTAATTAACAAGCCAAATTATGCTTTCAGTGTGACATTCTCCACCACTTTTTCCCTAACCCTGACATACCCACATTAGGGTTTCTCTTTTGCCAATGACTAAAGGCCACCTTTTCAATCCCAAACTTGGTGCATGGGGTCACCTCTCATAGTGCCCATTAGTAATTCTATAAAGACCACCTTCTCAATCCCGAGCTTGGTGTCTGGGGTCACCACTCATGATGCCCATTAGTCTTCCCTCCTGGGCTTTACCTTTTGGCATCATCCATCAGGGTGGCATGTAGATGCGAGAATACACACTTCTATTAATATTGTCATAATCATAGTGACTTTATGATTTGCAAGTATGAACATCCAAACTGATAAGTTGCATTCAATGCAAGGAATCATCCGGGAAACTCTTTGGGAAACTAATGCGATTAACCATAATTAACCACATACCTGTCAGGCTGATTTGAGACAGAATTAATCCAATTAATGCAAGAAATCCAATAGGCAAGAAAGCACACAAAGAGATCCTGAAATATGCATACAATTTCCTATCATTGATCATGCCATCAAGATCTATTAAACCTAACTCGCTTCCTAGGGTTTCTAGTCCACTTTTAGGGTTTCCATTGCAATTAGGGTTTCACTTCATTTTTACTATTTTAAACACTAACTTTATACAATTACTCACAAACCCTAATTATCTCATTTATTCTTCACGAAAGATATCAAGGTTATCTTTTAACAACATATAACCCTAATTTCATATTAAAGGCACAATTAAATGTCCATTAAGTCTATTATGCCTCTATTGATAAAAAAAAGTCTATTATGCCTCTTTACATTAAAACTACCATTTTTATCCTTTTAATAATTCATGACATGATCATTAGGCCCAATTATCATCTTTGGTTCCTTTCAAATTAACAACTTATCCTTCATGAACTCTATTTATCACTAATTCCACCTTTATTCCTTAGAAAACCTTAATTACCATATTAAAGGTATTTATCCACAATTAGAAACTCTTATACTCAAAATAGCTTAGAACCATCATTTCTCACCTTTATTCATGAATTTGAATAATTAAAGCCATTAGGAGTCACAATTACTAACAATAGGGTTTCAAGGCCCATTAAAGCTCGTTTATGCACATGGAATTCTAAATTAAACCAATTACATGCAAAGTTCATCCTTTTTGTTCTTAATGTACCTTTTTATAATTAACAGGTTAATATCAACTTTAATCATCCATAAAACCCTTCTAAATACCGTAATCATCTCAAATTAGGGTTTCATAATTATTATTGATTATTTGTCGAACCTTTGATCCAGAAATTGGGATATCGGCTCTTACCTCTTGGTCTCCCTACGAATTAGAATTTTATTAGCATGTTAATGTTTGTTGTGTGGAATATACAAATATTGTTCTCCTGTATATATATGTTGTGGCTAAGGCAATAGAACAATTTGTATCAAATTCTTAGCATAGTATGGATATAAGAAAGATGTTGGGTTCTTATGTAAATGTTTATGAGCAAGTGTTGACATTAAAATCGGTTTTAATTTACCCATATATTTGGGTATGTGGTTAATTGGTGATTGATTGTGTTTTATGTTTTGAGTAACATCGTTTAGTATAACGGGTTATCACAAGTTGGTATCAGAGCTTTAGGTTCATCGAGTCTACATGGACACTAGAACTTAGGACTAGGATGAGGTCAAAATTAGGAATATGACATAACAATATGGTGCATACTGCCTAATCTCAGTATTTGGGTGCCCTGGTTAGGTATTCAATTATTGAAGAAAGGTAAGCATGAAACTCTTAGATTGTTATCTTTCTAATTACTCTGATCAAGTAGTCATTTTGAGATAATCTAAAGAGCGTAATGAATAAGAAATCATGGTGTCAATATCTCAATCCTACCTTAAAATAGATGAGAATTGCATCATAATATATCAAAACTTGAATGTTTAGTAGCTAAAGAGAAAGACACAACACCAAGAAATCTAAATCTAAATACAAATAAGCAAAAAAGGAGTTCTTGAAGATGTGATTCAAGAAGAGAATAAAGTAAAAGACATATAAGTCTATGCTTATAAAGTGATTCAAGGTATGAAATCCACATAAGATGGAGAGAACTCCAATGATAAGTATAAAATGAGAAGATAATTGAGAACAATGACAAAGGAATAAGGCGGAACCTAAGTTAATCTCAAACCAACCTATGTGTGTAAGAAAGTGTTAATGTAAAATAAGCATGGCGTTTGAAAGAAATTAAGGCAGATGATCCATGCTTAATGAAGAAAATGTGGAATATGATGATTTACCTATTGATAAGTGGCTGAAAAACATAATAAAATAGGAGAACATACACAAGTGTGATAAATTGTCATCAAGGAAGGAGCAATGAGATATGTTAATCATGATGATTCCTATTCTAATGGCAAGGAACCCAGAATGAAAAAGGTAAAATGATACATAAGAAGTTGTAACCTGCATAATGAAAATAGAATTGGTTGCCTTTTTTCTAGTGACCCTTGAACAATTTTGCTATGATGTGGGAAGCGTGTTTCCCCTTTGTTTCTTTCTTTTCTAGGGAAGAGCTTTCAAGTGGATCATTTCCACTTGGTACGTGTGGATTCGCTGCAAACATGAGGGTGGATAGCTTATTATAGCATATGGTTGCTTGGACTATGGTTCCAAGATCATAAAGTTTGTGATGAGTTTGCTTTTGAGCCTTCCAATAATTTGGGAGACTCCTGTTATATGTTTTGAAATTTATTATGCTGGTAAAAGTAGATGAGATAAGGACTTGAGTTCCTTATAGCACATGAGGTGGATACCAAGGTAATGAATCCTAGTATCCAAGATGTATCAACAATATGGAAAGTATGTGAAGGTTGGAGATGTTTATTAAATGAACATTCTAAGTGTTCCTCTCCCTTAGAGAGAGAGAGAGTTGATGATGACCCTCTAAATATTGTTTGGAAGGAAAAAACAAAAGTGATTCTATAATGTTGTGTATGGTTCAATGATAGCTGGGAAAGACTACTATCAAGGATAGATGGTTTGTTGGTCAATAGATATGTGATATTGTGTTTCTTTAAGATAAACTATGATCAAATATCAATGCATAAGAGTTAGATTGGATGACATAATTAACATAACCATGATGAGTTTAGAGTTTTGTCCTTTAGACTAACCAATGTACAAATAGAATTTATGAATAGGAGGAACAGAGTGTTCTAGTCATGTCATACAATTTATATCAAGCTTTGAATGATGACATGCCAAAGTATTTCAAATATGGTCAAAAATATGATCAATATTTCTTCAAAAACCTTAGGGTTTCCAAAGCAGCAATAGCTATGAGACAAGTTGAATAAGAGTGAGATGGGGTTGATTAAATGTCTTTATGGGATCATGATATGTCTTCTAAATAGGTTGTGTAAATCCTAGTAAGGCGAAGATAGTGTTGTTGTTTCACACCTAATAAGGTTGACTAGGAATGATGTTTCCTTGTATGGAATGACAGGTGCTAGCATCAACATTTCTTTTGATGTTGAAAAAGAACTAACAAGTGTTCCAGTGTCAGTGTATCTAGAAAAAAAGGGATGGATACATTACCTTTTTTTATGCTTCAAGGAATGGTATGGGACACATGACGTGATTGGTAAAATGCTAGCAAGTATGAATTTTGACTAATGCGTTGATACAATAGATATAATTTTAGGATGATAGCTAGAATTTAAAGTTGAACATTACTACTAGAGTTGTACAGATGAAACAACAAGTTTCTACATTCCATATTGAGAATGTCTTCTTAGGTAGGGGTTTTTGTGTTGATCAAGATGAGATATGTATGAATGATGTGACATCACCATTATATGCAAGTAACCATGTGAAGGCAATAGGATGAGGTGCAAAGGAAGTACCCATCTTTGTTACCTTGGATTTCGGGGGCAAAATCTCTGTTAGGGGTTTATAGTTGTAAGGCCCATAAACTTGCTTAATGAATTGAATAAGCTTAATTATCATAATTTAATTCTTAAAAACCTAATATAACCTTTTGATATGCTTTGAAATCATAAGATAAGCTTATTTTTCAAATTTAGTCCAATTTGGACACTGTTTGAGCAAGTTATGCAATTTTATGCACATTTTGGACTTTTATGCAATTTACCCAATTGAGAGGTTTTCTTTGTAATTTATTACTTGCATTATGTTACTTGGATATTCTATCATCATTATTGAGCTTGTTGATCCATGGTGCACCTATTTAAATCTTGATTTCAAGGTGTTTTCCTCAAGGGTATTTTAGGGTTTACCCCTTCATGGATGAGCTACCTTTAATAGCTATCAACAAATGAATTATTTCATTATCTTGGAAATTCGACAAAGGATATCTAAGAAGGTCTATATAGATGGTGGGGGAGCTTCTTGTGTGTGTTCTTGTATATTCTTAATAGTTTAAGGCCATGGACACTTGTAAAGACACTAGAACTTCAACCTTTTCTTTTTCTTTATCTTAAAGTTTCATATACTTATCCCTAAGCACCCAAACGAGCCATTTTCTCTCCACCACTTCCCTCCTTCTACAAACCTCATTCTCCCTCTGTGCTGTTGTGAATTTCCTATCCAAGGAAGAAGAAAGAGGGGATCTTTTTGGAAAAAGAATCCAGGGTTGCAATTGACTTCCTTTTAGGGTTTAAAAAGCTTCCTTCTAGTGATCTTGACCTAAAAGAGTAAGAATCCCCTTATTTCCTCCATTTATTTCTTTTTTATCCTTCCTCGTACCTTTCTCCAGGTCGGAACCTTGTTGTTCCATGGTAGAAATTTCTCTAAAGCTCTAAAACCCTACCTTTCTTGCTCCTTAAGCTTAGGATTTGCTCATTTGATGAAGAAAGGTGCTAGATGGACGAGTTCACAACTTATGCTTGGATTTTCTACCCTGAAGGTTGGATTTGAGCGGTATGGCTCACTTCCTCAGGGCATAATAAATGGTAATCCGGCCAAATAGTATATTTGCTTAGGGAAAACATGAAACATTGGTTGAGGCCTTGCTTAATGTATGATTGTTTTATATACATGCCCTAAGTATTCCTTGCAGCTAGTTATTTGCCTCTCTGGTATCATGGTAAGCTGTTACATATATATAATATTGTTTTTCATATTTCATATATGATTGGGGTATATATTTAGTATGTGTTTTATCTGCTCTTGCTCTTTTGAGGTTTTATATGTTTCTTCTGTTTGATATTTCATCTTCTCATTAGAGGCAATTTTTATAACTTGCTCCACGTTTATTGCTTCACATAAGCTTGCTACCTCATGTTCTTGCTTTTAAATGATGATCCATGCACTAAAAAGCTATGCTTGACTTGGATTTCGATTTTTATAATTTTCCCTGATCCGATTTCAGTTTTAGATGAACCTGTGATCATGTGTACGTTATATATAAGGTATTATATGACTTGGATCAGGTTGGTTTGACAACCTATGGTGCTAAGCATCTATCAACCAATGGTCATTTTAGGGTTTAAAGCTGATTTCTTATATTAACACATGACTCGATGGTGGTACCATTGCAACAAACGATGGTGTTATCCTCATGACAACTGATGGTGGTGATCAAGGGTGTCAACTTATGTTCACCCCTTAGGTCAGGTGTTGGTCTAATTAGAAGCCTAGTGATTAAAAACTAAGTCCTTAATGATGCTATCAATCAATGGTGATGATAGTTTGATATTTGATGTTGATTAACGAATATAGTGCTGATCTAACAACCTATGGTAACTTAATGGTCACTAATGATGGTGGATCAGGTCTCCAAAACCTATGGTGAGTTAATCATATAGTTGTCTCATCAATTAAGCCTTAGACCAATGGTTTCTTGGGTCACTGGATGCAATGGTCAGACCTATACTGTAATTGATGGTTTTAACATATGAACTTGACCCAATGGTCAAGATCTAATGTTTATTCCTCCAATAAAGTGGAATGGTGGATAATGTAATATGTTGGTCCTAATAATGTGATTTAGATGGTTTCCTTTATATGATCAACTTAAGGAGCTTACTTGTTGACAATGGATGGCTTGTTTTAAATGAACAATCAGTTGTGGATTTTACCCTACTCTCAACAGAACCCTTATTGTTGTTAATCAAATGATGTCTAGGGTTAAATGGTGACTTTTATAGATCACAACATAGATGATTCATTCAAGGTGTTTACTTATGTAAACGACCAATGGCTTTACCTTTTCAACATTTCATGGTTAGAAGTTGATGCCTCAATATTCCCATTGTTTTGGGTGAAGCGTGTAGTGTAATATTATGATTCAAATGATGAGAATTTGATGGTTCAATGACTTAAACTTGTATTCTTACCCTTGCTCTCGTATTATTATGGTTTATAATCACCATAATGAATTAATGGGTAACCCTAATGCGGTATAGCTTGTTATACCTGGCTTTAATATAACTAAATGATGATAATTGGGTATGAATAGTCCTTGAATGACTAATACAATCATGGAGTACTCTCTTATTGTTGTTGAAAACCTAGTATGCTATAACCTGATGGTTACACCTTGATTTATGTGTGGGTTCATATTTGAGAATATTAATGAATGTGATGGTGATGCTTCACCTTATGCATCCATGATCTAATGGGGATGTCGTGAGTTAGGGTTTGGATGTAAGTGCTGATTAGTAACATTAATATAATTTATCTTATTGAACCTAACTCTAATGCAAATAGATAAAGATGAGTATTCAAGTTTAACATTATTATATGATGGAATGATGATGAAATAACCTCCTTAATATGATCATAACCTTAATATGTTAATTGGTGGTTATCATAGCCACATGGTTGATACTTTCTTATGCTAAACATGTGCATTACGAATATGATGAGGGTTAATCATATCTAGATTCTTTGCATGATGATGTAATAAAGGAATGTTTTTAATGTTAATATAACCCTACTATGATTGTTTATGAATATATCCTAGCTCTTTAATGCAATATTGTGTTGATCCGGTGTATGATAGGTAAGTGATGTTG
This sequence comes from Alisma plantago-aquatica, assembly GCA_963693085.1. NCBI lineage: Eukaryota > Viridiplantae > Streptophyta > Magnoliopsida > Alismatales > Alismataceae > Alisma > Alisma plantago-aquatica. The sequence continues at coordinate 640,074,619 of OY856409.1, read as the reverse complement.
TCGAGCCTTGTTATAAGGCATGAAAGATAATGATGATCTTGTAGGGAATAGTATGATGGTCTTGATGACCTTTGGGCATGGTTGAGCCCTGAATGAGGTTTAATCCTCTTGTATTGATAGGGGTTGAAAAGGATTTATATCATGTGATAGTATGATGGTCTTACTGACCTTTGGGCATGGTTGAGCCCTGAAAGAGGTGTAATCCTCGTGCTGATAAGGGTTGATACCCTGTGATATTGTGCAAAGGATTTATATCCTGTGATAGTATGATGGTCTTAATGACCTTTCGGCATGGTTGAGCCCTGAATGAGGTGTAATCCTCTTGTGTTGATAAGGGTTGATACCTTGTGATATTGTGAAAAGGATTTATATCTTGTGATAGTATGATGACTAGTGTGCTCTCATGAATGGCAAGTGAATAGTACCATGTGATGATGAGATGAGAAATTATGTTCCACACATTTTATATCTTTTAAAAGTTTTGATATTTATATGCTTGCTAGAAGTGAATTAGGGTTTGTATGTCCACTTGTTTGATGCAGCCTTAATTTACCCAATTGGCATAACTAATCAAGTGCAACTCTAATCATGTAGTGCCTTGTATCGTAGAACCATCTTCAGTGTCAAAACTTGCTGGACGGTGAAATGAGTATTTCTAAGGGAAACTCGGAGTGCATACTGTTGAGTATGTGGGGGTGGCATATCCTTGTCATCCACAATGCAGGTTGTGGAGGATGGATATGGTCATGCCTCATACATCTGATGTGATTGAGGACAACTGTGGTTGTACCTCAAATTAGAGGGTTTTGTATACCCTGGTTTCTAGTGCTATGACCTATACCAAGGGCAGACTAGTGGTTAGTAGCTTGACTATATGTCACCATGGTGGAAGATTTGACTGATATGTCACTACGTTGTTACTCGAACTGACTGAGGAGAAGAGATCTTAGGATACCGACACTCTTAGATCTTGTATGGAACCAAATAGCCCTTTGCAGGGGTCGGTTGGAATTTGGATGGTATGATTCAAATTCCCTAGGGCATAATAAAAGATGTAATATAGCCATGTAGTATATCTATTTAGGGTTATACACGACACTTCATATTGGATGATGACCCTTGTTTGCTTTCTTTACACTGAGATCATGTATAGTACAATAAGAGATAATAGATATGCTTATGTTGTAGTTATGCTCATGTTGTAAACATGCTTATGTTGTCAAATATACTAACACTGATGGTTAAGATGATGCTTCTAGCTTTGTTTAATATTTCTAGCCATGCATATGTAATTAGAAATGTTTAAACTGCTAATCATGCCTATGTAGTTCATTGTGTTATGATGTTAGTTCTACTTATGATATAGGTCTGTTCCCTTTATTTGAGATGTCAATATTAATAGCCATGTTATGTTCCTAGACATATTCATGATGTCAGGGATGCTTATGCTACTAGATTACTTGTGTTGTTAGCAAGGAATATGATGATAGTCAGATTAATGATAATGATTGTTATCAGATGCAAGTTGATGATATTTTAGTAGATATCTATCCAAAGAAATGGATTTATTTGTTATCTATATATGCATTGATAATCATACTTGTTGCTAAGATTAATTGCTTAATCTTTTTAGCATACTTGAACTGTTCAATCTATTCAATTGATTATTAAATACTCCAACTACTTAGTTATCTACTATTTAAAATGTTGTAATCAATAAGTGTTGTTGGAGGTTATATCTCTTGCTGGGACATGGGTCTCACCCTTGTGGTTTGCCACATCTTTTTAGGTAATCTGAAGTGACAAAAACAAACCTGTAGCAGCAAAGAGTATCTACAATAATGAATCTTTGAGAAAGTTGATTAGATGTCTAGTGTGTCTTAGTGTCATCCATGTACTCTCTAGTCCGGGCAGGAAACGTTTGCATATGGTGTTTTAAATGAATCAAAATTTTGTTAGCATGTTAATGTTTGTTGTGTGGCATATACAAATATTGTTCTCCTGTGTATATATGTTGTGGCTAAGGTGATAGAACAATTTGTATCAAATTATTGGCATAGTATGGATATAAGAAAGATGTTGGGCTCTTATGCAAATGTTTCTGAGCGGGTGTTGACGTTGAAATCAATTTTAAATTTACCCATATATTTGGGTATGTGGTTAATTGGTGATTGATTGGGTTTTCTGTTTTGAGTAATCTCGTTTAGTATAATGGGTTATCACAATAAGGCCACATGGATTTGTCTTAACCCAATAAGGTGTGCATAGGTGGCTTAAGCCACATGGATCTTGCTCTCTATTCCTACCCCCCCATAAAAAGGATCTTGACAACGACTAAAGAAATATCAAAGCTGAGTCAATACTCACAAACTAAGGCACAATGTCACTACCATGGCTCATTGGAGAGCATATGAAGGGGACACATACCAAAAGTATTGGAAGTAATGGAAGAGATGGAGGTTGGCTTGGATGGTCTGTATAATCAAAATCTCACCTTGGATCAAGACAAAGAAGGAGAGACACATGAGTAACATAGGATGACCAGGTTAATGTTGATTACTTAATCACAAATGTATGCTAAGATCAATGGAAAGGATGATTCATCAACTTAGTGTAAGTAGATGAATATTGTTCAAAATTGATGTAAAAATGTCAATGTACTTTTTTTATATAAAAACAATGACCTTAGAGTATTGGGTAATTGTAAGGTTAAATAAATTATATATAAAATTAGTGTTAGTTATAATTCAAGATTTGTATTAAATCATAGAAACCCCCCAAAATAAACTTTCTATGTCTTCAATTATTTTAGAGCACATATAGAATTTTTGAACAAAGATATATTGTTTGAATCATTCGTTAATTTGGAAATAATCAATTGGGATATTTATTATTTATAAATACTAAATGAAGAAATGAAACTCTATAAACTTCATTTTTACCCTATTTTCATATATAAAAATAAAATAAATACTGATTTATTGCTATTCAATATTTATAATGAATCTTATGGTAAAAAGTTAGAGTAATTTATGAACAATTCATAAAATTCGTTGCTAGTTTCATATTTTATTAAAGCAATAGAATAAAAAAATATACCACTAATAATAAAAGGGGAAAGATATATAACTAATATGAATTATGTTTTCTGGATGACTAGCCAACATACTAAGATGATAAATAGAGAAAGAGTAGTTTGGAGATAAATTCCTGATAAAGGTATAGTTGGAATTTGGAATCATAACTTGACAAATATTAAACATAAAAAGCATAGTATCCAACAATGTTAAGAGATACTTAAGTCATCAAGATTTATGAACACATAAGAAACATGAAAGGCCTAGAAGGAGACCAAAATCCTAAATCAGGTAATGTATAACTTTAGAAAGAGTTTGTAGATGTAGGGTAATATGACATAATTAGGTTTATTTTAGGAGATTCAGTCTTGGACTCGACTCCAAAGACTTACATTAGCATATTTTTGATTCTCATGGAAGTAGGGAATGTCTAATGATACATGTATTATTATTTGATGATCTTTCTTGAAGGATTATATGCCATTTATGATTCTAATGCATGATTATGTATGCAATCATACTTTTTTTTATTTAGGACCTTGAGTCTAAAATGAACAAGTCAATATGAATTACAAGATTATGCTTATGCTCCTTTGGAGGTAATCCCTCAATATGTTCATGAAGGTTTAAGACATACAATCAGGTAACTATTCCCATTAATGGATTTCCTATTATCGTTATGGTACTTTATGAATTTTGATAGGTTGTTTAGAAATCATGGAACTGAGGAGCATTACGCTCATCTTGTTGATCTTATATTAATAATTTTCATTCAAACCAAAATCTAATCATTAAGAACAATTAGTTTTTGTATATTAAAACTTTTTATGAGCTTCCACATGCAAAATTGTGTTCAATAATACTCAATGCCATTTCTTTATTATCTTATTTTTCTAGTAAGAATGGCTATGTATGGGTGTATATAGGAAAGGAGAGTCAACAAGACAAGGCCACAAATTCTAGCCTAAGGAGATAAAGTCTTAGTCCAATGGGTTCCATCCATGCTTGGGGTCCATACATACATGAATAAACTAGAATTTCTTTTATGATTTTTGAATCATGCTTAGAATTTTATGAACTCGGTTATCTGTTTCATAAGAGTGTATGACATGCTTTGTATATATATATATATATATATATATATATATATATATAATTTATTACTATGTTTGAATGAGACCTGCTTCATTACATGTGCACCTATGGATATTATGGTCCCTTGAAATGTTTCCCATATGTTTGATTTTGGTATACAGTAGGCAGTGTTGCATATTATAATGAACTAGCCGCAATACTTTATTATTCAATTTCTTTAGTTACTAAGCATGGGTGTATAGTAACCCCAATCTACTTGAAGGTACAACAATTTGGTCTATTTATATGAAAATCTTAAGCTATTTTACTTTGGTAGTAGGAGATAATGCATGTCTAGCTCATTCTTACTCTTCCAGCTATTCATATGGTACTAAGTCTCCTGAGGCCTTTCCCCTACTTTTGTATTCTAATATGGGTGTTACAATCTCCATTGTTAACAACTTGACATATAATCAAGAACTAGCTTCATAGGCCAATTAAGTTCAGTCATTTAAGAGTAATACCATTATTTCTACATGTCCTCCAGTGAGCATTAAAATTTCCCAATGCTAGGGTGGGTCTATATCACCTTTACCTATAGGTAGCTCTTTCCTCATGCTAGATCACACAACTCATGACTACAATGACAAATGTACAAGTGGATATCACTTACTATATTGGATCTAAATATGATACCATTTGTAATGAGCGGTACTCTATCCCTAGTGATCCATCCTTATTAGTTATCAAGGAAAGATTACCATTCCCAAACCAAGTTTTTTTCCCATTTGTATAAAATTATTGCACCTATGTTTCTTGGGTAGGAGGTTCTCATGCTAAAATTTTGTCTCTAAATCTTATCTCGAGAAATGTTATACTAAAACCCATGCAACCTATCCAAAAAGTATGGGATGTTACAATCATTGTATTTGATTGGTCTACCATATAAAGTACCATCAATAGATTAACAAAACAACCTCTCTTTATGAAATGACCAACTTTCACAAAAAATGGCGAACAAACAAGTACGGGGAAGAACAACTCTCACAAGGAGAGAGCATAAGTGGAACTAACAAATGATAGTCCCTATATGTCACACATTACTAACCTTTAGAATTATCTTTTTTTTCACCTATACTAATAATCAAGTGACACTTTGCACTTATAATAATATGTGAACCACAAATTATGATTTGGAGCATTCATGTTGTAGAAATATATTTCAAAAAACACATGACAAAATGAAATAGAAATGAAGTTCTTACTGATATTGGTTGTAAATAAACATGTTCTTGGAATATTTGGAGTGAATATATGTCAAGTAACACTAAGGTGAAGAGATCTAGGGTATATACGTACAAGAAATGGTTTGACACGAAGAGGGTGAAATTTGAACCATTAGGGAGTACATAAAATTAAATCAATAAATAAATTCTTTGTAGTGATTATTTTGTGGTTGTAACCCAAATGAATACAAAATATCAGGAATACAAACATGAGTTAGGTATGGATTTATGCAGAAATGGGGCCTAATTATGATAAATACTGGAAAGAGGTGTATGAAAATGATATCCCTTTTGGATAAGTTGATATGTGCTAGAAAGTGGTGTAGTCAAAATGATATCCCTTTTGCACCTTCTTCTTTCCATGTACTCATAAAGAACTTGATTTCCAAAAAAAATAGAAAATCATCAACCCCATTTATTTAGAGAAAAGTTCCTAAAGCCCCGCAATGACTCCAAATATAGTCCATGTAGTGGTGTAAGAACCAAACTCTAGGTCTAAACAATTTTTAGGTTGATGATAATTTTGGCCACCTTGTATCACCTTCTAGTCCAAATGCAACCATATGATAACCATACAAGACATTAATATCCATGGTAAATCAATATCTTGGAGAGAAAAAAGAGAGAAAAACAATCTAAAAGGGAATCCTTTTGGTGAGAGGGTGCTCATCTATGTGGAATTCTTAAAATAGCTTATGATTAAGAAATATAGATGTAAAGATATTTATAAAAACACTTTGGGAATCACATGTAAGTGGGTAAAAAGTACTTCAAAGTAGGTCCTATATGAGATAGAAAGTTCACATCATCACACCAATTGTAAAACGTATTTCTTATATGGTATACGAGAGGGTAAGCAATAAAATGAGAACTAAAGGATGCCACATTGTTGTGCTTCTACCTTATAGAATTGGTGATGGAATGGATACAAAAATAAGTCCATAATAGGAAATATTTGATAGTCCTTGTATAATTGTTGATAAAATGGATGTGAAACTAAGTGTATATTTTGGTTGGTGATGTAGTTAGATGACAAATTGTGAATTTTCTATGTATTTTTATGCATTAGTCCATAGTTTGCAGCCCATATACACCCTAACAGACTATACTATGTCCAAAATGGAAAATACTTGATCCTCCTTTGCTTTGAATGTTATTTATGTGTAATGTTTATAAGTTTGCATGGACATTGAGGTGGGAAAAAAGTTGAAACAACATTGAAATCCATAAATATGAATTATAAGATAAAAAATTATTTCTTTGGAGAATATAAAATATAAAAAAACATAATTTTAAATAAGGCAATGCTCTACTAGGGTTGATTAAAAAAGAGTAACTGCTTATTGAATTCTTATTGTCCCTTAAGATTAATAATCTTTAATTGTAGAAGTTTCATGGAGTTAAGAAGATATTTTGCATCTTCTCTATAGTTGAACCATTTAATGATACTTTTCACGTCTAGTTTATAGATTTAGGCATTATAGTGTTTATAACGATATGGACATATTTTGTGCTTTATGAAAGAGAACACACAAAGAAATGATGTCTAGAGTGAAAGTGGACATGATTTTACTATTCATATCTTGTAATTCTATAAATTATTAGAGGGGAGAGATAGAACCACTCCCCATTTAAGAAGCGATTCTTAGAAATGGGAGATAACTTAATGTTGGATTTCTGATATGATGTTGAGATATAGGATTTTGGAGGATGATGTCTATCCTTATTCTAGTGTGTGGGACACACTTTCTAAAATACAACCTACATGAAATTCTTCTTGAAAAGGGTAAAACTTTTGCACTTAGACTTAAATGGTAGTAATCTAAGTTTGCATGATCAAGATCCTTATCTTATGTCAAGGTGAAAATACAGGTCAATGCATATCTTGATCCAAAGCTTAAGGAAAGTATAACAACTAATATAAGCTTCAGAGACTTGAAATTAGAATAGGGCATTTGAGACAAGAGGAATCCCAATTTTTGGTGTAGATGAATTTATTAATAATAGAATATTTTTATATAACTGATAAATAAATTTGTTCATGATGAAGTAAACTTGACATAATAGGTCTAAAGATATTGATTATTTTTTTCCACTTGTCTAAATAAATTGAAGACTATTTTCATTAAATTATAGTATATCCTAAAGGGAAATAAATTATACCACAACTAAAATGAGATGAGGTTTGTATACAAAATTTAAGATACTTACGCAAGTCCCCACTTGGATCCAATAAAATGTGCAATGACTCTTTTTTATCAAATTCATCCAGAGCCCTATAGAAACAAATATTTCGTCCCTTACCTTGCATGCCAATCTTTTGCATATATAAATAAGAAAACATAGCCTCATTTTTAGAAACTTTTGTAATGTATCCATACATAAAAAATCACCTTTTAAGCATATTCATACCATGAATTATAACATTCATGAATTGAAATTGACTATTGACTTTGTCCTGTTCACCTAGGTAGTCAGTACCATTAGATTAAAAGGAATTCTACATACTACATATACTTTTTGCTAGTGCAATCAAAGGATACAATAAGCAATAAGTGAACTTGATGTTTTATTATGAATTGTCAGAATCCTTCCAATACCCATTCACATGTGTACTTACTCTCTAACAGTTCTATCAAGACAATGTGGGAATGAGCACCTTCGTGAAGTAGGTTTAATTTTCTAATGACCTTCTCTAGACAGGATGTGCCATTGCACACCTTAGTGAATGGGATCTTAAATGATGGTCTTCTTTGAGTGCATGTGTAGAGTTTCTCCTTGTTAATTATACCATCCATATGCAAATTTACTCCTAAACCTACTTTTATTGTTCTTGATGTTCTTGGTTTATGATAACTAGATAACCTCATTTCTGAATAATGAACTTCCTTATGCTTGTTTATTCATGGAAATTAAATGATTAATTTTAAAATAAAATTAATAACAGGATGAATTCTAATAAGGTCTAAAATATTTAATATTCCTAGGATGAGTAAACCCTAAGTTGAGTTAGGTTTTGGGATAAGAAGGGGTTAAGACGTAAGGAGTGAGATCTAACTGGGAGCCACTCACTTACTCAACCGAATACGAGTAAATCTCCACATGGCAAACACATGATTTTTTTGCAAGGGATGAATATACTATTATTTAATGATCAAGTATGTTCTACTGACAACCAAGTGAAGTAGTAGAATAAATGCATAAAACTATTACAATTTCATATTTTGATGTGGTTCAACATACTTTGAAACTCATGTAAAACCTGATTGACTCTTCCAAAGCCTTTCGAAACCTAAGGAACTAGAAAAAGACAGAAAAGAAGCGCAATGGAAACCGTTAGCAGAAAGCTGATATGGTTATATAAATAGTGGACGAATAAGATATGGATAAAGGGCACCAATTAAAGTATAAAGTTCCAAACAATGAAGGAGGTTGAAATATCAAAATGCGTCTAAACAAGATCTTACAAACAATATTATACATAATTATATGAAGAAACATTTAAGATTGTATCAAATACTTGACATATCAATTTATCAACATATGCCACATTAGAATAATCGAACTAGATTAGGGGAAAAAATCTAACAATAATAAATGATTCAAATAACATGCAATGAGATAATCACAGTATTAGTGAAAACATAAAAAACATATGGAAGTCATAGCATAGAATCCAAAAACTCTTAGAGAAAGGTGGACGACAAGAATCCATCCAAAAAGCTCATAACCCCTCATGCTACTAATTAAATAGTTGCTCATATAACTTAGGTATGAGCAACATAACCTTCATCCCAAAATATACACAAAATAACCACCTAATTCAAATTGTTGTAGGACTAGTACTTCATAGACATGCTTTAATGGAGAGGTAAGTTAAGTTTTATTGAAAAGATCCATTTAGGGATCCATTACAAGAACACATCAACCCAGTGAAATAATACATATAGAATACCCATATAATGAATGTAAACACAATGCAAGAACAATGATGGAATTTACAATTCTAGTTGTCCATCAAATTGACTTCACAGAATTGGACCCACTAGGGTCAGATAGATATATAGGCATTCATTGTCAACATTAGGTAAAAAATATGGATATATATTCTATTATATTATGTGTGTACATATTCAATATCATCATTAGGTAAATGATATGCATACATACATACATACACATATATATATATATATATATATATATTGAAATCATCATTAGGTAAAAGATATATACATATATGTATATATATATATGTTATGAAAGTAAACCATTGGTCTCCATTGTTATAGTAAATATGGGATACATAAAAAATTTGATCTCATTTAGATGGATATGAGCCACTCACCTAAGGATCACAAAATCCAAATGCAAAACAAACGTCAAGTGCATATTTTTGTTGTGTTTAGATGAATGACATATAAGTACCCGAACAAGATAAAATTTTATATATACACTATGAGTAAGTTATCTAAGAGGATCAACAATTTAGATTTTTGAAATAATTGTGGTATGGTGAAAAATGACTTGAGTGTATTGTGTCTCTAATGTATTAGAATGTATTCTAGCCTAACTCTCCCCCCTCTCTCTATATATGATTCATTATCTAATATGACTCAAAAGTTGTGAAACATACCTGATATTATATTCTAAAGAGTCTATGATCAAGAACCTAATAAGAGCCCAAACACATATGGGGTTAATTACATGTTAAACATAAACTCTAAAAGTCACCCTGTTAGTATTAATGTACTAGCTTAAAAACTTATCTAATATTATAAAGGATATTTTACTCAATTCTAAAACATATTTGTTTATATTTTTCTAACAATATATATTTTTATATAAAATATGTATGTTAATAAGCTTAATTTATTTACTAGATCAATAAATGGTGAAAGGACACATGTTCCCGCTCATCACATATCACACATGACACATCAAAAGTTTAATGCATCACCGACCTAAGAAATAAACAAACCACTTAAATCATGGACGGTTAAAAAATCATATAAGGGGTGAGAAGACTAATTTCCCCACATAATATATATCAATGCATGGTTAAAAATGACCAACAAAAATAAAGTACCATTGGAAAAAATGAAAAGAATACATAAAAACTTAGAGTTTTAGTCTAAGAATTAAACTTGTGATTTTACTAACTAAAACCTATGAGGAAAGGTCCTTAATCTTCCACAAACCCTTTTAGTCATGATGAATCCAACTACAGGGTGTGGGGAAGCTAGAGGTGGGAAAGAAACCTTAACATTGGCCTATAACATGTAGTAGAGGGGGAACTAGAAATTAAGAACAACATAAGGAGAGATAAAAATCAGTAAGGACTCACGACATAGTGTCAAGATCAAAAGTGGGGAAACCTTGTGGTATCGATACTAGAGCCATCAAAAGTGTATATGATAGACTAAAGAGAGCATCGAAAAGGGAAAAAAGGAAGTGCAACTCTGATCACAAAATATCAAGTTCTGGTAGCATCATAATGTTGCCTACAAAGGGTATGCATATTCAAAGGATCTCACAACGTCCTTGACCAAAATATCAAACCCATAGTAGTACCTTCAAGAACATGCCACTAAGGAATATTGCTAGGATGTAACTGATGATCAATGGAAACTAGAAAAGGTTTCTAGATAGTCACCTGAAGGAAGGGGATGTATACTTACATGCAAGGAAGTCTGTGAAATTAAGGAATTCCATTTGAGGAAGGAAATAGGGAACTACAGGGTTTCAGGTGTAGTTAGGATCCCTTTGATAACCAAATGGCAACATGTTTAGGATCCTCATGCGACCCAAATCAAGGATTGTGTTGGTATTAGAATAATGGGACGAGGAGGAGAGTATAAGTTTAGAGAGGGAAGGAAATCTTGATACTAGTATGAAGTCCTAAAAGGAGTAGGAACATGTGAAGGGGACTACATGGCTTCTACTTGATGAACTAAAATAAGGTTCAACTCAGGTCAGGGCTAACCAACAAGAAAGGTAGAAGGATACAAACCCGTGACAAGACATAAGATATCTAGATAAATACTGGTTACACCTAGATATAAGGTATAAATGATTCAAATAACATTATATCAAGTTGCTTAAAATTGAGGAAGTGCACACAACTTTTGATTGTAATTCCACAAGTACTTAAGCCCATGCTCTAGTGGTTCCATTTCCCTAGGGCTCCCATGCTATTCAAGTTCCTCTCATCAGAGAGGGAATGACATAGGAGGCTTTACTCGTTGCTCTCCCTGTGTGTATTGGTTCTTGAAATTGTGCAAAAGTGTTGATGGTCATGGTGTCAATTCCTCCAACATTTCTCCACCACCATTAGATTCATCTTTCTCCCCTACTTCATCTTCCACTAGTGCTAGTTTTGGAGAATATTTGAGTGATGAAATGACATCTCTTGCTTTAAAAGAATGGCTCTAGCTGGCTGTTTTGGCAGTCACTTTGTTCTGGGGGTTTGGTTCAGCTAGATCTAGAAGTAGTGCCCTTTCTTGGGATTTCCCTCTTTCTCATTTTTAATATTTTATTTGTATTTTAGTATTATTTTGGTTTTAGTTTAGGGCTCTTATAATATCCTATCTTTCCGGTCACTAGTGTTTTGACCGCCAACAATGATTTTCGTCCTTCCTTTATGAAGGATTGTGTATGTACTAAGAGTTGGGTTTCCCTAATAATCTGGATAATTACTAGATTAACCCTCAACAATTTTTGATGACTTTTTAGTGATTCTCATGTCCTCACACTCAAAGGTAATATTATAATTCTTATAGGAATCATCAATGGAATTTAGTCTGCAATTATTGGAGATGACATACAAGATGCATTCTTTCATGTCATACCAAATATTGTAGGTTGGTTCTATCTAAAGCTGACATGCAAATCACAATATGTAGGAATCATGACTGAAGAGTTCTATCTTCTTTTAATACTACTTTATCATCAATAATATCTTGTTCTCCTATATCAATACCATTCTACAACAAATTATGCTATGTATATGTTGAGTGGTTTTTCTTGATATACATGGTGCCTTATTCTGTTAAACAATCACTATCATCAATTTAGATACTTACACTTATAAAATTAGTTTGAAACTAGGTATATAGGAAACTAGGACCCATATATATTTACTAAGAAGTTAACTTGATATTCTAAGACCTCCTTATATGAGTTCCAACTAAACTAGGATTTAATCCTATTATCTTAATATCTATTATTATGTATCACCAATATTCTCACTATTTAAGATTTAAAGTCATTTGATCATTATCTTATCATTCATTCAATATGTTCTATTACCTTTCCCATAACCCATATTTTACTATATTTTGTCATTAAGTTCATTATTCTAATTTAAAGCGAACGATGAAAGATTAATCACCCTCATTTATACAAAACATTAATGTTTGACATATTGTACATACATTTTTAGCCACAATATTGTTTATGCATGTACATTCACATTTAATCACTTATCGCATTTAAGTATTTGCACACATAAATCAACTTACATACAAGGTCACCACGTCCATTTTAGGTGTATTATGCAATTTTATAATCGAAACATCTAAGGTCATTATTGTATTATATTTGCGACCAACTATGCACATGTTAGGGTTAGCCAGTCATAACTTAGAGTTTATATCAACATCATTACTATTCATTAAATACACATAATCAACATTCCTAACATATAGGGTATGTTTCTAGAGCTAATTCCATCATCACTTCTAGTATGTATATCCATAGCATGGTTCATAGGTTACCAAATCTAGGGTTTGCATTTGAGTAAATTATTATATATTCATTCAAGGTCAACTAGGGCATAAAGAGGTATATCTGAAAACTTGTTCATTTGTATGTAAAGAGATAATAAAAGTGACACCAGACTTATAGAGTTAGAGTTTCTAGCATCATGGCATCATATTTTAATATGTTATAGGACTCCACCCCTTAAAGAGAATTTTGTCCTAGAGTTAGAGTTTCTAGCATCAAGGCATCATATTTAATATGTTATAGGACTCCACCCCTTAAAGAGGATTTGTCCTCAAAAGCAACATTTTTATATACTACTATGTACTACCCTCCATCCCTTAAAAGGAAATTTCTCAATTAAAAAGTTAAAGAGGTTTACAGGGTAAGTCAACTAATATTGATCAATATTTAGTTTTTCATCAACATCATCCTACAAAAAAGTCTAGGTTTAAGGGTCAATCTACCTTTTCATGTATTTATTTTCTAGAGTTTATCTATTTTCATAGTTCCTTCATTATGGCTTAGTTCATCAAATTGTCGATAGTTTAAAAAGAAGTGATTTTTGTACAAATACTATTATAGAGAAAATAGTTTCTTCTGACAAAGATTTTTGATGAAAAATTGAATATGGGGCCCAAAATCAATACAATAACACCATGTCCAACATTTTAATATTCTACTAATTTATCATCCTCATCACAATATTCTAATTTAAATTTTGATCTCATAACTACATGAGTTACAAAGGCACCTCACTTGTATTATAGGGGAAAGTACATGGCGTCCTATCTCATGAGGATTTACTTACTCTAGATTCCACTGCCACCACATAATATTCTATGCACTTTTTCCATATTAACATGAACACCATAGGCAGTTTTGAGGGAAAATATCCCAATTATAGAGTTCTCAAACAAGGTAATGGTTCGAAAAAGAATTTGTAGGAGGTAAAAATTCTAGATGAATATAAAAATGAAATGGTCATAATAATTGACTATGAATAAGAGTAAAAATAAACATGAAAAACACACAAGATTTTTTTACAAGGGTTGAATGTACTTTTATTTAATGACTAACGTATGTTCTCCTAAAAATTAATGTGAAGCAACCTAATAAATTCATCTAAATATTTCAATTTGATAATTAAAAAGGTTAAACACCCACATGGGTGGGTACACTAAATGAAACTTTATCAAAAGCTACATTTTCTTGGCTAAAGAGGGCAACCCAACCACATCAGATCCATTCTCTAAAATATCAACAACATCTTCTACAACTCTTGTACAACATGTTCAACTCTTTGAAATCCTTTGGTAACCTAAGAGGCTGGGATCGAACCTGAAAGAGAATAAAGAAAATTATTAGAGGCACTCTAGTTTGTGCATATAAATAGTAATGGACAATATATAGATAAATGTCATCAATTTAAGTATATCAATTCCCAAATAAAGATCGAGGTTGAAAATAACCAAATAGATGTAAAAAAACTTCATATAATATGAGTCCAACTATATGACAAAACACATACAAGTGTATCAAATACTTGTTATATCATAGTACTAACATATGCCGCATATGCATAACTGAATTAGGCACATCATTCGTTAGAACAATCAATTACAATCAACATGTAGTGAGATAGTAATAATACTTATCAAATTATAACAACATAATACATTCAAGCTGAATAACCGAAAAACATGATAGAGCAGTGTTTATAACAAAAATCCCCGTTGAAAATCTCATAACACCTCATGCTATTGTTCAATTGGTCATCAAATAACCCACATATGAGACACATCACCTCCATCCCAAAATATATATGACATAAATACATAAATTATGTAGCTCTAGAACCAATGCTTCATAAACATGCTTAATATATAGGCAAGTTAACTTTTATTCATATCAAAGAATCCATTTAGGGTCCAACACTATAATTGGTAAACATAGTAGAATAATGCATTTATGATGTAAATTGAATGAATATAAACAAGCTAAGAATAAGGTTCAATTTGCATTTATAATATTCCATAAGATCCAAAACAAGGAATTGGAACTAGATCTGTCAACTAGATATTAAGAAGTGACACTAATGACAAATGTCACCATTTATTCAAAGAGACATAGAGAGAGAGAGGAAATTCAAGTCATTGTCCAATACGACACAAAAGGAATGCAACATACCAACTATTCAGTTCTAAAGCACCCATGGTCAAACAATATCTCTATAATAGGGTCTCAAACACCTAACAAGAGATTAGACATGTTTAGTAATAACTACTTCTAATATACGTAAATGATAATGTTGTAGGGAAATATGGCTACAAGATAGGCAACATTTTTTTTATATACCATATTCACCATAGCTAGTGGATTGTGTCAATTAATATAAGATGGTAAGGATGGTTTCAAGAATATACCTGGTCCTGGAGCACGTCCAATGACAATCCTCATTGTTGTAGTTGCACAACTATGACTCCTAGTTGTATTGGGACTAGTCTGATTGCTCCTCCACAGATAGTAGACTCGAGCATGGTCTTCTACAACAAATGCTCTCATCACAGACTACTGGTTGATGACGTCCTCCTTAATGGCAGATAATGGCCTCCTGCCTCTAGAGAAGTCCATACATACTGCCTAGAACTCCTATCATCCTACCAGAATAGACATGAAGGAGTTGTCCCTTCCATTGGCGTACTAGTCACTAACTTGCTCTTGTACAACAATGAATTCAGTTGTTCTCTCCCTTGCTGTCCCTCCCTAGTCAGGTAGGAATTGCTTGGGCTCTCTCGGTTACCACAACCAGAGAGGACAAAGTTTGTTTCAGCAAGTGATTCTCAATTGTGTGTGTTGTGTAATGAGAAGTCCCCAGTACCCGTCTATTTATAGTAGAGGCCAGGGTCAGGGTTCCCAGTCGATGCGGGAGTGGAAGGGACTAGAAGATCTTGAATTTTCACAACCTGTGACCAGCCAAATGGCTGTCTGGAACACCAAATGACCGTATGTCATGCTAGACAATCATCTCACATTGAGAGATGACCATTTTTCAATTTCCCAATCGTATACAAAATTGGGAATTCATTTCTCATTAATGTTATACATTAATTTCTTACACAACAAGTAATGTGTAATCAAACAAATATGGGAAAGTATCTAGAACCTTCCCTCGGCTGACCTGACCAATCTTGCCCATGTGACATGGCCATCTCGGTCACCCAGACGGACGTCTAGTGACCTGATTCAAGCCGGTCAGTTCGTACCTTGGCCAATTTGTAACTCGAATCAGCCCTGATGTTCCAAATGACCATATCAACCCTTGAGATGGTTGTTTGGCACTCTAGACGGTCATCTCATGCCATGAGATGGGTGTTTGGAAGTGCAATCAGGCTGCATGTTGTGTGAATCAATTACCTAAACATTTCAGCAATTAATTCATGTGTCATTCAAGATCAAACTCCTCTTCTAGGTCGAGACCTATGTGTGTGACCCTATATGTTCCATATTATGTTGGTAGTGAATGTCCATAACAACTTATGACATCACAAGAAATGAGCAGTGCCTAGTCGCACATCAATGCTACCCAAGTAAATGGAAAGTTGGAGAACAACTTTAACCAATAATATGCGTATGATGTTTCAATTTTTGTATAGTTCCTTTGTCACTGATGTTCAGATTGAACTTGAAGCATGGAGTTGTCATCCTCATCAACATTCAATATTGTTTCTTGAACTAAGAGCAAATTGTCTTAGATATATGTAAGCTCAATATCACATATTGACTAACATGTGCATGGACGTGCATTTCTTAGTCTCAATAATCAAGAGGCCTAGAACATCAAACTCTCATAGAATGGACAAATCCCATTTCTATCATTCACAATCTATCCCCATGTGTAAAAGTCAACCAATCATCACCTTTATAACAACCCATGTTTCATGACTATGTTTGATGATGTCAAAGCATACCCAATGACATGTGATGAGTGGAATAATTTCAAGTCGAAGAACCACAATCACCACCATCACTATGAGAGCTGACTATGACTTCCATGATGATGGCTTCCATGTGTCAATAGTCTCACATTGGGTCTGTCTGATACACTATTCTCTAAAATGTATATGTGTGCTTGGTTTGATATTGTTATATCATGTCTAATGAGACTCTGTCATCAACCAACTCACACTCTAATCTTATGTGTCATTGTTGTCTATCAGCCTTCCACAATAACAACTGATGAGAGACACAATGAGAATATATTTATGTACTCTTAACATCCTTATGATTTCATTCTTCCAAGTCACGTACTTGAAGACATACATCATTGAGTAATATTATTCTCTAGACATTTATAATGTTACATCATTATCTCATAAATGAATTAAACATAATAAATTGGAATCTTGACTTTTATTAATAATCAAATCATTTTTGCAAGTTATGCCATTACAATCATCACATGATTGTATCTCTAGGCATATATACCAACAAACTCCCACTTGCACTTAGAGACAATCACCCACAAATCATATTCCAAGTGATCTAACATGACCATCATGCTTCTGCTGTGAAAGTGCCTTTCTCAAGGGGTCAACAATATTGTTTTTAGTTGGTACTTTGCAAATCTTTACATCTCCTCATTGTACGATATCTCATATGAGATGATACTACCTTTATATATGCTTTGAGCACTAATGCGATCTGGGTTCCTTAGCTTGTGCAATTGCTCCATTGTTGTCACAAAAATGCTCCAATGTTCTATAATGAACTTCTTGATCTATACAACCTTCTTTGTTGCATTCGATGCAACAATATACATAACCTCTATTGTAACGACCCCGCCTCCCGATAACCCCCAATTAAGGGAGACCCGAAGGTCAGAGCCGTTATTCAAATAACAGGATCAAAGGTTCGACAAATAATCAATAACAATTATGAAATTCTACTAACTAACTGGAATTTGGTATAAAATTTAAAACTTTACTTACCTTTGAAAACTTCGGAAATCTATCTATCCTGGTCTTGAATTATTCTATCTAATCCTCCTTGCACTTTATTTCTTTTTCCGCAATGTGTCACTTTACTGTTTGTTCTTTCCATTGTTGTTCCTAAAACGCCGACAAACAAAACGTCGGTCAGTATATCGAAATATACTGGTATGTGGGAACAACCAAAATCTTGCAAATATGGCTAACAATTTAATAATCACAATCAAATTAATTAACAAGCCAATTTACACTTTTTAGTATGACATTCTCCACCGCTTTTTCCCTAACCCTGGCATACCCACCTTAGGGTGCCCTTTGCTAATGACTTAAGGCCACCTTCTCATTCCCGAGCTTGGTGCCTGGGGGTCACCACTCATGGTGCCCACTAGTCATGCAATATCATAGGCCACCTTCTCATTCCCGAGCTTGGTGCCTGGGGTCACCACTCAAGGTTTCCATTGGTCTACCTATCTGGGCCTGACCTTTGGCATCATCCATTAGGTTGGCATGTAGGTGCGAGAACACATACTCCTATTTTTTAATGTGATAATCATAGTGACTTTATGATTTGCAAATATGAACATCCAACAGATAATTTGCATTCAATGCGATTAACCATCCAGAAAATCCTCGGGAAACTAAGGCGATTATTCATAATTAACAACATACCTGATCCAGAGCAACTTGATTGTCCAAGCAATAAGGATAAAGAACAAGCAACAAGCAATCAACAATATCCTGAAATTAATGCATGGGATCCAAGTGTTATAGTTCATCCAGAACATTCTAAAGCTAGACTTGGATTCCACCTTAGGCTTTCTAGACCACATTAGGGTTTTATTAGGGTTTTTGCCTTCATAACACTTTTATCATATTAAATGCTCTCTTCGTTCATAAACCCTAATCATAAGCCTGATTAAAGTTGATTATTTCTCTTTTATACCAAAACTACCTTCTTTATCCGTTTAAGTTATTTCAAGGTCAATAGAATCGATTATCACCTTTAGTTTCTTTTGGATTAACGACTCATAATTCATTATGGTTTAATTCCCATATGAACTCTATTTATTATTAATTCTTCCTTGATTCAATCAGAAACCCTAATTTCTATATTAAGGTTAATTATCCACAAATTATGGACTTTAATGCTCAAAATAGCTTAGATTCAGCATATTCCAACTTTAATCATGAAATTAGTCAATTAAAGCCATTAAGAGTCAAATTTGCCAACATTAGGGTTTCAAGGCCCATTACAGCCTATTTATGCATATAAACTCTAAATTAAACTAATTATATGCAAAGTTCATCTTTTTTTATCTTAATGATCCTTTTCATCATTAACAGGTTAATATCAACTTTATATACTCATTTAACCCTTTCTAATTCGTTAATCATCAAAGGTTAGGGTTTTTCATTGATTAAACTATTAAAGATAGTATTTCTATATAATTTTTGAATTGCAATCAGAATTAGGCTCCAATTTTATTTTTATTACATTCCCCTCATTTTTCTGAGCAATTTTCATATTTTGCACGTTCTCATCGGAGCTACCAATATTTAGATACAATTTTTGCAATAAATCACTTACTCTGGCCAATCAGCGTGTGCCACGTCGCCCCTTGCATGCATGTTGCTTGTTGGGTTTGAAAACATTTCGAATTGTCATTTATACCCCCGAGCGGCTCCTGGTTTCTTCTCAACACCAAAGGACAAATCCATCCAATGCCGGCTCGTCCCCTTCCTCCACGTGCCCTAGTGCAGCCGCGGTAGGCAAGAAGCTGGTGCGGCTGGGCCGCCCTCCTCGGACATCGTCGGCCACCGAGATTTGATCCCAAACCTCTGCCGGACCTCCCCACACTTCAGGGTGCCCTCGGCTGGTGTCCAAGGGTAGTAGCTCGCGCAGGCCGCGTCTGCGACCACCTGCAAGCTTTGCGGCCAAGCTGTGACGGTCAAGCCTAGGTTTGGGCACGGCGACGACAGTGGAGCATCTCCCTTACATCGTGATACCTCCCTCACTGATCGTGGCGACCCCACGCGTCCTCGCTGCCCAGGGTTAGTGCCAAACCTTCTTGTTATGGTTTTCATGTCATGAGGAAGGAGACGAGAGAGATAAGCATGGGATCTCTTTTAACTTCGAACCAGGGTTTCTACCCCTTTTATAGGGAAGAGTACGAAGCCCCAAGGCGTTCCTATAAGAGGGAACAAGTCCCTTTCCTAAAAGGAAACGACTTTCCTTAATTAAGAAGCAAAACTTCTATTTCTCCCTCATCCCTTTCATATTCCTTTTCCTTGGGATATTAGTATTACGAAAATCTCTTCCTTTATTTTCTTATTACTTGCCTCTTAATTATTTATCATGAAATCATGTTTTCTTTTAATAGAAAATATTCCCTTTTTTCCATATTACAAAATTCATCAATAATATATCACATCATGCTATTATTTGCAATCTTGATATTTTCTCTTTCTTTCCTCTTTATTGGAGCTCCTTGGACCCCAAGAAACTCAAAGAATTCGAAATTCCTTTTTAAGGAATACTTATTATTCTTAAATGCTTCCATATCCATTATTTCACATTATCTTGTTTAATCTTCATTAAAATATCTCTTTTTGAGGATTTCTCTTTATTTCTCATTTATTTTCCTCATTGGTATTCCTTTTATTATTACGAATCCTTGGGATACGAAATTCCACTAAGGATAACTTGATTATACCTCTTTTTTCTTATTTCCCACATAATACCATTATTTTCAATTTCTTTCTTACCAAAGAAATACTTAATTAACTTTTTCTTTTCTTATTGCTTTCTTTTTGCAACTTGGGACTCCTTGGAACCCAAGGAACCCAAGAGGCACGAAATCCATCCTTGGATCACATTCTTTTGCCTTCTAGAGGTTTCTACCTCATCTCTCTTTTCTCAACAACTCAATTATTCATTACTTAATTGAATTTCCTTGTTATTGGGCCCAATAGCCAATAAAGCCCACAAATCAAACAACAAGGCTATTTTAAATGAAATCCATTTATTCACAACAAATTATATCATTATTTGTCCAAATATTTTTAATATGAGAAATTACATTTCTCTCCAAAGGAACCCAAAATTTGGGGTTGTAACATCCTTCCCCTCTTATGAGAATTTTTCCCTCAAAATTCCATCAAGCAAGCAAACAAACATCATAAGTCTTCTTACGTCCATCAAGGCTCCCATGTGGCTTCACCCTTTCCATGGTGTTTCCCAAGAACCTTCATTATCTCATTTTCTTCCATCTGAGTTCTTTCTTACCTTGGTATATCGTACCCTCATAGGTGACTCAAGACTTTTCAGCCTTTCAAAAGCTGAATAGGTTCAGGGCTCAGCACCTGGCTTGGGTACCTCACATAGTGCTCTAGATCAGACTCTTGCAACACATCATTTTATCCTGAGGGGTAAGGTTACACAACCATCTCCACCCATCCATCTCAAATGGACCCATATATCGGGGACTCAGCTTTCTCAGTTGTAGCTTAGAGGGGTCGGATTTTCACATCACATATTCTCCCATAGTGAAATGCATGTCAGTCTGCTTTGCATCAGCTCGTGACTCATGTCACCACTAGGCTCTCTCTCTCTCTGCCATTGCACGATCAAAGCGACTTCATCTACACACACTATGGTTCTCTTCTGACCTTCGTGAGGCCTCCTTCACCAACATCATCTTAATGAAGTGGTGACCGACACAACCTCTCTATAATACTTCTTACATCCCGATAAAGGTTAGGGTGGTTAACATCACATCTTAAGAACTGTCTCTATGTATCACCCTGAATGAGCACACATGCTCTCATCAGACCCTCTAGTCTGGATCATACTGTCCATTAGTATGAGGTGATAAACTGTACTATCATCGAGTTCTTCATGTAGCCACTTCCACTTCATGGAAGTGAACGTTGGTCATACCCAAGAACTTTTTGAACTCGCATCATGAGGTGGTTGAGCCATCTTTTCTCTTAAGTAGTTCAACCGAATTTGTCCCTTGACAGTACTCCTTTCTCATGTCATCTAGGTAAGGCGATCTACCATAACCCATATTGCATCTTGACCTTCTGGGTCAAAGGGAGACTTACCACAACATTCATAGTGATGAACTCCCATTCCCTCTCCGGAACTCTCCATGCACTGGGTTAATGGTGTTCGTCCTTCTCCTCCTGGCTTGCCTGGCCACATGCTACATGCAACTTTGTTTTAAGCATCCAGAATGCTACCATCACTTACTATCTTTTTAGTACCAAGGTATATCATGTCCTCCTGTATTGTTATGATTCCTCAAGCTTGATACTTTGGAAACCCTAAACCACTCTCAAAAGGGTTTTATTACCTTCCTATCCAAAGAAGTGTATCTGAGGTTCTATCACCATCCTTTTACTACATCAAGGACTAAACTGGCTACCCAAACAACCATTAACTTGTTCAACATATCTTATTACATCCGAGTGTTAGCCAAAACACATCTTCTTTCAAAACATAGAGTTAGTCGAACAACCTCAACTTCTTCTAGCTTCCAGCTAAACTAGGTAGCTATATCTCAACCAGAACATTCATTACCACTTCTTATCCTTAGGTGTTAGGTAACATACACCTCCATGTATTATACTTATTGTCTCATCTCAAACTCTAAGTTTGTCTTCAACAAGAAACTCTGAGCTCATCCTCATGGTGATCAAACTCAACTTTACATAACTTGCACATTCCACATAGCTCATGATAAAACATCCTCACAAGATGATCTCCTTAATACTCTTAGTGTTTGTAAACCATCCATGTATCATCGCTCCACAAGGGTATGTTATCATCTCTATCCTTATACCTTGTGGCAACGTTCCAACTTACATCATACTTATCCTTGGTGTATGGCATGCGTACTGTCCTATCTCTCACTCCCATAACAAGAGGAAATAAGCATTTGGCTGCAGTCCAAATACATAGTTCTTCCTGTTTCAAGAGTAGAGATGGTACATCCCACCTTGCCAGTACACCTTTAAATCTGAGTTGAAATGTGCTACACATGTCTCTACATCACAATCATCCCGATATCAAAGTTACTTCCATGGAAAGCTGGTCTCAAACCTACTTGGGTCACCATACAATCCTTGGTCATCTCCTCTAGGTCTATAGGGTGCCGACACTTTTGGGGTCATCCCCTTTTCCTTTATGCATCCAGAGAGTGCCCTACTCATCTGCCCTTTGGGTCCCATGAGTTCATGAAGGTGATCAATCTCCTAACCCATGGCCCTCAGACAATGATAGTTGTTACCTCCCGACCCTATGGTCATGTGAAACTAGGGAATTAGGCAACTCCTTCTTCCATCGGTCTTATCCCTACCTGACCCTAGGATAGACTTGGGATTCTAACATAGTACATGTTCAACATAGAACCTTACCCAAACATTCATCATCTCTCTTCTTTCATTCATGGGTTGACTTTCATCCTTTCATAAGGGTCATGGCGACCTGCCTACCTTGGTCGAGCCCCATACCGGTTACCTCCATGGTAACACATCCACATGCACATAGAGATGGTTATCTATGGGTCTATAGGTTCATTCTCATGCCATGTACTCTTCACTTAGCTTCTCAAGATCCTATGAAACCTCCTTAGGTTACCTCAAAACCAACCAAACTGGTAAACTTCCTACCAAAGGGTCTCTCTCCCAGGATGGGAGGAAACTACACCTTTATAACAAAGGTCACAAGCATTCTTAGGGTTTACATCCATATGAGCATGCTTAATCCAACAACTACTAAGGCACAAGCGTACCTACAAAACCATGTTAGATCGCACTTGTTCTCATCTTCAACATTACATCAACTTAGTTGTGAGGGGTTCATCATCATACCCTTAACGTAAGGGATTCCCTTTACCTCTACACATGAGGAGTACCATGCTCGAAACTATAGAGACTAAAATCTCATCATGAGCATCAAATACACTGCTTCCCCTCTTAGACCTAGGAACCCTAGGTTCTCCTTTGGGTATCCAACCACATGCTCCACCTCTTAACCACGAATCAAGCATGTCCAAGGTATGTCATGTACCTTCATGATCTTTCTACTCGAGCAACGCTTCAGAGTTGAGTCCTCTTCCAGGGAAACCAACTAGGTATAAAGCCTCACAACTGGTTACTTAAACCTCCTTAGGGTCTAAAGCACTCTTTATCTCATCCACCAGGTAACCACCTATACCATGGGTACTAGAAGCATCATCCTCTCTCTAGGGTTTGGTTCCTCTAAAGGCAACCAAGATATCATCCGCCTCCAGGAATCAAGCATAAGGCAACCATTATCATCCATGTAGGTCGCATCATCCTTAACTCCCCTCTATTCCTCAAGTTTTGGGGTTTTATACTTCCAACCTCCTTGTTGGGGTCCTGCTTCCTCTCTCTAGAGCTAAGACCACCTCCAACCATACCTACTAGAGGTCCCTTCTCCATGAAGGCTCATATTCTCAAGCAAACCCCTATGTGGTTGAAGCCTATGCTCAACTCATGTTTGGCTCAAGATTATTCATATCTCTTTATGCTTATCTCATAAGCCATCCATCATGCCCTTCTGGACAGGGTTTCAACCTACTGTCGTACCATTGACGTACTCTGGGGGCATGCTATCCCCTAATTGCATAAGCCATACGGTTTTTATAGGTCCCTCACTAACTTCATCCATGAAGGAGCTACCCTTTGCTTAACACGCACGACCCTTTCCCGGGTTGCCAAAGGTGCTAGGTCACGCAACCTCACATGGCTCATATGGCAATCCAAACATCTGGTCAACCATGACATCTGACTCATCATATCATCTCTCTCTCTCTAATCTTCACTTAGGGTTAGGGTTAACATCATCCTCAAAGGATGTGCTAGGTCTTTACTTTTAATGGAGGTCTCTACCTCCAAGACTAATTCTCTCTACTCATCCTCCAAACAAGGAGGTCTATCCTCAGGTCTCTCCTGAGGGCAAAGACAACTCGTGTCATACGACCTAAGCATGTATCTATTCTTTAGTTTGCGCTTAATCTATTAAGCTTATGTCCATGACATCTTATTTACATGCTTTTTATTAATTTGGTGGAGGATTCCTTAGACCTTATTAACTTTTCCCATACCTCAAGAGGGTGATGAGAAGAGAGAAAACCCTAATCCTTAAGGTCATTAACAGAATTTGAGTTGAGAAGGGATGAACAAGATGAGAGAGTCCTAAAGGTATCTTATTTCGAATCATACCCTAAGACTTTGGCCAGGAAGTCACACGGATCCGGGAGTCCTCGTATTCCGACTAGCGGTGCAGAGGAAAACTATTTCCAGCCCCCTGTCATGATCCTTTTCTAGACACCTCTGTCTTTCGGATAATCCTCTAATAACTCCCTTGGGTTCTACAGAATTTGTAAAATTTAATAATTATTAAAGATTACTTGAGGAACCTATGCTCTGATACCAATTGTAACGACCCCGCCTCCCGGTAACCCCCAATTAAGGGAGACCCGAAGGTCAGAGCCGTTATTCAAATAACAGGATCAAAGGTTCGACAAATAATCAATAACAATTATGAAATTCTACTAACTAACTGGAATTTGGTATAAAATTTAAAACTTTACTTACCTTTGAAAACTTCGGAAATCTATCTATCCTGGTCTTGAATTATTCTATCTAATCCTCCTTGCACTTTATTTCTTTTTCCGCAATGTGTCACTTTACTATTTGTTCTTTCCATTGTTATTCCTAAAACGCCGACAAACAAAACGTCGGTCAGTATATCGAAATATACTGGTATGTGGGAACAACCAAAATCTTGCAAATATGGATAACAATTTAATAATCACAATCAAATTAATTAACAAGCCAAATTACACTTTTCAGTATGACATTCTCCACTGCTTTTGCCCTAACCCTGGCATACCCACCTTAGGGTGCCCTTTGCTAATGACTTAAGGCCACCTTCGCATTCCCGAGCTTGGTGCCTGGGGGTCACCACTCATGGTGCCCACTAGTCATGCAATATCATAGGCCACCTTCTCATTCCCGAGCTTGGTGTCTGGGGTCACCACTCAAGGTGTCCATTGGTATACCCATCTGGGCCTGACCTTTGGCATCATCCATCAGGGTGGCATGTAGGTGCGAGAACACATACTCCTATTTTTTTAATGTGATAATCATAGTGACTTTATGATCTGCAAATATGAACATCCAACAGATAATTTTCATTCAATGCGATTAACCATCCGGAAAATACTCGGGAAACTAAGGCGGTTATTCATAATTAACCACATACCTGATCCAGAGCAACTTGATTGTCCAAGAAATAAGGATAAAGAACAAGCAACAAGCAATCAATAATATACTGAAATTAATGCATGGGATCCAAGTGTTATAGTTTATCCAGAACGTTCTAAAGCTAGACTTGGATTCCACCTTAGGCTTTCTAGACCACATTAGGGTTTTTTAGGGTTTTTGCCTTCATAAAACTTTTATCATATTAAATGCTCTCTTAGTTCATAAACTCTAATCATAAGCCCAATTAAAGTTGATTATTTCTCTTTTATACCAAAACTACCTTCTGAATCCTTTTAAGTTATTTCAAGGTCATTAGACTCGATTATCACCTTTAGTTTCTTTTGGATTAACAACTCATAATTCATTATGGTCTAATTCCCATATGAACTCTATTTATTATTAATTCTACCTTGATTCAATCGGAAACCCTAATTTCTATATTAAGGTTAATTATCCAAAAATTAAGGACTTTAATGCTCGAAATAGCTTAGATTCAGCATATTCCAACTTTAATCATGAAATTAGTCAATTAAAGCCATTAAGAGTCAAATTTACCAACATTAGGGTTTCAAGGCCCATTACAGCCTATTTATGCATATAAACTCTAAATTAAACTAATTATATGCAAAGTTCATCTTTTTTTATCTTAATGATCATTTTCGTCATTAATAGGTTAATATCAACTTTATATACTCATTTAACCCTTTCTAATTTGTTCATCATCAAAGGTTAAGGTTTTTCATTGATTAAACTATTAAAGACAGTATTTCTATATACTTTTTGAATTGTAATCAGAATTAGGCTCCAATTTTATTTTTATTAGATTCCCCTCGTTTTTCTGAGCAATTTTCATATTTTGCATGTTCTCATCGGAGCTACCAATATTTAGATACAATTTTTGCAATAAATCACTTACTCTGGCCAATCAGCGCGTGCCACATCGCCCCTTGCATGCATGTTGCTCGCTGGGTTTGAAAACATTTCGAATTGTCATTTATACCCCCGAGCGGCTCCTGGTTTCTTCTCAACACCAAAGGACAAATCCGTCCAATGCCGGCTCGTCCCCTTCCTCCGCGTGCCCTGGTGCAGCCGCAGTAGGCAAGAAGATGGTGCGGCTGGGCCTCCCTCCTCGGACATCGCCGGCCACTGAGATTTGATCCCAGACCTCCACCGGACCTCCCCGTACTTCAGGGTTCCCTTGGCTGGTGTCCAAGGGTAGCAGCTCGGGTAGGCCACGTTTGCGACCACCTGTAAGCTTTGCGGCCAAGCTGCGACAGTCAAGCCTAGGTTTGGGCACGGCGACGATAGCGGAGCATCTCCCTGACATCGCGGTACCTCCCTCACTGATCGTGGCGACCCCATGCATCCCCACTGCCCAGGGTTAGCGCCAAACCTTCTTGTTAGGGTTTCATGTCATGAGGAAGGAGAAGAGAGAGATAAGCGTGGGATCTCTTTTAACTTCGAACCAGGGGTTCTACCCCCTTTATAGGGAAGAGTACGAAGCCCCAAGGCGTTCATATAAGAGGGAACAAGTCCCTTTCCTAAAAGGAAATGACTTTCCTTAATTAAGAAGCAAATCTTCTCTTTCTCCCTCATCCCTTTGATATTCCTTTTCCTTGGGATATTAGTATTATGAAAATCTCTTCCTTTATCTTCTTATTACTTGCCTCTTAATTATTTATCACGAAATCATGTTTTCTTTTAAAAGAAAATATTCCCTTTTATCCATATTACAAAATTCATCAATAATATATCACATCCTGCTATTATTTGCAATCTTGGTATTTTCTCTTTCTTTCCTCTTTATTGGAGCTCCTTGGACCCCAAGAAACTCAAATAATTCGAAATTCCTTTTTAAGGAATACTTATTATCCTTAAATGCTTCCATATGCATTATTTCACATTATCTTGTTTAATCTTCATTAAAATATCTCTTTTTGAGGATTTCTCTTTATTTCTCTTTTATTTTCCTCATTGGTATTCCTTTTATTATTAGGAATCCTTGGGATACGAAATTCCACTAAGGATAACTTGATTATACCTCTTTTTGCTTATTTCCCACATAATACCATTATTTTCAATTTCTTTCTTACCAAAGAAATACTTAATTAACTTTTTCTTTGCTTATTGCTTTCTTTTTGCAACTTGGGACTCCTTGGAACCCAAGGAACCCAAGAGGCACGAAATCCATCCTTGGATCACATTCTTTTGCCTTCTAGATGTTTCTACCTCATCTCTCTTTTCTCAACAACTCAATTATTCATTACTTAATTGAATTTCCTTGTTATTGGGCCCAATAGCCAATAAAGCCCACAAATCAAACAACAAGGCTATTTTAAATGAAATCCATTTATTCACAAAAAATGATATCATTATTTGTCCAAATATTTTTAATATGAGAAATTACATTTCTCACCAAAGGAACCCAAAATTTGGGGTTGTAACATCCTTCCCCTCTTATGAGAATTTTGCCCTCAAAATTCCATCAAGCAAGCAAACAAACATGATAAGTCTTCTTACGTCCATCAGGACGGGTACGGGACATAACATTACGTACATGATTGATCCAATTAATTGTTGAGACATATGGAATCAAACTCATGTGTTCCCTTTCTTCACAATAACTGGGACACATACTCATAGAGATGGTCACTCCATGCAACACTAGTAGGTTTCCTCTCTTTGAGTTCTTCATGCTGAACCACTTCAACACTTTTTCAATGTATGTGCTCTAAGTTATTCCTAGAAGCCTTCTATATCTATCTCTATAGATCTTTATCCCCAAGATGTAGGATGCTACTCCTAAATCTTTCATAGAAAATGTATTTCCCTACCATGTCTTTACCTTTTGTAATGTAGGGATGACATTCCCCATTAAAAGCATGTTATCTACATACAATATGAGGAATGTCACTATTCTACCACTAGCCTTCTTGTACACACAAGGTTCATCTTCATTTTGAGTAAAGCAAAACTCTTTGACTGTTTCATCAAAATGAAGATTCCAGCTCCGAGATGCTTACTTCAATCCATAGATTGACCTTTGTAGCTTACAAACTTTATTCACAAACTTTGGATCTATAAAACCCTAAGGCTGTGTCATGTGTACATGCTCAACTAGATTACCATTAAGAATGTGGTTTTAACTTCCATTTTCCAAATCTGATAGTCATGATAAGCAAAAATACCAAGCATGAACCTAATGGACTTAACCATGGCCACTGGAGAAAATATTTCATCATAGTCAACACCTTAAACTTGTCTGAAACCCTTTGCAATCAATCTGCCCTTATAGGTTTGAATTATTCCATCCATGTCGGTCTTCTTCTTGATGAACCACTTGCACCCTATGGGTTTTACCCCTTCAAGTGGATCTGCCAAAGTCCATACTTGGTTGGTATACATGGATTCCATCTTAGATCTCATGTACATATAATAGTTCAATATTTTCTTGTTGGTCTCAAACCTCTTCGAGTTCCACTTTTATCCCACTAATTCCTTTGAAAATAAATTCCTTTTCTAAGAATACAACTCTCTGGAAACAAATAATTTGATTTCAAATATAGAATAAAAGTAATATCCTTTAGTCTCCTTAGGATATCTAACAAAATAAAATTTATCATATTTAGGACCAAGCTTCTTAGGAAGCATCTTGCTAACATAAGATTCACATCCTCAAATCCTTATAAAAGACATATTGTGACGCTTCCCAGTCCATATCTCATATGGTGTCTTTTAAACTGATTTATATGGTACTCATTTTAGTGTAAATGTGGCGGTTTCAAGAGCATACCCCCAGAAGGTAGTCAGAAGCTTGACTAAAGTCATTATCGATCACACCGTATCTAGTAATGTGTGATTCCCTCTTTCTAACACACCATTAGGCTGAGGTGTTCCAGGTGGAGTCTACTAGAATACAATCCCATTAGCTCTAAGAAGGTTCTCAGACTCTTGGTTTTAGTATTATCCACCTCGATCAGAATGAAGTGCCTTAATACTTTTTCCAAGTTGGTTATGTACTTCATTCATAAACTCCTTGAACTTTTCAAGAGTTTCTGACTTATATTTCATTAAATAAACATAGCCATACCTACTGAAGTCATCAGTGAAGGTAATGAAGTAATGATACCCACCTCTAGAGGTTGTTTTGAAAGGTCTACACACATAATTATGTATGATTCCTAATACATCACTAACCCTCTCATTATTACTAGTGAAAGGGGTCTTTGCCATTTTACCCAACAAACAATATTCACATGTCTCTAATGATTCAAGATCAAAAGAGTCCAGATAACCATCTTTATGGAGTCTAGATATGCGATTGTCATTTATGTGCCCTAAATGAAAATGCCAAAGGTATGTCATGTTTGAGTTGTTGAGTTTTAGTCTTTTGGTATTAACATTATATACATCTATCTTTAGATCTAACAAATAAATACCATAAGACATTGTGGCACTGCCATCAAAGATCCCATCTTTAGAAATAGAACATCGACCATTTTTAATATTGAATTTAAATGCATCCTTGTCCATATAAGATACATAAATTATGTTTCTATATGTACTAGGTACATAATAGAAATTCTTTAACTCTATTACAAGCCCTGTGGGTAGATATATACTATAGGTTCTAACTACACTGGCCACAACTCTTGCGCCATTAGCAACTCATAGTTCCACCTCACCTTTTCCCAAAGGCCTACTTCCTTTCAGATCATGCATATGATAAAATATGTGAGATCCACATCCGATATCTAGTACCCATGATGATGAAGTAGATAGATTTATCTCAATAGCATATATACCTAAAGTGGAGATCACCAAGTCCATCTTCTTCTTCCTAAATGCCTTCAAGTACAAAGGATGAGATCCTCTTGTACATTTGTTTCTCCTTATCTTGAGTGTTGAAGATTTGGATTTAGGCATGACCTCAGAACTCTTCTCGGTCTTTCTTTGATCCTTGGACTCAGATCCACTGATCACCATCACGGGCTTGTCCTTCTTCATTTTTTCTTCAACATGAATCAACATGGGAAGCAAATCTAACATTTGTACAACCATATTATTCACATGATAACATGCAATAGAGCGGTTACATGATTTCAGCATAGTCTTTAGAATCATATCAGTGGACAACTCTTGGCTCAAGGAGAATCCTAGTTCTTCAAGATGATACACATGTCCACTCATATTGAGTACATTGTTCTTCATCTGGGGTTCCCTCTATCAGCTTAGACTCTAGTAGAACCTTCATGATATAGTCCCTTCTTGCTCTGTAAGGCCAAGTGTTACCTTCTTAAGATGTGTTACCATCTCAAGAACACTCATGTCCTTGAATTTCTCATGCAACTCATAGTTCATGCAGTTAAGCATAAGGTACTTTATCTCTAAGGCATCATAGGCATGCTTCAACATCTAATTGTGCCCTAGGTGCATCAGGAGTAGGAATTTTTGGCACTAGTTTATCAAGGACGTAGAGCTTGCAATCTTCATTGAGAACCCTTCTCAAATTTCAAAAATAGTAGTGGAAATTTCTCCCATCATGTTTTTCCTTCTTTAGGACCAATCGCAATTCATATTTGTTCATCATTTGATTCTACAAGATAAAATTTGCATTTGTAAACAAAACCTTTTTGATTTGATTTGATTTAAAAATTTTGATGATATTAATTAGGTATTTAATTATTATCCCTTACACTTTGATATTCGAACTGATAGCCCTCAATATCAATTAGGAATATTGCAATATACAATATTGTAGTGGGAAAAGATCCATATTTCATCAAATCATGAGGCAACTTTGGATTATCACCCACAACTTGATTATTTAGGTATGCTATCATGCCAATTGCATCATATACAACTCTTGGATAGATGATATGCACAACTCCTTGCCATAATCAACTACATGCTTTTGGGCTTAGACACTCTAAGAATCACTAGTTAAGCCTGACTCAAAAATCGACATGATAACAATGTACCCCACTTTGGCGACACCTACATGATTACCATCACACTTCCACAAGATAGACGGTGTACCACGCTTTGGCATCACCTACACTTGTCGATCAAGATTTTCATGTGTGCCATTTTTTAAAGCATCTAAGACTTAATATTTTAATTGAGAGAGTTTGTATAAATACATATACTTTATCCAATTACCACATATATAGTGTGTATCATATACAGGTTATATCCCATGAGTAATACATGCAATAAACAAAAGCGATGGTTATGGCCAACTGAATGTAATTTCTTGGAGCCACAAGGAATTACATCATCCTAGGTCCACATCACATGCAGAAACTTGTTCTTGATGAAGATCAATGCTTCATAATCTGGGGTGATCGGTTCAACCCTTGAATCGACCGGCTTGCCTCCTGGTTGGGTTGTTAGGTCATCTCACCATTCATTTGGTTCCAACGGTCCACCATCTACTAGATCCTCCAGCGGATTAGTAGGTTCCACTAGTAGATCAGTTTGGCTCATCCATATGGTACTCCTTGGTCCTCCATCTTGTAGGATTGTCTTCGGGACGCCATTATCTTCTTCATAATAGGAAAGTAAACTATCCCACTTTTACATGATTATTAGGAAACCTCAAGTTACATTTGAGTGGAGAAAAGGTAGGAAAGAATTAACTTTACATTGGGAAGATAATATAGAGGCTAGGTACACAGACTGAGATATACGAATCATCCAACCACACAACCATGCACATATAATAGGCATTATTGGCCATAACCATGCTACACATCCACCGTCAAAAGTGTTTTTAGGACAACATGTGTAAATTGCATACATATATACATATATATATATATATATTGGTTTGGGATTATCGTGGTATTGGATTTGATAATATAATATTCGCATCACATGCAACAATAGAACGATGAAAATTGAAATCCAATCATATCAATTATCCCATAATATAGTAAATTGAAGTTGGTTCTGATACCACTATAGGGAAATATGGCTACAAGATAGGCAACAGAAACAAAAAATTTATCTATCATATTCTGCATAACTAATGGATGGCGTCGATTACTATAAGATGGAAAGGATTATTTTGAGGATATACCTGGTCCTGGAGAAAGTTCCAAGATAATCCTCATCATTGTAGTTGTGTAACTCAGACTCCTAGTTACACTGGGACTCATTTGAATACTCCTCCACAGACACTAGACTCTAGCGTCGTCTTATGCAACAACTCCTCTCATCACACAATGCTAGCTTACAATGTCCTCCTTAGTGGTAGACAGTGGCCTCCCTCCTCTAGAGAAGTCCACATGGACCGCATAGAACTCCATTCTTCCTACCAGAACAAATAGGAAGGAGTTGTCCCTTTTATTGGTGTACTAGTCACCAACTTGCTCTCCCACAACATTGAACTCAGTTGTTCTCTCCCTTGATGTCCCTCCCTAGTCGGGTAGTACTTGCTTGGGCTCCCTCGGTTACCAAAACCAGAGAGGACAATGTTTGTTAGAGCAACTGATTTTCAATTATTTGTGTTATGTTATGAGAAGCCCCCATTACCCCTCTATTTATAGTAGAGGCCAAGGTTAGGGTTCCCAGTGGATGCAGGAGTGGAAGAGATCGGAAGATCTTAAATTTTCTCAACCTACGACCATACAAATGGCCTCTTGGAACACCAAATAGTTTTCTGGCATGTGAGACGGTCATCTCACACTGTGAGACAATCAACTCACACTATGAGATGGCCATTTTGCAGTTCCCAATCATATACAAAATTGGCAATTCATTTTCCATTAAAGTCATACATTAATTTCTTACACAACAAGTAATGTGCAATCTAACGAATATGGGAAAGTATCCAGAAAGTAGTTCCCTTGGTTCCCAAAGTTCCTTTGATTATTGTATGGGAAACCAAGTGGTGGTTGGTTATTGCTTTGAGGGTAGGGAGGCCTTTGCTGGGATCGGAGTTGGCTATAGTTTTCAACACCTACAAGGTTCCCATATTGGAAGACATGATGGTTTCTAGTTTGATTGGGATTGTAGTAACTCTTTCCAGGTATAGTGTGAATAGAGTTTAGGTCCTCCATCTGTTCTCCTAATTCAGGTTACATGGGAGTGTTTTAAAGGTATTGATAGTGTAAGGTGGTGTGATCATATCCTTAGCAGATACCATAAAGAGAGTCTACAACTTTTATTTGTTGGGGTAACTCTCTAAAGGTGCCTAGGGATGACTCTAACTAATCTTGTTTTAGAGAAATTAATTTAAGACTTTTTGCTATGCTTTGGATATCAGGATCAACTTCATCCTTGTCTACCTTAAGGATTCCACCAATTCCCCTTCTAGCCCTTGTTTCAAAAGCACATTTTACCACCTCCCATGCACTAGTCAGACTTTGGTGCATGAAATTTCCTCCAGATGAGGAATCAAGAAAAAATTTGATATCATCATCAACACCACGATAAAAGATTTCTATGAGTTGGGCTTGAGAGATGTCATGATGAGGGCACTTCCTAAGTAAGTCCTTGAACCTTTTCTAAGCTTCTCCTAGGGATTCTCTTGGGGACATAGGAAAGTGAGTGAGTTGTCCCTTGATTTCATAGGTGAGAGGAGGGTAAAATTTCTCAGGAAAACTTTTTTGTAGAACCTCCCAGGTTGTGACATGTTCCTCACTCTCCATGGTGTTGTACCAACTACTAGCTTGGCCAGTGAGAGAGTATTTGAACAATCTAAGATGAATGGCATCTTCAGAGACGCCTGGGAGGTTGTTCAAAGAGCAAAGGTCAATGGACCTTTGAAGATGATCTTGGCAACTTTCCCCATTGTTGCCAAAGAATGGGTTTGCTTGGATCATGGTGATCCATTGAGTTCGGATCTCAAATTGGGGGGCAACAATGTCAGGAGGAACGACTGGGTGTTGGGCATAGGTAGGTTTGAGAACAGAAAAATCTTGTAGTTGTTTTTGCCTTTCAACTTCCCTCCTATTGGCCTCTAGAGTTTTTTATTCAGCCATGTAAGCTACACGCAAAGCGGATTTTCTAGCCTCTTGGTCGGCTAAGATGTGCTCTCTTTGAGACGCTAGAGCCTAGTTGATCCTATGAGCAACTTCTTCTTCATTCATCCTAATTTGATTTTGATCGTTTAGACAGTGAAAAGTTATATCGGTCTTAGGATCAAACGATTGAAAATCAGTGTTCAGGCGTCGCATGCACAAAATAAGCAGTTATTCATGTGTAGAAAAAATGGACTGTCGGAATGGAAACTCGACAGAAAGAGGAGTAGCACTTCTGAATTATTACTCAGAAGGCATAAAAGATATGAAAAAAAGGTTTTTCAAAAGTTTTTGGGGGTTTGCGAAAACAATTTATTGTCCCCGGCAACGACGTCAAATTATTAATGCATCGAAGTGCACTAAAATCACTAAGATAATTATACTAGAGTTTAATCCTTTTTCGACTTCCTGATTAAGGTTAGTATAGAAGGGTCAATCGCACAGGAAAATGTTTTTAAGGTTGTTAACTCCAATCCCAACTGTTTTGAAGAACTTTTTATTTCTCTTTGGTATTTTTATTTTTAGAACAGATAGTAAATATCAAGTTGGGGTTGGTGACTATCACTAAAGCAAGAAGGAAATACAAGAATAAGATTGCACTTAATAAGAATAAATTTTCCCTATCACAAGGAAAATTGAGATGATTGTCAGAACAAATAAAACTATTATGAATGAAAAGACTAGAATGTAAAGAAAGCATATCAAATGGTGATTGAATCAAGTGATGAGGAATCGAGGATTTTATCGGTTTTCATCATTTGGTACTACACTCTCGCTTAAAGCCATGTCGCTTACTGTTGTTGTGGCCTGGGTTGTTGTCTCCATTGGTTCCTTATTTGAAGCATCGTCATCCTTTTCCCTTCTTTGTTTCTTGTGCCATATTTTCGGGCTTGTTTCAGTGCTTTGTTTCCTTCCTGTGGTTTCAGTTTCTTCTCCCCCCGGTACTTCATTGCCCTCCTCCTCTTCATTTAGAACTTGGTACCCATTTTTCTATTCTTTCCCTTGGTTCTTATCTTTGCGACCTGGATCTTTATCCTTCTTTCTCGGCGGTCTTCTTGCTAGGATTTTCTTACCATAGTAAACTTGCCATTTGTCCTCTTCGTCAACCCACCTTACTCCAGCATCCTCCTCCATAGCATTTTGTTATGTTGTAGCAGGTGCTTTCGATGAGCCCCTATAGTCTTTTTCATTGTGTTCCAGTCTACCGCACTTGGTGAAACAGTTTGGTAGTGATTCATATTCCAATTTATACTCCCTCCCCTTTATCAGGATTGTTCGGTTGATTGGTAGGCTCGTGTCTAGTTCAATGGCTAGCCTAGAAAATCTGCTTCTTGTCCTGTTGACCAAATGGTCATCTGCTCGAATCAGCCTGCCCACGGCTTGCCTTATTTTGTTGAATATTTCCATGTTGTAGTAGTGGATAGGCAGCCCTATCACACGGACCCAGGTTACAATATGGTATGGAATACCTTGTGATGGTTCAAAGTAACCGTTCCAGGGCCACACCATAAGACAACCACCAAATAGCGACCATGGCCCCCCTGTAAGAACCTTCTCATGATCGTGTTGTTGTAGAATTGGGCCACATAGTACTGATCAGTTAGTTCATAAAGTTCAAATCTGCTTGCAGGTTTCCATATGAGTTTTAATCTCTCTTCCATGGTTAGAAAACCCACCGATGTGTCTATGACTTTCACAATGACTGAGTATTTGAATGGTCTACTGAGGATTTCCCAGCCTCGGGTGCAACGTAGATTTCTAGATATCCATGAACGTTGATGAGTTCAATGTCTTCAGGATTTACGATATCCTCCGGTTCATATTCGATAATGACTAGATTTGCGGCACCCCCATTTCCTCCTCCCATGCATGCTTGTTTGAAGTTTAAGGCTTTCCTCTGGGGGGTGTCTTCTGGTAGAAAAGGATTACCATCATCATCGTATGGGCTGTCTGTTTCCATCACAGTTTCATCTGCCGTCGTTATGGTTTCTACGCTGCTATTAGGGTTTGAACCCCTCATACTCCTGTAAGTGATGTTCAGACCGGTCTCTTTGTCCAGCCATTGTGTTCCCACCATCTTCCATGTAGGGCTCTTCCTTCCATCCTTGCTTCCACCATTCGATCTTCCGTCATCTTTTTGGGTTTTAATCCCGTCGCCCACGCCGCCGCCTTTCTCCGAAACCCCCGAGAGACCCGTCATTGCTGCAAAGCCAAAAAAGTTAAAACATAGGTACTTGTTTGAATAAGATGTATAAAATGGATCCATTCCAAGAGATATATATATATATATATATAATTATGATAGTGTCATAATAAACTCCTTTATCAAAATAATGATCATGAACCTTTGATACTAAGGAACTATAAAGACCACATGTTTTGATACACTCCAACACCACTCAACTTCACCTTGAGTAAGGTTGACCACAAATGTGGTGATTGAATGGGTTTCCACTCATGAGGATCTTTGTGATTGGATGAGTTTCCACTCGTGAGGGTCTCTGTGAGCAATTTTGATAGATCTATCCTCCTATATAAATCAAATCTAGGCCTCTTGATGGGTGTAACTATAAGATCTACTTTGATGCCTAGGATTTCAAATTAAAAGATGTTGAGCTCATAAACCTTTTAATACTCTGCTATAATTAAAATAAAATATATTGAAAACAAAAAGGATGATATGTCATGGCCTCAAGCTAAATAAAGAAATCATAGAAAGAAGGGTAATTTAACTAATAATATAAGTTGAGTACAAATGATGTCTTTATGGCCACCATTGATGATTAAAGATTTAATACAATTATAGGTATCAATGTCAATGCAATACATAAACTATATAGTCACACGTAAAGAATGGTCAAAAGGGGAATAAATGTTTCTTCAATTTGGAGCACTACAACTAAGCTAAAACGAGTTTATATAGAATTTGTAGAAATAGATTTGGGTTTATTTATAAAAGGATAAGAAATCAACAAGTATGAATTTAGTAGGTAAAAAATCCAAAATATAGGTAAGGGAGTCGATGAAGCAGAAGATAGAGTTGCATTAGGGTTTACAATTCTGAAATAGTGTTTCAATAAATGAGATCTTTACTAAAGATCATTACGAAAAAAGAGTAGGTTTTTAAAAGGGAATATGATCCAATAAGGATTTTCATATAAGGGTTATATGTATCATATAGAAAAGGAAAAAAGCCCACAAAGATGAACCTACTATTGAAACAACTATTACACAAAACGAACATCAATTAATGTAGGATATACCATGAATGTATGTGGTTTAAAAAATAAAAGTGAAACGTTGAGTAGATACCAACCTAACTAAATTATGATCTAGAAGGTATGAAATACTAGTGAATGTCAAGTTTAATACAATTTGGGGTACTAGTGTACAAAGGATATTAAGGAAGAGAGTTTTTGTAAATTTGTAAACTAAGGCTTCAATACAACTAAGAAGGAAGTCAATGAAAATGAACCTACAAAGAAATGATTTTCAAATTATATGCAAAAAGGTAATAGGTAAAAAAATTGAAATCACAAAGTTTACCTCATGAAGTAGGCGTAGAAGTACATGGAGACCTATGAGCAAATACATACAACTATATATCAACATTCCACTTCTTCTTTGGCTCTTGTAATAAATTCTTGTGATCAGCTTTTTTTTTTGTAAGGTCTATGTAAATTGCATAACTCAATATCCTAAGAAATATAATGCAAGATAAAAGACATGGTGAAAATATTGGAAATGACCTTTATTGGGTATGATAAGTGTGGTTATATGTAGATGAAATAATTTCATAATAGGGATGTGATGCATATGATAAAATGACAATGAATGTATGGCTAAAGGACTAGCCAATATTCAAATGGACCTTCTATATGTCAGACTTCTATATTTACCTCAACTAGTGATCATATTTCAAGGTAAAATTACACAAGTAACTTAACCTCTAAAAATAGACAAGGCAAGTGAACTTTTTTTGCAATAATTGGAAAGAAATTTGAATACTTTGTGGGGAATATAAGTGGTTTCATGTATATTGACATCTTGAAATAGGGAGGTGTGATAGGGATGATCAAATCATAAGTTGTTTTGGAAATTTTACATGAATTCTATGAATCACAATTTTTTTAGATATGAACACTCGATGAGTGAAATGATAAAAGAAACACTAGGATATGTATAGTAGGAACATTATGATGATGAACACATACCACAATCTTGAACATGAATGCATGTGAATGAGTATTTGATGAGGGTATACCTCGAGGATATAATATGAGGTATGATTTCTTATTGATGAAAGATATGAAGAAATACTTGTAAAGGACTTGATGGGTATCTTTGTAACATGGATTTTTTTATTATCAAGAATTATATAAGTTGTATTGATTTTTAATAAAAAAACTAAGAACTACAACTTTTTGAATCATTAAATTAAAATCAAATACTAACTTACAATTTGACCGAGGAAAAGTCATGTTATATTTAAAATGCTATTATTTAGAAAAGATGTGGGTTTCCAAAATCACTCTATCATGAATTGTAGCCACTCAACAATGAGATATATTCCTCAATAAGATTATAACTCACATATGATATATAATTTTATTCCCTTATTTGAAACCTATGCCATACAACTTTATGTTTATCTTTTTTTGTAGAATGATTAGGAATAGGGTAAAAGGGACAACAATGTATTCAACAAAAGCAATGTACTCATTAAGAGAAAATTGGGACCCATGAAAAATACAAGATCTATTGTTTTTTTGTCACCCAAGCGTGTTACTACTCTTTTTTGGTAAATAAAGAAAGGTACATGGGCCCTACTCCACATCTATACAGTCCAAAGGAATGTTAAGGAAATAGTGAAAAACAACTATACATCATGTCAGTGAAGAGAGTTAATATGTATAAGTATATTGTCCAAACACTTATGTATACTAGGGACCCAGTTATAAAATCCACTAGATTCATGTGGATCCAAAATATGATATAGGATAGTAATATAACACCCACGTCTCTTTGTATCCCACCTTATCACAATCACTTTATTCCAGTGAGAGCATACAATCAAATTGTTCACAACAACCAACTTGACAACTCTCTAGGAAAGCAATAGTCAATGAAGGGGTGTTGTTAGTCTTCATATGTTGATTGACATAACAAATAGTACGAGACAAAAAGGGGACATTTCCTTCTCAAATTATCTATAGTAGGTAGACATTCAATAAAAATCTTCCATCCATTAACATTGAATCTCTCTGGAACATTAGACTTCTAGAGCCGCAAACTCTGTAATATAGTAGGACTTTTGATTATAATAATATTCCAAACATCTTTTATTTTTAAGGAAGTTTTGGCATCAATCATATCTTAGTCCATTCCCAACCTAGGGATATATTTATTCTTTAGGAAGGATCCCATGGAAAAAAATCTTCTAGAGTCAGGATATGACTAGTTCACATTAAGGATAATCTATCTGAGCTTCCCAAACTTGCCTTTTCCTAGAATGTTAGTAACATTTGAGAGGAATTTGTGACTTCTAAGCCAAGGATCTCTCTAGAGAGAAATCCTATCACCACTCCCAATTTTATAAGTAGCATGTCCAATGAGAGAGTGTCTAAGCTTCAAGATTCCCATCACATCCATGAAGCATTTGAAGATTCCTTACACCTCCATTTTGTATCACGTTCAAATATTTATTGCCAATTGAAAAAACCCATAATAACTCTTCATTACCATCATTATCCCAAAAATTAACAACCATACCAATAGTGCAAATATCATTGGTCAAACAATAGCCTCCTTCCTTTTTGGGCCTACATACTTTGTCCTTAGCCATCAGACGTATATGTTTACTATCCTCCTTATCCACATAAATGAAATCCATGCATATATTATCAATATAATAATATAAATCAACTAGTAAGGGAAAGATGTTATCTCAATATAAGGAAATAGAAAATAACATAGATCTTACTAACTCAATCCTTCCAGCAAGGGGAAAAGACTTGGCTTTCCATTATTCAAGCTTTCCTTTGATTTTATCAATTAAGGGGGAACATAGATTCTTTACCAGTCTCCAAAGTAATAGAGGAACTCCTAGATAGTTGACAAGTAGATTACCAGTAGGCAACTGAATAATATCTAACAATCAAGTTTACTATACTTTTTACTCAGGGATAAGGAGCTCTTCCACTAGTTGAAATGAAGATCATAAATGGAACCAAAGGAATTGATGATATTACTAATGAAAATAGAATTCTCTTTTGACGCTTCCCAATAGATAATTAAATTGTCAGCAAATATGACATGAGAAACATAATGAGAAGGAGAAGCCTTGATTGGGACAAAGATATTCCTTTTAACAGAATCATTCATAATGAATGAGAAGCCATGCATACATATCACAAACGATAAAGGAGCTAAGGGATCACCTAACCAAGTCTTCTTGAAGGCTTGAAGTGTTTAGTAGGTTCACCATTCACAAGGACTTCACATGTAACTGAGTTAAAGATTTCATAAGCCCTACCACACCAATATCTTGAAAATCCCATATTTCTGTGACCTTCATGAGAAAATCCCAGTTAATTGAGTCATATGACTTTGTGATGTCATCCTAGATGCACATATTTATCCCCTAGCAGGCTTGGAAAAGTTGTAAAGAATTTCATTGGGCACGAGGATCACATATTTGATATACCTACAATAGATAAAGGAATATTGACTTCTATATATGAGCTCAGGCGGAATAGAACTTAGACGATTATCAAGGATTTTTAGACTTATTTTTTAAACAAAAATGCATAAAGCAATTAGTTTGCATTATTTAGGTTTGCTTGCATCATTAAAATAAGGAATAAGGGTAATGAAGGTTCCATTGATCTCCCTTAGAAGCTTTCTCTCTTCAAAGAAATCCATAATAGATTTACAAATAAAGTCACCAGTGAAGCCAAGTAGATTTGAAGAAGTGTGCATTCAACCCATCATGTACTTCAACTTTTAACCACTTTAAACATTGGGAAGTATTTGATTTTGGTATTCCAAGCTTTCTCTACCACATGTAAAATCTTCTCTAGAAATCCATGCATTGATAGACTTGATGGGATGCTTCTCTTCTTATTTTCACCTCTAAATAGATTCTCAAGATTTTACGGTCACTATGAATGGAAGAGTAAACATCTCCTAATAATTTGGCCAGAGATCAAGAAACTCATTATTGAAAAGGATCCTATACATTTTTGAAGTGGTGAAATTCATACCTTGTTGATGATTATCCCAATTATAAACATGAACTTTTGAGTTCATCCTAAAAAATATCGTTAGTGACCACAAAATTCCCAAAGTCACTCATTGAAAGACAAGACAGATTGGCACTACCAATTCTCTTAGAGACCATTATAACAACATTGAATTCACCACCAGACAGTCAGGAACCACTAATACTACTAGAAATTCTATTTAGATTACTCCATAACCCACTTGTTTTCCTATCTCCATTAGTAACATATATGGTAGTAGCAAAAAACATAGTATCACCATCCATATATATTCATATGCAAGTGTTGATCACATTCCTCAATGTAAGTAATATCTATAATATTGGGATCCCATAGAATAACAATCTTCATAAGAGGATGAGATGCATGATTAGATAGCCAACTAAAGTTAGGACTTATCTTATTTAGAACTTTATAAATTTTTAACTTAAGTTTGAGGTA
The DNA here is from genome assembly GCA_963693085.1 of Alisma plantago-aquatica. NCBI lineage: Eukaryota > Viridiplantae > Streptophyta > Magnoliopsida > Alismatales > Alismataceae > Alisma > Alisma plantago-aquatica. The sequence goes on along the minus strand of OY856409.1, from coordinate 640,031,373 downwards.
GGAAATATATAGGAGCATACACTCTGCAAAGGTATTATCTTATTTTAATTTGGTGAAGAGAATTATTAAGACCTCCAAAATTCCAAAAAAATAGAGATAGGATAATTCATTTGGCATATCAATGACTAGGGTCTTGCTAGTCTCAATAACATCCACCTCTTCACATAATTCCAACTCCTTGAAATCTATGGGGAGAATAGAAATTTTGGTCACCAGATACAACACTCTTGATTTTGTTAGTATTAGTAGAATACCTAGGGGGTAATTCAGAATTGCATATTTTTGAACACCATCTTCTTCAATAACAATTGCTTCTGGGTTCAGTGGAGTGGAGGACTACAATCTCACAAAAGCACCTATATTTTCTATAACATTTTTGACCTTACTCTACAAGGAAGAAGCAGTGCGTGTACCCAAGGGTGGATGTCTAGAATTAGACTAATTAGACATAGATGTAACTACAATCTTGTCTTGATACTTCACATAGGGATTAGGAACTTAAGTAGATTTGTTAGGATTCTCTAATACAACACAAGAAGCCAAACAATCTCCTTCTTCATTTCTACTCCAAGTGCAAGGATCATCCAATCTATTCTTTGAAGACAGATGCTAAGCATAAGCATTAAATATATGTTATTGAATCCACATACCCTTACCCGTCTATTAGCAAGACACAAAATCTTATCTAGGACATCCATAAGAAATATGACCAAAGGATCTATAGTTAACACACTTCTTCAGAATCCATCCATACGCAATGTCAATAGCATGTCCAAATTGTAGAAATAGAGGAAGGGAATTCGAAATCGACCAACATAAGGATGTGATTCCTAGCATATTCAATTTTCCTACACTTCTTAGTTGCTAGATCAATATCAATAGGAGTACCTAGGAAACTACTGATTCTTGAAAACATAGAGCAATCCTAGAATTCCAGAGCAAGGTTCAGGAGGCAAATCTAGACCAGAACTAAATTGAGGGATTCCTTTTAAAGTTTATCTCCAATTTTCCATTGCTTAAGAATCGATGGTTTATCTTTCAATGTCAAAAAAATTTCCTCAAGATCATCTTGCATATCCAATTGATATGAAAACCTAATGATGAAAAAACATGGTTCTTGGTGGAGATCTTGATATAATCTTTTGATGTTCCATAACCATCCTAGATGCTTTTCTTGGGTGGGGAGGAACCTTCAAGTCAATCACATGACTAAGACAATGTTTCCCTGTTGCTTTGTGATTTTCTCTACTTTGACGTGAGGGTCGAGAGGCTTGTCCGAATGTTGATTGGTATCTTCCTAAGCCTTTATTCACCACCCCATCCAATCCTGAACAAGCTCAACCATTGTGGAGATGTATAGATTATCTATCCTCCTAAAATAAATCTCAAATGAGATTCCTATCATGGGAATCAGATCTTCCCTTTCGATTACCTTGGTGGTGCCCCTTTCGCTCCTCAGCGCCATCTACCTAGACCGCTCTCTTATTTTTTATATTAAAATCAATGTCTTTCACTAAAGTGTATGGAATACTATACTCATGTAGAATTCCTATCTACTCGAATAAACATATTTCCAAAGTCATCCGTTTCTATCAGTGCACTATCCTAATTAATCAATATAGTCATACTCATGTTACCATACAAGAAATGATTTAAAATATGTGCAAATTTTTTATTTTTTGAATAAATGAACTTTTTAAAATAGAAATAAAAAATTAGAATACCATGAAACAACACATATTTAAACATGATATTAAAAACACAAGAATAAAGACATAAGCATACACATACAATAGTAAAAGAAGTAGGAGAACATACCTGTAGATTAGGATTATTGTTTGATTTCATGTGAGTGATAAGAGACACGTACAAAGAAGGATCAAGTTGCTTTGTGGAGCTAGTCTTTACTTACTAAAATGATGCTAACACGTACAACTTGTTGTTCATTTGTGTTAGTTGTCATTTACAACAAGCTTTATACATATATGTTGTTAAAGAAGCATATAGATAGTGGTAACCATGGAAAAGACAAATACTTTAGATTAGGTTAGGGAAAAGAAACATCTTATATCTCTCCCTTTACCATGTTGAGCTTGATATCTACTACTGTTATTGGATTCTCTGCGACTAGAGACAAAAACCATTGATGAACTTTCTCCTTTGGATAGAGCCTACCCCTACAAGGTCTAATGCCATGGAATTTGCGTAGACATATGTTGAAGCCTACGGAAACATTTTTTCTTGGTGGTGACATCCTTGGAATTTTGTTCTCCAACATTTTCTAGAGTGTTCTCTGTAACATGTATTTCATAGTGTTTCTTCCTACCTATTCATATCTGTCAGTGATGCTTATAATCATGAAAGTCTTTCTAGAGGTGTTTATTTAGGTGGTGATGTACACATTCTAGGGCTGGATCTTCCCATACTATAGGAAGAAACAACATAACTTGAACCAGATCCTCATCTACAAGAACATCCAAGGAATCTACCTAAGCTAGAACAAGAAAATACCAACTCCACTAGGTCCACTAATGCTTTGATATCATCTAAAAAAATATCCACACCTTATCCTACCCTCTAATTACCTTTTATAATTAAGTGACTTTCAATACAGCTTGTTTCCTAAAAAAACTCTCAAAGTTTTCTCTATCTGTTCTATTCGTCACTGCACACTATTTATCATATATGCATTCAAACACTTCTAAAACCTTCTATACCTTTATATATCATATGGAATATGCTATGGCCATAAGTTGATTAATATCAAGAATTGTGCTTTTTAATCTATGTTTTTCATACGACCTTTCCACATCCTATCTAACTATCTAATCTTATTGCATAGGAGAATGATAAGGAAACATTTTGGTGAACTCATCCTTGAAAACCTTCAAAATTGACACAAAATATATTCTCTAGTCTTCCACTATTGGTCATCACATCTCATCATCTCCCTCAAGAAGATATATAAGATGATTGATCTGCTTTCCTCTAAAAACTCCATGAGGCAAAAGACCTTCCTAATACGTCTGTTATGCTCATTTACTACTTATAGGTCATCTTTGTCATAAAAATATTTCTTTACAAGCTTCTTTACCATCATATAATATGTTATATATCTTTGTTATATTATGAGGACTTCCTATACATCTTACACTTATCTTGTGTCTTCAATAATATATGATGCATCCTTGCATCTTCATCCCTATCTCCTCCTACAACTTGAGCCATTGGATGGGGGTCACAACCATGGTGGTTCTTGTACTATTATTCATAACGTCCATGTTCTCTTTTTTCCATATGAAAATACTAACAAAAAGATATATGTAAGGTAATATCAGCCTCAATGGAAAAACAACCTAGTTCTCTTGGACTTTCATCATCCCCACCGCAAAGTAGACTCTGATACCAATTCTAACATGACTTGAACCAGTTAACTATGGTAGAGACCAATGAACAATGAGGTTACAATAACAATTCACTTTAATAATTGAATTATCAACCATTAAATTATTTTATTTAAGTATTTATAACTAATAGGAACTTTACACCATCTTTCTAAACATTCGTTATAAATACTTGAAGGTAGGCAATTCACATCTAAGCTCAACTATTGCAAAATAAAAAGCAAAATGATAGCTTGTTATGTCTTGATTTTACATAATGTACAAGGTTATAAACTTATTATCTAATCCTTACCTCACATACCCATTACCATAGATATATTAAGACACTATATTAACATCTAGCTTCTCCTATCCAAACCTTTGTACTAGTATTTTCCTACTGATATCATTTTTGGGTCTTTGTGCTGATTTGAGCCAAAAACCTATTAATATTTTAGCAGAGTGTGAGATACCAACTCACTATATGGAAAGTCACCTACTAGTCAAGATATTTTCATAATTAGATAGCTAGTTTAGTAATATACATGAAAATAAAAACATGGAAATTGAATGATATACATCATACAACATGACATATAACTTAAAATAATTATAAGAAGTAAGTAAATAAATAATAATTTTTTTTTGAAAATAGCTCAATATCATTAAAAGTAAGCCATATGGCATCTACAAGATAGACATCTCTCATCAAGTAACCAAGCAACAACTCCTTTTACAGAAAGACATAGCACAAGGCTCAGATTGGGATGTGATAGGTACGCTTCTGCATAGTCCACCTCTTGTAGTGGCTATCTAAAACAGCTATCTGGGATGGAATTCATCAATATACAAGAACCTATGAGTACATCTGGAGAGGAGTTTGCAAAGCCACTGATGGAGATTACCATCATGAAGACAACGAAAGATTACCAGACAAAGAGCTTGACCACAAAGAAACGACACAGGCCTAACAACACAGACACAACGCCCCACAAAATAGGACGAGAAACACAACTACCAGTGACGAGCACTAAGGTTGCACCAACCAGGAGACCGGGGAAGGAGGCCAAACCCCATTGATGCATATACAAAGGAAGGATGGCTCATGGAATACAAAGGCGGGGAGTAGAGGGTGCCGGGAACTCCACCACCACTCCCGACCACCACTGCGAACATGGGGTGGAAGACCCGCACGAAGCCCAAACCCAGATTACTCCTCCTCTGCCTGGAGCACCAATGGGCGTCCGATCCCACCAAACGCCCAAACAGGAACCCAAAGCACGACCCAAACAACAAAAGACCACCACCAAGAGGCGCCCGAGCTCACCGTCCACCCAAGAAGGAACTCGAGGTACGACACGACCAACAAACGACCACTACAGACAAAACAAGCTCTCTCACAAGAGGACCGAAACCAAACCTAACAACTAGGAGATGTCGATTGTCGATGACTAAAAGGAAAAAGAAACCCGCCACTGAAAACCACCTAAACAGAACTAACCTAAATAGATGAACGACAAACCTTATTCAAAAGGAGCAAGCAGACACCGATAAACAGCGATACACGACTGAAGACCTTCCTGAAACCCGCTCCCTAGAGAAACCTACAAAAAAAACCCAAACTTGTCGATCCCTCAACCCGGGAGGATGCCCACCAGAACCCTTCCTCTTCACAACGGCGTGGAGCTCCAAAATAGGGATGTGGTAAGGGCCACAGAATCCCCGTCGCCGCCAGGGGCACAACATGGCGCTAGCACTGCCGCCGAAGAGAAGCGAAGGCGGCAAGGGTGAAGGGAAACCACCAAGCAAAGAGCAGTCCACGAAGATCGGGCTCGGAAGAGGCCCTAGGGGAGTGGGGTGGTGCTAGCTTCCGCCAGAAGCCCCCTCCCTCGAGCTGGGGAACTCGTGCCCTAGTCGCCTTGCGAATCGCCCGAGAACAGCCGCTCCCGTCCGCTCCGCTATGCTGACATTACTAAATAAATAAATTTATTATATATATTATTCATATAATAATTCCTTAGAAACAAGTATCAAAACAAGATACAATATATTGTATAAAAACTTAGAGTAGATATGTGACTGTCAGTGTTCTTCATTATCTCCCCAACCAACTAGAGGATCTCAAGATATACCCTTGGTGGCTATATCTTCTTTCAAATATTCTAGATTCCATTAAACAGGGGTACTTAGGTGGATAGTCACCACACATGGTTTAATATATGAATGGTTACACATGGGATAATTATTGAGTAGTAAATATATTAAATGAATGGTACTAGACAACATCAGAGCCCACATTTAATTTTGGGTGTGAAATTATACATGGACATCATAATTGATGGATATTAGTCCCATGTACCCCAAAAGTATGCTTTACTATCTCATCTGAGACTCTTTTAGTCATTTACACGTTTACTCCTTCATTGTATAACCTATGTGATGGATTTTATGATGTTTAGAGAATCCCTAGTCTACAACAATCTACTACAATAGATTAATTATATATTTAAAATATTAATTCTCATTTATATAATTAAAAATGCAAATAATATATTCACTTTCTATATTGTATATTTTGTGAACTAACCAAGATATCATATATGAAAATTCTAAAATTATCTATACACTTATTATCTTGAAATCATAATTTGAAAAAATCAATAATTCAATCATATTTTTGGAAGTTGTTTTACAATTATGAAATTTGAGTAGGCATGGTTATACACGTGCCTCTACATTCTACTGTCTCAAAAATTCACCAAAAATGCATGAAAGAATTCTTGAGTGGAAAACAAATTCCATCTCAAATTGACTATTTCTGTCAGTCCTATGACTACAAATTCAACATTATGCTAAGTAGTCAAACAATGTAAAATAAGAAAAATAGAGCATTCATGATTCTTGACATTTTTGTTTATAATCTAGAAAATATTGGTATATTAGTGATTTTCCACTTACCTCTAGTTTTATTCCAACTTCTATATTAGAACCCAAGCTTATTATGCTACAATATGCAAGAAAAAATCTAAATTTTGCTTCTTCTAGGTGACCATTAGTTTCCCCATTTCATGGGTCACATTTTCTATGAAAAAGGGGAAGAAGTGAGAGAATATATATATATATTTATTTATTTGAACCAGATCATAGCAAAAATTTAAATCAAAACATAGGTACAATAGAAAGATGAAACCACTAAAAGTGAGTTACATCAAAGGAACCATATAGGGATTTATTGTTGTACGTGTATTCCTAATGTTATCTCCTTTTTCACTCTATCTCCTCCTTAATTCCCACCACTTAAATTTAGTCTTTTTAGTTAGGTACATATACTACAAAGCTTCTATCAATTGTCATTCTTTTACATTAAGTAAATCTCAATATATATGACTTTTTGTGAATAGATTTTTGGACAACAACAATAAAATTTGTATCATCCACTGCATAAAGTGTAGGATCAAAGCATCAATCGAGATGCCAAAAGTCAAATTATCTTTCTTCGATTCATGTAGTGGGCCAATTCATGCTGGATAATGTCAAAGCAGTCAGTCAAATATATATGTCAATGTGCATTATTAGCGCTCAATCAGGCTCCACCTTGGTCGATGTGGCCCCATAGAAGTACCCAATTTTAGGCCAAGGAGGCCTGACGTCAACCAACCTGGTCTTTGTGATGCACTCAATAATCAATGGTACTCTTATACTATTGGATGCAAAACATTATAATGTCTAGAAATTTTTTCCATACATGCATGTGTAGATTTTTTTGATATCATTTATACCTCTATTAAGCTTAATTTATATATATATATATGAAACATATTACTAACTTACAAAGATTGCACTTCAAGATATAATAAATCATTTATCAACCAACTAGAACACTATAAATTGAGATGATGGTTTTTCATAACCCTAAGATTATCAAATAAGCCAAAAATGGTTGTAATGCATACTCCAATGATGTGGAAAATGAATGTCCCATCATCTAGGTGTGTTTAGGCATCAATGTATAATTTTAGAAAGTAGACTAATCTATCCATTTTTCATATGCATTCATGCTAAATGTGCGTAACATTTGGGGTCATCCAGTAAACAAATGGTTGAAGATGATCCTCTCTTCTTTACTTCTTTCTCACTAACTCCATTGATTTCTCACTCGAATATTTCAAGAACTCTCTACTTATAATCCTAATATGGAGTGTTTCTATTTTTTATAATTTTTAGATCTCTAATCATACTATCTTGATCTCATTTGGAATTCTCACAATCTTACTCAGAGCTCCAACTCTCTCCAATCTGTAGTTCTTACTAGGTGGTTTTGTGATAAACTGACTTTCTCTCTTTACCTTTGTGCATCTTATATCTCTATTAATGACCCATATTAATTAGTTGAATGATATTCACATAGTTTGAGTGTATTGATACTCCAATTTGGTCACCACAATGATTAATTTTATAATATGAGACATTGATTTGCAGAATTGAACCAAGTGACACAATTTAATATATCACCATCTTTCAATTACATTCTAACTTCATAAATGTTATCTCCTTTATATTTAATATAATTTATGTTGTATAGTTTTTAATTATGAATATTCATCACAAAATTTACCTTAATCACAGCTATACATAACAAGATATGGCCATTCAAAAATTCCCTATGTAATCCTTGAATAATAGGTTTTTAGGACCTTGTTGGGCCCAATTTGGGCACAACCCAATCTAGTTGGGTGCCCCATTAGATGAGTTATCTATTCATTTGTTTTTCTTTTGGCCAATCACAACCTTTTGATCTTGGCCCTTTGATCTGACCTCTAACCAACAACATGGATTGTTTCTTCAACCTCCATACAATGGCTGATGATCATGACACTGAGACCACCAATCACGATATCAAGCCTCGCTTGTCACCTCCTTTTGCTCATTCAACACCACAAAACTTCATTTTTATTCTCCCTCTTTCATTTACCCCTCTTATCCTTCACATTTGTGAACCCTAGAAACCCTTATATTCTTCTTCTTCAACCTCCCAAATGATATCCGCTACCCATGGCAACAACTACAGATCCCTCTTCCTACTGCAAAACCTATCCTTTTCTGTTCCCCATTGTCTTTGTGGTAATGATGGACAACAAAGTTTTGGGCCCCTCCATGGCCATCCCACCCCGCACACAGTTTCTTCCCAGAGAAACAAAAATAATAGTGCTATACAGGAGCACCATGAGTGGAGAAAGGCACAAAAACACTCACAAGAGAGAAGGCATTCAATAGTCGGGCTGGACCAGTTCCAATCTAGCTGAGTGGGGCCCAACTTGCATAAACTGAGCAGGACAAACCAAGAAAGGGGATAACTACATCCATGTGGCATCTTTCCTTGGGACATCAATTCTAAATCGATGAAATAAACCAAATGCAATGTCCCTATACATCCCCTATAATTATCAATGTATATTTTCCTCATCCTTTTGCCAAAGTATATTAATTTATATATTATTTGATCATCTCAAAAAGATCTAAAACAAGGACCTATTTGCAAACCACAAATCTACTTCTATTTTCCCTACTTTTCTAAAAATACAATTGTTTACTATGTTTGACTACAGTCAATACATATCCATGATAAAGTTAGAATACTTAGTGAGAATCTACCTCCCAATCATTATAGAAGTAACCTTTGTGTACTTTTAAACTAAATGAGTGTCCTAATCACCCTTATTGCTCATAAATGATTTTAGTTGCACTTGTGTGACATGTTTTGGATAATAATGATGGAGTTTGTCCTAAAGTACTAATTGTGATTCCTAATGACTCAAAATTCTTAATCACCTTCACTATCAATAGACTATATCCCACCAAGACAATACTAGCCCTAAATCCCATGTTTGATATGTTTGCACATATGGTTATATAAATACATTAATGTAACCTATGTATGACATTATATGTCATACCCTAGTTTTATGGGGGCTTGGACCCATGTGATGCATCAAACGATATTAGATTCTTCAAATAAGTGTGATGGATCATATACCCACTTGATAATATTAAAAACCCTAATATATAATTACGTGTTTGGGAACAAGATAAGAACATTTGAAAATCTATAATAGGAATATATAAGCAATTTCACTTTGGTTTAATTAACATACATAATATGTTCCTAGGATGAATACCCAGCTTTGGGGACCACCAAGTATACCTATCGAGCAAACCCTTAGTCATGAAGACCATGTATGCACAGTCTCTGTTCAAATTTAGACATTCTTATGACTTCAACTTACATTTTCCCATAATGGGAACCTCTTGACGTTACTCCCTATTTGCATATTTATGTCTTTCAAGTGGCCTTTCAAATATCCTAAAAATATAGTTATTATTGTAATATTGAATTTGTAAACCCACTTACCATTTAAATTGATCTTTCTGATGTGATTGCTCACATATGTACTACCTTCATATTTTGCATGATGTTTTGGACTACTTTAACTAAGGTAGATTCTTATGCATAACCATGTTTTTTATAAAATGATGTTCTTTTCCATCCATGGTGTGCTATTCCACCATTAATAAAAACAAGGGCATGCTTTTCCACCCAGGGGTGCTATTCTACCATTCCTATTTTGTTATTGTATGAATTGATTAATCACAAGAGACTTTATGAAATGTTGTTATTCTTTTTTTTAAATGGCAATTCATTCATCCCATTTCCATGGGATTTCGAGCATGTGACCTCTCACTCATACAACATCAACTTATACCACTCGGGTGCCACTACATTAACAAATATTGTTAATCTATAGTGCCTCATTCTATTGATGTTATTTCTTTTGATTACTTCTTCTGAAGCTTCCATATATGCTGATAGCCCCATCTTTGCTTGAGAATACCCCTTTTCATACTTGCAATCCATAATAATGCCCAAATATTGATTATATGCACATGCGCAGAAGTGTTCTGACACATACCTTTGATTTTCTTTTACTGGGTGTTGTTTCAAAACCAACCCACGTATAGGAGCTTTAGAGAGCATGGACTCAAGAAGATCACATACAAGACATGTACTTAAAGATAAATTTGAATAGTTGGATTTTCCTCTGTAGTTGGGCTCGTGAGATGGTAGTTGTACACATATTGTTTGTAGTATTACCTTTTATGTTGACGAACAATTCTACATGATATAAGATGTAACTTTGTAATACTTTTGTTTTTGTTGCTTATAAACTTTTATGCTTATTAATGTATATACCATATGAGAAATAATGAAATCCTTCCTTTCCTATATCTTTGGTATAGGATGGTTTTATCCCTAAATATAGTTAAAAGTGGATCTCGTCTTAGTGTTCCACTTTTTACATATAGGTTATGAATCTTTGAATCAATTACGGGCTTTGAAAATTTATTTGATTATAATTTTATTTATTGAACCTTGATATGTATTTATGCTTGTTTGCTTGCTCAGATCATGCCATGTAATATTGTAGTATTATACTCGATGTTTTGTCTAGTTCATTTAATAACTTGAACACATAATATAAAAGTCCATTATACAAACCTTATGTGATTGCTTACCATCCTAGGGCAAGGACAAAAGGCTAGACATCCTACTTGAGTTGTCAAGATAGGGTATACTATGTTGATAAACAAGGTCAACCAATGGCATTGAGCCTTAAGCACCCTCACAGACCCTTCCATGGGAACCTGGTCAAAAGCCTCATGATACATTATATAGTTGTCTATTTGGAGTAAAATGACCTAAGATTTGGGCTCTCATTTTACTAAGTACTCAGCTCATTTATCCATTTGTTTCTATACATCTTTTCAAAGTTAGATATATGTATCTTTCTACGATGTACTCAACACCTTGTGTGTTGTCCCATTTGATTCTCTTATGTTTTGGGTTCATATATAGCTTTGGAGTTGACATCTTATGAGTAGGTATTTAGGTTGTACTTGTTGTGAGATCCTAAATAGTGTACATGATCAAACTTGTATAATCTTCTATTTTATGTGTAACTAAAAGAATGTAATAAATGATGTTTATTAATAGTACTTGTTTAATTTTGATATTATGTTGATGGTTTATGTTGTTATTTTTCATGTATGACAATATTTTATGCTTCCACATTCAATCTTTGAATAATACCTTGTTAGGGATGGAATCTCGGGTTCATTTGTCATGACTTATTAGTCATTTAGAGTTTGTATTTGAGTATTAAATGGTTCTGTGATAGCTTCTCACAAATACGATTAATACTAGATCAAGACTATTCTTATGAGATAGGAAGATGGAATCTTTTGAAGTTTTCAATCTAATGGTAGTGTAAGATTTAAATTGAAATGGTGAAAGTTACTTGCAGTTTTTTTGGTAATGGAGAAATATAGTAAAAAGAGAAATCTAATTTTTGAAATTTATAAGAATTGTATATCTTTTCACTCTAGAAATTTTATATAGTTTCCTCATGATTTCTCCTTTTTAACTTAATTTGAGTAACTTATGACTAGTAGAGACACTTCACTTATATACCACCATAGTTTAGCTTCTACAATGTTGAAAGTTGATCGGTCCACAAATAGTTCTTGTAAAAGTGGAGGTGCATTTCCAAATGTGAATCAAACTTTTAAACTTATAACCTAAAACATTCAAGGACACCCACAACTCAATACGGGGTTGAAGTAGATATACGAGATCAAACACAGGGATGTAGGGATGTTTAGAACAGTTAAGATCCCATTCTTGTGTTAGTTAAGAAAAAATAATAGTTGATGTACGTAAAGAACTAGAACGAGTCTAGAAAAATGTTACAAAACAAAACAAAGTAAAGAAAATAGAGTCTGTCGAATCCTACTTGTTAGGAGAAGAAGTTCCTTCTATGTAGCCACAAGTTGGGAAATCTATGCACCCATTATTAGGTGTAGACAACCCTCAAACACCTTAGCAGGAAACCTATATCTAAAAGTAACAAGTAATGTGGTAGCTGCTCTTATGGGGGTTGTTCCCCTCGCTATCGCACAACGTGAGTAAAAAAGATCCAACACCTCTATCAAGATTAACATATCAACACGCTTCATATCTTGGATACCCTCTCAGGTCTAGAATATTCAAAGATGTTAGGAGCAATAGAGAATCCGTGCATAATACAAACCCTGGACCCAGGTGGGTAGAGGTGAACCCAACCATTTCCAACTGATCCATGACCATATCCAAGGTTCTAGTAAGATCTCTCCTACAAGTTCTCTAGATAGATCCTCACTTAGATGTCCTCCTTTCAGATGTCGATCCAAACTACCTTCTCTTATCTACAACTAATCTCTCAATCTTGGTAGAAATGGAAGTTCAAGCAAGAAAGAGATCAACCAAACCAACAATCACGATCAGAAAGAGAAGATAGAATAGAAAAAATACTATATCTAGAATAAAACTACTTGCTTAACATAAAAGTACATAAACATGCCCAAAACAGGCTACATAGCTAAGAAGGGTCTCAACTAGCCATGAAAAAGCATAGTTGGCACCAAACAAAGAATGAAGGAACATCTTTTGTACAGAAACACATGGGAAAAGTAGAAGAAAGAGGTTGTAGAAGAGATTTAGCCCGTGGAAGTGAGGTTGATCACACTCCCTAGATTTTGGAAGGGATGTATGTCACCCATTTGTTCATCCTTCTTGATCTTCTTGACTCCTTGGCCTCCTTTTTCCTTGATTCTGCCCCAAATAGTAGCTTGGATGTGTGTATGGAAGTGAAGGTGGTTGGGAATGGTTGGAAGTGGGTGGATGACAGTGTAAAATGATGGTGGATTGGGGCAAATCAAAGGGGTGGATGTAGGGTGTGTTTTCCAGTCCTCTTAGACCTTGGAACTCTCCCAGGAAATCTGGGAACCGATGGTCATTGAAACTAAAAATCAGAACCAACTAAACCCTTGTGTAGATAGAAAGGGGTGGCCATTTATAGGGATAGGTGGAGTGTATGTGATAAATGGGGCTGAACCCGACCGGGTGCGGGTGAACCCGACTAGGTTTGGGTGAACCCGATCAGGTTCATTCCTTTAGAAGGTGATTGCTGATGTATGTTGTGTCTTGGCGGTCACTGGCTTCTCAGTGATCATTGGGGTCTTTGCGGTCACTGATGATCTAGAGAAACGACGGTTGCTGACGTCTCAATAGTTGTCAATTTCACATTTGCAATATTCATTGGTGAACTCGAATGGGTTCAAACCAACCTGACCATGTTCAGTCTGCATTTTCAATGATCACAGGATTCTCCTCAGGGATCATTGGGCCTTTGCCTTTGGCAATCGATGGGTATGATTCTTTGGATACTGTCGGGGTTTCTTTGGTGATAGTTGTTATCTTTGATGGTTGTTAATGGCTTCAGTGGTTGTTGATGTGTAATGTTGCAAAAGTCAGGGACTGAACCCGATCAGGGTCACGTGAGCCCGATCGGGTTCTTCAGGAAAAATTTTGGAGGATTGATGTCTTCAATAGTTTGGTGTCTACAAGTCCCAAAATCACCTAGTTTAGCAATTTTACCTTAAAAAGTATATAATTACAAAAGGATAAGAATCTATAGTTATTTGGAGCTTATGAAGGCCAAGAAGGCATGAGACAATAGATAAATAATTAGCATAAAGGCCTGAATTTGGGTGTTATCAAAAGTTACCGACCCTAGAGTTCTAAATAGAGTTATATTTGTAGTTTTTGGCCTTATTCACAAAAGCAACCATTATAAAATAGATTGTGAACTTATCACTATAGTTGTAACATGTTGGGATAAAAATAGAAACACTTGTCTTTTCCCTGGTGGTAAGATGGCAAGCAGTCTATACAGAAGCTATTCTACTTGGATTAAAGATATATGGGAATGCTAAATTGTTGGTCTCTACCCCACATGGCATGGGGAAGTAAAATTTCCTACAAGTATGCTTTGGTCATTCATTTATTGGGTACTCATCCCATTGATATGGATACATACACATTAAGTTTATGTGGTTGAGGGAGACTCTTTCTAAGGTTATTTACATATAAGGTAATGTATTGCGTACCAAATATAAATTACATATGTGTTTATAGTATTTGTCTTCACTCTAGTATGTTCAATTATAGTAGTTTATCAATTAGTAACCTTAACCATAGTTTCTACACTGATTAGTTGGATAAGTATGCTAACACGTACATATGTACTAATAGGTAAATTAGAGCTTCTACTTCATTAATTTTACCACGTTCATGAGAGTAGGGTGTTTATTTGATTAACTTTCAAATGCATAAATTTTTTAAATTAATCATATGAAATAAGACATGCATCTCAATTGAAATATGTGCTATAAATCCATGTATAGAGAATGTGTTATCATATAGTCCACCATTATGCTTGGACATGAGAGGAATCTAGTTGGAATGAGTCCCTCCCTTATGATACACAATTATAGAGGGACACTTACTTGATGCAGTTCTATGATATTTTGGAGATATTCATCGATTATAAGAAGCATTTGTCAATGTGTTGACATGAAAGATGGAAGGGGAAATGCTACTTTTAATTGGGCTAATATGTATGTGCAAGATATTTAAATTTAGACTTAGAGGAGACATAACATAATTCACTAGCACCTCAATATGAGAAATTTTGTTCTTAGGGTTTTATCTACAATGCCTAGCACAACATCAACCATAACCATCTTTCACTCAAGGACCTTCATTGTAAGGACCCTGGCCTAGATTAATGCTTGAGTATGCTTTCTTTGATTAATAATATGCTTAAAACCTTAATATAATCCCTTGAGATGCTTATCTAACATGTGACAATATTATGTTTCCAGTTTGGCCATGTTCTGTTAATGTTTGAGCTTTATATGCTTGTTTTGGACCAAGTTGCAATTTACCCATGTTGAAGGGTTATCTTGAAATTTGTCATATGTTGAGTGTGCCCTTAGTGCTTTAGCATCATGAGAGAGAGAATTATTCTATGGGGTGCCTTGTTGGACTTTGGTTGATTAGGTGGTATCATGTGGTGATGTTAGGGTTTCTAGGTTTGCTTGGTGTTGACAATGTTCTGGGTTGAGTGTAGCAACCTTTGTCTCGACCATATTGGTGTGCCTTGTGTGTATTTTGAGGGGTCTGGTTTGACCTTGATGGTCTTCAGATTTTTTGGTCAAGATGGTTTGACTTTTTAAATGTGTTGCACCCATATGTGGTTGGTGGCCTTTTTATTATGGTCGAGACAAGGTATCTTGATGTTTGTTTTGACCTCTAGGGTGGTGGTGACCCAAGTGGTCACCCCACCTAGGTTTTATCACCATTTGTTACATGCATGTGTTTAGTAGTTGCATATTGGTTTCCTTTATGAACAAGTGTCTCTTTGATGGTCTCTTGTGTTGACATTGTTGGGTTTTAGGTGAGGGAGGAGGCAGTAGAAACAAAATTTTTCTCTCACCACAAAACCATAACCACAGATCACATCAATGACTATGAAATAGGAAGGATGGTTTTAGTGAATCATACCTGGTCCTGAGGCTTTCTCAGTGACAATGCCTCGCAACAAGTGCGGTCTTCATCCACCTGTCTTTGATGGCATCTGTGCAGCTCCTGGTCTTGACCCGGACTACTATTTCCAGTCATCCTCCTGAGTGGATGAAGCCTCCCGCCTCTATAGATAATCCACATGGACCACCAAGAACTCTAGTCATCCTGTCCTACATGACACTATAAGGATTCATCCCCTTCTATCAGTGTACTAGTCACTGACAAACTCTCCCACAATTAGTTGTTTTTCTATAGTTGTCTTTCCCTTACTGTTCCTCCCTAGATGGGTAGAACTTGCTTGGGCTCACTCGGTTACCACAACCAGAGAGGACAACAACTTTGCAGAGCAACTTATGTTCTGAGTTGTGCTATCTGAGAAGCCCCCAGTACCCCTCTATATATAGGAGGGGTCAAGGTCAGGGTTCTCATCCCCGGGCAATGTGGGACTAAAGTGGGAGTAGAATGGTCTTAAATTTTCATGAACTGATTACACTACGGCAGTCGAACCGGTCATTTCACAAACGAATCGATCGGTTGGGAGTGTGAGCTGGTCAGTTCACTTAGTGAACCGGTCAGTTCGCTTCCTAGACATGCCTCCAATTGACTTTCCTCTTTCGTTTCCAATTAATACTAAGATCAATTCTTGTCCCAATCGAATTGTACAAGTCAAATGAAAATATTTTCTCACAAATCAGGACAACCCAACACTGCTCGTTTGGACACATGAACCAATCAATTCTCCAGAGTGAACCGATCATCTCACTAGACATGATCCGATCGGTTCACCCAGTAAACCGGTCAGTTGGATGTCCAAATTGTGTAGAATAGTCAATGCAGTTCTCAATCAATCCCACACTCAAATAAGTTGGTTCAACACTTGAACTTGATGATTCTGAGTCAAGTCAATTGATTGAATGTTTTATTGAGTACCTAAACACCTTTATTAATCAATCCAAACATCATTCATGGATAAACTCCTCTTCTAGGTAAATCCTTTGTGTGTGACCCTATAGGTCCCATTTTACATTGGCAGTGAATGTCCATAACTAGCTTATGACATCACAAGCAAAGAGCGGTGCCTAGTCGCACATCAGTGCTACCCAAGTGAAAAGGAAAGTTGGAGAAAAACTTTCAATCCTACAATTTGTGATTTGTGTTCTAGTGAATGAATAATTCCTTTGTCTCTGATATCCTGAATGAACTCAAGGCATGGTGTTGTCATCCTTTCAACATTCATTCATGTTCCTTGATCCGAAGAAGACTATCTGAGATATGTGTGCCATCAATATCACATATTGACTCACATGTGCATGTGCATGCCTTTCTCAGTCTCAATTATCAAATGGCCATGGACATCATACTCCCTGATGAGGGACAAATCCCATATCTATCACTCGCAGTCAAAACCCCATGTGTCAAAGTCACCCAACCATCACCTTTATAACAATCCATATTTCAGGACTGCGTTTGATGATGTCAAAGTGTACCCAACGACATGTGATGAGTGTAGTGATTTCAAGTCTAGGAATCACAATCACCACAATCACTATTAGCTGACTGTGACTACCATGTCATGGTTCCATGTGTCACTCTCACGGTGGTTTGTCTGATACATTGTTCTCTAACATGTATCTATGTGCTTGGTTTGATATCATATATCATGACTAATGAGACTCTGTCATCAACCAACACACACTCTAGTCTTGTTGTGTCATTGTTGTCTATCAACCTTCTACAATGGCATCCGACTAGGGACAAAACAAGAATGTACAAACTCTTAGCATCTGTATGATCTCACTCTTCAGGTCCTCAACCTGAAGACATACATCATTGAGTATTGTCATTCACTAGACATTTATTCTATTCTATCATTATCTCATAACTGATTGAACCAGAATAAATTGGAATCTTACCTTCAATATTTATCAAATCAATCTTAATGTATCCCAATCCAATCATCCTATGATTGGCTCTCAAGGCATAGATACCAACAGACTCCCACTTTCACTGTGAGCCAATCACCTTTGAATCATATTCTTAGTGATATCCAAACATGTCTCACATGTTTGTGCTGCTCCAGTGCTAACACAGTGAGTTAGCAACACTTTGCTTTAGTCGGTATATTGCATGTTTCACATCTCTTTGTTGTACGGCATATCGTATGAGATGGAGTTGTCGTAATATGTGATCTGATATTCCTTGCCCAACACTTAGCTCCATTATTTGACTTAGTATTACTACTTGTCATCAACATTTGGAATATCTATAAGTTCATCTCTATGAACTTCTAGATTCATACAGTATCCTCTGTTATTCATAACACAAGGATACTCGACATTCCGTTTTAGAATTAAATGGCTTTTAAATCGGAACGTTTCCATTTATCGACTCATATTCACTTTCATATTTTATATTTTGTGATCATTTTCTATCATTTCAGAAGCTTGCATCAATGCAACTCTTTACACTCAACTCTTCCTTATATTGCCATAGAAATAGTACTTCATAAGTACCAAACAAGTTCTTCATGGTATTCCAGTGACCCTCACTGGAAGTAGACAGACATCCAGTCGTCACACGAGTTAACAAGACGAGCATATCATATTGTCATGTCTAATACATACAAGATGATGAATGCATATTTTCTTGTCATGTCCAATACATACAAGATAATGGGATGATTACATACATAATAGATCCATATCTATCTATGTGTTCCTATTCTTTGTCAGAATTTGGGATACTTGGCATCTGAGATACTAACTCCATGTAACATGGACAAGTTTTCTCCCGCTGAATATGTGCATACTGAACCCTTCAGTACAGATCGCCAATGTATGCTCTCTCTTTACCAAGTCAAGAGGTTTTCGAGAACTATCTCTATAGATCTCTATTCCTACCACATAGGACATTTCTCTATTTTACCTTAAAGAAGGTATTTCTACACCAGTTTCCATTTTAGAACATTTCATTCCTCATCATCATGTGGAATGTGAATACGCTCCCACTAAATATTTATAATCACAGATCCCTTCTTTATTGTGATATATCAGTCAAACCTTTTGACTATATTATCAAAGTAAAGACCTCATCTTTGAGTTGCTTGCACTTAATCAATCACATTGATTAATCTCTTGTAACTTATAGACTGCATTTGCATTATTGGATTCATAAAACCCTTTAGGTTGTGTCAAATACACAACCTTATCTTATTCTTGACAGGAATGCAGTTTTAATATTCATATGTCAAATTTCATATTCTTTCAAGTTCCAACATCAATCATGATCCTTTCTCTACATGTCATCCATGTCAGTCTTAACTCTTAAGACCCAATTGCACTTATGGGTTTTATCCCAATCAAGTGCTACCATAAGGTCATACCTTAATTGGTTCACATGGAAGTCATTTTGGATCTTATGGCCTTAAACCATAACTCAAAATCTGGTTCCTCAACATCATCTAGCTTATTGGCTCATCATATGACCAATTCATCACCTAGATATATGAGGTGTATCTATTACATAAGGAATTTTGAGAAGCCATAAAACTTGTGATTCTTAATCTCCTTTATTTAGTGTTATACATGTTCTTTAGAAGAATTCTAGAAGGTTAGTTATTTGATGACCATGCTCTAACTCTTTAGAGTATGATTCCTTCTTAGACATCATGAGTTCTCTATGATACACTATCATAATTATTCACAAGGTCCTCAAACATTTGGTTTAAGTATCCCATTCATTGATCACATCAAAGAGTTAATACTTTTACCAAGTTTGTACTTCATTTATGATATTCTTGAACACTTCAAGATATTCATGTTGGTATTTCACTAAACACCATTTGAAGAATTAGCATTTATTCTAATAGGCATGTATATACATCAATATGTATTATACCTAATAGAATAGTCATTCTCCCACTACAACTAGTAAAGATTGACTTGTCATCATGCCCACGACATTCATATCTCTTAATGGTTTACAACCAAAAGAGTTTGGCCTATCCATCAACATGGAAGCTAGAAATGAATTTCTCATGATAATGATAATTAATTGTTTGAGTCATCAATATCTTTTAGGTATCATTTTATCTTATGCATACCAAGTACCACAAGATGGAGGAATAAAGTGTTTCTAATTATTGGCAAAATGAAATAGCAGTTCATAACTCTATTACATGCCCTTTGGAATGAAATAAAATGAAAAATACTGCTATCTATGGTAGCAACATTTGCTCCAATGATGAGTGATCCTTCCTTGGTCCTTTCATAAAGGCCATCCTTCTTTTCTGATCCTACATATCATATATGTCAGATCTATATCTTGGTATCATATACCTCAGATAAAGAAGTGTTTCAAGTTTATTTCATGATACCTGAGGTGGCGATCTCCATCCCCTCCTTCTTCTTCTTCTTTTGTTAATCTAGATAGAGAGGGAAATTTCTCCTCTAATTTCTTGGCTCTTGACAATGGTGACATTTGCCTCCCTTGTTCACCCCTCATTTGGCCTTGAGAGATGAAGATGACTTGGGCTGCTGGCTAGCATCAGAAACCTTCTTTGATTTTCCCTTGCCCTTGCCTTTAGACTTACCCTTCATTCTGCTGATCAACATCACAAATTTGGGTTTGTCTTTCTTCATATGTGTCTCGTCTGTCCTCAACATGTCCAACAACTCTGTCAATGGCTTGTCAAAGTTGTTCATGTTGTAGTTGATCACAAACTGACTGTAAGATTCTGGCAATGATTGCAGTATCACATCAGTAGTCAACTCTTGGCTCAGAGGGAATCCCAATCTTTTCAGGTTCTCGACATACCCAATCATCTTGAGCGTGTGAGGACCAACTGGATCTCCTTTTGTCATGATGCACTTGAACAATGCCCTAGAGACATCATATCTCTCTTGTCGTACTTGGTCTTGATACTTGTTCTTGAGATGCTAAACCATCTCAATGACATCCGTGTTCTCATGTTGTCTCTGCAACTCATAGTTCATTGAGCACAACATCAAGCACTTTGCATCAATGGAATCTTTAGTATGCTTCTTGTTAGCATCCCTTTCTACCTTTGGTGTGGTGGGAGTGGGTTCCTTTGGCACTGGTGTATCTAGGACATAGAGCTTTCACTCTTGATTGAGAATAATTCTCAATGTCCTAAACCAGTCATGGAAATTATTCCCATTCAGCTTGTCCTTCTCAAGGACTGATTGCAACAAAAAGTGATTATTGTTGACAACCATTTATTCTACAAAAAGAAAATATGCAATTTTAGTCCAAAACTCTTTTTGACTTAATTGATTTGATTTGAAAATTTTGACAATATAATTAGGCCTTTAATTAATTATCACTCCCACTATTTTGTTCAAATTGATAGCCCTCGCCATCAATTTGGAAGATTGCAGCATACAACCTTCTAGTGAGCCAAGATCCAAAGCAATTGAATTATTACTCAGACAACGCCTGCGTCCATAATCAATTATTAAGGTAGGTAACACTTACCAATTGCATCATATGCAACTCTTAGATAGATGGCATGCACGACTCTTTGCCATGAACATCTCCATGCCTCTAAGTGCTTAATCCCATTAAGACCACTTAGTTAAGCCTGACCGAAAAGCCAACACAATAGAAGTGCACCTCACTTGGCGGGCCCACACAACTCCCATCACACTTCCACGAGATAGAAAACACACCATCCTTGGGATGCCTATGCTTGTCGATCATCTTTTCATGTGTGCCACTTATGGAAAGCATCTAAGACTTAATATTATATTGAGGGGTTTTAGTATGCTCATATATGCATATATGTTTCCAATCACCACATATATAATATGTATCATATGCATGCTATATCCCACAATGAAAACATGAAATAATGACAAAGCGATGATTATGGCCATCCTATTGTAATCCCTTGAGCCACAAGGAATTACACTCATCTAGGTCTACATCACATGCAACCTATTGTTGATGAAGATCTTATTCTTAGGTAGTTCTAGGTTTGATCAGCTTGTCACATGACTAATCGGCTCGCCTCCTAGCCAATTAGTTGGTTGTCTTCAACCGATCGTCTGGCTCCTCCAGACGGTCAGTTCGTCAGGTCATCTCACTCCTCGTCAGGCCACGAGCTGCACCATCAATTGGTCATCTTGGTCCACCAGTTGATCATTTGGCTCCTCCATCTGATCGTCTCTCACATCCAGCCGCTCGTTTGGGTTCCCTCCAGTCTTCGACGTAACAAGAAATGAAACTATCCTACTTTTACATAAACTTGGGGAAAACCCTGAGTTACATTCGGGGGGAGTAAAGGTAGAAGAGAATCAAGAGTTATCTTGAGTTACATCAGGAAAATAAGAAGATGGCTTGGTGCGCAGACCGAGAGCAAACAAACACAACCAACCAAGCACACATAGGGGTTTGTAGGCCATAAACATGCTACACATCCACCATCAAAACCGGTTTGAGTGTCGTGTATCGATTGCATATATGTACCATATCATATATGTATATAGTAGTTTGGGATCATGTGGTATTAAGTGGCTTTAAATATTCACATTCTATGCAATAAATAAAATATGGTAAAACCGAAAAACCAATCATATTGATTAATCCTAAAACATAGTACATTCACGTGGCTCTAATACCACTGTTGGGTTTTAGGTGAGGGAGAAGGAAGAAGAAACAAAAAAATTCTTTCACCACAAAACCATAACCACGGATCGCATCAATGACTATGAAATAGGAAGGATGGTTTTAACGAGTCATACAT
Organism: Alisma plantago-aquatica; assembly: GCA_963693085.1. Taxonomy (NCBI): domain Eukaryota; kingdom Viridiplantae; phylum Streptophyta; class Magnoliopsida; order Alismatales; family Alismataceae; genus Alisma; species Alisma plantago-aquatica. The sequence goes on along the minus strand of OY856409.1, from coordinate 640,008,701 downwards.
GGTCCAGAGGCTTGCTCAATAATAATGCCTCGCAACAAGTGTGGTCTTCACCCACTTGTCTTCGATGACATCTGTGTAGCTCCTGGTCTTGACCCAGAGTGTGGTTGACAGTCGTCCTCCTGAGCGACAGAAGCCTCCCGCCTCTATAGATAGTTTACACGGACCACCAGGAACTCTATTCATCCTGTCCTATAAGACACTAGAAGGATTCATCCCCTTATATCGGTGTACTAGTCACTGACACACTCTCCCATAATCCGTTGCTTTTCTACAGTTCTCTTTCCCTTACTATTCCTCCCTGGATGGGTAGAACTTGCTTGGGCTCTCTCTGTTACCACAACCAGAGAGGAAAACAACTTTACAGAGCAACTGATGTTTTGAGTTGTGCTATCTAAGAATCCCCCAGTACCCCTCTATATATAGGATGGTTCAAGGTCAGGGTTCTCAGCCTCGTGCCATGCGGGACTAAAGTGGGAGTAGAAAGGTCTGGAATTTCCATGAATTGATTGCATTGTGGCAGTCGAACCAGTTATTTCACAAATGAACCAGTCAGTTGGGAGTGTGAGCCAGTTGGTTCACTTAGTGACCCGGTCGGTTCGCTTCCTAGACATGCCTCCAATCGACTTTCCTCTTTTGTTCCCAATTAATACTAAGATCAATTCTTGTCCCAAACAAATTGTACAAGTGAAATGAAAATATTTTCTCACATATCGGGACAACCCAACACTACTCATTTGGACACATGAACTGATCGGTTCACCAGAGTGAACCGATCATCTCAGTGGACATGAGCCGATCGGTTCACCCAGTAAATCGGTCGGTTGGTGGTCCAAATTGTACAGAACAGTCAATGCAGTTCTCAATCAATCTGACACTTAAATCAGTTGGTTCAACACTTGAACTTGATGATTTTGAGTCAAGTCAATTGATTGAATGTTTGATTGAGTACCTAAACACCTTTAGTAATCAATGCAAACATCATTCATGGATAAACTCCTCTTCCAGGAAAATCCTTTGTGTGTGACCCTATAGGTTCCATTTCACATTGGTAGTGAATGTCCATAACTAGCTTATGACATCACAAGAAAAGAGTGGTGCCTAGTCGCACATCAGTGCTACCCAAGTGAAAAGGAAAGCTGGAGAACAACTTTCAATCCTACAATTTGTGATTGGTGTTCCAGTGAATGAATAATTCCTTTGTCTCTGATATCCTAAATGAACTCAAGGCATGAAGTTGTCATCCTTTCAATGTTCATTCATGTTCCTTGATCTAAAGCAGACAGTCTGAGATATGTGTGCCATCAATATCACATATTGACTCACATGTGCATGTGCATTCCTTACTCAATCTTGCTTATCAAGTAGCCATGGACATCATACTCCCTCAAGAGGGACAAATCCCATATTTATCACTCACAGTCAAAACCCCATGTGTCAAAGTCACCCAACCATCACCTTTATAACAATCCATATTTCAGGACTGTGTTTGATGATGTCAAAGTGTACCCAATGACATGTGATGAGTGCAGTGATTTCAGGTCTAAGAATTACAATCACCACCATCACTTTGAAAGTTGAGTGCGACTACCATGTCATGGTTCCATGTGTCACTCTCACAGTGGGTCTGTCTGATACACTGTTCTCTAACATGTATCTATGTTCTTGGTTTGATATCATATATCATGACTAATGAGACTCTGTCATCAACCAACACACACTCTAGTCTTGCTTTGTCATTGTTGTCTATCAACCTTCCACAATGACATCTGACTAGGGACAAAACAAGAATGTACAAACTCTTAGCATTTGTATGATCTCACTCTTCAGGTCTTCAACCTGAAGACATATTTCATTGAGTATTGTCATTCTCTAGACATTCATTTTGTTCTATCATTATTTCATAACTGTTTAAACTAGAATAAATTGGAAGCTAGCCTTTGATATTTATCAAATCAATCTTAATGTATCCCCATTCAATCATCCTATGATTGGCTCTCAGGGCATACATACCAACAGACACCTCATATCCCACCTCACCTACCTCCTCATTTGTGTATATAACCCCTTTCTCCTACATGCAAGTATCTTTTTTGACCCTCCTTCCTCCCCCTCTTGTTCTCGTCCTTGAAGCTTGTTGGAGCAAAGAAGGGCTGATCTTAGAGCCTTGGTGGCCGATCCACCTTGCATGTGGTGTCTTGGAGCATGATCACCTTCCTTGTTGTGATTCTTGGAGGTTTCTCTTCTTGATAGCCGGTTCAACCTTCTTGATCACATTTTTCCTTTGGGACCCTACCTTCATTCTTCTCCTTTCTCAGAAATTAAAACCATGTTTTGACATGATGGCTATGTTGAAGGTCTTCTTCTCACAAAGGGTTCATAGACTATGTTTCGACATGGTGACAACGGAGTAAGAAGGATATATTTTCTTTCTTCCTTCTTATTGGTTCAACCTAGGGTTTCTTGTCCTCTTTTCTTGAGATAACTTTGATCATGGTGTTCTTCTCTTTGGGGTGATCTTGTGGCCGAAATTGTGATCTTGGTTGGAGCTTCTTTCCTTCTCTTTGGAGCTTTTGCTTTAGAGCTTGATTCTCTACAATTAGGTGGGTTATATAAATCTCTACTTTCTTCTATTACTTGCACTATAATTGTGCTTGCAAGCTACTATTTGATCTCTAAACTTGATGATAATATTCTAGATGATGTTATCATAACCTAGGGTTTAAGTCTTGTGGATAATCTCTTGAAAGTTGCTTCATATACTAAACCCTAGATTCTCATACCTACTTTTGTGAAGTGATGGTTGAAGTGATGTTCATACATGCATCATGGTTCTTGGTTTTATCATCATGTTGTGGTTTGGTCCTTGTGTTTTCTTGAGTTTTTGAGTTGGTTTTCTTGAGGTTGAATATTGTTTTGCTTTATCCTCGTTTGGTTTCTTGATGGATCGTGTTGAAGATCGATTTTAGAGTTTTGATGTCCATATTTCATGGAGTTTTTCCACCTTGTTGATGGCAATCTTACTTGATGTTAATCTGCTATTTTGAATGAGGTTTAACTCTATTTTGGATGTTGGATAAGTGTTGTTAGGGTAGCTTGACCTTGGTGGTCTCTACACCTTGATCTTGCCTTGGTCGAAACATATGCTTTGGTTTTAATCGAGACATATGCTTTGGTTTTGGTCGAGATGCATTCTTTTGTTTTAGTCACGCCTCTTGGTTTTGTCTTATTCGACACATGCTCTTGTTTGGATGAGACATATTGGTTGGTCTTGGTCGAGACATGTGCTTTTGGTTTTGGACATAACCTTAACCACATGTTGGTTGTGACCCATAATGGTTAGTGGTCATAACACATGTTCTTGAAGGTGGTCGAGACACCATGTTAGTTGGTGGTTGAGACACCATGATGCTAGTGTTTGATACACTTGGTTTTTTTACAGTCATGACCATTGCTTGAAGGATGGTCGACACACACATATATGATACATGGTCGTTATACATTCATAACATAGTGAGATGGTCACACATGTACCTATATAATTAATTGATGATTGATACTTAGTGTTGTTGATATAATAATCTAATCATGATCAATGATGATGCTCTAATCCTTATGTATTCCAAGAAAGTGGAAGATGACATAACTATGGTTTGGTGATTAATTTATGATATGGAACCCTAATCGGCTATACATGTAACCCTAACCCTAATGTTGGGAAATATGATGTGTTTACTTGTCTCATTTGAAGTGTTTTAACACATTATGATGTTTTCTCTCTCTTGTTTTGACCCCCTAACTTTGTAGGTGAAATGAATGTCATAACTTGTGTATGCCATGGTGGTGATTATATGAGAGAGGGTGATGTCTAGGAGCCTTATGAGCCATGTTGAGATCATGATGAGACACTAAGATATATGATATGTTGTGTCTTATGACCTGGAAGAGGCTTAATGCCTAGTGTGAGGTGTTATCCTCCAGTGATGTGATTGAAAGATTGATATCCCATAGTGATGTGACATTGATGTTGGCCTTGTCTTTGGAAGTGATGCAAGTATCATTTGATGATGTGATAAGTTCACACCTTATAAATTTTATGTATTCTAAAGTTGTATTATACCCTTATCTTTGTAGACTTTATCTTAGGTTTGTACGTTGCAACTTGATTGATGCTAAAAGACATCCAATTGGACAAACTAATCAAGTGAAACCCTAATAATGTAGTTTCCCTATTCCATAGATCCATCTTCAATGTCTGATGGATGGTGAAATAGGTTCTCCCTTAGTGGAAGTTCAAAGTCGTATACTGTTGAGTATAAACATATCACATGATTGGTTGTGGTCATACCCTGGAAGGAGAACGGTCGAGGCCGTATCTCAATGATATGATGTAGTATATGTATATGATATCTAATAAGGATGGCTACGGTCATACCTCCACAGGAGTGCGGCTACGGTCATAACTCAGTTTCACTAGCGTCGTGACCTATATACCAAGGTGAGCTAGGATGTTTTGTGGTTGGACTTGACATGTCACTATGGACGACTCAGACTGACCGAGGGGTGTGGAGAGATCATTGGATTCTGGCTCTTCCATTAATCTTGTATGACACTAATTTTGACTTAGCAGTGGTTAATTGGAGCATGAGTGGTATACCTCATCTCCTCATAGCATAATAAAAGACATAACACAACCATGTAGTGTATTTTATTAGCGTCAAACACAAATAACATTGGATGACCCCCTTTGCCTTATCGTTGTACTAATTTCTTGAATTATAATGTGGTAAGAGAAACCAACTATTATACATGTTCCTCATATTCCTTCTTAGAATATTAATTTTTCTACTACTCAGTGGTAACTACCTAGTTTGTTTAATCTACTTTATCAGTTTAACACATATCATTTAGCTGATTATGCTCAACCTATTACATATGTTATCCATTTTCTTTAAACTACTTGTGCTTTTAATAGACATTAGCAGATAGTTATATCTCTTGCTCAGATGTTTGGTCTCACCCCGTAGATTTCTACATCTTTTAGGTGGTCGTGCACAAGGAGATAGAGGTCGTGCTGGTGAGGATCAATAGCAAGAGGAGCAATAGTGGAGTAAAGGTTGGATGAGCTGCTTGTGTTTTGTACTAGAGTCCTATGTGTTGTCGTTGTAATCTTAGGTCCTTGAGGGAGTTTTTTAGATGACTCATATCGAGATGATGTTTTGTCTTTATTCCTTTGTTGTACAGATATGGCATGTATGTATATGTGACAAGTCAACTTATGTACATGTTGTGGCCAGTGAGCCAGTAAACAATGCTATGTAATAATCTTTTGGCAGGTGTTATATATACAGGTGGCTTTTGTGGACTCTGATGTGATATGTTTACACTTGAGGTGGATATGTGAAATTGTTTTAATTTCCAGTGTTTTTTGGTAACCTGGTTTGTTAGTGTTAATTCCACATTTTGTTTTGAATTATCTCACTTTGTGTGGCGTGGGGCATCACAATTTGTTTGGTATCACAACTTTAGGTACACTGAGTCTACAAGAACATAGTACTAGGGTTTGTGTCTATTCTAGTATTCTCTAGTATGTCAATTGTTACTTCTGCTTATGTAGAAGAAGAAGAAGAGAAGAAAAGATGACGGGAAAACACGAAGAACACGCTGTAGAGAGTAGTGTTTCTGCACTAGGAGGTGGTGCATGGAGGCATGAGAGGGTGGATGTTGTGCATGAGATGCCCCGATTAGACCTTGAAATGGTGGACAATCCTGTTTATTAGTCAATATTTGGATAGTTTATATCCACAATTACACATATGGTAGTTAGAAGGTCCATTCCTCAAGCGAGAGCAACAGTCCCCAATGTGGAATCTTTGGGCTCTGGGAAGACCTTTGAAAGGTTAAGGCGAGTTGGGGCTGTGGAGTATGCTGGTAATGCAAACGCGACAGATGATGACCTTTGGTTGATGGAGCTAGAAAAGGCCTTTAAGATCCTCAATATCCTTAAGGGAGACAAGGTGAAGCATATTGTATATCTTTTGAAGGGGGTGTCAGACATTGGTGGGTTGTTGAGGAGGAGAAGAGACTAGGTGTTGAGATCGATTAGGAGGAGTTCTGAAGGGATTTTATGGGTCGGTACTTTCCTTATACCTACATGGATGAGAAAATCAACTAGTTTGAGAAGATCTGATAGGGATCCATGTCAATCAATGAATATGAAGCCAAGTTTATGTACCTACTGAGGTTTTGCCCTCATATGGCAGGAACATATTAGGAGAGGATCATATGTTTTAAGAGGGCTTGAGCATGAAGTTGACTACACCAATGTCAGCTTTGGAGAACCGTGAGAAGTTTTCCATGTTTGTGGAGTCAGTGAGAAGGATGGAGAGGTTAGTCATTGAGAAACATGAGAAGAGTGCCAAGAAGAGTACAACAGAGTACTAGGGACAGTCATTTGGAGGCTTCTAGAATCCTAGTTTCTTAGCACCACGGTCACCACAGTGGTCACCAAGAAAGGGTAGAGGCCACAATTTTCCACCAGTAGGAGCCCACAACACATCATCAGTGTCAGTGACGAGGCTGTCTAGGCCGTAGTATGAGACCATTACTTACCATAAGTGTGGACAGGAAGAACATTTGAGGTGGGCATGTCCTATAAAAGATAATGAAGTGACTCAACAGCTGAGACTGAGTCAATAGGGCTCATAGAGATAGCAGGTTGGAAGCGGTGGTTCATGCCTTGAAGATTTGGAGGCACTGCCTTTATGGTGAGGAGTGTCAGATCTTCATAGATTACAAGAACTTGAAGTACATTTTTTTAGAACAAGAGTTGAACATGCAGGAAAGACATTGGATGGAGTTAATCAAGGAATATGATTGCACCATTGATTATCATTCAAGGAAGGTGAATGTCATGGTACATGCCTTGATAAGGAAATCTTCTTTGTCGTCATCTGCAGATAAAGCACAATTGCACTCCTTGGTGTGCCATAAGAGAGACATGTTAGTCTCCTTACGTCAGATTAATGTGAAGTTGTAAGTCTCCCTATTAACAGGTTTGTTGGCACAACTACAAGTGAAGCCTACATTGAGGCAACAGATTAAAGACACATAATAGAGTGATACTATGAAACACCAAATCTTATCAGAGTTCAGCATTGAGAAGCATGATGGTTTCCATGAGGCAGAGGGTGGAATAGTGTGTTTCCACAATAGAGTTGTGGGTCTTGATGTTGACAATTTGAGGAAGATGGTTTTATAAGAGGATCACTCTTTGATGTATGATATGCACCCAGGTAGCGCCAAGATGTACAATATGCTTAAAGATTTATATTGGTGGCCTAGTTTGAAACGTGATGTGTTGAGTTTGTTGCAAAGTGCGCAGTGTGTCAATAGGTTAAGGCAGAGCATCAGAAGCATATGGGGACGTTGCAACCGTTTCCTATACCATAGTGAAAATGGGATCATGTTATGATGGACTTTGTGGTTGGTCTGCCTAGGATAGCCAAAGGTCATGATTCCATTTAGATGATCATTGACAGGTTAACCAAGTCTGCACACTTTTTTCCAATAAATACCACATACACAATAGAGAAGCTTGTGCATAGAACAGAGAAGATCAAAGTGATTCAACAACAATTGAAGGCAGCATAAGATAGGTAGAAGTCGTATGCAAAGAACCAGCATATACCGTTGGAGTTCTATGTGGGGGGGGGGGCAGAGGGTATCTCAAGGTATCTCCTTGGAAAGGTGTTTTGAGGTTTGGGATGCAGGTTTTAGCACCATATCCTTGTTAGGGTTTATGGTTGTTAGGACTCTGACCTAGCTTAGTGTTTTAGTATGCGTTCTTTTCTTAATAAGATGCTTAGAACCTTAATCTAATCCCTTAAAATGCTTATCTAACATGTGAAAATCTTATGTTTCCATTTTGGTCCTGTTATGATAATGTTTGAGCTTTGTATGCTTATTTTGGACCAAGTTACAATTCACCCATGTTGAGGGGTTATCTTGAAATTTGTCACATGTTGAGTGTGTCCTTAGTTCTTTAGCATCATGAGAGAGAGAATAATTCTATAGGGTGTGACACGTGTTTATCATGTGTTATAAGCAAGTGAACGTATCGAAGTAATATAGGCCCTTTTGAGGCTCGAGTTGAACACATGGAAATATTCTCCAGAGACTACTACTAACTATGGTCTAATCAGCTAGGCTAGTGTAAATGAATGAGTTTGATTGAATAGAAGCAAAAATAGAATGAAACAAACTTAACACTTAAATTACTCAAATTTAGGGAATTCCTTAGGATTGTGGTTTCACCAAAGATAACATTGCAATTCATTCCATACACCAATATCTATTACCCCTGTCCCTAGATAAAGAGCATGTAGTCAGAACTACCCACTCCTGCAGCGTATTTTACTACCTATTCTAATGCCAACCCCATTTCCATAGCAATTGGTTGATTAGTTAGGTGCTTTATGATTGAACTCTAGGTTTCTCCTCTCATTTATTCTCAGCCTTTCCCAAGGGGTGCAATAAATTGGTAAATCTATACTTTCCAACCCTTAACCTCTCTCTCAAAATGATTACGAGTCTAATAATCTATCGATGTTGATCAGGAATAAATAGAATAATGCATCTTCATAGATTTATATCCATAAAATAAGGATAAAGATGATATTAATGTATGGAAATCAGTTACAATGCATATCTGGGCTACTCTCGGGTCCTAAGGAATAAAGGGGATTAGCCCCGCATGGTTTTCATTGACAAATACATGGTAGAGAAAGAGAAGAACATGGGAAACATTAGAAAAACGAAGTAACCCCTGGTGAATAGCTGATCCAGATGATCCCCTACGTCGTGCATGCAATCAACTATCTTCTGACTAACGATTCACCTTCTGTAGGTGCTCGGATTGTCCCAGATGAAGCCTTCAGTTCCTTTCTTCTCTCCTTTCTCTCTAGTGTCATGCAATGGAATACAGCTTCCTTATTTTGTATGGTCGAACTCCCCTTAGGTCATAAGAGTCACTTATGGTAAGAAATAATGTCCACCATTGGATAAGATTGCCATCTCCAGATTTGCCAAATCGGGCAGACTCGGTAGTACCGACTTGGTAGTCGGTAGTACCGAGATCTTCTGGTAGCCACAACTCTGGACAATGTCAGTACTATAGCACTCAATGTAACAAGATGAGATCACCTCCTTACTAAAATTTAAAGGACATACAAAACATCCACACTTTTCACAAAAGAGATACTTTAGAATGCTTGCATAATAATCCAAATAAATAAGCATGATTCCAGATACATTATAAAATGTCAATAGAAGTGGAAATAAAAAATATTAAGCCTATTACATGGCTTTCATTATTCACTACATGATTGTTTCCAAAAGAAAAAGATAAGAGAAAAGGATCTAGCTATAGCAACCTAGACATCCTTCCAATCAACTTGAGATCTACTCTTGAGATGACTTCCTTCAAGCTTGTCCTTCTCCTTGCTCAGCACCAGCACTATCATGGAACCATAATCCCAGTCCCATGAAACAAACGTATACCAAAGGTGACACGCGGAAGTGTAAAGCTTAGCACACATGAACAAATAACAAGATACAAGCACCAACATAATCTCAACAATCAACAAGATATATTAAGCAACATTATTATATTACATGATTTGAATTACATATTCAAGAGTTAATTTGTACAAGTCTGCTCATGTATACTATATATGGATCTTACAATAAGTACACCTAGCATAGCTCACCAAGCCCATCAACCTTCTAGCCATCTCTGAACCTAAAAACAAAATATGAGAAATGGGTCAACACACGAGATGTTGAGTATGGGGCAGAAAGATACATATATGTATAAGCTTTGCATAATTTTGAAAAGATTTCAAAACTTAACGAACAAGAATAAACATGTTAGTTGTTTAACAAATGCAAAACCATATTTTATGTCATTTCACTCCATTATATCAACAATATCAAGCATGTTTAAGGCCTTTTACCAACTTCTCGTCGGAAGGGTCTGTAAGGGTGCTCAAGATTAGCTAACCCTTTTATACGAGGGGGAACTCAAGGCCATAGCCAAGAGCTAACCCTTTATCAACAATATTATAATGGAGTTCTATCTATATATGAGTTCAAGTTATAAAACTGACGAGGCAAACATCGAGTAAGACATAGAAATACCACATGGCAATATTTGAGCAAATAGACAAGAAAGCATACAATATATGTCATTTCAAACAAGAAAGCTAGTCATATAACTAGATAAGCCCCATACCTGATTCATAGATTCATAACCTAACTTATCCTTCATCATCTAGCCACATGCCAAACCTGATTAACAACAAGATTGTATACATGCATTAGATTCTCATCATTAACCTGAATTCTCTTCATTTTAGGGCTTTGGCCAAGTTGGGTTCAAGGTTGGTTATAATACATTAGATGATCTCATCATGATTTAGGGTCCATCATAAGAGTGTGGTTCAAGTTTCATATCATTTCGAGGTTTCATGTGGACATGACAAGATTTTGGACACTTATGCTCAAATTATGCCACAAGACTCATAATCGAGTAAACAAGGTCATGATCATCAAGATAGGAGAACCCATCATCAAACATGGTTTAGATCAGCAACATTACCTCATAAGAAACATATTCCAAAATAGGTGTATGTCCATTAGAAGCAAGATTAGCAATCTAGGCAAAGTTCAATATTATAATCCAAAGTAGGAACATATGTACAATTGAGGCCATTATGAGCAATAGGGAGAGTAGGACCTTCATTAGGGTCAAAAGAGTGTAAGAGTTACTGATTTAATGCTTTGAAGGCTATAAGTAAATCAAAGATTCAAGCTTCATCATCATCATCATGCATTAAATATGGTCATCAAAGTCAAAAATCGCTTATTTTTGCAAAATAGTGGAATAGAAAGAATATTTAGAGTCTACAAATATATCCATGTTGTAGGTATCGTCGAGAGGATCAATTTTCTATATAGGTTTGCTATATTTGGCCAAGGTAAATGAGAGTTATCATTTTTGCAAGAATAAGCCATTAATTTGAATATTGAGTAGATAGGGGCTATTTACCAGAAATGGCGAAAAACGAGGGTCGTTGATCCTTTGGTCAAATCTTGACCCGCATGGTAGATTGATGGCAGAGAGATACCACACTCCTGGGCATGTTCTTGTGAAAGAAATGAGAGAGGGGAAGAGGGCGGGCGACCTATGGCCGTTGATTCCGGTCTTGGTCAACCTTTGGCCCTGATCCGACGATCGTGGAACGACTCCCCAGGAGCAGAAGCCCCGCACACGGGCACGGCGGTGCCGTAGCGGAGGTGTGGCCGGAGAAGAATGGGAATGTGGAGGAGGGATAGGGAAGGAGAGGCAAGGTGCCGATGAGATTTGTGGGAGCAAACCAAAAGTAGGGGTGGGGTTTTTATAATTGTATGGGGTCTAGGTTAGGGTTTCCCAAAGGGAGGGCAGATCGCCAAAGGTGGCGGTGGGTTCCCTTGGCCTCCAAGGCAAGTTTTCACAAGATTGAAAGGTGTGGAAGATTCGAGAGAGGGTGAGCAAGAGTTTATGGCATTAAATTGAAGCTAGAGAGGGGGGCTTAGTCGGGTGTTCCCTTGGCTTGGTTCTCGCCAGGTTGGGCGGACCTGCCATCTCGGGCATGAGCTAGAAGATGACCCCAACATCGTTGGATCAAGATCCAACAGATGTTGGGTCGTGTGATGGGGCGAGTAAGTCAGGGCTCAAAGCCTATTTCGCATCTGACCAGTGGCTGGTTCAAGGGGATTTGACCCCTGGTTTAAAGGCACTGAATCCGGGTCAGATCGGGGGGCGCCCAAGCGACTAAATGGGTCGGGCCCAGCAAGCAACAAAAGGTAATTTGTTCAAGAATCAAGGGTATATCGTAGAAAATTCATATAAAATCATAGGAATGTCCAAATGATCTCAAATTTGGACCATGTCCTCATAACAGGGTTTAGAACAAGTGTGCAAAATATCAAATCAAAAAGATCATGTATGGTCAAGATTTTAATCAAAGGATTCAAGCATATAATAACACTAGGATTTCATGCATATATGTGTATCCTATTGACTCAAAATGTGGAATCTTTGATGTTGGTGGACATTATAGAGTTATGAAGTAAAAGGAGACATAAATAGTGAGGACTTAAAGTAACAAGAGTAATTATGCACAAATAGGAGAAAATCTACTTTGTCACAAGCACCTGGGTGGTTGGAAAAGCACCCGCCAAAAGGAAAAGGGAAGAAAAAGTATGTGTCACAAAAACTAGTCTAGGATAACAAGATAAGATAAGTAAATGAAAATAGGCTAGGGTTCATCATAAGATGAAGATAATAAGAGAATGAGTCTATATCAAAAGAAACTTGCCATTAACAATTAAATTACAAAGGGTTTGCATGTACGATAATTATGTCTACCTAAATAAGTAGGGTTGAGGCACCTACCGGACCTCTAACCTTAGGTGAGGGGAGATTAAGACATTCCCAGTCACCTAAAATAATATGGGGGGAATAAAAAAATTCCCCATGGAGAATAAATGCATGCCTTCTGTGGGTGGTCGTACATAAGTACCGCTACTTTAAATTAAATAGAACATAATTCTACATGCTAGAAAAGCAGTCATGGAAAGAATAATCATATGAATTAATAAGCATGGCAGTGGGGTTTAAATCCCAAATAATAAGAAACCATAATCAAATTTGAGGAACAAGAAATCAGGGTTTCAAGAAAAGAGTGTTAGATTCAATTAAGCCTCATTAGGGAATATTAGGTTAAGGCATAAATTTCCCAACTAAGGTGTTAGATGAACATAGCTCTTCCTTAGAGCCCTATAAACCACTCTCCAAAACCCTAAGCAAGATCAGAGTCCACTTGGCCATCATAACCATGTTCATGTATGAGTACTATGTACATGCACATTAAAGACTTAAAAACCATAAAGTGACCAACTTTTTCTACAAACCATTGATTTAGGTCTTGAAACCATCACCATTGTCCTAGTTAGGGTTTTATAATCAAAATAACATATAATTTTATATGTTTTAGAGATATGGACTTTTAGAGGTATTTTTAGTGGTTTTTACTTAATTAATTCATTCACAAAAATACTTATTTTAAAAACTCAAAACCAGGCATAAAAATTATTTTTATTAGGTAGATCATCTTGTTTTGAGTCTAGACCATATTTTACTTTTAATTTTGGACCAAGGAATTAATAGATATGAATTATTTAAGTTTGACCAATAGGAAAATTAGAAATTTTGATTTTCATTTTGAAAAGCAGAGATAGTGAGTGAGGGTGGGGTCGGGCCCACTACTTGGCCCAATCACTACGAGCCAAGTTAGTGGCTCGCCTCGCTAGCTGGCATCGGTCAAAGTCAGGTCAAACCGTAGAAAAGAAAAGCAAAGGACATGAATGCCCCTAGCGTGAAACAGAGAGGAAACGAAGAAGAAGTGGAGGCAAAAATGATATTACATGAGGGGTGTTGTCCCCTTCCTCATGCTCACTACATGGAGCCAAGATGCTTGCATGAGAATCAGGCCAAAACATGATGAAATCCAATGTACAAGTAGTCAAAAGAAAGAGGGGGAAGAGACGAAGTCAGAGGTACCCTTAATTTTGCCAGAAACAAAGAGAGGAGAGAGGGAGGTCTCCCACAAGCTCAGCACCCAAAACCGATCTTCGGGTGGTCAAATGTTGAGGAACATGAAATTGAGGGTTGCTTCGAGTTGCAAAGGTGATGGGGATGCTCGGGGTGTAGGTATTTATAGGCAAGGGGGTGTGGGTTAGGGTTTTAGAAAATGAGGTGAGAAGGAAGTTTCCAGAGAATTGGGGATTTCTCAATTATTCATCAAAACATGAAAATGTTGGGATAATGTGTGCAGATTCGAGAGAGGAGTCCAGAGGAACAAGAATTTCTCGATTTGGTTGAGTGTGGAAGGAGATATTTTATTTTGAAAAATCCTCAACAATATTGTTGTTTCCTTCTTCGAACCAAGGTAGAAGATGCATCCTCAACCATCTGATCCCGTGGACACACGTCTGGGGTTGATCTAGACCGTCCGATCATCCACAAAGTCTAAATTTGATTATAAATATAATTCAATTATAAAGTGACACATATTATTAAATGATTTTCTCTTTCTTCTTTTGAGGGCCCAAACAATTTCCAAATTTAATAAAAATTAATACCCTGATTGATTTTGAGGTGTAGAATCTAAATATGGAATTAGTTTTGCTTTTGAGGACTTTTAATAGGTTAAATAATTCAAATATCATTTTCTCTTTCCTCCTTCATTTATGACTCTATGATTATCCAAATATGATCAAATTTCACCCACTTGTCCCAATTAATGTCTTAGATACGATTTTTCCATTATTTGATCATGTGCCATTTATTTAATTAATTCTCAAAATGAAGGTTATACACATTTCTCTCTCCTACTTTTTCACATCATCCAAATATCATACAATCTAGTTGAAAACTTTCCCAAAGGTTAATTTTTATTTGTAGATTATGAATTTGGAGTTATTTTTCCAATTTGAGAACATTAGATATTTTATTTCTCTTTCTAGTCTTATTTCCTATTTTCCTTTAATAAAGGTGTTTATATATATTTATATTTTCCACATTGGGTGATATTTCGCCCTTCAGTATCTTTTCGTCCAAGAAAATGAATTTGTGTATCAAATTATCTCGTGGGTTTTCTATTTGTGATTTTTGGAAACAATATATTCCACATAATCTCCATTTATCCAATTATAACATTTATCATCTCCTTTATGTATATTTTGGGGATTTCTTTTCCTTTTCCTATTTTAAAAAGTCTTAGAAATCTCTAGCATGAATTCTTTTATTATTTTTATTACTTAAGTGGACATTTGCACTTCTAACCCATTACTTAGGCTTCTAGTGAGGTATTTGTGCATAAAACTCTTTATTAAGAATATATGGGAAATATTTATTCAATAGCCATCATAGTTCTACTAATTCAACTCCAAAGACATATGGGACGAAAATGAAGAAAAAATCTTATTGAAAAAGAGTACAAAGACTTACATAGTAGATTTTAGTATGTTACAACACTCCACCCCTTAAAAAGGATTTCATCCCCAAAATCTCACACAAAAAGGGAAGGGTGACTACGTAACATCTCATCTCTCAACTCCTAAGTGGTTTCCTCCAAACCATGATATCTCCACAAGACCATCACCAGCTCTATCTTCTTGTTCTTCAGCTACTTTACTCGGGAGTCAAGGATCTTCACCGGTAGCTCGTCATAGGTCAGATTCTCATGAATTTCAACAGACTCAATCATGAGTACATGAGAAGGGTCTTTCACATACTTCCTCAGCACAAAGTTATGGAACACATTATGAATCTTATCATAAGCAAGAGGTAAGGATAAGTGATATGCACAATCTCCAACTTTATCTAAGATTTCAAATGGTCCAATATAGCGGGGACTCAGTTTGCCTTTTACTTTAGATCTCTCAATAGAATGTATAGGCTTGATTTTTAGAAATGCATAGTCTCCCACTAAAAAGTTTACATCATACCTCTTTTTATCAGCATACATCCTTTTTTGGTCTTGAGCAACTTTCATTCATTTTTTTATCAGTTGTACCTTCTCGAGCATCATCTGCATATCACCCATCTTCACCGGGGACCATTCACCAACATCATCGCAATGCAAAGGTGAACGACAGGGTCACCATAGAGAGCTTCAAAAGGTGGCATACCAATACTGGCTTGGTAGTTGTTATTGTAATAAAACTTAGCTAATGGAAGATATCGATCCCATGCACCACCCCAATCCATCACACAAGCTCGAAGCAAGTCCTCCAGAACCGGAATTGTTCTCTCAGACTGACCAATGGTTTGCGGGTGGTATGAAATACTAAAATGCATATCAGTACCCATATATTTATAAATTTGACCCCATAAGTGAGAAGTGAATTTTGAGTCTCGATCAGGAACTATCACAGTAGGCACACCATGCAGATGAACTATCCATTCCACGTATAATTGAGCCATCTCAGCAACTTTATATGTGGTTTTGAAAGGCAAGAAATGAGTAGATTATGTAAGCCGACCAATAACCACCCAAACAACATCATAACCCTTCTTGGACTTAGAGAAACCAGTAACAAAGTCCATTGTGATCTTCTCCCACTTCCATTATAGAATTTCAAGAGGATGAAGAAGACCACCAAGTTGTTGATGTTCGATCTTAACTTGTTGACATGTCAAGCACTTTGTGATGAATAGAGCTATATCATTCTTCATGTTCTCCACCAGACGCTTCGCTGTAAGTCCTTGTACATTTTTGTTGTGTCAAGATGAATAGTGTACTTGGACCCATGAGCTTCGCTCAGAACCTTCTGCCTTAGGTCACCCACGTTAGGAATCCACAACCTTTGTCTAAAGAGGAAAACACCATCCACTCCGATAGAGAAGTTAGATTGTAGTTTATCGATCAAGACCTTCATCTCTTCCAGCTCAAAACATTCCAACGGTGCAGCAATGACTTCTGAGATCCAAGTCAGTGTAACAGTCAAACTAGCCATATGAACACACAACTTGTCTTCATCCACTGAATTGATAGGCTAAGGTCGCCGACTAGTCACATGCTCGAGATTTTCCCACACTGAACATCTCAGAGCAGCACAAACAACATCCTTCTTGCAACTTAGAGCATTAGTTGCAATGTTTGTGTTACCGGGATGATATGTGATGGTGAAGTCATAATCTTTGAGATATTCCATCCACCTACATTGTCACAGATTCAGATCCCTCTGAGTCAGCAGGTATCTCAGACTCTTGTGGTTTGAGAATACTTCAAACTTTTTGCCATATTTTCATAGCATGAACTATAGAAAAAAGCTCCAAATCATGTGTAGGCCAATTAACTTCATTAGGTTTCAATTGGTGAGAAGCATAGGTGATAACCTTTCCATCTTGCATCAAGACACACCCTAAGACTTGTTTGGATGCGTCGGTGTAAATGACATAGGGTATGCCCTCAATAGGAAAAGCAAGTATGGGAGCATAAGTCAAACACTCCTTCAGCTTCTGATTGTTCTCACACTCAGGTGTCCATGAGAACTTGACCTCTTTTCATGTCATCTTGGTCAAAGGCAAGGCCAATTCTGAGAATCTCTTGATAAACCTTTGATAGTAACTATCTAAACTAAGGAAACTACAAATATTAGATGGGTTCTTTAGAGCCTTCTACTTTGTCATAGCTTCTACCTTCATAGGATCAACAACTATATGTCTGACAGAAATCATGTGACCCAGAAACATAACTTCCTTTATCCAGAACTCACACTTTGAGAATTTTGCATAGAGTTTTTTTTCTCATAGCGTGTTGAGTACAATCCGCAGATGCTCGCAATGTTGTTCTAATGTCTTGAAATAAACCAAAACATCATCGATAAACACCACAATGAACTTGTCGAGGTATGGGTGGAATACTTGGTTCATCAAGTCCATGAAGGCAGCAGGGGCATTCGTCAAACCAAAAGGCATAACCATGAATTATAAGTGCCCATAGTGAGTTCTGAACACCATCTTCGAGACATCATCATCCTTCACTTGCATCTGGTATTCGCCACTCCGTAGATCTATCTTGGAGAATACAGTGGCTGACTTTAGTTGGTCAAACAGATTGTCGATGCAAGGTAAAGGATAATGACTCTTCACCATAAGTTGCTTAAGCATGCGGTAGTTCATACACATCCTCATCGAACCATCCTTCTTCTTCATGAAAAGGATAAGGGCTCCCCATGGAGAAACATTGGGGTGGATGAAGCCCATGTCGAGAAGCTCTTCAAGTTGCTTCTTCAATTCAGCAAGCTCAGCAGGGGCCAAGCGGTAAGGTGGCTTCGATATGGGTGAAGTTATGGGTACAAGCTCTATGGAGAATTCCACCTCGCGAGTTGGTGGCAACCCGAGTAACTCCTCGGGAAAGATGTCTGGGAAGTCCTTTACTACATCAATGTGGTTGAGAGAAGGAGGTGCATCATAAAGGACTATAGAAGCTAGCAAATCTCTACACCCTTGCAAGCCAATCTTTTCAGCTTTGATGGCAGAGATGACAAATTGTCACTCCTCTCGCTTCCTTCCCTTGACACACATTCTTCCCACAATAGGATGCAACAAAATAACTTTTGATTCCTCATAAAACAAAACCACTTTGTACCTTTTAAGCCAATCCATTGCTAGGATGACATCAAAGGTGGTCATGTTGAGCAAGACAAAATTCATGAGATACAATACTCCAGATATATAGGGGTTCATGGTTGGAGTTTGGAAGTACGAAGAGCAGATCTTACCACTAGGGGTTTTTACATCTAAGATATGATCCATAAACTCAGATTCTATTTCTAACATAGAAGCAAACTGATAGGATATGAAGGTATTGGATGAGCCAAAATCAAACAGTGCCTTTAAAGGATGCATATTAAGGTGTAAGGTACCTTTAATAACTTCATTGTCTTCACCTTATTCCTCAACATTCAGAGAAAACACTCTCGCATTCCGTCTCTCCACTGGAGACCACCTTAGGTTCTAGTTGTTGTCATTGTTATTCCATGGAGGCAGGTTCTTCCTTGGTTGCTACGGCTACTGGGCATTATTCTGTTGAGCATTATTCTATTCCTACAAGAATCGAGGGTGGAATGGTCAGATATGCCCAACTTGGAAACACTTGTGGCAGGTTAGAGGAGGTTGGTTGTCTTTTTAAGCAGGTGCATTATCAGTAGGACATCTCCTTGGAGGATGGTGGCGAGAGCACCTATTGCACCGGTCAAGTCTGTGATTCTCATTCTGGTTCGGGTTCTTCCTCTTTTTGTTGTTGTAGCCATTACTGTGTCCAGAAGCTTGGAATCCTAGATAGGACTCAATGGCCAGGGCCTTATCCACCATCTGCTGAAAGGTGAGTGGAAGCTACAGAATGAGACTTCGGCTCACATGGTAGTTCAGGCCCTGTGAGAACAACATTGCCCTTCTTTCGACACCAAGGTTGATGGTGTAACATTCCAGTAGTAGGAACCATTGAATGTAGTCAACCACACTCATGCCTCCCTACTTGAGGTTGTAAAATTTGGCTTCGTCCTTCTTTGTCAGGAATATGGGGAAGATGCATTTCTCTCTGAAGAGCTTCAGAAATTGATCCCACTCCATGTTAGAGGTGTCCTGAGTGTGGGTGACACCATTCCACGAGATGCATGCCAGGCCATCCAACACATAAGTCATGAACAGAACCTTCTGGTGAGGAGGGCATGACATGCCCTTGAAGGTCATATCCAAGGCCAACACCCATTCATAGGCTTTGTCCACCATTTTGGGTTCACTTTCACCCTTGAAGTAGGGTGGTTGCATCTTTATGAAGTCGGTGAGGGTGAATTCCCTGGGCTTGTTGGTGTTGGCGGCCATAGTGTGGAGCTGCCCCATCACGGTGGAGGATAGCAACTGACACAACATTGCCAACTTTTACTCCGGAGTGAAGGCGGGGGTTCTCAGAGTAGTATGGTTGACCGTAGGAGTCACAGGAGTGTTGGGGTCATTAGGGTTTGACTCATGTTTCTTGTTCATGTTGTTCAGAGTATCGAACAAGTCACCTTTCCTGAAAGGTAGGGTTAACATATTAGGTTCGTAGGAGTATAGTATCATAGATGAGAAAAGAATAGAAGAATAGATGAGAAAAGGATATTTAGAATGATATTACCTAAAAGCATACTATTTTGGGCAATTCCTATCAGCTTAGGCCAGGTCGGTATCATATGAGCACAACAGTCCTTGTAAACCAAGCTAGTGGCATAGAGGAAAATATTGCTAGCCCCCAAAACCCTGATCCTTTCTAGACACCCTTGCTTCAACTTCATGTCCTAATAGTTGCCTAAAGGCTCTGATACCATGTTGTAAAGAGGCGAGATCACCTCCTTACTAAAATTTAAAGGACATACAAAACATCCACACTTTTCACAAAAGAGAGACTTTGGGATGCTTGCATAATAATCCAAATAAATAAGCATGATTCCAAATACATTATAAAATGTCAATAGCAACGGAAATAAAAAAGTATTAAACCTATTACATGGTTTTCATTGTTCACTACATGATTGTTTCTAAAAGAAAAAGATAAGAGAAAAGGATCTATCTATTGAAACCTATACATCCTTCCAATTATCTTGAGATCTACTCATGAGATGACTTCCTTCAAGCTTGCCCTTCTCCTTGCTCAGCACCAACACCTAGGTGGTTGGGAAAGCACCCAGCAAAAGGGAAAGGGAAGAAAAAGTATGTGTCGTAAAAACTAGTCTACGATAACAAGATAATATAAGTAAATGAAAATAGGCTAGGGTTCATCATAAGATGAAGATGATAAGAGTATGAGGCTATATCAAAAGAAACTTGCAATTAACACTAAAATTAAAAAGGGTTTACATGTAAGATAATTATGTCTACCTAACTAAGTAGGGTTGAGGCACCAACTAAACCTCTAACCTTAAGTGAGGGGAGCATAAGACATTCCCAGTCACCTACAATAATATGGGGAGAATAAAAACATTCCCTAGGGTGAATAAATACATGCCCTCTGTGGGTGGTTGTACATAAGTACGGCTACTTTAAATTAAATATAACATAATTCTACAAGCTAGAAAAGTAGTCATGCAAAGAATAATCATATGAATCAATAAGCATGGCAGTGGGGTTTAAACCTCAAACAATAAGAAACCATAATCAAATTTGAGGAACAAGAAATTAGGGTTTCAAGAAAAGAGTGTTAGATTCAATTAAGCCTCATTAGGGAATATTAGGTCAAGGCATAAATTTCCCAACTATGGTGTTAGATGCACATACCTCTTCCTTAGAGCCCTAGAAACCACTCTCCAAAACCCTAAGCAAGATCGGAGTCCACTTGGCCTAATATCATAATCATGTTCATGTATGAGAACTATGTACATGCATTAAAGACTTTAAAACCATAAAGTGACAAACTTTTTCTACAAACCATCTATTTAGGTCTTGAAACCATCACCATTGTCCTAGTTAGGGTTTTCTTATCAATATAACATATAATTTCATATATTTTAGAGATATGAACTTTTAGAGGTATTTTTAGTGATTTTTACTTAATTAATTCATTCCTAAAAACACTTATTTTAAAAACTCGAAACCAGGCATCACAATTATTTTTATTAGATAGATCATCTTTTTCTAAGTCTAGTAATAGATATGAATTATTTAAGTCTGACCAATAGGAAAATTAGAAATTTTGATTTTCATTTTGAAAAGCAGAGAGAGTGAGTGAGGGTGGGGTCGGGCCCACTTCTTGGCCCAATCACTGCGAGCCAAGTCAGTGGCCCACCTCGCTGACTGGCACCGGTCAAAGTTGGGTCAAACTGTTGAAAAGAAAAGTAAAGGACATGAATGCCCCTAGCGCGAAACAAAGAGGAAACGAAGAAGAAGCGTAGGGGAAAAATGACATTGCATGAGGGGTATCATCCCCTTCTTCATGCTCGCACCATGGCACCAAGCTACTTGTGTGAGAATTAGGCAAAACCACAAAAAATGATGAAATTCAACGTACAAGTAGTCAAATGAAAGATAGGGAAGAGACAAAGTCAGAGGTACCCTTGATTTTGCTGGAAATGAAGAGAGGAGAGAGGGAGGTATGCCGCAAGCTCATTGCCCAAAACTGATCACTGAGGGGGTCAAACACCGAGGAAACTAGTAATTGAGGGTTGTGTCGAGTTGCAAAGGTGATGGGGATGCTCGGGGTATAGGTATTTATAGGCAAGGGGGTGTGGGTTAGGGTTTTAGAAAATGAGGTGAGAAGGAAGCTTCTAGAGAATTGGGGATTTCTCAATTATTTGTCAAAACATGAAAATGTTGGGATAATGTGGTGCAGATTCGAGAGAGGAGTCGAGAGGAACAAGAATTTCTCGATTTGGTTGAGTGTGGAAGGAGATATTTGATTTTGAAAAATCCCCAAAAATATTGTTGTTTCCTTCTTCGAACCAAGGTAGAAGACACATCCTCAACCATCTGATCCTGTGGACAGACGTCTGCGGTTGATCTGGACCGTCCGATCATCCGCAAAGTCTAAATTTGATTATAAATCTAATTCAATTATAAAGGAATACATATTATTAAATGATTTTCTATTTCTTCTTTTGAGGGCCCAAACAATTTCCAAATTTAATAAAAATTAATACCCTGACTGATTTTAAGGTGTAGAATCTGAATATGGAATTAGTTTTGCTTTTGAGGACTTTTAATGGGTTAAATAATTCAAATATCATTTTCACTTTCCTCCTTCATTTATGACTCTATGATTATCCAAATATGATCAAATTTCACCCACTTGTCCCAATTAATGTCTTAGATACGATTTTTCCATTGTTTGATCATGTTTGTCCATTTATTTAATTAATTCTCAAAATGAAGGTTCTACACACTTTCTCTCTCCTACTTTTTCACATCATCCAAATATCATCCAAATTAGTTGAAAACTTGCCCAAATGCTTATTTTTATTTCTATATTACAAATTTGGAGTTAGTTTTCCAATTTGAGAACATTAGATATTCTATTTCTCTTTCTTGGCTTATTTCTTATTTTCCATTATTAAAGGTTTTTATATATATTTATATTTTCCACATTGGGTGATACTTGACCCTTAAGTATCTTTTAGTCCAAGAAAACGAATTTGTGTATATAGTTCCACTAATTCAACTCCAAAGACATATGGGACAAAAATGAAGAAAAAATCTTATTGAAAAAGAGTACAAAGAGTTACATAGTAGATTTTAGTATGTTACACTGAGTCTTCAGGTCGGCCGAGCATTGTCTGCTTGATTTCATCTTGGTAGTACTGAGTTCATAAACTCGGTAGTACTGACTTTCCATTATTCATCCTTGTGCTTCATTGACGTGATTTTGGTACTACCAACTTGGAGTCTTGGTAGTACCGAGTCTGTGCGAGTCTTTTCTGGGCAATTACTAACCTAAAGTCGGTACCACTGACTTTTGGTGTCGGTAGTATCGACTATATGATGTTCCATTGTACCTAAAAATACACAAGAACGTGGATAAATACCTAGTAAAAATATTAAATCATCTGGAACATTAAAAATCAGATAATTTGATGCATTTAAATATCACATACCGTTAATAGCATTTCATGCATTATTAATTAGATAAATGACAAAACAACACATAAAATCAAGGAAAATTTGTCTGTGAAAATGATTAAAAACCCATGCATCAAACTCTCTTAACCTTAAATGTTTCTCATCCTCGAGCAACACTACTCTTGGATCTATTTGATGTAAGTCAGCAAAAGGATACAACACATGAACTCTTTTCTTGATCATTTCCATCGGACAGTCCCTAAACTGACTTCCAATGACCACTGAACTAATAACTGCTCTACAATGACAAAAAAATTTCATAGAAGAAGTGGACCTTTTGATCTATGAACACTATCAAGAAGGCAGTTAATATCATAATAATTCAGGCATTCACTTGGTGCACTATGTGATTCCCTAATCTAAATTGCTCTCTCCTAACTACCAACTGCTTGAAAGAAGATCTCCTTACAATAATGGATGAGGAGATGAATCATTTGAGTGGCCTACCAATGAGAGAAATTAATGATATGAGATGGTGGCAATTGAAGAATCACAAGTACGTCCCAATTATTTATCCAGAAAAAATGATGACCTTCATGAGTGAAAAGAATGTTATGCATGAGACCTAATGCCTACTGACTTTTTCTCTTTTTTTTCTTGTTGACACATGATGCATGTATAAGGATATCTCATAATAGAAAATGAGACTTTCAAAAACAAAAAATATTGCGTCATGTGAATTAGTTCACCCCTTCAAGAAGACTCAAGGACATACTTTATCCTTATGAAATCTTGACATCCAATTTTTTCTAGCCCATAATTTTTCTTGTCTTTAGCATGATGGAATTATGCTTGAGCTTTCACTTCATTTTTCCATTTTTTTGGCATGGAGGTATGTCCTCGCTTCAACTTTCACAATTAGAGACTACAATCCACATGACAAAAAGGAATGAATGTGATGGAACGTATTTAATCTACACTCAATTTTAATGCAACTAAGATGGTATGCACTAAGATTGGTCGTGCATACAAATGCGAAAATATTTTTTTTCAAATGCACATGAGGATAACAGATAACCTACCATGTCACCTATCATGCCATGCAATGCAATAAAAAGAAATAAGTTGGAGCACTTGTTCATATTGATGTGGTGATTCAAAATTGGCTGGAAAAGATGGATGGAATCACATAATTAAGAGACAACACCTTTCATTGAATTATGATATGTCCCTCTTTAATGACCTATGCACATGGTAATCTTAAGGTTTCTTTCTTAAATTTCCATTTAAGATCTTGTTAAAGGTTTGATTAGCTTAGGCTCAACAACATCTTCATTCACTTTCACATTTTGATTAGATGTTCATTCATATCCTATATCCTAGAGCTGACTTAACCAAACACTTCCTCGATTGGTAATGCACAAAGATGTCACAAATTAAGCTATGAAGACACAACCATTTCCTTGCACTGACACCTATGACTGACAAATGCAACCAAACATTACTGCTCCACGATTACATTAGATAGGTGTGTATCCTAAAAATGCATGATTCAAACTAAAAATAAAACAAATAAGATAAAATTGCAAGAAAAACTATAAGAACTAAGATAGAATGATGTTCCAGCACCCCCCAAAGCTTGAATATGACTATGTACACATAGTAGATACTCACACTCAAGAGGTGGAATAGCGGTACCATTGCTCAAAATGGAGGTTGTTGAGGCATGTTGGGATCATGAGGGGGGACATCCCCTAAAAAGATAGGTCAGGCGGTGGCATCTACTACGGCTGTGGGTACCCTCCAAAGTACCCTTAGTTCCAATAGTGGTCGAAGAAGGGCTATGGGTATTGCTCCATCTGCTGTAGGTGCATGTGAACATTCTCTTAGTTGGCTAAGAGAAGGCGTTCATTCTTGTATATCGCTTGTTGGTTTTGGTACAACCTTCCTTGAATGTCTTACACACTAGCCAACGTCGCCTGATGCTATTGCTATCCAGTCCGGATCTCGTGCAATATGGTATGCATACTCGCCATGTTGTACGGGTCTTGCTCCTCCTGGGAATGGGGTGGGACATAAGAAGTTGAGGAAGCATAAGTGTGGGCCCATTTGTACAGGACTGTTCTCCTAGAAATGGGGATGGTTGGCTCCACCTCCTCAACATTGTTAGAGTCATCATCACTTTGCTCCTCATCATCAAACTGATCAGCTACCCTTGGTGGATCTTCTTCCTCCCTCTCGTTTAATGGCCAACAGATATGGTTCACTCCATGCAAGTTGAAGATGGGGATGGTGAGGCTTCGCTCCTGAAACAGTCCTTGACGCATGCAATGGTGCAAGCTGAGGAGGTGCACCTCGCAGAAGTGCAGGAGGTCCAGCTTGTTTGTATCTTCTAATGGAGTGAGGGTCGACAAATCAAGGAAAAAATTTAATGCAATGGGGGTGATGAGACCCCCAAATAAAATTGGCACCTTTCATGTCACATTGCGTCAAACAGAGTTCATGTAGAGCAGAAGGAAGGCTCTAAAGTTGAGAGTCTCTCCTTCTAGTAGCTTGTAGAGGAAGTAGAGGTCCTCCTATTGAACCTTCCCTTGAGCTTGACTGGACCGAGCAAATATGGTGTTGGTGTAGAGTCGGTGTGAAGGATTCGAGCATAGGGGTTCCCGATGTCAGTAACAGAGTTGATATGACAATTTATGCAAATGCCCTCTAACACCTCATGCTCCCAAGCCAATTCGAAGTCAAAGTCAGAAGAGGCCGATCATTCTAGGATGTGAGCCCAGTTGAAGATGTGGTTGAAGGCCCATAGAGTGATGGAATAGTTGTTGTTGAAGAGGCAGAAGTTGACTTTGCCTTCCCACCATTCATCTCCTAACTTCTACTTGGGGGCGACAAGAACATATAGCAAAGCCAAGAACTCCAGGACAAGTTCTTGGTAAGTTTTCCAATCGCTGAAGAAAGGATTGTCTCCCTACATGAGCTGCTTCTGACATACCCATCGCATGTTTTCATTAAAGCCCACCCTTTAAATCAATGTGCGATCTCCATATCGCATTGGTATTATTGGCCTCATTTGTAGCTCCTCGTAGATCTTCCTGATCTAGGAAGATGGATGTTGGATGCGGGTTGGTCGAGGGACCAACTTGCCTTGATCTATCGACGTAGAAGGGCCTCTCCTTGGCACCATGATGCCAATGCAAGAAAATGGATTAGGAAAGAGAAGCTAGGTGAAGATCGTCAGTTCAGTGAAGATCGTCAGCTCGGTGAAGATCGTCAACACCCAGTGCAGCTCTACTATGAGTTCTAGGAGGAGTGGAGGAAGTGGTGTGAAGAAAATGGGTTAAACACCCCTCCTAATATAGCTGAGTCGGGCATAGTCAGTACTACTGACTTTTGTGTTGGTAGTACCAAGATACAAGCACAAATATGTGGCTCGGATGTATCTATGGTTGATGATTGATGATGTATTGAGAGCAGATCTCTTAGAGTCCATGGTACCAAGTCCAAATCGGTAGTACCGAATTGAGTCATGGATCGGTGATACTGACCATGCGATGAAGCTTGCATCTGCTGTTGAATCGAGCATCCATAGATTGTTGACGTCATGCATCAGTACTACTGACTGGAATGTTGGTAGTACCTAGTTGGTAGTTTTGGCTCAGTACTTTCAAATTTTTCATCTTGATGTTCTAATTCTAAGCATGCCAACAAGTTGGTGGTACCAACTTGTGTGTCAATACCACCGAGAACTTATCAGTTAATGATCGACAATCTTCAAAGACTCGATAGTATCGACTAGGAGAGTCGATAGTACTGAGTTTGGCATTTTGGTGCAGATGGCTCACTGATGTAATCTCATACTACCGATTGGGTGTCTCAATAGTACCAACCTGGAGAAAAATCTTCACACTCCACACATGAGTCAAGGTACCATTTTTAGAAAAAATAAAAATACCAAGACAACTACAATGTGAAAATGAACATGAATAGAAGGAAAATGAACATTGGGTTGCCTCCCAACAAGAGTCATTTTTTAACGTCCTAGACTAGATGTTCCTAAGAGTAAGAATCTAAGGGATCTCCATAAGTTGTACCTCTTCTATTATCTTCTCCACTTCCCCACCATAGTAGTGCTTCAATTTTTGGCCATTAACAAGGAATGACCTAGTCCCATCTAAAGTCTTCACTGTACCATGGGGAAAAACTTGCTCAATCACAAATGGTCCACTCCATTTAGACCTCAGTTTGCCCAGATGTAACTTAAGTCGAGAGTTAAAAAGGAGAACCTTTCGGCCTAGAAGAAACACCCTATTCACAATATGCCTATCATGATTCTTCTTTGTTCTCTCCTTATAAATCCTCGAACTTTCATATGATCCATCCTAAGCTCATCTAGTTCATTAAGCTCCAAAGGTCTTTTCCTACCTTCTTCATCCAATCCAAAGTTTAACTTTCTCAATGCCCATTTTGCCTTATGCTCAAGCTCTACTGGTAAATGACAAGCACGGCCATAAACCAACCTAAAAGGTGTCATCCCTATAGGTTATTTATAGGTTGTCCTATATTCCCAAAGAGTGTCGTTAAGCACGAAACTCCAATTTGTCCTATTAGTGGAAATTGTCCTTTCCAATATCTTCTTCACTTCACTGTTGGACACCTCTACTTGGCCTCGTGTTTGTGGGTGATAAGGAGTACCCACTCAGTGTTTCACCCAATACTTGCTAAGTAAGGCTCTGAACTACCTATTTGTGAAATGTGATCCACCATCGCTAATGATCAGTCGGGGGACACCAAACCTACATTAAATGTTATCCTTCACAAATCTGCACATCAATTGAGCATCATTGTTGCAAGTTGGAATTTCTTCCACCCACTTAGATACATAGTCAACCGCAAGTAAAATATAAAGTTTATAATTAGATGATACAAATGGTCCCATAAAATCAATGCCCCAAAGATCAAAAACTTCAACCTCCTGAAACACATTCAATGACATTTCATGTCGCTTAGAAATATTACCTACATGTTGACATGCATCACAACGACGAACGAAATCATATGCATCTTTAAACAATGTTAGGCAACAAAATCCACTCTCTAACACTTTAACCACTGTCCTAGAGCTAGCATGATGCCCTCCGGTAGGTAAAGAATGGTAGTGTGCCAAAATACTCTCTACCTCACACTCAGGTACACACTTCCTCAAAAGTCCATCCCTACATTGTTTAGGAAGAATGGGGTCATCCCAAATGTAAAACCTCGATGACTGGAAAATTTTCTTCTTTTCTTGATGCCCCCAATTTGTAGGCTAAATAATTAACAATATTTGCAACCATGGATCCTTAACCTTGATAGAAAAGAGTTGTTCATCTGTAAAATCATCAACAATGGGAATATCTACATCTTTTTCATTCACTCTTTCCAGCCTAGATAGGTGATCTTCTACCACATTTTCCACCCCTACCTTGTCTTTAATTTATATGTCAAATTCCTGTAACAATAAAATACACCTAATCAGGATAGGTTTTGCATCTTTCTTTTGTAACAAGTATTTGATGGCAGTGTGGTCAGTCCAAACAATCACCCTTCCCCCTACTAGGTATTTACAGAACTTCTCAAATGCAAAAAAGACCACTAAGAGTTCTTTTTCTATGGTTGTATAATTAAGTTGCACATCATTTAATGTTTTGTATGCATAATATATGATAGTAGGACCTTTATGTTTGTGTTGTCCCAACACAGCTCCTACAGCATAGTCATATGCATCACACATCAACTCAAATGGTAGGCTCCAATTAGGAGCTTGCACAATAGGTGCTGAACTTAGCATTTACTTTAATGTTTCAAAAATAATCAAACATCGATCATCAAAGGAAAATTCATCGTCTTTTTCCAAAATTTCTGACAAGGGTTTAGATATTTTTGAAAAATCTTTGTTAAAACCCAGCATGACCCAGAAAGCTCCTTACTCCTTTCACTAATGTCGGTGGGGGTAGCTTGGAGATAACTTCTATCTTAATCGGGTCTACTTCTGTACCCTTGTTGGACACCTTGTGTTCCAGCACTATTCCCTCACTCACCACCATATGGCACTTCTCCCAATTTAAGACAAATGAGTGTTCTTACATCTTTGTAAAACTTTATCCAAATTGTCAGTAAATGACTCCCCATACACTGAAAAATCATCCATAAACACCTCCAAGTGCCTCTCTATCATATCAGAGAAGATGGCGAGCATACAACGTTGGAAGGTAGTAGGGGCGTTACAAAGGTTGAATGGCATCCATCTATATGCAAATGTATCGTAAGGGTAGGTGGAAGTAGATTTCTCCTGATCCTTTGGCTCGATCAAGATTTGATTGTAATCGGAATACCAGTTGAGGAAACAAAAGTGTGAACGACTAGCAAATCGTTCCAAAATCTTATCAATGAAAGGTAGTGGAAAATGATCTTTTAGAGTGACGACATTCAAATGACGATAATATATGCAAACATGCCACCCTATCACCAACCTAGTTGAAATCAATTCATTAGATGTGTTGGTTGTGACAGTGATTCCCCATTTTTTAGGAACTACTTGAGTTGGGCTAACCCACATAGAATTAGAATTTGCATAAATAATACCGACTGAAAGGAACTTGCCCACTTCTTTCTTCACTGCCTCAATCATGATTGGGTTGAGTCGCCACTGAGGTTGAACTATTACTTTAGCTCCTTCTTCCAGCCAGATCTTGTGTTGGTTCAAACTTGGGGAGATTCCTTTATTGTCCTCTATAGACCACCCAAAAGTAGCTTGGTGGTTCTTCAATACAGCAAGCAATTGCCCCTCTTCTTCACCGCTCAAGGACGATGATATGATCACTGGGAGCTTTTCTTATACGGCCAGGAAGACATACTTCAGGTGTGGCGGTAACAGCTTCAATTCCAACTAAGGAGGGTTCAGCAGAGACGAAACTAGTGAAGGGGGAGGTGGTCCTAAGTATTCAAAATATCTTGTGTAATAACAGGGTACCACCTTCAGCATCAATGCACACTCCTCCAGAGAGCGACTGCATTTGTTGTCATCTACGCTATTCATCAGACATGCTTCTAGAGGTAATTGTGGATATGTTTGCATCAGTGAATAAGCAATGACCTCCTCTATGGTAACCAGGTCATAGTTTTCTTCTCTATCATCTAGGTAACACATTACTTCTTTCAATGAGATCATCTTGGTGTTTTCAATTATATCAACTGCCAGAGTATCTTTTTTCATCTTGGGCATCACGAGAGCCATATCAAGAAATGGCTTCCCCAAACACAAAGAAATATTTCCCTCCATGTGATGCAACATGTTACATTGTGTTGTATCCCCCTTTTCTTTTGAGTGTTCAGGCATCTTTATTTCACACCAATCATCATAAGTGCCCATTTTTAGATGTCCTCTGCCCATTTCCAAGATCATGTCAACTGTGGCTTGGAATGGCCTACCTAGAAAAAGTTTGTTGCCTTTATCCTCTTGCATTTCCATTATAACAAAATCAGCAGGAAAAACAAACCTATCCACTTTCACTAAGACATCTTCACAAATGCCATATGGCCTAACCACAGAGTTGTTATCCAATTCAATAGTCATAGTACTTTTTCTTATCTCCTTAAGACCTAGATTTTTGAAGGTTGACAAAGGCATGAGGTTGATACTATCCCCTGAGTCACATAGGGCATCACCAAACTTAGTCTTTCCTATGTAGCACATGATGTTGAAACAATCAGGATCTTGTCTTTTAGGAAGTAGAGTTCCCAGAATAAAAGCACTCACCTACTCCTTTAACACTACCACATCAGCCTCAGGTATCTATCTCTTCTTATTGATGATGTCTTTCAAGAACTTTCCATATGATGGTATCTACTCAATTGCATCAATAAGTGGATATTGATAGATAGATTTTTAAAAACCTTCTAAAAATTTCTGGAACTTTCTATCTACTTTGGTTTCTTTCAAGCTATTTGGAAAGGGTACTGGTGTCCTTTGGTGAGGTGGGAAATATGCTTTCGATCTAATATTTTTCACATCATCAGTGTACTCTTTAGATGTTTTCTCTTTTTCCAACTTATTCGGTTCAGTTGCCTCTACTATCACAATCTGAGTTGTTGTTCTGAAAACTTCAACTACATGTGTGGTTGTCAGTGCCTTATTCAATAGTGTCTTACCACTGTGTAGTAGGACTGCCTTGGCATGTTAATTTCCATAAGGTACGTTGGTATAAGTAGGGAACCCCTGTTGGTTCGACTACTTCAAGGTACCCACATCCACTGCTATTTGAGAAATCTGAGTTCCCATACTACGGATCCTCGCCCCTTGGTTCTGGAGTTCTCTTTGTGTTTGTCCTATCAGCATTTCATTCCAACTGACTAGCTTTCCAAGCATTTCTTCAATACAGTAAATCTTCTTTTGTTCATGTTGATATTGTGCCTGGACACCGAACTATTGTGGCTTGTGTTGTAGTGCCTGGGATGGTCATGTTGAAAATGGTTAGGATCCTTCCATGAAGACTTAGGATCCTTCTTTCATGCATAACCGTTGCCCCTATACTACTATTGTTGGCACACAAACTTACACTCTTCATCTAATTCTTTTGAAGGCGATCCATCATTGGCACAAAGCTTTTTAGCAATCAAGTCCAACTTCTCATTTAATGCAGAGATGACCTTGGATTTGCCTACACTTTTAATAGTTGTCGGAAGCTCTCTCTCATCTCTTCATATTGATTTTTAGACATAATATTCAATATCTCATGACATTGAGCAAGTTTATTATTGAGGAAGAACCCTACTCCCACACTGTCGAGTGTAGTCCTTTCTCCCTTGTGCAGGCCGTAATAGAATATATTTTCCTATCCCATAAGATTGATTCCATGATGAGTTACTTTCCACAACATATTCTGGAGCCTCTTAACTTCCATGCTTCAGAATAGGATTCATTAGCTTGTTGTTTGAAATTGTGGATCTTCTTTACCAAGTCATTGGTCTTCTGTGGAGGGAAATAACGCTCAAAGAAGGCATAAATCATCTACCCCACATTTCAATGCATTAATCATCAAGGTTATGAAACCATAACTTTGCACTGTCTTCCAATGACGAAGTAAAAAGCTTCAGATATATCACAGTTGTCGATATTCTATCTATCTTAACCATATCACAATTTACCGTGTGTTATACACATGTGAATGTATCGAAAGTAATAGAGGCCCTTTTGAGGCCCAAGTCGAACATAGGAAAACATTCTCCAGAGACTACTACTAACTATGGTCTAATCATCTAGGCCGGTGTAAATGAATGAGTTTGATTGAATAGAAGCAAAAATGGAATGAAAAAAATTGAACACTTAAATTACCCAGATTTAGGGAATTCCTTAGGATTGTGGTTTCACCATATATAACATTACAATTCATTCCATACACCAATATCTATTACCCCTATCCCTGGATAAAGAGCATGTAGTCAGAACTACCCACTCCCACAATGTAGTTCACTACCTATTCTAATGCCAACCCCATTTCCGTAGCAATTGGTTGATTAGTTAGGTTCTTTATGATTGAACTCTGGGTTTCTCCTCTCGTTTATTCTCCGCCTTTCCCAAGGGGTGCAATATATAGGTAAATATATGCTTTCCAACCCTTAACCTCTCTCCCAAAATGATTAAGAGTCTAATAATCTATCTATGTTGGTCGGGCATAAATAGAACAATGCATCTTCATAGATTTATATTCAAAAAATAATGATAAAGATGATATTAATGCATGGAAATCAGTTATAGTGCATACTTGGGCTACTCCTGGGTCCTAAGGAATCAAGGGGATTAGCCCTGTATGGTTTTCATTGACAAATATATGGTAGAGAAAGAGAAAAATGTGGGAAATTATAGAGAAACTAAGTAACCCCTGGTGAATAGCTGATCCGGACTATCCCCTATGTCGTGCGTGCAATCGGCTGTCTTCTAGCTATCGATTCATCTTCCGGAGGTGCTCGGATCATCCTGGATGAAGCCTTCAGTTCCTTTCTTGTCTCCTCTCTCTCTCTCTAGTGTCGTGCAATGGAATATGATAGCCTTATTTCATATGGACAAACTCCCCTTAGGTCATAGGAGTCACTTACGATATGAAATAATGTCCACTGTTGGATTAGATTGCCATCTCCAGATTTGCCAAATCGGTCTGACTCGGTAGTACTGATTTGGTAGTCGGTAGTACCGAGATCTTAGGGTAGCCGTGACTCTTGACAATGTCAATACTATTGACTTGTCTCGATAGCACTGAGTCTTTAGGTCGCCCGAGCATTGTCTGCCTGATGTCATCTAGGTAGTACCAAGTTTGTGAACTCAGTAGTATTGACTTTCTGTGATTCATCCTTGTGCTTCACTGGCATGATTTCAGTACTATTGACTTGGAGTGTTAATGGTATCAAGTCTGTGTGAGTCTTTTCTGGGCAATTACTGATGTGAAGTCAGTACCACTGACTTTTGGTGTCATTAGTATCAACTTTTTGATGTTCCATTATACCTAAAAATACACAAGAACATAGTTAAATACTAGGGATAAATATTAAATCATCTTAAACATTACAAATTAGATAATTTGATGCATTTAAATATCACATGCCATTAATAGCATTTCATGCATTATTAATCAGATAAATTACAAAACAACACATAAAATCAAGGAAAATATGCCTGTGAAAATGAATAAAAACACATGCATCATGGCACCTTATTAGACCTTGGTTGATGAGGTGGCATCATGTGGTGATGCTAGCATTTCTAGGTTTTGCTTGGTGTCGAAAATGTTGAGCTTGGTTGAGTGTAGCGACCTTTGTCTTGACCATGTTGGTGTGTCTTGTGTGTGTTTCGACCAACACACCTTATTTTAGTGGTTTGTTTTGACCTTGATGGTCTTGAGGTGTTTTTGGTCGAGACGGTTTGCCTTTTTAGATGTGTTTCGACCATGTGTGGTTGGTGACCTTTTTGTTGTTGTCAAGACAAGGTATCTTGATATTTGTTTTGACCTATAGGGTGGTGGTGATCCAAGTGGTCGAGACCCCACATAGGTTTTATCACAATGTTCTACATGCATGTGTTTAGTGGTTGCATGTTGGTTTCCTTTGTGTACAAGTGTCGTTTTGGTGGTCTCTTGTGTTGACTCCTCATATCCCACCTCACCTACCTCCTCTTTTGGGTATATAACCCCTTTCTCCTACATGCAAGAATATTTTTTGTCCCTCCTTCCTTCCCATCTTTTGCTCATCCTTGAAGCGGTGAAGCAAAGAAGGGCTAATCTTGGAGCTTTGGTGGCTGATCCACCTTGCATGTGGTGTCTTGGAGCTTGATCACCTTCCTTGTAGTGATTCTTGGTGGTTTCTCTTCTTCGTCAGTGGTTATACCTTCTTGATCACGTTTTCCCTTTGTAACCCTACTTTCCTTATTCTCCTTTCTCAACCATTAAGACCATGTTTTGACAGGGTGGCTATCTAGAAGGTCTTCTTCTCATAAAGGGGCCATAGACTATGTTTTGACATGGTGACAACTGAGTGAGAAGGAGCTCTCTTCTTTCTTCCTTCTTCTTGGTTCATCCTAAGGTTTCTTGCCATCTTTTCTTAAGCTACATTTGATCATTGTGTTCTTCTCTTTAGAGGTGATCTTGTGGCCAAAGTGGTGATATTGGTTGGAGCTTCTTTCCTTCTCTTTGGAGCTTGATTCTCTACAATTAGGCAGGTTATATAACTCTCTACTTTCTTCTATTAGTTGCACCTCAATCGTGCTTGCATGCTATTTTTTTAATTTCTAAACTTGATGCTAATATGCTAGATGATGCTATCATAACCTAGGGTTTAAGTCTTGTGGATAATCTCTTGAATGTTACTTCATATCCAAAACCCTAAATTCTTATACCTATTTTTGTTAAGTGATGGTTGAGGTGATGATCATACATGCATCATGGTTCTTGGTTTTATCATCATGATATGGTTTAGTCCTTGTGTTTTCTTGAGGTTTTGAGTTGGCTTTCTTGAGGTTGAAGCTTGATCTTCATTATCCTCATTTGGTTTCTTGATGGATCATGTTGAAGATTGGTTTTAGAGTTTTGATGACCATCTTGCATGGAGTTTTTCCACCTTGTTGATGGTGACCTTCCTTGATGTTAACCTTCTATTTTGAATTTGGTTTAACACTATTTTGGATGTTGGCTAAGTTTTGTCAAGGTAGCTTGACCTTGGTGGTCCCTACACCTTGATCTTTCCTTGGTTGAAACATATTCTTTGGTTTTGGTCAAGACCTATTCTTTGGTTTTGGTTGAGACCTTTGCTTTGGTTTTGGTCGAGACACATGCTTTTGTTTCGGTTGTGATTCTTGGTTTTGTCTTGGTTGAGACATGCTCTTATTTGGTTGAGACGTAAGGTTTGGACTTGGTTGAGACATGTGCTTTTGGTTTTGGTTGAAACCTTAACTACAGGTTGGTCGTAACCCTTGATGGTTAGTGGTTGTAACACATGTTCTTGATGGTGGTCGAGACACCATGTTAGTTGGTGGTTGAGACACCATGTTGGTAGTGGCTGAGACACTTGGTTTTGTTACGGTTGTGACCCTTGTTTGAAGGATGGTTGACACACACATATATGATACATGGTCGCTACACATGCATAACATAGTGAGATGGTCACACAAGTACATGTACAAGTAATTGGTGATTAATACTTAGTGTAGTTAATATAATAGTCTAATCATGATCAATGATGATGTTATAATCCTTATGAATTCCAAGAAAGTGGGAGATGACATAACTAGGGTTTGGTGATTGATTTATGATATGGAACCCTAATCGCTATACGTGTAACCCTAACCCTAATGTTGGGAAATATGATGTGTTTACTTGTCTCGTTTGAAGTGTTTTGCCACATTACGATGTTTTCCCTCTCTTATTTATGAACCACTAACTTTGTAGGTGAAATGAATTCAATAGATTGTGTACGCTATGGTGGTGATTATATGATGTAGGGTGATGGATATGACCCTTATGAGGCATGTTGACATAATGATGAGACACTAAGATATATGATGTGATGGGTCTTCTGATCTAGTAGAGTCTTAATGCCTAGTGTGTGGTGTTATCCTCCAGTGATGTGATTGTGGGATTGAAATCCCATAGTGATGTGACATTGATGATGGCCTTGTGTTTGGCATTGTTGCGAGTATCATGTGATGACGTGACAAGTTCACACCTTATACGTTTTATATCTTCTGAAGTTGTATTATGCCCTTATCTTTGTAGAGTTTGTCTCAAGTTTATATGTTGTGACTTGATTGATGCTAAAAGACACCCAATTGGACTAACTAATCAAGTGAAACTCTAATCGTGTAGTTTCCCTATGCCATACATCCATATTCACTGTCAGTACTTGCTGGATGGTAAAATGAGTTCTCCCTTAGTGGAATCTCAGAATCATTTATTGTTGAGTATATGCATATCATAGGATTGGCTATGGTCATACCATGGAAGGAGAACGGTCGAGGTCGTATCTCAATGATGTGATTCAATATATGTATATGATATCTTTTAAGGATGGTTGTGGTCATACTTCGACAAGAGTGTGACTGCAGTCATAACTCATTTTCACTAGCATTGTGACCTATATACCTAGGCAGGCTAAGTTGTTCTGCAGTTGGACTTGACATGTCACTACTGCGGACTCGGACTGAATGAGGGGTGTGGAGATATCATTGGATTTTGACTCTTCCATTGATCTTGTATGACAGTTATTTTGACTTAGCAGTGGTCAGTTGGAGCATGAATGGTATAACTCATCTGCTCAAGGCATAATATAGGATGTAACACATTCGTGTAGTGTATTTTCTTAGGGTCAAACATGATTAACATTGGATGACCCCCTTTTCCTTATGTTTGTACTGATTTCTTGAATTATAATGTGGTAAGATAAATAAACTGTTGTACATGTTCTTCATATTCCTTCTTAGAATATTAATTGTTCTATTGCTCAGTGGTAACTACCTAGTTTGTTTAATCTACTTTATCAGTCTAACACATATCATTTAGTTGAATCTACTCAACCTGTTAAATAAGTTATCCATTTGCTTTAAACTACATGTGCTTTTAATAGACGTTGGCAGAGAGTTATATCTCTCGCTGGGACATTTGGCCTCATCCCGTGGGTTTCTACATCTTTTAGGTGGTCATGCACGAGGAGGTAGAAGTCATGTTGTTGAGGCTGAGTAGCAAGAGGAGCAATAGTAGAGTAAAGGTTGGATGAGCTACTTGTGTTTTATGGTAGAGTCCTATGTGTCATCCTTGTATTCTCGGGTCCTTGGGGGAGTTTTGTAGATGACCTATATCGAGATGATGTTTTGGCTTTATGCCTTTGCTGGACATATATGGCATGTATGTATATGTGACAAGTCATCATATGTACAAGTTGTGGCTAGTGAGCCAGTAAACAGTTCTATGTAATGATCTTTTGGCAGGTGTTATATATACAGGTGGCTTTTGTGGACTCTGATGTGATATGTTTCTACTTGAGGTGGATATGTTAAATGGTTTTAATTTCCTATGTTTTCTGGTAATCTGGTTTTTTAGTGTTAATTTTACAATTAGTTTTTAGTAATCTTACTTTGTGTGGGGAGGGGCGTCACATTCATCTTACCTAGAGAAAGACTTCATAGTTAGAATTGTGTACTCTTATAACTATTATGCACCTTTATTATGTATGACACTTTTAATAAGTGTATTACTTCACATCTTAAATCCCTAATCAAGATAGGGGTGTGATGTAGCAAGCACCTCAATATATACATGACTTACTCATAATCCAGGCTGAGTGAGTGCAATAACATTTTGAGAATATATGTTAACATACTTGGGGTTATGCTTCACTACAAACACCAAAAATATAGACCTATAATAAAATAGTCGAGCAAAATGAGCCATACCTTTATATCATGCTTTTCTATATACATTGGCACCACCTATACTATGTTTGATTAATTACCTCCTTACTATCCATGTTTATCTTCTTATATAGTCCCACCACTCACCTCACATTCACCACCTTTAGAATACTACTTTATTGTTGCATCTTCTAGATCCTTCCCACTCCTAGTCAGTCCCACCCTCTACTCACAACTACAATCTAGTCAATTTGGTATCACTCATCCCCTATGATTCACACAACATATATTACTTAGCCCTTACAACAATTCGACCCTAAAACCATTTGTGCACTAGTCAAAATTGTCACTCATCATGTCCTTGCTCCTTGATGTAGGATTTACTTACACAACAAACTTACCATAGATGAAATCCCTAGATTTTACCTTACTAATGTAAGACAATCCCTCCTGCAAGTGGACGAGTCTTATCATAACATAGTTCAGGATAAAACTCAAAGGACAACGTATTTAAGAATAATTTGATTTTTATAACTCATCAAGAATTAGTATTAGTGCAAAATTTGGATTTGATTTGATGAAACTAATTTTGTTAAAAAAAACAGAAGACTGGATTAAAGGTGAATTTATCATATGATGGAATTATCTTGGTGTATGGGTTTCACCGCCACTACCCAATTCATTCTCTCACCACATCATAGTTAGCATGAATAAACATATGTTGAGACTGAGTCAATCCCCTTTTTGGTGGCATGATTCAAACTAGACATATATTACTCTAAGCTTGTTGTCACATTACCTATAGATTATGTACCTATCATATAAAAAGCACCAACTCAAAGTTCTTATCAAGGATTTCACATGAAAAAATGATATATTATATCTTAGATTCAGAGTTCTCTACATTTAAGATTTCATAAATATGCAAAATAGTTGGCCAAACAAGATTTACAAGCATAAAATGTTTGATCCATAAAATAGCATGGTCTGTATAAAAGAAGATGTTGTATAGAGAACAAATAGGCAATGAAGCTACTCCGCACACCCTAGAGAGAGGACCACTTACACATGAAATACTAAACAATCCAACAAGGAAAAAGAGGGATACAACAAAAATGAGAGTAGAAGACTCGATAAAATTGTGGTACGCAAAAGCGTTTCTTCAAACATGAAGATGAGGGAATCAAATAAGAAATAAGAATAAGCATCAATTTTAGTATACTAGAGGTCGTCGATCTCCTTCTTTGTGGTTTGGGCTAGTCGGAAATATAGTAGAGCAGGTTGATGGTGACGTTGGAAGGTGGTTATGGATTTATATTGTTGTAAATCGATGGAAATGGTTGATACTAGTTGGAGACAGATGTTGAGTATGGATTGTGGTAGCCATGTGGCATCTAGATTGGATCCCTTTCCTTAGTGAACATGGCTTGTATTTATAAATGGCTGGTAGGATTTGGATATATCCAAATCATATGTAGTTATGTCATCAACTGTCATGGATGTGAAGGGGTTTCTATGCAACGAAGATGAGGGGTCTTGCGATGTTTAATATTCTCATCGATGTACGAGTTTCATCGATGAATGCAACAACATACAATCCATAGATAGATGGAGGTGTACTGAAGTCAATGTTTGATGCAGTATATTTTACATTGGTCCTTAGGTTGTAGGAGTCCCATCGATCGATGGATGTAATTTCTTCATATGGAAACAGAAGCAGAACTTCCATCAGTAGATTACCCTCTGGAGTCCCATCGGTTGAGTGAACCTATTTTTCATTAGTGTGTGGCTTCATTACTTTCGTTGGTAGATGGTAGTGGGCACTTTTATCAATTGGCTATTGATGAAATACCATCGATTGTCTACTGTTGTAAGGAAGAAGGGTCACATGTCACTGAGTAAGAATTTACAACGGTCCTTGGTAGGTGGGGATTCCATTGGTTGACTATTGATGAAAGTGTTGGATGATGAGCCTGATGATAATTAAGTTAGAATCAAACCCATCATGGAGGTGGGGGGAGGCTATTGGTGCAGGTCAAGTAAGTTGTTGATCAATGAAAATGTCAACTGATGAAGAGACATATCAATGAAGCTCAAACTCATCATGAAAATCAAGGAATTTGATCAAAATCTTTAAATTGACATAAAAGTAAGGAAAAATAAATCCAAGTTAATTGGAAAGTAAAATGAGAATATAAATGCAAAGTTAAGCTAAAAATGCAACTTAAAATACAATGCATATGCATTCATCACACCTTGTCCCCATGAGTATAAGGCTAGACTAGATTGAGATCCATACATATTTGAGTCCAATTGACCCTACACCAGACTTTGATGTCAAGGTTGTCGAGACACCTACAGAAGTAGTTATATACCAATATAAAATGAGGTTGAGCCTGTCAATTAATGTGGTATGTGCATATAAGACACCCTACACCAAACTTTGATGTCAAGGTTGTCGAGATACCTACAGAAGCAGTTATATACCAATATAGAATGAGGTTGAGCCTGTCAATTAATGTGGCATGTGCATATAAGACATGGGTGTGACATGCTTAGTAGGTTTTTAGGTGATTTGCTAAATTTCATCCAATGATCCCATGTTGTCTCATGTATATATTTAATGATACTATCATATATGCTTATAATCTATTGATTTTTACTATAGTAATGCAATTTTATTTTCGATTTTCTGTCAAGGGAGGGTCGACTCTATTAGTTTTTATAACCTTATAATGACATTTGGTGAAAGGAATCACGTCATATATTTGTGTCATAATTGGTTGATAAGTATGATATTCAAATACAAAGTAACCAATTGATTGGAAAATATAAATAAATTATCAATAATTGAGAATCTAAAGTGACATTCACATAGCAATGGAGTCAGAATAAATAGAAGCAAGTAATGTGCTCAAATATTGGGCGCATTGAGTGTTTTAAGTGGTAAATACACTCGATTAGCCGATATCCAGTGCGACAAACCTATAAGGCTATTCTAGCCGATAGATGTGCACACATTTAGCCGCATTTAGAAATTTAGCCTAGTATTTGAGATACGTCACTGATAGAAATGCATAGGGGTAGGTAGCAAACGGACGATCTGCCAGCTTACTAAAGTAGACACAAGAACCGTATATGCATATAGTATCATGGTAACAGCAATCCATTCGTCTCAATTTTTTAAGGACCGTTCCTCACGTACCGTGGTCGATGAGATGGCTTCCGTCGACTTGTCACCAAATCATGTCGACTAGGCGGAGACGCGAAGAAAGGGTCCTGTTAGAAAGCGGAAAGAAGGTCTCTGATTTCCTTAGTGTTTGGTGATGACTTGCTCTTTATTAGCTTTCTTATGTGTTTTTTTGCTTTATATAATTGGTTGCATATAAGATATTCAATATTTTTTTGCGTGCTTGCATGGCTGGGAAATACGATTTCCCGTTCCTGGCCTCAAACCGGGGCGGCACGTGGAGCTCATGCTTGCGTAAGTCCATCTCTGGCGTTCAATATGGCCTTCAGCCATACGCGTACTGATTGTAGGCAATCTCCTGCGTTAGCTTTAACATGAGTAGAAGGGTAAGAACGTCATTTACTTTACTGCGCGCGTTACAACAACGCCCAGAGCACCGGCGTCTATGCAATATAAATCTCATGGCCGACCTACAGGGTGATAAGGGAAACATCAAGATAGAACCAGATCAGAAGCTCTAGATAGCATTTAGATAGTCACTTAGACGAGGCGCGCCGGCCGGCGAAGTCTGGTGCCAGTGCCTGCGCCGCCGAATCCTACCAATCGACCTATCGTTCTAGGATGGGCAGGTCGCCTTGCTGCGACGAGAACGGGCTTAAAAAGGGGCCGTGGACGCCGGAGGAAGACGAGAAGCTCATCAAATACATCAAGCGCCATGGCCACGGGAGCTGGAGAGCCCTGCCCAAAGAAGCAGGTAGGTATTCCTAGAGGATAGCTTTCTTTGCTGTACTCTATCAGGGTTTGCTTCATTGGGAACTTACTCTGGGTTTATAAGGGCCTGGGTAGAATGATCCTTTGCATTTACTTGTTACACGCTCTCACACGTACTGTTGTTACTGCAGGGTTGAACCGGTGCGGTAAGAGCTGCCGCCTGCGGTGGACCAACTATCTCCGCCCAGATATCAAGAGGGGCAAGTTCTCCCCCGAGGAAGAGCAGACCATACTCAGTCTCCACTCCATCATCGGTAACAAGTGGTCCGCCATTGCAACGCACCTCCCCGGCAGGACCGACAACGAGATCAAGAACTTCTGGAATACGCACCTTAAGAAGAAGCTCCTTGCCATGGGGATCGACCCCGTGACGCACCAGCCCCGGACCGATCATTTCCTCGCGTGCGGCCTCCCGCAGCTCCTTGCGCTGGCCAGCCTTAAGGGTTTGGTCGAAGGGGTGGGACAGCAGCAGCTGCCGCCGTTATTTGGCGGCGGGACGGACGGCAGTGAACTCGAGCAGCAGCAGCAGGCCGAGGTGATTCAGGCTGCTAGGATTCAGTACCTGCAGTGCCTACTCCAGTCCGCCGCTGCCATCAACGCCGCAACTTCTTCGACCGTCGTTTCCGCTGCAATCACCGATGCTTGCTATAACAACAGCAACAAGGATATAGGCTGCGCGGATGATGACCTCGCAATCGACGGTAAAACCGGAATACTCGACCACGGCTGCATGATGAGCAATCCTGCCGTCATCAATAATAGCACTCCTTCACCACCAATTGACTCCATCAACGCCATGATAAACGGTATTAGCCAGACCCACTTCACGACCAGTTCCACAGCGGAACCACTCCATCATCACCCAGACAGCTATATCGCCAATTCACACGCCGGTGGTCATCACTCGGACATCAGTGATTCCGTCTCCTTCCAAGCCATGTTCAACCAACTAATCCAACAGCAGCAGC
This sequence comes from Alisma plantago-aquatica, assembly GCA_963693085.1. NCBI lineage: Eukaryota > Viridiplantae > Streptophyta > Magnoliopsida > Alismatales > Alismataceae > Alisma > Alisma plantago-aquatica. The sequence goes on along the minus strand of OY856409.1, from coordinate 639,965,646 downwards.
GGCAAGGTTCGGAGGAGAACGGGGCCTACAGTTGGTCCTCCGACCATGACCAAGTCCCGGCACTGACCTCTCCGGCCACATCCCCGTCGTCTCCTCTCAACTTGCCTCTGCCTCAAATCAGCGTTGAACGCACTTTGGTAGAGAATACTGGTGAAGTCACGCCGGGATCTCTGCCGCCAGCCACTCCGGCTACCTTCTGGCCCGACGTGCTGCTCGACGACGCATTCATCCTCCACGACGACTTCACTTGTGAATACTAGTGGCGCCGCCCCGTACCTTGCTACGGCCAGTCGTTATCTTTTTTTCTTTCCTTGTTAGATCTCTGGAGGTACCGTCACTTCATTCATTTTCTTTTCCTCCTTCCGTTAAGGAGATTTCTTCGGGTTAGGTCGCGATTGGTGGTGGTTGTCGAAGGGTGATGCTATCTATACCTTCACCACCTGTCCTTTTTCCATTTCTTCATGACGTACTTGGTGCATAATCCCATGAGTACATACCTTGGAGGCCATTGAGGAGCCACACGTGCAGAAGAACGAACCTAATCCGCTTCATATATTGGCGCCGCCTCATCCGCATATTGTGTATGTGAGGGTCAATGCTTGAACTGTACGCATGTACCTAATTAATCATAAAATATACTCGTTTTTTCTCTAAGTGCGAGATGTAGGTACTAATTTATATCTGAATTGAATTAAACTCGCGCAGTTGGAACTTTCTATTACCTTCAACTTTTAACTACATACGCTTCACACAAAAGTTCAATACGATGACGAAATTATAAAATAATTACCAACCTGTAGTTTCATTATTTAATTTTAGATGTCCAATGAATCCAACACCATGTGTATCCTTCTGTTTGAACAATTCTGATAAAGAAGACCGTATATCATTGTTCGTCTTCATCGGTTAGAGAACCCATAAGAATATCACCTTCTTAACCTAGCTTAACGATAATAACTACAGTTTTCATTTTGCAAGCAACTTTGAGACATAATATATTCGTTAACATAACTTGACAGGCCAGTCTATTGAGCTGCCGTCCTCATAGGCTAAAAGAAAGGGCTACATCGCATCACACCAAACGATTAACTCTAGCATCCTAAGCTTGTGTTTAGAGACAGATCTGGATAATGAAATCTAGACTGGGTTGGTCTTAAGATCGCGACTGGCTTGGTCTGAATCTAAAAGCTATATGGGAATTTAATCTGGCCAAAAGTGAGAAGAATTGTTTGGAATTGGATTACACTCAAGTGTGGACTACTGATGTTGTCTTTAGAAAAGGGAAACTATTTATAGGAGACGCCTTCCATCAAACTTCACACCTCCACATCGGGAACGTACGTTCAGCAACTGTCCATACAGTGCGACACAGGCACCGAGAACGTGAAATTGATAATGTGCATTCTACACATCCACCATTATTGTAAATCTTCATTGACTAATAAAACAATGCATGCATCATTATTGTGTACATGCGGCCGCTGCATTAAAGCAACACTCCATTGACCAATAAAGCAATGTAAACAATATATGTTGTTGCATGCATGCAACCGCTGCATTAAAACAACCACAATATTTATTACTCCTCTTACACACAAAACAATATATTTGAACATTCAAATTACAATTTTTTTTGAACTCCCTCCACTGTTTGGAAGGATATAATAACCGATCCGACCACATATACTTTTGTACACGTTTTGTAGGTGTACTTGAATATATTCAATGTAGTGCCAAATTTTTTAACAAATATACTAGATATAAACTAACACAGTGCGTACAGCCAGAGGTTCGTTCGACTAGTGAAATAAAATACAAAATTAATTATCTGTATATTTATGTATTTTTTTATTCATTGTACATAATAAAAATCATCATTTAATATTATCTAACAAAAAAATTAACAAAATAACATTGTCATACTAAAAAATCATTTCATGGGACACGTTACACTCTTTTTAAATTCAATTTTTTTTTCATTTCTCCTTAACTTCTAGGCGAAGATAGTCACATTTTGCTACAAATCTAAATACAATACTTATCAATGATCATTGTATTACCAAAATGTATCCTCAATAACACTAAATATAATTCGGGATAGAGCTTACAATTAGGAGATTTCTCTTTCAAATATAATACAAGCCACAATAGTCACTTATTATTTTTTAGAAATTTTACATTATGATGTATGATTCAACTAAACTCATGTTTATATATATATATATATATATATATATATATATATATATATATATATATTTCTAATAAGTCAAAAATCAGTACTTAAATGTATCCACTGTAGTGCTAAGTATACAAATACAATATACCAAAAAATGTATAGCACACTGCGACACAAACTTTAAGGTGAGAAATCTGCTACTGCGACTGTATGGTTTCATGCATGCAGTTATTACAATAAAGACAATAATGTCATCAACCACCCACCACCCAACTACTTGTATTTATCCCCTTCCCACATATATTACATTTTGTGCACAACTCTTTTTGAATTCAAAATATATGATTTTTTTGTTTTCCCTCCACTTCCAAGCGACATAGTCACACTATGTTGAAAATCAAAATACAATACTAATTAATGGTCATTGTGCTACCAAAGAGTATCCTCAACAAGACTAAATATAATTTGGCACAATGCTTACAATCAGAATTTTTTTTAATTAGAGAAATATAATACAAGCCATAATAGCCATTTATTATTTTTCAAAGTTTTTACAGTATATGTGCATAACTCTAAGTTATTGCATATGCCGCATAAATACTCACAATTTTCATTTGGAAAAAAAATTAGAACTAATTTACAAATGTCATAGCACTTTAATTCTTTCAACATAAGTCTAATTTCTATACATTACAATACCAAACTTTAGATGGATGGTTAATAATTAAAAATAATCAAGAATGACCACATTGACTAGTGATCCAGATGGGTGGCATCAAAAGTACAATGAAAACAATAGAGATACGATAGGGAGGTGAAGGTGTGGGTGTAACTGCCTCATGAGATACACAACGACGTGGTGTTGTTGCTACATTGATGTTCTGCGGTGGTAGAGGAGTCGGTGTGGGCATGACGGCGGTGAAATATTGTATTGTGTTGAAAATTACTCACAGAGGAGGCTGTGTGGACACAGAGATAGCATATTATTGTTGCCACAGTGATGGGACTGCAAAGGGGCGTGACGGGTGGCTCAGCAACAACCTTGACTTGGCGCCATGCTGGGCACGTCTTTGACATGGGTGCATGGCGTCCAAGTCAGGGAGGTGGGCTGGACGCATCTTCAACCAGGACCCGATGGCCTCCTGGTTACAGCTGGCTGGGCAGATGGTGGTTGGACGGTGACATCAACTTGGTCACAACGGTGAGCGCAATTGTTACGACTTGTTCCTAGCTTTGCTGGTAATTCTAGAGATTTAAGATAATCCTAATGCTTATCATGTTTTTGCTAGTAATATTCTATGCCGTCTTATATTAACCTTAGTGACCTTAAATACTTATTTGGGTAACTCATAATCATGACTTAAGAATACTATAAAGATTTGAGTAGGGGTTAACATAGCATTGACCCATACATGTGTGCATGAAGAGAGTTAATGATATTAGAGGAAATAATTAATAAATGATTTTTTATTTGATGATATTATGAGCATTGTAGAGAATTCTATTACGAATCTAAAAAAAAAGAATGAACCAAATTGGAGTTAAAATGAGTGAGTTATGCCATTTTTAGTAAGCATATACTGAAAACTGCGACTGACGCTGCGTCGACACTGCGACCGCAGTGTAAACTGCGACTAACGTTGTGTCGACACCATGACCGATGTTGTGTTGACACCGAGACCATAGTGTAAATTCTGACTGACACTGTGTCGACACCGCAACCGTGGTGTAAACCGCGACCGATGCTGCGTCGACACCGCGACCGCGGTCGACGCCGCCAAGAACAGCCAATCGTAAAATGATCTTATCTCGAGCAATACTTATCTGTTTTCAACAAAACAAAGTGCATTGGAACCATGATTCAATCATCTATCATCCCAAACATCTTTCTCTATGAGGGGGTGACCTAGAGGGTAATTTCTGGTGTGATTGTTGGGGAAGAACGTGAAGAACAACAGAAATCAAAAGGAGTTGCTATAAATTCGACTTGGTAAGTAGTTTTAACCGTAGAATCTTTCTTCTCTTCACTTCTCCTTGATTGAAACCCTTGATCTAGCAATTTGGAGGTTTGGTTTAACCTCTAATCTCATCTTCTACCAACAGTAGATCCCATTTAGGGTTAAAAGGAAGAAGAACTTGTGGATTTTGCTAGGATTTGGATATGGATTCGAGATCTTCAGAGATGGGCTACATTTTTAAGGTATTTTCACACCTTAGGGTGAGTGGCTACTTCCTTTAAACATTATATTGCATGAAAATTGGTTAAATCATTAATAATTTTCAATTGATTAGTATGCAAGTACAACCCTAAATGGTCTATTTGATCTAGCTTGTGCAAGTTGATAAGAAAAGGATTATTTATCTGTTATGATGAATTTCAGATTATGAAATCACATTAGAAATGATTACAGTCCATCTAAATAAGAATTCTTAAAGTAATTGTAAGAGTTACATGAATATACTAAAATTTAGGGATTTCGGCTATGACTAAAATTGTTGTATAATTGAATAAAGAAGTTTGCCTAGTTGAATCTCTTTAGATACAAATGATTGTTTATTTGTGTGCTTATTACATATATGTCAGATTTGATCTTGGATTTCATTTGATGATAATAATGTTTGCTTGATATATCAGTAAGGAGGGTGGAAACCCTAGTTCAGATCATTATAGGGTTTCATACATATATACTCGATTATATGTGAACTGTTGAGAGAAATTCTTATTGAATGATGTTAAGACGTATTCAATCCTTATGCGAGTTATGTGATAAGTGAATGAGGTAAATGAAACCCTAATGATAGGGTTTTCAGTGAAACAAGTATTGTGATTTCAATGTTTCTCAGCTTGAGATGTGGTGATGCTTAACAGTTCAGTTGTGGTATATGTTATCAGATGGATTATGAAATGAACGGTTTACAAAGCTGAACAAAGATATGTTGATGTGATGATTGAATTGTGAATTTAAAGAGTGAATTAGACATGTAGATGCCCTGAACACTATAGGATCCTCACAAGATGAGGCCTGCGCTGTGAGGAGGAAACGTCTTCCCGAATGGACATAGTCCAGATCGAGGTAAGATGGAGCGCACCAGTAGGGTGTGGGGGTCTTGACTAGTAGGGAAGACTCCTTACAGTTGTGTGGTACCCAACACCAATTGAGAATGTCGGTGGTACCTGTATAACATGTTGAGTGATCAGTGGTCAGTAGGTCCACTGATGCACAATAAGCCTGAGGGCTTTGACTCACTGCCTGAGTACCCAGGTTGAGAGGTGGAGTGTGATATATCTGGCTGCTCCCATTTTTCGCTGAGAGGCATACATGTCGAGGCCCGCTGCATATGGGGTCTTACTCAAGACATAGGCTTAGGAACCCGGGCATGCTTCTAAGCCTTGTATAGTGAGATCGTAGCTTGCTGCGATTCTTTCACATGTTATGGTACACCTCATGTGGGTTCAGGGCATAACAAGATGAATGAGAGGTTAATCAAGTGTGTGTAGTTATTCAATTATCCTTTGTATGTTTCTGAGTTATTAGTTCTCTTTGAGATTAATCATGCATGCTCATATATTGATTCACTCTTGTAGATATCTAGAGTATCCTGCCATAATTATGATTTTCAATTATTAGACTCTTTAAAGATTATTGTTCTTATAATTGATATCAGTTGCTCAAATGTATATTTGTAATTATATCAGTGCTTTAGATTGTTTCTTTGAAATACTCATTCACTGAGTGAGTAGGCTCACCCCTCTACTCACAATTTTTTTAGGGAAACCACATAGACTTAAAGAAGGTCAAAGCATCAGAGTAGATCTACCAAAGGAGTTCAGTATGAGATTAGTTGAACTCAGTCAGCCCCTGTCACTCTAGGTCCTTGTATAGATGTGAGAGAGTAGTAAATAATGTTTCGTATCTTTATTTCTTTAATAAGAGAGAATGTATTTGATTATCATGTCATATGTATATGGAGGTGTGAGAAACAGAATGAATGTATGAATGTGTATCATTAATGTTGAGATCATATTAGAGTAATCAAAGCTTTTCTCTTGTAAAGTTTGTTTATGTGATTGAATGCGAGAAAACAAAGATTTTGAAATAAAGGAAATGAAAAGGAAAAGTCGGGAGTGAACTTTGTATTAAGTATAATCCTCATAGTCATGCCCTAATCTCATGATTGGTGATAATCGTGGGATGTGGGCATGACAATCTTTTGGTATCAGAGCTTAGGCTGAGTTGTCAGGGACCATTAGGATAGAAAGTTAGAGTTATAAGTGTGACAGTTACGAGTTGATGTGTCTTTAGCTCTGGGAGGTCTGGGTATTTGGATACCCTGGCCAGGTATTTGGATATTTAGGCTGACCAGTATCAAGCTACTCTTCCTATTCTTCTCTGGATGCCCTGACCAGTTATGCAGAGGAAGGATGGGCTAGAGAGAAACCCTAGAAATCTTAGGGTTAGGAGACTAGAAAGTAATGAAGGAGTAAGAGATTAAACATAGAATGTTATACAACTCTTGCTTTATATTGCTTCTTTGATTGGAGATCAATAGAAATTCTCTTATATGAATGAATTCAGATTATCAGTTTGTAGAATATATATGGTTCTTTTATATTGTTGTTTATATGAAGTGATTCAGTTATTGTTTATATTCTTTGTATCAAGTAGACTAGAAGTTATCTTTAAACGAGTTTGCCCTAATTGGATATTCTTTCCACATGTTTGATATGAATTAGAGTCAGTTAATCTTGAGTAGCTCTTGGCTTCAGGACTGCAGGTTTGGCCTAGTCTGGTTGACAAGATGTGTTACTGGGATCTAATGACTCCTATTAAAAATATAATAAGAGTAGACTATGGATAAATTAGACCGACATCATAGTGAGAATGTTCATACGCTAAGATGTTGAAACATATGGGAAAGATTAGAATAGCTAAGAATCAGTTGGAACTGATATATGAAATCCAACTTTGGGGCCTCATATGAGACTCTTAATTGGAAATAAAGGAACACGACATAAGGTTTAGATTAAGTTTAATGATTAGTATTATATGAACTCTAAATATGAAATATGGAAAAGATATGAGAAAAGTATGTAAGGGCCAAGGGAGTAAGAATCAATCATGAGGAATGGATCATATAATTGAGTACAATGCTTTTATGTACTCCAAAGCAAAGGAAAAATAGAAGAAAGGATTTAAATATACGATAAGTGCATAGAAGTGAAGTTCAGAGGAATGAAAGTGCAGAGAACTAGATATATATATGTAAATAATAAGACTAGGATAAGAAACTTAGATGAAACAAAGATAAATGTTGGAAATAATGAGCTTGATTAAGGAATGAGGGTCACATGATATAATTGAGAGTATGGAATGTATACCTTTATTATAAAGTTTATTACATTCATCCTTACTACCTTTGGGGTTCTAAGTCTCTATAGAACAACAAACTAGTTTCTAAAAGAAGAAAAAAAGTGTAGCTAAACAAATGATTAAGTCATACAAAGGTAGACTATATTCAGGAAGGAAAAAACTTGATTGAAAGAGAAACTAAGTTTGACCCATGCATGAACTGTTTGATTTAAAATGAAGGATATGTAATGTATTAAACTTGAGGTGAAACTAGTAGAGATATTATTGATTTAGAATCTCAACTTCACATTAATAGAAGGATAAAAAGAAATATGTACAACATGGTATACATGATCATACACATGAATAAGCAACATGATCATAAGAAAAAAATTAGAAGCTAAAGATGACAAGTGTAAGAGTAGTATATGGTAAGAGGATTATGGAAAATATGGAAGGGTTTGAAGCATGATGGAGTAATATAGATTATAAAAGAAAGAGATTGCAACATTCAAGCAAGTGCTAATTAGTCAAGTATTCTTGTTGATGACTAATTAAACCTACATATGAGAAATGTAATACGGGAATGTTTGAAGATAAGAATTCTAAGTCTCAGAATCATCTTCTCTTTCATATCTTACTTAATGAGAGCAATGTGGGAATGAAGTGATAAGAAAATGAATCATATATGATGCATGACCGCCATGGTAGAGACATCTAGTGAATGTAATAATGACACGCAATATGATGAGGAAACCCTAGCAGTGTAAATTGAGAATGTAATCTATCTGAATGGCCAAGTAAGAGAAAGGAAATTCAATTGATAAGATAAAGAAGACTTTAGTAAAACTTGTGAGATCCAAAGTTTGAATTTCAAATTAAGGGAGCAAATTCACATCACAATAACGTCATGCTACTGATAAGGACCAAACCCTAGAATGTTTAGAGTCATAGTAGTTCAAGGGATGTCACTAGTGATTTGACCTTGAATACTAGCATCTCTATAAAACAAGATCATGAGATTTGCAATATGAGAAGTAAACTAGCACTGATAGTAATCCATGGTTTATAGGTAGCTAATCTGAAAGGTAGATAAACAATATGGAAATGATTCGGAGCAAAGAGTAAGATATAATTTTGAAATGTAACAAGTGTGTTTTGAACAAAAGGAGAAATACAATATGAGTGAAGTGCAATATGAAATAAATTCTTGTAGTGATATTAAGAATGATGAATAATCTATTCTTACCTTCTATGTTTCATTGTTAGGGGTGTTTGTTCTATATGATCAAATGAGAAGGATAAGTAATGAGAAGTAAGTAGTAATGAATGAGGTGAGAAATAAGAGAAAACAATGGCTTTCAGTTATACCAGAATTTGCTTTTAGAAGCATAATTTGTTGAAGGTATATTAAGGGATGTAAATTTGTTTTACATATGATTTTAGTGTACATGTGCAAGCAATATGGTAATTAAAGGTGTCTGATAGTTGTAGTCATTCATACCAGTAACCCATCTTAGTATTGTACAATTATGGTATGGTAATATGGGATGAATGATGATGGAACAAAAGGAGGGTTACCCTAAATAAGGTAGTCTTACCTATACACTCATATGAATAGAAGGGATGATAACCATATTGTATTGATATGTAACCCTAATGAGGTATAGCTTGTTATACCTAGCTCTAATATAACTAAGTGATGGTAATTGGGTATGAATAGTCCTTGAATGACTAATACAATCATGGTGTACTTTGTTACTGTTGTTGAAACCCTAGTATGCTATAACCTGATGGTTACACCTTGATTTATGTGTGTGTTCATACTTGAGAATAGTATGGAATGTGATGGTGATGCTTCACTTTATGCATCCATGATCCAATGGGGATGCTTTAAGGGTTTGGGTATAAGTGTTGATTAGTAACATTAATATAATTTATCTTGTTGAACCTAATCTCTAATACAAATAGATAAAAATGAGTATTCATGTTTAACATTCTTATATGATGGAATGATGGTGGAACAACCTCCTAAATATGATCACAATCTTAATATGTTAATTGATGGTTATCATAGTCACATGGTTGATGCTTTCTTATGCTAAACATGTGCATTATGAATATGATGAGGGTAAATCATATCTAGATTCCTGATATGTTGATGAAATAAAGAAATGTTCTTAATGTTAATATAACCCTGCTATGATTGATTATGAATATATTTTAGCTCACTAATGCAATATTGTGTTGATCTGGTGTATTATATGTAAGTGATGTTGTTGAGTCTTGTTATAAGGCATGGAAAGATAATGATGATCTTGCAGAGAATAGTATGATTGTAAGGACCCTGACCTACGTTTAGGGTTTACCCTGTTTGTTTTGCTTAATCTTGGTGCTTTGGTGCTTGCTAATCACCTTTGAGTGGTGATTAGGGTTTTTGTTGTGCTTTGTTGAGAGTTGAGGGGGCTACTTGCAAATAACCCAAGTTTAGGGTTTTGTGTGCAAGTTGGTCATCTTGTGAGATGTTTTTCCCTCTTTGCTTCCTCTAGGGTTGAGAGGAAGGCTTGGGATTATTGTTTGAGTTCTTTGGGCCTGAGTTGAGCTTGTTTGGGCTTTGAGGTGCCTTGGTTGGGCTTGCTTGAGCCTTGTGTCGGCCAAAACCTACTTTGTGTCGCCCAGCAGGCTGGTGTGTCGCCCAGCAGCCTGTTTGTATCGCCCAGCAGGAGTTGTTGCTGTGTCGCCCATGTGGCTTGACCTTGGTTGGTGACACTTGGTGCCTAGCTTGGACAAGTGTCTTAGACTTTGCATGTGGTGGCTTGAACCCTAGGACAAGTGTCACTTGGTTGGGCGACACATTGCATGGTTGTACCTTGGGTTCTCCTCCCCTTCTTTCTATATAAGCAGCTCTTCTCCTTGCCTTAGTCTCCTTTGCTCTTTTGGTCTCCCATCCACCTTGAGTGCACAATATTCCTCTCCATCTAGCTTGTGTTGGCCGATACACTCCCTAGGAGTTGAAGTGGTGGCCGATACACCTTCCTGAAGAAGCCTGGTGGATGATAGCTTTGGACCTTGGAGCTGTGTTGGACGATACCCCTTGGAGTTGGAGTGCTTCTTCTTCCTTGGAGCTTAAAGGTGGGTTGCATATCTTCTAACCCTAACTTCTTTACCTCTAGCTATGATCTTGTTGCATGTTAGTAGCTTAACTTAGTTCCTTGCTTTTGTACCTTGCTTGTGCACCTTGGGTGGCCGATTCTCCTTAGGGTTTAGGGTTCCCTTGCGCACCTTGCTTTCTAGGGTTTGAGTCTCCATGAGTTGGAGGTAGAAGATGACCCGCTCTTGTGTTGGGCGATACCCTCCTCGGTTTTGGTGTGGTGGGTGACACCCATATTCTTGTGGTGGACGACATAAGTGGTGTTCCTTGTACTGGCCGACATGGTGACCATGTTGGGCGATATGGTCCTTGTGTTTGGTTTACTCTTGTTCTTGAGTTGAATGATAGGATGAGAGTTCTTGGTGTTGGGCGGCATGATGGTGTTCTTGTGTTGAGCGATATCCTTGCCCTTGTGTGGGCGATAGGTCAAGTTAGTGAGATGTTGGCCGGTATGGGTTGAGTTGAACGACAGGACCATGCTTGGCTTGCTTCCTTATGTTGACCGATAGGCAAGTATGGTGAGTTGGCCGATAAGTGTGGTTGTGTATCGGGCGATACCCCTTGATGTGTCGGCCGACATGGTGAGTATGATGGGCGATATGGACCTTCTTGTGTTAAGAGACATCCTCTTCTTTATAGTGGACGATAGACCTAAGTTCTCGTGGTTGGTTGGTGCTGGATGATAGCCATGCACGGTGTGCTGGCCGATATCCATGTTGGCCGACATCCATGGTGGCCGATAGCCAAGGTGGGCGATAACCTAGGTTGGGTGTGTGTGTCGGCCGATGGGCCTTGATGGGTTTTAGTAAGGGTGGTGATGAGTTATAGTGAGGGTCATGTGTTCTTATAGTGACGGTCTCATGTACTATGGAAGTGCATGTTTATGCTCAAACGATAATGATGCCTTGCAAACAATAATAATGCTAATAACAATGATGATAATGGTAGTTGCATAATGATAATGATAGTAATGATGTTGATCATAATGATGATGGCAATAATGACAATAATGATATGCATGAAGTAATCCTTGCACTTAATCGTTAAATGAGAATGGTGATAGTTACACTAGTAGCTTGCATAATAATAATGTTAGTAGTGCTAATGATAGCCATGATGATAATGTTGTTGATAACTAAGATGTCAACAGTGTTGGCGATATTAGTTGTGTTGATGAAGGTAATGCCTAACTCATAAGTGAAATCAATAATGATGTTAATAATATAATGTGATTAATGGTTGCCTAATGATTGGAATAATGGTAATAAAAGGCAGTTACATTAATAGTTACTTAATGATATAGCAATGAAGATAATAGTAGATGACGATGCTGATAATAGTAATAATGGCATCAAGAGTAGTAATGATTTTGGTAACAATGGTAGTTGCATTAATGGTTACTTAATGATAGAGATAATAATGATGATAGTTGATGGTGATGATAATGACAATTGGTAGCAATAGTGTTTGCTCTGTATACTCAACATGACTTTTTATTATAAATTGAATACCTTGATTGTTTGTATAATCTTGAGATAAGGGTAGGCAAGATTATAGTATGATGTGCTTAACAAGCTTGATCATCAAATAGTGTAATGTTGATAAATAGATTATCTTGAATGATATCCCATGATAGTGAGCATATTCCTTATGATTGAATCTATGGTTGTTGTGTATCCTAACCATGCAGGTGATGTGTAGCCATGAAAAGGCTATGAGACATATGTGATGAGTAACATCACTTTGATAACTATCTATGAGGTCGTATGTATGATGTGTTTGTCCCATGATGTTGATGTGAGCCTTGAAGAGGCAGTGACAGTACATGATGAGGGATTGAGATCCCATGGTATGTGATGATCCTCGAGATGGATCGGTATGGTTGGTAAGAGGCCAAGTGGTAACATGTAATGTTGGATCCTTGTGGTGGATCAGGTTGATGAGATTATATATTAATAATATAATGATGTTTACTTTCTGTTATAGCTTGTATGTTATACAACTTGGTTGAATCTTGCAATCCATCTAAAAGATACTAATTAATCACAGTGAAATATATCATGTAGTTTGCCCTGGCCATAGATCCATCATCGTCAGGACTTGGTGATGGTGAAACGGGTTCTCCTACGGGTTAACCTGGAGCGCATATTGTTGAATATGCGAGGTTACTCCTAGCCTAGAGTAGGAGGTAAGAGTGTAACTTCGGTTACAGACTCAGATACGTATATAGAGCATGGTGAACAGGCCCATGGCTCAGGATATGTAATGTGAAGAGCATGAATGCATTCATGGCTCAGAGCACGGTGATCAGGCCCGTGGCTCAGTTGTACTAGCGCCGAGACCTGTACCAAGGCGGGCTAGAGTGAGGGTAGCCTATGGAGCTGACCCAGTGTTTTAGACCACTACATCATATGACTAAGGTCATGCTTGTATTGTGCTCGTGTACTGACCACGAGGTGGGAGGTTGTGGAGTCCGGCTCTTCCATTGACCTTGTATGGCACCAGTCTTGGGCTTCGCAGCCAGAGGTTTGATTTGAATGGTACGATTCAAATCCTCGGGGCATAATAATATGTAATACAGCCGTTTAGTATTTACTGCTTAAGACAAACACGAAACATTGGTTGAGGCCTTGTTTGTGTATTATATTCTGGTATATCTACAGGTACTTCTATATTCATCAGGTTTGTGGTAATATGCCTTGTCTGGATAATCAGGTTATGTGATATAGTATCTTATTCTGTTAAACATGTTCTGTTGAGAGATATTTTGTACAGCTGGTAAGCTTATCGGTAAGAATAGCATTGCTATATATATATAGACTACTCTGGTTATACTTGATGATAGTTATCTGCTGTTAGGGTTATCTTACTAAGGTTCTGTAGTTGCGGTGGGAAGTTATGTTTCCCGCTGGGACAATTGTTCAATTGTCTCACTCCGCTGGTTTTCAGGTGGTCGAGGTAGACGTGGTCGTGGTCGTGGTGTTGCGTCCGAGCAGCTTGAAGAGCAGTAGAAGGCATGCGATGGATATGCTGTTGTTTTGGATGTTTTGTAGTAGAGTCTAGAGTCATCCCTGTACTCTCAAGTCCTTGGCAGTGTTTTGACGTTGATTCACGATGAACGATCGATAATGTTTTGTATATCCTGATGTTGGCCGGATGCGGGCCTCTGTGTATATGAACAGGTGATGAACCCATGAGATGGATAAATAGCTGATCAGGAGCTTTGGACACGTATCAGATCTCGTGTATGTATATATGTGTGATATGTTTCTGTGCAGGATGAGGACTGGAAAGTAATAGTTTCATAGTCCATCAGTTTTCCGCAAACGGTTTTAATTAACCCATATTTTTCATTATCTGTGGTTATGGTGATTTCCGTACATTTTCGCGTAACACCTCGTTATCTGTGTGATAATGGGATGTGTTGCCACAAGTTTTGGTATCAAAGCATTAGGTTCGCTGAGTCTATAGGGATTTAGGACTAGGTTGAGTTGTTCTTATGAGTTTTCCAGGTTTTCTTACAAAATCTTCTGCCCTCAGCGGAAGATAAGCCAAGATGTCTGGAAACATGAAGAACACTCTGCTGAGTACAGTGATGCTGCATCGGTTGATGGAGCAAATGGACAGGCACATGAAGATCGGGTGCCTGAGGTCCCCCAATTTAACCCAGCCATACTTGAACATCATGCTTACCAACAGCTTATGGGGCAGTTAATGGCTACGATGAATCTCATGGTTGAGCGATTACCAGTGCCTCCTCCGCGAGCACAGGTTCCCCATGGAGAAGCATCGGGTATTGGGAAGACCTTCGACGGCTTCGCCGAGTTGGAGCTTCAGATTATGCTGGAACGGCTGATCCAGCAGATGCAGATCTGTGGCTGACAAGTCTTGAGAAGGCTTTCCGGATCCTTGACATCCCTGAAGCAAACAAGGTAAAGCATGTTGTCTACCTTCTGAAAGGTAGTGCTGGTCACTAGTGGACCATAGAAGAAGAGAAGCGGCCTGGTGAGGTGATCTGTTGGGAAGTGTTTCGACGCGAGTTCGTCACCAGATGCTTTCCGAAGACGTATTTGGATGAGAGGATCAGTCAGTTCTAGAACCTGAGGCAAGGAACGATGAACATCATCGAGTATGAAGCCAAGTTTATGGATCTGTTGAGGTTCTATCCTCACATGGCGGCAACAGATGAGGAACGGATCAGACGTTTCGAGAAGGGTTTGAGTGCTGAGTTGAAAACCCCGGTGTCTGCATTGGAAAACCGAGAGCAGTTTGCTACGTTCGTGGAATCAGTTCGATGGATCGAGAGGACAGTACGAGAGAAAAGAGAGTCTATGTCCCTTAAAAGACCTGCTCAGTTTCAAGGACGGAGGTTCGGTGGCTTTAAGAAGCCCAGGTTTTCAGCACCATCAGCGATGAGAAATTCTGGTATACCATCACAGTGGTCTCCGAGTAAAGGGAAAAGTTATGTTTCTTCGCCATCTAAGGCACACAGTTCAGCTTCTGTGGCCATGACAGGGATAGCTAGGCCACGGTTTGAAGACAGTGCATGCTATCTTTGTGGACAGATCGGACATCTCAAGTCGCATTGCCCAAATAGAGATGTTGAAGTGACGCAGCAGGCGAGACAGAGTTTTCAGAGGTCAGAGAAACTACAACCCAGTGGTAGCAGAGGACGTGGACGCGGTCAAGCGTCTCAAGCTGGATCGTCTGCTCAAGGAAGCAGAGGTCGTGGGCAGCAAGCAACGGCTCGATTCTATGCCATGAATCAGCCGGAGGCGATAGTCAACCCACGAGTGGTGACAGGTCAGATGGAGTTATTTCATTCTGATATGTCTTCTTCTTGCTTTATATCTGTTCTGGTTGACCCAGGTGCTACACACTCTTTTATCGCCTATAGTATGCTTAAAAACTGTCGTTTACCTGTTAGCTGTAAGAAGGATAGTTTGTTGTTAGAAACCCCTCTTGATGGTTCCTCCCTGCTTCGAGAAGTGTGTCCATCTTGTGTCTTGTCTTTCTCGGGACATCACATTCAAGTGGATCTTATGCCACTTGACATGCATGGTTTCGATGTTATCCTTGGGATGGATACCTTAGAAAAGTATAAGGTTGTCTTGGATTGTGGTTCCAAGCAGGCAGTGTTTGATGTTGCTGGAGAGAAGTGGACCTTCCAGGGAGATAGGAAGATTCTTCCGACGTGTTTGGTATCAGCTATGGTGGCAGATAAGTTGTTACGACAAGGATGTGAGGCGTTTCTAGCTCACGTGGTGGATACCGTTGTGGTGACCAAGGAAAAAGGTCCTAGTCTTGAGGAGGTGTCAGTGGTTCGAGAGTTTGCAGACGTGTTTCCTGAGGAGTTTCCTGGTGTTCCTCCACCCTGAGAGATTGATTTCGAGATCAATCTGATTCCTGGAACACAGCCAGTTGCACAGTCAGCATATAGGATGGCTCCAGCGGAGATGGCAGAGTTGAAGAAGTAGTTGCAGGAGTTGTTGGAGAAAGGTTTTATCCGACCGAGTACGTCGTCGTGGGGTGCCCCCGTGTTGTTCGTTAAGAAGAAGGATGGCACGATGCGGTTGTGTATAGATTACCGGCAATTGGACAAGGTCACGATCAAGAATAAGTACCCATTGCCGAGGATAGATGATCTGTTTGATCAGTTGTGTGGTGCTACAGTGTTTTTGAAGATTGACCTACGGTCTGGATATCATCATTTGAGGATAAAAGTGGATGACATACCAAAGTCAGCTTTCAGGACGAGGTATGGTCATTTCGAGTTCGTGGTTATGCCATTTGGGTTAACCAATGCCCCTGCAGCTTTCATGGATCTGATGAACAGAGTGTTTCGTCCGTTCTTAGATCAGTTTTTTGTAGTCTTTATAGATGATATCTTAATCTATAGTCGGGACAGGCAGGAGCATGAACAACATCTTCGTCAAGCGTTGACTCTTCTTCGTCAACATCAGTTGTATGCCAAGTTCAGTAAGTGCGAGTTCTGGTTAGATGAAGTGACTTTCTTGGGTCATGTGATATCTACTGAAGGCGTCAAAGTAGATCTGAAGAAGGTGGAATCCGTCGCGGATTGGGAACAACCGAAGATGCCGACGGAAGTTCGTAGTTTCCTTGGTTTGGCTGGATACTACCGGAAGTTTATCAAGGACTTCAGTGCGATCGTGTTGCCGATGACAAAGTTGACCCAGAAGGATGTACCATTTGTTTGGGATGATCGATGTCAGCAAGCTTTCCAGAGTCTGAAGGAGAAGCTGACCAGTGCTCCAGTGTTGATCTTGCCAGAGCCTGGGAAGGGCTATGATGTTTTCTGTGATGCTTCCAAGAAAGGTTTAGGTTGCGTTTTGATGCAGGAAGATCATGTAGTTTCTTTTGCCTCACGACAGCTCAAGAAGCATGAGGAGAACTATCCAACTCATGACTTGGAGTTGGCAGCAGTGGTTCATGCGTTAAAGATTTGGAGAAACTATCTGTATGGGGAAGTGTGTCAGATCTTTACGGATCATAAGAATCTGAAGTACATCTTTACGTAGCAAGAGTTGAACATGCGACAGCGACGATGGATGGAGTTGATCAATGATTACGACTGCACTATCGAGTATCATCCTGGTAAGGTGAACGTGGTAGCTGATGCACTTAGCAGAAAGTCTTCTTCTTCTCTTTCTTCAAAGAAGGCACAGTTGAGTTCTCTGGTATGCCATAGGCGAGATATGTTTGTTTCTCTTCAACGGATGAATGTGCAGATGGAAGTTTCCTTGTTATCTGGTCTTTTTGCACAAATGCAAGTTAAGCCTATGTTAAGACAACAGATCAAGGATGTACAGCAGACAGATGATGCAGTACAGTTGATCAGATCAGAGTTCGGCAGCGACAAGCGTGATGGGTTTCATGAGTCCGAGGATGGACTAGTTTGCTATCGTGATAGGATGGTGGTTCCAGATGTTGATGATCTAAGGAAGATGGTGCTTGAGGAAGCACATACGTCAATGTATGATATGCATCCAGGTGTCACCAAGATGTATCATAGTCTGAAGGACTTGTACTGGTGGCCCGGTTTGAAGAAAGACGTAGCTGAGTTTGTGGCTAGATGTGTGGTGTGTCAGCAAGTGAAGGCTGAGCACCAGAAACCGGCAGGTACGTTGCAACCTTTGCCGATACCGTAATGGAAATGGGATCATATAACCATGGATTTCATAGTTGGTATACCCCGGACAACTAGGAATCATGATTCCATTTGGGTGATAGTGGATAGATTGACTAAGTCTGCCCATTTCCTACCAGTGAAGACGACGTATACAGCTGAGAAGCTAGCTCGAGTATATGTGGATGAGATAGTACGTTTGCATGGTGTGCCAGCAACGATAGTTTCTGACAGAGGTCCTCAGTTTACGAGTCGTGTTTGGGAACAGTTGCACAGAGCGTTGGGAACGCAGTTGAGGTTCAGTACAGCTTTTCACCCGCAGATAGATGGACAGTCTGAGAGGACTATTCAGATTTTGGAAGATCTTCTTCGAGCTTGTGTTTTGCAGTTTCTGGGCAACTAGGATGAACATCTGAGTTTAATAGAGTTTTCCTACAACAAAAGTTATCAGCGGAGCATCGACATGGCTCCTTATGAAGCTTTGTATGGAAGGAAGTGCAGATCTCCTTTGTGTTGGTATGAGTCTGGTGAGTATCAGCTTTTAGGTCCTGAGTTAGTACAGCAGACGATGGAAAAGATCAAGGTGATATAGAAACAGTTGAAAGTGGCACAGGACAGGCAGAAGTCTTATGTAGACAACCGCCAATGACCTTTAGAGTTCCAGGTGGGAGACAAAGTGTATCTTAAAGTCTCGTCGTGGAAAGGTGTGCTAAGGTTTGGACAGAAGGGTAAGTTAGCTCCCAGGTATATGGGGCCTTACTCAGTCAAAGCACGTGTTGGCAAGGTAGCTTACGAGTTAGAGTTGCCTCCGGAGTTGCACAGGTTGCATCCAGTGTTTCATGTCAGTATGCTGAAGAAAAGTCATCCGGATTCAGGTACAGTGATACAGCCAGTTGAGGTTGAGCTTGATGCAGATGTGACCTACGAGGAAGGTGCTGTGGTGATCCTTGACAGAAGGATCAAGAAGTTGAAGAGGAAGGACCTGGTTCTGGTGAAAGTTCTTTGGCAGCATCGTGGCGTTGAGGAAGCCACGTGGGAGCTTGAGGAAGAGATGAGGAGGAAGTATCCCTCGCTTTTCTCTTCGTATTTCGGGGACGAAATCCCTTAAAGGGGTTAGCTTGTAAGGACCCTGACCTGTGTTTAGGGTTTACCCTGTTTGTTTTGCTTAATCTTGGTGCTTTGGTGCTTGCTAATCACCTTTGAGTGGTGATTAGGGTTTTGTTGTGCTTTGTTGAGAATTGAGGGGGCTACTTGCAAATAACCCAAGTTTAGGGTTTTGTGTGCACGTTGGTCATCTTGTGAGATGTTTTTCCCTCTTTGCTTCCTCTAGGGTTGAGAGGAAGGCTTGGGCTTGTTGTTTAAGTTCTTTGGGCCTGAGTTCAGCTTGTTTGGGCTTTGAGGTGCCTTGGTTGGGCTTGCTTGAGCCTTGTGTCGGCCAGGATCTGCTTTGTGTCGCCCAGCAGGCTGGTGTGTCGCCCAGCAGCTTGTTTGTATCGCCCAGCAGGAGTTGTTGTTGTGTCGCCCATGTGGCTTGACCTTGGTTGGTGACACTTGGTTCCTAGCTTGGGCAAGTGTCTTAGACCTTGCATGTGGTGGCTTGAACCCTAGGACAAGTGTCCCTTGGTTGGGCGACACATTGCATGGTTGTACCTTGGGTTCTCCTCCCCTTCTTTCTATATAAGCAGCTCTTCTCCTTGCCTTAGTCTCCTTTGCTCTTTTAGTCTCCCCTCCACCTTGAGTGCATGATATTCCTCTCCATCTAGCTTGTGTTGGCCGATACACTCCCTAGGAGTTGAAGTGGTGGCCGATACACCTTCCTGAAGAAGCCTGGTGGACGATAGCTTTGGACCTTGGAGCTGTGTTGGACGATACCCCTTGGAGCTGGAGTGCTTCTTCTTCCTTGGAGCTTAAAGGCGGGTTGCATATCTTCTAACCCTAACTTCTTTACCTCTAGCTATGATCTTGTTGCATGTTAGTAGCTTAACTTAGTTCCTTGCTTTTGTACCTTGCTTGTGCACCTTGGGTGGCCGATCCTCCTTAGGGTTTAGGGTTCCCTTGTGCACCTTGCTTTCTAGGGTTTGAGTCTCCATGAGTTGGAGGTAGAAGATGACCCGCTCTTGTATTGGGTGATACCCTCCTCGGTTTTGGTGTGGTGGGCGACACCCATGTTCTTGTGGTGGACGACATAATTGGTGTCCCTTGTGCTGGCCGATATGGTGACCATGTTGGGCGATATGGTCCTTGTGTTTGGTTTACTCTTGTTCTTGAGTTGAACGATGGGATGAGAGTTCTTGGTGTTGGGCGGCATAATGGTGTTCTTGTGTTGAGCGATATCCTTGCCCTTGTGTGGGCGATAGGTCAAGTTAGTGAGGTGTTGTCCGGTATGGGTTGAGTTGAACGACAGGACCATGCTTGGCTTGCTTCCTTATGTTGACCGATAGGCAAGTATGGTGTGTTGGCCGATAAGTGTGGTTGTGTATCGGGCGATACCCCTTGATGTGTCGGCCGAAATGGTGAGTATGATGGGCGATATGGACCTTCTTGTGTTGAGAGACATCCTCTTCTTTATAGTGGACGATAGACCTAAGTTATCGTGGTTGGTTGGTGCTGGACGATAGCCATGCACGGTGTGCTGGCCGATATCCATGTTGGCCGACATCCATGGTGGTCGATAGCCAAGGTGGGCGATAACCTAGGTTGGGTGTGTGTGTCGGCCGATAGGCCTTGATGGGTTTTAGTAAGGGTGGTGATGAGTTATAGTGAGAGTCATGTGTTCTTATAGTGACGGTCTCATGTACTATGGAAGTGCATGTTTATGCTCAAACGATAATGATGCCTTGCAAACAATAATAATGCTAATAACAATGATGATAATGGTAGTTGCATAATGATAATGATAGTAATGATGTTGATCATAATGATGATGGCAATAATGACAATAATGATATGCATGAAGTAATTCTTGCACTTAATCGTTAAATGAGAATGGTGATAGTTACACTAGTAGCTTGCATAATAATAATGTTAGTAGTGCTAATGATAGCCATGATGATAATGTTGTTGATAACTAAGATGTCAACAGTGTTGGTGATATTAGTTGTGTTGATGAAGGTAATGCCTAACTCATAAGTGAAAGCAATAATGATGTTAATAATATAATATGATTAATGGTTGCCTAATGATTGGAATAATGGTAATAAAAGGCAGTTACATTAATAGTTACTTAATGATATAGCAATGAAGATAATAGTAGATGACGATGCTGATAATAGTAATAATGGCATCAAGAGTAGTAATGATTTTGGTAACAATGGTAGTTGCATTAATGGTTACTTAATGATAGAGATAATAATGATGATAGTTGATGGTGATGATAATGACAATTGGTAGCAATAGTGTTTGCTCTGTATACTCAACATGACTTTTTATTATAAATTGAATACCTTGATTGTTCGTATAATCTTGAGATAAGGGTAGGCAAGATTATAGTATGATGTGCTTAACAAGCTTGATCATCAAATAGTGTAATGTTGATAAATAGATTATCTTGAACGATAGCCCATGATAGTGAGCATATTCCTTATGATTGAATCTATGGTTGTTGTGTATCCTAACCATGTAGGTGATGTGTAGCCATGAAAAGGCTATGAGACATATGTGATGAGTAACATCACTTTGATAACTATCTATGAGGTTGTATGTATGATGTGTTTGTCCCATGATGTTGATGTGAGCCTTGAAGAGGCAGTGACAGTACATGATGAGGGATTGAGATCCCATGGTATGTGATGATACTCGAGATGGATCGGGATGGTTGGTAAGAGGCCAAGTGGTAACATGTAATGTTGGATCCTTGTGGTGGATCAGGTTGATGAGATTAAATAATAATATAATGATGTTTACTTTCTGTTATAGCTTGTATGTTATACAACTTGGTTGAATCTTGCAATCCATCTAAAAGATACTAATTAATCACAGTGAAATATATCATGTACTTTGCCCTGGCCATAGATCCATCATCGTCAGGACTTGGTGATGGTGAAACGGGTTCTCCTACGGGTTAACCCGGAGCGCATATTGTTGAATATGCGAGGTTACTCCTAGCCTAGAGTAGGAGGTAAGAGTGTAACTTCAGTTACAGACTCAGATACGTATATAGAGCATGGTGAACAGGCCCATGGCTTAGGATATGTAATGTGAAGAGCATGAATGCGTTCATGGCTCAGAGCACGGTGATCAGGCCCATGGCTCAGTTGTACTAGCACCGAGACCTATACCAAGTTGGGCTAGAGTGAGGGTAGCCTATGGAGCTGACCCAGTGTCTTAGACCACTACATCATATGACTAAGGTCATGCTTGTATTGTGCTCGTGTACTGACCACGAGGTGGAAGGTTGTGGAGTCCGGCTCTTCCATTGACCTTGTATGGCACCAGTCTTGGGCTTCGCAGCCAGAGGTTGGATTTGAATGGTATGATTCAAATCCTCGGGGCATAATAATATGTAATACAGCCATTTAGTATTTACTGCTTAAGACAAACACGAAACATTGGTTGAGGCCTTGTTTGTGTATTAAATTTTGGTATATCTGCAGGTACTTCTATATTCATCAGGTTTGTGGTAATATGCCTTGTCTGGATAATCAGGTTATGTGATATAGTATCTTATTCCGTTAAACATGTTCTGTTGAGAGATATTTTGTACAGCTGGTAAGCTTGTCGGTAAGAATAGCATTGCTATATATATATAGACTGCTCTGGTTATACTTGATGATAATTATCTGCTGTTAGGGTTATCTTGCTAAGGTTCTGTAGTTGCGGTGGGAAGTTATGTTTCCCGCTGGGACAATTGTTCAATTGTCTCACTCCGCTGGTTTTCAGGTGGTCGAGGTAGACGTGGTCGTGGTCGTGGTGTTGCGGCCGAGCAGCTTGAAGAGCAGTAGAAGGCAAGCGATGGATATGTTGTTGTTTTGGATGTTTTGTAGTAGAGTCTAGAGTCATCCCTATACTCTCAGGTCCTTGGCAGTGTTTTGACGTTGATTCACGATGAACGATCGATAATGTTTTGTATATCCTGCTGTTGGCCGGATGCGGGCCTCTGTGTATATGAACAGGTGATGAACCCATGAGATGGATAAATAGCTGATCAGGAGCTGTGGATACGTATCAGATCTCGTGTATGTATATATGTGTGATATGTTTCTGTGCAGGATGAGGACTGGAAAGTAATAGTTTCATAGTCCATCAGTTTTCCACAAACGGTTTTAATTAACCCGTATTTTTCATTATCTGTGGTTATGGTGATTTCCGCACGTTTTCGCGTAACACCTCGTTATCTGTGTGATAATGGGATGTGTTGCCACAATGATGGTCTTAATGACCTTTGGGCATGGTTGAGCCTTAGATGAGGTGTAATCCTCTTGTGTTGATAAGGATTGATACCCAGTGATATTGTAAAAAGGATTTATATCTTGTGATAGTATGATGACTAGTGTTATCTCATGAATGGTAAGTGAATAGTACCTTGTGATCATAAGATGAGAAATTATGTTCCACACATTTTATATCTTTTAAAATCTGTGATTTAAAGAGGAACAAATGACTCAATGTAGAAAATAAAATTCTAGACCATGGTATTCGAAAGCTTAAAAGGAGAGAGATACTCCTAGTAAAGGTTTTTCAGAGGAATCATGTATAGAAAAAGTTACTTGGAAATTAGAATCAGAGATGTTGAACAAGTATCTTTTCCTCTTTTATAAATTTCGAGATGAAATTTTTATCAGAGGGGGAGAATTGTTACAACCCGTTCCTAGCTTTGCTGGTAATCCTAGAGATTTAAGATAATCTTAATGCTTATCATGATTTTGCTAGTAATATTCTATGTTGTGCTTTATATTAACCTTAGTGGCCTTAAATACTTGTTTGGGCAACTCATAATCATGACTTAAGCATACTATAAAGATTCAAGTTGGGGTTTACATAGCATTGACCCATACATGTGTGCAAGAAGAGAGTTAATGACATTGGAAGAAATAATTCATAAACGATTTTTCATTTGATGATATTATAAAAATAATATAGTAGGATTGTAGAGAATTCAATTATGAATCCAAAAAAATGAATGAACCAAATCGGAGTTA
The DNA here is from genome assembly GCA_963693085.1 of Alisma plantago-aquatica. Classification (NCBI taxonomy): domain Eukaryota; kingdom Viridiplantae; phylum Streptophyta; class Magnoliopsida; order Alismatales; family Alismataceae; genus Alisma; species Alisma plantago-aquatica. The sequence goes on along the minus strand of OY856409.1, from coordinate 639,941,681 downwards.
AAATGAGTGAGTTATGCCATTTTAGTAAGCATATATTGAAAACTACAACTAACACTGCATCGACAGTGCGACCGCGGTGTAAACCGCGACTGATGCTACGTCGACACTGCGACCACGGTATAGAGTTTCATACTTACCTTTCTTCAATAATTGAATACCTGGCAGGGCATCCAAGTATTGAGATTAGGCAGTATGCACTATATTTTTGTGTCATGTTCCTAACGTAGACACCATCCTAGTCTTAAGTCCTAGTATCCCTATAGACTTAATGAACCTAAAGCTCTGATACCAACTTGTGAGAACCCATTACACTAAACAAGATTACTCAAAACATAAAGCACAATCAATCACTCATTAATCACATACCCAAAAATATGGGAAAATTAAAACCAATTTCAACGTCAGCACCTGCTCAAAAACATTTGCATAAGAGCCCAACATCTTTCTTATATCCATACTATGCCAAGAATTTGATACAAATATTTCTATCATCTTAGTCACAACATATATACACAGGAGAACAATATTCGTATATGCCACATAAACAAGCATTAATATGATAACAAAAGTCTGATTCGTTTGAAACACCATATACAAATTTTTCTTGCCTGGAACTGAGAGTACAGGGACGACTCTAAGACACACTAAACATCTAATCAACTTTCTCAAAGATTCATTACTATAGCTCCTCTTTGCTACCACATGTTTGTTTTCGTCACTCCGATTTCTAAAAAAATTTGTGGTGAACCACAAGGGTGAGACCCATGTCCCAACAAGAGATATAACCTCCAACAACGCTTATTGATTACAATATTTTAAATAGTAGATAACTAAGCAGTTGGAGTATTTAATAAAGCAGATTGAATAGTTCAAGTATGCTAAACAGATTAAGCAATTAATCTTAGCAACAAGTATGATCATCAATGCATATATAGATAACAAATAAATCCATTTCTTTGGATAAATATCTACTCAAATATCATCAAATTACATCTTAAAACAATCATTATCATTAATTTGACTATCATCATATTCCTTGCTAACAGCACAAGAAATCTAGTAGAATAAGCATCCCTGACATCATGAATATGTCGAGTAACATAGCATGGCTATCAATATTGGCATCTCAAATAAAGGGAACAGATCTATATCATAAGTAGAACTAACATCATATCATAATGAACTACATAGGCATGATTAGCAGTTTAAGCATTTCTAATTACATAGGCATGTCTATAAATATTAAACATAGCTAGCAGCAACATCTTAATCATTTGTGTCAATATATTTGACAACACAAGCTTGTTTACAACATGAGCATAACTACAACATAAGTATATCTATTATCTCTTATTGTAATATACATGATCTCAGTGAAAAGAAAGTAAACAAGGGTTATCATCCAATATAAAGCGGTGTGTATAACCCTAAACAGATATGCTACACAGCTATCTTACATCTTTTATTATGCCCTGAGGAAATTGAGGATACCACTCAAAATCCAACTGACCATTGCTATGTCAAAATTAGTGCCATATAAGATCTAGGAAGAGCCAAACTCCTAAGATCTTCTCCGCCCCCAGTCAGTGCGGGTCTGCCACAACGACACATAAGGTCAAGCTACTAACAGCCTAGTTCGTCCTTGGTACATGACACAACACTAGTGAAAGGAGTTGGGTACGCATACCCTACCATCCAAGGTACAACCACAACTGTCCTCCAATTTCATCACATATATAATCACTGAGACACGACTACAGTCGTTCTCAAACTGAGGGATAGGTATGACCGCAGTCATCCTCCCTAAACACTTGAATTCAGAATGACGAGCACCCCCCATACTCATTAGTATGCGCTCCGAGTTTCTCTTAGGAATACTCATTTGACCATCTGGCAAGTTTTGACACTCAGATAGATCTATGGCACACAGCACTACATGATTAGAGTTTCACTTGATTAGTTATGCCAATTGCGTGAATTAAGGTTGCATCAAACAAGTGGACATACAAACCCTAATTCCCTTCCAGCAAGTATATAAATGTCACAACTTTGAAAAGATATAAAACGTGTGAAACATAATTTCTCAACTCATAATAACATGGTTCTATTCACTTGCCGTTCATGAGACCACACTAGTCATCATACTATCACAAGATATAAATATTTTCTTATAATATCACAGGGTATTAACCCTTATCAACACAAGAGGATTACACCCCATTCGGGGCTCAACCAAGCCCAAAGGTCATTAATACCATCATACTATTCCATGTAAGATCATCATTATCTTTCCATGCCTTACAACAAGGCTCAACAACATCACTTACATATAATACACCATATCGGCACAATATTGCATTAATGATCTAGGAGATATTCATAAACAATCATAGTATGGTTATATTAACATTAAGAACATTCCTTTATTAAATCAACAAGCAAGGAATCTGGATATGATTAACACTCATCATATTCATAATACGCATGTTTAACATAAGAAAGTATCAACCATGTGGCTATGATAACCACCATCATTTCATCATATAAGAATGTTAGACATGAATACTCATCTTTATCTATTTGCATTAGAGTTAGGTTCAACATGATAAATTATATCAATGTTACTAATCAACACTTATACCCAAACCCTAACTCACAACATCCCCATTGGATCATGGATGCATAAAAAGAAGCATCACCATCATATTCCATACTATTCTAAAGTATTAACCTAGACATAAATAAAGGTGTAACCATCAAGTTATAACATACTAGGCTTTTAACAACAATAAGAGAATTCTCCATGATTGTATTAGTCATTCAAGGACTATTCATACCCAATTACCATCATTTAGTTATATTAAAGCTAGGTATAACAGGCTATACCTTATTAGGGTTACATATCAACACAATATGATTTGCATCACTTCTGTTCATATGAGTGAATAGGTAAGACTACCTTATTAAGGGTAACCCTCCATTTGTTCTATCATGTTTCAACCCTTATCTCCATACCACTATGTCACCCAGATGCATTGGATGTTTAAAAGGTAAGATGATTAGTTGTTTACATAAGTAAACACTTGGATAAAAAACCTATGAAGTCCTTTATTTGTGCTATAGAAAGAGTCACCATATAAACCTAGACATCTCTTTATTAAAAACACAAAACGTTCCATTGAGAGTAGGGTAAAACCCATAATTGACTGTTCAGTTAAAACAAGCCATCCATTGTCAACAAGTAAGCTCATTAAGTTGATCATATAAAGGAAACCATATAAATCATATTATTAGGACCAAAATATTACATTAGCCATCATTCCACTTTATTGGAGAAATAAGCATTAGATCTTGACCATCGGGTCAAATTCATATATTAAAACCATCAATTACAGTATAGGTCTAACAATTGCATCAAGTGACCCAAGAAACCATTGGTCTAAGGCTTAATTGATGCTACAACTACAATTATTAACTCACCATAGGTTGTAGACACATGATATACCATCATTAGTGACCATTAAGTTACCATAGGTTGTTATATCAACACTATATTCATTAATCAGCATCAAATATTAAGCTAATGTCATCATTGATTGATAACATCAGTAGGGTACTTAATGGTTGATCATTAAACTTCTAATTGATCCAAAACTTGAGATAACGGGTGACCATAGGTTGTTACCATCATCTGACACCTTTGATATAGACCATTAGTTGTCATGAAGACAACACCATAGGGTTGTTGCAATGGTACCATCATCAGGTCATGGGTTTATAGAAGAAATCAGCTTTAAACCCTAAAATGGACCATTGGTTGATAGGTGCTTAGCACCATAGGTTGTCAAACGAACTTGATCCAAGTCATATTATACCTTAGGAATAACATACACATGATCACAGGTTCATCTAGAATAGAAATTAGAACAGGAAACATTATAAAAATCAAAATCCAAGTCAAGCATAGTTTTTTAGTGCATGAATCATCATTTTCTAGAAAGAACATGAGCTAGCAAGATTATGGTAAGCAATAAACGTGGATCAAGTTATAAAACTTGCCTATTATGAGAAGATGAAATCCCAAATAGAAGAAAAATTGAGCAGGTAGGGTAGAAAATCCAAGCATAAGTTGTGAACTCATCCATCTAGCACCTTTCTTCATCAAATGAGCAAACCCTAAGCATAAAGAGCAAGAAAGGTAGGGTTTTATATCTTTAGAGAAATTTCTACCATAGAACAGAAATGTTCTGACCTAGAGAAAGGTAGGAGTAAGGATAATAAAGAAATAAATTAAGGAAATAAGTTAATACTTACACTTTTAGGTCAAGATCACTAGGAGGAAGCTTTTTAAACCCATAAAGGAAATCAATTGCAACCCCTAAATAATTCTTCCAAGAAGATCCCCACTTTCTTCTTCCTTGGATAGGAAAATTCACAACAGCACAGAGGGAGAAGAGGTTGGGAGAAGGAGGGAAGTGGTGGAGAGAAAATGGCTTGTTTTGGTGCTTGGGGATAAGTATATGAAACTTTAAGATAAAGAAAAAGAAAAGGTTGAAGTTCTAGTATCTATCCAAGTGTCCATGGCCTTAATTTATTAAGAATATACAAGCACACACACAAGAAGCTCCCCCACCATATGTATAGACCTTATTAGCTTTTTTTTGTCGAATTTTCCATCCAATCAAATAATTCATTAGTTGGTAGCTACTAAAGGTAGCTCATCCATGAAGGGGTAAATCCTAAAATACCCTTGGAGAAAATACCTTCAAACCAAGGTTTAAATTGGTGCCCCATGTCTCAACAAGATCAAGCATGATGATAGAATATCCAAGGAACATAATGCAAGTGACAAATTGCAAATAAAACCTCTCAATTGGGTAAATTGTAGAAAAGTCCAAAATGTGCATAAAATTGCATAACTTGCTCAAACAGTGTCCAAATTGGACCAAATTTGAAATTTAAGCTTGTATTATGATTTAAAATAATATAACAATTTTATATTAGGGTTATAAGAATTAAATTATGATAATTAAGCTTATTCAACTCATTAAGCAAGTTTAGGGACCTTATAGTGATCAATGGTGCAACCGTTTAAATTAATTAAGTCATATACACCACCACATATTATGTTATTTTTTAGTTAAAATATGTTTCATACTCTTATTTCAATATATATATATATATATATATATATATATATATATATATATATATATATATATATATATATATATATATATATATATATATCAAGTCTCTCTAGATAAATAATATCACTAAGTGATTATGCTATGACTAAGATAACAAATTCTTGATCATGTATAGGGTGTTTTCCTCATTCTTATTCAACTATATGCAAGAATATGCCACTACCTTATCCTCATTCAGAAAGGCATGTCCTAATCAATTATTGGAAGTTTCTCTACATACAATACAAACTTTCCCGTCTAAGGTTGAGTATGAACTCTAGAAGATGTCAGTGGCTTCTTTAATTATTGAAAACCATGCTCAAACTGATACGTCCATATGAATTGGGCTTCTCTCCCTATCATGTGAGTCAAAGGCATAGGAATAAAGCTATGAACCTTTTGTAATAACATGCTAAACCAAAAAAGCTCCCCACTTTATTAGGTGTCTTGGGTTCTTGAGATATACACAAATACCTTTGATAGAAATTATAGGGCCTATAAATGCCACTACAAATAATGATAACTCACATCCACTAAACTTGGACCAACTTATTTATTTCAGAAAGACAACTATAAGTTTTCTTCATATTGGTCTCTATTTATAGAATATATGAATATATCATCAATGACAACAACAATGATTGATAAAGCAACTAATAGAAATTTTTTATCGATTCCATAAAAGTTTTGGTGCAATGGTTAGTCTAGAAAAAGCACTAGCCATTCATGATCCTAGAAGTTTTCTTCAGAATATCTTTGACCTAGATCCTGAGCCGATGATAGCCTGATTGCATCTCAATCATGGAAAAGAAAGTTTCTCCTCTCAGGTTGATCAAACTTATAACTGATCCTAGGAAGAAGATATTCTTTTTGGTAGCTAATTCTTTGAGATGTATATAATATGTACATATCCCCATGGTCCCATCCTACTTATATACAAAAAACATTGGTGGTCCACATATTGATGTGATGGGTTGTATATATCCCTTATGAATCAAATTTTGCAATTACTTCTTTTTCTCTATAAATTTAGATTGGGTTATGTATTATGGTTCTTATGCTATAGGTGGAGTACCTTAATTTAGATTGATCTCAAAATCAATTCCTATTACTAGAGGTAATTATAACAATTCAGCAGAATAGACATCATTGTACCCTTTCACTATAGGTACACAAGAAAAGATATGGTTCTCAACCCTAGTATCTATCACATGTGTTAGTAAACCTATACATCTCTTTCCGATCATCTTTTCAATAGCTATACGGATATCAAACATGGAGGTGGTACTTTCCTTTTTCCTTCAAAGATCCAAGAAAGAATGTAATCATAAAAGATATTGTCCTCAAAAAATCTATGACTGTAATCATAAAAGACATTGTCCTCAAAAAATCAATGTAAATTTAACTTGTACTGGCCTAATAAATTCATGTGTTGGATATCAATTATGCATACTTTTTCTAGCAAATTCACCTAAATACATTACTTTTTGAGGCTTAGAACACATCCATGACAAATCTTTGTCACAATATTAGAATGTACGATAGGTATCACTAAAAAGAAACATAAGGTAGATCAATAAAAAAAGTTGACCTTTAGATATCATATCTCAATTCACAAAAGAATTTGTTGCACCAAGGTCAAACATACATTGTAATTGGTGTAAGAATAAATACATCTAAAAGTAAATCTGACTTGTCACAAGGTGTGGAGAAACTACAACCTCCTACTTGGTCAAAACATAAACATTGGTTGTTCCTACTATCTACCTCAAACTCATTCTCTACCATGCTATATTGTGGTTTCCTGAGAGTTATATACTTCATGTGATGCATAACCTTTGACTGAGCTCTATGGTGCCAATGGTCTTTGGCCAAGATTGACTAAGTGTTATAGAATCTAATGTGGATAATTACTACTAAGATGTCCTTCCTAACCACTTACAAAACATCCCTTGGAGTCTTGGGCCCATCATGGATAAAAGTAGGAATACCCCCTTTATATGGAATCTATTGTCATGCACTTGCTAGTGCATATGGCCTCCTAGAGGGATGGGTGGGTGTTCTAGTCATCCTCAACTATGCATTAGGACTTGGCATGTCAACTCAACACCTATCTTTTTTTGTGTATAAAATTTCCGTCACTGTTGGATGACATGGTCCATTTATCTGACCACATAAAAAAACTTACAAAAGTATTGTCATAAATTCTATCACAGCTATCCTCTCATGTAGATCATTGTTTAAGCCTTCTTCAAATCACCTGATCTTATCCTCATCTATAACACATAGCTGAGGACAAAACCTAGGCAAATTCAAGAAAGAGATTCATATTCTTTTGCTTTCATATGAAATTTCCTCCAAGTCCTATATTGGTGGATCTTGTCATGTATATATGTAGTTGGATAATAGCTTGAATCAAATCTAATTATGAATTTAGCCCATGCCAGACTCTACTCAAATAAATGTGTCTCTTTCATGCTCCACCATTGACTTTTATTTCCTTTCAGACGATACACCTTCTCCTCAGAACCATGAGACATGTTTAAAACTTTTTCAGTTTCACATAGCCAAGCATCCACATCTACAAGAGAAACAATGAGTAGAATTTATAGACACCCATCTTTCTCAATCTCTCATAAGATCTTCTTATATCACATGATGGAATAGGAACACATGGACATGATGGAGGGACTACTGTTGTTGCTACATGAGCCATCACAAGCACCAATCTATGTTCCATTACATAGAGAGGATCAATGGTAGATAGGGTAGGCACAACATGACGTTTACCTCTATTGCTTCAACAGGTGGCTCTTCCTACACAAGTGTTTTTGAAGCACCACCTACTGAAGGTGCCACATAGCAATTGTCCACATGTTCTTCACCTCTACCAGTCATGACAAGAAAAGAAAATACACCATACATCATGAGGCAATGTAAAGGAACTGATTAGCTTCATAGACTTATATAATGTCACTATACATAGGCACTGACAAAAGCCTAGAGTCTTATACCAACAATTGTGGAACCCAACGTCAACATTTGTTAGCAGAAGTAAATTAAACTAACCAAGTTAATCCTTGCATCATCAATTTAATCAAGAATCCATAAAAATACTAATCATGAAAAGCGTAACTAACTTTTTTCACTTCCAAATTTAGCATAAGCAATATGAACCGTATATATAACCAAAACCCTTGAAACATGTTGACCAAGTTGACTTTTGTACAACAAAGATAAAAAAAATTACTATTACATTTATATACCATGTGCATAAATGTGAAGATGTACAAACTACATATACACACTTACTCCCTAGACTCCCTCGTACAGATACAACATGTACAAAGAGAAGGACGGGCTAATGGAGGAGTATCTCGCCTTTCCTTTAAATAATTAGATTGTATCAAGAAAAAAAACCTATTGAGTGAAATCTTTAAAAACAAATATAAGCTGCCAAAAGACGTTTATTGTAACTGAAACCAACACCAAAAACGTGTATTATCTTACTACCGCTCATCCGCATGCTTCCATTTCCGCTACAGGGAAACATAAGTTGGTGTTTTCTGAAAGCTACCCACGTACAGCATCATATGTCAATCTAGCTCCTTTAAACATTACAAAAGGTATCCAAATCTTGAGGGGCCAAAGGAGCCACGAGCACTTTAATGTCTCGGTGATTAGGTGAGACATTTGTTTACTATCTTGTCTTTGAAGGGATTGACCATCTAAAATCATACTTTAGGAGAGGCCTTTCAGTCACGTCATCAAGCTGCTGCGAGCCTGATACATGATTGAGCGCGCGATGAGTGATGTTGCATGATTATATTATGCTTTTAATACTTCTTCACTGAAAGTGCGAAGGTTGTTTTTGGTTTTGTCAAAGGAGTCATGAAATCAAAGCTTCGTTGAAAATGAAGTGCAATAACTACCTAACACCCTGCTCCGCCATCTGTTGTACAACCGTGGAAGCTTCTTATGTCACTGCTTGATGCGTGTCTATTCTGCCTTGGGGCATTGCTGTTAATGATGAACCCAGATTTCAAATAGTCGGTGACAAAAGGATGGAAAATGGCATGACATTACGGTGAGGGATAAGTGCTGAGACGAGATGCTGAGAAGTTCATTAACATAGAGGAAACAAAACAACAAAAATTGATAAAGGTTGTCGTCAGTCCAAGCTGCGCTAGCGCCAACACAAGAAGTGCGTAAAAGCTTAGGAAAATAAGGTCACTGTAAAACTCGAAAGTGGGCAAAGCCATAATTTTGTAGGAAATGACCCCGAGCCTATTCATAAAGTCTTTCAACTGCAACAGTTCTTCGATGACAGCGTCGGCAATTTCGAAGTTCCATCAGATTTGGAGCTCCTCCTTTTAGCTATCCAACATAAGGTCTAAGGCATCAAGGTTGGGCTGTAAATAGATAGATATGTTAGAGTTGGATAAAAGCAAACCGATACCTTTACTCATATTATCACTCGTATTAAAGTGCGGGTAATGTGTAAAGTAATTATAGTTTTTCTGATAATGTTTATCATATTTATATCCACCCTCCTTTATTGACAAGGAAAATGAGTAGGGTAAAGAGTATAACATATAAATCAACACAAAGATAGATATACACCATAATCAACAATCTTTTCATATGATACTCTCAATACTAAACACAAGGCATTCTTCAAGAAATTTTCAATATTAATAAGTTAATTCATTGGTGATATTACACTCAAAATTCTAATATTTATTCCATGTTCATTTTTCAAACAACGCCTAACATTTTATAATATATTATTTTTCTATTGGGAAATATTTTTCCCTATATAAGATATGATTAAATTACTTTGACATGCTACTGGATGGTATCTAGATGATGGGACAATCATTGGGGACACAACAGAGGTGGCCAAAGTTCTAGATATCATTCAACGACATGGACCAGATCTGGGTTTGATTTTAAATATTCGTAAAACTGAGTTGTACTGGCCTACATGTGATGGTAAGAAGCTTCAGAAAGATTTGTTTCCGTCAGATATTGGGAGGCCTATGTCTGGGGTGAAGTTGCTTGGTGGAGCTGTTAGTAGAGACCGGGATTTTATTAAGAGGTTGGCTATGGAGAGGGCCTGCAAGGCTGTTGAGTTGATGCATCTTCTTCCTCAGTTGGGTGATCCTCAGAGTGAGCTCCTTTTGCTCCGATCGTGTATAGGTATCTCAAAACTCTTATTTGGCTTGAGGACTTGTCAACCTATGTACATGGAGAAGGCAACATCATATTTTGACAGAGGCTTACATGGGTCTATAGAAGACATTGTAGTCTTTGGAGGTCCCTTTTTTCGAGACCTCCAATGGAGGATGGCTTCATTGCCCATTCGGCTTGGCGGCTTGGGACTATATTCAGCAGCTGATGCTTCTTCGTATGCTTTTGTGGCATCTAGGGCCCAATCTTGGGTGCTTCAGGATCACATCATGTGAGGTAGTAGGATTCACGGTATGGACCATGATTTTGATTATGTTGTAGATTGTCTTCGTGTCAGGATACCCTCTTTTGATCTTAGTTGTTTTTCTAAAAAAGACATCGTCCCCCCAAAAGCCCAAAATGCTTTGGTGAGTGCTCTTTTTAGTAAAATAATTGAGGACATAGAAGTTAAATTTGACATGACCATTAGACAGAAAGCCATTTTCAAATGTCTACAAGCTGATCACGCTCAAGATTTTCTCCTTGTTATTCCAATAGATGGACTTGGTCTGCATATGTCGCCAGTGGAGTACCGTAGTATCTTAAAATATCGTCTGATGATCCCTCTATTTCTAGCGGATGAGGTATGTCCAATCTATCGTAAGGCATGTTTGGACACTTTTGGAGAACATGCAGTTCATTGCAGAGAGCTTTCAGGTTTTAAATACAGACATGATCTTGTTAGAGATGTTCTTTTTGATGTACTCAGATGTGCAGGTATTGCTGCTAAGAAAGAGGCGCCTGTGAATTTTTTAACTGATCCACAAGAGGGAAGATCGACACTTAGGCCTGCTGATGTCTTGATTTTTGGGTGGATAGGAGGGAAACATGCATGTGTGGACCTTACATGAGTTTCTCCACTGGTGGGATTGAGGAGTGGAGCTTTTACAGCGGGACATGCTGCCCTTAAAGTTGCTTCAGCCAAAGTGGGTAAGCATGAGAAAGCATGTATTGAGAATCAACATGCCTTTATTCCCTTTGGATTTGATTCTTTTGGATTCTTAGCACCAGAAGCTGTGGAGCTTCTTAAAAGAGTCCAAAAAGTTATGAATAGTAATGTTATGGCTCCTAAGTGTATGGATGTTGTATTTCAGAGGATTGGATTTGCTATTCAAAAAGGACTAGCGGCGCAGCTTGTTGCCCGCCTGTCCTCTTCTTCAATATAAATCTTTTCATGATATACTTAGTGAGGTTAAATAAAGTTTTCTAAATAAACTATTAGTGCAAACTAAACAAGTACTATGAGATTTAGTACATGAGATTATTAATTCAACTTTGTACTAATGGATTATCTGAGGGTAGGATAAAACGAAGTGCGGATAAAGCCGGTATAAAGAAGAAACATGTGGTGCGTCATAAAAATATTCTTACCTTATCCTACCTTAAAAGGTATGGACACTTGTTGTACGAGTATTGGGTAGACTGGTAATTCCTTATCCATTTACAGCCTTAGGTCGTGCCGTGCGTCTTTAAATTTGTGAACCGAGGGAGGGAGGCCAGATAGAAAGGACATTAAATTATTAAACAAACCAAGGATGAAGGAGTAACATATGAAATAGGAGAACCACGTCACATCCGGCAGTTACCACGCGACACCATCACTAGACACCCCATCTGCAACCCTTCTCTATCGCACTATGCATCACCGGCAGGCATTTTACTTCGGATTGACGCATCAGGAGATACACAGATCCTCTCAGGTGATTTTATATTGTTGCAAGCATATTTCTCCTGCCAGTTGCACTCTACCAGCACCGACCAGGGCATTTATACAACAACCATCACTCATTCATGTACCTTTTGCCCAGCTGAGGACACAACACCTTGATCTCTCTTGCACCTGAACTGCCACTTAGTATCCAGCCTCAGCACACCGACGGATTAAATTGATTACGAGTAGTGCATTTACTACACTTACACTCCACTCTTGCACCCCATCTTTTATATAGATGAGGAAGGGTGGCCTGCTTACACACAACCTCTTCAAAGCTCTGAGGCAGCCGAGGGTGGATCATTACACCCGTTTGATCATCAAACCAGCTTCTTCTCGCCCCATCAAAACTCACACACCACCGACGGCATGACTTACTTGGACGTCTTCCTCGATGCATAGACTACCTATTTCCTCATTCTTCATAAATCATGGAGATATCTAGTTTGGGAGATGACGGATGGGATCATTCACTTCTTTGTCGGTTCTACATCATTCCCCATAAACATCTTCATCACACGCCCAGTCTAACTCCAATCAAGCCGCAATTGGCAAGATATGTTGATTTTCCTAAGCTTTTGCATGGGATGGCACCTCATCCTCCACCCAAAAGAAGACATGGAGGTCGGTATATGGCTTACCAATGCTAACAATCAGATCCCCCGCAACATCCGTAGACTATCATATCGACTACAACTACTACATGTCTTCACAGGAAGTCATTGAGGACTCCGACCACGACAACCAAGAACTTAGATATCAAAACGGTGGCCAGCCCAACAATACCCAAGGCAGACACATGAAGATGACGTGGAGGACACTGTTGCTTCTCCACTTGCATCACATAGAGACCCCCAAGAAGCTATGATCCTCTACCACCAAGATTTAGGTATACCTCCATATACTTCTCCACCCCCTTGGGGCACTGCAGGAGAGATCCCCTTGACGTGAAGTTTGGAGGCTTGTGTGTGAAGCACGATTTTAGGAGTTGAAGGAAAAGCTTACCTCCGCCCCATTCTGATCATACCTTAGGGTAATGGAGGTTTCATCATCTTCACTGATGCATCAAAGATGGGTTGAGGATGCGTACTAGAGAAGAATAGGCATGTGGTCACCTTTGCTTCCAGATAGGTCAAGCTCAATGAGTTGAATTATCCAACACAAGATCTAGAACTTGCAACTATTTTCTATGACTTGAAGATTTGATGACACTATCTGTATGGAGATACCTTTGATATCCTTACTGACTATAAGAGCCTAAAGTATCTATTGACTCAGAAGGACCTAACAAAGATGTAGGATGGTACACTTCAAAGACTTTGGCTTCACCATAGCTTACAATCCCGACAAGGCCAATGTGGTTTTCGATGCCCTCAACAGAAAGTGTCTTAGTTGTGCAGCCAGTTTGGTTAGCTAGTGGAAGAGAATAGAAGACTTTGCTCGACGGGCACCACGACTACTGGAAGATAGTATTTGTCTTGAAAATATCCATATCAATCCTGACCTATAATCCGAGCTTGTAGTAGCCCGATTAGCCAGCCCAGAGTTAGGAAAAAAATAAAGGGTTTGATGAGAAAGCCTCAAACTCACTTCTCAGTGGGTGTGTATGGTGAAATTCAATACAAGAGTCGTATTTAGATTCCTGAAGATTCACCCTTGAGACTCGTATCTTGGAAGAAGCTCATGGGTCTAAGTTTACAATGCACCCTGGTACCACAAAATTGTGTAAGGATTTGCAATGATACTTTCAGCGATATAGCCTCGTATGTATCTATTTGTCTCACGTGCTAGATGGTGAAGGATAAACACCAAAGACCCGGTGGGTTATTACAATCAATTGAGAATCCTGAGTGGAAATGGGACCAGATCACTATAGATTTTGTGGTGGGTCTTCCCAAGATAAAAAAAGGTCATAATGCAATAGGGGTTTTGGTGGACTTCCTAACCAAGTCAGCACACTTCTTTGCCTTAAAGATTACTTCCAAGGTGTCATAGCTAGCTAAACTATATGTTAGACAAATAGTTCATTTGCATGGTGTTCCGAGTTCAATTATATTTGATTGTGGACCTAAGTTCACTTCAAAGTTATGGAATCAAGTGCATGAAGAAGCTGATACAAGGTTGAAATTTAGCACAACTTATCACCCCCAGACTGATGGACAATTAGAAAGGATAATTTAGACTTTAGAAGATCTATTGAGAGCATGTGTACTTGATCGGGATGGATCATGGGAGAAGTACTTTCCCTCAACTGAGTTTTCCTATAATAATAGCTACCAAGCCAGTATAGGGATGCCTCCGCATGAAGATCTCTGTGGGAGGTTGTGTCGGTCACCGCTTCATTGGGATGACATCAGTGAGATGACCTTATTGAGATCATAGGAACAACAGTTGTATGTTGACAATCACTTTGATCAAGCAAAAGATTAAGAAAGCCCAAGATCGATAGAAGTTGTATGCTAATACAAAGCAGACATATTCATACTTTATTGTAGGTGACGATGCGTTTATGAAAATCTGACCCCTCCGAGCTATAGTGAAGAATAAAGGAAAATTGAGTCCCCAATATGTGGATCCGTTTGAGATCCTAGAACATATTGGTGTAGATTCTTATCATTTAGTGTTACCCCCACAATATAGTATGATGCATGATGTGTTCCATGCTTTCAATCTGAAGTGCTATGTGAAGGATTTTAGCCATGTGCTGAGCATTGAGCCTATTGAACTCCAAGGGAGATTGACATACCTTGACTCTCCTATGAGGATATTGGATACCAAGGTGAAAGAGCTTAGGAATAAAAAGATAGAGATGGTAAAGGTTCTTTAGAAGCACCATGGAGAGGATGAAGCCACATGGGAGCTAAAGACTGACATGGAAAAGTCCCATCCTGAACTCTTTGTATGATTAGTCAAATTTTGAGGACAAAATTCCTATAAGAAGGAAAGGATGTTATAACCTAGTTTTCACTTGTATTTTACTTAGTTGAAATGTAATTATTTGAATAAAAGGGACATGTTGGAAATTTGGTGTGCTTCATCTTCAAAGTTTGGTTTTGTTTTACAAATTTCCATATGATATGGATTTTGTGTTTTCTACTATTTTGATTGATCCAATAATGGATATAAGAAAAAAAGGGAAGAAAAGAAAATTCAATATTAAGAAAAATGGAAAAGATAATGAATAAGTAACAATATACTTTTGGAAGTAGGTAAAATTCTCTAGAAAAGTGGTGATAAAAGTCATTAATGAGTGGTTTTCATTTTCGCATGGTTCCTAATAGGAAAAGTAATCAAAATAGGAGATATAAAAAGTTATAGAGAGGAAAAAGACAAATTTGATGCCTAAAATGTGTCTTATAAGAGAAAGACTTGAATACTAAGAAATGTATCTTTTATTGTTGATTTTTGGCTTCAAATCTTTCCCACACTTAGATAAAGTCATTATAGACTTTCCCTCAAAATTTGAGATTAAAATAACTTAAAGATTGAGAGATATTGAATTTTCTATAATCCTAAAGTGAGCGGTTAAACATGAAACTGTATTAAATTTCATGAAGATCCTTTTCATATTAGGATGCTTGGTTTTTTTCGTGCACCTCTAAAGTGTTTGGATCGGGATCCAATGGTGATCCAGACATCTCCTAGCTTTTGATGAATTGGGAAAGAGGGAGCATGTAAATAGAGTTTTACAAATCTTTTTCTTCATAAATCAATGCACGAGCAAAACCTCTCTGTTGGCTTTGTGAAGTCAAGACGAACCCCCCTACCCTAGGTTTTTACTAGTTTGGAGGGATCTAGAGGTTTTTTCCAGATCTGGTCCCAAGGGCAACTCTCCCGACATGAACTGCTATAAATAGGGGGCTATGGACTCTCTACGAAATTACCAAATCATTTTTTAGACCCAGTTGAACCTTGTGCATATTTCCCTACCTCCAATCTCTTCTCTAGACCTACCTTTCATATCCACATCTCCTCGCTACTTCTCTAGAGCTATATCCTTATCTCCTTTGCAACTCCGACCGTCCCTCGAACAATTGAAGCTATCATTGAGTTAGAGGAAGCATGACGAAGACGATGGTAGCCTAGTTGAGCATTGAAAGGGCTTGGGTCGCGATGTCAACTGGAAAGTTGACTGGATGCTCACACGAGAAGAAAGAACCAAGGTCTAACATAAGTTGTGGTGAAAATATTGGCTTACCGCCGCCTCCTCTTCTATTTAGGCAAGAGCATTCTGTTCCTTTCTCCTCTTTTTCTATTTTGACTAAGCGATCAATGCAGGTATGCCCAACCTAGGTGGCACAAGCCCACTGGTCCTCCCAGCCTAGTTGGCAAGGCCGAGACCGGGGCACACTACCTAGGTGGCGGCCTGTGATTGGTTGAAATGAATTAAAATTGCAAAAATGCTACTAAACCATAGGACGATCCAATGGTAGCATGTAATATATAAAAAACGATAAGAAAAATGTGAGGAATTTAATAAAAATATAATCAATACCTAGTATTATCTCTAATTTAAAAAGTGCTTAAAGTTGCTATCTTTAATCTGTTTAATGTGTTAAAACCTTAATTTCTAGGTTTTGACGACATTAATATGTTTAATTGTTCCTAATAATCAAAGACTGATCTTTTTGGATGAAAAGGGTATCATGGATCTAATTTGAGATTAATATTGGTTCATTAGTGATAGTCACATGATGTAATTAGTGTGCATTGACTTGAATATATGATTACATTACAATCATTAGAATGAGATTAAGGTTTCATCAGGATCATCACACTTTTCTCATGCTACACTTAAAAATTGGTATTTTTGTATTAACAAATTAAATTCTAAGATTGAAGTTTTGATGATTGGTGACCAAGAACTAATTTGATAACTAATTAACTGACATAAATAAACTAGGAATAGGGGATCAATACCTCATCTAAAATTAACAGGGCAAAAAGGTCAAACAACCTTCATGAAAAATAACATCCAAACATGGAAGGGGAAGGAAGCTTGCTCGAGTCTTTCTCCTACATTCCCAATAGGTTGCGATCTCCTCAACCAACTCCCTAAATATTAGGGATCTAGGGAAACAAAGAGGAGTAACAACCTTCCCTTGCAAAACCAAACTCAAAGGACCCTTTCATGAGCACATGGGATAAATAGAGAAACAAGCTCATCATGCCAAAGCAGGTCATTGAAAAATAGGGGATGATCAGAATAACCAATCCAAGGAGAAAGAGAAGTACTAGCACTCTCTAAAGCATCTAGGGATGTTCGTTAGACCCAAAAAAAATTCATTGTAAATCTACAAGGTTGTCATGTGTAGAGAAACTCTGTCACCAACGTAAAGTGGAGGAGAACATCTAGACGGAGTTGAACTTCTGAGAAATACTCTGATAGCTAACTGAAAAGGGGTCGAGAAATCAATGGTCATCGCTCATGAAAACCCTCATCCACTATCTGTGATTTAAGGGCAATCATATGTCCTTTCTGGTGAAGCCCCACATAGGCTTCTGAGTAATCTTTCAAGGGGTCACCTTAGTAAGTTGAACCTCAAATGAAGCCAGGGTTGAACTCACACTCTTCTAGAGTTGGTCTAGATATAGGGAATTTGTCAGCGGTGGTGCAATTAGGGAGAACAAAAGTGTTCATTGATAGTGGAGAAATTGAGTAGGTTTGTAAGGATCAGTGTTGGAGTTGTGAAATTGGGGGTTGGGGCAAGCTAATAACGATCGTGTGAAGCTTCCCCAATGCACAAGGAAGCATGCAAAACACACCAAGAAGTCTGCAAGTTAGAGACACAGGGAATGTTGGAGGCAAGAGAGGCATTTTTTTAGGGTGCACTCTAGGGTTTGTCCAGGGGCTTAAAAAGAGTAGGTAGACTAACTAAAAATGCTAGAGAAGTTGGTTTCCTAAAAGTTTTTCTTGATTATGAGAAAATCATGATTGACATGAGGGATGATTGTTTCCAGGAAGTGGAGGTTGAGGGATACTTGATCGATGGTTGTGATCAACTGACTTAATTGATGTTTACATCCAACGGTCCCCATTCAGTCTAATGCAATAGAAAATATAGGAAATCTAAAATAAGTAATGTTCATGTCTTTATCTTGTGAAAATCCTTTGTCTAACCAAACCATGATCTCAATTTTTTTGTCACCTACCTTATTTCAAGTGTATATTATTATAGAATGGTTAGTTTTCTATTTACGTGACAAGATTGGTGTCTATAATTCAAAGATGATAGGACACTAATGTTAAATAACTAATTATATAAACACATTTAGATCATGAAATATTGTCTAGTACTCTCTTACTATGTTTATCTTTATTGTAAAATTCTCAATGAATGATAATAACCCAAATAAATCAAACAACCCTTTTTAATTATGTTTATCACCATGCATACTAGGTACCTAACAAATTACAATAATGTACCAAACAATAGGATAATACAATTCTACCCACCTTGGATAAATTTTTCCTCAACAGTTTAGGTCACTACCCACCTTAAGGTTTTACTAATTATATTGTTGGTGACACACGGTCCACTCAAAGTTCATAATGTTGTACTCAAAAGGTATAAAATATTATTTCATAAAATGCTTTCATCTAATTAATACTACTGGGATTTTTATCAATCCTTCTATTATTTGGTCCTTATATTCCTCTTCTACATCCATGGTGAACACTCTTTCCTATCTCTTTTCCCTTTTATGTTCTGGTCTTTCTTCTATTTCTTTGGGCAATTGAACCTGAAGTGACCTTCCTTGCCACATAGGTAGCATAATATATGTTGAAACTTGCATTTCCCACCATGGATCTTCTGACACTTGGTGTATACATATCCAATGCTCTCTTGATGTTTTATCTGAGCTAGCTAGTAGTCCTTTTGGGACCTTTATCTTGATGTTTTATCCACCTTTCTAACCATCATGTTGATAATTTCCTTCTAAAGATCCTCCTTTATTTTAGTGTCTCCCTATGTGATCCTCCAACTGAGGACTTCCTCTAATGCCTCATGCACTATCCTGATGCCACACCCCACCAGAGCATATCCTAGGTCAAGATTCATATGACATAAATTTCTTGGTTAGAGACACCTTGTCTAACTCATATTCATATTTTTGTAGCATACAAAACTTCATTGCATACTGGATGGTAGAAGCATCAAATTGCATTAAACATGGAATTTCACCTCTTTGTTCACAATCGTAGCCTATGATATTTAGTGATTATTGAAGGAGGTGGTGAACTCCTCACGCATTAATGGCTTAGCATCGGGTTCTCAAACATTGGTGAAGTTTCCCCATGAGGTGTGGGCCATACTTTTCATTAAGTGCATGCTGAAGCATAATTTGAAATGATCTAGAAATCCTAAATCATTAAACCAATGCTCCATGTTCAACATCCACTCCCTAGCTGAGTGAGCACATTTATCTCACCTTCTCTAGAGAAGGTATCTGGCTTAATATTTAGGAAATCAACTACATCCAGCTCCTAGTTTCTTGGCTGTTGGGGTCTCCCATTCTGAAGGGTCAGGGCATCCATAAGATCCATGACGATCACATCAAGAGGTGCAATAGAATTACCAATAGGGTTGCCTCCTCTAGAGGCACCATGACCGCTCCATACACTATAGGAGCTTTCCTCTTCATGCATGTGCCTGTTTCCCTTTGTAACATCATAGGTCTAAGGCCTCAAATAAAAAGATCTCAAAAGGAATGATTAGACAACCCATATCACCAAGGTGCAACTCTTTTTTAGGGAGCTGATCATTAAGAACTTTATGGTTAAGTGTGCTCAACCCAGAGTAGTACTAGGATGTTTGACATATTGAGAAGTTGATCTTGGGTTGTGCGTGAGGACAAAGCGCACACCCCCGAGCAAGTGGTGGTTTGTGGGTTCAGTGTTCATTCCCAAACTCTACTATAACCTTGGGAACTGGGCCCAGATGTTACAAATGGTCTCAGAGCCAAAACCCCTCTAGTATATGGGGGCCACATAGGCATGTAGCATGCCAATCTTGAATCGTGCAATCTAGGCATGTTGGAAATGACTCTCTTGGGTGATGTAGCCACCCTTGGTTTGGTATTCATGATCGACAGGTGGGTGTCCTTGAACCATTCTGGGTCTACACTAAAAGGGGAAAATATCATGAGGCCATATAATTGAGCCTTGATGGGGATGTCATGAGTCTAAGTATGGGAGATTGTAACATCCCAAGATTTGAGGCCTTGGATAAAAGGATCTTTAAAGGAATGATTAGACAACCCATATCAACAAGGTGCACCTTCTTTTTAGGAATTCCATCACTAAGAACTTTATGCTTAAGCATACTCAGCCCAGAGTAGTATAAGGATGGTTGAACTATTCAGAAGTTGATCCCAGCCTGTGCGTGAGTGAGGAGAAAGCACGCAAATGAGGATAGTGGTGGTGTATTGGGCTAATCATTATTCCTAAAACTCTACTAGTGGGCTCGTGTATTACACCCTTATCTGACCTATTCTTGGAATTCATCTGTTTAAAAAGGAATGTAAGATCGTTTATCTTGGGTTATCAATCATGAATGCTTATTTAAATGCTCTGGTACCATATTATAATGCGTCCAAATGTGTCAACCATGAAAGGATATCTAGAAGTATCAACACACATATAATATAAACATCCAAGGAAAACATCAAAAATCTCGCATTAAGTAGAATGCTAAGTAACCATAGTAATTGAATTAAAAGATAAAGTCCAAATATATGAAACTAAAAGTTTGAGAATCAAAATCCCAACATAAACTAGAAAGAAACAATGAAAGATAAACCCCAAATTTGGAAACAATACCTAAGATAAGTCCCACATATAAATGATAGCATGCTTCCTTAGTTATGTAATTCCTTCAAGTATCACACAGACTACTATTTTTTTTTTATGATGAGGGAACCACTCCCGCACGAGCACCACTTTTGTGACCCCCGCAGGGGGCGTAAACCCCCGGATGACCCCCCCCCCCCGCCCATACATTGTATTTGGACTTTGTGTCCCCAACCATGCAAAAAAGAAAGAATTATAGGTTAGATTAAGTGGCATTGAATTATGTAAATAAGTGAAATAACTTCATTATCCAAACATTCCATTTAAAATTATAATAAACATCTTCTATTTACATCTTTTATCTTTTTGTGTCCACTATTGTATGATAGATCTTTTTCTATGGAGTATTGTGCCTTCTATGGCAAGATGTGCCTTCTTTGTTGTGATGAACCTTCTTTGGAATTACATTCCTTCTATGGCACTCAACACCTTCTATTGTGTGTATCGTAGAAATTCTATTCTGTGAGGACTTATCATATAATTTTAAGTTATATTCTGGTATTCTTTTTTATTCACTTTACTTTCTATATCTATTATAATTATGAGGTAAATTCTAAGATCATATTATGTTGTGTGACAAAAAATTTGAATTCTATTCAAAAAATATTTAAATAAGGTTGAAGTAAAGAAATTCTAAACTCGGGTAGTTCTATTCAATATATGAAGAAAGAACAAATAGCATTATATGATGAGTGTTGCAATTAATAGTTCTACTAATGGAAGTCAATTCTTAGAGTCCAAGGCATGCAAAAAGAAATTACCACATTGGTCAAAATAAATGTAGCATTCTTTAGTTACTTGGGAATCTAAATGAAGTTAACTATTACATTAAGGGAACATAAAAATCCAAATGATTTAGACCACTCATATAAATATAATAGGAGGGTCTAGAATTCAAAGTCATGGCCCACTTACCTTTGGTAAGACAGGTCTTGTCTGAAAATACTACTTCATGCCTTGCTTCCAAGCTTCTATTAAAAAATGAAAGGGTCTATTAGTTTTCATGTCTTTTCTTAGGGTAAAGAATTCTAGGGTTATTAGTCAACATAATTAGGTCTCATATGGACACCACATTTAAAAATGCATATACCGTATTTAGTATTAGGATTCTAATTAAATCACATTGTTTAAAATTGTTTTGTTTGGATAACATAACACTCAACCTCTCACCAGGCTCAGACATATATCACTTTGAAAAATGATGCTACCAACATGACCCAAAGGTGAATTTTTACCTATTGTGTAGATTGGAGGCTTTAGAAGAGAAATATGAAGCATGGTAGTAGAGGGGAAGGATTAAAAGTGGAAGGAGGAGGTGGGTTGTGGATGAGGGGATGAATGGTACATGAAGGAGGAGTTGGGGTTGTGACAGAGGAGTAGGAGTGGTATGGAATGAATATGGGGCAGAATGTTGAAGGGTGTGGCAGAGAAAGGAGGGATGGGAGTGAGAATATAAGGGGGCGAAGAGGGAATGTGGAGCACCATGGAGGGCTCAACGAAGGAAGGTGAATGAAGCGGTGGAGCAGATAGCAAAGGAGGAGGCATGAATTGAGGAAAGAGAGGAAGGTGGAGATAAGACAGGCACCCAATGCAAGGACAGGAAAGTATCATTGGGATAGAGAGATCACAAGTCGTGAAAAAATTCTCCAATCTTTAGAATTATGCAATACCAATAGGTTTTTGTGAATGCATATTTTATACTTAAGAAAATGTCATAACAAGAATCCTAGTAGTTGTCAACTACTTCACTAAATAACCAAACGACAAACATGAGACTAATGATATTTTGACTACTGGATTTAAATACACTCCCATGTTTAAATACCTCATCCAAATGTTCCCTTTGGGATTCTAAGTGAATGTATTTGACTCTTAAGTGAATTCTAGGATCATCCACATGTTTTGATGTTCTAGTGATTATTATCGTGTATTATCTTGCCCTTTGTTGTGGGTTAGTTATGTGAGTGAGGGTTAGGATTTTGATTAGATTCACTTATCTTAAATTATTATATTGACCCTGCCCCATCAACTTTTCATTAGGGTTTATTTATACGAACCCTTTTATGTACCACAGAGATTTCAGGATTTGTATTTGAATTCTCAATATAAGTGGAAGCTTTTTTATCCAAATGTCATTCATTCACATATAAACACATTATATCTATGTTCTTGTCACATAAATTCTACATATTTAGGAATTTTTTTTAAGATAGCATTCTAATACCTTAGCATCATTATTAGGAATCACATACAATCAACCTAGACAAACAATATTACTAGTGTAGCTACTTGTTCAGTCATTTACTTCTGAAACCTAAGATATTTCTATTTTATATTAGTGCATTAATCACACTCATATGATGTAGTTAGTATGTGTTTACTTGAATACTTGATTACAATAATATCATTCATGTGATATTAGGATTTCATTGGGATCAACAAACTACTCTCAATCTATGGTTAAAACTTGGTATATTTCTTATTAACAAGTTATTTTCTAAGATTTTCTGAAGTCTTTATTAATAGTGACCAATCACTATTGAGATAAATAATTAAATGATATAAATAAGCCATGCATAGAGGATCACATAACTCATTTGAAATCAACTAGGTGAAAGGGCAAAATTGCCCTCATGAAAACAACATCCAAACATGGAAGGGACAATAGTGTGATAGACTAGATTTTGGCTTAATTTTGAGGACAAAATTTCTTTGAAGGTGTGAAGGATGTGATGGAATAAACTTTTGGAATCCCTAAATACTTAATTTCATGTGTGTTTGGGTTACATTGAGAATTCTAAGTGATTTGGTAAAGTTTCAATGTTGACCAATGTTAATATCACGATTAAGATCCCAAAGTTTACACCCACTTTGAAGTATTTTTATTGATAGGTCAAACAATAGAGTTTTGGCGCCAACATATAATAGAATGTATCTTGAGTGGTTAGGAAGCTATGCTCAAAGTTTCATGGTGTTTGGATGCTTCCAGAGAGACATATTTATGTTTGAAATTGGTCAAATAATGATGTATTATGTAAGTTGGAGCATAGTTTTTGGCTCAAGGGTTTGATTAAGTTGAGTGCCACGCACCCTTGGTTTTAGATGGGCTGCATGGCCAAGTCTTGGCCATGGATCTATAATCTAGCGACAATAGCCTTTTAAGAGTGTATGCCATAGATTAACTAGAGGAAGAGGTTGTTCCGTGCCCTTGGATGAGATCTGACGACGCCTCAATCGTCATCTTTGCACAGTTATCGCAAGGACGGGAGACATGAGCACACATGATGCCCAGTTTTCCTGAAGTCGTGCAAGAGGTGGCTTTTACCCAGTAGTTGGCCTCGACTCCTTGACAAGATCCATTTAGAACCGGACTTTGTGGGTTTTGGACAATGCTAGAGGGAGAACGAGCCCTACTTTTCCAATGGCTCTCCACTGTAGGAGCAAGTGATAGTTGGGAGAAGGAAGAAGGAATAGAAGAGAGTCCAAAGGAAGGTAAGTAGGGGAAAGTGAGACTAAGGAGGTCTGAGGTGAAGAACCCACATGTAATCGAGAGCTCCCATGGTAGTTTCAGTGGGCACCGAGCTCACCCTTACGGTGGAAGAAAGCAGAGGTTAGAATCTACTAGAAAGGCTTCAACATCACAAACTAAGGCCATGAGACAATTCAGGATCCTCTTTAGGTGCTTATGGGAAGTTTAGCAGGTGATTCATAGTACGACAAGGTTTTCCCCCATCCTCACCACAGCAGAGGCGACAAGTGCAGCGGAGCTACACCGAGCCCTAGTCCCAACAGCCATTGATGACCCTTGACGAGCCATAACCATGAGGGAAGGTGTGTATGGTCTTTTGGTGGACTTAGGGGATGATAGAGGGCACTCTTGTGCCTTTGATTGCTCACCATGATGGAGATATCATGGTGGCGCCAGTCAATGAGGTAATAATCAGGACCACTAGGACGACCCTACAGCAGTGACTCACCAGGTCCATGAGGTAGTTCCTGACTTGACGAGGGATAGGGCACCTTATCAGAGGATGAGGAGAAGAATAAGGGTGCCCGTTGCTCACCGGATAAGCCCCTCACGTGGTGGCGGCTGTGAGACAGAGCCACACTAAGCGTCAAGAAGAGAACGAACGAGAGGGGTCAGTTTCGCAGGGGACCCAGAGAAAGAGAATAGTAGGCTAAATAGGTTGGCGTGCTGGAAAACTTGTCGACCCATCTCAAGAGGACCAAATAAAGAGGTGCATCACCCTTAGGAGCCACGTGTCAGCGTCCCATTGGACGCATAAGATAAATCTTCAATAAATTTTTAGATCTTCAATAATTCACTGTAATTAGCTTGATTATCCAAAAATTGCAAATAAGGTACCAAAATTCTCAAAAAATTACATAGAACATCATAAAAGTATAATATCAAGATTTTGATGCACCAATCTCAGTGATATCATGTAAGATGTTATATACTTATATCATGTGTAATAAATATCAAATAATGATCTAAAATTATGAGAATGCATCATCAACACCTAAATTTGATATATAATTTGTATGATGTCAGGTATGACCATGTTTGAACATGTAATGGTGTTATTTTCTTAATATGCATGATTAGGTCTAATAAGCTTACATAAAATGCAAAAATTATGTTCATGCTCAGTAAATGATAGAAATTATAGAATATGTTCATAAAAGTGTATGGAACATGATGTATAACCAGTATAACAATCTTATGCATGAAATTCATGTTATATAATTATTACTCATAATATATTGTAAGAAACCCCAAGTTAAAGTGCATGAAGATATCAAGGTTAATGATGCATGTAATCCATAATGGAATATGACATAAGAGATTTAATTATATGATAAAAGAAGAGTAATACTCATCTAGAATGTAAGATCAGTAACCTATTTCAAAGAAAACAAGACAAGGAATGATGCACATATACTATTGAACTAAGTTAAACCCTAATGGACATAATTAGGGTTAAGATGAGATGTAATATGATGGGAATCTGATGATAGTACATGATATTGTCTTAACTAGGGGTTTGACCAAGATATAGTTGACATGAGGATATATCTGATATCAAGAATCTGATTAGGTTTGTCTTTCTTGATCAAGGTATGCCCTTACCTCTTACTTGGCCTACTATTCAGTATGGTTGTATTATATGTGTACAAAATACTTGGCATATGATATTAGATGAAATTATTGTTCTTGCATGATATCTTGCTTGATTTTCCATACTTATGGCTATGAACACACGAAACATAAGATATATGATCCATTATATGATAGCACTAAATCTCTTTGGTAGAATAGTGCATTGATGAAAGTACTAAATCTCTTTGGCAGAATAGTACATGTGAGCACTGAATCTCTTTGGCAGAATAGTACATTTATAAAAGTACTAAATATCTTTGGCAGAATAGTACATGTGAGCACTAAATCTCTTTGGTAGAATAGTGCATGTGGTTGATCAACTCTACATATAATGGAAAGTCATGGTAAAACATGTGTTCTCTTTTGTTAATGAACATCTTTGTGCAAGTATATGCTTTTTCTTATATTTTTTATTATTTCCAAGTTCTAGTTTTATCTTAATGCCAAGTCTTAGTAATGAGAGGCATATAAAAGACATGTAGGCGTACTCAATACACTATTCTTGAATATTGTGCTGATGTGTACCACATGTAATCTTTTTTTAGATTGTGGATATGTGCTTTTGTAGATCCAGGATAGTTGAGAGTTGTATGGCAAGCTGATGTACAGGTGGACCTATTGTCTAGAAGATCATGTTTAGTGGCAGTACATTCTTATGTAAAGTTTATTATTCAATGTATAATATCAAATGTTGTGATAATTCATTTTGTAATTATATGTTGAATGGTGAACATGTGTTGTATGGTTTTATTATTGTTCATGTGCATGTGCTACTGTTGTTTCCTTCTGACTTCCTCTAATTGTCCCCTTCTTATCCTAGTGTATGGTGTTTAAATTGGGATTATCACTGAGGTGAGGGTTTCAATTTGGATGGCACACATTGGATTAAGTTTTAGAAAATCCAAGGACATCACAGGTGGTATTAGAGCATGAATAATAGCACAGCCAGATATTTTCTCATTATGCAACTCAAGACTAATGAACCTTGAACTATAAAAATTTATTAGGGTTAGATTAGTCATCTTTTAGAGACTATATCTGACCTAGCCTCTAGGTTAGCACCTAGATGTCTGAGAACTAGGCCTAGACTGGTGCTTGTTGTATGGTAGGTCCTAAGATGGCATTCTTTCCTTATAATGTGGAGGTATGTGACGTTACATTATTCAGAAATGATGTACATCAAGGGAAGACAAATACTAGACATATAGCACTCATTGTATAGGGTAGATACACCAGCCTACACTTTATTCTCACCTTTTTCACTAGGTGACATGGCACTAGACTCTCTACTATGTGTGGGACACTCATTTTCTAGATTTGGTTTTTGATTCCAATCGGATCGAACCTTGGTAATTTTCTCTGACGCATGTTTTATTAGGGAAAAACTATGTAATATTTTATTATATATGTAAGTATTACAAAAATGTGTTCCCACACATGTACGAGTAGGAGGTAGTCATGCAACCTAAGTAAAAGTGAATGGTATCAGTCTATAAGAGAGAGTAGTTCTAGATTAGATGTCTAGAGCCTTGTTAGAATATGTGATAGATGGAATAGATGAAATAAGATTATATGATGATCTAAGTCATAGGTGATATAAGATGGTTCATGATGATAAATGTCTGTCTTTGAGGACCTAAGTTCATATTTGAGGATATGAGTTTAGTTTTGAGGATGCAAGATAAGTTTTGATATGCGAGTATGCATGTTTTTGTTAGTTAAAATAAGCTAAGTTAAGAAAAGATGTGAATCAGCAAATGCCTCAAGCTCTTTTATGAAGGAGGACCTCTAGTGTGAGGACCAATTATAGGGTT
The DNA here is from genome assembly GCA_963693085.1 of Alisma plantago-aquatica. NCBI lineage: Eukaryota > Viridiplantae > Streptophyta > Magnoliopsida > Alismatales > Alismataceae > Alisma > Alisma plantago-aquatica. The sequence goes on along the minus strand of OY856409.1, from coordinate 639,913,717 downwards.
AATTCCAGAGATAGTGAGACCCAGAGGGAGAAGTTTAGAGAACCTAAACTCCAAGATGTGAGAATGATGAGAAATATGTGTTATGATATGTCCTAAATGAGAATACTCCTGAGTGATTGAGATGAGTTGCTTTATGCATGATTCCTATAGTCTTGTTGAACCCTAGATGTCCTTGGGAGGACCAAACCCTAGAGACAAAGAGAGGCTAGTTATATTTGAATGTGAATATGAATATGAGTACCTGCCATCTTGGTAAGGGAGAGAGTCACAAGACCCAGGAGGAGGTAAATGTGTTAGTTTTTGTAAAGCCTCAATCTTGGGTTGATGGTTCCTTGTGGGAATCTAGTGGTGTATATAAGAGAAAGAGTTGGGAAATAGTATTTCATGGGTAGAGACCTACAAAGAGAATGTCATACCATGTGTTGCTTTGTGCTTATGTTGCTAGATCTAGTAAAGCAATCAACTCGTGCCAATGAGGTATACCTAATAACCCTAGATCAGAGAGGAAAGATAAAGTATATGCATATGAGATACTCATATATTTGAGTCAGCTCAGAGAGACTGAGCATGGAACTACCCTAATGGTATGGGTCAGGAGAACCTCAGTTGGACTAGATGAAGTTTTGATATATGTTTAACAAGCCACTTACATAAGTTTTTTTTAGCACAACCATGATATAATATATGTAAGAATGTGATTTTATGTTAAGATGTGATATAGAAATATGGTACGATGGAAACCTAGTATGGGTTGATAGTCATCTATGTATAGATGGTTAACCATATACATGAGTAAAAATAGCATTACAAGTTCAATGAATCATCCGATCAAAAAAAAGTTCAATGAATCAAGTAATAAAATCACTAAGTAAAGTTTGTATTAGCCTAATATGTGAGTGAAATGAGATCATATTAATAATATATGTCAATGATGTGTTGATCTTGGCAATTAATAAATATGTTGAACATGTTATAAAAATTATCTCAATGAAATGATGATGACACTGTAATATGGTCTATATGGATAAAGTGGGACCCCAAACATGATAAATGTATCAATGGAATCCTAATGCTTGGGTAAAATGAGGATGTAAATCCTAAAATACAAAATACGGCACGACAGAACCTAAGCATGGTAAACATGTTATATGGTGGGTGGCACATCCTAGATGTGCAAAACCTCCTAGTAGTAGTTTGTATATAGTCATGTAGTTTTTGTTTGTGTATATGTTACACCTGGAGCAATTACCTACAAGTGGGTGAAGACCGTTTGGTTTTTCTTGGAGTAAGAGTATGACTTAATTTCGAGGACAAAATTTCTTTTAAGATGTATATGATGTGATAGACTGGATTTTGGATTAATTTTAAGGACAAAATTTCTTTTAAGGTGTGAAGGATGTGATGTACTGAACTTTTGGAAACCCTAAATACTTAGTGACATAAGTAATTTCATGTGTGTTGGGGTTACATTGAGAATTCTAAGTGATTTGGTAAAGTTTCAATGTTGATCGATGTTAATATCACGATTATGATCCCAAGGTTTACACACTCTTTGAGGTATTTTTATTAATCGATCAAACAATAGAGTTTTGGCACCAACATATAATAGAATGTATCTTGAGTGGTTAGGAATCTATGCTCAAAGTTTGATGGTGTTTGGATGCTTCTAGAGAGACATATTTAGGTTTGAAATCGCTCAAATAATGATGTATTATGTAAGTTGGAGCATAGTTTTTGGCTCAAGGGTTTGATTAAGTTGAGTGTCATACGCCCTTGATTTTGGATGGGTTGCATGGCCAAGTCTTGGCCATGGATCTTCAATCTAGCAAAAGTAGCCTTTTAAGAGTGTATACCACCGATTAACTAGGGGAAGAGGTTGTTTCGTGCCCTTAGATGAGATCTGACGTGCCTCAATCGTCACCTTCACACAGTTACTGCAAGGATGGGAGACACGAGCATCCACGACACCCAGTTTTCCTGACGTCATGCAAGAGCTGGTTTTAACCCTACAGTTGGCCTCGAATCCTTGACAATATCCATTTCGAACCAGACTTTGTGGGTTTTGGACAATGATAGAGGGAGAACGAGCCCTAAATTTCCAATGGCTCTCCACCGTAGGAGCGGGTGATAGCTGGGAGACAGGAGAAGGAATATAAGAGAGTACAAAGGAAGGTAAGAGGGAGAAGTGAATAAGGAGGTCTAAGGTGAAGAACCTACATGTAATCGAGAGCTCCCATGGTAGTTTCAGTGGGCGCCGAGCTCACCCTTACGATGGAAGAAAGCAGAGGTGAGAATCAATTGGAAAGGCTTCAACATCACAAACTAAGGCCATGAGACAATTCAGGATCCTCTTTAGGTGGTTATGGGAAGTTTTCTTGGTGATTCACACTATGACGAGGTTTCCCACTTCCTCACTACAACAGCGGTGATAGGTGCAACGGAGCTACACCGAGCCCTAGTCCTAGCGGCCATTGATGACCCTTGATGAGCCATAACTATGAGGGAAGGTGTGTCTAATATTTTGGTGGCCTTAGGGGATGATGAAGGGAACTCTTGTGCCTTTGATTTCTTGTCATTATGGAGATCTCACAGTGGAGCCAGTTAGCGAGGTCATTATCAGGACCACTAGGATGGCCCTCAAGCAGTGATTCACCAGACCGATGAGGTAGATTCTGACTTGACAAGGGATAAGGCACCTTATTACAAGGTAAGAAGAAGGATAAGGGCACCAATTGCTCACCGGAGAAGCCCCTCATGAGGAGGCAGCTGCGAGACAGAGTCGCACAAAGCTTCGGGCAGAGAACAAAAGAGAGGGGTCAGTTTTTCTGGGGACCTAGAGAAAGAGAGTAGTAGGCGAACTGCGTGCCGGAAAACTGGTCGACCCATCTCAAGAGGACCAAGCAAAAAGGTGCATCACCCTTAGAGCCACATGTCAGCGTCCCATTGGACGCATAAGGTAAATCTTCAGTAAACTCTCAGACCTTCAATAACTCATTGTAATTAGATCGATTATCCAAAAACTTCAAATAAGGTACCAAAATTCTCAGAAAAATTGCGTAGAACATCATAAAAGTATACTATCAAGCTTTTGATGCACTAATGTTAGTGATATCATGTAAGATGTTATATACTTATATCATGTGTAATAAATATCAAATAATGACCTAAAATTATGAGATTGTATCATCAACTCCTAAATATGATATATAATATCTATGATGTCAGATATGACCATGTTGGATCATGTAATGGTGTTATTTTCTTAATATGCCTGATTAGGTCTAATAACCTGACATAAAATGCAATAATTATGTTCATGCTCAGTAAATGATAGAGCTTACAGAATATGTTCATAAAAGTGTATGGAACATGATGTATAACCAGTATATCAATCTTATGCATGAAATTCACGTTATAGGATGATGAATCATAATATATGGTAAGAAACCCTATGTTAAAGTGCATGAAGATATCAGGGTTAGTGATGCATGTAATCAATAATGGAATATGACATCAGAGAAACCCCAAAATAGAATCATTGCAGAAGAAAGGTATAAAGGTTGGGGACCGGAATAGGATTAAGGCTTAAAGCATGCGGATGAGGGTTTGTTGTCAGTCCCGGTTTCTGGATTGGAATAAGGAGTTCGTACTTCAATCTTAGGAAAAGGAGAGAGGAGACACTAAGATTGTTGATTCAATTATATGATAAAGAAGAGTAATACTCGTCTGTAATGTAAGACCAGTAAACTAATTCAAATAAGACAAACAAGGAATGATGCACAGATACTATTGAACTAAGCTAAACCCTAATGGACATAATTAGGGTTAAGATGAGATGCAATATGATGGAAATTTGATGATAGTACATGATCTTGTCTTAACCAGGGTTTTGACCAAGATATAGTTGACATGAGGATATATCTCATATCAATAATGTGATTAGGTTTGTCTTTCTTGATCAAGGTACACCCTTACCTCTTACTTGGCATACTATTCAATATGGTTGTATTATATGTGTACAAAATACTCGGCATATAATATTGGATGAAATGATTGTTCTTGTATGATATCTTGCTTGATTTTCCACATGTATGGCTATGAACACATGAAACATAAGACATGTGATCCATTATATGATAGAACTAAATCTCTTTGGTAGAATAGTGCATTGATGAAAGCACTAAATCTCTTTGGTAGAATAGTACATGTGAGCACTAAATCTCTTTGGCAGAATAGTGCATTTATGAAAGTATTGAATCTCTTTAGTAGAATAGTAAATGTGAGCACTAAATCTCTTTGGTAGAATAGTGCATGTGGTTGATCAACTTTACATATAATGGAAAGTCATGGTAAAACATGTGTTCTCTTTTGTTAATGAACATCTTTGTGCAAGTATATGTTTTTTTATATTTGTTTATTACTTCAAAGTTCTAGTTTTATCTTAATGCCAAGTCTTAGTAATGAGAGGTATATAAAAGACATGCAGGCATACTCAGTACAATATTTTTGAATATAGTGTTGATGTGTACCACATGTAATCTTTTGTTTAGGTTGTGGATATGTGATTTTGAAGATCTAGGATAGTTGAGAGTTGTGTGGCAAGCTGATGTACAGGTGGACCTATTGTCTAGAAGATCTTGTTTAGTGGTAGTACATGCTTATGTAAATTTTATTGTTAAATGTGTAATATCAAATGTTGTAATAATTCATTTTGTAATTATATGTTGAATGATGAACATGTGTTGTATGGTTTTATTATTGTTCATGTGCATGTGCTATTGTTGTTTCCATCTGACTTCCTCTGATTTTCTTCTTCTTAGCCTAGCATGTGGTGTTTAAATTGGGATTCTCACTGAGGTGAGGATTTCAATTTGGACGTCACACATCAGATTAAGTTTTAGAAAATCTAGGGACATCATAGGAAGCCTGATTGATTCTTGATCCTACATCCGCAATAGGTTGTAATCTCCTAAATGACCTTCCTAAAGGTTAGGGATCTAGGAAAACAAAGAGGAGTAACAACCTCCCCTTATAAAATTGAAGTTGAAGGGCCCATACGTGAGCGTAGGGAAAAATCAAAGAAGAGTGTTCATCATGTAGAAGTAGGGCACTGAAAAGTAGGGGATGATCAGAAGAACCAAGCTGAGGAGCAAGAAAAACATTTGCACCCTTGAAAGCATATAGAGATGTTAGTGAGAGCAAAATGAAGTCATTACAAAGTTTTGAGGCCAAAATGTGTAGAGAAGCTCAGACACAGAAATTAGGTGGTGCAAAACAACTAGATGTAGTTGGACCTTTGAGAAATAGCTCGTGAGAGGACTGAAAAGGGGTTGGGAAAGCTATGGCCAGTCCTCATGAAAACCCATGTCCATGCTTCATGAGATAGGGACAATAATAAGTCCTTGCTAGTGAAGCTCCACACAAACATGTGAGTAGTTTCTCAGGGGACCACATCAACAAATTGCACCTCAACTCGATGTCAAGGTTGAGTCCACGTTGGGTTGGAGGATGTGTATCTCTATGGAATCTATCACCAATGGCACAACTGGGGAGAATGACATTGTGCATTGGTGGTGGAAAAAATAGTAGGTCAGGGAGGCTCAATGTTGGATAGGTGAAGTTGGAGGTTCAAGCAAGCTAAGATAGGTAGGGTGGAGCTTCCCTAGTTCCTTTTTGGCAAAGCTCCATGAAAGCATGTGAGTAGTTGTTGGGGGACCACCTTAGCCAATCACACCTCAAGTCAAGGCCAGGGTTTAGTTTGCACTGACTAGGGAATTTATCATCAATGGTACACTTGAGGAGAATGACATTGTGCACCATCGGTGGAGAAACAAAGTAGGCCATGGAGGTTGGATGTTGGAACAGTGAAACCAGGGGTTGGGCAAAGCTAAAACATGTATGTTGAAGCTTCACTCATTCCTAGGGAAATAAGGAAAACACCCCTAGGAGATTTTCAAGTTGAAGACTTGCATAAAGTTGGCTGCAAGAGAGGCATTTCATGCATGGTGAACTCTAGGGTTCTTCCGGGGACTTAAAAAGAGTGGGGAGACTCTCTAAAGAAGATGGAGAAGTTTGTGTCCAAAAAGAATTAGTAGATTGTGAGAAAATTGTGATTGATAGGAGGGGGGACTATTGACAAGAAGATGGAGGTTAAAGGAGACTTGGCGGATGGTTGAAATCAATAGACTTAGTTGGTGTATGCATCCAACATTCCCCATTAATTCGAATTCAACAAAAAATCTAGCAAATGGGAAATAAATCATTTTCCTATCATCATCTTATGAATACCCTTTGTCTAACCAAAGCAATCCCAAACATTATCAATTTTAACTACCTTTATCTTGAGATTAGAATATTCTACCATGGTTAGTTTTCCATTTATGTGAATAGTATAATTTCAATAATTAAAAGAAGATAATATTAAATAACTAATTATCTAAAGACAATCATAGTTGGAATTTTTTTAGTATCTCTTACTGCGTTATATCATAGCAAGAAAATTCTCAATGCTTGATAGAAACCCAAATAATTCAAAATAACACTTTTTATCTATGTTATGACCATGCTTAATATGCACCTAAAATTTATAATAAAGTACAACAATGAGGATGTTACATAATCATTCCTCTTTCTCTCTAGATCCACCACCTTGCTCTTGTCTTGAACCTTCTGTTGGTGCTATTAGCCCCGATCAAGTGGTGATGAGGGATGGTATTGCTATCTCTTGTTCTATTCCCTCACTATTGAAGAAGAAGTTGGTTTCACTGTTAGAGATGGAGGTCATAGTAGTGATTGTGATATTGAGTAGAGTTTCCTTAATGAAAAAGAGACTACTATGGGGTTGTCCTAATGTTGTGCTTTTACTAGGAAGAGAATTTGAAAGGTGGCATTCTCTATTATTCTCTAGTCTAATGCCCCTTTGAAAAGACTAAATGGCCAAGTGAGTCATTCCATGGCTTGATTTGATTGGTAGTGTAGTGGTATGTTACCAATAAGAATCCACCACCATTTCATCCCCCATGATTTTTCTTCCTTCATATAGGATTTTCTTTAATAAACTAGCCATTGATCATCAGTTCCCTTTTCTTGATGAGATCATAGGCCACCAAGTGGTTAAGATTCCACAAGTAAGCATTTGTATATGCACATCATAAGACTTGTGAAGCACATAGCCAACATAGCCATAGCTTGATTCAATGTCATGGAATCAGTCAATCATAGGATAGAATTATTGTCCTAGTGAGTATATCTTCCTCCATGGCTTGTGCTTTTCATCATCTTTAAGTTGAACACCCACCTAATGGGTTTCCTATTGAAACACATATTGCCCCCATGTTCTTGTATCATATCAGTGGTTAGTCACTGGAAGTGGAAGAAAGTCTAAGCCTTTCAAGCTAACAAAATCTTTATCTTTACATCATAGAGGAGAAGATCTTTCTTGGTATCAAAAACCACCACATAAGAGAACATCTAAGGGTTTTGGAAGTCCTCTTTCTAGTATAACATTCCAAGCCATTTATGCCAGTTGATAGAAGATCTATCTATGTACCTCAATCTGACCTTACTCTTCATAAGAACTACTATCTTATTGCTTCTATGTTCAGGATGTGAAGATAAATAATGAAGTGGTTCCACCTGTTCACTCCTCATCTCCTCTTCATTATCATAGAGGAACCCCACGTGTTTACCTTGAGATGTTGGCATACAAAATTCTCAGAAGTTCAAAGTATACCTTAAGAGTTCCACTATAAAGCATCCCAAAGATCAAGGTGATTTGTAGACCTTGTTGGTAGTGGCCTCCACCATTGTGGGGATTGGGAAATTTCTAACAGAGATCTACAAAAGTGTGATTACTAATGAATGCATATTCATCTTAGTTTTTAGTTTCATTTTTAGCTAAATTTGCATCCATTTTCATCATTTTACTTTAGAATTATCTTACATTTAGGCTTTCTTAATTTAACTTTAATTTATAAGGTATTGATCCAAATCATGGTTTTTAGGGTAGAGTCGAAACTCATTTCATGTGAGTGTAGGAGGCGGTGGTCTAGCTATTTTAGTGATTTGTTCCTTCATCAGTTGATGAAATCATAGGCTTGCATGATGCCTTCCAAATCATTGGTTTTCACTGATCTACCCTTCCATCAGTTGCCATTCCTTCAGTAGAATCTTCATCAAAGTTACCCATCGGCATCATGCCAATAGTGCCTCCCCCTATGGTGGGTTTGCTTCAGTTTCCCTTTTGTTTGGTTTGCATACATCTACAAAACTATTGGGTTACATCACTCAATCATTCCTTCGATTGACAACCAAAAAAGCCCATTGCCTTCCTTCTAGTGGTGGATCCACTCACCAACAAATGGACTACCTACACTTCCTTCCATTGGAGAGTCTCCAATGTCTTCTGATGGTCCTTCTCTGAAGAAAGTCCTACACTTGTGTTCGATGGTTGTTATACATCAACAACTGACATGGCTTCTGATGGTCATCTTTTGAAGGTCTCCCAACATCCTCTTTTGATGGTCTGCCTAAACCTTCTCCTACAATAGGTCGGCCCAACCCCTTATCTATCGATGGAGTTACTATGCTCTATAAACCCTACATCTACCTCCTTCATTGTCTCTTCACCTTCATAAAGGATAAGGATTTAATTCCAATGTGACTGGGAGGGTTCCAATCCCTAGACTCTGCTTATAAATATAAGTTGTTCACCTATAGAGAAAGGAACTAACATTGGCACATCAAGGCTTCCACTTTCACTCCACACCTTACCTCGAGAACCCTTCTACCATTTCTATCGGTTGACAAACATCAACCAAGGAGCTTTTCACATTTGCTTCCGTAAAGGTTCCCAGGTTCAAACCTTGATAGAGGCTTGTTCTGCTACAACTATTTCCATCCATTGATGACCATCACCTTCATATTCCTATTGCTCTCTCCTCATGGTGATAAGATCTGACATTAGTGAAATAATATGACTACCACCAAGTCTCTCTCCAATTAATGTTAAGGAGTAGACTTGCTTTTATGTCGACTGTCATCTTCTTTGACGTCAAATATAGGTATCTAGACACCACAACTACTCCTTTCTTATCTACTATGATGATGGCCTTCTTCTTCTTCCCTTGTTAATTTTGTTACTTCTTCCATGAGCAAGTAGCCACTCACTAGGGTGTGCGAGTAGCCCCAATGCCCGATTTTGTTCTCTTTTCTGCATCTATTTTGTATGGACAATTGTATGTTTAGAAATATTTTTTTTTATGCTTGTACTCTTGTTGATCACCAAGTTACATGTTTATCAAACTTTGGATGTAGAGAAGTTTGAACCCAAGATCTAGGATATAGATTGATTCTAGTTGAACCCTTGATGAGAACTTTAGATAGGTTTTTTTTGAGGTGATATATGTATGATCTCTAGGTAAAGAAATAATGAGCTTAGAGTGACATCAATCATGTTTTAATCATAATGCCAAAAAGGAGATTTTCTTGGCTTGAACATATATATGATTCATGCTTAGTATGATGTAGTGAGAGAGTTAATGTTAGGTAGTGGTGGTGAAACCCATTCTACTGTAGTGTTTCCATCCATTAATTGATCAATCTTTAATCCAATTCCTCTATTCTGCAACCTTAGCATAATCAACAACCAACCACCTTTGTGATAGTTTCTAGTTCTTGTTTAGTTATTCTAATCAGTTAATCCTTAAAGCACCTTTGGGTGTGATCTTGAACTACACTACAATAAGATTTGTCTGCTTGTGGATAGTGATTATTTTGCGTTGGTTAAGGTAAACTCTAGGGATTTTACCCCTTGAGAATTTGCATGTGCAACATCACACACGTCAATGCCCCCCACACCCAGTTACCCACCATTGAAATCATACCATAGGGATAAGGACCATCATCACATATTTCCAAGGTCTAGAATTAAGAAATATCAAATAGTAACAAATAATTTAATTCATAAACACATTTAAATACAAATGGATACTAATTTCTCCTCAATAGAGTTTCAAAAATTCCCAAGTAAAAGAAGAACGGGAAAGATATACTACATGATAAGGATTTAGTAATCGAATACTCATTGTTACTTCAGCTTATTTTATTTAATGCTTTCATCTATATTTCCATATATTCATACCTTTAATGTAATGTGACCACCTAAAACAGTGATAAACATACACGTATAGGTATATTGCCATATTGTAAACATGGGCACATAGAAAATATGTGCATGTATGTGCAACAACATATATTATACATCAATGAAATAGTGGCACATATTAACATGCAATTTCATTTAAATATTCTAACCCACTTTTGTCATGTCACCTCGACTGTAATCATTTCAGTGTCATCATGGGAACTATATGATCAACCCCTTTATAGGTCTATCCTAGGGTTAAAAATATCTTATTGTTTCCTTATATGATACATATAGGAATTATATTGAATTGGAATCAAACAAATATCCAAGCATTAAGAAATCATTGGAAATCATTAGAAGTTGATCCATGTGAGTATTTATAAAATAACCATGTGTCTCTTATATGAAGAACACATGCAATTATACTTCTAGCCATTTGAGTTGCATGCAATCTGAGAAAACAATATGATCCAAGATTAGACATAATTGTAAAGTGTCACCATTTTATCCAAGTGATACTAATTATGTTTGAGTTGGGCCCTAAATCAAGGTTTAGGGTCAACTTGGGATTGGTTTAGGGTTAAGAGTAACAAACCCTAATTCTACCATATTATGGGTCCTATGACTTAGAAACCCTAATTACATATAAAATTAACGCTAGAATTGAAACTATCATTAGAATCCATTATTGTTCAACATCACCAGGTTATATCACAAAATAAATGTATTCCATACATTCAACATGCTATTTATCAAATCTAGGGTTTACATGTAATGACCACCTTAGATCCATGTATTAGAAATATTTTTTGAACTTGAATAAAAATATGGAATTGATTATATTTTTCCAAGAAATTTGGTATATATTGTTACTATCATAGGAGGTATGGTCTATTTTCTACACTTATTATAAATCAAACATGATCGATCAATCAGAGATTGACATGTTAGTAAATAAAATCCTATTCCATATATATTGGGTGGGGTTAGAGCTTAAGTGAAAAGACCCCACTGCCCATTTTTTTGTGAAGTGGTGTTTTACACATTCAAATGTAGGAATGTCATTATGTCCCTAGCCTTCCTCTTCCACGTGGAAGATCTTACTCCCACCATGGTGAGGGTATACTCATTGGTAGACTTCCTCTTACATGGCTCGGGAGATGCTGGTTAGGTTTTAGTTCCTCCCGCTCTGCCATACTAGACATTGTCAGTAGTTTACTAAGGTCAGCGATGGATGAGAGTTGGGGACCCATGGTTACGACATCAAGGTCTAAAGCATGAAAAGAATGTGAAATTAGTAAGAGAGGTTCTTGCCTAGGAACCCTAACACACTAGCTGAAGGTTGCACATCTTCAATAATATTCTAGATCTTCTAGATCCTCACTACATTACTAGGTTCATCAAAGGAGCTCATGAAGTGATCCTTTTGTGATGATAGATGAAATGGAGATAAGACCCTTGGGAACAATTACATTCAAAGGATTCTATCTTAGGAGGTAGAAGTATTTCTATTGATTTCACTTCATTTGCCTAAAGAATAGTGACTTATATAGGCCTTGGGATAATGATATTAACTCTATGAACCTACCTCCATGCCATTGGGAAAACAATCATTATCCATCAAGATTTCATCTCGATAATTGCTAGAATTAGGTTTTTTGGATACGTTAGGACTCCTGAGGAGGAAACTGGGGGGTTTCATGGAGGTTGTATAGGTAGAGAGAGAGATGTGTGGGTGGGGGAGGTCACCTACAAAAGGTCACATGATTTTGGTGGAGTCTGAGTGTAACCATATATGTGGATTTACCCAGGATCCAGGATCCGGATCCAAAGAGGACTATATCCCAATATTTATTTCTCTTTTGTTTTCTTCTAGATGAAATCCTAGGATAAACAAATAATTATCCAAGCCACATTTAACTCCGTTTAATATCATATTTTGTGATAATCTTTAAATTTTTCTTATCATTTCTTATGCAAAATATTAGATCTAAATTGGTCTATTAATCATGCCAAATTTGACTTTTAATTAAAGAATAGATAATAATTTAATTAATTTCCTAGTTCACAAGATCACTTAGGATCTTTTGGATTTTCTTCTGTGATATCATATTTATATTATCATCCGACTAAAATTATCATGAATATTTAATATGATCATGAAATACTAAATTACCAATTATGTATCCCAAGGACCCATAAGTAGTTCCTAAGTACTTCGGTTGGGCTTGAATTGGGTTCTAGGACCATTTCTCATACCTTGGCCATAGAAAGGGTCTATGATCTTAATTATAATCTTGATTATAAAATTAAGGTTTTTAATTACTGTTAATACCATAATATCTGAATTGAAGCCAATACATTTTCTTATTTGTTCTTTATATAGTTAAATTGAAGAGTCAAAATAGGTCTACAGTTCAAACTCATCAATCAAACTCATATTATTTTGATTACTACCCAACATTGGTCTCCACATCATATTCTTGAACTAGATTTAAGATTTACATATTTTGAGGTCCTTACATTTACCCCACTTTGAAAAGGAATTTTGTCCCCAAAATTCAAACTTAATTTGGTTAAGGAGAATGACAACTATAATAGCCTTCATTAAGGCTTGCAACCTACCCAGACAAGTTTTACCTAGGTTATCATTTGTAAATTTTGGTGAGCTTAAGTTCACCTATATTACTGAGGATGGAACCCACATTATTCAATGGGTGTTCCACATCCTCATTTATGACATTACTTTATCACTTTATGATTTCATTTTCACTTGGTTATTACAATTTTACCTAGGCTCCATACCTATTAATCATTATTCAACTACATTCATGTTATGGTGAGTAACATCTCTATAACCAAGATCATGTCACTAATATTCAACTTAGGGTGAATATTCTCATATATCAAATGTATGTATCACATGTGGCTACCCAATCTTTCACACCCATATTTAGATAAAACAAATATTTTTTCTACAATCCAAAATACAAAAGATTATATTATTTCATGTGTAGATATGGTGAATAAACACATTATATTAGACTCTTGGAACTAGGTACAATCATGACTTTGAACCATGGACATATTTTAACTCCCCGGGATTTTCTTAAACTTCATGAATCCAGGGGGAAAGCTCTTTTCTCATAACTCTAGAGTTTGTTTACAAACTACCTTAATATTTCATTTCAATCATTAATACATAATTTAATTTATTCTTTATATCATTATCATTGGCCTCGACCATCCCCTTAAATTCTCTATGGGTATAGGTACTTTGAGAGTGATCTCCTCTTGACCCTATGGGCCTTATGTATTTATGGAGTGTCTTTCCCTTAATTCTACAAGTCTTATGTACATAGGGATGATCACCTCCTTACCCCTTGGGCCTCATGTACCTTTAGTAATCCTGTATGACCCTAGGGTTGACTTACGGCTCTACCCTACCTAAGGTTTTCTTTATTTCATCATTATAAATACTTTTAGTTTATTTTAGGAGAATGGTATCCAATAACATCATATTTCTATGTCCCGTGAATCATTTGAATGAGGAGGGTCTATGTCACAGGGCCGTTTGTTACACTATGTCCACACTCCTAATGGATACAAAGTCAAAGGCGAGTAGACTTGGGCGCCCATCCGTAGAATGGCACAAATATTTCACATAGGTAGTATATATGTAAAAGCAGTAACATCAAGATCTAACATGATACTAATATGGGATAGAGAAGCATGTACCCAATTCTATATTCAAGTATAACCCCATTGGTGTTTCATTCGAGTCAGAGTGCAATAGATCTTTGACAACTACAAAATTGATAAATAAAATATATCAATGTGAGTGGATTGAGTATGTTATGAAAGGCATATAAATAGTTTAAGCATATAGTAAAGGTTTCTTGTCTAGAACATGATAATAATCAAGAAGATAAAACAATACGAGAACAAATTAACAATGTTGTTTTATACAAAGCATATTTTAAGTACATTTCCATTATACTTAGCAACACATTATGGACATTGACCAACTTCCTTGAAGGAAGGTTCTGTAAGGGTGCTCAATGTTGGCCAACCCTTTTATATATGTAAGGGACCTCAAGACCTAAGTCATTGAGCTAACCCTATTTCATTCATGCCTTGTTCCCTTACCCCAAGAAAATGGGCAGGTGCCCAAGGTTTGTATAATGGACAAGTTCAATTATGTTCAAGGTTTATGCACAATATATTACAAGCAAAATGAATGTACTAATCATAGGGAACAAGTAACTTAAACAAGTAATTATCTAGAAAAGCATTCATATGAGCATACATACAAACAAGCCAAAAACATAGTAGGGTTAAGGGATTAAGTGTACCTTGCGAGTAGAGTACAAGATATGTTTCTTGAGTAAGTTCCTAGAGATGAGCCAAACCAAGGAAACCTCGCAAAGATAAGATATATCATGGTGTCTTAGATCAATAGAGAATTGATAATCTAAACATCATAAGAGTCATGTGAATGTTCCCCTAGTCCTAGGTGTCAATTAATTCAAACATAGTTCCAAACTTCCAACATACATGTCATTATTCAACATGGTTCATAGATCAACATTAAGTTCTAGGCATAGGTGAATCATCCACATTATGAGTAAACCTAGATCAAGATAAAGTCTGATTTAGGAGTAAAGTAAGAATGAGATTTATATTATCATCATTGTTTAACCATGAAAGATCATAACTAGTCATACTAGGTCAAATCATGCAAGATAGTACATTTCCAAGCCGTGGAAGGACTAGGTAGACCAAGTTAGGATTATAGAGTAATAGCATGATAATTATACTGATTTAGATTCATTAAGATATCGTGGATGGCATTAGAGCATAATTCTTGCAGGATTAGAGTCTAACGAGCAACATATGCATATAGATCACACTAGGTGTTACATGTTTTAGGGCATATTAGTGTACAAAGACAAGGAGGCATAAAGCATTAGTTACATAAGTAAATGCACATCACATTTAGGGCATATTAGTGTACAAAGGTGAGTCCTCTTTAGGTCAAAAGAGATACTTAAGGCAAGGAGGCATAAAGTATTAGTCAAACATGGCAAAAATGATCATAAGGCTTACTGATTTTAAGATTATAAGGTTAGATGGTAACAAATACAACTAAAGCTCAATACTTTGTCAAGTTATAGCATGTCAGTGCATATAAGAACAATCTTTTAAGTCATGATGAGTCAATGTGTTATTTAACCACAAGTGGATGAGCTAGGTCATCTAATCACGTTTCAAGTGGGCATAAGTTACTGATGTGCATAGAAATGGAGTTTCATATCATTAAAGATACAAGATATGTCCCTACGTTCACAAAAAAAAAAAAGATACAAGATATGCATGTTTGAATAAGGTTCAAATAAATACAAGGTCATGCAAGTTAGTAATAAGTAGATCAAAGGAGGAATGAGCATAAAGAGGATTTGGAAGTAGCACCAATAGAAAGATGAAATTTTTCTAATTAAATTGGTATATAATACCCTAGTATTTGGATAAGGGGTGAGGAAGATACAAGCTTTGCAAGATATAGTGTTACTTAGGGTTTTTTTTTTTGGGGGGGGGGGGGGTTGATTATATCTTGAATGGGCCCAAAATTGGGCCACTTGAGGACCTGAAATGGGCTTAGCATCCTCCAAATGCTGCCCACAATTGCGGCACTACTGCTGGGGATGTGTGACCACCCGCCATCACAATGCAGCTGTCCCTGGTCACCCCTGTCTGTCCTTAGTCGCTCGCATCCGATGCGGTGGCCCGCGACCCACTCACTGAACAGTAGAAACAATTGCACTGACGGGGGACCCATGAGCCGTTGGATCTGGGCACACCCTAGCCTTTAACATGATCAACGGATAAGGAAAAAGCCCTTTTTCCACATACTATGTCTCCTGCGGCCCTTGCGCCGTGCCGGCGAGAAGGCAATCGGGGTGGAGTGGAGTTGTGCCTATACCCCTGGGAAAACATGGCCCGAGGACATCCTTGGGACCTAGCGGAGGTGGAGACGGATAAAGAGAAACATGAAGACTTCTAGATATCAAGTGGTGAAGGTGGCCTCCGCCAATGGTTGCTGGAGGTAGAGAAGGAAGAAGAAAGGGGTAAAGGGTTTGCAAAACGAGAAGAGAAAAAGGGGGCAAGGAACTAGGGAAGGGATTTGATAGGCAAGGATAGGGTTATCTTGCGTCAAAGTTGGCAGGAAGGGGGGTGAGTAGGTGGATCTCGACGCCAAGCTCACCGGCCACCATACGGAGCTAGGAGATGGTGTCTCGGCCATCCGATTAGTGTCCAATCCATGACCCTAAGATCCAATAGTTTTTATTCATAAGTCAACAAACAAGATGATGTTAGTGGTCTTCGTGGTAGGGGTTGGATTCTCTACGGGGGGGATTAAGTGGGCAGCAGTAGCACGACCCAAAGATGGGCCCAAAAGGACCATTTTTTTTTTAAATGGCTAGAAATCAAGTTAAATAAAGGTGATTTCAAACAAGCATATCTTACTCATCCTAGCTCGGATTTGGATGAAATTTGATGTGTTAAAATCGTGAGATGCTACAACATGAGAGCAATAATAGAATACAAATATTCATAATTATACGATCAAAATTCAAAGAAATGGATGATGATGTGTGACATGAATGTAAACTTGATTT